>NW_019168004.1:6060593-7365677 GCF_002303985.1 Durio zibethinus
TAAAGCAAAGTCGGTTTGGGAGACAGAAGCTAACCGTAGCGAATTGGGTGACGCTCATGTTTGAATTTTTTTTTTTTTTTTTTTAAATTTGTGACAAACGGAATCAGAAATTTAAGGGCGGAAGAGAGATGATACAGAGAAAATTGTTCAAAAATCCGCGAGAGTAAATTTTTTTTAAAAGTAGTGTTATTTATACCCCTACTTTCTCTCTTCACAACCATTATTATTGATTTTTTTTTTTAACATTTCAAATTAAAATATTAATTTATTATAAAACTCGAACATCCTCAACAGCCTCTTTCTTTTTCACCAAAAGCTCTAGATCTTTTAGAGATTAAGGCCTAAATCAAACTTTAATCATTCATGCGATGTTAAATAAATTAAAATTATAAATAAATTATTTTTTTTTATGTTTTTCGTTTGAGTTTTGTATTTAATTGAAAAAAATTAAAAAATTTTAAGATGACAATTCGAGCATTAATACATTTTTTAAAAATGTTAAAAATTTTTAAAAATAAATTTTTAAAAATTTTTTTAACATATCAAAAATTCATTAATTTTTGAATAACTGTAATAATTTTTAAAAATGAATTTTTATTAGAATTAAAAAATTTTTGAAAATGAATTTATGATATGCTTTATTAGAATTCAAAAATTTATGATATGATAACTGTAATAAACTGAAATGTTATGCTTGGACTAGCATCTGATGGATTCAACCTGTTCAAAATGATGAGTACTTCTTATGGGACTTAGCTAGTTGTATTGATTCCTTACAATTTGTCACCATGGATTGCTATGAAGCAACAGTCATTTATATTATCTATGATAATTCTTGAAAAAAAAGGTCTGAGTAATGATATAGACATCTACTTACACCCTTTATTAAAGAGTTAAAGTAATTATGGGAAGGTGTTGAGATCTATGATGCATCAAAAAAAGAAAACTTCAATATACGTGCTGCTTTATTATGGACTATCAATGATTTTTTTGCTTATGCAAATTTATCTGATTAGAGTACAAAAGATCGTTATACTTGTCCATGTTGTGCTGCACAGACATGTTTGACGTGGTTACCTAATGGTAAAAAGTTCTGTTATATGGGATACTGTCGATGGTTAGATGATAATCATCGATTTAGATTTCAAAAATATCTCTTTGATGGAATTGAAAAGTTGAAGAGATCGTCTTTACCCATTGGTGGGTCTAATATCTTGTCAAAGTTAAAAGATATCAATTTCGCTTATGAAAAAATGACTCCATCAAAGAAAAGAGTGAAGGATATCTTTGAAGTTGGTGATAGTCATACACAGAAGTTGGTGATCTTGATGTTCAAAGTGATGAAGAGGATGATGAAGTAAATAACCCCAATGAGTCTGAGTTGTGAAAAAAAAGAAGTATATTTTTTTAGTTACATTATTGGGAATATAATTTAGTACACCATAACCTTGATTTGATGCACATAGAGAAGAATATTTGTAAAAATTTTATCGGGACAATTCTTAATGTTAATAGAAGATCCAAGATGACTTAAATAGTCAGCTTAACTTAGTTGATATGGGGATTCACCCAGACTTTCATCCAAAGTTGCTTCATAATGGTAAATATCGATTGACTGTTGCTTGTTTTAGGATTTTTAAAGCTGAAAAAGATGTGTTTTGCAAGGTTTTGAAAAATGTCAAAGTTTCGGATGGCTATACGTCAAATATATCAAGATGTGTGAATCTGAAAGAGCAAAAACTTTCTTCATTGAAGTCACATGATTATCACATTTTTTGGACTCACTTTTTCTTTATTTTTTCTTAAATTTTTTATTTGTCTTTTTTTAATTTTGTTATATTTAATATTTTTTTAATTGTTGGAACTTGATACTAATTTTTTTTAAAGCAACTTAATTAATAAATAATTTTTTAAATTTCATTTTTTGTGAATGACCGACTCATTTGATATCAAAGAAATGTTACATGTGAAGTCATTTAATTTTTTTTGCTTTTACTTTTAATTTTTTTCCTATTTATAATTTTCTCTTTTTTATTCAATAAATATGTTAAAATTTTTCATTGTTGTGCCATTTAATATTATTATTAAAAATATATTTTTTGCGTTACTTTTTCTCTTTTTATTTGATAATTTTTAAAAATAGATATTAATAGAAATATTAACATCATATCTTGGTTTATTTTTTTTCTTTTCTTTTTTTTTACTTTTTTTAAAAATTCAAAATATAAACCTTTTAAAAAATTTTATTATTATGATATTACGTGCCAACTCAACTTTTTTTTATTTTTTCTTTAACATCAATTTTTTACTTTTTCTTTATTTAATTCTTTTTTAATTGGATCTATTTTAAAAAATAATATATACGTCCTATTTCATATTTTTTTTAATCAGATAATCGATAACAAATGTAATATGTAAATTAATTTTTTAAGAAAATATTAATGAAACTATGGATAATAAAAAAACATATATTTAATGGATTTCAATTCATTCGGATCAAATAAGTGCTTTTTTTTTTTTTGGATTGAATCAAGGTTTTTTCATCCAAAATCAAGGTCGGATAGAAGACGAGTATATGGTGTTCTATGTTGCCTTGATTATATATATTAAATTATATTTTTATATTTAATTATATATATTATATTAATAAAATTATTATTTAATATCTTAATTTAATAAAAATACTATATTTATACATAATGAAGATGTAACCGATTTATATATTATATAAATTAGACTCATTTTAACTTTGTCTAATTCTCATTTGAGGTCTCAACGTATCATATTATATTTTATTCATTTTTTTGTTTTTTAAAACTTTTTTTTACATTTTTATTTTTTTATTTATTAAATTTTGTGAAAAAAAGAATGTAAATGTCCACTTGACATTCTAATTTACTTTTTTCAATTTGTTAATTAGATAAATTTTATAATAAAAGAGTCAATAGATAGGAATGGTAAAACAATATGTACCTAATATATGGTAACTCATTTAGGATGTTCACATAGTACCCAAATAAACTTTCTCTTCCTTTTTTCCTTTTTTTTAATAAAAGTAATTTATAAAAAAATAAAAATGTGTCCATATGGCATTCCATTATGATTTTTTTACCTTTTTTTTGTATTTTTATTAGATAAATTTTGCAGCGAAAAGTGCTAGTTGATAAAGTTGTCAAAATAATTTGTATACGACGGGTTTCGATCCATTTTAATTTGAAAACTAAGACTGAGTTGAGATGAATCGAGATTTTAAAAAAAAAGAGATCAGGTTAGAATCGTGTTTATGGTACTTTGTCGCACCCATTTGGAGGTGTATATAAAAATATATTTTATTATTATTTTGTTTTAAATATATATTTTAGACACCTAATTTTGTTCAGGTCAATTCAAATTTGCTTGATTTTATGCTTGATTTGAATGATTTGATTTAGCCAAGATAAGCGTTTTAATTGGATTGAATTGTTGAGGCTTATCTCAGATTAATTGCTTTGGAATCATTTTATATGTGTTAGCTTTATAGGTGAGATGATAATCCAAAAAAGAGGTGAATTTGATTTCTCAAAATTTTTCTCAAATAATGATTTCAAAGTAATTGAATAGAAAATTAAAAACAATATCAAAATATGATGCAAATAACAATAAATTAATAATCTTAAACCAAATGCATGGTAAAGAGATAGAGATAAAGAAATCAAATACAAGGATTTATAAAGGTTCGATATTTCTCCACAAGGAATCTATATCCTTTCTTCTTGGTTGTCCATAGCAAGCCTTCATTCCACTAATCTTAAATTGAAATTACAATCCTATCTTTTTCTCTCTAAGGCTTAAGATAGAAACTCTAAGACTTAAGATAGAAACCTTACACATTTTACTTACTAGGCTAAGTAGCAACTTCTTAATTCCATAAATTCAAGAGAATACCTCACATCTTGATTACAAAATTACTTAATAAAAATGTAAACTAAAAAAACCTCTCAAAGGCTAAGTGTTTGCCTAATAAAGTACAAAAAAATTTGATTAATGAACAACAACAATGATTTGGATATAATAAATAGAAAGATATAAACTTTAAAGTTTTAAAACTATTGATTTCTTTGAAAGAATGAACATATGACTTGTTTGATCTTTCTTTCTTAATTTAAAAAAAAAGAGGAATAAAAAATGAAATTACGAGAATATATAAAATTGATATAATTTAAAATTTTAATAAAAATTATATATAAATTTAATATTTACTGTGTTTACATAAATATTTGAATGAAAAAAAAAGGACTAACTATTTGAGTGAGAAAAAAAATAGAAAGTAGGATAAAATACAAATAATATTAAAATATTATTTTCCAACCTCTTACTAAGGGGCTTTTTTATATGTCCTGTACATGTAAATTTTTAATAAGATAAATGACATATACCTGATATTTAAATTTTATTTAAACTGTTCTTTTTATGTGTATCATTTTATTTAAATTTATCTTTTACTCAGAGGGCATAACAAATTTTATTTATAAATTTACATTAAAATATGAATTTAAATATCCAAAACAAAAGTAATAAAATTTTTAAATTTACAATTGTTTATACACTTTCATCAATCCAACATGTCGTGAAATGCAAAATGCTTGCTTCTTGTATCTTTTTTGTTTTCTTTTCATATTTAACAATATAGATTTTTTATTTAAAAAAAAAAAAAAAACCAAATAGATTTATTAAGAGAGCAGGTAAAAGGTACAAATGTGAAGTACTAGGTTTCTGTAACAGGTCAGGCCCTAGCTCCAAACCTAACCCTTGCTTTAGGTCTCGGAAACTAAAAGCAAGTGTGAAACAGAGACAAAACACCGTTTCCTAGTATTTTCATCCCTCATTTTTTCACTTCTAGTGTCGTCTGTGGGGGCCATCATCCTTTGAGCACTACCTTTGAAAAAGCTCCTTTCGATCGGGGCGTTACATGGAAGAACCTTCAACGAAGCACCAAAAAAACCTCTTTATAAAGCATGGAGAGGACTTGGAAAACTTAAAGCTTTCAACTGAACTACTCACTCTTAGTGAAAGCTTGTTGTTGTTGCTGAGTCTTCCTCTTCATTTCACTTTTCTTTCACTTGTCTCAAGCATATATCCTCACAAACGTTTGTTTCTCACTGCTTCTCTTAGGAAAAAATGAGTCTATATGATGAGGATGTTGCTTCAGGGAGCAATGGAGTACTAACAGTAGCCAACGGAACGGCCATCTATGATGATCCTCGATCACTGGGATCACTGTCTCTCACGAGGCAAGATTCGTTCATTGTGCAAGAAGTAGAAGAAGAAGTAACAGTCCAAGCTCCCATTATTTCGCAATACAATCACCAAATTCGACCTTTGCTTGATGCCATTGACAGGCTCAGGCTACTAAACGTCATGAAAGAAGGCATACAACTCCCCACAATTGTTGTAGTTGGGGATCAGTCATCAGGGAAGTCTAGTGTTCTTGAATCACTTGCTGGTATTAGTCTTCCTCGAAGTCAGGGTATTTGTACCAGAGTACCCCTCATAATGAGGCTGCAAAGTCATCGAAGTCCAACGCCAGAGCTTCACTTGGAATACAGTGGCAAGCAAGTTCCTGTAGAGGAATCCCACATCGCAGCAGCCATAAATCTTGCAACTGATGAGATTGCAGGCAATGGTAAGGGCATATCCAACACCCCACTTACTTTAGTGGTGAAAAAGGCTGGGGTTCCCGATCTTACCATGGTTGATCTGCCTGGAATAACTAGAGTGCCTGTTCACGGACAGCCTGAAAATATCTATGAGCAGATCAGAGATATTATCATGGAGTACATTACACCCGAGGAAAGCATTATCCTCAATGTTTTGTCTGCAACTGTGGATTTTTCCACCTGTGAATCCATTAGAATGTCACAGATAGTGGACAAGAACGGTGAGAGAACTCTTGCTGTGGTTACCAAGGCTGATAGGGCCCCTGAGGAGCTTCTTGAGAAGGTGAGTGCTGATGATGTTAATATAGGACTTGGTTATGTTTGTGTTAGGAATCGTATTGGTGATGAATCATATGAAGAAGCAAGGAGGGAAGAGGCTAGATTGTTCCAGACTGATCCACATCTGTCTAGGATTGATAAATCAATTGTAGGTGTTCCAGTGTTGGCCCAAAAACTTGTTGAAATTCAGGAAAGAATTATTGCAAGGTGCTTACCTGTGATGGTGAAAACCATTACTGACAAGCTGAATGCAAATGTTTCAGAGCTGGAAAAAATGCCCAAGGTTTTGACCTCTGTTGCAGATGCCCTGACAGCTTTTATGAGGATCATTGGAGCAGCCAAAGAATCCCTCAGGAAACTTCTTTTGAGAGGGGAATTTGATGAATACCCTGATGATCGTACCAAGCATGGTACTGCTCGTTTGGTTGAAATGCTTAACGAGTTCTCTATTGAGCTTCACAACTCTGAGGAAACTGAACCGACAAAAGACTTTTTAGTAGAGGAGATCAAGGTTTTGGAAGATGCTAAAGGAATTGGACTACCAAATTTCCTTCCTCGCAATGCATTCCTTCGTATCCTGCAGAGAAAAGTTGATCACATTTCCATTATGCCCATTGAATTTGCTGAAAAGATTTGGAGCTACATAGATAAAGTGGTGACCTCTGTTTTGACGCGCCACTCTGAAATATATTACCAGCTTAAAGGATCTACAAAGAGAGCAGCTCATAATCTCGTTGAAAAGATGAGAGAGCAGTCCATCAACAGGGTTAAGGAGATCGTGCAGATGGAGAAGCTAACGGATTATACTTGTAATCCTGATTACATGTTGGAGTGGACTAAGCTCATGACTCAACAAGAAAATTTCATCAGGAATGTAAATTCTATTCTAAACCAGTCGTACGGGACTCCTAGGGTGAGTCTTGAAGGTTTTGGGGATATTGAAGTTGAGCATCTCAGGCAGCATCCCAATGTTGTGCAGCAAGCTTTCGACCTGAAGATGAGAATGACTGCATACTGGAAGATTGTTCTGAAAAGGTTGGTTGATTCCATGGCATTGCATTTGCAGTATTCTGTTCATAATCTTGTGAATAATGACATTGAGGAGATTGTGAATGAGATGATGGAGCCAGATGGACGTGGAATTGAAATGATGTTGGTGGAATCTCCTGCAATTTCTGGAAAGCGAGAGAAGCTGAAAAGGAGCATCAAACTGTTGAAGGAGTCCAAAGATGTGGTGGCCAAGATCATGGACAGGATTGCTGGTTATGATGATTAGGTGCTTAGTATCTTAAGGTTTGCTTTCTTTTGTGTTTAATGTGTAATGAACTTATCTAAGTGAAGTTATAATATTTAGTATCTTAAGGTTTGCTTTATTTTGTGTTTAATGTGTGATGAATTTATTTAAGTGAAGTTTATAATATTACCATGCATTATTGCTTTCAATTTATCAAGGATGTTTTTTTTCTGGGAATTCTTACACAACTAAAAAGCAGATAAACTGCAAGAATTTCAATTAGATATGAAAATCCATTAAAAGTAATGCTTGGTGAAAAAAGCAGTGTTCAAGAAATAAGAACTTGAAGCTGAAAAGAGCAACATAATACCAAAAAAATATAAACAATCAAAACAGCAGTTTTATTTATTTATTTTTTTTTATTTCTGACCGTCAAAATAGGCTCACACATGTTCCTATTCCTTTGGTTGTCCGCACTTCACATCAGCCACAATTATTTGGAACAATAAAAAGCATGTTCAGTGTTGTTTCTATGCAATCTCTGGTCCCTTGTATGAATTAGAGTGAAATCACCAATTTAATGTTAGGAAGTAACTAGACTGAAGAATTAGCAGCTTAAAGATGTCAAGCACAGCTACAGTTCGAAATGTATATTCAGTTCACTAATTCAAAGTGCAAGCCCGTCAGGAAATAACAAAATCAATGTCTAAATTTTAAAAGGGAAAACAAAAAACATTGTACATGCTTAAAAATGTAATCACAGAAGAAAAATATGACCAAACTACACAGTGCAAATCAATCTTCCATTTAACCCATATATGCTGCTTTTCATATTCATAGATGCTTTTGGAAAAACAAAGCTTGCAGCAATATGTTGGTAACTTACCTTGCACATTCCTATGTCACAAAAAGTCTAGTTTGATAAAGCAGTTTCTACTCTGGAACCCAAGGTCAGATGACATGAATCATCAGTAACTATCCATGGGTTTATGAAGTTTCCTAGAAGTGAGACAACTAGCAACTCAGTTACTAATACCCCAAACATTTAGTCCTAAGACTTGACTTTATAATTAGTCATCACCCAAATCCTAACGAATCCAATGATATAAATATAAATATATATATATATATATATATATATATATAACTTGTGAAGACAATAATGGAGGATTATGGCTATTAACAAATTTAGTTACTTTCCATTCTAATGAAGAACATCAAATCAGACTAAAAAAAAATGTAATATTTAGCAACATAAATTTTATATTATGTTGCAAATAGTTTTGCTACAAAAGTATTTGCTGCAACTTCTATGCATACTTTTGTTGCCAAAAAGAGTTAATTTGCAATGTCTGTTGCAGTATAAAGCCTTTTTATGTTAAAAAAATATGACGCAAATTGTTAATAAGTGTTACAAATAGTAATGTTGCATTAGCAACAATTTTGAATATATTTTTGCTTCAATATGTATTTTTACTAACTGATTGTAACATAAAACCATTTATGCCGCGAAAAAAGATTATTTTATAATATTTATTTAAATTTCTCCAAAAAATATTATTGCTAAAGAAGAAATTTCTTAATAGCGCGACTTTCTCAAAGAAATCCTTAGATGAACCTTTCATCAACATTTTGTCAGTTCCTTTTTTTTTTTTTCACTGATATTTTTCATCATTGAAAAATTCATTTAAGTCAAAATCTTTTCTGAGTTATTTCTTCATTGAAAAAATTCATTTAAGCCGACTGGAATTTGGATGGTTTGGTGTTTTCACATTGTTTGACAAAAACCATACATGTTTCTTCTTTCTCATTTAATCTCCAAAAGGTGTAAAAATTCCACAGAAATAAATTCTCATATAGTTTTTCAACATTGCCGACAAAAAGTTTGGCATGGCTAGGGGCTTCTTTTGGTTACCAATTAATGCGTTGTACTGACATTATTGTTATTATTTCGTCAGTAATTGTCCTTGTCCGATTGGCCTTTTTGCAACTTGTATTTTTGACTTCCTCATTGCTTTCGTCAAAGGGAGCGGCAAGTTAAACTTTACAACATCATTTATAATCAAATTCATCACCCCTTTTCTCAAGATTTTCTTATGTTTCTTTCTAAAAGCAACAAAAAAAAAGAAAAAGAGAAAGCTACCTTAAAAAAGGCAGATTATGCTGGCTACTTCTCAACCGTTCGACCACTTATTTATGAATTTCGTACGTTGATTTCACACTTTAAAACAGTCACCTACTTTCTCGTGGCCCCAGATCCATCAATGCATGTAATTAAAATTAATATTAAAAGAATAATTTTAACAATTAAAATTAAAACTTAAAAATTTATAATATGATTTTGACTAAAAAATGAAGACAAGTTTTAATATGTGAGGAAAGAGAAAAGTCCTTAATACCATACGTGTGGTCTAAAAATTAATGGGTTTCCAACATTATTCTCGTAAAAAAAATCTTTTTTTTTTTAAATGGTAAATGAAAAAAAAAAACTTTTTTAAAAGAAAATTGAAGTGAAAATATGAAAAATATATTAAAAAAAAGAAGAAGAAAAGAAAAGGAAGAGTTTTTAATTTTGTCTTTCACATGGACAAGCTCTCAAATATTCGTTTCTTTTCTTCTCACCTTCTCTCTCTCTCTTCGCTGCCAACTTTGATTCTCTTTAACCGAAAAACAAAACCCCAACTATTTCTAACATCTTTCTTTTCAGACAAGTCCCAACCATATACTTAACCCCAAATCTTTGTCGGAAAATCTTTCCTTTTCAACCCATACAAAACCATATCATAACAAGCTGAAGCCGACAGATAGGGGAAAAAAAAAAGAAGAAAACCGCAAGATCTTATTGGAAACCCATTTCAAAACCAATCCCAAAAACGCTAATTTGAAGCTTAAAAAATGGCTAGTTGTCCCCAAAACTCAATCGTATACAACGGCAGCCTCTGTGCCTGCCAAATTGGTCACTTTCTCAATCTTACAGCCAACAGCTGCACTACCTATGGCGGAAGTTCAGACATACAAACTGATTCTGGGATTGATTACTATGCGGTGTCGATCCCTGAGACCATTTTTTCATTTGATTCAATTAAGAAGTTTACTCAGTCTCAAGCTGTGTTCTTGGAAGCTACTCTTGTAATGTTGCTTTCTTGGCTCGTGTTTTGCTTCTTCTTAAGGTTTACAAAGCTTGGTGATGGCAGAAATGTTTGGTTTAAGATTAGATGGTGGATTAGTCGCTTGGATGTTTGCTTTGCTACCAGGCATTGGCTGGTTAGTCCTTTCTGTATACTCTGAGAAATGATTTTTTTTATGCATTAGAACACGAAAAGGACACCTTCCCTTTCTAAGATTCGAAACCTGAGATGTCTAAGCTGAAAGTTTCAGGTTCTAACTTTTCATGTCGGTCGCAATAACCGATAAGGTTTCTTTTTTTTTTTTTTTTCCTTTTTTCAATGCTCCAAATCAATTTGGATGTGTCCTTGGTAAGTGGGATTTTTCTTTTGTAGTTAACAAGTATATATATGCGTGACATAGCGTTGCTCAATCTTGTAAGTTGGTTGTGATTTAGATTGTTTTGAGGTGATCTAGGGATTGGTTTCTATTAGCTAATTAAGAAGCCCTCATTAATGTGTTTTATTGGAAAGTATTTAATTTTTGCGTACTTGGAACTGGGTGTGTTATTGTTAAAATTGGTCATTTTGGGTCTTACTTAGGAAGGTTGAAAGACAGCATTGTTGCCCGTGTCTAATGTATATGGCAGTGGTATAAGACAAATTTGAATATTATTAAGGAATGATTCTGATTTCTGAAACTAGAATAAAAGTCTGTTAACATCTGTTAACATGTTATTTCGTAATGAATGAAATTTTCTATACTTTCTTGATGTATAAACATGGTAATGCTTTAATTTGTATCATTCTTTTATTTAGGATGATCAGAAGTTGGTTGTGAAACGGAAAACAGAACTTGGTGGAACTTTCTCGATTGCAAGCTGGATACTTTTCACTGGGTTGTTTGCTGCGTGAGTGAGGATAACTTCCTTTTGTGACTAGCATTTGAATTTCTTGATGCAAACATTTGATTTTCAAATTCTTATGGATGTTTTATTAAGCCCTTTTGACATATGAACGCACATTGACTCATTACCCTCCCCCCTCCATGATTTTTCTTAGGTTGCTTTACCAAATCATAGCAAAGAGAACCATTGAAGTGCATAATGTGAAAGCAACAAATGCACCTGACCTAGCCTTCTTCAGGAATGACATGGAATTTAATATGACCACTGTTTCTAGTATGAGCTGCTCAAACTTGCGACGTCCTACTACCATACTTACCGGAAGTTCTGGCTTCATCATTGGCAAAGTTTTTCCTATTTCAAATTTTCTAAATTTTTCATGTCACAACACAAGCTTGGGACCAACCATAACTCTCAAGTGCAGCAATTGCCAACTCAGTCAAGATTATATGTCCATTTCATGGCAGTTTGTTGATATTCCAAACAGTCCTGCAAGTGCTGTAGGTTTTCAGTTCAATGTAACTGCAAAAGATCATACTAGGAGAGGCCATGTGAGTTTTGTTAGTGGAACACTGAAGAATGGAAGTAATTTTGATAACAGCCCAGTTACATTCAGAGGGGTGGACACAAACATATTGATATTCAATTTATTTCCACGCGTATATCGCAGTGCAAATGATCTGAGGCTAATCCAACCTCTCTTTCATGAATTTGTCCCGGGGTCAATTTTGCGCGAGACCTCTCAGCTCCGGGCATCTCTTGAGAGCACTAATGATGGACAAATCAACACCACATTAAATGTTAACTATCTTTCTTCCTACATCGTTGAGATTGAAAATAAAAATCTAATAGGTGCTGGTGAGTAATTTGCTTTGCCTGTATATTTGTGATTCAGTCTTTCCCCAATTTCATCATCTGCTACCAGATAACTTTATGATATCTCCTAGACATCCATGGCATTCAATGCACAGTATCCTTAATGGAAATTTGGAAACATATTTATAAACTTGAAACCATCTGGTAATAAATACTGCTGGAATCAAAAGTGGAATATCAATCAAGATGTTCCATTCTTAAAGCTCTTGCTGAAGATACATCCCTATTTGGGATCTTTGATCCTTAACAAGTTGGTTCATTTACTGCATGATAGATTTCCATAATAACCAACTTTTCAACTGCCTACAGCTGCGGCTCTTTATGGAGTTTACTGCATATTGTTACCTTTGTTTTTTGTTTTCCTTTTTCTTTCAATGATTGTTTAGTCCTTCTGCTTGCCTTCAGCTGTCTATAGTTGTGATTGTTACAATATCTCCTAGCAATTTCTTGTAGATAACATTGATTAGCTATGTGTTCTTGTGAACATAGGTTACTAGTATCTTTGTCATGCTTGCCACCATATTCCAGGAAAATCTGTTTTATTCTGAAATAATTTCTTTCAAATTTATGGATCATATAGATTCCATTCAAGATGGTCTTCTTCGAGTGAACTGCAAATTTGTTTCGAAGCTTCTTTTTTTATCAGCTTAATCATCAAAGATTGAGATTTGACACTATATTATGATAGTCATTTTTGTCATTATAATTTCTACTGTTCAATTTCTTGGCATCTCATATGGTCATGTCTTGGAGTATGTTGAACGTCTCTTACTTTGTTAAGTGAATTCTTTCTGGGCAGAATTTTATGACAACCAACCTCCTGAAATAAAATGCTTTGGAAACTTAATGTGTTTGATATTTGGGAGGGTTGTAGACTATTTTAGGTGACAGTCTCTGATAGCTCTGTTATTTCTTTAATTATTTTACCAACTTGGCTTACTGGACAGAGTCCTTGATGGGCGCTATTAGTATAAGGTTGTACTTTGATTGAATTGGTTTCTAATTAAGGCTTTCCCATGCTTTGTTCCTTTTTCAATCACTCTTTATTCTAGTCAAGGATGGGGTTGCCTTGCCTTACTCTTTGATTTGTAAATTGTAAAGTAATCTGTTAGCAAGGCGAGCTCAATCATTTGTATTGTTCTAGTTTTTTCAGTTCTTTGTGCATGGTCAATCTTGTTTCCTCTAAAGGTTTGTTCTGGAAAGACCAATATTTGAAAGGAAATGCAGTTGTTTTGATAGGTTGATGATGGTTTGTGGACATTTCTTTGTCACGAGTTTGAAACTTACTAGGTTCAATATGTGGCAATTCCTTGCACCTTGGAATCTTACTCTGGTTATTCATATCTTTATCCCATTGTAGTTTTTGAAAAGAATACCATGCTACTGCTGATAACTTTTAGAAAAAGAATTTTTCAAATTCAAGTCCATGTTTATAGATTTCAGATATTTCTGTGAACTGTAGTTAAGGAATGCATGATAAGTTAGTTACCTCTTTCTGAATGATGCATATTCTTTACTCTTGGAGAATCCTTCGGTTCCAGGGAGCATGATAAGACTTTATGACCTATGAGGATCTGGAAAGTTTTGTTCAATGGAATTACTGTGTATTGTTCCACTTTGATGGAGGGACATACTTCATTACTAATTATCTTAATCAGATGCATAATTTTTTATCTTATTCCTTTACATTTGTCTACCTTTTAGGGACTTGTTTTGTTGTTAATTGAGCAAAATTCTTTGGTCTTTCTTTTCCTTTAAAGTTGGCTTCCTTGTTTCAGTTCTTAGATGAGAATAATAAAAGATTTTGGGCAAGAAAATTTTGCATTTGTCGAATTAGACTTCATCAGGTGCCAAAGCTAACAAAGCAATTACTTCTATATAATTTGAAAGCATGTGGTCTAATGTTGGTTTCTGTTCTATGTATTGCATTATTCTGCAGGATTAATTGAAGTGATATATTAATACAGTATTATTTTGCTCAACTTGCAGTGGGCTTCCTTGCTGATCTTGGTGGGCTATATTGCATTAGTATAGGGATATTTCTCTATCTCTTGGTGCAAGTAATTCCTGACCCTCTTGAATTTATCATTTTGTTCTTTCTTTCTACCTTCACTCTTGGTTTCTTGATAAATTATAAAGATTCAAGTATAGATGATCAAGGACCTTATATTGTCTGGAACTGGTACTGTTAAGTTTTATTTTTACCTTTTTTTTTGGATGAAAGAAAGATGCATTTATTCAGTTTTTCTTTAATTTTAGTGGTTAGCCTATTTTGGTTTGTTCTACTTTTCTAGGTGTAGGCTGCACAATTGTGTTTTGATCATTTAGGTCGTTTTATGTGAAAGTGTGACAACTTTATACAATTTGTAGGTATTCAAAATAAATGGATGTGATCCTATTCCTCTGTTTGTTTGTGCTTTTCTGATTATATGCAATAAAAATAAAGCCATTTTTTAGAGGAGGGAATGGGGGGAACGGTGATACTTTCGAGCAACAAAACCAGGAGTGAAGCCTAGTATTAACTTTACCTTTTCCTTATTATTATTATTTTCAGCCCTTAAAATTGAAATCTAGACCGCTAATCAGACTTGAAGCATTATAAACCCTAGAAAACCGGTTCCACAAAACCAAATCCAACCCACAACAATTGACGATCAAAATCTAGGATTGCACATTTGAGTTAGCATTCACATTCCAAAATGAGTGGTTTGTTTGCTCACTTTTGAATTGTTTGCAGCTTAAGGGTTGAAGCTTTTCTGTTCTAAATTAATAATTATGAGTTATTGTCTGTTACATAACCACATTAAAAAAATTACAAGTTTTTGGCCATTTCATAGCTACTTGTCAAATTAGTGCAACTTCCCATTTTATCTGCTCTTGTTTCTCCATACCACTTGGTCACCTGAGTTCCCCACATTATGGTTTGGCATATGCATGATGTTGTACTTTAGCATAGAGTTTGTAGCCAGTTTTCAAAGTAGTTAATGATATAGCTGGGTTCCTTGTTTTGCTTCCTTCCCGGCTTCTAAGAAAGGAGAAAGAGGGCATGTTTCTTGTTCTTTATTTTTTCTTGAGAAACATAGATGTCTGATAAGATCTACTCTAGCTTTCAGCTAAACTCGCTTTCTCAATATTTGAACATCATGATGACAGAAAAGAAATTATCTAGAACATAGAAACCACATGAGCAATTGTCTAGTTACAGTTTTTCCTGCCAGAAAAGCATCATTAGGTTCTTAAATTAATTCCAGTATGGTAAGAAATTTTGTTTGCTTGAAACAGTCCCTAAGTTTTTAGTTCTTTCATTAGTCTTTTTTCAGATTTAAAAAAAAAAAAAACCTTTTTAATCCAATGAAGTCAATATTCCTAACCTGCTTGGTTTGTAGTGTGAGTACAGAATAAAAAGTCTCCGCAATGAAGATAGCATTTTACGGAAGATTAGAAATAGAAGAAAAGCTCAAGAGCGCTGGGATAAAGTAATTTCTTTCTCATAGGAACATGTACCCTATATTCTTTTAATCTGTCGACTCTTTCTCTCTGATTTAGTTCTTAGTTTAATTGAGCTGACTTAATGTGCTTTTCTTAACCAGTTGAGAAAATATGTCATGTACAAATGGGGTTGCAGCACATTGAATGCTGATAACCACCCTAAAGAGGAATCGGGCTGTGGTCGTTTCATGATTCCATTGGCCCATGGTAATGGATCAATTCGTGGAGGTGGGTCATCGAGGAAACGAAGGGAGCTAAATAATATGGACATAAGTTTTAGCAAGCAAGTCAGCTTACCTAGTGAAAAGGTAGGCTTTATCAATTTCTTTTCCACTGTCTACCTAATTTCACCTTTTCTTCTTTCATTAAATTAGTTAACAAAAATGAAATATTCTTTTCGTTCTTTCTTTCTTGCTGTTTCAATCTCTTCAACTTATCCTACGAAAGTGGCTGGATAATTTTAATTACTTTAATTCTGCATATTGTAGAATGCCACTCTAGAAATGAAACATACTGGAGAAGTAAAATCTTGCATGGCAGGATCTATATCAAGCCCTGAAGGGAGGTTTTATTCAAGAAGTGAACCTGTATGTTATTCTTCTTTCATTTTTTATAACAAGAGCGATACCTGGATCTCCAAGTATTTTGCAAAGTTTCTAAATCCAAACTTTTCCATATATGTTATCTGCAGGCCATCAAACATGAGATACCTGGATCTCCAAAAGACAAGAGAAAACATTGTGATGGTTCAAATGATGCAAATGCTGTCCAGCATCAAGTATTTACTCTTGGTGATGATATAATTCCCCCGCCACCACCACTAGGTAAGAACTAGTTTGTAGTCTTATTAGTATTATTATTATTATTATCATATTTCGCACAAAAAGGCACCGTTGAAGTTAATTGGTGCTGCAGATATCTGTTTTTTTTCCTCATCCCCTAAATCATGTCTTCAGTTTATTCAATCAATGATCATTACAATTTTTGGTGATAAAAAAAAAAATCAAATTTGTGATTTTCAAGTCATAATTAGAATTGTACTTAAATATATGCAGAAGGGTGGAGGGTGCTTTTTGAATTACTTCATTTTTATTACTTGATGGATCTTGAGTCCAAAATGAGACACGATCCTTAGAATTGTACTTATTGCTATCCCATTCTAAATATGCATATTCTTCTGTTATCCAAAGATCCTCCTGTAAGCAGAGCCAATCTTCTACTTTCTTTCTCCTATTTGAGAATTTCAATGAACTTTAGCAGGCTTTATAGTATGGTATCCTGAACAACATCCTGTCTTTGTTTGACATTTGAGGCATGATTTTGATGAGACCATTCATCTCTGACCTTAATATAGTAATAGTTCTTGCTATAAATATGCCATTCCCAAATACCTCAAGGACTAATTAGTGAGAATTTGTAAGCAGGGACATGATGTTTAAAGTAAGATTTTTATTTTGGCCAACAATTAAGATTGTTAGACCCTTAATTGCATTGATTATGCCTTTGTGGTTAAAAGGTTTTGTGTTTACCTAAGAGTATGGTCAGAGGGGCTTTTCATTAGAAAGGCATAAATTGGTTCTAGAACTAATAATTGTAACCGGGAGAGTTTACCTTTGCTTCCTTTTGGAATGCCAGCTCATAGGGCTAACATTGTGACTATGAATTTGCTATTAGTCTTCAAGTTTTCCTTTTGGCTTTTCGTTGGTTAAGTCACAAGAGAACATTGGCTTATCAACAACAAACATAAACTTCATTGCCGGTCTGCGGCTCTGTGCATGTTGGCATTGTGATTTGTTGATTAAATGATAACTAATACATAGAGGTGACTTCTTGTAGCTGAAAACAGCCAGCTGAAAGGTACCATTTAGAAATACAAATGTTAAAACTGTCAGGATTGACGCCATTGTTATTGCACTTTCATCTTATAAGTAATCTTCTTGGAAATGGTGTTCTCCTTCAAACTCCTTGATAGGGATTGGATTAACCTACATATTTTATGTTAAGTTGCTCTTTATAATCCTGCCCTTTACTCAATGCAGAATTGAAGTCTGGTTCGGAGATTGAGTTGTCCGATATACAGAAGAATTTTCAACGTTTATATGACTACAATGTCATGCTCAGAGATGAGTTTGTAGCCACCCAGTCTTTGCTTCGTGCTTTGGACGCTAAGTCCCCATCTCCTAGTACAGAAAGGCTAACATGACATGCTGAATTACCCAATTGAAAGTGCTTCTCCTCTTTGCTGAAAAGTTTATGCGCCATTCATCAGACCTTTTTCCCATCGAAGTAAAAGGGTGATTTAGCCGTGATCCTACATCTTTTCTTTCCGTGTCTCTTCGGGCTTAGCTTATCCTACTCAAGACCACTTCCATGGGGAAAAATGGACTAGGCGAAGTGATTGATTTGGAAAGGACAGCTAGTGGATCCGACAGATCCAAGGAAGAGCTCTCTTAATTGAGTTTGGGGTGACATTGTTGCAGTATGTTGCATTCTTATGGAGCCTAATGCCACAGGAGATGCTCGTTGGAACCATTATACTCGGGTTTCATGTTGTAAGACATAAACCAAGAGGAAAAAATGAGAGGTTTGCTCATCACTTTCAGAAAGGGTTTGAGCTGTAATGAATTGTCACTTCCATATATATATATATATATATATTATTTGTCAATTTAAAAAAGGATTAATATTATGAATGGTTCTTAAGTGAAATATTCAATATGATATTTAAATTTAAAAAATTTTTAATGTGATATATAAACTATAAATTTATTAATTAATGTAGTATTTATCTCTAACATAGTTAGCTACAAATGATGATACAGGTTGAATAAACAATTCTTTCACCCTATGCCCCTCCTCAATTTTCCCCATCCCTATGCCCTGTAGTTCCCAAATGAGCATGACTCCGTAACTTTTATGACATCCTTCATAATCCTCTGTTAAGTAACACAGAAAAAAGTGTAAAGAAAAAATGATAATCTCAGCTATACATGTTATTCTCAAGAATTGCCAATGACTTATTGCTTCAATAGGGGTATCATGAACCGGTAGCCTACACAGTGCCTTAAACAAATGAACAGGAAGAATTTTACCTGTTAGAACTGCCATAATAAATCACTAACAAGAATGGAAAGTCTGCATGAGAAGATGCTGCCACATTTTGAACACCATAATAACTAAATGTCCTAAACCCTAACAGTTAGAATGCAAAGTACATACATTGATGTCTCTGGGCATCGTTCCAAAACCAAATGCTGATCTTCTCATTCACCAATCGATTCATGAGCAAATCTAGCACAACATAATAAAACATCAGTATTAAAAGGTAACTCAGAAAACTCTACAACTCCAAATTCAACTTAAATAATAAACGTATTATGTCTACTTATCTAGTAAAAACAAAAGGCTTGCCCAAATGTATCAGCAAGGCGATGCAGGAGAAGTCGATTATATGAATTCATAGCTTCCAACTCGAAGATCTCATCTGAGCTGCAATCCATCCCTCGAATTTGTCACATGGTGATGGGGGTTATTCAGTTACCTTGTATCATCCTGAAGGAAATTAATGAAAGCGTCTTCCATAGAGATCACTAGATGCTTGCAAGGAAAATTGTCTTTAACTAGACATGCCATTTCCTCCATCTGCAAAATAGTCATATTAGTCCCAATACAGTTGTTATCTTTGATACTTAAATTTTACTTCTGGACTCTCCCCCAGAAAAAAGGCAGAATAACAGTTAAATATGAAAGCACATACCATAATTTGTATTGAAACTTTAAAATTTTAACTTTTGAGGGATAACAAAATGCACTTTTACGTTTATAGCAACTTCAAGCACATAACAAAAAGAAGAAAATAACAAAAACAACAGCCAAACATAGCCTAACAAAGAATCGAAGCATGTTTTGCAGCAATTGAAGTAGCAAAAAAACTTCCACTAAATTAAAAGAAAAGAAAAAATAGAAAATTTTTAATCCACTGAATTTTCAGTAGATAGTTGACTTTTATAGAAAAAATAAATAAAGAAACAAAAATTTCAGCTTAAAGCATTAAAAATCAATAATTATGGATAAAAGCGAAGAAACCGATGATACCCAGGATGCCACGATGGGTTATTATCATGTGTTTCAAACGAGTTATGAGAATTCAAATTAAAAAAAGGCAAAACAACAAAACTATTACACATAATTCAACGCAAAAAAAAAAAAATGAAAAAAGAAAAGCAAAGTCGGTTTGGGAGACAGAAGCTAACCTTAGCGAATTGGGTGACCCTCATGTTTGAATTTTTTTTTAAAAAAAAATTTATGGCAAACGGGATCAGAAATTTAAGGGCGGAAGAGAGAGAATACAGAGAGAATTGTTCAAAAATCCGCGAGAGTAAATTTTTTTAAAAGGTAGTGTTATTTATACCCCTACTTTCTCTCTTCACAACCATTATTATTGATTTTTTTTTTTAACATTTCAAATTAAAATATTAATTTATTAAAAAACTCGAACATCCTCAACAGCCTCTTTCTTTTTCACCAAAAGCTCTAGATCTTTTAGAGATTAAGGCCTAAATCAAACTTTAATCATTCATGCGATGTTAAATAAATTAAAATTATAAATAAATTATTTTTTTATATGTTTTTCGTTTGAGTTTTGTATTTAATTGAAAAAAATTAAAAATTTTTAAGATGACAATTCGAGCATTAATACATTTTTTAAAAATGTTAAAAATTTTTAAAAATAAATTTTTAAAAATTTTTTTAACATATCAAAAATTCATTAATTTTTGAATAACTGTAATAATTTTTAAAAATGAATTTTTATTAGAATTAAAAAATTTTTGAAAATGAATTTATGATATGCTTTATTAGAATTCAAAAATTTATGATATGATAACTGTAATAAACTGAAATGTTATGCTTGGACTAGCATCTGATGGATTCAACCTGTTCAAAATGATGAGTACTTCTTATGGGACTTAGCTAGTTGTATTGATTCCTTACAATTTGTCACCATGGATTGCTATGAAGCAACAGTCATTTATATTGTCTATGATAATTCTTGAAAAAAAAGGTCTGAGTAATGATATAGACATCTACTTACACCCTTTATTAAAGAGTTAAAGTAATTATGGGAAGGTGTTGAGATCTATGATGCATCAAAAAAAGAAAACTTCAATATACGTGATGCTTTATTATGGACTATCAATGATTTTTTTGCTTATGCAAATTTATCTGATTAGAGTACAAAAGATCGTTATACTTGTCCATGTTGTGCTGCACAGACATGTTTGACGTGGTTACCTAATGGTAAAAAGTTATGTTATATGGGATACTGTCGATGGTTAGATGATAATCATCGATTTAGATTTCAAAAATATCTCTTTGATGGAATTGAAAAGTTGAAGAGATCGTCTTTACCCATTGGTGGGTCTAATATCTTGTCAAAGTTAAAAGATATCAATTTCGCTTATGAAAAAATGACTCCATCAAAGAAAAGAGTGAAGGACATCTTTGAAGTTGGTGATAGTCATACACAGAAGTTGGTGATCTTGATGTTCAAAGTGATGAAGAGGATGATGAAGTAAATGACCCCAATGAGTCTGAGTTGTGAAAAAAAAGAAGTATATTTTTTTAGTTACATTATTGAGAATATAATTTAGTACACCATAACCTTGATTTGATGCACATAGAGAAGAATATTTGTAAAAATTTTATCGGGACAATTCTTAATGTTAATAGAAGATCCAAGATGACTTAAATAGTCAGCTTAACTTAGTTGATATGGGGATTCACCCAGACTTTCATCCAAAATTGCTTCATAATGGTAAATATCGATTGACTGTTGCTTGTTTTAGGATTTTTAAAGCTGAAAAAGATGTGTTTTGCAAGGTTTTGAAAAATGTCAAAGTTTCGGATGGCTATACGTCAAATATATCAAGATGTGTGAATCTGAAAGAGCAAAAACTTTCTTCATTGAAGTCACCTGATTATCACATTTTGATGCAAGACTTACTTTCAATTGCTTTATGTTCATCAATGTCAAAGCAAGTTACTTCTGTGGTAATTGAATTGAGTAACATATTTAAATCTCAATGTCATAAATGTATAAATGTAAAAGAGCTTGACAAACTTCAAGATCAAGCCGCGATTACTTTATGCCATTTAAAAAGGATCTTCCCCCCAAACTTTTTCACTATTATGATGTATTTGGTTATCCACCTTTCATATAAAGCAAAAATCGGTGGGTCAGTTTATTATCGATGGATGTATCATATTGAAAGGTATTATTTGTTAATAGATTGATTACATTTTTATTGATGATCAAGTCACTCAACTTAAAATAACATATGACTAATGTTTTATGCTATAGGTTTTTGGAGAGGTTAATGTCTTATTGTCGCAACAAACGCTATCCGAAAGGTTTTATTGCTGAAGGATATTTAGTAGAATAGTGTATGATATTTTGTTCTCGTTATTTGAAAGATGTTAAAACGAGATTTAATAGACCATCGAGAAATGTTGGTATGCAGCATACAGACTCTGCCTATAATTATCTTTTTCAAAGTTTTGGACAACCCATAGGCAAAGTTAAATTAGTGGAGTTGATGATAAATCTTGGGCATAAGCATATCGATATATTTTTTTTCATCATGACTCGATTGAATCGTTTCGCACGTAAGTTTTGTAGCAAGGAAATAATTTATTACATTAAGCATAATTTATTGTCTTTTTTTATTGTTAATACTTTATCATGATGCTTTATAGTGAGTATAGAAATAATTTGAGAGATCCTGCACATTATCGATGATCAAACCCTCAAGAGCTTGATAAGTTGTTCGCTAAAAACTTTTATGAATGGTTAGGAGCAATTGTAAGTAATGCCATACTTCTCATTATGAGAAATCTACATAGAATGGTTACGATATAAATAATATTAATAACATATATATTTATTCCACTTTTATAGGTTTGGAGTGGAAGGCTTGTTAGTGAAAAGGTGAAGTGTCTTTCACACGATTTGAACCAGATTGTGAATTGATACAAAGGTTTTATCATCAATAGATTTAGATTTCACACTAAATCCTGTGAGAGATTTAGAAGTACACAAAATTTAAGAGTTATTGTGACTTCATCAACTACTAGCTATGCTAGTGCTAGTGACACAAAACCTTTTAAAAAGAAATGTTGACTATTATGGCATGATTAATGACATCATTGAGTTAGATTATTATGGCAAGTGAAAAGTTATCTTATTTCGGTGTGATTAGGCTTATGTAAATAGTGCGAAGGGTATTAAGAAATATTAGTATAGATTAACATTGGACAACAACTCATCGATGAACCTTATGTATTTTCATCTTAAGTCAAACAAGTATTTTACTCCGAAGATCTCAAAGAATTGGGTTGGTTTATTGTTATTCAAAACACACTTAGAGACTTCTTTGATATGGGGTTAGATACCAAATATGATGTTGAACATGAAACTAAATGTTATCCTTTTGCTAAATAAAACTTGGATGAAAATATTTCTAGTACCTACATTTAGTGGGTCCGTCAAGATGTTACCGAAGATATTTACGAACCATGAAATGGTGCATCTATAATTTATAATTTGAGTGTTTAAAACATAATGTAGTAAATGATAGTATGTAAATAATGTAACATTTGCTATTGTATAATTATTGTTTTCTAAATCATATATTATCTTTTGATTTAATTAAATTGATATGTTCTTTATTTATCGTAGGTTTTGATTTCTTAAATTGTCAATGTCTTTATATATGTTGTAAACTAATATTTTTTCTATATTCGCTTTTATGATGTAGGTAAGTTACAATGCGAAAGAGTAGGTTGAAAGGAAAATATATCAGAGATATTAGTTTAGAACTGTCTACGACACTTGTAGATATTGGCTATAGACTGAATCTTTTAGAGGAAAATGAACGTACTGTCAGATCTAACTCCGTCACTTATTACCCTTCAATTGATATTGGATCTGGCAATACGGGAGGTACAGGTTTAGATAGTACCTCATCAATTGATTATGCTTTAAATTTGAATACAGGTATGATATACTCCAATTTTAGAATTCGAGTATAATGATAAAAGTATTACGAATTTACAAATATATTTCTTATTTGTTGTAGTTGATAATAATGGTCATCGGAGGACTAGAGGCCGGACAACTTTGAAGGAATTGTTTGCACTAATTCCTAACGAGCATATTATAGTATCTACAAACTCTAATAGGCAACCAATTGGTGAAGCGGCTCAACTATTGGTAGGATTTCTAGGCATGCTAGCCCGTAATGGAATGAAATTGCCTATTTATTATGAAACATAGCATAAAGTTCCAGAAAAAGTTAAGGCCGATACGTTAAACTTTATTAAGGTATTAGTATAATTAATTAGATATAAAAAATTTTTATTTTACATATTGTTTACTTATTCTAACTTTTCTTATTATATTATTACAGTCAAGATTTGTACTTGAAATACCAATTTTATTTGTGCTTAAGTTATTAGGAAAGAAATGGAAAGATTATAAGCATAATATGAAGAATAAGTATTTTGATCGAAATATTACTGTAGAGGTGATGATAAAAATCTACCCCGTAATGTGATTAGGTGGCAATATGAATAACTGGTTAGATTTTGATTCTCAAGAAAAGGTGAGGTATTAGTTTATAACTTTGTATTGTATAATGAAATGATGAAAGTGTTTTATGGTTTAAGTTGGTAATATTTGTATTTTTATCATATACGTAATTATTTTTTATGACAAAAAAGACAACAGATTGGGATTTGTAGCAGAAAGTAACAGAAATATAGCCACACAAGTGGATCAAAAAGTTTTGCAAGAAAGCAAAAAGAAATCATAAGTTTATGATAATAAACGTATTCCAATGAATGAACTTTTTCAGCCATTAAAAGGTAAATATGCAAATTAACAGTTATTGTTCTGTTTTAATAGTTTTGATAGTTTCAATACATGATATTAAACTTATCGAAAGTTTTGAACTTAGTTGACACAGATGATATATATGAAAAGTTATTGTTTACATATATTTACGTCTTTAATACAAATTTGTTGTGATTATTGTATTTTAACAGTTTGGATAGCTTCAATACTTGATATTAAACTTGTCCAATTGATTGAACTTGGTTTCTACGGTTGATATGGGAGAAAAAGTTGTCATTTATGTTTGTTTGGGATTATTTTTGCATATAAAAGGCAAATATGTAAATTAAACTTTTTGATGGCTTTCAACATATTGAATGGCTTCAATCCTTGATATTAAACCGGGAGAAAATAATTGAATTTGATTTCCATGATCAATATGAGTGAAAGCACAAAATGATTTTATTATTTGCATATGTTTAAGACTATTGTGTTGTTACGGAATCAAAATATAAATACATGAGATTAAAATTATTCAAAATTTTAATACTTGATTGATAGGCTTGATATGCATGAATAAGTTATGATTGATATGTATCATATCAAATAACATATGTTTTTGTATAGGAAAATGAGATGGGTGGTACAACTGGATGTGTGAAACTTTTTCGCATAACATACACAAAAAAAGATGGATCTTATATGAATGTCGAAACATAAAAAATTATAGTAATTTGTATCATCTATTTTAACAGAAAGTAAATATTTACTCTTTTTAACATATAATCAATTAATCATTAAATTTGATAGTTATATATGAAAAATTCACGGGAGAAAGTGAAAGAGAAAATGGTTGCTAAAATTGAAGTAGCATCTGATGGTTTTCTCAACATGCAAGAAATGAAAAATTAGATATTTATAAAAGTTGCTAGAAAAGAAAGGCATGGACGGGTCCGAGGCCTTGGATTGGGTCCAACACTATCCGCCTACTATGGACATAGCTCTCCCTAATTTACATTCTCAGCAAGTCAGTCTTCGCAAGACATTTCAATATTGAGAGGGGAGTTACAAACTATGCAACAATATTTTTAGCAAATGAAAACAGAAAGAGAATAAAAGCATACCAAAATTGAGAAAGAACGTGCTAGAATGGAGCAAGAGCATTCTAAATTTCAGCAGTTGCATAATTGATTCGATCATCTTATAAATTTTGGTAACAATAATTTTCAAAAAATGATCTTGGTGCTCATCAACTCAGGTATTATATTTAGTAAATATTTAAAATTTTAAATATATAAAAAGCTTATAATGAATTGTTAAAAATTGTATGATATTATTCAGTAGATTCTTGAGCACGTTAGTGACCAAGGTGAAAATTTTTCTTCATCAGTTGGCGACCAACAAAATATATGCAGTCATCCATTTCATCCATTTTAATTTTTTATTTTGTTAATGTATATAAAATATTTGAATGTTATTATACTAATTATTAGATTTTGTATTAATTAAATGTATATTTAAACATGAATGAAGTTAATATAAATTTCAGTTTTTGAATTTAAGCTCTTTAATGAAAATAAAATTTATTAAAAGAATTTAGAAAAAAAATACATTTTTACATAATGACGACATTTACGTTTGTCGTGGGTCGCTAAATGAATAATTTAGTGACGTTTGTAGCATAAAACACCACTATAAGTAGCGACACTCTTACTAGCAAACGCCGCTTGTTAAGTGACATTTTTTATACAAACACTACTAAAGCAACGACGTTTTTCTCATAAAAACATCACTGAATTAGAGGCGATTAAAAGATACAAATGCCGCTAATATAAAGGCGTTTTCAAATTCAAACACCTCTAAAGTAACGACGTTTTCAATTACAAATACCACCAAAGCAACAACATTTTTTCTTATAAAAACACCACTAATTTAGCAACGTCTCAAAGATAAAATTGTTGCTAAAATGATGACATTTCATATATAAATACCGTTAATATTAAAGT
This sequence comes from Durio zibethinus, assembly GCF_002303985.1. The sequence goes on from NW_019168004.1 coordinate 6,087,076, forward strand.
ATTTTTTTTGAAAATGTCGCTATTTATCATGACGTGTGTATAGTCGACACTCTGCATGATATTTTTCACAAACGTCGTAAATTTTTTTGTGACGTTTATAAACGTCGCTAAACATTTAAAAAAACACCACTAAAAAAACAAAAACCTTATAGTGCACGTACCATAATTTGTATTGAAACTTTAAAATTTTAACTTTTGAGGGATAACAAAATGCACTTTTAGATTTATAGCAACTTTAAGCACATAAGAAGAAAATAACAAAAACAACAGCCAAACATAGCCCTAACAAAGAATCGAAGCATGTTTTGCAGCAATTGAAGTAGCAAAAAAACTTCCACTAAATTAAAAGAAAAGAAAAAATAAAAAATTTTTAATCCACTGAATTTTCAGTAGATAGTTGACTTTTATAGAAAAAATAAATAAAGAAACAAAAATTTCAGCTTAAAGCATTAAAAATCAATAATTATGGATAAAAGCGAAGAAACTGATGATACCCAGGATGCCACAATGGGTTATTATCATGTGTTTCAAACGAGTTATGAGAATTCAGATTAAAAAAAGGCAAAACAACAAAACTATTACACATAATTCAACGCAAAAAAAAAAAAAACGAAAAAAGAAAAGCAAAGTCGGTTTGGGAGACAGAAATTAAACTTAGCGAATTGGGTGACGCTCATGTTTGAATTTTTTTTTTTTTTTTAAATTTGTGACAAACGGAATCAGAAATTTAAGGGCGGAAGAGAGATGATACAGAGAAAATTGTTCAAAAATCCGCGAGAGTAAATTTTTTTTTTAAAGTAGTGTTATTTATACCCCTACTTTCTCTCTTCACAACCATTATTATTGATTTTTTTTTTAACATTTCAAATTAAAATATTAATTTATTATAAAACTCGAACATCCTCAACAGCCTCTTTTTTTTTCACCAAAAGCCCTAGATCTTTTAGAGATTAAGGCCTAAATCAAACTTTAATCATTAATGTGATGTTAAATAAATTAAAATTATAAATAAATTATTTTTTTTTATGTTTTTCATTTGATTTTTTTTATGTTTTTCATTTGATTTTTATATTTAATTAAAAAAACGAAAAAAGAAAAGCAAAGTCGATTTGGGAGACAGAAGTTAACCTTAGCGAATTAGGTGACGCTCATGTTTAATTTTTTTTTTTTAATTTGTGACAAACGGGATCAGAAATTTAAGGGCGAAAGAGAGATGATACAGAGAAAATTGTTCAAAAATTCGCGAGAGCAAATTTTTTTTTTTGAAGTAGTGTTATTTATACCCCTACTTTCTCTCTTCACAACCATTATTATTGATTTTTTTTTAACACTTCAAATTAAAATATTAATTTATTAAAAAACTCGAACATCCTCAACAGCCTCTTTCTTTTTCACCAAAAGCCCTAGATCTTTTAAAGATTAAGGCCTAAATCACACTTTAATCATTCATGCGATGTTAAATAAATTAAAATTATAAATAAATAGTTTTTTTTTATGTTTTTCGTTTGAGTTTTGTATTTAATTGAAAAAAATTCAAAATTTTTAAGATGACAATTCGAGCATTAATACATTTTTTAAAAATGTTAAAAACTTTTAAAAATAAATTTTTAAATTTTTTTTAACATATCAAAAATTCATTAATACATTTCAAGCATTAATACATTTTTTAAAAATTTTTTTAACAATTCGAGCATTAATACATTTTTTAAAAATGTTAAAAAATTTTTAAAATAAATTTTTAAAATTTTTTTTAACATATCAAAAATTCATTAATTTTTAAATAACTATAATAATTTTTAAAAATGAATTTTTATTAGAATTAAAAAGTTTTTGAAAATAAATTTATGATATATTAAAAAAATTTACAAAAATTCATTTTCAATAACTAATTGAGAAGGAGTATAAAAAATAAAAATTAATTAATTAATAACTATTTAAATAATTTTCTTAATGATTAATTTTTTGGGATGTCGGGAGAGTTTTTTTGGGTGCAGATAATCCTACTCTTTTTTTATTTTGCTATCACTTTTTTATTTATTTGGATAATTATCATGGTACCCCTAAAATTTAAGTTATATCTCGTTCTTGCCATTCAACTTCTTAAAATACTAATTTATTCCTTATTTTTCTAATATTTCCCAGCATGGTTTTTGCCTTTTTTTTTTTTTTTTTTCTCGTTTTGAGAAAACTTTTTTAAAGGAAAAACTTAGGGAATTATGAAAAAGACTTAAATAAAAAAGTTCTCAATTCTTTTCCATTTTCTAAATTTCACTTCATATCTAAAAACTTAAAAAGATATTAAAGTTGAATTTATCATTGTATTATCATTTTTAATTTTATTAATTTTTTATATAAAAAAATGAAATTATAAAATTTTTCATTATCATCTAATGAAATAGTTTTAATTTGGTTATTTTTATTTAAAAATTAATAAACTCGAGAAAATGCAGTAAAATTTTTTTATTTGCAACAATATAATGTTTAGTGAAATATTTAAATTCTTTTTAAAAAGTCAACAAAATTAAAATAAACATAAAATAAAATGATAAAATTCAATATTAAATTATAATACAACTAGCATGTAACCTGTGCAATGCACAGGTTAATTGCCTACTAAAATATTTATAAATACATAAAATTAGTATTTTATAGATACCTATATTTAAACTTTAAAAATTATAACATACTTAAAATTCAAATATTGAAATGATATATGAGAAAAAATAAATATGATAAACAGTTTTAAAATTATAAAATAAAAAATACATGATAATTAATAAATAAATATTTGCAACAACGCCTATGTTTATATCTTTAATAAAAATAAATTATGTTTATTTTAAAAAATAAGAAATTATGTTATGCAAATTTTTTATCAAAATAAATTTTTAGGATTTTATCTACTTCAATTAAATAAAATTTAACTTTTGTTTTGAGTCAAATAAGAAACTTTCATTGCTAATAACTTGAGTTACAATCAGCAATGATAATATTTGTATTGCTTTTGTAGCATTCTTCTCTCTAAATTACATCATCAATGATGCAAAGTTCAAACCCTACTAACACATTACCCAAGTTAATTGGCTTCTAGCCTAACATGCTTCACTGAATAGGAAATGCAATCTCTTCTCCTAAGCCTTGCTTAATCTACAACATTACTTATCATTGAAAGGTATGTTGAAACTAGTTGGATCGGGTTTATTATGCCTAGTGCATCTCCTTCAAGCACTATGTGTATCCCATGTCCTCAGCCAAAAGCCTCCACTGTTGTAAGATTTACCATTCCTGCAAGACTGAAAAGCAACAACAACTATCCCATCCCTATCTATGGCAAGTACCCTTATCCCTTCAACTGCACCTGTCGTGTCACACAAATAGTTCCGTCAAAATTAACTTTAATAAAATTTAACTATTAATTACTTCATTAAATAAAAAATATTTAATTAAAGATTAGCTCATACTATATATGTTTAGTGCGTCAATGACTCATGCAGCTTTACTATGTTGTTTGCTTCTCCTTTTTCCACTTTCCGTTCTCTTCCTTGCTAGCTATCCTTCAAAATTAACTTTAATAAAATTTAATTGTTAATTACTTCATTAAATAAAAACCTCTAATTAAATATTAGATGATTAGATCAATATAAATTTTAAAAAAAAAAAAAAAACCAATAACTAAAGAGAACACATGAATCAAAAATTTTGAAATTTTATAAGTATTTGCTGATTTATTACAAACATTACTACTAAAATAAACAAAAGTAAATACATTGTAATAGTAGAAGAACTCACATTTGACTTTCTTTTATACTATCTTTGATCGATCCTTATGACTTAATAGAATAGGAAAGGAAGCAAAATTACTTGATTATGCAATTGTAAGAGAGCTTTTACGTGAAAGCCAAAATTTCAAAAGCTTTTAGCTTCATATCCCTTAGATTGTTGTTGGTTTGTAGCTTTTCTTCTCTCTTACTTAGCTAAAATCTATCACTTGCTTCTCCAGGATCTCCTTTTCCTTTTTCTTTGGCTGAAGCTCTAAAATCTTTTTTTTTTTTTTTGGAATTCTCTTTGCAGTAGCTCACTTTATTTTTAACTTTTCTAGTTTGTACAAACTCGTCCCCTTTTCTTTTTCGGCCTTTCTAATTTATAGAAAAGTTTTAAGAGTTTGATTTTTCTTTAATGATTTATTTTTAAAATCTTTAGCCAACACATAACAATAATTTAATAGATATTTATTTTTTAATTTAGTTTAAATAGATTAAATGAATTAAATTTATTTAATTAATTTTTTAAGATTTATATCATCTAAATTTATTTAAAATCCATATATAAGAAATAATATTATCATACTTAAATTTTAAGAGAATATTTGGTAAGAAAAAATTTGAATTAAGAAGATAATTTTTTATTTTTGAATTTTGAATTAAGAATGATTGATTTGATTTTTTTAATTATATTTTAACTATAAGTTAAATCAAAACATATGATTTGGTTTAAGTTAAAATTTAAAAGTTTTAGATAATTAAATAATTTTTTAATTTATTTATTTGATAAATAGCATAAAATAATTAGATTTAGATATATATGGACAAAAATGGATTTAAATTCAAATTAATATTATAGATTTTGAACATTTTATATGATTTAATGATTTAGTTTGAAAGTTTTTTATATTTGATTGTTTTGAATAATATTTTATTAGTATTATTTTATGTGTCATTCAAATAAATTATTCAAATAAACGTCCACATAAATAAATTTTATCAAATTTTTATATATATATATTATAATATTATATTATATATAATTTCTACTGTATTCCTTTCTAATGAACCAAACATCATAATAATTATTTTATTTTATTCTTCCCCTTTTCTATTCTCAGAGAATATCAATTTCATTCTTTTTCTATTCCGTTTTACGAACCAAACGTATTGTATATTCTTCCAAAATTCATTGCTTTGGAACCAAGAAGGAAAAATACCAAGAATTGAGTTTTTTTACATGGCACGTGATGTAAATGTGGTAATTAATATGGTAGTTAATGTGGTAGTTGACGTGAGAATTACATATTTCTTGTCATTTTTTAATGAAATTTGTTAGAATAATTAGATTTAATATACTTATCAAATTTAAGTGACTTTGTTTAGATAAATTAAAATGTAGTTTTCCAATTGAGATTATTTTAATAGAATAAATGTTACGAATGGTTCTGAATTATAATTAAATATTTAATATGATATTTGAACTATAAATATGTTAACTTATGAAAACTTGCATTCTACTTGTAAGATATTGTTCGCTTTAACCTAAAGATTTTACAATTTTATCTCACAAAAGCACCTCACAAATTTAAATTTAAATTTCATCTTATATATCATAGCAGATCCGTAAAACATCTCAATATGAGATTGGGGTATAATAAACTCCTTTCGTTAAATCTTTACATTTTTATCAAGCTCAACACAAATCACATACGGAACTATCGAAACGTACGCACAAATCACATATGGAACCATCAAGGAACTATCGAACCCTACGCACAAATCACATACAGAATCACCAAATCACACAAAATCAGGATCATACTAGATAGTAAGATTCTAGAGGTGACACTCACGATGTAACACTTAGATTTCATTCGACTAGAGGTTGATCTAATACTATTTGTGAAGACTTGTACCCAACCTACGAGATATTGTCTGCTTTGATCCGAAAGTCTTACGGTTTTATCCTACAAATGATGCCTCACAAGTTTTGGTTTAAGTCTCAACTTAGATATCATAATAGATCCTCAAAACATCCCGATGTGGGATTAGGGTGTCACATAACTCATGTGGTACTTAGAAAGTTATTTATCTATTACAAGTTATCATTTAAAACAACCACATTAAGAATGAGTATCACATATTTATAGATTCATAATTCATATACCACATTAAAAAATTTTAAAATTCAGATACCATATTAAAATTTTACTATAATTTAACCATTTATGACATTTAACCATTTGTAATAATTAAGTAATTAAGGAGAAAATTTACTCTTGTTTTTTCCGAATAAGAAATTGTTGCACATTTACCAATTCTATGCATAAACTATTAATGAATAAATGATTAAGCTTATTTTGTATCATTCATTGCTTACAATATGATGCGATCAATCTAATTGAACTATTACTTCATCCCAAATGTCTGTCTTGCGCAAATGCCTTGATGGTACAGATTTCTTACGTTTCTATACGTTGTTTTACACTTAGACACTTCCACTCTGGTATATGGTTTTATCCCTTTAAAAGCTAGTTTTAGAAATTTAATGCCTTGTATGGTATTAGATTGAACCACTAGGAAGTCACTCGAAACTCTTTATTGGGAAGAAAAAAAAAATAACATATTACAAATCTCACATTGCATCTTAGCATCTCCTTCAAATTACTGGCATCCAAGAAACTGTGGCCAAGCATGGCGGCTTTTATCAACAGTCTTCCTTTTAGAAAAAATTTCACTCACTTTTCTTATAGGTCACAAATGGACCTGCATATATTTTCCAAATCTTTCAAGTCCCTACACTTTTGTGAAACCCTTTCATTAGAGAAAACCATATTTCATTAGAGATCAAATAGAATCATTATTTTAATAATCCCAAATTTACAGAGTCCTATTACTTGGTCACTTGGTCATCAAAAATTTTGATTTACAAAGAACTTCTACTTATTAGTATATCTCTTGGTTAAATATATTTAATTACTTTTTATTACTTGGTTCTCAAGAATTTCAATTAGTTCTACTCATTAATTTTTATTGTTTAAATATAATTAATTACCAATTAATTTTTTAACCAATACAATTCCTTTCAAAACCAAATTGATATTGAATTAATTAGAATTTGAGTAATATCAGTAAAGATTTTAAATATAGATAGTTATCCAATCACCACGAATTCTCAATATTTCTCAGTGGCAAAAACGCTTCTCTTTGCCCTTTAAGAAGTTGAGATGGCAACCTCCAACCTCTTCATTATTGTCGTACTACTTGTTTCAATGGCCTTCATCAACAGTTGCAGCCCGGTCAAGCCCACAACACCGCCAAAGTTCCCTGCCATTATCATCTTTGGCGATTCAAAAGTCGATTTCGGTAATAACAATTATATCGGCAGATTGTTTAAAGCTAACATACCCTCGTATAGAGAAGATTATCCAGGCCATATTCCCACAGGGAGGTTCTCAGATGGGAAAGTTGTTCCAGATTTTGTGGCCTCTTCTCTGGGGATCAAAGAGGCTGAATCTCCTTACCTGCAACCAAATCTATCTGAAGATGAAATTCGCACACAGTACCGAATTTTGACATATAATTTTAAGGTGCCAATTAATAATATATAATATAATTTATCTTTTTTTTAATGATATATTTTATCATATTGTTATAACATATAAATACGTAAATTTATATTTAAACTTAACAAGAAAAGTCGTCACCAATTAGTTATCAAGGTTTGATTGGCTACCTAATGAATCTATGATTTTTAGAAGTTCATAAACTTGACTAAAGGTCCCTATAGGTTCTGATCTTCTGAACAAAACTAGATTTGAGAGTTTGATTAAATGTGAAGAAGGTTATAGCATTCCTACAATATCCATCCTAAGATGGTATCATTTAATTTTAAATTATCTTAACAATTATCTTAGTTCTAATGCTCTTTATTTTAATGTTTAAATATTAAAAATGACTTCTAAGATTTTTTCATCAATCTAGTAGAATTCTTAAAAATATTTTTTCACTTCAACAGTATATAAGAATCTCATTTGTTTTCTTAAATAAGCTCCATCGTTGAAAAAATTTTATCATTTATTTATTTTTTTAAATTTTTTATTAAAAAGTATATCTAATTCTTTCACCATTTGAGCCAAAATTAGAAATATTTTTACATCCACAAATATCTTAGGTAATCATCCATTCGTGATTACTAAGAATTTCATCTTTAGAATTTACTTTTTTTATTTTTATTTCTAAATTTTTCACCATTTTGGTTAAATTTAAAATCTAAACTTTTGTTAGTTTCTTAATCCTTAAAAAGAAAATAATATGACAATTATTTTTTGAAATCTCATCTAAATTCTTCCACTATTTGGATTGAGTTTAAAGAAATTTCTCACATATAAATTTCTTAATAAATTTATTATTTGAAATTTCTAAAATTCTCATCTTTGGATAATTGTCAAATATCTTTCCCCACTTTTTTAAGTTATATATTTTATAATTTTATTATTTTTAACTATTATTTAGACAAGAATACGATTATTTATCGAAATTTCATCTAAATTATTTCACCATTTAGGTAAAATTTAGATAAATTCATCACTTAGAGAATTTTTAAAAAATTTATCATTTGAAATTTTTAAGAATCTAATCATTGGATAATTAGTATTTTAATTCCAAAATTTTATTAAATTTGTGTTTTCTTATTTTTAAAAACATAAAAATAAAAATTAATTATTATTATTGAAACTTTGTCTAAATTCTCCTCAATTTAAGACAAATTTAGAAAAATTTCTCACCTATGAATTTTATAGAAATTAACCTTTTGTAATTTCTAAAAATTATTTCATTGAATAATTATTATTTATTCTCAAAAAAATTATTAATGTTTTATTTTGTTTTATTTTTTAAAATTTTTTTCTTTAATTTTTTCTAAAATTTAATCATGCAAAAATACTTTAAAAATAAATAATAAAAAAAAATACTAAAACAGAAATCGACTCGGCTTGGCTAGTGCGTGTGGCTCAGTTGTAGGCATGAAACTAGTTAAAAAGGCTTGAGAAATGGCTTGACTTATCTTAGGTATGGATTGCTGGATCTTGGAATTGACCACCGGAATTTAGGTAATTACATCAAATTTTTATGCTCAATTGCTATCAAACTCTTGCTCTCACTTTTTCCTCTATTTTTCTTTCCAACAACTCTATGATTGTTGTCTTTTTGTTCTATGATTTAAAAGTTTATTTATAAGATATAATAGGGAGAGTTTTAGATTGATTCCAACTCTAAAAATTAAAATTATTATAAAAAATAAAATTTATCTTTGAAAAGTCTAACTTCAAATTTAATCATGTTAAAACTATATTATCACTAGCAACTCTTTTTTAATTTATAGCCATTCATTCTTTTTTTCAATTATTCATTTTTTAAAAAAAATATCTAGATACATTTAAAAAATTTAGATAAATATAAAGAAATACAATTAAAGATAAACAACAAATAAGCAAAATAAATAAGTAATAAAATAAAATAAAAAGGCTAAAAAAAATATAGATAAATAAAATAAAAATATAATTTTAACAATTATGTTTAGATCAAATCTGAGCCCAATTGATTTGGATCTTTGGCCTTGAAATTAAATCAAGCCCAATTGATTTAAATTTTGGATTAAATTGAGTGTCTACACTTATTAATATATATATATATATATATATATATATATATATACACACACACACACAAACAATATACTAATAAGACACAATAAACATATAAAATTATAAAACAAAAATATTACTATAACAGCATTATACTTTTAACAATAACATAATTTATAATTAACTGCTAAATTGCTAATTACATAGAATTTTTAAAATTTTTTTGACAATTTAAAAATGAAATAAAACGTAGGAATAAATTAATAATTAAATATTTTATCAAACAAGAAAAACTAAATATACTTTTAAAAGAATGAAGATGAAATTTTGAGACTAAAAGCTTGATGTTTTTCTATCTTTTTGTAAAGTAATTCAAATTTGATTTTTTTTTTTTTTTTGAAAAAAGAATTACAACAATATGTAATAGAGATCCAATGTAAAAATAAAAGTAAAAAATATATGAAAAAAAAGAAGTTGTAGTAAGCTAAATCTTTCTTTCCCATTCTTTAAATCTCTTAAACTTTGATCTCTTTATACTAAAAAAGAAAAAAAAAATAAAGACATATTTGGTGCTTGGTTGAAAACTTAAATCTTATTAAGAAAGTTAAAAAATTAATTGACTTTTGTTAAGATTATTTGATTGTGGTTTAAAATTTTTGACAAATCTATTAATTTTAATGTGATTTGAACATATCCTAAATTACAATTTATAACTTTAATTTATAAAACAATACATTTTTTATTAAAAAACCAATTTAAATGTATTTAATATAAATATATATATGCTAAAGGACTTTCAAAATTTTGGGGGCCAAGGCCCCCTTAGGTGCCTGTTTTAACAACGGTGTGGCGTGATGGTATCTAATCCATCGTGCTAGAGGTTTTTTTTTGTTTTCTTTTTCGATTGGATCTTTTAAGAATCTAATAAGGAAACTTCTTTTGTTTTTTCTTTTCACTCTTTCACTTTTTTTATCAAAGTTTTTTTTTAAGTAAAATTATTTGATTGCCTTTTCTCATAAGTTTTTAGATATTCATATCCGGTAAATTTTACAACTTATTAAAAATGGATTTTCGAAAAGGATAAAAATTTAAAAAAATTAACAAAAAGAAAATTTTATTAAAAATTTTTATTAATTGGTGTTCATGAAAAAATTATTATTAAAAATAATCAATTTTAAAATTAATAAAAAATAAGTTGATTTTACTATTTTGACATTAAAAAAAAAAATCTTATGAAACCCTAATTAAATATTTCGTCTTTTAATATTATGAGAGATGATAAAAAAACTATCATATTGGATTAATATCTGAAAGCTGAAACTCTAAGAAAATATACAAGTAATACTATTAAATACTACATAATTTTGTCAAAGTCAAATATGCTAACTAAAAAAAATATCGTGATAAGTAGATGAAGAAACTTTTTCAAGAAGTTCAGTTTAGTTAAACTTATTATAAAATTTTAATAATCAATATGAAAAAAAAATATTTATTAAAAAATGATGAATTTTAAATTTATAACAAAAAATTGTATTTACTATTTTATATTAAAATTAATTAGAACCTCATAAGATTTTTTTTTTCTTTAAGATCAAAATTGTAAAATTAAAATTTTTTATTAATTTCAAAATGGATAAATTACATAAATATACCTCGAAGTTTAACACAATTTGAGTTTACCCCTTGAGATTTAAAATGTGATACTTAACTACCGTATTATTTGTTTTATTGTATTTTTACCCAAAATCATCACTTTTTCTTCTTTTTTTTATTTTTTTTTTCATCTTCAATTCATCTTCTCTCTTACAAGTCATCTTCTCTATCTAAAATTAGATGAATTCTCTCTCTAAACAACCTAACCAAAAACCATAGAAAAACTCTCCTTCACAAATCTAGAAAAGCAATCTCAAACCAAGACCCAAATTTTTTATTTTGTTCTTGAATGTTCTTGTTAATGGTGTTATTTGACTATGTTGATTATTCTTGGTTAAGACTTTCAATTTTTTTGCTTATCTATTTATATGTAAATTTTAAGTTTTGTGTTTTTTGGGGAATGTAATTTTTGCTATTAGAAATTGTATCAAGTATTAAACAAATAATCAATTTTCATTCGGCAGCCACTAGAAACCTAAAAACTCAAGACAACTATTAACAAACCTAGAAACCTAGATACAAATCTAGCACCCACTAGAAAAACTCACAAATTTCAAATTCATCCTAAATTACTCATATAGAGTAAACCCACAAAACAAATACAAAATCCACATAATAGTCACAATAACTCATCAATAAGGATATTTTTTCTGTGGGTTTCGGTTTGAATTTTTTAAAAATTTCTTGGTTTTTAAAACAGAGACAAAAAAAGAAGCCAGAGAAGATCGACTAGCAATACATGCCATAATAATATACTTTTTCAACATTTGATCCCCCACTTGTTGACCATTGTGAAGAATTCATGATTCCAACCCAATTTTTGTTTGAAAAGTCTGAATATGAAAAAAAGCAAACAAAAAAAAATTTTGGGGAAAAAGTTAAGGTTTATTGATTAGGCGCTAATGGCATTAATGAAAACTAAGAAAATGTCACAGATACACAACTCAGGTGATTGAGTGTTATTTTTTAAACTTTAGGGTATAAACTTAAATCGCATTAAACGTTAAGATATACTTATGTAATTTACCCTTTTAAAATTTATAATTTTTTAATAAAACTTTTGTCTTTACACTAAGTAATAAAAATTTCTAATAAAGTTTCATTTTTTTTGTAATTTCCTTAAACTTTCATTCTCTCTCTTCGAAACTCCATTTTTGGAAAGTTATATATCTTGCCGTAAATCAATTTTCGTAAGTTGTATAATTTATCAGATATGGATATCCAAAAACTTGTGAGAAATCGTAATTAAATAATTTCACTCATAAAAAATTTTGGAAAAAAAAGGGTGAAAAAAATAAAATGGGGTTTTCTTTCAAAAATATTCATATATAAAATATCAATTTTATCTTTTAGTAAATTATAATTTTACTCTTTTTACACCTCATATTGAAGGCTTTTGAAAATTTATTTCTAAAAATTTTAGAAGGTTATTGAAAATTCATTTTTGAAAAGTCTTTAAAACTCTATGAAATGGATTTTCAAGAGCTTTAAGTCTCTTGAGAATCCATTTTCAAAAAGTAAGAATTTGACAAAAAAAACTTTATTCTCCATTTACACTTCATTTAATGTTGAAGGCTCTCGGAAATATATTTTTGAGAACTTGAAAAGGCTCTTAGAAATGGATTTCCAAGAAGCCTTCAAAGCTCTCGAAAATTTATTTTTGAAAAATACGATTTTGACAAAAATATTTCATAAGAATCTTAATTTTCGCATGATTTAAACCAGATTAATGAAAAAAATCTCAAAATCTTATTTACAATGAATGGGGTACTAAAAAAATTTGTGATTTAGGGGTTAGTTTAATGATTTTAAGGTTAAGTTTGGATTGAAAGTGAGAAAATAAAGAAGAGAGTGAAAAAGATATGAAAAGAAATGTGATGTTGTTAAGATGTAATGTATTTAAAAAAAACAAGAGAATTATATTTTAAATGTAGGTTTATTTTTCTTCCTCCCAACTATGATACTATTTCTCTTTATGCCTTTTCTATTTTTCCTATATTATATATTTTTTTTGCTTTCTAATCTACACTAAAACATCCTTACACTTAATAGCTTTTATCCTATCTTTGTTTTTCATTTTTTTGTTATTTTATTTTTTTAGTTTTTCTACATGATTTTAAATTTTAATTATTATTTTAATAATTTTTTTGTTATTGAATATTTTAAATAATTTTTAATACTTAAAATTTTAATTATTATTTTAATATAATTTAATAAATGTCAATATTTTAATTTAATAATTTTTTAAAAGTTTAAATGTTATATAACATTAAAGTACATATAAGCAATAATTTGTTAGTTTCACTTTTATATTAAAGTTTTTAATAATTTTTTTATACAATTTACCTTATGGTTAATGCTGCTTTTAAATTCAAATATATATTTTAATAATATTTTTAACTTTATTATTATAATAATTAATTTTACTTTTATCCAATCTCTTCAATCTCAACAAGCCAATCACACCGCTCATATAAATGGATGTAACTTAAGTGTTAAAAGTCTATAATATAAAAGGATAAATAAAAGGGCACAATGGAAAGTGAGAAAAACAAAAAAATAATCATCGTCTGAGATTCTGGGTATGGCCACAGCTCTGCCATCAACGGCATGGCACTCAATAAAGCTTCAATCGCAGGCTCCGCTTCCTCAGAGACGGCGTCCCTTATTAGTCCAATCCTTTAGGCGAAGCGACTTCGACACCTTCGCTCGGCGGATGGCCTCGGGTGAGGCCTGGAAGGAAGCCTGGCGAACCGCCAACGACGGCTTCGAGCTATTCGTCTTCGAAACTAAAAAGACTGCTGAACGTTTAGACCGTCAGTACTCCATTTCCCGCCGGCTCTTCTCCGTCGCCCGATCAGCAACTGACCGTGCTCGTGAGATCGATCGGGAGTTCGAGATTGGACCCCGTTGGAGGACTTTTTCTATGGATTTTAGTAGAAATTGGCCTAGGGTTCGTGTTTTCTTTTATTTCTCATTCAAATTTCAGTTATATTTTTATTTTTATTTTTATTTTTATAATTTGGAAGCTTTATACTAACTATTTTTCTCTCTTTTTGGGGGATTTTATTAATATGGTTTACAGTACAGGAAGCAGCTGAATGATTTCTTGGATACTCCATTGGGAAGAAGTTTTGCTGTAAGTAACATTAGGCCAAGTATCAAACTTTTCTTACTTTAATTAGTAATTTTTATATCTATGGGCTCCCTTTCCTAATTGCTTCTTAGAATACATTTTTTCATAAAGAAAAAGAAAATAGTGAAATCAAATGGATTTGATTAAAAATGTATAAGTGACCATGATGCAAGGATTTATTCAAAGATCATTGTTTTGTTTGCAAGTAAATTCATGCATTTTACTGTCTATGAAAGTTTTATTCTTAAATTTTTAATTTCTCAAAACTTTTCATTGCAATTTACATCGTAGTGCATGATTTGCTTTTGAAAGTAAGAAAGCAAAGCCAAAAAGTAAGTAGCAAAAGTAAAAGTTAGACAGAGAATTAGCCAATGCTTGTTTTTTTCCTTGTGTTCATGCATCCACCTTCCCCACCCCATTTTTCTTTTTTTTTTTTTTTGTGGGGGGGGGGGGGTGTTTAAAAAATGATTCTGTTGTGAGAAAGTAAATTGTTAACATGTGCTGTTGCAGGTGGGGGTTGTTTACCAATTGGTGAAGTCAAAAACTCTTTAAAACCTATACTGTAATTTGCACTATCCAATATCATGTTTTTGTTGCCTGTAACTAATTAAAGAGGATGAACATTTACATATGTTAGCGGATATCTGACATCAGTTGTCTTTGGGGTTTATCTTTCTTTGTATCCAAGTTGAGCTTCAACACCTATTGTGCTTCAGGTTGAAAACTTCATATGCTCTAGTTGTTTTGTTGCCTTCATTTTGGAAGTCAATGTAATTGGCCTATTATTCTCAATTGTTCTATCAGGCCTACATCTAAGGGAGAGTGTTATGCGGTCTTACATGTGATGTCAGTTGTATATGGGTTTGTATAGGTGGCCTTATATTCAAGTTAGGTCACTTAACTTATTATTAATTGGTTACCGGTAAGATACCTATGACACCCATTCTGAAATACTTTTTGCCTAGAAATTTAATCTTTTCAAGGTTTTTTCTTCTATGCAGAGAAAATGGGTCATTGAATTTCTTTTGAAGGTTTTTAATCCGGAAGTGCTAGGATCCAAATACATTGTGTGCATTGGTTATAGATCATTTGCTAGTTCATTTCATGATAATAAGAGTTCTTTTTATCTGCTTGCAGACAGTTTTCTTCCTTTGGTTTGCATTATCTGGTTGGCTGTTTCGATTCTTAATATTTGCCACATGGATACTGCCATTTGCTGGACCTCTTCTCATTGGAACTGTTGCCAATAATCTTGTTATTAAGGTATTGGTTATTGCTATAACATGGCACATAAAATGCAGGACATAACTGATGACTTACGTAACATATATGTTCATCTTTCTTCATAACATGATTTTATTTGTTTACTTTTTATCCCTTTTTTCCCTGTAAAAGGTGACTCTAGGTAAGTTCTGTTCATAACATATGGAACCATAGGATCAAAATAAAAGTATAGTCATGTATGTGATTCTTTAGTTTTACTTTGTTAGTATATGAACTAATATTTTACTTGCTATTTTGATGGTTACATTTAAAATTGCTTCGACATGGTTGTTTAGGTGCAGAATGGTGACAATGGATGTTCACAACTTCGAACGTCTCTTTTCCTTCTTGTTGCTACCATCCTTATGACTTGAGTTTGTAGGAAGATCTTCCTTCTAATAACATTATTAGCTTGGTTTAACTATGAGGAGTAATATGAAAATGAAATGTAAATAGTAGAATTAGCCATTCTTTTGTGCTTGATGTCAATTGTTAAGACCTATTAATTAGGTTTTGTTTATAGAACTCCATTTCCTGTCCTCTTCCTTTTATATTTTTTGGTTTCTTTTTCCGTGGATTGGATTAATAAGTTCTTGGAAATGTGGAGCTTTTAGGGCATAAGATTGTGTTAGTTTAGTAGAAGATAATAAAAAATATGGTTGCAGAAGCAAACTAGGGTATTTATTCTAGACTTCATCCCAAATATTTTTTAAAATTTTTGGGTGTGCTTGTGGCTTGGTTTATGGCAATGTGCTTTGTAGTGTTTTATGTTCTGAAATCCATGTGTTACCTTCTATCAACTTTTATTTTAGTGGGTAAACATTATTTAAAATGGCTTACTGGCCTTTTTATGTTAAATTGGACAGGGTGCTTGTCCAGCTTGTAATAGACAGTTTGCTGGTTATAAAAACCAAATAATACATTGCGCGAGCTGTGGAAACATTGTCTGGCAACCAGAAGGAGACTTCTTTGGCAGAGATAGTAGGGACTCCACTTCAAGAAAGAAAGAACCTGAAATTATTGATGTTGAGTTTGAGGAGAAATGACAAGATGTTTTCAAAATATACAAGTGATCTTTCACTTTTTATGGAGTCAAATGAGACCGAAAGACAATTTTTGATCATTTCGTCTGAGATTTAGTTTCTTTGAAAAATTCCTCTTGCTTTTAGTGCCTGTATTGTATAGTTCATTCTCAGTTATAGTCTCTTACATACAATAAAGAAAGAAGATGGTAATCTTTTGTGCATAGAGAATGTTTCATTTCATAAGGTCTAGTTTGTAGTTTGAACTCTGATGAAACCGTTGAGGTCACTGTTTCACAAATGTTTTCGATTTATATAAGAATTTTTGTTTATATTGATTCAAGTGGCAAAAATAAGCAGGAGTGGTCAATGTGTCACAGAAGCACTTGTCTTGTTTAAATGTGCTAACTATTAAGCTACACAGTTTGCCGCATTCCAAATGCATTCGAAAACAGTGCAGTGTTTGCTTTTGCAAATAAGTAGATCAAGGCATGTACTCTACTTTTTAGTTTAATGATAAGGTAAATAGGTTCATGTACTATAAGGTAAACGATGTCTGACTGTTTTCATTATCTATCTGGAAATAAAAAAAGCTGTGACTCGACTACATGCGTTTTTTATTTAATTATAGTAATGCAAAAACTTATTTCAAAATATGGTGTTTTTAATTTTATTTTTCAATTCATAATGATTTTTGCCATGTCATCATTTATAATAATTTCTTATTGATTTTACAAAAAAAAGTAAAAAAATAAAAACAATGTCTCTTTCTCAATAGCTTTTCCTGGAAGAAAAGCAGTCAATTCCTTATCCAATATTTATTCTATGCCTCCGATACTTTCATCATTGCCATTTTTTTTTCTTACCAACTTTCATCATAACCAATCTGATTAGAACTTTTCTTTAGTAAATAACAGTTAATTCCATAATCTATGTATATAATATACTCGTAATCAGCTCAGATACCAACTTAATGATTTACTGGAAAAGGAGGAGACTTACTGGTCACGGCGATCCAGGGCTGCATGGCTTCGTGAAGGTGATAACACCTCTTACTTTCATGCTCAAGCGTCAACAAGGAGGCCGAATTTTTATTAGGGGTCTGGAGGATGAAATGGGAGTATGGTGGGATGATGAGGCAAAAATGCAGGAGGTAGCGGTAATACTTTAAGCAGTTGTTTAAGACCCGAAGGCCATCTAGTTTTGAGATATTCTTGTGGCAGTGGATAGTGGATACTCAAGTCACAAGCGAGATAAACAATTTTCTCCTTGCAGATTTTAAGGTTGAGGAGATCCGGGCAGCTGCTAAGCAAATGCCCAGGACCTATTGTACGCCAACTCTATTCTTTCAAAAATTTTGGCCCATTGTTGGTCTTGATGTTACTAGTTTTTGCTTATCCTTTTTAAATGGTGATGGTTCAACCCAAGACTAATAACCCAACCACAATGGCTAATTTTCAACCTATCAGGTTCTGCCTTTCTCTTAGCCCCTGGTTTTATGTCATTTATAGATTGTAGCCAAAACTTTGGTTAATAGTCTTAAACATATCCTTCCCTATTGTATTAGGGAAAACCAAAGTGCTTTTATCTCGGGGAAATTGATTACCGGTAATGTTCTCATTACCGATGAGTTGCTTCATAGACTAAAAATGAAGAAACGAGAAAGAGAAAGGCATGTCGTGCTTAAATTAAACATGAGTAAAGGATATGATAGAGTGGAGTGGCCTTTTTTAGAAGCCATGATGAGGAAATTGGGTTTTAATAATCGTTGAGTGTCTCTTATCATAAAATGTATCACTTCAGTCTCTTATTCTGTTGTTTTTAATTGATGCACTATTGACAAGTTCTATCAGGGCTGTGGACTCAAACAAAGAGACCCCCTATCGTCTTCTTTGTTCTTATTGTGTACAGAAGGCTTGTCAGCTATGCTATCAAAATACCAAGGAGATGGCTTGATAAATGGTGTAAGTGCAAGTAGGAATGAGCCCTGACTCACTAACTTGTTCTTCGCATAACAACTTACTTTTTATAAAAGCCAACAGCAATTAATGCGGAAGAGTGAGGCACATGTTATAGAGATATGAGAAGGGTTCAGGCCAACAAATCAACTTCGCAAAGTCATTACTGTTTTTCAGCAGTAATACTACAGAGGACAGTCGCGATAATATCAAGCAAATCCTTGGCATCCAGGCTACAACAAATCCTAAGAAGTATTTGCGGCTGCCAACCATGGCGGGAGACAAAAAAAAAAAAAAGGCTTTTAGAGATATCAAAAATCGGGTTCAGATCAAGATTAAACACTGGACATTCTATTTTGTTCTTGAGAAGAATGCAGATTGATAAGATGGTAAACAATTTGAACTATACTTTGAGGAAAGGATGTTCCATTTTTGTTTTGTTTTTCTTTCTTTTAAAATATCTTAGCCCAAAATGTTGAAGTTAGTAATACTTTTCTACAGCATGACATTAGAATTTTTGGGATGAAATTGACATTTTATTCTAGTAAAGCAAAATCGGTGTCCATGAAATGATTTTAAATAGCTAGTACATCATAGAGTCCTAATTCAGTTCTGTTATATCGAATTACAGCCCCATTTATCATTCATGCTTTTCTACTTTGGTTGTATTGGCTCATTGACTAGGACTTGGATGTTGTACCCAATGTGTTGTTTCATAAAATCTGTTTTGCTGATCTTGTTGGCAACCTGACCATTTAAATGGAACTTTATTGCCATATCTCGACTCTGAAATTCTATCTCAGAAAGTGCAATTCAAAAACTTCATAATTTCTTTATTTTTTCGATCATAGTAAAGAAAGTACTTATGATTGTGAAGGTTATATAGGGTCCTAGAGAATTGAGAAACTTTCAAGAAGCATTTATGCATCTTTGAAAGTACTTTAATAATCTTAGAAAACTTTTATAGTTCAAAATAAAAGATGATTTGTTTTTAATCATCTAACCTTAGTGAAGCTGGAAAGCTTAGAACAAAGTCGATTATGATCAATAGTTTCTTGAAGTTATTAATGAGTATCGAGTGTTATAAGATTGGTGAAAATATGTTCAACTTTTGATGACATTCATAATCTAGTTTCTTTGGCATCTGGTCACTTCATTTATTTTACTTTAGGTGGTATGCTTTCTGTGGGGAAAAAAAACCATAATTGAGCAGTTTGAAAATTTCTTCTAGCATTCTTTCTCTAAATCTCAACTTGAAGCTGGCACACCACAATAATTTACCTTAAATGAATTCCATGAACGAGTTTGGAAGAGCTACTTTATGGAAGAGAAATTGCAGTAGAGAACATTACCAAAGAAACAACAGCTAATGGTTTAAATGTCAATTCCATAAACGACAATCAAACATGTCTAGTGCGAATACTGTTGAGGAATTTCAATGACAATATTTATTCATTCTGAGATTACACCCTTAGAATGTATACCTATTAATTTAAGGTAACAGCAGTTCTTTTCCAAACTTGACACAGGTCTCTTGCCATACGCACATGTCACGGTCTTAGAGAAAAGTTATAAATCTTATGTACTAAGATTAATTATGAGATATAAGAATTCACATTACCTTCAACTTATGAAATTTTTTTGTGAGATCAAATCGTGAGGTCACAATAGATGATATCTCATAAGAGTGTGAATCATAACAATTAAATTGATGTGAGACCCTGAATGAGTCTATACCCGAGTCTTAAAATCACACAAGTTTAGAGGTTGAGTCTTGACTCGTGACACACACTTGTAATCTTGTATATACATAAGACATTTTAATGTTTTTCTTATTTTTCTTTTCTTTGTTTTATTTGACAAAATTTTTTTGAACAACTCAGTGCTAAACTTTTACAGATTAGGCAACTGGTTGTTTTAATATATTAATTAAATACACTCAAGGTATTGTGATTCCTTATTATTAAAATTCAAACATTGAAATATATCTCAAATTTTGATTACTTTATAGCTAATTTGATCTGTACTGGAATTGTTTGTTTTAAGGTGTAGAAGCATTGTACCTTAACTAAAAGTTCCTAACTTGAACCTAGGACCTAAATGTTGGAGTTCCTTTTTATGATGCAAGTCTAGTTATCCTTTGCTGAAGATCCTTGAGGTAATATAATATACTCAGAGACAATGTAAAATTTAGGAGTGCTTTTGGTAAGAAGAGATTCATTGATGTTGTTTATAGAATGGAAGTTAGATAATCTGAGTTGTTGTGCCATAGAAAATCTTATTCTGATTAGGAGTGTAATCGAGTTAAGTTGAGCCAATATAATTCGAGCTTGAGCTCGGCTTTCAACTCGAGGCTCGATATTCGACTTAAACTATATCGAGTTTCATTTTTTTAGCTTGAGCTCGATTCGTAATCGAAATCGAGCTACTCAAATTCGCTCGATTAAATTCGATTAATATGTTAAAATAAGCTCAATTCTTATATTCAACAAGAGTTCGATTATTTGTGATCTAATTCAAACTTGAATTCGATATATTTTATTAATTAAAATAATAAAAAAAATTTTAATATAAAAGCTCAATTAAGCTCGCGAGCTACTCGAATCGAATATAAGAATACTCGAATTCGACTCGATTGATAAGTCGAGCTACTCGAGCTTGAGTTCGATTCGATAATAATCGAATCGAATTCGAGTTTTATTCAAATCGAATTCGAGTAATTTACGAGTACTAATGTATCATTTACACCCCTAATTCTGATTCTATCTCAACAAAGACAAAAATGGCATGCAACAAGTTCTTTTTAAAATTTTTAAAAATTAAATAAAATTTTGTGTCTTAACTACTTATAGTTTAAAATATAATGTATATCACTTGAATAAAAAAGTTTAATTATTAATGAATAAAATTAATTTTTATATTAATTTTATTTATATTTTAAATAATTATGTTTAATAACTGATAAAAAAAAAATTATCGACATAGGCAAAGTTAAATCTCAAAACACATATTTTAGTAGTTTCAATATCTACAAAGCATTGTGCTGCATTCTAGTTCGTGCTATTTTAGTTAGACCCTCCAATGGCCTTAAAAGACTGCCCTCATATGTCTTAATTGTTTTGTAGTGAACCAAAACTTCAAATACTTCATCTAGAGCTCCAATTACCTCAGCCTAGCCAGCCTAGCCCTTCAATTAAAATGACAATGCTCAAGTAGCAAAGTAGCTAACGACAATAATTTTCTCGCAATTATTGTCTTTTGAAAAATGATATAATTTAAAATTTTAATAAAAGATATATATGAATTTTAATAAATGACATATTCCTGCCACCATGTAAGGAAAAAACAAAGAAACATATAAAAAAAAATTTCTTTTCAAGATCGCAATGTCAATGTAATTTAAACTAATATGTTCAGGGCCTTTTACCCCTAAGTTGATGATTTTCCAATGTTCTAATGCATGGAACCATAGATGGTGGAAACTAAGCCAGAATGCTACATCCGCAATGCAATCACCTTATTAGAGAAGCAAATAATTGTGACTTAAGCATATCATTATTATTTAATACGAATATAACATAAATAATATAGTATCATTATAATTAAAACATGAAATATAATTACATTAAATTTATAAATAATTTTTTATATTATTTTTTTATCATATAATTATATCATATTTAAAATTATTAAATTTAATTGTAAATTTCACTCAAGCCAAAGTAGCTACACATGGCATTTGCTTTTTCTTTACTTTTGAAACAAGTCACCCTTTCTAAACTAATAAAAAAAAAAGAAAAAGAAAAAATTGGTTTTGTTTCAAAATTTGTTTTTATTTTAAAAAATTTTGTATTTGATGTATGAGTTGTGTATAAATGTTATAAATTATTAGAAAATCATAAGTAATATTTAATAAAAATTTAATTTTAAATATTTAGAATAAAATTTATTTATTTTTATGATTTTAATTTTTTTAAAATTAATTTTTTAAGAAATATTATTTAATTCATTAATAATATATAACATTTATATATTAACTTTTAATACTTCCATCCTTCTTTTAAAAAGGGTCCATTTCAATTTGGGTGAGTTTTATTTGGATAAATGATCTGATTAAATCAATTAATGAAATTTCGAATATCTATAAATTTGATACAATTGGATTTGGAATAGTAGAAATAATTTTTGATAAGGGTTCACTATTAAAACTTTTTGTAATAAGAATGATGGGGAAAAAGTGAGAATAAAAAATTTATTAATTAAATGATTAAAATTCATAATTAATTTTTTATTTTGTAATTTAATCATTAAATTAAATAATTAATAAGTTTTGTATTTTTTATTCATTTTATTAAATAAAGGTTAAGAGTTAGAATACCTTAGGAAACAAATGTTATTATTAATATTTTTCCATATTTAATTGTTAATTTTTTATTAAATTTGGTTATAAATTATTAATATTGAGTTTATTTACAAATTTTTTAGTAAATAACAATAATAGTTTCAAACTTTCAATCAAATATCATATTGATTCTTAACTTTTCAAAAATTACTCAAAAATTTTGAAAGCAGAATGGGGAGTAAAATAGCTAACCTTTTGCAAACTTGCATAGACAAGAAATCTATCATAGCAGGCAAAGTCCTCCATGCTTACATTCTCCGCACCAATCTTTTAACCGACACTTTCCTATGTAACCGTCTCATTGAACTCTACTCCAAATGCAACGACCAAACATCAGCTTATCGCACGTTCGATCAAACCCCTCAAAAGGACATTTATTCCTGGAATGCCATTTTGAGTTGCCACTGCAAAGCTGGGAACTTAACTTTCGCACGTCAAGTGTTCGAAAAAATGCCTGAAAGAAACGTCGTTTCGTGGAACAACCTGATTAGTTTAATGTTAAAAAATGGGTACCAGGAAAAAGCTTTGGATGTTTATGGACTTATGGTTTTGGAAGGTTTTTTGCCCACCCATGTTACTTTTGCTAGTGTTTTAAGTGCCTGTGGAAGCGTTTTGGATTTGCAGCTTGGGAAGAGATGTCATGGTCTTGCTATTAAGATTGGTCTTGATAAGAATATCTTTGTCTGTAATGGATTGTTGTCTGTTTACGCTAAATGTGGGGTTATGAGGGAAGCTGCTAAAGTTTTTGGGGACATTCATGAGCCTAATGAGGTTAGTTTCACTACAATGATGGGTGGATTAGGAAATATTCATGGGGTTTTTGAGGCTTTGGAAATGTTTAGAATCATGCATAGAAAACGGGTTCGGATGGATTCTGTTTCGTTGTCAGCTGTTTTGAATGTTTGTGCCAAGGGGGGAGAGTATGGTGAGTTTGGTTGTTATGAAGAGAATGATAGATTTTTGTATAATGTGGTACTTGGGGAACAAGTACATGGTCTTTCAGTTAAGCTTGGATTTGAGTGTGATCTTTTTTTGAGTAATTCGTTGCTTGATATGTATGCTAAGAATGGGATTATGAAGAGTGCTGAGACAGTTTTTCATAATTTGGGTAAAGTCAGTGTTGTTTCCTGGAATATCATGATTGCCGGATATGGCCAAAAAGGAAAAAGTGAGAAAGCTGTGGAGGTTTTGCAAAGAATGCAGTATTGTGGTTTTGAACCTGATGAGGTTACTTATATTAATATGCTTGCAGCATGCGTCAAGTGCGGGGATGTTGAAGCTGCACGTCAGATGTTTGACAGCATGTCATGCCCGAGTGTGATTTCATGGAATGCTATAATCTCTGTCTATTCCCAGACTGAGAACCACAAAGAAGCAATTGAGCTTTTTAGGGAAATGCAGTCTCAAACCGTAAAACCTGACCGGACTACTGTTGCTATTATTCTTGGTTCATGTGCTGGAATGGACTTTTTGGATGGTGGAAAACAGGTTCATGCTGCCTCAATAAAGGCTGCTCTTCATACTGATAGTTATGTCGCGAGTGGACTGATTGGCATGTACTCAAAGTGTGGGAAGATAAACATGGCAAAGTGCATATTTTCTTATGCGCCAGAACTGGATATTGTCTGTTGGAATTCTATGATTGCAGGTCTTACCCTTAATTCTCTCGACAAAGAAGCTTTCATGCTCTTTAAGCAAATGCGGCAGGGTAGAATGTTGCCTACTGAATTCTCTTATGCAACAGTATTGAGCTGTTGCGCAAAATTATCTTCTTCATTTCAAGGCAGGCAGGTCCATTCTCAGATAGTAAAAGATGGTTATGAGAATGATGTCTTTGTGGGCACTGCTCTTGTTGGTATGTATCGTAAATGTGGTGACATAGATGGGGCACAGAAGTATTTCGATATGATGCCTGTTAGAAATATTGTTACATGGAATGAAATGATACATGGATATGCTCAGAATGGACGTGGAGATGAGGCTGTTCGTCTATACCAAGACATGATTGCATCAGGTGAGAAACCTGATGGCATAACCTTTATTGCGGTTTTGACTGCATGTAGCCACTCAGGATTGGTAGATCTAGGAGTCAGAATTTTCAATTCAATGCAGAGCAACTATGGGCTTGAGCCAAAATTGGATCATTATACTTGCATCATTGACTGTCTTAGCCGAGCTGGTCGGTTTCATGATGCAGAGCTCCTTATGAACAAGATGCCATACAAAGATGATCCAATCGTATGGGAAGTTCTGCTTAGTTCTTGTAGAGTTCATGGTAATATCAGTTTAGCTCAACAGGCAGCAAAGGAACTCTTCCGCCTGGATCCTGAGAGCTCTGTGCCTTATGTACTTTTAGCCAACATCTATTCTTCTTTAGGAAGATGGGAAGATGTAAGGGCTGTTAGAGAGCTGATGAGTGATAAACAGATTGTTAAGGATCCTGGTTATAGTTGGACTGAAGATAGAGAGCAAGATACAAGTCTATTTGTTGGGTGATAAATGTACGGATATTTGATGATGCTGTTGACACATACTACCACATTAGTGTATGTCAGAAATCAGTCATGCATGTTTTATGGGCTGTACTGAAGAAGTAACTAAAATCACTCATGAGAAGGCCAAGAGAATGGCACTGAGGCAGATTCGGCCAAATAATTTCTGTTTGATCAATGCACATAATGATGCAGACAAGTGGGAAGTGTGTGATCTTATGTAAAAAGACATTATCAATCTTTGTGTCAATTTGTTTTCTTTCATTGTTTCCTCTAGTTATCTATGTTAACAAAATGTCCTGATTATCTTTTGCAGCCTGTACGATGATGGGGTAACAAAAATCTATCGGAGGTCAAGAAAATGATATAGTTGCCCGCATGAGATGCAAGTATTTGCCTCTGTTTTTTATATTATGATGCATGAATAACCATTATTTATGACAATCTTTCCAATAAGTTTTCTACTTTATAGGAAAATCATGGACGAAGATTCTCAAATGGAGGGTCAATATATAGATACGTTAGAAGGTTACAGTATGGCACCAAAATAAGTGTACTGTAGGTTATTTAAAAAGAAAAATTTTGTTCAATCAGATCAACTATGGCTTTCAAAACAGTTAGAGGTGCAAAACCAGTTAAGCTAAGTTTACCAAGCATATACAGTTAAATTTGGCAACGCATTCAGATTTTGAGGACTTTACTGCCTACTACGATCTCATAAAGCATAAGGTTTAAATCTGACATCAACTTTTGTCAGTTTTACCAGGCAGTCTTTGTTATCATTTGTTTTTGGTTGAATTTTTTATTTACTGGTTTTCCTGATACAGAAAATGCCATTCATCTTTGAAGCTTTGGAGATGGAGGGCCGAGGGGAAGAATTGTGGTTTGGACTTTTCCTGTTTTTTCATTTTGGGAAGGTAAGGAGATGGCTCTCTATTTTTCACTTGAACTAAACATGCATCTAATTTGCCCAGTTATTTGACTTCCATATCCATTTATTTTTCTAATTTTTCTTTCTATGATTTTGTTTTGTTTCCTCATTTTGCTGCATATACAAATTTGATTACAAAAGTGGTTGGAAAATAAATAGAGGGGAAAATAAAGGAGCGTTGGAGAAGAAAGGATACACTTTAGGCAGTGTAACTTGATCAACCTTTGCTTCCTTGATGGTTGTTGGAGTTCTCAACAACTGTATGGCATCTTTATACTATCTGGGAGCTTTACCAATTGGTGGCACTAATCTCTTTTTCCATGAACACTGATCAATTTAAGTAGGGCACAGCACGGTCTTGATGCCTAGGAAACATTTGGATTTATTTATATTTAGACGGGGTTTTGTTCCCAATTTACTGGCACTAGCTGTAAATCTACCATTCATATTTTAGAGTAAGCTCCTCTATAAGCAATTTGACTTAATGATCATTCTCTTGCGAGTATTTTAGGAAAACATCAGTATATCTTGAGAGGCTTTTTTTTTTTTTGTGTGTGTGAACAATGGTCAACACTAAGATGAAAATGAGGTCAATATGCTCACATGGCCACAAACCTGTATTACAAACACACACATCTCTCCATTGGCTTTTTTTTTTTTTTTTTTTTCTGTTATAAAAAATCATGCATAGAGGAAGAACAATTACCACAAATAGGAAGCACACAACAAAAGTCAAAGTTACAATACCAAAGGAGAGAAAAGCATGCCCATCTTCGTATATACGAAGTTCATCAACACTGCTGAATAGCCTCCATCCACCTCTGCAATAACCTCAGTTACAACCATGCAATAAGATCATGATTTCAGTTAAAGCCTGCCTTGGCTAGTTGGTCAGCTAAAGAGTTGCATTCTCTAGGCATCTTCACAGTTGAAACCTGCCGAATTGGCTTCTTCATATTTGTTTGATGGTTGGAGAAGTTCTTTTAGATACCAAGGGACTGCACCATGATTATTCTTCTCCCAAAACCTGCATTTCAGGAGTTTACTTTCAATGTTCAAAATATGTGTTTTGGTCCTTTAAGATGCAGCAAAAACTAAAACAGCTTCTTGAATAGCAAGGAACTCAGCAACATTTGAGTCCACAATGCCGACTGACCTAGAAAACACACCTTTATATCTCCTTTGTCATCACTAAACACGCCACCAATACAAAGGTAAACAGCTTTGCTCTAGGCTTTTGTTCTGTCAAACCTCGACAGAACTTAAGATTCACTACGGCATATTTTAAACTTTAAATGTGTTTTTCTTTATTTGGTGATTGATGTTTAGCTCCAGTTTCAAAATATGTTTGTTTTTTTGGTACATAAAGCTTAAGGTGAGGGGAGGTTTTTCATTCTAGGGCTGGGAAAACTGCAAGACTCAAAAATAACTTACATTGGATTTATAGAACGCCCTCCAAGGGAAACTACTGGCAATAGGAATTGAATCTAGGCCTTACAAGTGAAATATTCAATTCTTATCAACTCAACCAACTCCCATTGGTTGTTTCAAAATATCTTTTGAACAAGAACCTTGTATGATTTAAGCATTGTATACTGTAAAACTAGAATATATGACTAGCTACTTAGACAGACACTATGAATTTCTGAGTTTGAAATTGAATCAAATTTATAAATTTTTGTTTAGTCCTTTTCTCTTAGCCCTGTCCTAATGATAGTGCAGCTATGCTGATGATAAAATTGATCCCTTAAAAACATTACAAAGAACTTCTATGCCATAGAATATTGGAATTGGTTAGAAATGTAATACCTGTGATTTGATGAAACTGTTTGGACCGGTTGTTCCTCTCTGCACAAGACTCCTAACTTCGCAAATATTCCAACAGGCGTGGATCACTGAGGTTGTAAGAATCATATCTTGCTCCTTTAGTTGTGAAAGTGAAAACAACATGTGGTATATGCTGCACTTCACAGAATTTGGAACCTTCTCCTGGCAACATTCTTCTTACAGATTCTCTTGGCATGTCATTTAATTGCAAGGTTTTAAGGCTTTTTAAATGATGGATACCAGAAGGTACCTGGTCTTGTAGGTTTGGGATAGGGCCAATTGACAATGACTCCAATTGTGGCAAAGTTTCTTCATCAATGATCAATCTATTCAATCCATTCAATTTAACAAGTGCTAGTCTTTTCAGCTTCTGAAAGTGTCCTCGTTCAAACTGCATTTGCTCTCCATCAAATCCTTTATAAAATGAAAACTCCAGTAAATTTGGTAGAACCCCAAGGACTTTGAGAGGATCATCTATTAATCTTGACCAATACAGACGAATTTTGACAAGATTCTTCATTTTGGGAATCCAGTTGGGCAACGCTTCTAATCTCCCTCGAAGGCAGAGGCGTTGAAGGAGAACGGGAGGAGAAGACATTGATTGTAGCTGAAGAAATTCGTCCTCATCCACTGAGGCAATATCAAGTGATTGAAGCTGGTGCATCT
Source organism: Durio zibethinus (assembly GCF_002303985.1). The sequence continues at coordinate 6,115,835 of NW_019168004.1, forward strand.
GCTCAATTGCAACGCACAAATCCATTCCATTTTCTGATTTCAGTTTATGTATCCCCAGTTTTCTCAGCTGCTTCAACCACCCCAATTCAGCAATAAAACTAGCACTACTCTTGTGCGCCTCCATGTCTATAGAATCCAATTTCTGTAAAGAAACTAAACTCCTGATTCCACCCAGCATTTTCAACCCTCGTCTGGTATAGATGTTGTACTCACTGTCATAATCAACTGAGTAGCCAAGAAGATATTGCATATTACAAAGTGTTTTCATCTCAACTGGTAGCTCACACACGAGGGATCGCTTCAAATCCAAAGTTTGGAGGCAGTGCAACTTCCCTATTGACTTTGGGATCTTTTTTACTTTTGTATCTCTTACACTTAAATATCTTAAATTCAACAGCTTTCCTATAACTTCTTCAGGTATGTCACTCAGTGGAGTTCCTCCAAAATCTAGTTCTTTCAAGAGGCTAAACTTTTTAGTTAGTATACAAGACAAAGATTTGGATAAATCATCTATGTTGAAAAAAATAAGTGAATGAGTTTGAGAGTTACTAACTTTCCCAGAAAGACTTTTTGCTTCATTGTGAATTGAGAGGTGTCGAGCTGTCCCACCAAGGCTAGTTAAGTTTTCAAGAGAAATTTGAAGTAAATCGAGTTCCTCTGATCTTGAAAGAATGACCTCATGCATCAAATCATGGACTCGACATCGTCTAAGACTGCCACCAAAATTAATCCTTTCAACTTGAACTAGGTTCCTTTGGACAAGCTTGGTTAAATGTTCTCGTGCAACCTCTTCCACAATTAAGCCATGTTTTCCTTCCACAAAACCTTCTGCTATCCATAATCGGATTAGTGTTGCACAGTTAATGGAGTAATCCTCTGGAAATATCCCGAGGTACAAGAAACAAGATTTCAAGTGATAAGGCAAGTCAAGATAGCTCAAAGAAAGAATCCTTTTAATACATGCAAGGTGAGGATTGCTTTCTAATTGTGAGCTGAGGCTATCTCGTAAGCTTTTCCATTGTAAAACATCCCTGCCTTTGGTAGTTAGAAGTCCACCAATGGCTACAATTGCAAGGGGCAATCCTTCACATCTTTTAACAATGTCGAAAGACAGCTCTAGCAACTCTTCAGAGCAGTGCTTTTCTCGATCAAACTTGAATGCTTCTTTGCATAAAAGCTCATGGGCTAAATCTAGAGGCCAAGGTTTCAACTCGTGGAGATGAACAAGTGAAGATTTCTTGCAAAAATCAGCAACATTCTCATTTCTTGTTGAGACCATAATTCTACTACCTCTGTCATTGTCTAACAAAGCATGCTCTACATCTCCCCAGAAGTCTTCTTTCCACACATCGTCAAACACGACAATGTACCTTTTGTCACGCAAATACTCTCTAGTTGTACTAATAAGCTCCACCATATCCATGGTGTTAATCTCATTAGGCAGACGCTCTTTCCTTTCCTCATTAAACTGTCTTATCATGGTCCTTAATAGCTCCTTCAACTGATATGACCTAGACACTGTGATCCAAGCATGGCAGTCAAAGCGATCTTTTATAGTTTGGACGTCGCAAACTTTTTTGGCAAGAGTGGTCTTACCAATTCCTCCCATTCCCACTAGTGAGATCACTAAGCGTCCAGATGTTTCTTCTAACATTTTGTTTACCAACTCTTTTCTAGGAGACTCAATTCCCACAAGTGCATCATTCTCAATGAAAAGGGAACCAACTCGAGGGTCATGCCATGTATTATTTTCATCATAAGTACAGCTTGGGCCTCCTTGTTCTGAGGTATAACTGAAGCCGTATCTTTTACTTCTTTCCTTGATTTCATAGACTGATCTTTTTACATCTTCAATCTCTAAGGCTATCTCGTGGTGTGGTCTGCAAATCTTGACCAAGTGGACTATTTTTTGCAGGAAAGCCTTGAATCCATGCTGATGCTCTTGCCTGCCTTCTGCTACACGAAATATGTACTCATCGATGATATCTTCGATTCTGTAAGCTACTTCCCTGACTTGTTTCACCCAAGTTTTCACACCTGTAGTACTACTGGTACTATCCTCTTTCTCTGCCCTTCCATCTGCTTCTCTCAGGAAAGACTGAATGCTTTCCAGTTCATCTTTGATGTCTGTAATTTTTCTCTCCACACCTTTCAGTAGTTTCGCTTCTTCATGCAACAATCTAATTAACTTGTCAATGACTATCCTCACTGCAGTCTCAGCCATAGCTTCACCCTATGTTATTTGACTGTATGCTATTAGAGATATCTAAGTATAATATTGGGATAATGTTACGAATAAGGAATGACCTGAATTATAGTAAAATATTTTATGTAATACTTAATTTTAAATTTTTTTAATTTGATATATAAATTATAAATCTATTAACTAATATGATATTTGAAGGGTTATTTGTCAGCTTTGTGACATCATTTAAAGTAAATGATGTTAAGAGTAAATATCACCGTTAGTTAACATATTTATAATTTAAATATCATATTAAAAAATTTTAAAATTTAAATATTATATTAAACATTTTATTATAATTCAAGAATCGTTCCTCACATTAATCCTATAATATTAATAATGCTAAGAATATAATCATAGATAAAAAAAAAAAAAAAAAGAACAATTATAATGTTAGCACCTGATGAAAAGCTGTGTTGTTAATTTTGTCTGACAACTGCTGGCAAAAAGCAGAATAAGATATTGAATGTTAGGAAATCGGACATGCAGATAGGCAAAGCTATATACAGCAAGGAGATTTTGCAGTGGAAATAACCAAAAAAAAAAAAGATTTTGTGGTTGAACTCACCTTTTCTGAAGATGGGGATATTGCACTGAGATTTCAAGGCTTAGAGGATTTCGAGTCTTGAAATGTATAATAAACAGAATACTAATTAATGAGTTAAAAACTTCAAGACAAAGAAATGAATCTCTTTTTGTTTGAACTCAAGTGCAAATAGGACCTCTTTCGTTCTCTTTTTCTTTCTTTTGAAAAGTAAAACAAACATTACCAGGAAAAAAAAAAAAACTTTTTTGTCTTGTAATTTTAATAAGGTGGAAAAAAGTCTTTCTTGGGTCATAAGAAAAGAATTTCATGATTTCCATCTGTTGCCAAAAGAAAGAAAAAAACAGTAAAAAGTAAATCTGTCACCATTTGGCATTTAACGTTAAAGTTAGACTTTGCTAATAAGGAAAGTATCAATTTATTACGGTACTTATCAATTATGGATTAATAAATAACTTTTAAAAGTTAAAATAATATTTGACTCAAAATTTAAAAAATAAAATGTTATTTACTCCAGAATTTAAGTTGAGTAGAGAAAATAGAAAAATGAAATTGACATAAAGATAAAGTATTTGGGATCTATTTGGTTGTACAGTAATATTAGTTTTAGGGATTATAATAAATTGGGTTGAGATAAGTTTTTGTTCACTTTAAATCTAATCAGATTTTATTATACATATAATATTTAAATCCGATTTAATTTTTGTAAATATTTAAATTTGATTTAATTTGATATTATATAAGATCTAATTTAATCCGATCTGATTTGATCTAAAATTAATAAAATATTTTTTTAAAATATAAAATATTTTTAATATAAATATAAAATTATATATATATAAATATATATAATTAAAATAAATAATTCAAAAATATTTTTTATACATATATTGGGTTGATTCGAAATAAATTTATTTAAAATTCGATTATGACCCAATCTTGATTTTTTTTTTATTATTATCCTACTCGATCTAACCTTAAAATCTAATTTAAAAAGTAAAAAAAAAAACTACCATAAGAGGTTGAGGATAAGTTAAGTTGTCATCTCTAATTGATTTTGATGAAATTAAAAATTTTAATTAAAAAATTATTATAATTATAATTTTAAAATAATTTATATTAAATAAATTTCATTTAAATTATTATTTAAATTTAACTAATAATATAATAAATTTAATTGTATCACACTAAAAATACACCGAAATCAAAACACCAACACCCCCCCCCCCTAATTTAATTTACTTTCTTTATTCTTCCTAAGTAACCGTGCGTGTTAAAAAATGAAGTCACTCGCTTTACTTACATGCAACTTCTTATTCTTTCTCCCGTTTCTCTCTATTCTCTCTCCTTACCGGTGCAATTCGGTTTATATGGTCGAGCATATGTATAGTTTATTAAGGTTTTGTTTGACGCTAATGATAAAAAAATTGGGTCACAGATGAAAATTTTAATAATTTAGTAATTATTTATCGTAATATTTTATATATATGATAGGTAAATATTTTTTTAAAAAATTTAGATTCACCACTGAAGATGTTTCGAAAACGTATCATGAATGCTGGCATCATTTTGGAAGAAAAATTACTAGAGTAAAAAGTGGCATTCGTACCTTTGATTACATAACTCAATTCCTTAGACACCGTTCGGATGTAATTGGATCTCCAGTGATTGGGATTGTTTGTTTCAATTCCTTAAGCCCCGTTTGAATGCAATCGGATTTTCGATGAGATAGCTGGTATGCATTTTTGTAAGAATGAAAAAAAATCGAAAAATAAAAAAATAATTTAAAATTATAGTATTTGATTTGATTTTTTTATTTAGTTTGAATTAAATTTAGATGTTTAATGTATATATTAAGTTTAAATCAAATTTTGTATAAAAAATTTTAAAAAATCAAATTATATAATTTTATTAATTTTTATATGTTTTTTAAATTTTATAAAATAAAAATAATTATTTTATATATATAAATCTATTTAAATATATTAAAATAAAATATTAAAAATTTAAATTTCAAAAATCAATAAAACGACCTAACTCATAAAATTTGATATAGATCAAACTATATAAAATTTTAGTTTGAATTTAAATTAAATTTTAAAATTTTAAAAATATTATATATGTTCTAAAAAAATTGAATCAAATGTAAACTATTATCACTCCTAAATTTTTGTGTCAACTAATCAATTGTGATCGAAACAGATTTTCGATAAGGCACGATTATCTTCGGTTAATTGCTGCACATTTTTCCTCTAGTGAACTGTCAACGTACCTTTGTTTTTTCTTTTTTTTTGCTTTTATTGCAAAATAATAAATAAATTATCATATAATAAATTAATAAATAAATTTTAATTATTTATTTTTAAAATTATTATTTAAATTAAAAAATAATATTGAATTATTTTATAATTTTATAAATATTAAATAATTTAAATTTTTATTACATATAATTTTTTTCTAATATTTTTAATGATAATTTTTTTTCCTACTATAATTCATTTTATTGTCATTATTATTTTTTACATTCAAACTCATATTTCAATACAATTATCTCTAGCTAACCATCCCCCATTTTGCCTCTAGTGAACTCTCAATGAAGCCTTTTTTTTTTTTTTTTTGCTTTTATTGTATTTTTTTTCTTATTTTGTCCCTTAAGTTAAGCTGTAGATTAAAAAAAATCCCAAGAGCTTAGTTTTTGTTCATTTTTTATTTTTCATTTTAAATTTTTATCTAAACTTATAAAATAATAAATAAATTAATAAATAAATAGATTTTAGTTATTTATTTTCAAAATTATTATTTAAAAATATACTTTTTTAATTTTTAATTATTTATTAATTTTATAAATATTAAATAATTTAAAATTTTTATTATATATATTTTTTAATTTAATATCTGTAATGTCCTTTTTTTTTCATTATATTTTATTTCATTATCATTATCGCTTTTGTATTTAAATATATATTTTATCATTATTTTCAATTTTTATTGAAAGTAACTCTTCAAATGGATATTTAATCAAGACCCAAAGTTGCTCATTATTAGAGACTTCTGAGGCTTTCTCTTATTGAGGTTTCCAGGAATCTCCATTGGGTCGTTTGACATTAATGCTACCTCGCACTCAGAAAATCTGATCTAATAACCGTTTTTAGCATACATCTTCGCACTAACTTGAAAGAAAAGATTTGTGCTTATTTTTTGTGAGTAAGAAGTGCAAAGAAAAAAAAAAAAACAGTAGAGATATATGGTATATGCTTGAGAGGAAGATGCAGTTTCCTCAACTAATCATTCATACACAATACAATCACCAACTCAAGTCTTTTCTTCGCCGGCCTTGATACCTTCTTCTTTAATTTCAAAGTCACTAACATTTCTTTGGGATGAGCTTGTCACCATCCAGGATACAAGCTTTGTACATCTTGGTTAGTCGGATTGCAGTAACAACCTCAGATTCATAAGTGAAGACACCCATGATTAACTGTATCAATTATGGAAAAATGATCAAAGGAGGAGTGAAAAGGGAATATCGATATTGATTGCAGAAAGAGACTTTTGATGTGTGTAGATGTGAATCTGAAAGTGTAGTATTTATACGATCAGGCCTGTGGATCTTTGGTGAATATATTTCTTCACATTTTATTGTTGTTTCATTAACTTTGATAATGTAATCAATAGTTTTTAACTGAACATTCAATTGATTCTGGTCTGTGTGCTGATCTTAGAATTTCATCAATACGAATCAACCAAGCTTAGCCCAAATGAACAAATTTGGAGATTTTGGAAGCAGTAATTAGTGGGAAGAAGACTGAAAAGAAAACAACTCTAATATTTTAAGTGAATAAAACCTTGAATTCGAGTGCCTGGACTGATAGAAACTAATTGCTTCTTTCTGCATATATTTATAATCAATAGATTCTTATTTCTTATGAGTTCTTTCTCACATGTCTACACACGGTCAAAAGGATGTCAACTAATGTAGCATTGTTTAAACTTTATAATTTCCGTATATTTATCATATTTGTATTATATTAAATATATATAAAATATGAAAATTATTATATTATAATTCATATTGATATGTCATATATGAAACATATTTTTTGTTTTAATCAAATTTATATATGATTTTAATAAAAATTTTAAATCATATTATTTTTAAATTTTTTATAATATTTTTATATCATATTATTATATTTTATTTAAAATTATTAAATGTAGCACTGTTTTCGTTAAACCCATGAACAAAGGATGAGATTGGAAGGCGTAAGTCTCATCGTGACCCATGATAGAAATAGGATATTATACAAAATAATTTGCCCAGCTACCAGCATACGTTTATGCATGGCATGTCCAACTAGATATTATTAAGTGGATAAAGTAAAGGAAAAAATTTTAGCCTGATTCAATATACTATCAGACATCATAACAAAATTAGTTGAAGTGTGCAAATATATATATATATATATATTTATATATATATATATATATATATATATATCTGATCGGCCATCACAAATATTATACAATATATAAAAAGATAAGATTGGGCCAACGAATTTTTCGAGAAGAGCACAGATGGGTCAAACAAATGGTAAAACCCAAACCCGGAGTCGAAATGTGCTACAAATGTTGACCCTTCCTTCCCGGAATCTGAAAATGAAAAATATATGTAAAAGATACTTCCTCAAATTTTAGTTTTAAAAACAATTTTGGATGGCTCAATTGGTGGGAGCACCAGCAGCACCAATAGTCTCGTTCCATCCTAAACTATTTCCTAAACACCCCAGAAATAGGATGGCATTGAATCCAAAAAACATGACATGAACAACAAAACCCACAACAGGAAGCCTCCCATATTGCTGTTTGACATCATGGACACCATTGTTCGTGACCCTTTTTATCATGACATGCCTGCCTTCTTCGGGTAACTGTGTTTTTCATTTCTCTCCGCTCTTTTTCTTCTTAATTCTTTTTTTGAATTGGGTTTGTTGGGTTTTTATGATTTTTTTCATTTAAAACCAATATAATTGTCCCTGCCGGCAAATGTTTTTGGAAGTGATCGAATTTATATTTGATGGTCAGAATGTCTTTGAAGGAACTAATAGACTGCAAGCATCCTACTTCATGGATTGAGTTCGAAAATGGGGTGATTAATGAGGTATGCCACCTAGAAATATAATGTGGAACAATTTAGTTATATTTCGCCAGATATTTATTGAATTAAGTGGTCATATGAGTATTGTGTTGTGGGATCTTTCAAACTGTTTGATGGAGGTATTTAACAAGATTAAAATATTTATTGAAATATGTTTGGCTTGTCAACTTTTAGGATGATTGCCATTTCAAAGCAATAATGAAGCTATGATGGATGTTGATTACCTTTGAATTGTTGTACATAAAGTAGAGTTCTAAAGTAAAAGCCTCGAGCTTGCACTGCAACTTGACTCCCCTACACCACAAGTTGGAGACACTGTAGTGGTTTCGATTTTTCTTACTTTTCCATCATTGTAGTTATTGTACATCTCCTGTCAAATAACATTTAGCTGTTAAACACAAAATTAACTAGCCTTTTGTAGTCCTTTTTTTCTTGTCTCTGATACACTACCAGCTTTTCTGATAAGTCGGATATAGTACCTAACTATTGTTCTATTAACAAACCTTTTGTGTATGTATCAACTACTGAAGCTTGTCTGATCAACCAATACATGACCCAACACTTGTCTGTTTCTTTTAGATTAATTATCACTACATGCATTGATTTTTATTTTTATTCTTTATTTATGCAGTGGCCTTGTTAGGCTTATGTCATTGTTAACCTATTCATAACCATGATCCTTTATTATATTGATCCATATAGTTACCTCTTTGACAAAAGTCTACTGGCACATGTAAAGTTTTAGTCCACCAAAAACCCACTACGAAGGATTACTTAATCATTGCAGATGCAATTCCACTTTTATCAATGGAACTTTTGGATTTTTATTTTGCTATGGTACTTTATACAGTATTTTAGAAATATAACTTGTAATTGAAAACATGTAAATTGATTCCATTCTTTTCGTCTATGTTTTTTCCCCCTTTTTCGTCTCTACCCTTAGAGATCTCTTTGGTGCAATATCACCTCATCTTTTGAGCCATTTCTTTTCTCCTGATTTATTGCCTTCTCGTTTACCTTCTGGTGTGGAGTGTGAGAATGTTATCTTATTTCCTTTCAGGAGGAGCTAGCACAAAAATTCTTTAAAGATGGAAGGACTTTTGATTTGGAAGGTAGGTTTGCATTTTTTTTTTCTTGATGTCGTTCTCTCAGTCAGTTGTATCGAGTTTGATTAGCATTTTCACTAGATATATGCAAAATGTGCTTGATTTTAGCATAAATTCTCAAATAAATTTGAAATTAAGTATTTGATATTAATTTCGGCGGAGATTGTTTCATTGTGTCATTTTTTTTCTTTTCTTTTTGTTGCATATGACACATACAGATTTTTTTTCCATTATATTTTACAACCACAGTGCTAATTTTGATGGCATTAATAAAGAAATCTACCTTGCTAATATAGAAGCTTTTATGGTTAAACAAGTTTGGATCCAGACATATTGACAATGGAGGGTTTGGAGGTAAGAATCTGAGTAGTGGTGGTTAAGAAGTATGTTGAAAATATTTCTGGAAAGTAGAAGAAAGTGGTTTCAAGGTTAATGGTTTGGTGACATCAAGATAAGAGAAGCATGGCAATTTGGAGGTTAAAGAAGGTACAAAAGAAACGGGCCATTGAATATGACTGCCTATGTTGATATAATGCATGGATATCTTGATAGATGGGTGAGTGGATAGCTGTATGGTGTTTGCATACATACAGCTGCTTGTCAATGCAATTAGATATGTGCTTTATTGGTTTACAATTCTGGATGTATATGCATGTATGTATTTGTGCCTGCATTTGCATGGTGTGTGTGGCTAGACAGACAGAGACAAAGAGTTAAAGAGACTTTGCATAGGCACGTGTCCTGAAACAGTGTCAAATTTTCATCCAATGAAATTAGGATATAAATTTAATTATTAGCTTGTCTTTTTTTAGCATTTAACCCTAAGCAAAAGGAAAGGACTTTTCTTAGAAATGCTATAGTCTAACCGACCACAAACACGTATAGAAATCTATGATATCATGTAGAAAGTTAACATAAGAAGTTTAGTTTGCTAACACTTTTGGTATCATAAAAATACCTTTTTTGCACAAAATGTGGAAGAGAGTCAATATGTACATGTTGCAGTGTGCTCTTTTCATTTTTAGTTGGTAATGGGGGTTAGATAGTGTTGCACAATGGTAATGAGATTGAATTAGAGCAGAGAAATATGCATTCCTAAAGGAGCTTGAGAGAGCTGGAGGAAAAGTGAAAGCACAGAAACAGAGCTAGTTTCGATGGAAGACCTTCTATGACGTAGCAACAGATAGAACAAAATGTGCAGTAGGTAGTTCATGTACAAAACGTCCGATAGTGGTAATTAAGTTCCTAGTCTCTAGGCTCTAGAAAGACTGATGCTAGAACAAGTGTGAAATGCGGCTCATTTGGTGAAAAACTAGTGATTATTACACTTAGGGGTGTAAATGAATAGAGCTTTTGACAAACCATTCGTGAACATATTTGGTTTCTGTTCATTTATGTTCATTTATTAAGCTAAGCAAACGATCTTGAACAGCTTTTTTACATTCATTTATTAAATGAACAAAACACGAACTAAGGTCTGTTTGGTTTGTTTATGTTTGCAAACAAGCTTGTTTAAACTTCGTTTATGTTCGATTGTTCTTAATTTTATAATTGTATATTTGTTTTTTTAAATTTGTTTGGTTATAGTTTGTTTATTGTTCATGAACATGTTTTTTTGTATATGGTCGTGAACATGTTCGTTTAATGTTCACGAATGAGTTCGTTTAACTTAAGCACACGGAACGCAAATATCCTACCATTTAAACGAACCGAACTCAAATGTAATGAACAATTTTCTTACCGCACATGAACCGAACATGAACAGTTCTAAAAATAAACGAACAAACCACGGACATACATTCATACGTCTATGTTCGGTTTGTTTACATCCCTAATTACACTTGTATTTGTTCTAATTCTAATGAATATCGGTATTCGCCATTTTTTTGTCAAATAATGAAAAGTATTCTAATACATCAATTGTTTGCCATATATATATTTACAAGTAATATTAAGAAAAATATAAGAAAGCAAATATTGATTTTCAAGTGAAATATGATTTTTTTTAATATAATTGTTATTGTGATTGATAATCAATAAACTAATCATACATAAAACTCAGGACTGTGCTTTGATGTTGTCTTATCCTTGAGATCTGGACATGGAAGGAGGAGTAGGTTATGCTATTATAAATGCATTTCCATTCAGGTTTAGAGAAACAGATTGCTTTTGTTGAATATAAGAGGAAACTATGATTCTGTTGCAGTAGATTTTCAAAAATGATTTGTTCTTCTTATTTCATTTATAATTTTTTTAAGTTTGTGCCCGTGAGTTATATCTGATATCTCTATGTTGTCCTCCCTAATGGTCTTAAGGTGTTCATTTCACGAACTTTATTTTTCAGGCCTAAAAAATTGTATCAAAAGAGGATATCCCTACATAGAAGGAGTTTAACAGTTGCTTCAAGCCTTGAAGCAAAACAACTATGAGATGCATGCTTTTACAAATTACCCCATCTGGTAAGATGGAATGCCTCTCCTGATTGCTTCTGATTCAGTAGTTATTAATCAAAGATGTAGATGTGTAAGTCTTTTTTCAGGTACAAAATAATCGAGGACAAATTAAACATTTCGAAGTATTTATCCTGGACATTTTGCTCATGTATGTGCTAGTTGTGGATGTGCACATTCATGAGACAAGGTGCTTGTGTTCGGGTTTCTGTTATATTTCTGGCTTGGGTTGATTGTGTTAATTGTGCATCTTTCATGTTTTCTCATCCTTATATTTTGTTCCTTTCAAGTTGACTTTTACTGTTTCATTTGTAGAAAAGCTCTGTAATATTGTTTGTGGATATTTAACGTTATAATGGACTAGTAAAACTCTTATGTATGGTCTTCTTTAGATATTCTTTAATTCCTGTCCAAATTAAAATATAACTTCTGCACAGGATCCTAATAGAGAATGTCAATTTTAAATTTATGCGTATTAGTTCCTAGTTCCTTAATCTGTTGCCTCATGTTTCACATTATAATGTCTAAGTAATAATGCCAAAGGATGATTTCCTAACTCTTTAATCTCTCTCTCTGAAGTCATGGTAAAAATTCTAAAGCCAATGGTGAATGCAATGTCTTCATAATGATTAATGTTGCTGATATACTCCTAGATAGTTTGTTGTTTATCAGGCTGATGTGTGCGGCATTATGAAAGTACTAGGTAAAAGAGTCTATATATAATTTTTATTTCAACGGAAAAGACAATTTGTGCTTAATACCTTCTAATTTGTTTAATGGAAATGTCACTATTCTTCCCATTAATTTTATTACTCCTGATATAGGGACATTTACATTCTGCTTCTCCTCTCCTTTTAACTGGGTTTGAATCTTTCTAAATTTTTGAAGTTGATCATATGAATGTGTTGTGGGGACGAAAATGAACTCTATACACAGAGAGCACCTAAATGGATGTTCTATTCCCAATTTGGTCACTCTGTTCCCATTCCGTTTATCTCGATGAACATGAACTAGCAAGTTAACGGTGCCTGTAACATTCTTCTGTGCTCTAATTAATTGATTATCAATCCAAATTATCACCCTGTTTTTTTACACTTATGCTAAATGGTCAACTCATAGGTCTTGATTGATTATTAGGCTTGCAGAAGCAAGTGAGCAGTTTTGTTGCTTCTGATTTCATCAGTCAAAGACAAATGATGCAAGATATCTATTTGTCTTCAACACAAGATTTTGCTTTTGGTTTTTTTTTTCATTTTTTTTCAGTCTCTAAATATATCAAGATTTTTTTAGTACTGTACACCTGTCAATAATTGTGTTCTTGAGCAAATATATATATCTCGAGAGAATGTTGCATGCTTTCTGGCTGTCATGTAGCTCATTCTGCTATAGTGAATGATTTGGTTTACCATGCATCTAGGAAAGAGAAAGCCTGATCCTGATTTCTATTTAGCTGCTGTGGAACGTCTTAAAGTTGATCCAGCAAGCTGTATATTCATTGATGACAGGTATCATCGTTGCCTACTTTCCACTCAGGTACTTCTAAATGATCTAAAACCAGTATTAGCAGATAGTGCAAACCCTGATTTCAAGGGGAAAAACCATAGGGGATGGTGCACCTGGTATTAAAACAAAACACTATTCTGTCAAATAAAAAATTTGCACACATCTCAATGCTAAATGTAAGCAGTTACAGTTCTCTATTTTATACCTGTGTGTTAACACATGAACACACATGAACAGATATGGATGCATTTGTCGTTTGTGACTGTATACCCTCATGTGTCTATTGGGTTCGCATGGGAGTTTTCTGTTTGTGGGTCTGTCTGTGCACAATCACTCGTCTCCTAATTTGTCAATTGCATTTTTTAAAAGATCAGAAGTATAATGCACATTTAACAGATGTTAAAGGTAGAGGTTTACCGGGGAACAAATATTTGTAAGTCCTAAATATTTACCATGCTGACATCGAAACTACAGATAATAGAGGTAAAATTTGCTAATATTTAATATAGTTATGCCATCTTCTGTATACTGAAGCTTGAATTTACACAAGGTTTTCTTTTGTAATTTCTTTAATCAGGATTTTCTTTTCCACAGTTGAAACCATTACAATTTAAACCTTGATTATTGAAATTAAAAGTCCATTACTTTATCAACAAGAACGTGGCAATAAACAAATTAAGTTTAATCAACATTTAACAAGGGTCTCCGCATGAATTTTCTCTTTCTCATTTTCTTGATCATCCTTGTCCTTTTGTACCCTACTTCTTTCTTCAGTTTTTCTAATTTCTCTTGACGTCCCTTTATTTCAGCTTGAATGGCTTTGTCTCTTTTGTCATCAGATAGCACAGCCAGTCTTGCAAATTTCTTTGGCCACACCAATCCAAGTCTCTCAGTTATGTCCTTGAATGCAGGAACAAGACCACGTCTGATGAAACATCCTTCGATTAGTTGCATTGAGTTTAGTTCGGGAAGAGATGGGGCATCCTTTAATTCCAGGTCCAAGCAGAAGGGTGAATCCTTTAACCACATCCTAAGGGAATGAGCCTTAGCTACAAGGAGGCCACTGCGTGTTTTGCAAGGAAGAAATGGAGAGCCCATCTCCCAAAGGCATGCTTTCAATGTACTATTAACAGAAACCATGTTGTACTCTGACGTCCCAGTTATCAGGACAACTGATTTTGGAGACTCTGGATACCCTTGCAACGCAGCATCCTTCCATATGAAAGCATTCCTAAGTTAGAGATACAATAATAATGACCAAAAAGCCTGGTTGAGAACACGGATGCATATAAGTGGGATCAACAAAGTGCCAGAATTTGGATCCTTAGCCCCCAAGACCACCCTCAATCCAAAAATGCATCATTCGAAAATAAATATAATAAAAATGCATTAAACTAAATCAATCTCCTTATTGGCCTGCAAAAAGAAAAACTATGATAATCTTTAGACCTGATAATTTAAAATACAATACAAAAAAAAAACAAACACATGAAAGTGACAAGATAATTTTCGTGTTTTACATATGTTAGACACAAATAAACAGGCATGGATACACAAATTAATAGATCTCGAATCTCCTTAGACCCTGGAAATGCATTAAATAAAATAAACCTGTAGTGTTACAGTTATATACTAGCATCACCAAGACCACCATTGATTGCAGCAATAGCAACTAATGATAATAATTAACAAGAACAAGTTAGGTATGTAAAAGATATAACTTACTTTTGTTATTGTTATTTGCAAGTGGGTGTGGTTTATATGTTATTAAGATTACACCTTCTGATTTTCAACCTCAGAACAATTCAAAAAGAAACTAATAAATGGTTAAGAGAGCTTGCCTGCATATGATCAAGCCATAAAGTAAGAGCAACAAGAGAAGACCCAGCTGATAACTTTCTAAAATCAGCACCCCAATCTTTAACAGCCACCCTGAATCAGAGATGCTACAATGATAAGGGAAAGAAATACTGTATATAAATTATATCAGTCCAATTTGCATTCAGTTCCTATCTATGATTATGCATGCATAAAATAGTAACAAAACCCCACGGTTCTACATTTGTATCAGAGTTCCTTGCAGCTTCAGTACTTTCCTATGGTTAATTTTGTTTTGATGCAGGATCTTTCAGATCAGCACTAGCTGTTGAGATAAATTGGAGATGTTGCGTTTTAAGGATGTAATTATGTTCACAATCTATAATGGTAAACACAAAATACTGAGTCTAGGGGTATTTGGGTGCTGGAATCAGAGAAGCAGTAATGCAGTATAGAGAAGCCAAGAAATCACATCACATCTAGGGTTTCCCAGGCTACTCAACTTATACAGGAGAAGGCACTCACAGCTTAATTGCAAACAAAATTTTCTGCTAACAGCAAGCATATCCTAAAACCTAAAGGACTAGACCTCCAAATTAGGCAGAAAGAGAAAAAAAAAAAACCTCCATTTGACTAAACCACAGCAGTAAACTAATTAAAACTGCATTTTAAGATATAAGAAAAATTTTGATACTCCATCACAGTTCCAGCATAATCTGAAATCATCAAGATATGTTTGAGTCAAGAAACTAGGAAACCCTAGATATAATAAAAATGCAGCAAAGTGACATGGTAATGTAAAAGTAGACTCAATATAAAAATCCTCGAATTGTTCTGAAAACCCTCTTTTTCTCAGACGAGCTTTAAGAACTTTCTTGACATGGGAACAGAGTTTCAAAAAAGTTAGGTAAAGAGGTGATGAAAAACTGAACCTATCACTATTAGAACCTACTTGAAAACATCATGGTGATAAATGTTCTTCTTGATTGCCAATTGGAAAACCCAAGAGGCAGTGGCTCGAAGCTCAAATGCCCACAACAGATCCTCCAAGGCGTTGACAAAGTTAAAGGCTGCATTGTCCTCTACAGGTTTTAGCTTCTCAAGACAATATTCTAGCTCTGAAAATAGTAACTCAGATTTTTCTGTCATAAGCCTATATAACAACAATAATTATCAGTAATTATAAGGAAGAAACTAAGGAAATGAAAATCTGTCTTCAAGACCATTCTCTTGCTCTAAACTGAAAAAAAAAAACCTGATGGGAAGATCAAATCCAGCATCTCGAAGTGCATTTAAGAGGATAATGGCTTCACTTGTGTGTTGGGACAAACTTGCAGCCCTGATAAAGCATGTCCATATTCTGTGGTCTACTTCCAAGCCCTCTTTCTTCATTTCCATAAGCTTTTGAATTCCAACATTATAATCTCCATTCTTGAGATAAGCATTAATGACTGAACTATATGGTAGTGTAGTAAGATTTAATCCTGTTTCTTTCAAATTAGTAAGGACTTTTTCTGCTTCCTGTGGCAGTCCAGAACTTCCATAAGAAACCATAAGCAAGTGCATTGTGGCAATAGTGGGTTCCACTCCGGCTTCTTTCATCATGCTTAACAGGCTTTCAGCTTTGGAATGGTTTCCAGAATTTCTAAATATTTTCATCATTGTATGATAGAAAGAGCGGTCTAATTTATAGCCCTTTGAATGCAACTCGTTGAATAATTCCTCAGCTTCTTCCAAGAGCTGCTGCTTGCCAAATGCTGAAATCAGACTTTTGTAGGTGTCCAGTTTTGGTTCTAAACCCACCTTCCTCATTTCATACATCAGAGATAATCCCTCTTCAGGCCTACGATCTCTGCAGTACATTATTATCAAAGTGTTGTAAGTGTCCTCATCTGGTTCAAGTCCGGCTTCCTTAATCTGTTGATATATTTGAGCTGTCTTTTTGTAATCCTCAATTCCTGAGTATAACTTTAGCATAGAATTCCAAATTGAAAGATCAGGCTTAAATCCTGCTTCTTCCATTTCAGAGACCATTGCTTCAACATCCCTCACTCGTTTTCCCTTGCAAAACAGCTGAATCATTATCCTGTAAAGATGCATTGTAGGAAAATACCCCGCAGCTTTCATTCCACTGTATATCTTTTTCACCTCAAAGACGTTTCCAGCTTGTGCAAATGCATCAAGCATCAGAAGAATAGAACTCTTGCTTATTTTAAAACCCATATCTTGCAACTCCTCGATTACCACATAAAGCTCAGTCAATCTTCCATCGACAATCAGTGCTTCCAAGAGACCATTAATGGAATCTACTGTTGGCGAAGGACCATCTCTCATCATAGTATTAAAAACAGCTCTCGCTTGTTCATAGCAACCACTTGCAGCATAAGCTTGTATTAAGGCATTCCAGATCTTCCGATCCACATTCATGTATCTTTGTCTAACAATACCCACCACACTTTCAGCTTTCTGCCACAGCTTCACTTTTCCATACGCTTCAATAACATCAACATAAATAAAGGAATCATTAAGCAGAATATCTTTCAATTGTGCCTGATTAATCAAACAATGTGCCACCTCAGGGAAGCCCATTTTACAATATACCCTCACCATACTTTTGAAGATACATTCGGAGGCTTCAACACCATAGAATCTCATGTCAGTAAAAATCTGAGAAGCTTCGGTTAGAAGTTCATTTTCTTCACAGCATCGAATAAGGGACTCATACATGGTAGAACTCCTGCTAAACAAACCAGAGTCTCTAGCATTACTGTACTCCTTCAAGGCAGCATCTAACTGGCAAGCCTCACAAAGCATGACAACTAGAGCTTCAGTTATCAGTTGATTAGATCCAGCACCATGTTCTTTCAGGAACTCAAGTAATTCACATGCTTCTTTGTGTCTGCCAGATGAACTGTATGAACTCAAAATTGACAACAAATTCTTGTCATCTAGTTCATCTCCATTACTTATGCCCAATCTCAGCATCTGTGTGGCAAGGTCGTAGCATTCACCCTTGACAAGAAAAGAAGAAACAGCCTGAGAATTCATACCACATAGTTCTTTCATGTCTCTGACCACCATTTCAATATCTTCCGTTTTGTTTTCCTTTCTTAGTGCCTTAAGCATCACCTCATAAAGGGTATGATCTGGTGTGAAGCCATCACGAACCATTTCCCGATACAACGCCAATGCCTTTGTTATCTCATTACACCTCAAAAGGATATCCAACATGACAGAGTATGCCAGGAAATCAGGTCTAATCCCAGACCTTCGCATGCAATTGAATGTCTCCTCAGCCTCCACGGCCATTCCAGCCTTGGCATATCCACAAATCAAAGCACTATAAGTCCGCACAGTAGGTTTAACACCTACATCCAACATTTCTGACATCAAATTAGAAGCTTCTTTTATCTTATTTGCTTTACCTAAGGAGTCAATCAAGACAGTATATGTTACCACATCTGGATTCCGCCCTGAAAATTTCATGTCCCTGTAAAGCTGCAATCCCAAATCATGCTGGCCCTGCTTCCCATACATGTGAATAATTGTATTATAGGTCATCTCATCTTTACCAAACCCCATTTCAACCATTTCTTCACAAATCTCTTTTACCTTATCCACATTGCCTTCTCTTGCAAAAGCATACAACAATGAATTATACGTGACTGCATCTGGGAAAAACCCTTTAGACTCCAAATCTCTAAAAAGCTGCTCAGCTTTATACGCTATCCCACATCTCCCGTATACCGAAATCATAGCATTATAAGTCCATAAATCAGGTTGACAATTATGACTTTCCATATCATCAAAAACCTTCATTGCCTCCTCCAAATTTGGTTCTCTTGAACAAGCACTAATAAGAGTATTATACGTTATTATATCTGGCCTAAGACCAGACCTCCTCACCTCATTCAAAAGCTCAACAGCTAAATCAGGCAACATAGCTCCTGCTTTCAATCTAGCATTTATTAAAGTATTGAAACTCACAAGGTCAGGCTCACACCCTCTCTCGCGAATTAAATCAAGCAGCTCCTGCACCTTTTGAAACCTCCCATTTCGCGCATAAACACCCATCATTGCATTATAAACCTGGACTGTATTCCCAACGGCAGGTTCAGCCCTGATAAAGATTTCAACAGCTAAAGCCTCCTGATTGGCCCTCCCCAACACAGCCAAGATAGTAGCAAGCATCCTGGCATTAGGGGAATACCAATGTCTCAAATTTAACCACTCATACACTTCCAGGGCCCGTTGCCAGTTCTCCTGACCAACATATTTCACTACGAAGCAAAAATCAGTTGGTGTCATCTGAACTTTCCTATCATCCAAAACATCAGCAACAAACTGGTCCTGTTCCAATCCCAAAATCCTGTCGGTCAAAAACTTCACTCTTTCTCTCCAATCTTTGGCCCTTTTTAAGGCCAGTTTAGTCGTTTTCTTAACTCTAGTCTTACTAATTCTCCCCAACTTTTCCTGGGTCTCGTCATTCCCTTCCAAAGTTTCAGACTCTGAGGATTCTGAAGATAATTCAGCTTCTTTAACTAAATGGGTCAGTTGAGGCGAGGTAGTTGAAAATTGGGTTTGGCTTAAAGGGTAAGTTTCAGCTAGTTGAAGTTGAAGGTGAGGCCATCTCTCTGATGGGGAGGCTCTGCTATAGCTAAATTCGTTGCTAGAACTGTTATTAGCACCATTGCTATCATTAGCCTGTTCATTTGGCAAAGGAGTTGAGAGGTGGGCAGAAAAGCAAGAAAGAGAGATGTTTTTGCATACCTTTGGAATAGGAGATGCAAAGGGTACAAGCCCTCCAGTGCAGGACATGGCCATGGCCAATGTCTTGTCCCCTAAACATTCAAGTCGAATGCTGGGGAAGAAAACAAGATAAAAGATATTTCTCTGATTTTGGCGGGGGTGTGGATATGTTTACTGGGTAGAGAATGGGTTTGGGCATGGGTTCGGCGGCCCATCCGACTTCCGACCCAATTAAATTCCTTCAAAACCCGTCCCTGCATGTCAATTTTCAAACAAAGAAAATGTGAGGCGAACTCAAAACCCGAAATATGGGAGGTTCTGATTCTCCACTTCTGCTTAAGTACTTCTCTTTAAGTAGCAAACGAATGAACAAGGAATGAAAAACCAAAGGTAAGAACTTCAACTTAGTTATATCTTCTTTTCCTTCTTGTTTATTTCTTCAAGTATTCCTTTTTTTTTTTTTTCAGTTGCGTAGTTTGAACTTGGAAATTCAAGACATATGAAGTTTACATGGGAATGTACGATGCATCTTACTTTATCAGTTCCTCTTTTAACTTATGGTAGCTGTTTCAAATTTGGTCTAAACCAAAGCCACTTTAATCCTCTATGCTTCTCCAGACGGATAATAACTATAATAACAGAGTCGAGCAAGTTGCTTTAACAGAATTCAACAGGAAAAAGCCCATTTTTAAGCACCCATTTGGGTCTAATAGCGGAGAAGAGCTTTCCACAGAGTTACACAACCAAAAGATTCAAAGGTATTGCAAAATAGGAAATATAGATAAGGCTATGAAACTTGTTGCTCAATTGGAGGCTTTGGGTTTTCATCCGAATTCTATTTCTTATGGTTTTTTGATTGAGAGTTTGGGAAGTGTTGGTAGGACATTAGAAGCTGATGCCTTGTTTCAGGAAATGATGTCTTGTGGATTTATACCTAGGATAAGATTGTTTAATGCTTTGCTTAAAGGGTTTTTGAGGAAAGGTTTGTTGGGGTTAGCTGTTAAGGTTTGGTGATAATGGATCAAATAGGTATTTGTAAAAATCAGGAAACGTATGAGATTCTTTTGGATTATATGTTAACACGGGATGGTTGGAAGATACATGGATGGTAGTGAATGAGATGAAGAAAAATGGGATCCAACTGAATTCGTTTGTGTATGGTAAGGTTATTTGTCTTTATAGGGACAATGGAATGTGGAGGAAAGCAATAGGCCTTGTGGAGGAGATTAGGGTGAAGGGGATATCTTTGGACAGGCATATTTATAACAGCATTATTGATACATTTGGAAAATATCGACAGTTAGGTGAAGCTTTAGAGGTGTTTGAGAAAATGAAACAAGAAAGTATAAGGCCTGATATAGCAACATGGAATTCTTTGATTCGGTGGCACAGCAAGGCTGGAGATCTCAGTAAGGCTCTTGAGTTGTTTACTGAGATGCAGGAACAAGGATTATATCCTGACCCAAAGATCTTCATGAGCCTTATTAGTCGATTGGGAGAACTTGGGAAGTGGGACACAATAAAAAAGAACTTTGAGAACATGAAATGTAGGGGATATCGAGAAGTTGGGACCATTTATGCAATCTTAGTTGATATTTATGGACAATATGGGAGATTTCAGGATGCTGAGAATTGCATATCTTCTCTTAAGTCAGAAGGCCTCCTACCTTCCGCCAGCATGTTTTGTGTCTTAGCAAATGCTTATGCTCAGCAGGTGCAGTGTCCCCTTTCTGAATTTTCAATCCTTTTCAACTTTTTTCTGGGTCTGGTCTTCGATGTGTATTTATTTTTGCAAGAGATGATGCTTTGTTTCTTTTACATTGCAATTTAGCACACTAAATTTTCCATTGCACATAATTTTGAATTTTACAAAACAATTCATTCACTGAACCCATAAAAACATTTATATATAATCTCAAATGAAACAATCCCGCTGCAGTAGGCTTCAGTACCTACCAAAACAACTTAATTTCCTTGTGAAGACTAAAATTAGAATTCTGGCTCTTCTTCTATAAGTGCTACTGAGGATTAACTGAAAAAGTTCAGATCACAAATAAGCGCTAAGAGACTTTAGCTGCTCTAAGTTGGCTTAGTCTGAGAGTAAATTTGGCTGCAAGGGATAACAGAACTAGGCTTGCAATTTTTTTTTTATCTTTTTTTGCTAATTAATAACTGATAAGAAGCCTCTCTCTGATTAAGTAATATAATATTGGATGGCATCTTGGTGAGCCATTGCTTTCAACTTCGATCTGGTGAATGCTAAATTTATTTGATAAAAGTAGATGAAACCTTTGTTCTGCATGCTGGTCTAAAACTTTTCTGCTGTGCAGGTATCTTGTGAACAGATCGTTAAGGTTCTTCAACTCATGGAAGCAGAAGGCATTGAACCCAATATTGTAATGCTGAATGTGTTGATCAATGCCTTTGGTACAGCTGGGAGATATGAGGAGGCATTATCAATTTACCAACATATAAGAGAAAGTGTGAGCCTTTTTGTTTTGCATGATTTAGAATGAACTTGTGGTTTTTTTTTTTTAAACTTTAGGAGGGGGGATGTTAAGAATGATAACTACTGGTGCAGGACCCTCTATTTCTTCCATCAATTTATCTTTCAAGATGCTTTTTTCTAATTTTGACTTTCTTATTGTTTTGAAGGATATTAGTCCAGATGTGGTTACTTATAGCACGCTCATGAAAGCTTTTATTCGAGCCAAGAAATTTGATAAGGTGCTAAGTGCAAAGTCTCTGAAGTTACTTGATTAGCTGCATATTTGTCATTTATGATATTTTGCTAATGCATGTTTGTCTTCAGCCAGCTAGGTTCCTGAAATATACAAGCAAATGGAATCCTATGGATGCACTCCTGATAGGAAGGCTTGGCAAATGTTACAAACTGCCTTGATGGTTCTTGAACAGAGCCATTGTAGGTATTACACGAGTCTTAGGTATATATTTGGTTTTAATGTTGATAATAACTAATAACGCAGACTGGAACCACATAGTTCTTTATAGTTTGATTGTTTCAGGAGTTGATTGATGTTGCTAATACCGTATATATTTGGTTTTAATGTTGGTAATAACTAAAGACTGGAACCACGTAGTTCTTTATAGTTTGATTGTTTCAGGAGTTGATTGATGTTGCTAATAACGGGTGACCTGATTTGATGTTAAAGATATATTGTCTACTCATGTTATGTTCACTTCCCAAATGCTGTGGCTCTAACTAAGCTGCACTTATTGTTTTATAAAATTTCAGAACAAAGATGCATAAGTTTGTAAACTATATAGATTTGTCACTCGGAATTGATTATTGAACACCTTGCTAAAATGTGCACCTATAAATATACCGATGTTTGGAAATTAAGTAGGTAATGGTGCATTGCGACGTAGTAATCCTTAGTCGAAAGAATTTTCTTCTAACAGTACATTGATGACTTGCAGGAATTATTGTCTGACTCCAAAAGATGAAGGTTCTGAAAGCTATTTCCTAACCGCCCCCCATTGATTGGCTTGTCTCTGAAGTTGAGATTTCATCAAAGCTAATCCAAGTACGGTCCAAGATGGTATCCTTGATGGAAGGTTGAAAACTGAGAGAAAGAGAAAATGGAGCTGTGAAACTTGTGGAAAAAGGGTGTTTAATGACTTCTATGAACTGAAGAGAATTTAGTAGGAAGCAGGTGGAATTGTGATGAAGGTCTTTGATGGGATGGTATATTTTACTTGCATAAGGATAAAATAATGAGCTGTGAAAACTGAAAGGGTGAAAATATGATCTACTATTGTGTCCCCAGTTTTTTAGTGCAGAAATGAAGAGAGAGAACCTAGATTAAACTGCTCTTATGTAACGGCAGTGAGCTTTACAAGATTTTATAGGTGAGATTCACCTGATTTAAGTGATAAGAAAGCTTTGGTTGAAACAATCTAGTTTATTGGAGAACTGATTGCATTCAGAATTTTAAAGTATGTCCTTATCAAAGCAACTGTTAATATCGGTTCCTTCCTCTGCATTTGAAATCAGGAGTTCTCTGAATGATTATATTGATTCATCCAAAACATCAGGGAGTTACTTAGTGAAACTGTAATAATCTGATTTTTCTGTGTTAGTTCAGATCACTCTCTGATGCTCGTTGGACAGAAAAGGGATATTCAGATTTCAGGCTGCATGGATAATTAGATTTTACTCTATTAAGTGGTCGTCAAGCATTCTGTGATATTTGTCTGAAATAAATTGCTCAAAATTACTTTAGTTGGTTGATGATCGAATTAGGGATGTAAAAATAGATTACCCCATCTTTGTGGAGGTAGAAGGTACTATGAATGACCGGAAGAACTTCTAAAGTATTCTAAACTGATTTTTATACTAAAGCAAAGTCTACTTGGTATGTTGAGACAAGAACAGGACCATTGCTTTATGTTCACTGTTGAAAAGGAATGCATCCTGAACCGTAGTAGTTATTCTTACTTCAATTCCTTTGGGCTCACGAATTGTCAGAGTAATAAGGTGGCAGAACAGGAAGACCCAAATAGTGCTGTTTTGCTTCTCCTTTCCTTGATTTTTGGCAAGTCTGTCTACCTTAACAACCTTGTTTCATCACTTAAATTTCTTAATATCTTCACTCTCAATACTTATATTTTGTTTTCTTCACCGGGTGTTGGGATAAGAGTAAACAAAATCTTTATATTAGGAGATGCTACAAGCAGTGCGGCCTCCTTATGCAACCAGTCAATTTCAACCAATGTGACTCCTCAAAACTCACTTCACCAAATATACCGAGTTGATTCTGCTTCTTACCCTTGGCATTCTGGTAAAAATATAAAAGGTATTATATTATTGTTAAATTAATTGATTTGTATTATTATCACTTAATCAGAATATAATTGAAGATTGTTACATATTGTTCTACAATAGAAACAAGTAGATTGAAAATTATATTATTCTCAAAGATTTGATCTTTGAGACTTTATATTTGTAGTTAGTAGACATTTCAACATTCCAACTGCTGTTGTTACTTAAACCTGAGATTTCATTGTTAAAAAAGTTATGCTTCAACTGTTACTGATATCTCCCGCGATAATGACATCATTATTGTCATGATATGCATGGTTCTTGCGCATCTGTTTTGATGATACTTTGAAGATAAGTTATTACCTGGATTTATATCTTAATCATTCATGGTTGTCAATTCATGTGGGTCTAATGTCAATTGCATGATATCTTATTTCGTGGAATGGTTAAATTTTCATAATTATTTTGTATCCAACCTGGTCCCTTCTGGCAAGTGTTATGCCAACTTGGATGGTCCATCTTATCTTTACCTTTACCAGGGATAGCAGCTTCCATCATATCTTAACTTTTTTTAGGTTTTCTCAAGTATATAAAACTGAAAAATTAGGAAAATATGAAGCAAAAATAAAATATTTCCTCATTGAAGGATATCTTAAAAGGATGGTTTATTTCTATATTTTACAAAGGTCTTATTTCTACTCCAGTTAAAGAGCTGTATTCCTGAAAGGTTGATGAAAATGGTTGAAAAATGACCTCTAACCCAGCATAGAAAACAGAAGGGGCCGGCTTTAGCTTGTTGTTGTTGGCATTACTCAATCGTCTACACCTTCCACAACCAATGGGCTCTCATTTCCTGCTACATTTTCAGTTTTTAATAAAAGCAGGACCACAGACCACTGGCAGGCAATAAGCAAAATGCTAAACCCTGATGTCTATTTGGGTTTTCCTCTTTTTTTGTTTTTTTCAAAAAATTCCTGCTATACAAATTCTATCCCCATTTGACCTACTAGCATGAGACCTTTTCTCTCTTATGGAATATAAAGGGCTGAAATAGCATCCATTGTCTAGAAAGTTTGACTGGAAATTTTTTTATCTCATCATACCACTTGCAATTTCAATTAAACGCTTTATCTTATTTGTATTAATTAAATCCTTTTGTCGAGAAAAAAAAATTTTTGGCCCACAAAACAAAGAAAAAAAAAATGAAAATATATGACCTTCAAAGTGGAAAATCCTTTTATTCTTCTTTTGCTGTAAACTATATGGCATAATCTTGAAGCAAAATATGTATTAAAAATTGTTTTCGACTGAAGTTAAAGATTTTATATTAAAAATCTTGAATTTAAATCATTAAAAAAAAACTCTGAAATTGAACAGGGTGTCCTGTCTGGGATCTGACAGGGTGATCATGTTGAGGGGTGAAAACATAAGGCAAAACAATAGGCAAAACATTAACATAAATTAGAGAAAGCAATTGCAAAGGTTTGGTGCGATCAAACAAATCCCACATGTCTCACCCACGCGAAATAGACCACAATTTTTTGTCCCGGGATGTCATGATATGACGGGCTTGCTCGAAGTCAGGAAAATAGGAATATGAAACCAATTTTCTGCTGTAAATGCTTGCAAATGTAAATGATACGAAAATCATACGAAATAAATTGTATAATTTAAAATTTTAATAAAAATTAATAATAAATTTGATAAAAATAAAATACATATTTTTTATATTTGATATGTTAATATGAGTTATAATTCGATAATTTTTATATTTTATAGATAAAATACAGACAAATGAATAGCAGCTAAAAATTAAGAGCTAGAGCAAGAAAATCATAGAAATGACAGCTGATACCATAGACGAAATAACCAAACATTTCATAGGAAGATACTGAGCAAGCATTGCAAAGAAAACTTCGTATGTTACATAGTTCATAGTAACTAGATACAGAAATTCCCATATAACAGCCATCCAGATACCCCAACTATATATTTTTACTAGCTAAAACATAGACATTAAACCAGGGTTTTCCAACAGTACTTCATTAGATTGAAGCAAGACTTTAAAAACACACCTACTGTTATCTAGACTTTCTCCTTAGTGATGGTGTGGCTTCTCCAAGTCCTCAATACTTGTGGGGCGGAACCAGGCCTTTTCCTCCAGGACCGAGTTCACGCCACCATTGGCAAGGGAGGAACGGAAGCCCTGCTCCCCACCTGCAGATGCGTCGAGCTCGGTAGCAGGGCCAAACACCCCAGTCTTCGGGTGTGGTGCCCAGTACTTGTCTGATTGAGGCTGAATCACATCATCAGGAACAACAGATGAATGGACCTGATCGTCCAGGTTCTTGTCATATGCCGATGCGTGAGCACTCCTGCACATATCATAACAACTTCCATGATCAGGATTGGTTTCAATCTTACCGTCTTAAAGTTGTATGCTAATAGTTCTGCTACTACCAGAGAAGCTAACACTACATTGACCATGCTTGATCAAAGAAACAAACATGCCATCAATAGCAACAATGTCAATAAAAAACGATACTATGAAAATTGTTACTTTCAATTGCTTCATTGTTTATTCAATTTACAAATTAAAAAAAAAAATCAAATTTTGAACCACTGTTCTAGATTTGAATTTCATTTTAATAGAGGATCTAATTAACAGGTGTTTATAGTCCCCATTAATATGCTTTTATAAAAATATAATCTTAACTAGTGCTTTTGAAACACCAGTTAACGTTTCCCTTTAATTTAATTAAAAGCTTTAAAAATGATTGTTAATTACAAGTTGAGTAAACTACAGTAAAAAGGACAGCAAGGGTGGGTGTGTAAATTTTGTGGCAGATAGTGAAGGGTAGGTGAAGCATCAAAAGCCAAGAGAGTCAAGATATTCCATTCAAATACCCAGAAGAAAATGAATATGATAAAACACGTGACCAGCGTCTGACTCGATCAGATAACTACCTCCAACCGACCAAACTTTTCCATCTTTATTTGTTTATTTTCTTGCATTTAATGTTTTGATTAAAACATTTATCATGTTTCACTATATAAAATTTTTTTACGTGAAACATGACAAATCAAGTCTTCAAATTTTTTTTTGTTAATTGAGCATTAGTTTAAATAGCATGCGTGTTACTTAAAATTTTTTGAAACATGACAAATCATGCGTTGAATTTTTTTTTCGTTAATTGAGCATTAGTTTAAATTTTAAATCGAAATGCATGTCACTCAAAATTTTGAAAATTACACTTTTGAGAAAATTTAAGTTCTATAAAATTAAAAAAATTAAAGATAGATTAAAAATAAAAAACGTTGAAAATCTTTTAAAAATTCATTTTATCAGATGAAGTGTCCATTTAAAAATAATTTTAATTAGTATTATATCTTGTAACTTAGTACACTGGCTAACATTTGCTTGAAAATAATATGCTGTTGTAACTAATCAACATATTCATCAAAATTATTGTATTGTATATTTACGTTATTTTTTTCCTATTATTTTTTCACAAGGATTGTTTGAAACCCTATAGAATCCTCCTATGCTTTTAAATTACATGGTTATTAATATAATTAATGTGATTATTCATTAAACATATTTTAAAAATTAAACTTAAAGCCAATGTTAACTATAGAATAGGGTTTTATTTTTTTATAAGACTGTAGAAGGGGCAAAACCAATCAAACCAAAAAATTAAATAAATTAATGCATGTTGATCCAAATAATAAAGAACCTAATTTTCTTAAGCAAGCTTTCGATTCGAGCAATAAAAAATTTGATTTTTTTAAGTAAAGTTTCGATTTCAAATTTTGTAAATAAAATTTTTTTTTGAAAGAACTTAACCCTTTATGAGATTTGATCTAACTCAATTTTAAATTAATTAAAATCTAAAATAATTGTCAGACAAGATCTCAAACAAACAAATAAATAAAATGTAAATTGAAAATTAAAAATTAAAAATCACTTTTCTAGAAAAGCCCAATATAATATTTAAATCGAAATGCATGTTAGTTAAAATTTTGAAGATTACAATTTTTAAAAAATTTAAGTTTTATAAAATTAAAAAATTAAAGATAAATTAAAAATAAAAAAAGTTGAAAACCTTTTAAAAAATTATTATCAGATGAAGTCTCCATTTAAAAATAATTTTAATTAGTACTATCTCTTTTAACTTAGTACCCTGGCTAACATTTGCTTGAAAATAGTATGCTATTGTAACTAATCAACATATTCATGAAAATTATTGTATTGTATATTTAAGTGATTTTTTTTCCTATTATTTTTTCACAAGGATTGTTTGAAACCCTATAGAATCCTCCTATGCTTCAAATTACATGGTTAGTAATATAATTAATGTGATATTCATTAAACATATTTTTAAAAATAAACTTAAAGCCAATGTTAACCATAGAATAGGGTTTTTCTTATAAGACCATAGAAGGGGCGAAACCAATAAAACCATAAAATTAAATAAAATGTAAACTGAAAATTAGAAATCACTTTTCTACAAAAGCCCCATATAATAAAGGGTAATAAATTCCAATTAAATTAAATAAAATGTAATTAAAAATTATTTTAAAAAATTAAAAATTTTCAGACTATATGGTAGTATTCTTTACGCAAAAAGAATGTAATTTTTTATTAACGTTGTTGGTTTGAGTGATAAAAATTTTGATTTTTTATGAGTTTAAATTTTGAGTATTATAAATAAAAAAAAATTTATAAAATTTGATCTGATTTAATTTTAAAGTAATCGAAATTTAAAATAATTATTAAATATCAGAAGATCTAAGACAAAAAATATATAATTTTTATAAAATTAAAAATCATTTTGTGTAAAAAAGGGGAAAAAAAACTTAATTTTTACTAAAATCGAAAAGAAAAAGAAATGAAGGTGAATAAAAGATAGCTGTCCAATAGGAGACAAAAGGGTCGTGTGTCCTTATCCATTTATCGCTTCCCTTGCCAGGCCCCACCCTGCACCGAGTACGGCATTTCCACTCTGTACGAGATTTTTTTATTGAAGCAATTAACAGTTTTACACTTTTATTTTAATCGAATGTCAATTTATGCATATATATTTTATATCGTATGTATTTTATGTTAAATATAAAATATAAAAATTATTATATTATTTATTTTATTAATATATTAAATATCGAACAACTTTTTATTTATATAAAATTTCTTTTTAAAGCTTAAATCGTATCGTTTCTTATTTTTTCATATATTTTTGTTTGATTTAAAATTATTGGATCTATCAATAACAGCCCATTTTCTTTCTATTTTTCTTGATAAAAATAAAATATGTATAAATTTAATTTAATAACTAGATTTAAACGGAGGAAATCAAAATAAAAAACAAAAGTAATGAAGCTTCTAAGGAAAATGATCGAAAAAGAAATGAAAACATTGTTTGGCAATTTAACAATAAATCAAAAAATATAGTAGAAAAAATGTAACATGGCAGACATAGTACAAAATTCAGCAAAGCACGAATCACATCAAACAGTACAACCTTAACAAGATAGAAACTGAAAAAAGTGTAAAGGAAATGAAGGAAAATTAAGGGCAAGATAAAAAGAACCTGATAGTGAGAGCTACAGCAGGAGGAGAGTGAGTGGCGAAGTCGTTGAAGGGGGATGGTTGGCGAATGGAGGTGCGGTTAAGAAGTCGCTTCCCCAAGACGGCGATCCCTCCACCACTCTTCCAATTGGCTGCCATACAAGTAAGAAAAAGAAACAGAGAGAGAGAGAGGAAAGGAAACAAAGATGATGATTTGTTTAGTCCAAACAACTCCAAGGTGGGGTTATATAAAGAGAGAAAAGAGAGTTAAGTAGAAGGATCATGCCGATGCAGACTCGCTTTCCTACCCGTCTAACACCGCACCTAACCGCTAACCCCACCTTCACCAACGAACCGTTTTCTTTCACTCTGCCGTTACAACGGAATCCCTGCTGACTTTACGCCTTTTTAACAAAATTTTATCCTATTTTAGCAACATTTTTTGGTAACATTAAATATGGTGATATAATTAATAAGTAATAATAAATAAGGGCAACGGAAATTCAAATCCTATATATCTCAAGTCTCCATAGAAAGGTGAAATCGTTGAGCCCAATTTGATTTTTTCATAAAAGGGAGCACTAAGATTTCTATTCAATTTCATCTCAGTTATGCCACTTGCATTTACTATTTGTTAATAAAATGTTAGATTTTTATAATGCGTTTAAATAAAAATTTTTTAAAACATATCAACTTAAAAAAATAATATTTGTAATTGTATTATTTGGATAAATATTTAAAAAATTAAATATTAAAATTTGATGAGATAAAAATATAATTATAATAGATATAATAATATTAGAAATAAAAATATTAAATATTAAAAAATGTAATATATGTGTCAAAATATAATTATAATAGATAAATAATAATATTAGAAAAAATATTAAATATTATAAATATGTAATATAGATGTTATTAAATTTTTAAAATGTACAAATATTACTAATAATATAAAAAAATAAAAAATAAAACTATAATGAGATTTTGAAGTTACAATTGAAAAAAAAAAGTTGCATAAAAATTGAAAACACAACAAATGTTAGTTTCTTACTTTATAAAATTAATTAATTTCACAAATTCCGTCGGTTGAGGTGGTGAAATTTGAAAAAAGAATTTTAGCTCTCTAAAATTTCTCATTCAAATTTTAAGGATTTTGATCATTTTTATTTTTATTTTGTTAAACAAAACAAGACAGATAAAAATTTTTTAAGTGTGGTCCATTGAGTTTCCTACAAAAAAAGTGATGTGATAAAAACATTAATAAAAAATTTAAACGGATAAATTTATAAAATTCAATAAAATATTAATAATATGTAAAAATTTTGAAAATATAATTTTATAATTCAAATTCAATTAGTACTACTACTTATTCAATGGTAAAAATTATGTTAAAAATTTTATTAAAAATATCTATATAAAAATATATATAAGATTTTTGAAAAATTTTCAAATTTTACACACTTAATATATATAATAAGATTTTTCAATATATCAATTTCGATTTTCAATTTTAATTTTTATTTAATCATTCTTAATAAGAAACTTCACAAATTATACAAAAGAAATTAATTTAATCTAAGTTTTTTCTTATAAAAAAAATGTAATTTCATTTTAAAATTTTAAAAATCTCTCTACAAATTAAATCTTTTATTGAAATTCCTTATCTAATCCAAATGCACCATTAGTTCTAATAATATAATTCAATATTTGACAATCCTAAATATCCAATAAAATATACACCACTTGAATAAATGGCTAAAAGATTTTATTTTATAATTAAAAAATTTCAGTAAAATGTTCGTAAATGAATTTAAATTATTATTTAAAAATTTATTTAGTTTTAATTTACATTAACTTAAAAGTACTTTCTATTAATCAATAAATTTTACATGTTAATGTGCATATTATTAATTGTAATTATTTTTAGCTATCATATTAATTTTATATATTTGTACAATATGCAATTATATATTCAATATATAATTATAATTAAAAAAAATTCACCAACAACGTGACAACAAATACTAATTAACAAAAATATATCTTTATTTTAGTTATTTATTTCATTTAAAAACTTATGATTTATTGTAATAAAGCTGAATATTTTACTTTTGTTTCATATTAGAAATATACAAAAGAATATAAAATATATTTTTTAATATTTTATCGCACTTGTGCATAAAGTTCGGTCAATATTATTTTTATTTTTTTTTACAACACTTATAAAACAATTTTATTTGAATAGCACTTCATACAAATGCTCAGACCAAACAGATCATACACAAAGATAATGTGTAATAATAACTTCAAAATGTGCTCTTCATCTAAATATAATTATGTCAATTTATTATTTTCGTTCATTTATATTCATTTATTAATATATTATAAAAATATTAAATAAATAATTATATTTGTGTTACATGTTATTTATTTGTTATTAAATAGTAAAAAAATTCATTTGATAATTTTAAATTTCATAAATCAAATATAAAGATTTTATATTTCTTAAATTCCATAAAATACAAAAATTACCTATTTTCTTTAATTATTATTTTTCTCTAAAAATAATTTATTTTACAAAATTTAAAAATTCACGAACTAACCTTTCTTAATATTCATTACACTTTTTACGGATCTAGGATGGAATATTCTGGTAGGCTGGTGGTTGTCGGGTAACGTGGTGTTAATCGACGGTGTTAGTTGCTGGTTAAAGGAAACGGTATTTAACGAAATGACGGTTTTGTCCTAGATGGATGAAAATTTTGTACTTTGATCGGTACCGCAGTACGGTCTTTTGATATGCGCCGTGGAATTTGGGCGTACGTGGAATTTTCGTGAAAATGTCGTAAAGTGGAGAAACGATTTTGTGGAGATTTGGATGGGAGGAAGTTTCATCTAACTTTACTTATGGCTTCTAACGTTAAAGCAGTGTACTAATTTTATGAAAAAAATAAAATAAATTTTCTTTATCTTAATTTAGTACGATATTTTTAAATAATTCCACTTTACATATATTTATTTTATTAAAATTTAAAATTATTTCTAATATTAATATTAATATTTAATCATTGTAAATATTTTAAATAAATAATGATAATAATATTAATATATAATATCAAAAGAAAAAAAAGTAATACTACTAAATTTAAATTCAAATTTCAAAATTATCAAGGAAAAAAAAATCCCATCCAAAAAATTAGCCTCCATTGTTTCACCATACATTTATAAGGTTCATCTAACATTTTATTTTCATTTGTGATTTTTTAAAATTTAACTTTTAAATTTGTAATTTTTTTAAAAATATTTTTAGTTTAAAACATGACAAAATTTTATCACCTAAATGCCACAGGGAAAATGTGGTTTTATTTAATTTTTAAATTAAAATTTATATTACATGAATATCCACGTAGTATTGAAGTGATATATTTTATTTTTTGGAGCAATTAACAGAACGAATGAATTTGACATAAAAATCACCGATAATTAATGTATTTTATTCGAATACGAGGATGAACCAGTGTCATAAGCTCAATATAAAATTGATATCTTAGATTCAACCTTAAAAATAGATCTAATAATTTCACACATGATATAAAAATGATACAAAAAAATTATGTATAAATTTAGTATAATCGTGTTTCATGTTTTAATCGTATCGATATAATTAAGATACGATATTATTTATGTTGTATTCGTGTTAAACAGTAATGACATATTTAAAATACGGTATTATTCATAATATAAAAATTTTAAAATTTATTTTAATTTATTTAAAAAATAAATTAATAATCATATTTATCAAATTATTTTGATGTTTAAATACTAATTTAAATAATGTTTTTTGTTTAAATAAATGGATTAATATTATCTAATTATATTATTTCTATATAATTGTATTAATTATATCGTATCGTGTTATATTATTTGAGTAATTAATTGTGTCTAATCGTATTATTCGTATATAATCATATTAATTATGTTATATTATGTTAGTTGGGTATAAATTAATTTTAAATATATTAATTGTGTTATATTATATATAATATATATAATAAACATATCATATTCGTATTTAAATTATTTATATTATATTCATATCATATCTGAAATCATATTTAACATGAAACACGATGCAATGACATGAATTATTAAATTTATCTAAACATAACTGTCTAATTTTTTTTTTTAATTTTTCTATTCGGGAAGTTTTGAGAAATGAGAAAGCGTTCCAACCGCGTAAGGTAGATTCTTGTATTGTTTGAAAGAAAGCTGGCTTTCAGAGAATTTATTCATCTTGTCTTTTGGCTACAACTTTAGAAACAAAGGGAATTTTTGTAAGTATTTTAGAAGCAAGGTTTTGTGATAGAAGGTGATTACTAACGTCTTCACATTGTAAATCATTTTATGAAATGCTTAAAATCTTTTTGGAGAATATTGTTGGAAAAATTGACAGGATTATTATTCATTCTCCACATAGTCCATAGAGTTTTTAACGTTTATAATAATGTCTATTCAATAATTAATTTATTTTTATTATTTGAAATATATATTTTAATAAATTAAATATTAATTTTTAATAATTAAAATTCAATCTTTAATAATTTGGTCCGTCAAAAAAAAATAAAAAATAAAAACCGCATCTCCATGTTAGTGTGTAATGGCAGCAGCACACTGTTTCCCTTTTTTTTTTTTTTTTTTTTTTTGTAAATGGGTGTACAATTACAGATCAATTTAGAAATCCTCCAGTTGCTGCTAAAATCCCACTACAATTGAAAAGGGAACAGTAACTTTTCCTCTCCCTTCATCGCCAAACCCTCCCTGTCCAGTAAAAAAAAAAAACATTCCCTCTTTTTTCCCAGGTATAACAAACACTCATTAATTAAAGATGATGTCATTAATTACGTTTGATTTTATTTTTTTTACAATGAATTTTATTTGACTTTTTACAGTCGAATATTATCAATTTTGATCATTAATATTTTAAATATTTTATTAAATTATATTTGAAAACTAACTATTCAAAATTTTTAAAAGGTATTTTTATATTTTAATTAATAATTATTTAAAAGAAAATAAAATTAAAGTTGATAAAAATTTAACTTTTAAAAGTCAATCTAAGACATGATTTGAAACAAAGTAGCATTCATTTTTCATAATGCAATCAGTGTGTCTCCACCTTTGCCGAGATCAAATCTTCTCTCCACACTATTTCAGAATTTAACTCACAAATGTTTTTCACAAAAATCCAACTCAATTAACAAAAAAAAAAAAAAAAAAACCCTCTTGTATGAAAAGACTTCAAGCTTGCTTCCAATATCGATCACAGTCTACTAAATAATTATACCCAGTGGGTCACCTTACAATAAACTGCTCCCACTAATATACAGTAGATAACAACTAAACTTTTTCAAAAACTTAATCAAGTATGTGGAAACTAATGTTTCATTACACAATGGTTTATTCCAATGGCAAAGAAGCAAAAGGGATGACGATCAAAACAACACAAATATAATGATGATCCACACGTTAAGCATGTCATAATAATTTCCACAGACTGATCACTGACATCAAATGGCCACCTTGTTTTCCCTCTTCACCTATTGAAAGTGACTGCTTCGTTATTTCTTTCCTAAGTTGAATCGATTTTAATTTATCAACCATCAGACTACTCTTTAAATCACAAGATAGATAAGTTTGTTATATACAACTTGCTGAAAATAAATTCGAAATTTAATTTATTTAATTGATATAACTACTCTTAAAAAGTAACATTCAACAAATCTAATATTCAAATCTTATCACTCATAATTCTTTCTTTTATTTTTAAATAAACCTAACAATTCATATTACATATCATATAACATATTATATTAATATCATATTTTACACAAAAATCACATATTACAATTCGTATCGATACAAAAATATAAAACATATTTTTTTAATTTTATTAAATTTATTTATGATTTTTTTAAAATTTTAAATCATATTATTTTCATGTCTTTTATTCGTATCATTTTTATATCATACCACTATGTTGTATTTTAAATTGTCGAGTCTATTTCCGTACTGTAGCTTTTTATGTAAAAAAAAAAAAATTTCCTACTGGAAATTATAAAAAAAAAGTGACATGATCATAGCAATTTGGAGCCACTAAAGTATATAATTTGAAATATGAAAAACTTTTTCAGTTTCATACTGAATGTAGAAAGTAAAATCAACAACAGAATCGATGTCAAGTGACATGAGTGTCTCAAGAAGAAGCAAAAGCAACCATTGGAAGCAACTTCCCTAGACAATCCGCTCCAACTCCCTTGCATAACTAAGAGTTTGGTTGATCAGTTGTAGTGATGGAATCTCCTTACTTGGTGCAGATTCTTTTGCCTTCTGGAAAAAGACAAATCCATTCTTCACCTCCCACTCAGGATGCTCCTGCAATCAAGGGAACAGGTACAAGTAAGCTTGGCATGACAAAGCCTTCGACAAATTTCTTTGAATGGCCGTAACACAAATTCTTACCTCTTGGATGTATTCCAAAAGTTCTTGATCGGATGAGAACAGTAACATCTGTCGAGCATCATTAATTGAAAGATAGTCATATGCCTTCTCACTGCATCCGGCTATTTCATCTCTGGAAAGTTATAAATAAACTAATAACCATTGGCCAATGAACAAGAATACATAACACAGTAGATTCTATCACTTTAAAGAAGCATATGAAAATGGAAGTGCCACCAGTAAAAAATATCCTAGTTGTCAAACAGGTAGTACCATCAACACTGATGTAATAAATGTCATTAAATGAACTTAGGTTCAACATGATTACAGACACAACCAAAATTAAAACGACGGTTTGACAAGTTTTGATCTTCTTATCCCCAAATTATCATCATGCATCAAACAGAAATGCTTACCTCACTGTTTTTGCCAAGAGATCCATGAAATAAACATAAGTTTCATGAGGAGCAGTCTGTCTAGCACTCAACACACGATTGTAAGCCCCTTCCATAAACGATTGCTCCAGCTCCACAGCATGCTTGATGCAAGGATTCTCCAGAGCACTGGCTGAAAGCAGTTCCAGTTCAGTATGAAACTCAGCAATTCTGTTCTGGACAAGAAGTCTCAAGAGATTAAGACCTAAAATCGGGTACTCTTGAGGGGATGCTGGAAGACGGCTACTGCTTCATCAAAAGAAAAGTAAATAATTAGTATCACCTCCCAAGAATAAATAATAGAGGCTTCTACATAAGAGATTACTCAGCACACACGAGTAAACACATTGTAAGGAGTGGAAGTTTACTTAAGACAATTTGTTTAAATGGCCTGAGTTTAACAAACCCAATTTAACAACATGCTCATGCAAGATCCAACAACTGTTTAAATATCTTTAGGTATTAAAAGTCCTACAAAAAAGAAATGTGATTGCTCATCAAAATGATGAGCTCCTACATTGAACTTTGGATCAATATAACTACTTATAAAGAAAAGTGTGAAAAATTGGAATTGCAATACAGTACATCCCAGAAGATCTGAAGTGTAGAAGACATCATTTACATATGTTTCCCAACACTTCAATAAATGTGCAAGAGTTAGAAGCATAGAATCTGGAAAGCAGACAACAAACTTAATCAGGGTCCAGCAGACGAGTTCAGGAAATAAGGGATAAGTCATACAATTTGATGCAGGACACAATTAAGCTAATTGTGGGATGAGCTTTCTTGAGATTTTATTTAGTTACTCTTGTTGTATTTATGAGGCTAATTGTAATATCTTATAGATCTAGGGTCATATTTGATATTTTTACATTTATATTAGGGTTTAGTATAGTTTTCTTTATCTTATTAGGTTTTTTAGGTCAAGTTTATTAGTCTTTTATTAAAAGTCTTAAGTGTTTTCCTTAAAGTCCTACCTAGAATCAAAGTTCTAGTTCTTTTAGAATTAGGGTTGGTAGTAGGCTAGTAGCCTCTTTTATCAAAAGCAAATTATGATTATTAGAATTTTTTAGCATTATTGCTATTCAGATTGTGCAATGCAATCAGGCCTAGATGTGATGCTCAGGTTTTCTTTCTTCTAGATTGCATGATGAGATCAAGGATCAAGAAAACCTAGGTGTGAAGCTTAGGCTATATTTTCTTTTCAGTTTTTTCTCTTCTTTATTCAATTTTTTCTATTTTCTTAAGAATTTCAAATTATCATTATCATAAACCCTAGCCCCGTAAGCTGTCCTACATCACTATTATTCTTTATGACACTTGGCAGCATTATTGGCTGCTTGTGCCTAGCAGACTCATTGACCAACCAAAATGGCTTCTCAAAATAGTCAGTGTAGATCTGATCCAGAAGATACTACCTTAATATAAACATTTACAAGCAACATATTCCCTTAATTCTATTAAAGAAGATGATAGCCAGCAGGAAATCTTCAATCGTAACATGTATGCTTTTAGGCCATTCTTAAATTATTACCAAAGCAATTGAACGTACACATGGAAAAAATTTCTTCAATCTTTTCTGTCATCACTTTCATTGCACAATTCAGACCTACAAGTCATTAAGGATTATATAAACATTCTAGCTTGATGTTTCTAATTAGGCAAATCGTTATCCTTCTTTTATGAATCATTATAAAGGGCTTTATAGAATGCACCTCTTATATTTTCATCTACTTAGAAACCTAGAAAGAAAGGGGGGGGGGTGATATTATATCAACAACAACAAGAAAACTAAGCCTAGATAGAAAATTATACATACAGGACAATAGCTACACTAAGGTGACAAGACATAATTCCAAAACTTTGGAGCAAAACTTAAGCATAACTCCAAAAGACAAGCAACTAACCCCGCATCTGTATAATAGGGCTTCAACTGGAAGAAATCCCTCTCAAAGGCATCTTGATCCTCAATCTTCACACTAAGAACAACAGCTTGCTCATAAATTTCCCCTGAAATTGTTAGTGGAAAAAAAAAAGAAGTAAAAAACCCATAATTTATAATCATCAAACAAGTAGAGACTTAAATTCTCATTTCGATTAAAATTGGTTAAAAGAACTTTCATATAGCGGCTGAAACGCACTCCAATTATCAACCACATCTATACTCCAAAAAGCAGGCTTAATGATCCCAACAAAGAAAGAAACAAACTTGCAAGTCCCAAATCATATCTGAGATTTAGCTTTGGTTTCATGGTAGTCCTCACTCTAAACCAGATTACATTTAGTTCTTGCACATGAAGTTTCAAGTTATAAGTTACAAAAAGCTAGCGCTTCAAATAAAGATGGGGTAACATACAAATGACAAAAAAAAAAAAAAAGAGACAAAAGAAATACTTGCTAACAGCAATTCATTTTCCGCATTAGGCGTATTTTCGAATAATGGAGGAAGGCTCCTGAACTTTGTCAGTAACACCTGGAAAAATAAACGCAAATTATTCGAGCAGCATTTCAATATCAAAACTTTTGAGAACTTAAGAAAGATTTCTTTTTATTGCTTTCCTATAGTTCCAAGCCAATCAATTTCATCAATCAAATTTTCAAGCTCAAAGATAACTAATAATAATTGAAACATCCAACACAAAACCCCTAAATTCCTAAAACCTAAAAAATTCAACCCTTCAAAGAAACTGACGGT
The DNA here is from genome assembly GCF_002303985.1 of Durio zibethinus. The sequence goes on from NW_019168004.1 coordinate 6,155,390, forward strand.
CTACAACATGGGCTCCATCTTTTCGACATGAAAGAAAGAAAAAAAACCTAGAATTTCTCCCAAAAAAGAAAAATAATAAGAGAGAGATTAGGGTTTGAACAAGCTCAAAAACCTTGAGCTGAGAAAGGAGATTGGCGCAGGAATCGTAATCTTTTCTGATAAACGCAGCATTGAATCGCTGGAATAGCTGCGAAACTTCGGTTAGCTGTGGATCCATCTCTCTGTTCTTTTCGTGTTGCTGAAACAACGGAATTTCTTTTTCTATTTTTTTCCACTTTCACTTAAGAGGCCGCTCTAGCAAAATACGTAAGGGAAAAAAAAACAAATTCTTTTTTTTTTTTAATAACATTATTATATTTTACTTAAAATACTTTATTTCTTTTTTTTTTTAATTTTTACAAAATGTAAAACCTCTATAAAATTATGCTTTTTAACACAAAAATAGAATAAGATTTTGTTCAATTTTTAACACTTAATTACTCTTCAGTAATTCAATGCTTAATTAATATTTAATATTGAAATTTTAATTTATTGAATAACTCTTAATAACATTATTTACACTTCTTTCTTTAATGTCTCCAATAAAAAATTTTTATGATGAGCCAAAAAAATGTAAAAATTAATAAAAATAGAAATAAAAATTCATTATAACTTTTGACAAAAAATTATTTTAAAAGTTAAATAACATTATTTACACTTTTTTCTTTAATGTCTTCAATAAAAAAATTCATGCATGAGCCAAACAAATGTAAAAAATAATAAAAATAGAAGTAAAAACTCATTTTTTTTTATAAACAAATGTTATTTTTAAAAGTTAAATAAAATTATTTATAATTTTTTCTTTAATGACTTAAATAAAAAAGTTGTCGAACAAAATGTCAAAAATAATAAAAACTAATATGCTTTTACATTTTTAATAATATTTTTTAAATTACAAGATTTACATGTAATAATTAACACTATCAAGGGAATATATTTTCTAAAGTTTTACTTGCTTGCTAATTAAATTATAAGCTTAAAGCATCTTAGACTACTATATAACTTGTGTACGGCATTATCAAGTTATATAAAAAAATATATATATATATTTCATGCTTATGCCTTTAACAGAGCACTTTCATATGGAAACATATTATATATCAAAACTTTAAGAAGTTCATGGAATAAATGTTTAATTAAAACTCAAAATTGACAAATATTTATGTAGTTTTAGCTTGTGCATAATTGGTGCTAAATAAGATCATTAACTAACAATCTATAAACATTTAAATGTCCATGCACATTTCAAGAAGACAATTATGCATCAAACCAACTTTCATGACTTTCTGTCAGGCAGCAACAACATCTTCATTCCTTTTTTAATATGTTTTGCCCTGCATATAAGAGTTATCAATTTCATGTCCATGGCATCTATATTGATTAGTAAACTCTAAGTAGAATTCATTGTATTTTTCATACATACTTGAGTTTTTTTACAGGCGATTCTTCTGGAATGTGGCTGATTGTTGGTGAGCTTGGATTTTTTTTTCTGTTTTCACAATGGAGAGGTCTTGTTGTTGATGGTTATAGAAGTTTATCAATCTCTGTTTGTTCCGATGGTGGGGGTAAAAGAAGTGGCCTTGCTGTTCTTTCTGTCATGTACTGCATTAAAGTGGTTTAATCTCACGTTTAATAAATATAAAATGATGTAATTTCATATATAATAAATATTTATTGTTTTATAATTTTATATTCAAGTTAGATTCTTTTACTTACTGCTAATTAATTTTAAGTTAAATGCTTAATATGGTATCAAAATCAAGATTTTTTTTTTATTTCTCTTTTCAAATCTATCACGTAGTAGACTTTTTTCATTTCTGTCTACACATAATGAGGCCTATTAAAGTGATGCAATCCTACATTTAATAAATATTTAATTTCTTGTAGTAAGCTTTTTTCATCTCTGTCTACACGTGATGGGATCTATTAAAGTGGTGTAATCTTAGTTTAATAAATATTTAATTTTTCGTAATCTTATATTCAAGTTGAGTTCCTCTATTTATTACCAATTAATTTTAAATTAGATGCTTAACATAATATAATCTCAAACTCTTCAACAGTTGCAAACCCATTTTTTTTATGGTAAAATATAGTAGAAGTTTGTTTATCTGAAAAGGCCTTGTTGAACCTATGTAATAACAATCCTAAACCTACCATAATTAAAAATTGATATATAAATTGTAAGTGAAAACTGATTAAATGATCTTTCAAAATAATGTAATAGCTGCATAGTCTAAATATTTACCCAAAAATACATAAAGACGTCAAACTATAAGACAAAACTTAGAAATGGTGATGTAAAAAAATATGACAAATCATTAAAAGACATTGAATAATGAGTGAAATTTGTTTAATACTTATTGGCATTCGTACTATTTCTCTGGATAGATGTATAAGATTTATTATTCATCACTAGACAAAAGTAGAATTGCACAAATAAAACAAAACAAATCTTAAAATGTATAATTTGTAGAGAATTTATTGGGAGATAAGTAAAAATAATAGTTTTAAAAGTAAATAAGACTTTTGTTCGTAGGAACGATGAAAAGATATGATGATGAAAATTTTATTAATTTAATAATTAAAATTTATAATTATTTTTTTCCTTTGTAGCTTAATCAATAGATTAATAAATTATTCATCCTTTTCCTTTTTTATCATTCTTAACTAGCAAAATTTAAAGGTGTACAAAAGACATGGAAATAATATCTGAGTCTCGAAGTTTTAAATTGAATAAATTTAAAATTGACTATATGTAATATAAATTTAGTAGTTATAGAGAAGCAAGTGCTATAATATGAAAAAGTAGTTATTTTCGATACATGGAATCAATTATTCAAAGTAATGTTGAGATAAAAAGAGAAGTAAATCATAAGATTCAAGTAAGATTAATGAAATGGTAAAATGTGTCGATTGTGCCGTGCGATTGTCACATGCCTTTTAAGTTAAAGGCAATGTCATAACGATCTTTCGTTTGAGGGAACTCGATCACTAAATTTAGAGAAAATATATGGAGTCGCCATAAATCTTTTTTGTAAGGTGTAATTAATCACCAAAAAGATTTTTTTTTAATAAAAATCTTTAAATTAATTAAAATTTCCTAAAAGACGTTTTAGTCTAAGAAATCAAGATTGGGTCTTAGAGTACGATTACGAGTGATAAAAGTATTAGCACTCTCACATCGCCCATTTAAAGAATGGTATCAATTAAATATGCGTTACTAATCACTTTGATAATACGATCTTTTTATATTTAAGATTAATTCCCTAAAATTTATTTATGACAAATATTTTTTATTATTTTATAAAAAATTATTATTTTCACATTCTATAAATTCTTCAATATTTTGGTAGAATCTATAAAAAATATTTTCATTCATGAAATTTTCAAAAAAAAATTGACCTTTCACAAAATTCACAAAATTTCATCATAAGATATTTTTTATTCATGAATGACATGTATAATTTAAAATATTATAAATAATTTATGATTATTGTTATTGTTATTTTTTTAAATCATGATAATTATTTATTATTATGTGATTATCTAAGTAAAGATCTCATTTGTAAAATTGATTTTAGGATCATCTCAACTCTTTGATGAAATCCTAAAATTATTTTTTTATTACTAATTTAAAAAAAGACTATTCTAATTTTCCTTAAAAATTTTCATTAAAGAGATTTATTTAAATAAATAATTTTATTGTTTTTTATTTTTTTTATTATCTATTTATTTATTTTGATTATTTAAATAAATATTTATTTTAATAAAAATAATTTTTGGATTATCCCAACTCATTAACGAAACCTAAAAATATTTTTACTTGCATTAATTAAAGAAAATTAAACTTTTTCATTTTTCTTTAAGAAATTACAATTTAAAATATTTATCCAAATAATTAATTATTTGAATATTCATTTATTATTTGTGAAATTTTTATTATTAGTAAAATAATCCCTTGAATAATCCCAACACTTTGATGATATTCAATAAATATTTTACTTATAAAAATGAAGGAAAAATTAAACTTTTTCCTTATTAATTACTTTATAAGATTTACATATATTTTTAAATCTTACTTAAAATTATTATTCACTTCAGATTTTTTTTACATTTTTATATTTTTTTTAAAACAATTATTTTTATTTTTATTTAAAAAAAGAAAAAATTGAAATGAAAATAAAAAATAAAAGAAAATAAAAAAGGAAAACTAACCAATCAAAATAAAAATTATGCAGTTTTTAGACAACTGCAATGTGTTTAGTAAAAATTCAAAATCTTTTATTATAAAATTTAGATTTTGATTTTGTTTAATCCTTTAGAAAGTAGACTCAAAGAGCTTTTCAACCATATAAAATTTAAATATTAAAAAATTATGAATTAATACAGTAAAAATAAAACAAGTTCAATGTTGGAAAACTTTATTATTGTAAAACAACTTTCTTAAGTTAATATATTTCTCAAAATCAATATTATTAAAATTGTATTAAGTCCAAAATGAATAAGTTCACTTCAAAAACAACAATTGGACTTTCATTTAAGCTCAAATAAATAATCTTTAAAGATACATTTGGTTTGAGAAATATGAAACCAAGAAAGGTTTGTTTAAACTTTGAAAATTATATTATTTATTTAGTACCAAAATATGAAACTTAAAAACATGTACTAAATAAATCTTTTTTAAATCTTGATCAAGCTTATTTAGCTTAATATTTTGTCATTTCAAAATAAGGATCAATTCAAAGCTAACAATCTCCCCCTTTTTGATATGACAAAACTTGAAGATAAATTTGCTTGATGAAAAACTTTCTTTGAAACATTTAAGATTTTGAAAGACATTTTGGAAAACTCCCTCTTAAACAATGCATGGCAAAACTCCCTCTTAATTTATGCATCCTAATCCAACATAACTCAACAAACATATGTTAGTCAAATATATGAAATAAGCATAATCAAACATATGCATGTCAAGCACAAGCAAATTTGTCCATATGATAATTTTTCTCTTTTTTGTCATAATAAAAAGGCATGAGCATATAAATGAGCAAATAAACACAAAGATGCATCATTAACAAATGTATTCATGAAACATTTCTCTTTCCTTTTATTTATGCTCTTTATGCCAAATGTTTAAACTCCTATATTAATTGCTATAAGCATACAAGAAGAAATATCTCTCTTTTTGTCATTTCAAAAGAAAGAGAGATCAATTCAAGGTATAGGACAAAATGCTTGATACCAATAATATGAAGAGTATTTTAAATACAAGTAATCAAGTATAATATACACAATGAAGTTCATATACATGTATTCAAGCATAAAAGCATAAGTGTATCCAAGTTTAGCATTTTAGCATAAGTTAACAAATTTACTACATGAAATTTATAGGCAAACGATAATGAATGATATGCAATCTACTCATAAATCATGTTATTATAAGATGTGCTTAAAGCTTAAAACATCAATAGCAATTAAGCATAAATTCAAGCACATGCATACAAGCTCATACTAATTATTAAGAATACCAATTGTTAAAGATATGTTATCACAAAGTATACCAATTGTTATCACAAAACAAATCAAGCAAAATTGTATTCTAAGATTTCTCTCCCTTTTCAAAATAAGGATTAATCAATTTAAGGTACACACAAATTTGCATGAAATGTATAAACTATATCAAAGATAGGCACATAAATAAGCATCTATGAAAGTTAAAAAAAAATCTTTAGCAATTTTGATATCAATTGTTATCAATTGTTAGTAATTTTATTCAACAACTTTCATAGAACAAACATACTTCAAGCATATGAAAGATTCATTCAATGCATGCATAAATGATAATAGTAATCTTTCATAAGCTATCATATCCAAGCAAGAACCAAAAGATCATATGTATATAATAAATCATAAGTATTGATGAGCAATAAGGTTCAGTCATCATGTCCTAACAAAGGTTATATAAGCATGATTTTTCAAACATGATGAGCACATAAGCTATAGCAAAGAAATAATGAAAGCATAATTATTCAATTATAATCCAAATTATTTCAATACAAAACAATATTCCTAATCTAAACATATGCAAGTATTCAATCATATATTTCAATCAAAATCATACAAGCATATGCAAAATACATAAACAATATACCTAATTAAAAAAATATGCAAGCATTTAGGCACAATTTGGAACTTGCCATATCAATGATCTCAATCAATGAACATATGTAAATTTCAAATTTATAATTCATAATCTATGAGTCATATCAATTTAAAAATCAAGAAATCAACATAGCTAACTCAGAGTCATGTTCAAAGATTGAAGCAAATATTCATGCTATAAAAACTATTAATCAAAGCAATCAAGAACTAAGTATGAATATTAATCAATCGAAGCATTTAACAAAGTTAAGACATATTTTATCAAGTAGCTTGGTGATTAATTTGTGTAATGTATTCATATGTTCTAGCACAACATCTCATTTTTACACACAATCAAAACAAACATTTATCAAATCATACATTAAACATTATAAATCATAGGCACATAGCATAGATTTAATACAATTACCTCCATCTTTATCAAGCTATATTATTGTGCTCATTGTAGTTACGTGAGGCTTTGAATATTTCATTTCGTATTATTTGAGCTAGTCTTTGATGTACTTGGGCTTGATTGATGAAGATGACTTGCTTTGTTTGTTCCACTTGAAATTTAAAAAATATAGGCTCATTTATGCTCATCTCAAGTTCTCTTAACATAGACTATCTCCATTATGTGTCTAGAGTATTCAATCTTCAATCTCACATGGTAGCTTATTGTCTAGCACATCTACAAGAGATATTTTTTATTTGATTTTTGGTACCCAAATTGCTTTGAGTCCTTAAAAGTTAGTCACCAAGTCTCTTGTTCCTTTTGGAACCCATACTTGCCTAATTCTAAATGAAACTTTTTTTTTATAGGACAAATATGTATAATATGACCATGAAATTACAAAAATTTCATTTAATCATTTTAGCACTTAAACTCTTATCTAAAAACTCTTATTTTTCATTCATCAAAACATCAAATTTTTTTTCAAATCAAATTTTTTTTAAAATTTCATACCTATTTTGAGAGGTTTCAAAATCTATTTTCAATTTTTTATTTTCTTTTTCCAAAGCATTTTTTGCATTCATTAAAAACTCTTTCTCTACATTCAACTTTGAAATCATTTTCTTATATTTCCTCTTCATTTATTCACATTCAACATATAACTCATTATAAGCATATTGTAATTTATCAAAAGTATATGAATTTGAATCAATAGAATTAGAGATTACCTTCAGATCTTCAAGAGCCATAAGACATGATGCATTTCAGTTGGATTGTTGTCTTTCATGTATTTCATCCAACTTCTTCTCATATCTCATTTGAGGTTGGACACTTTGATACCAAGTTAAATTTGTGAGAGTCAAGAGTTCCATATAGTAAGCAGTTGACCTTGGCAACATCCATCACTTGCCTCATGTAGTTTACATCAATTAAAGGAATTTCAAACCCTTTTTCAACCACATTCCAAGCTCTAAAATTTTAGGCCATTATGAACAACTTCATCTTTCTTCTCCATTCACAAAATTTAAATTTATTAACTATAAAAGCTTTGAGGACTTCCTCACAATCTTGAAACTTAAGTTGAGCCATATGATCTTTACTCATGTTAGTTAAACCTATAAAAAGAGATCAAAGCTCTAATATCAATTGTTAGCTTTTTAGGTGAGATGGTGATCCAAGAGGGGGTGAATTAGATTTCTCCAAATTCTTTCCAAACAAATGATTTCAATATAATTGAATGAAAATTAAAATAATAAGCACTTTTGATGAAAATATAATGCAAACAATAACAATTAATGAACCTAAAATCAAATATAAACAACAATAAATTGTAAAGAGATAAGGATAGAGAAATCAAACATAATAATTTATAGAGGTTCGGTCCTTCTCTACATGGCACCTACGTCTTCTCTCTTGATTGTTCACACCAAGACTTCAATCCACTAATTGAAGAAAAATTCTTACAAAATACAAACCTATATTGTACTAAATCTCTATATTTTTCTTAAGGCTTAGATAATAACCTCTACCCTTATAATATCAATAAAATACCTCACCTCTTGCCTATAAAATAACCCAAATAATTTTTGTAAACTAAAATACCTCTCAAGGTTGAATGTTTGCCTAATGAAGTATAAAGAAAATGATAAATAAAAACACAAAAATATTTTGGATACAAGAAATATAAAGGATAATGAATTTAATCTCTAAAAACTCTTAATTCTAAGAGAAAATAAAAATATAACTTGTTAGCACTTACTTTCTTTTTTCATCCACCTTCTTGGTATGTTGGAATGGCCAATATATAGAGAAAATAAAAAGCTAGCCATTGGAGATGCTTGGGAGAAGAAAATAGCTATTGAATACTTAAGAAAATTAACTGTTTGACACATTCTGAGCATGACTCGATCGATCCCTTCCATGAGGGATCGATTCGTTCATGTTTTAAACTAATTCATGCTTGAAAATAGCCTACCCGATCGATCTCTTTATGTAAGGGATTGATTGGTTAAGGGTGTGATCAATCCTTTCTTCATGTTTTTGACCTAAGGAGCTTTCTGTATAAAAAATCAATCGATCCCTTCTAGACGGGATCGATCCTGTCTATGTTGAGTGGTAGTCTTTTATTTTACACTCTACTTACTAAATTGATCATATCTTGAGTTATATAAATCTAAATTACAAACCGTTTGAAGATTTAGAAACTAGACTTAAAGGGCTTTCTATCCATGTAAATTTCATCACCTAATTCACTGTGTAAAATTATAGTGAATTTAAAATCTACCCCTTGTGTAGTTTTTAGACAACTGCAGTGTATCTAGTAAAAATTCAAAATCTTTTCTTAGAAAATTTGGATTTTGATTTTGTTTAATCCATTAGAAAGTAGACTCAAAGAGCTTTCCAACCGTACAAAATTCAAATATTAAAACTTTGTGAATTAATACAAAAAAAAAAAAATTCAATGTTGGAAAACTTTGTTCTTGTAAAACAACTTTCTTAAGTTAATCTGTTTCTCAAAACCAATATTATTAAAATTGTATTAAGTCCAAAATGAATAAGCTCACTTTAAAAACAACAATTGGACTTTCATTTAAGCTCAAATAAATAATCTTTAAAGATAGATTTGGTTTGAGAAATATGAAACTAAAAAAGGTTTGTTTAAACTTTGAAAATCATATTATTTATTTAGTACTAAAATATAAAACTTAAAAACATGTACTAAATAAATCTTTTTCAAATCTTGATCAAGTTTATTTAGCTTAATGTTTTTTCATTTCAAAATAAGGATCAATTCAAAGCTAACATAGGGGAACTCGATCGCTAGATTTAGAGAAAATTTATGGAGTCACCATCAATTTTTTTTGTAGGGTGTGATTAATCACCAAAAAGATCATTTTTTTAATAAAAATCTTAGAATTAATTAAATTTTCCTAAAAGATGTTTTAGTCTGCAAAATCAAGATTGGGTCTGAGAGTACGATTACGAGTGAGAAAAGTAATAGCACCCCCATATCACCCATTCGAAAAATAGTACAAATTAAATATGTGTTATCTAATCACTTTGATAGTACAATCTTTTATATTTAAGATTAATTCCTTAAAATTTATTTATGAAAAATATTTTTTATTATTTTATAAAAAATTTATTATTTTCACATTCTATAAATTCTTCATTGCTTTGGCAGAATCGATAAAAAATATTTTCATTCATGAAATTTAAAAAAAAAAAAATGACCTTTCACAAAATTCTTAAAATTCTATCATAAGATATTTTTTATTCACGAATGACATGTATAATTTAAAGTATTATAAATAATTTATGATTATTGTTATTGTTATTTTTTTTAAATCATTATAATTATTTATTATTATGTGATTATCTAAATAAAGATCTCATTTGTAAAATTGATTTTAAGATCATCCCAACTCTTTGGTGAAATCCTAAAATTATTTTTTTGTTAATAATTAAAAAATAAGACTATTCTAATTTTCCTTAAAATTTTCATTAAAGAGATTTATTTAAATAAACAATTTTATTGTTTTTATTATTTTTTATTATCTATTTATTTATTTTGATTATTTAAATAAATTTTTATTTTAATAAAAATAATTTTTGGATTATCCCAACTCATTGATGAAACCTAAAAATATTTTTACTTGCATTAATTAAAGAAAAGTAAACTTTTTCAATTTTTTTAAGAAATTACAATTTAAAAGATTTATCCAATTAATTAATTATTTTTTATTCATTTATTATTTGTGAAATTTTTATTATTAGTAAAATAATCCCTTGGATAATCCCAACAATTTGATAATATTCAATAAATATTTCACTTATAAAAATGAAGGAAAAATTAAACTTTTTCCTTATTAATTACTTTATAAGATTTACTTTTTTTTTTTTTAAATCTTACTTAAAATTATTATTCACTTCAGATTTTTTTATGTTTTTATAATTTTCTTTTAAAACAATTATTTTTATTTTTATTTTTATTTAAAAAAATAAAAAAATGAAATGAAAATAAAAAAGGAAAGCTAACTAATCAAAACGGTCAAATCGAACAATGGGTTTGTGTGTGAGTCTATTAACACCAAAACAATATCGTTTTGAACACCTATATAAAGCTTAAATTAGAAGAATTTTTCAATTTTCTCTTTTCCCTCTCTTTCTCTTCCTTAGACCTTATTTCTCTAAAATTATTTCCTATTGCCAGTCGTGCATAATTGGCATCGAAAATTTCAAAGATTTTTTAGAATCCAACCTCATTTCTAGATTTTGGTTGTCAAAACAATCAATTGATCACCAAAAAGTTTAAACTTTTTCATATTTTAGTGACCTAAAAAAATATTAAAAAATCATAAAATGATCTTTTTGACCTCCTGAGCCTTTTTGCTAAAACAGATTTCCAAAAAAAAAAAAAATCTCTACATGCATAGATCAAATTTTTTATTTTTGAATTTTTTTGTTTTTGATTTTTTTTATAAAAAGCTTTTCTATAATGTTCCCTTAGGGGATATGGCCAAAGAGTTTTTTGAGAATTTGGGTGTTGAAAGGCAGAGTGGCAAGGCTATTTTTTTTTGTAAAATTGCTCTCTTTTATTTTTTTTCTTTATGTTATCCCCTTTTTGTTATCAATTGATTCTTAATTTATAAATCTAATTAAGAGTTCAAATCTCTTATTTTAAGGGATTACAGAAGAAAATTAGAAATGGATCTAACCTGTAAACTCAAGCAAAGGACTAGAATTCGATGCAATCACTGCATCGATTCTAGGAAGAAAAAAGAAATTTTCAGACAGCTTGATTTTAGCTACCAGAATCTGAAAAAAGTTTGACTTTTTTAACCTTTTTTTTATTAATTAATAATAATAACAATAAATAATTAATTAATTCAAAATTAAAAATGACAATGACCAAATCAAAAGTTTAATAAAACCTAAAATGGCCAGTACAAAAGTAACCTGATAAATCTAATTAAAGGGCTCTAGTAGACCTGAATGAATCAAAAATTGATTCAGACTTCTCTTAACACAACATTCGATTTCCTAAACAAAATAGATATCTACAATTATACTTCTTTGCACATTTCTGAAAATTAGGAATAGAGCAAAAATAAAAACATGACAATTTTGTCAAGGTAAACACGTATTGAACATAAATTTTTTTAAAATATTCTTAGCAAAAATAATTTCTTGAATTATCCCTACAATTAGGTGAAATTCAAGAAATATATATTTTTAAATTATATAAATTAAGAAAAAATAGAACTCTTTCAATTTTCCTTAATAAATATTTATTATTATTTTATATTTATATCATTTTCATTAAATTTTACTAAATCTAACTAGTGGCAATTAAACTTTACGATACTCCTCTAACTAGAAGTTATGACACTTGAAAATATTCTTTAACCAGAGGTTTTGGTATTTTGAAGAACTCCTATAACCAGAGACTATGAAACTTTAAAAGTAATTTCTCTAACCAGAGGCTATGAAACTTTGAAAACTCTTCTAACTAAAGGATATGACACTTTAAATACTCCTCTAACTAAAGGTTATGACACTTTTAAAATTAAATCCTAAAAGGTTTTCTAAATTATGCCAATTGGTTTTACAAATCATGCCTAGTTTTGGAAAAACCCTCTATTTAAATGCTCTTAAATTTTAAGAAAAACTTCTTTAACCATAGGTTATGATACTTTGAAAAACTCTTTTATCTAGAGGCTATAAAACTTTAAATAACTCTTCTAACCAGAGGCTATGATACTTGAAAACTCCTATAATCAGTGGTTATGAAACTTTAAATAACTCATCTAACCAAAGGCTACTATACTTGGAAACTCCTTTAACTAGAGGCAATGAGACTTTAAATAACTTTTCTAACCAAAGGATACAATATTTGAAAACTCCTCTAACCAGAGGATATGAGACCTTAAAGATTCCTCTTACTAAAGCTAGTGATTTTTGAAGGGTTCTCTAACCAAAGGTAATGATTTAAAAGATTTCTTTAACCAACAGTGATGATTTTTGAAGGATTCCTATAACTAGAAGTGATAATATTTGAAAGATTCCTCTAACTAGAGGTGATGATTTTTTAAAGATTTCTCTAACTAAAGGCCTTAAGATTTAGAATATTCTTCCAACTAGAGATGATGATTTTTGAATGATTCCTCTAACCAAAGCCCTTGAGATTTAGAATATTCCTCTAGCCAAAGGTAATAGGATTTGATAGACTTCTTTAATCAGAGACATTGGGACTTAAAAAACTATTCTAACTAAAGGCTAAAAAAATTCTAAAAGAAGTATTCGAAGGTTTTTTAAGATCATGTTTAAAGGTATTTTAAATCATGCTCAACATTTTTCTTTTTAAATAATGCCTGGAAGACTTTGTAATTCTACCCTAAGGACTTTGAAATTATGCCCAGAGATCTTCTAAATTTAGCCAGGAAACCTCGTAATTATGCTTGAAAACTTATTCAAAGTTTTAAAATTTTGAATATTTACCCAGATGCGATGGTTTTAAAGATTCCTTTACTGGAAAATAAATTTGAATAAAGGCTCAAATGTCACCACCAAGGAAAATGCAAAATAACTTTAGATATTGCCACCGAAAAATTTTCATATATCACCACTAAGAAGAATGAAAAATTCTTGGATATCATCACAAAAAAAATGTAAAAATCTTGGATGTCACCATTGAAGGATTCTCGAATATCACCATCGAGAGAGTTTTAATGAAAGTTCTATCTTGAATACTTAGATATCACCATCAAGTGTATTTGATTAAAGTTTGAATATTACTACCGAAAAAGTTTTAATGAAAGTTTAATCTTGAATACTCAGATATCATCACTGAGTGAATGTGATTAAAGTTAAATATTAACATTGAGAGTTTTGATAAAAACTCATATATCACTATAGAGAGAGTTTAATTAAAACTCAAATACTAGGATATCACCATCAAGTGATTTTGAAGATACTCAAATATCTTCACCAAGTGATTCTAATGATATTAGACATGAATACTCGAATATCACCACCGAGTGATTTTAATAAAGGCTCGGATATCCCCGTAAAGTGATTTTGAAAAAGACTCAATCGTAATATTTTCTTAATTAGTGCCAACTTTACTGGGCTTAATATCTCAGTGTCAATTAAACTGGGTTTAAATTTTATTGGTGCCAACTAAACAAAGTTTAAACTATGAGTGCCAACTAAATTGAGTTTAAAATATAGGTGCTAACTAAACTTGGTTTAAAAACTTAGTGCCATCTAAACTGGGCTTAAAATATGGATACCACCGAAATTGGACTTAAAATATAGACACACATATCCTAACATGGATGTAAATGTGAGTTTTTTTTATGAAAATGCAATTATGCATATACAAGTATCTTTCTTATGATGGAAATGTTATGATGCAAATATGAGTGCTTTTCTTATAATGTAGATGCAATAATGCAGATACAAATGTCTTTATCATGATGCAAATGTAGATGACGCAAATGCAAATTTTTTTTTTGGTGATGCAAATGCAATGATACAAATACAAACGTCTTTTTTATAAAACAAACAAATGTGAAGTAAATGTGAATGTCTTTCTTATGATGTAAGTGTAGACGATGAAAATGTTCATACCAATGATGTTTCATGTTGCATATGTTGGTGCAAATGCAAATATCTTTATTATAATGCAAATGCAAATATTTTTTCTAAAGCATATGTAGTGATACAAATGCGAGTGTTTATTTTTTTTATGATGAAATGCAATGATACAAATGCAAATTTTTTTCGATAATACAGATGCAATGATACATATATAGATGTTTTTCTTATGATGTCGATGTAGTGATCTAAATAATTGACTACTATAAAACCAATGCAAAGATTTTTTTGTTTCATTTTTTATTTTTCAAGAAGAAAGTCTTCATTCAAATTTTCATTATTCAAAATTTTATTCAACATAAAATATGCCAAAATAGTCACAAAATTGCCTTACATAGTCTTCAAGATTAATAAAATATCCAAAGTAAATTGACTTTTGAGTCTCTTAAAAATTGGTGACTACTATTTAGAATGCCCATGGATTGGGTAATTGATAATTAAACTCTTTCATTAGTGGGCAGATCTTAAAGAAGGCTTGACAAGGGTTGTAGTGAAAAAGAGTTAACTCATTCTATCTTTTAATTGGGCTTACAAAAGAAATAATTTTTCCAAAACACTTTTCTTTTCTTAAAAATCAAGCATGACTTGGTACTCTTTCAGTTATTATAGATACTTCAATGTGCATCAAAACTAGCAATTATTATTTTGCAAAGATTTGGAAGAGAAATAGATTTGGCTTTCAATTTTTGCTTTTTTAGGAGATGCAAAGTTTTAATGGGTATTGATCTCTCAAAAGTTTCTTCATCATAAATTTCTCTTCTAGATAGAATGTTTAAAACTTTAGAGTTCTTTTAAGGCAATAGATTTACACTAAATAGAAGTTTTTAACAAAAAAGGACTTAGTAAAAATTTTTCAAAATTACAAGTATATACAAATTTTCAAGATCACAACTTTTCAATTTAAGTGTCCATGTTTAATCAAAATGGATTTTTTAAGGTATGAAACATAACCCAAGGTTCAAGATTCTAAAAGAATATATTGATAGGCCCAAAATATATTCTTAAGGGTAATTAGACCAAGGTTCGTATTATTCTTTACGGAGCATTTTTTATGAAAAAACATGTGTTTTTTCTTTTTTGCTTTCTCTTTTTGAAAACATTCAACTTCAACTCCAGTATTCCATTTCCTTGAATTTCATCTTTTTTCATTTAAAATCCTAATTTGAAACTTAATTCATTCACTTTTTATCCTAAGTTCCATCTTTAAGGTACATGTCAAAAGATCTCAATGTAATACATTTTTCTTTGAAGTAGGGCTTTATTGCCCATGATTCTTGAGTATGTCTCAATTTTACCCCTCAGTATAAAAGATGATCCTTGGCTGTCATTTTGGAAAAAAAATTAATAAGCTTAAATGGGTTGTAATAATTTTCTATATATGAAAGATAGAGAATTATGGCCATTCATCATCTCTAATATGATCACTTAGGTTGAAAAGTAAATTCTTAAAAAAGTAGGTAAAAAAGGCTTTTTTAACTTTTCATTTTTTTTCTTTTTTGTGCTCAAATCATTTGAATATATCAAATGTATAATGCAACCATCAATCATTTTTTTTTTGCATGAATGATGCCCCATCTTGTGTACCACTTAAGATGCCTATGACAATGAAAATCATGTTGTATGAGGTGGCTCAAATTTCATTGTAAAGTTCATAAAAAGGCTCATTTTGGTTCCAAATTATCTGGCATATTTAATAAAATGAGAGGAAAATGTATTATGGCATGAAACAAATTGTCTTAGGTAATAAGGAATTTTGCTTCTTTTGATTAATGTGCCTTAAGATGTAAAACAAAAACAGTTTGAGGAAGAAAGTTCAAGCATTTTTCATGTCTATGGTCATCGAAAAGGATCATTTCAATAAAATTTTGACACATATTAAATTACCAATTGAAAATTTGAAAGAGTATCATGCCTAATTTTCAAAACTCAAAATGATTTTTCAAAATTAGTCTTTTTTGTTCATCACCTAGAATAAAGCTTGACTTTTTAGGTATCGTGAGAACAAGGTTCATGAATATTAAACTCGTGCCACTCAAAGTACTAAACCTATTTGGGATTTACCATAAAGCATTGGCAAAATGAATGGTTTTTGAGTTAAATTCATTCTTAATAATGGTCACCAATTACTTGGAGACTCACAAGAAAATTTTTTTTGTTTTGATGTCATGTGCCTTATTCCATTAACCAACAATTAAACTACGTAGGGGTTTTATTCCAAATAATCTTCTTACAAATAGAGAATTGTTATACTATTTTTCTCAAAAATTTATTTATACAGTGTCAAAGTATAATGTTAAACATATACAAAATCTCAACTAAATAAGAAAAGCCTTTTTAGTTAGAATCAAAATTCAAATTTGATGAAAAATCATTAGATGTATAAGAAAAGCAAAAAAATTTAATCTTTCAAATTTTTCTTTATGTTTTTTTAGAGAAAAGTTTATTTATAGCAATAAATTATGTGTATGCATGATTGATGGTGTTTACGAAATACGACAATATTTACAGTGATGGCTTGCATATATGCAATATTAGTGGTGCGCATGAAATGCAACAATATTTACAATGATGTTGCAAATGTATAATAATGAGACATATTCACACCAAATGCAACATATCCAAGAATCATATTATTTACAAATGTAGAAGTTATTTGAAAAGAAATCAAAACAAAGGATTTCAAACTTAAAACTTTATTTTTGTTAGTTCTACCTTATTCGACTAATAACAAACATGCTTTTTTTTACACCCTTCCTTTTTGGATTACACACACAAGATTTTTTTAAGAAAAACATTTTTTGCAATGTGGCATTATTTTGAAACAAACCTAAAAAAATGCTAAAATTAAAAAAGCAAAGGCAATCTAGATTAAACTTACAAGAACCATAGGAAAAAATTCTTATAGGTAAAAAGTTGCATGTTTAGATGAAAAAAATCTATTCTTCTTTTAGAGAATGAAATAAACAAAATAATGTTTTTTACTTTTTTACGAGAGAAGGAAAATTTTTTCCTTTTATTTCTTGGCAAATTGAAGAATTCAATCTTTGATAATACATTATGAAAATGATAATGTAATGCAAAATATTTTTTTTTTTTGCATTTTTAAAAGAAACTTTACAAAATCACCAAGAAATTTACAATTAATTCTATAATACAGACAGAAAGTGCAGACAATTTTTTATTTTATAACTTTTATTGACAATCCCTAACAAAGGCTATCTAAGGTTCCCTTATGTGTCCTAATTTAGGATATTATCTATAAAAATGGTACAACTCTATCTAAGGTTGATTTCTTAAAGTTTACTATATGCAGGGTTTGGAATTTAACAAAGGATAAAAGGTTCCCAAATTGATCCTCACTATCATCCATCATGAACTAATAAGGCCTTTGATCCTCATCCATAATGGGTTGCCAACAAAAATTGTTCAACTCGAATGGAAGTATTTCGCTAACCCAAGTGGATGCTTATAACCTCATAAAAGTATAGATACTTTTCTTCCTTTTACAAGGATAGATTTGGGTGCCCGATTATAGAATTCGTGATGTAAATGTGCATGTGTGTGAGGGAATGTAACAATAATTAATAAAATTGACAATTTAAACATTCTATAATTTATTGACAATAAACAAATGAATGAAATAACATAATCAATCATAAAAATAACAAAAAATAAATAAAAATATCAATTTTTTTATGATTTCAATTTTTATAAAAAAAACAAAAGAATTAAAATTAAATATCGGAAAGATCATAAAATCATAGTTTGGATAACATAGACATAATTTTTGGCCTATCTCTCAGACATCCCTAACAAAGTCATCAAGTTGTCGTAACAATTTTTTGTTCGGGGAAACTTGACCCTAAACTTAGATAAAATTTATGAAGTCGCTACTAATATTTTTTGTAAGGTGTGATTGGCCACCCAAAAGATATTCTTTTAATACAAATATCACAATTAATTAAGATTTCCTAAGACATTCTAACTTGAGTAATTAGGATCAGATCTGCTAATACAGTTACGAATGGAAAAGGTATTAGTACCCCAACATCTTTTCGTTTAAAGAACGATACTAATTAAACATGTATTATTCATTTACTTTGATAATATGGTCATCTTTATATTTAAGATTAATTCCCTAAAATTTATTTATGACAAATATTTTTTATTAATTTATAAAAAATTATTATTTTCATATTTTATAAATTTTTCAATGCTTTGGTGGAACCTATAGAAAATATCTTCATTTATGAGATTTTTGAAAAAATTGACCATTCACAAAATTCTCAAAATCTCATCATAAGATATGTTTTATTCACAAATGACATGTATAATTTAAAGTATTATAAATTATTTATGATTATTGTTATTGTTATTTTTTATAAATTATTATAATAATTTATTATTATGTGATTATCTAAATAAAAACCTCTTTTGTAAAATTGATTTTAGAATCATCTCAACTTTTTGGTAAAATCTCAAAATTATATTTTCTTGATAATAATAAAGCAAAAATTAAGACTCTTTTAATTTTTCTCAAAAATTTTCATTTAAGAGATTTATTTAAAAAGATACTTTTATTATTTTTATGATCTATTTATTTATTTTAATTATTTAAATAAATATTTATTTTAGTAAAAATAATTTTTGAATTACTTCAACTCATTGGTAAAATGTATAAATATTTTTATTTGCATTAATTAAAAAAACTGAACTCTTTTAATTTCCGTTAAGAAATTACAATTTAAAAGATTTATCCAAATAATTAATTATTTTTTATTCATTTATTATTTGTGAAATTTTTATTCTTAGCAAAATAATCCCATGAATAATTCCAACACTTTGGCGATATTCAAAAAATATTTTAGTTATAAAAATAAAAGAAAAATTAAACTTTTTCCTTGCTAAAGTAGATTTCCTAAACAAAATATTAAAATACGTAGATCAAATTTTTTATTTTTAATTTTTTTGTTTTTGAATTTTTTATAAAAGGCTTTTTGTGATATTCCCCAAAGGGATTTGACTAAAAGATTTTTTTTTTGAGAATTTGGGTGTTGAATGGCAGAATGGCAAGGCTCTTTTTTTTTTTTTGTAAAATTGCTTTCTCATGTATTTTCTCTCTGTTTTACCCCTTTTTTGTTATCAGTTGATTCTTAATTTATAGATCTAATTAAAAGTTCAAATCCCTTGTTTTAAGGGATTGCAAAAGAAAATTAGGCATGGATCTAAATTGCAAAGTCAAGCAAAGTGGCTGGTTTGAGTTTTCTGGAAGTTAGTGTTTTGATTTTTAGTTTTTGGTTTGGATTATGGTTTTGGTAATTTTTGGAGTTCTGGGATTAGGTTGATTTTATAGTGAATTTTTGGATTTTTTTTAAAGTTGTTTGAATTTTTGGGTTTTCTAGGTATTTTGTATAAAATTTTCGATAAATACTTAAATTTTTTTGTGAAGCTTACAATGGCTAAAAGGATTTCATAATGGCCGGATTATGAGTTCATTGAATTTTCTAGGAAATGTTGATTTTTTCGACAATTGATTGAATTTTTTTACACTAAAATCTTGGATTTGCTTGGCCAGTTGAATTTTCAAATGAACTTCTAGAGAGAAGTTAGAGAAAAACTAAGCTAGAACGTGAAAGAAAAAGACAGGTCTAAATAAGGGATTTTGCCTTTTATTTTAAGCCAAAACGATACCATTTTAAAGGGTTTCTGATTCGCTTGCGACCCAACTGACCTACATGTTGACTCATGCTTGTGACTCACCTGTTTTGTAGGTTTCCTTTTTCTTGTTTTGTTTATTTTTTGCTTTGATTTGGATTTTTTATTTTATTTTGATTTTGATTTTGATTTTAATATTTAATACTTTAAATGGTTGTTTTAGTTAAAGTGGCGAGAAAAGAGAAAGAAAAAATTGTTTATGGTTGCATTTTTTATGAATTTTTTAGTGCTTATTTTAGCAATGAGTTTAATATATTTGCACAATTTTTTTAAAATTTTAATTGCATTTTTTATATTTATTGTGTGATTTATTAAATATATTGTATAATTGTATGATTATATTTTATTGTATGATATTATTTGTATGATAATTTTTGCATGATAATTTTTATTTATTTTATTTATTTTTTTAAAATTAACAAAAAAAAGGGTTTTTCACCAAAAAATTTCCAATCTTACTAAATTATTAGAAGATTTAAATATTGAATTAAGTCTTACCAAACTACTGGAAAACTTAATAAATTTTCTTCAAAAAATATGTTTTTAACCAACATTTGGAGAATAATTATAGATAAAAAATCTTACTAACATATTGAAAAATATTTCTAAAAATAAGTTGTTTTCTTTATAAAAATTAATTTTAATTGGTTATCACAAAAAAAAGTTTTTCATAAAAATTAAATGAATTTGATGACGAAGCCTCTTCAAAGTGGAATATTAGTCTTCGTGAATATTCCAGAGATGAAAATTTTATCTTAAATTGCTATCAAACTATTAAAGTAATTTTAAGATTAATTTTTAATAATTAAACTTTTTGGCAAATTATAAAGATATTCTAAGGCTGGATAACTTGAAATCAAACTTATACTATCCTTTGGATGAGTGCTGTAAGGGTGTTATAACTTTTCTCACTCGTAATTGCACTCCTGAACCTAAATCTGATTTCGTATACTAGAATTTACCTTTTAAAGATACTCGAATCAAGTTTGGTACTCTTTTTTAAAATGAGATAGATTTAGTTAGATAACTAATCACACCTAAACAAAAAAATTTGATGATGACTCCATAAATTGATGTCTAACAATAGGTTCATGGATTTATACGTTATAACAAAAGTAAACTACATAAAATAATATTTTTTCCTCCTAGTTATAAAACATTACATTTTAAGTACATAACAGTTACATAAATAATAAATAAAATGATAGAAATCAGAAATAAATATATAAATGAGATACAAAATAAATACTAATCTAGTGTTAAATTGTCAAAATTTTCTGAATACACAATTTTTTTGTATACTATTACATTTATTATTTTCATTCCTAATCAATATTTTGAAACCACTTTTATGTGTCATTTTTGAAATTGTAACATATAATTGACTATGTGTGAAAATAAGTTTCGACAAATAAAAACTAATAGATTCAAAGGTTTGACCTTGACTCTTATTTATTGATATGGCAAAAGATAATCTGATTGGGTATTGCTTTTGTTTAAAAATAAAAGGTTATTTGTGATCTCTAACTATGAAACATATTATAAGTATAAAAACCTTATTTCCAACATGACTACTACTAATAATCCTACTTTCAATAACATTAGCAGCCAGTTATGTCACAATAAGTCAAGTACCATTAAACAATCCTAAGGTTTGATTCAAATTTCTAAGTAGCATGATGACACAACCTATTTTCAAATGCAATTCATGTTTTGGAACTCCAGGAAATGACAATGAATTTAAAAACTCAAGAGGATATAAACAATTATCATCAGCATTATTATGACTCTTTGATTTAACAATGTAATCCAAAGTATAATATATCCTAACATCAGTAGGAATCAAAAGCAAGCACATTTTCATTAATTAAATCAACAGTTTCATTAAAAGGAGTTATAATAGCACATTATCTAAGATAAGAAGAATCAATGAACTTGTGCTACAAATCTAGATAAACAGTTTGAATCAAAGACAAATTAGGTGAATCAATTGGTTACAAAATTAAATCACTAGGTATTTCTATCAACTTCCTTCATCATTAACTATATTAGAAACATCTTCAATTTTACCATCACCAATATTAAGCATTTATTAAATAAATTACTGCATTACAAATCTAGATTTTTCATTAAGAGATTCTAACTTTAATCTCATATTGATATTCAATGAAAAAATATTTCAATGCTTCCATAAAAATGAGTGATTAATTGATGCATTAATAATTTGTAATTTCATTCCTGATGGAACAATCAGCAAGATTTGCCTAAAATCTCCACCAAGCAAAACTGTTTTACCACCAAAAGGTTGTTCTGGATCATAATTTGATTTTAAAGACATCATATCATGAAGACTTGGCTCAAAAGATTCAAAACAATACCTATGAATCATTGGCACTTCATCCTAAACTATAAGAGCTACAATTTTAATCAATCTTGCAAGTTCAGTCTCATGTGTAATCTGACATGTTAAAATTTCATTTATATCTAAAGGAATTTTAAACCTTGAATGAGCAGTCCTACCACCAAGTAATAACAATGATGCAATCCCTAAAAAAGCCATAGCCAAAACAACTTTTCCTATTGATCTCACAGCTACAATGATTGTTTTCTAAAAGAATGTTTTACTCGTACCACCATGACCATAAACAAAAAACAAATAACCTTCATCATTTTAAATTGATTTCAAGACAGCATCATAAATCAACTTTTGGTCACCATTCAACTTACTCAGTGATTTGCAATGTTCAATCTACAACTCAGTCAAATTATAATTCATCCCTTAAAAATCTATCATTCATCAATAAATTTATGAAGTTATAGGTAGAGAAAATTTATATTGAACCAATAAGGAACCATTCTTATTGAACAATTTTTCCGAAGAAGCTAACACATAATTCTTTACATGTTGGTCAACAATGTAAACTCTAGTTGAACCCATCAAATGATTCAATCTACATTCAAAATCTTCCCTAAAAGGTTTCTAATTTTTTTCCCACAATGCAACCGCATCAGAAACTTCACAAAACATAACAATTGTATCAAATAATTGTCTAAGCTCATAACTTATAACCCAAATTGATGCTTGTTGTAAAGTATCATTCCATTCTTTATCATCTCTTAATAAACCATACGTAAGACATGTAGCCTGAAAATAAGCATATATAATCCCATTAATAGTTCTCAAATCTTCAAAACTTGTTACACCTTTAACAATATTGGGAAGCATTCTAAAAAAATGTAGTTCACTAGCTACTGGATGAATAAAATTAATTTAAGCAATAGCTCACCCTCACTCTATATGTTTTCAAACCTTTTCATTTTGTAACCAAATCCATTTTGTTGGAAAATTAGTGTATGTGAGTTCTTGAGCTTTAGAATACCTTCTGTTTGCCTCTATCCATTCAGTGAACATCATTTTATCCAGTAAAAACTATTGAATAACATTAGCCAAATCGACATTTTCAACAAAAGTGATAATGCTATAGGGAAAGATGGATTGATAATTTGATTACAACTAGTTCTCAATGGTGTACATTAAATCCAAATATTTTCTAACATGCTTCATGACTTGATATATACCTACAATCCAAAAACATTGCTATTTCATCAACTTGAATCAAATTTTGTTTTACATCAACACCATGCCTAGCAAGAATTTCTTTTATCATAGCTCTTGCGCGATTTGAACCCTTGTTGATATACTTAAATAGATACTTAATGGATTTGTTTTGCTGTAGATTTCAACATTAACGTGAGCATGGTGTTAAACAACTAAATCAATATTGTGAGGCACAACAAATCTTGAATCTAAATTGACTCCACATTTTCTAGCAACCATACCATCATTTTCAAGTAATCTTTTTCTATAAGAAACCAAACCGCCCTCTTATACAACAATCTTCTCCTAATACACCTTTGGATAAAATTTTGAACATTTGTTATCTTTTATACATGGAGCTTCAAGATCAATGACACCATAAGATTTATGAATCATAAAATTGGTAATAGATTCATATGCCAATCGATCTAAATGTCTATCAAGGATTTTAGTAAAAATGATTCTATCAACATTAGCAGGAGTCAAACATTTGTCGCTTGGATGCAATCATAATAAAAAATGAGTGTAAGGCAATCCTCTTTTTTGAAATTCAATGGTATATGCCACTGGATGACAAAAGGAAAAAGGATTTATATTCAATTCCTTTTGTTAAAAATTATAAAAATAATGAATAGAAAAACATAAAGTTAAAATGCTAACTTGTAATAACTTTACCAAAATATTTGTTTTTTATTAAATCATCCATTAAGCATTTAAGCCTTAACTTAAATAACCTAACAAAAATATCTGGCCTATCCTTAATTTGTTGTCCAAGAATCATAGATACAACCTCATTAACTTCAAGCCATCTTGGATTGCATGTAAAAATAATAAATAAATTAGGATGACCATAATATCTACATATAGCTATCGCATCTTGATAATTTTGAAACATGAATTGAAGATTAGAGACAAAACTTGATGGAAGAATAATTCTTTTACTGATGACTTAACCATAAACATCACCTCTTGTAATAGCATCTTTCACCCTTTGATAAACCTTTGATCTCAATTTTATCTGGTTATCTTATATCCATTTGAGGCACATTCGTTCAACAAACAAATAAGAATTAACAATAAACTATTGGAATAATCTCTCACCTCTTAACAAAAATAAGAATTAACAATAAACTATTGGAATAACCTTCTAATATTTTTTCTAAATCTAATAGCTTTCTTACCTCAAGTATAATCCAAAAGTAAATCCAAAAAAGGAAGAGTGCATTTAAAAGGTTTTAACTTAACACTATTTTCCTTGCAACAAAGATTAAACACAAAAACACATTTTCGACTAATTGTTTGAACACTTTGTTCAAGCCAAATTCATGCACCACAATTACTACAAACTTGATTTAAACCACCAAGATTCAATGGCTCAAAATATTTTCCTAAACATCAAATATAGCAAATAAACTAATAAATAAAACAAACAAAACATCCATCAAACTAAATTATGCAAAAATAGATAATAATAATAATAATAATAATAATAATAATAATGCAAAAATAAATAGAAAAATCTTAAAATTAAACTCAACAAAAAAAAAAAAAATAAAACAATTGAAATAAAATGAAAAAAAAAATCATTGTTAGTCACCTTATAGCCACTTTATACATGCATAGTAAAATTTTGATCTTCATCACAAAAAATAAATAATGAATAAAATTCAATACTAACATATAAAAAAATTCTTTAAAAAATGATAAAAAATATAGTAGCTAACATTAACTTGGATTAATGAGTAGATTGTACACCAGCGAATTGGGAATTAACAAACGATAATGAATGTTGCTCAATATATCCTATTGATAAATGATCAACACATTGATCATTGTAACAACAAGCACTTGAAGTAGAACTTAATATAAAATGATCCAATCTAGAAACCAAAATAGGAAACGAAACAAAATAAAGGAGAAACTCCATAGAACTCATCGAAACAGTTTGAAGATTACCTTGAGCATCAATAATAGAACGCACACTTTTATGCCGCATTGTTTTATGACTTTTAGATACAACTGAACCATTTAACGTACCACTAGAAGTGTAATCCACTTGTGATAACTCATTTATTGATTCATCAGGTTGAATGTTTATAGGTAACATAAGAGACAAATTATGTAATACCAAATTTAGAACACGATTACCCCTACGATGTCTAAACACATTTAATCTATTTAATCTATTAATTCTCCATATCTCATTATCATCCATGATTCAAATAAAACAACAACAAAGATTCCAATAATCAAATATATACGAAAAGGGAAAAAAAACTAACCACAAAAATAACAAACATAAAAAAACAGAAATTATAATATAATCAATATATAAATAAATATTAAATTAAAACATACCACACAAACAAACCAATATAAGAACCATCAATAAACAAAATGCAACACCAAAAAGCACTTGCGGATAGACTATCCGTTCAACTAAAAAAGAAACAGAAACAAATAAATTAAAATATTAACATAACCATAATAATGAACATAAGAAAACAAAATCAAAAACACAAACTCATTTCCTCATATAATAACATAACAATCGCAAAAAAAAAAATAACATCATGAAAAAAAAACAAAAAATAAAAAATAAAATCACAAAGTTATTAATACAAATATAATAATATAATCCAACTAAAAAATCAAAAAAGCAAACACAATTAAAATCCAAAGAAAAATGACTTAAAAACTTGAAAAAAAAAAGGAAAAAAAACAATCCATTAGTTTAAGAATGGAGTACCATTTATAAGATTAACTTTCAAATTCTTTCATATATTTTTTTGTTTCATAAATTTAAATAATTAGCATTTTCTTATTGTTGCTTCAGTTTCATAACTGTTTAGTCATATTTGTTTACAATGTTACTAAATAAATACTCATATAAACTTGTTCACAATGTTACTAAACAAATACTCATATAAATAACAAAAAAACTTAAAACCTAAAAACCTTAACAAATCAGTTAACATGACAAAATAAATCAGATTTAAAGAATAAAATAAAGCATTAAACATTAATTCTTATGAATAAATACATAACAAACAACCAAAAACAAACCATAAATGCCAAACGAACATAAGTATATTAATGAAGGTAAAGAACAAAGAGAGAAAAAACAAAATGTACTTACCTAATAAACTAATTGAATAATAAATGCAAAGATAGAAGAAACATAATACAAAAAATACACAGCATCCAAAAAATGTACCTGTAATAACAACAAAGAAAATGAAAACTTACAGTACAAAGAAGCATAAATAAAAACTTAAAGAAGCAGGTAACAAAGTATTACCTACCTTACAATATACGACATCGGTTACAATATGAATTATGGTAAAAATAAGGAATTGTTAGGAAAAATGATTTCAAAACTATCACACAAAATAAAAAAACCATGAAATTCATACCAACCTTGACATCCTTTTAAATCATAAAATACATAAAAGATAACAAAATTTAGTAACCACAAATAAAAGATTAACTAAATCACTTAACATCCCACAAAAAAACAAAAGAGTAACAAACAACAAAATCATGAGAAACAAAAGCTACAAATATCAATGACAACAAAATTATGAGAAAATGAAGAAATATGTAATGATTTTAAAAACTAAGGAGAAACTAAAAGACACAAATAATAAAAAAATAAAAATTTTTAACAAAAATGAAATGTATAAAAAAAAACATTCATAAAGAAAAAGATAATAAAAAAATAAGATTTTAATTCAAAATAACATAGCGAGAAATAAATTCTCAAACCACCAAAATCAAACAATAATCACGTTGGAAAACAATGAAATCAAAAGAGAATAAAAAACAAAAAAAAAAAGAGAAACGAAGGAAACAAAAAATATAACAAAAAGAAAAAAAAACATAGCAAAAGTTTTGTCTCACAACTAATGAAAGAAAAGTAATATTTTTACTGTAACCACTTGGTTTATGATAAAAAAAAATGTGGCGTTCATTTAATTAACACCATGTTTTTAACATAAGAAATATAGTAATAAGAAATTCGTACATCTATCATCTTAAGCGATAACAAAAAAAAGGTGGTATTCATTCATTGAACACTATGTTTTTAACATAGAAAAGGGAACAATAACAATTCATACATCTAACCTTAATGGTCCACTCGAAACAAAAAAATATGGTTCTTACAGATCCTTAAAGATGCCAATTCTACATTTTTAATTATAATAAAAATTTATTTTTTAATGGCTTCAATTACAAAGTTATCTACATTATAAACGTTGTTGATATGATACAACTCAAACTCAATAAACCGTTCATAAATTGATCCACTATGTTTTCTTTAAAAAATGTAATTTTTTCTTAAAAAAATATTAATTTTCAATGATCCACCACGTTTTGTCCCTAAATCAATATTCAAAAAGCTACAGGGACAACTTTATTAATATATATTTATTACTTAAACCTTCCACCAAGTCTATTCTCATTCTGACATTAGTTAAATTAAGGAATAACCACACCTTTTTTTTTCAAATATTTTAATCAAATTACAAAAATATAAAAAAAAAAAAGAATAACAAAATCATACTTTAGAAAAAAGAAAAAAAGAAACAAAGCAAAAATAGAAAAGACAACCACCAATCAACGATGTGGCACTCCTAATAAATACTTTGGTGTTCCATATAATTACAAAAAATAATATCATTTAAATCACAATGTTTATAATTCAAAAAACATGGTCTTGATTCTTTGAACACCACATTTATAACAGAAGAAATAGAATAAAAACAATATTTAATCTTCATTATTCATTATCGACCAGAATGGATACAAAAGATGTTATCTTTGAAAAATCATCAAAGACATTTTCCAATTAATAAACATGGAATTTGTGTCCTAAACACAATACTTTTAACTATCCTAATTATTTTTTTAAATCACATCAATCATTGCGCTACTAAAACTATAAACATAAAAGCAATTCTTATATCTACGCTAATTCAGTATCAACCATATTTCAGAACTAAAAGACGTGATCTTCCACAAATCTTCAAAGATATTTTCAAATTAATAAACATTAAATCTTCCACCAACCCTTCCCTCATTTTCACTTTAGTTAAATCGAGAAACAATTATCTCTGTCCTTTTTTAAATATTTTTAAGAAAAGAAAAACAAAACATAAAAAATTAAGGAGAATCAAGAAGCAAGCATATGGCACCCCCAATGAAAAGTTTTGTTCTTCGTACATTTGTAAAATTTATCTTATGGATTGTACACAATGAATGAGTTTTATGTAAATGAGATAATGTATATATATAATAGTGGGGAAAAGATTTCATTGTTGGTTACCTTTCCAATTTCAAACCTTATGCTTTTATGAGTGAGACCAACACACATTTAATCTTTGTTTTTTAAGGAAAATAAAACTAAATTATGACAATTGTATTTAACATATATATACTTTTCTAAAATTCGCATATATATTTTTCTAAATTAATAAAATGTATCATTTGCTTAAAAAAGTATCCATATATGGCATATAAATATAATAATAACTTAAATAAAAAATTTATTTTATTTTTATTAATTTTTAACTATATTTTAAATTTATTTTCTATAAAAAATTATTTTCATTAATTTTTTAATTTTATTTCTAAATTTTTTTATAGAAATTAAAGTATTAAGCTACATAATAAATAGATTACTCTTGTCTATTTCATAATTTTACTGTACTTATCTCAAAATTTGAAATTGACACATATAAGTTAAAAGTCTTTAAACTTAATAAAATTTTATTATTAACATTTTTAAATATAATCTTGAATTAAAATTAAATAAAATATATTCATTTATTAATAAAATAATTTAATTTGGTTAGTTGAGACAAGCTAAGACTTCAAAATCTATACTTAAACTCAACCAATTGTGTTACAATACAATTTTTTCAAAAAATCACATACTAAAATTTGCATCTTAATAAGTCTAATCGATTTTATGAAAACATTTAAACTATCACAGTCAATAAATATTCTAAAAGAGTTAATCTTCAATGTTCAAAGAATGATAAAATATAGTTTAATGAACAATTTAAAGTTAACACAATTCATCCAATTTTCATTAAATAAAATTGATTTTATTAAATAGGTAAATTTGATTTTATTAAATTAAATTGATCAATTTAAAAGTTAACATCGATTTTATTAAATAAAAAAATTCAATTGGTACTAATTAGGTACAAGCAATTAACAAAAGAAACACATGTTTAAATAAAATCTAAATGGTAAACAAATAATATTGTTTTCATGACTCAAAGCTTAATCTATTGTCAATTTGAAATTTAGCTCCTTGCTAAATATGAGATCTTGGTTTACACTGATATTATTAGAAAAACCAGTTACTTCAAACCAGGGTTGGAGCTGGCAAAGAAAAATCAGGTTGGAGTCTGATATGTATACACGTTTGGGGACTTTTATAGTAAGTTTAAGTTTTTCAATCTTATAATAATGTCAGTAAGAAATAACCATTAGATTCATATAGTTAAATATCAATCATTAATTAATTTTTAAAATAGAAAAAGGTAAAACCTATTTTATCAAGTAATGAAATTGTAAAACAAAATTTATAAAATTTTATACAAAATTTAAATAATTTTCACTTTAAGTAAAGTTTTTTATTTTCTACTTTATTACATGTTTATGAAATTACTTTAAAATAAAAAATAATAATTAAAAATATCCCTTTTAAAAATTTTTTAATGTAATTGGTGTCTTCTAAAATAGCTAAAAAGTATTATAAAATAAAAAAATAATTCTAAAGAAATTAAAAAAAATTAACATAAAATAGTTATCAAAGAAAAAAAATTAATCTAAAAGAATTTATATTGAAAAAAAAGTAAAATTTTATTAACATAATAGATAAGAGAAATAATAAAATTTATATTAATTTATATGAAATGGGATAGAAGTGTTGTAACATGCTAAAAAATGAATTATGAAAAATTTTAAACATAATTAAATATAAAGAAGCATTAGGAGAATTATTTAACATAAATAATTAAGCTAATAATGTGAATTCAAATTAATAATTTTTCTTATAAATGTATAAGAAAAAGAGTTAAAAATACTTTCAAGGATTAAAAAATAATATAAAAGAAATGATATTTTAAAATAAAAAATTAATAAAAAAATTTATTAACATAAGTTGGTGAAAAGAATTATAAAAATTATATTATTTACAATAAAATATATTAGAAGTATCATAACACCTTAAAAAGAGTTATTAGAAGTGTCATAATATCTAAGAAAGGGTTATGATAATTCTAAACATAATAAAATGTAAGAAGAATCGTAAAAAAAATTATTAAAATTTAAATAATTAAATTAGCAACGTGAAATTTTAATTAATTATTATTCTTCTAAATATATAAAAATATCTAATAAATAAAAAAAGATAACGTGAATAGGTGAGAGAAAACATAACATTTGTATCATTTAATATAAAATATGTAAAAAGTGTCATAATATACTAAGAAAGAATTATGACAATTCTAAACATATTGAAAAGTAAGAACAAACATAAAAATATATTATTATAATGTAAATAATTATGATGATTATGTAAAATTTTGATTAATTATTGTTTATATATATATATAAAGAAAATAGTTATAAATTAAAAAATAAATTGGAAACATAAACACGTGAGAAGAAATATAAAATTAGTGTCATTTGAAGTAAAATAAATAAAAAATATCGTAACAAACTGAAAAAGAGATAACAATTCTAAACATAACAAAAGGTAGGAATAATTTTAATAATATATTATTGTAACGTAAATAATTGTGTTAGTAACAAAAATTTTAACTAATTATTATTTTTTAAATATATAAGCAAAATAGTTAAAATTTGAAAAATAAATAGATAACATAAAAAGCGAGAAAAAAATTAAAATGAGTATTATTCGGTATGAAACGAATAAAAAGTGTTGTAACATATTAAGAAAGAGCTATTATAATTTTAAACATAATTAAATATAAGAACAATCATAAAAAAATTATTATAACATAAATAATTAAGTTGTCAATTTAAATTTTTAATTATTTATTTTTTAAACATATAAGAAAAATAGCTAAAACTTAAAAACATATTAGTAATATAAACAAGTTAGATGAACTGTAAAAATGTAAGAATTATCGTAAAATTGATATCATTTAGTATGAAATGTGTTAGAAGTATCATAATATTTTAAGAGAGAGTTGTGATAATTTTAAATATAATGAAGGTAAGAACAAGCGTAAAAATAGATTATTATAACGTAAATAATTAAGTTGACAATGTAAATAAATTATTACTTTACACCCAAAGAATAATTCTAAACCAACAAATAAATGTTAATGTACAAAAGTGAGAACAATAGTAAAATTAGTGTCATTTAACATAAAACAAGTTAAAAGTATCTAACATCCTAACAAAAAGTTGTGATAGTTATAAATATAATGAAAGATAACAATATACATAAAAAGATATTATTGAAATAAAAATAATTAAGTTGGTAATGTAAAAGAAATATTATTATAAATAAAAAATAATTTTTTACAAAAAATAAAAGTTAATGTCAAAAAATGAAAATAATCGTAAAATTAATAGTATTTTGATGTAAAATGATTACAAGTATCGTTACACCTTAATAAAATATTGTGATAATTCTAAACATAATGAAAAGTAATAACTAGTGTAAAAAAATATTATTAAACCATAAATAATTAAATTGATAATGAAAAAATTAGTATGATAAATAAAAAAAATCCTACACAAAAAATGTGTTAACATAAAAAAATAAGAATAATCATAAAATTGATGTATTTTAGTATAAAATGTGTTAGAAATGTCATAATACCTTAAAAAATTATAATAATTTTAAACGTATTAAAAGATCAAAACAAGCGTAAAAGATATTATTATAAAGTACTAATTAAGTTGACAATATAAAAAATTTTATTATAAATGAAAAATAATTCTAAACAAAAACAAAGTATTAATGCAAAAAAGTGAGAGTAAGTGTAAAACTGGAATCATTAGGCATAAAGTATGTTAGAGGTGTCCTAACGTAAAAGGGAAAAAATAGTTGTAAATTGGTGTCACTTAGCATAAATCGGATTAAAATTATTGTAACACTCTAACAAAAAATTGTGATAAATTTAAATAAAATAAAAGCAAAAACAAGTGTACAAAAAATATTATTTAACATAAATAATATTTTTGACACTGTAAAAGAATTATTATTACAAATAATTAATAATTTTAACCCAAAAAATAAGTATTAGTATAAAAAAGCGATAGTAATTGTAAAATTTGTATTATTTGATGTAAAATAGTAAGAAGTGTCATTACACTTTTTCAAAAAAATTGTAATACTTTTAAACGTAATGAAAAGTAACAACAAATGTAAAAAATATATATTATTATAGCATAAATAATTAAGTTTGCAATATAAAAGAACTATTATTACAAACAAAATAATAATTTTAAATAAAAAGTTAAGAATTAACGTAAAATGATGCAAATAATTGTAAAATTGATATTATTTAATGTACAATAGTTAGAAGTATCGTTACACCTTAAAAAAAAATTGTTATAATTCTAAACGTAATGAAAAGTAACAACAAATGTAAAAAAATATTATTAAAAGGTAATAAAAATGGTAATGTAAAAAAATTAGTATTACAAATAAAAAATAATTTAAGTAAAAAATAAGTGTTAACATAAAAAAGTGAGAATAATAAAAAAATTGGTATCATTTGACATAAGATATATTAGAAGTATCGTAATACCTTAAGAAAAATTTATGATAATTCTAAACAAAATAAAAGATAAAAACAAGCGTAAAAGATTTTATTATAATGTAAATATAAGTTGATAACATAAAAAAATTATTATTATAAATAAAAAATAATTTTAAACAAAAAAATACTTCTAAGCGTAAAAAGTTTAGAATAATTAGAAAATTGAAATCATTTGATGTAAAATATGTTACAATGTCATATGTAAAAAGATAAAAATAGTTATAAAACTGGTGTTATTTAGCGTAAATTAGATTAGAAGTATCGTAATACTTTAACAAAAAGTTGTGATAATTTAAACTTAATAAAAAGTACGAATAAGTATAAAAAAATATTATTATAACAGAAATAATATTTTTTTGCAATACAAAAAATTATTATTATAAATAAATAATTATTCTAAACCAAAAAATAAGTTTTAATATAAAAAAGTGAGAATAATTGTAAAATTGATATAATTTAACATAAAATAATTAGAAGTATTGTAACATTTTTAAGAAAAAATTATGATACTCTTAAACGTAATGAAAGGTAACAAAAGTATAAAAATATATTATTATAACGTAAATAATTAAGTTGGCAATGTAAAAAAATTATTATTACAAATAAAAAATAATTTAAACAAAAAAAGTTAATATAAAACGGTGAGAATAATCATAAAATTAATATTATTTTATGTAAAATGGTTAAAAGAAATTTTATATTTTTAACAAAAAAATTATAATAATTTTAAATGTAATCAAAAGTAACAACAAATGTAAAATAATATTATTGAAATGTAATAAATTTGTAATGTAAAAAAATTAGTATTATAAATAAAAATAATTCTAAATAAAAAAGTGTTAAATTAAAAAGATGAAAATAATCATAAAATTAATATAAATTGGTGGAAAATATGTTTAGAGTGTCATAATACTTACGAAAAAAATTGTAATAATTTTGAATGTAATAAAATGAAAGAACAAATGTAGTAGATTTTATTGTAACGTAAATAATTAAATTAACAACATAAGAAATTATTATTATAAATAAAAATAATTTTAAATCTAAAAAAATGTTAATAAAAAATATGAAAATAATCATAAAATTAGTATAATTTAACGTAAAATGTATTAAAAGTATCGTAACGTAAAAATATGAGAATAATCATAAAATTAATATCATTTGATGTAAAATAGATTAAAACTATCCCGATACCTTAAAAAAAAGTTGTGATAATATTAAATATAATGAATATAAGAACAAGTTTTAAAAAATATTATTTTAACGTAAATAATTAAGTTGATGATATAAAAGAATTATTACTATAAATAAAAAAATAATTCAATCAAAAAAATAAATATTTACGTAAAAATGTGAGAATAATAATAAAATTTATATTATTTAGCATAAGATGTATTAGAAGTATTGTAACGCTTTAAAAAAAAGGTTATGATAATTTTAAACATAATAAAAGATAAAGACAAGTATAAAAATATATATTTATAACATAAATAATTAAATTGGTAATATAAAAAATTATTATTATAAATAAAAAGTAATTTCAAACTAAAAAATAAGTGTTAACATAAAAATAAAAAAATAAAAAAATCTTAAAATTGATATCATTTGACGTTATAAAACTTTACGAAAGAATTATGATAATTCTAAATAAATAAAAAGTAAGAACAAGTGTAACAAAAAATTAAAATAAATAATTAACTTGACAATGTAAAAGAATTAATATTTTTAAATTAAAAGAATTCTAAATAAAAAAATTGTTAATATAAAAGATAAAAATAATTGTAAAATTCATATCATTATATGTAAAATAAGTTTGAAATATTTTATTTTCGAAAAATTTTTTAATAATTTTAAATGTAATGATAAAAAAAATAAAAATATATTATTAAAAGTAATTAATTAAGTTGATTTAATAAATTGGATTGATATTATAAAATTAAAAATATATCATTTTTTATTTATTAAATTAATAAATTAAATAAAATTATGTATATATTTTTTAATGTATTGTTAAGATTTTTTTTTTTTTTGTCTTAAATTATATTATTTTGACAATTTATCATAACAAATCATGAGATATCACGATAAGATCGATATATTACGATTTTACTATAAACAACACACAGGTTTAGCACTCTTTTGGAATAAATAATTCTAATTAGGAATAGAAAAAAAAAAAGAAACTTCTAGAAACTGAAAAAAAAAAAAAAACATGGGGAGAGCCCCTTCCAAATTCAAGCAAAAAAATTTAGAAATGCACAAAAATCCCCAAATCTAATTCCTGAATGGAAACCCTAACCCTAACTCTCACCCTAATCCCCCTCTTCAGATCCCTCGCTTTCTCCCGATTCCGGATCCTCCGTTTCTCCCTCTTCTTCACCGGCGGCTAAACCCCCTTATGCTACCCCTTTAATTCAAGTTTTATTGCTTTTCCTTTTATTTCTGTTTGTTTTTATAGATGTAGATGGGAAATCTGTTAATTGTACGGAAAATAAAGAAATAGGGATAGAGGTAGAGAGAGAAAGGGTGTTTAGAGAGAAAGAGATGGAGAGTGGGGCAGGATCAGATGGAGGAGTCGGGTCAATCGTGTGGGTACGCAGGAGGAACGGTTCGTGGTGGCCGGGGAAGATACTGGGGCCGGAAGAGTTACCGGTGTCTCACCTTACGTCTCCAAGGTCTGGAACTCCAGTCAAACTTCTTGGCAGAGAGGATGCCAGCGTGTAAGTCTCTTATTATTTGCTTTTTTATTTTTTTTAATTTGTGAATTTTTCTGGCTTAATACCTTTTAGCATTGCAAAAATGAAAATTTACAAATTTAGAAGTTTTTATCTTGATGTTTATACACCTAGGGCAGTAGGGATTAAGCCACTAAGGATGGAATTGAACTTTGGAAGGATAGAGAATAATGTGATTTATGTCAATTTTAGGAGAATTTAGGGCAAATGAAGTCAGGATGTTCTGGGTCTTATGAACTTAATTTACAGACATGTTAAGGTTTAACTGAGCTTTAAAAGAAAAGTGAGAATGACTCTACAAATATAAGATGTGAAGGACAAATGAAGTGTTTTGATGATGCATTATGATGTGGAACTCAGTTTTGATTCATCATTGATTTGCTTAGAAAGTTGTGAATGATCTATGGTTTACTCCGGAGTCTAGTCCTTTGTTACTCTGCAGAAAGTTTTGTGGATATCTAAATATAGGTACTTGTAGCTCCCTCTTGCTAGGTTTCTAGGGTTTGAATGACATATTTCTGTGTTTATTTATGATTTCCAATTAAAGAGAGGGAGAATAAGAGGGAGGAAGACTAATCAGAACTTCCATTCAAATCTTTTATTCATCTATTGTTTGGATGTTGGACTTATAAAGAAATACCGAAAATTATTCATAAAACCTTAACACCATCACCACCGCAAACACATGCACATTTTTTTTCTTGATGGCACATTATATGTTATATTGCTCAATGAAAGGCTGATGTAATGTTTCGACATCATTAATGTCCTTAGAATAATGTCTAGACTGTTGTGTTAGTTAAGAAGACCAAAAGGATTTGAATTTATCCCCTATATAATACTTGTTGAATTTTTATTGCCCTAGCGATGGCCCTTTTAACCTTATTCTTAACAATGGGACCTAAAATATGTGTTATTTTATGTTATTGCTTCTTTACCATCCATGTTAAATAGATGCTACTTTGATGTATTCTATATTTCCACGAAAGATGAGAGTCAAACATGATTTGTAGAGATTAGTTGAGAGATTATTTATGTAGTTATTTGAATCATTTTCTACACAATAATAAGTTAGCAGATGCTCTTTTCAAGTTTTAGACCAACAAAATAACTTTGCTTTCCACTAGCATTTCTGAAGTTTATACGAAGAGAGTAGCATATTTGAGGCACCTTTGACCTATGGTTATACTAATTTGATAGTCATTAACTGAGAATCAGTTAATGCTGTTATTTATTTGCATTATAAATGCTTTTTTCACTTTGCTGTAATCTTTTGGACAATTTCTGGTCTTAGAATAAATTCCACTAGGTTTAATAAATCAATTTGCATAACTTTTTCCTTGATAATAATTCTTCTGTTGAATGGAAACACTGTCACCTCTTCTTCCCTTCAACTTTTGTATATGAATAACTTTTCCTATCTGGGTTGTTTTCCTTGCCAGTCAAGTTGTCTCCCCATTGGTGTGGAAATTTTAAGTTCTCTCATTCTGGTGAATTGATGTGGAAAATGTGCCAATAACTTGGAGGCATATAACCTTTTAGACTTGCAATGTTTCCATTGTTTTGCAACTATTCTTATGTGCCCATTTTATTTGGAGAGAATTCATGAGATTTCCTTTTGCTTTCTTGCCTCTCTTTTGTGTATTCCTTTAGAGTTAATTTTCTATGCACTGCCAGTGGAATTTTTGAATTCCACAAGCGGTGTTAGAATATTGCCAAATGTCCCATTACCTTTTATATTAGTTTTTCAATGTATACCCTAAAGGGTTATGTGTGACCCTGCTAAAAGGCAGTGGAGTCAAAAAACTCCACTAGCGGTGGATGGGATAATTTTCCATTTTTTAAGGATATAATCTTTACAATTTCATGGCTGAATTTTGGTTCAAAAGTTTTTTTTTTTTTCCTTTTTATCTTATTTTGATTAGAATATTTATGATATATAATCTGCTGTTCCATTTTATTTATTTCTTCTTGTAAGATATTTTTTTCTTCCTTGTTTGTCTCCTCAGCGATTGGTACAACTTAGAAAAGTCTAAGCGTGTGAAAGCATTTCGATGTGGGGAGTTTGATGATTGCATTGAAAGGGCAGAATCCTCACAAGGTATGCCACCCAAGAAAAGAGAGAAATATGCTCGACGGGAAGATGCTATCCTTCACGCACTTGAACTTGAGAAGGAATTGTTGAGGAAACAAGGAAAGTTGGATAGACCTTCTGATGCAAGAAGTAAATCATCTGGTTCTGCTAAAAAGGATTCTGGTGGCTCAGATATTAGTAACGGAAAGCCTGGGAACTCAAAATCAAATCAATCCAGGAGTCAAGATACTTCCATCAAGGGTGAAACAGTGAGCAGCCCTGTACACTTGCAAAAAGACCAAGTCAGAAATCAGCAAAGTTGGGAAAATGATCATGCTGAAATCATACCCCGGATGAGAGGATTGCAGGACTTGGGGCCCAAGACTGCATTTGCAAAACAAAAGCTTACATCTTTTGGTGCTTTGGAAGTTGATGATACTCTATCTCCTCCAAGAAGGGTTTCCAGCATGGGAAGAACCACTCACATTAATGGTAAATCTTCTTTAGATGAAAGGAAAAGGTTACATAAGGGATTTACTGAGGGGTTTTTGGTCAAGGGATATTATAGGAGGCACCCTTTTGTTCTAGTATTGCAGAGTAATGCAAAATTAGAATTCCCTCATTTGTTACAACCTGACTTTGGTGCTGGTTTTTACTTCTATTTCAGGAGGAGAGCCGATGGGAGGTGTTTTCCGAGCTAAGAGGAGCAGATGCATTTACTTGCCACCTGGGTCATTTGATGCTTTGGATTATAAAGAAATTCCTCCAAACCAGATAGAGGTGTCACCTTCCCGTTTTCTGGAATGTGATTCAGGATCTTTTCCTTTTCCTAGTCACTTGATTGAAGATAATACTGGTGAGTTCTTGGAAGATGTTGAATCTGGTTCTTCTGAATCAACTTCCTCAGAATCTGAGTCAGATTCTGATTCATCTGAGACTGAACCAGATATAGATGAGGATATCACTTCACACTCAGGTTAACTTTTCTTATTCTTAATTCTAGTTTCATGCATTCTGTTTGGAAAGATTATCTTGCCTCCCAGATAAATGTTCTCTTCTACATTTAGGATTGTGCAAGCCCTACAGACATGCAATCCTGCTTTTGCTGTTACTTGATTTATCTTGAAAACCTTGTTTCATGAACTCTTCTCTGTAAACCATTAATGGTATTTAGTTCTAAACATGACACAGATTTCTGCTCTCAAATTATTGATTCTGAAACAATTTTGGACATGTATGCAGTACAGGTGCCTATGTTCTTTGAGTCCTAGGTTGTGGTTAGGGAAAGGGAATTTATATGTTTTCAAAAAACAACCTGGATTAAAGATGCTCTGTGGTTCTGTTTTCTGGTCAATTACTTTAACGTGTATATGATTTTGTGTTTCCTTACTATATTTAGTTTTCTGCTGAACTAACTTTGTTATATTGGTTGACTGTTTTTGGAAGGTTTCTACTAGCTTAGTGCCACCTATTATAAATAAGTTGCTGAATAAACTAATGAAGCAAAGAGAAATAATGAAAATAAATAAGTAGATGGGTAGTGGGAAATGCAGAAAAGAGAGATAATGTAGAGAAAGCAGGTACGGGTAATCATTTGTTGTTAAGAAATATTTGAAATTCATTTTTTTTCTATAAAAATTTAATTACTACTATAAAATTTGTTCATGTTGTATATTGTATGCATTGTAGTTTAAAGGCTAAAGGCTAAAGGGTAAAAAAAACCGCTGAACTATAATTAAAAAATCATCCAAGCCCCTATTTTTTTATTGCAATCAATCAAACCCTCCAACCTGCATTTGCATCCAATTAAGCCTCTATTTAGAAGAAAAAGTTAAACATCCCAACTAAAAAAAATTCCATGTGACATCAATAAAATAAACTAAAA
This sequence comes from Durio zibethinus, assembly GCF_002303985.1. Next base: position 6,195,511 of record NW_019168004.1, read on the forward strand.
TTTATTACGTGGTGCAATCAATATATGTGAAAATAAAATAAAATAATTTCTTTTTCTTTTTTTTTTTCTGTATTTTCTCTCTCTCCTCTCTCTTTAAGATTTCTCTAAGGGGTCAATTGAGTCGAAATAGAAAACTAAGGGTTTGATTGATTGTAATAAAATGTTAGGGGTTTTAATGATTATTGAATTATAATTCAAGAGCATTTTTAACCCTTCAGTCTAGTTTAAATTAAGGGTTTATGGAGTAAAGTGGTCAAATTTAATAGTTGAAAACTAATGTTAGACTTAATTAGTCGCAGACATCTGAATGAAATTTGAAAGTGGTTTTAATGGCTACATATGAAATTAAAATTTCTTCTTTCCTTGTTGGTTCTTAAATACCCTATTGCAGTGGCAGAGTCAAGTATATCATGTTGGGAGGCCAATATAAAAATATGCTAGAAAATAATATAATTTACAGAATTTTGATATCAAGATTAACACTTTTATGGGGCCAATATATATAATTTTTTGAATTTGACCTAATTTGCAAGAAAAAAAATGTAGGAATTTGATAACTCTTTGGGGGCCATGGCCCTCTATGGTCCTAAGTACCCTCCATCGCTACCCTTTTGGTTACCTGAGGAATTTGATATGAAAGTATTATGCCCTGTCTAACTATTGGTGGTAATCCATTTATTATTCTTTCTTATTAATTTCTTCTTTTCTCTATTCAGGTGCTACTGTACGCATGGATGCTCGATTAGGTGCCTTTCAAAGACCTGACACACTAGGAGGTGGAAGTATAGGCCATGCGGAGTCTGATGAGTCATCTCTTTCTGGTGAGATGTCTCACTTTTATTCTCATGATCATCATTCTGTGAATGAAGCAGTGTCCAAATGGCAGCTAAAAGGGAAAAGGAACATACGGAATCTGGGAAAAAGATCCATGGATGCAGCTGAGATAAGAGGTTATGATGGATCTGCTCATGGGATGTATCATGAAGAAAGGGGAATCTTCAGAAGAAGGAAATTAGGTCAGAGTTCTCATAGAAATCATGATGACTTTGATGATGATTTTGGTGTGGCTGGTTTGAGTGCAAAAGATTTTGGGGCCCACATGGTTGGTTTTGATGATAGAGGATATTTGCATACACCAAGGGGTTCCTCCAGAAGTAGAAATAGTTTTAATCGTAACACCCTTGATTGGGAAGGCATGCCTTGGGAGAACCATGCTGCTGTGAAAAGAGAGTGGGAGGACAAAGTGTGGCACTTTGATCCAATATTTGCTGCCCATCGTAATTTGGGTGGGAAGAGAAGATCTATGTTGATTGACGTGGATTTGAAGGTCCAAGCAAGCTATCAGAAAGAACCTGTCCCTTTTGTTTCATTGATGAGCAAATTGGATAGCAAGGCAATAATAGGGTATCCCATTCCAATTGAAGCCCTAGAAGACAGTTCAACTGATACTCTTCTGCCCACTAATGGTTATTTCAGTAATGGACTAATTAGCCATGATGGAAGTACTTCACTTTCCCCAGCATGGAGGACTGCCAAGAGGACAAATTTTAGGGTCCCACGTCCTCACCCACCATTTGCTTTGGGTAGTTATGAAGCTGCTGAATATCATTCCTTGGAACATGAAGGAAAACCACCTTTTAAGAAATACATTGTAGGAAGTTCCGATTATAAGGCAGGCCTGGTTAAAAAGAGCATCTCTCATGTTCTGCACTCTCCTATCGACAGGAAGTTCCAAAGAAAGTTACCAAAGAAAGTAAGCTTATCTTCTAGCCAGAAAACAAGAACTCTGTCATCAATTGGTATAGAACGTAATCTCAGTTCTAAGCCCATACATGATAGTGGTAACTGTCAAATGGATGGATTAATCAAACATGAGTCATCTGGGCCCACAACAGTGGCTTGCATACCTGTCAAACTAGTATTCAGTAGGTTACTTGAAAAGATCAATAGGCCACCATCAAAAGCAGCTAGTAAAATGATTCTCTCCACTAGTGATGCAGTAAGAGATCCATCATAGATTACAATGTACATTGATACAACGAAACATTAAATATTGTAAGCAAAATAAGCATTTGCTAATTTCCTCTTTTTGACAAAAATGCATTCCCACCTACACCACATTTTCAGCATTGTCAAGGTGAGGTGCCTTCTTTCCAATAATTTGATTAACCAGGTTATGTATGATGAATATACAAGATGAATATATCTGATGAATATATTGGCATAGAAACGAAGTTCTATATGATGACTATATTCATTGCTTGTAGTTCTGTCAGGCCTTCACGTTTACTGGACATCTGTTTCTGAGGAATCAATGGTACTGGAAGTATAGTCGGGTAGCAAACAGGTAAAGAGAAATTATACCATAAGTAGGCAGTTTGGAATTTGCATGGATATGCATATCTGGTTCGTCAGTCCAACCTATTCCATAATTTTAAATACCACAATAATGTTCTGGATTTTGTGCTTTTGTTTGAACAGTGAGGAAATGGATTTCTAGTTTTACCAATGTAAGTAGATTCTGAATATAGAAGTGGACATTTTTATGGTAATTACCTTTTAACAGGACAGAAAAATCACAACGAACAATCCATGTAGCCAAAAGCAGTCTCACATACAATATGCAAAGAACCCATTCACCACCACCCCCCCCGCTCCCCCCCCCCCCAAAAAAAAAAAAGAAAAAAAAAGGAAGAAAGAACTTTTGCAATTCAATAAAAGCTTGATAACATCCTGCTCCCTTTCCATGGGGGTGAGTCCCCAAAATGCAAGGAAACTGATTTCAAGAATAACTGGAGCCAAAATGCCCGACACCCAGAGAAAATCCATCAAGTGTTTCGATGGGAAATTTTATGATCAAGTGAACTGCCGCCTGTTATAAGTATCCTCATGTACAAAAACAGGATCTTGAGAGCTTCGGGGTGGGAATTGAGGTTGTCCCATGGCCATGCTACCTTGATTAGGAACAGGTGCATCGCCACAAGGACCAGTTGCGTTCTTTGCCGTATTTAGGGTGAGATAATACAAGATTCCAAGAATGACACTTGCAATGGCTAAGACAGCTCCCCCAGCAAAAACTCCAGGTTTCACAACATAGCAGTAATAGTTACTAAAGTACACACTGTCTTCACCATGTTGATCATTGAGTGCAGAACCAGTTAGCAAGAGAAGGAATGCTATAACAAATGTGAACCTGCATGAATATGCAATCAATGCCTACACTGTCAACCAATACAAATATGTAAATAATTAAGAAATGTTGCTATGAAATGTTCATATGAAAGTTTATCAAGAAACAAGTTCTGTTTCTCCTGGATGAAAAAGCATTTTCATTGATTATGCGAAAGAGAGAGTCGGAACACTGCAATGCAACAACCAACCTATAAATAAAATCAAAGTAATCTCTACATAACTGTTGATAGTAAAAGAAGGAATACCAGAAATGTAATCCTACAAAGTATTCTCTACTCTTTTAACTATTAAGCCTAAGCTGGACTACTCGCATGGTATCATCAAGTAAAACAGCTCTGCACTCTTTTAAGTTCACATGAATTCAGGCATTTCTTTTCAATCACTAGCTGCAGATCTGAGCTTCAGAGGTCAATTTAAGCAACAGGTAGAGCTCTTTCCCCTCAAGTTATTCACTAACCATTTTCTAACTAAAAATATCTGAAGCTTTTATTACAAAGTCAAAACCAACATGAACCTATCTAATTAAAGATCCCATTTCTTCCATCTATCCCTGTACATAGTCTGCAGTAAAATATCAATCAAATGAAAAAAATTAAAAAGGTCAAAATTTTGGATCATGGGAAAATGATATCAATTCACTCTTTGAAGTTTATTTCTCAATGGATTCCCAGGTTGCAGTAGCAAGAAAAAAGACACTAGGACGAAAGTTATAATATCACACACTTCGATGACAAGATGGAATACTTTAAAAATTGCAATCTATACACCTCCATATCCCCCAATTCAAAGTTCTTTCTCCAGGAGCATTGACAGTCCAATGGCTGCACCTTCTCAACATATAAACCTTGGCCCAAGCAACAGGCAATCAGTAACAAACATGCTGGACTGAAAAGCAACCGAAATGCCCACATAACTGACGATTTAGCCCTATGTTTCTCAAACCAAATCCCTTTATTTCACGGTTGCATTCAAAAAGCAGTAGCTTTTTGAGCATCCACCCCAAAACCAATAGGCAATAGATGATAAAGCCAATTTGAAAATAAGGCCACAACAAGACCCAAACCAAACTGGCAAGACAACTCCACATATCAGCACCCTAGCATATAGGCCAAATGCCTACAGAAATAAATGGGCCTAACACGCAGACTATAAATATAAATCAACAAAGAACATACAGGGCAACACATACCAGTCTCCAAGCTTTAATATCATTTTAAGCGGTTGAAACCAATTGCCAATATATGGAGAAGCCGAAGCAAAGTATAAGGTCACTATAAACTCCTAACTCAACTTGTGTGGAAGCACCAATTGACATGGTGTCCTCATAATCGCTATGATGAAATTTTGGTTCAATCTTCTGGGAATAAGTGTTGAGGTAAAGTCAAAACTGATATAGCCCCACCAAATGCCTAGCATTTCATTAAGAAATTTCTTCCCAATATCTTATCAAGAAGATGATTCAACATTACATGGACATGGGTACAAGCATCCAAGAAAAATGTGTCTAGATGTTTAGTCAGTGGTGGATCTAGGATTTTTCTGGAGGTATCCACTTATAATATATATAAAAAACTACAGACAAATTTACCAATTTTGTTGATGGAAATGATGTCCAGGGGAAATTTTTCCTTCAAATCTTTGGGGGTGACCATGCACACCCTACTTCAAAGCATGGATCCGCCTCTTTGTTTAATTCGCACCTTACTAAAAGTTCAAACTCACAAAGTCAGCTAAAATATGTCCAAAACTAGGAAATATGTGTATTTGGGCACATCTTCAAAGGAAATATGAATCCACTTTTAAAATTAAAAAAATCCATTCAACTCCAAAACTAATTGTTTGCAAACCAATCAATATTGGCTGCTCTTCATTTTTTAGTGTATGTGCGTATGTGCATGCATATTTGCAACATGCATGAGAAAACCAGGATAAGATTCTGGACGAAAAAATTTTTTTTGACTGGAAACATTTCAGACTTAGAAGTAATATGAATTAGCCATATATGACTTCATTAGGAGATACCAGCATAATAACCTTCAAACATCAGGACAACAGGATATCCTTATCTGAAAGATAACTCCATGGCTTCCACACTCGAACAACTTAAGAATTCTTTGTTTCATCTTAACAAATTTAAAAAGATATACTGCACATATGGTAGCCTAAGACAGCATAGACATATGACAGTATAAAATGCATGACACTCACAATTTTTGTATTGTGATTTTAATAATAATAATTATTATTATTATAAATATGCCCTATTCCAGGCCAGCAGCAGGCAAGTGGGGGAAGCTTTTGATTTTAGAAAAACACACCTGTCTATCATCAAATACAGATTTATTCTTTTCTCTCAAAAGAAAAAATAAAAAAAAATCAAACCAAGCCAGTTTGGCTTAAAATTATATGGGTGATTGAGTCATTGTGTCCTCCTCTTAGTTAAAAAAATAATAACAACTATCATAAAGAAATCCAACCGAACAAAGAGGCCATTAGAGCAGTGCAGTGATAAAGGCTACAGATCCTATGAAGGAAAGGCAAGATCATGGATCCAAATTTTAGTCCCTACCAAAAATAATAGAGGGAAAAAAACATAGAAGGCCAACAAATCAGGAAAAAATAATTATCTACAAGTTGTGTTCAAGAGTTACCAAGAAACGACAAAGAAGATAAGAGCTTTTGTCCAGTTAGAGTTCCAAGTTTGACGGGTCCTTTTGCAGCAAATACACCCAGTTGCGAAATTAATAATTATTTGAGCTATCAGAAGTGCTGCTGCTGCAGTTAAGCCAAGACCAAGTGCAGGACTCCGGGGATAAGAACATTGTGTAGTGGAGACAAACTTAACTTCCGAAGCCTATAAAAGAGAAAAAGGAAGAGTTGGAAGTTGCAAGAATTCCAAAAAACTATATTGAAGTAAACTTACCTAATGCACAAAACAGTATTTGACAACATATCAAAATAAGTAGTAGCATATCATTTGCATTTTCAGTTTCACATGCTCCAATTGAAACTGATTTAAGAAAATTTACCAGCAGATATTTTGGATAAAATAGATAAACCAAGTATCTTTTCACTATTTATACTTTTCTGAAGAAAATAAACCTTGCATTCAAACATTCCAAATGTTCAATCTTTACTGATCTTTAGTAGCATAATGCTATCAACACCATATATTTGGCCTTTTAACAATTTAACTCGGGCTTTGAAAAATAGCATGGAAGCATTTGTGTAAGCATTGGTCCAAAAATTTTAATCCAACAGGCATTTATAAAAAATAATAGTGCTCCCCATAAAAATGGCGGAACATAGTGAAAATGGAGACAAATAAATTGGTTTCCATGGGCAAAAAAAGACCAAACTAATCTAATCAAATTAATCATTGTTGCAAGATCCTGAGCAAAATCAACTTAAAAGCCGAGCACAAAACCAAACTTACACCAGTATAACTGAAAGTGATTTAAACCAATACTTATTCTACATGCCAGGATGATAACAAATGATGAAAAAAGAAATAGAAACCTATCAGAACATTGTCGGAAAATCTCCCATCAATTGACACGTCCAATGACCTCAAATTCTACAAATCAATTCACACTAGTAAACAGACCAATGAAGCACCAATATTTCCATATGCCACCCCGGTTTTACTAATTTCTCTCCTACATATCGTTTTCAATAATAACTATACATTGAATTTCTACTTTTTTTGTGGTTAAGATTGAGAATCTGGTTTTTCTATGTTCTGTTTCATACATCAATTCCTCCAGGAGACGTCTAGTGGGAAAAACAAACTAAAAGAAAAACACTTAGCTAAACATTATGTAAGAGCGAACAAGAATAAACAAAGTGAATGAACTTGCCATAAGAAATTACAAGTAAATTCAAGCATAAAAGAATTAAAGCTCTTCTACTAAAAAACCATTGAACCTCTGAAACTCTGCTTTGTTTAAGTCAAATTTAATTCTTCACCCCTACTACATACAAATAAAAAAAAAAAAAAAACACGATAGATTTTTATTTACCGTTGAAAGAAACAGTTTTTGTTCTTTTGCGCAGTTTTATAATCACCTAAACAGAGGGTAGGCGTAAAGCAAAGCAAGAAAATGATAGAAAAAAGCAAAAAGAAAAGAGTTTAAAAGAAACCCATTACAGAAGATCTAATCAAAACGCCATATATATATATATTTACCTTAATCCTAGTAGCTTCAGCAGCAAAACCAGTAGCGGCTGCTAATACTCCCAAAAAAGCCACAACACTGCATAAAACTAATCCCTTTCTTTCCATCTCTTTCTCTCCTTCACCGTCTTTGTTGTTGAAAACTAAGAGTTCCTCTTTGTCTGAGAGACAAGTTCCTTAGGATTAAGGAAGTCTTTGTCTGAAGGAAACAGAAAAAAAAAAAAAAAAGACGAAAAGTTGGTGCTTGGTACCAAAGCGTCGCTGTTGCTGCTGCGAATTGTGCGTGTGGCTTTGGGATGTCTTTATATGTAATTTTAATATTCTTCTCGCCAATTAGGGGCTAGCGTGATATAATAGAGGAATATATTATTCTATTTAAAAACAAAAATTTTAAACTTCACAACTAAAATTAAAAAGTTAACTTGTGTGTTAATTTATTGATTAATTAATTTTATAACACATGTCAATCCTTTAACTTTGACTTTAAAGTTTAAAAAAAAGACTCGTGTATAAAATAATTTTTTTATAATAAAAAATTAGTAGATTTTTTTTAGCTTATTAAATAAAGGGAGATTATAAAAATATGAAAATACAATGAACCCAAATAAAGCATGCATAGATTTTTATCTTTAAATTTTGAACTATTAAAAATTAATTATTATACTTATTTATTTTCATCAAATTTTTTCAAAAAAAATTATTATTAGTGTACCAAAAATAAATTTCTATTCATTTTAATTTATAATAAAAAGAAGCAAATTTATAAAATAAAACAGAATAACTTTTTATTATTTAATCCAACACACAATGATTTTTTAAAATATATATATAAACTCACATCTATAATGTAAATATTTATAGTATATTAGTTTGAAAATGTTACACTATAATTCATTTTTTAAGTTATGTTTGACCTTAATATTGTGATGAGTTGCGACTCCATAACTATTTTTTTGCAAGCCTCTATTATTTAGGTTGTACTATTATATTTCATCAAACTAGCGTTCATATCATTAATTTTGGAAGAATTGTTGAACTCTTGATCTATCCACATCATCCATTTTTTTTTGTCTCAACGTGCCTTTCTTCTTTATGTTTTGGTTCACTGATTCATTTTTTTTTTTTTTTGCTTCCCTCTTTGAGAGTTGCCACATCATTAGCATTCTCCTTTTTCTTTTTATTTTGTTTCTCACTGGTATGATAGTTTGTAATAGATTTAAAAGAGATTTTTTTTTTCTTACCTCATTTAAAGAAAGTGAAAAGGTTGAGCAAGTAAAATCCTGCAAAGTAGGTGAGAAAGAACGATTGATTGAAAAGAAGGTTGAGGGAAAAAAAGAAGAAGGATAAAGAAGCAAGAAAAAAATCCATTCATCAATCCATCCATCCACAAAATGAATTTTACAAATTTACAAAGAATAAGACTCTACATTGGGAGTGTTACATGATTGTTTCATGGTTTTTTCTTTTTGTTTCTTTTCAAAAAATATCAAAGAAAAAGAAAGGGCTAGTTTTTCCTTAATTTAACCAAAGAAAGAATGAGATAGGGGTAAGTAAAAAGGTTTCTGACATGCAAAATTAACAAAAAATCATATTTTAACCTAAAAAAATAGTTGAAAAGCTAATAAAAATTATAATCTTTTTTTTGATATATAATTTTTTAATACAATCCAAAATTACGTTTCTTATATAGAAACATGATTTTTGAAAAGTCAAAACTCATATTTGTCAACCCTACTTTAAACGTTATATTGCTTATGATATATAATTTTTAAATATAATCCCAAAAAATCCAAAAATCATGTTTCTTATATAGAAATGTGATATTTGTTAGCCTCACTTTAAATGTTATATTACTTTCATAAGCTTTAAAATTATCTATGATTCAAAACAAATAAAAAGTAAGAGAATTAAATATCAAAATAAGGGAAAAAAGATTAAGCCACATAGCAATTTCATGGTTGTCCTTTTTATTTTTTTTGGTTTTTGATTTTTTTCTTTCTAAAAATATTTGAGAAAAAAAGGGGTAGTTGTTACTTAATTTAACCAATGAAAGAATGAGATAAGAGTGGATAAAAGGTTTCTAACATGAAAAGTTAACAAAAGTCACGTTTTGACATGAAAAAAAAAAACGTAGTTGAAAAGCTAACAAAGGCTATAAGATAACAAAGACTATAGTCTTTTTTTCGATATTTAGTTTTTGAATACAATTCAAAAAATTTAAAAACCACATTTCTTATATAGAAACGTGATCTTTGAAAAGCCAAAGCCTATATTTTTCAAGTCCTATGGAAGAAAATGTTAATTTCTTGGAATTTTAGTCCATTTATTATTTTTTGGTTCATTTATTAGTTTATTATAATTTAATATTAAATTTGAATTATTGTTTTTAATTTTATTAAATCTTATCCTTATATTTAATTTTGTTTATTTTGAAAAAAAATAGATTTTAAGTATTTTAATAAAGTAAGTATGTTGGAAAGATTTCAGACATGAAAAGTTAACAAAAACCACATTTTGACCTAAAAAAATGTGGTTGAAAAGCTAACAAAGACTATAGTCTTTATTTCGATATGTAGTTTTTGAATACAATCCAAAAAAAAAAAAAATTCAAAAACCATTATATAGAATGTAATCTTTGAAAAGACAAAACCAATATTTGTCAGCCTCACTTTGAACTTTATATTGCTTGTGATAGTAGTTTTAAAATACAATCCAAAAAATCCAAAAAATCCAAAATTCCCATTTCTTATATAGAAATGTGATTTTGAAAAAGCCAAAGCATGTATCTGTCAACCCCACTTTGAAAGTTATATTGTTCGTACTATTAATTTTACTAACTTTGACTTACTGTTAACTTTACCTTAGTCTATCCACGTGTCATCCAAAGTTTTTTTTTTCTTTCTTTCTTTTTTTTTTTTACTTGAATTTGTTTTTCTTCACCTCACCCACATCTTCACGTAACAGGGGATAAAAGAAATCATATTTTTTTAATGTAACAAAGGACAAAAGAAAAGATGAGGAGAAAAGACAGGTGAGATTTATTTTTTTATTTGAAAAAATTAATAGATATTCTCTTTGGTTTTAAAAAAAATAATGAAATGGGTAGGTGAAAGCTCTTTTTATTTTTCTTTCTTTTGATCCATGCTTCTTTGCTTTTTGTTTTTATTTTATGTTCTTTCTTTTCTTTTTCAATTTTCTAAAGCACAACAATTTAGTTTCCTTTCAATTTTTCAAAGCTTTTATCTATTGTTGGGTTATTTGTTTCCATGTTTTCTTTCTTTAATATTCTTAATAATTTTCTTATTTTGTGAGTGGATTGGTCAGGGAATTGAAAAAGAATTTGGATCTTTTTTTCAAGAACTACTGCTACCTATTCGTTACAAACAATTCACTTTTCAGGTCAAGAACATTTTATTCATTTCTTCTCTTTCACTTTCATGATATTATTATTAGATTTATTTGTTGATTTTAAAGGGTGGTTAGCTAAGCTTCTTCATATTGATAGCCTAAATTTTATTCGAAACAAAAAAAATTTTCTTTTTAAAAATCAGAAAATGATTGATGATTTTTTTTATTTTATTTGCAAATTGCAATGCAAGTATAGTCTTAAAAGGGAACTATATTTTTTAAGCAATGAAAATTGACTCAAAGTGAATGTTATGTTATCACTTGGATCAACAAAAGTGGGAATGGGAAAGAGAGGCATTGATGATTCACTTTGTTCCATTGATGGATGAGAGCATGACTATGACTGATAGAAAATCATTATTGTTATAAGTAATTTTAATAATTATTGCTATTTCAATATAAGTAATTTTAATAATTATTACTATTTCAACAAATAAAATTCTAAGTATTTTAATTTTTACCTTAAATATGAGATTTTAAGCTCGAATTTTTTTGTTTTAATTATTTTACTTTTATAAAGCTTTTTAACATTTTGTAATATGATTAAATGTCAACTTTTCTTATTAAATCAATAGGGTTAAATAAAGATTTTACTTTAGTTCTATTTTGCTTTGAATTTGTTAATGTAAGCTTATAGTAATGTTTCAATTAGATTCATTTATGAATTTGTTATTGTAAGCTTATGGTAATGTTTCAATTAGATTCATTTATGGTTCATTTCATGTTTTGAATAGCATCCAAAGAGATGTATTTCATGATTGAAATATTAATTCTTCATTTTTTTTTTGAATTTAAGTTTGTAGCCACTTCACTTGCTAATTATTTTCCTTGTGGCATGTTATCCTCTTTTTTTCTTTCTTTTAAATTCTTATATTTTGTTTATTACATTTATTTGATTGTTTAATTTGAAGTTAAAAGTTAATTCTTTTTTGTGAATCCACAAAAATGGTGATAACATTGCTTGACTGTTTGGTTTGGTCCTTATATTTTTTCGATACAATGAATTGATTTTTGTCTCCATACTTTTGTGCAAGTGTTTTTTTTTTTTAAGTTATTTGTTTAGTGTTTTTTTTGTTTTAGGTAAACTAATTTTTTGTTCGTTTACTTTTTCAAGTTATTCTCAAATTGGTAGAATTATTTTAGTTGTAGGTAATTTTTTTTTATGGTAATTTTGGAATTTTTTTGTCAAGATTTTGTTGATTTTTCAAAACACTTTAAATGTATCTAAAGCTATTTTTGATTTTTAGATTTTTTTTTAACACTTTGAAGGTTGGATTTGTTTGAATTTATAGTGTTGCATTTTTAGATACTTTAATATTTTTCTAACCTTATGGAAATTCAATCTATATTCATATGGTAGTTATGAATTAATCTTTTATTATATTGATAGTGTAAAATTTTTTACTAATATATATATATATATATTGATTTTATTAAATTTTATTCTTTTTTAATTAGCAAGTTTGCCATGCACTGTTGGCTTTTAGAGCTCTTTAAATGCATATGAAACTATTTTTATTTTTATATTTTTTTATACTTTGAAGGTTGGATTTATTTGAATCTTATAGTGTTGTTTTTTTAAAATATTTTTAAATCTTTTATCTTATGAAATTCAATCAATATTTATATGATAAGTAAGATTAATTTTTTATGATGTTGATAGTGTAGACTTTGTTTCTAATATATATATATATATATATATATATATATATATATATATATATTATTGATTTCATTAAATTTTGTTTTTCTTCTCATTGGTAGGTCTGTTATACACGGTTGCAATTATTTTGATATATATAATTATAAGAAATTTATATTTTATTTTGTTATTACTTAATTGATATTTGTGGATGTTTATTATAAACTATAAATGTATTAATGTCATTACTTTCAAGACATGGATAATCAAGTGGCCTTAATTAATTTTTTAGTTTTAATTTTGCTATTATTATCGTATAGCTTCTTTTATACGGATATTTGTTTGAGTTTGAAGATCATTTGAATTTTTCTGTGAGCCATTTCTTTTTCTAGAATTAGTTGTTCTTGAAATTGTTAATAATAATAGATTTTCAGTTTTATTGTTGATAATATGATACATAATTAGTGTGGTATGATTCTATTCAAAAATTTTTTCTTTAGCAAAGAGGAATTCCCTCGGCATTGCGCGGGCAGGATTCTAATTATTTATAATAATTGTACTATTGGTAATACTATGCTATAATTTCTTAAATTTTATTTAAAATATATCCTAAATGAAATAAGTGGTGTGGGTATCTAATAAATTGTTCTCATTCAATTTTTAAAATTAATAAATATATAATTAATATAAAAAATTAACAGTTTTTATATTGATATCACTAAAATTTATTTTAAAATAAAACATAAAATTTATCTTCACTTTTACATTCATTTTAATTTGAAAATTCTAATAATTTTTTTTTTCATTATAAATATACGTTTAACTTGTGATTTTGAAAATTTTTTAGCATGTATTTCTATTAATTTTTAATTAATCATATTTTTAGTATTATTATAATTTTGATTTTTTACTTTTTATTTCTAAATCAAAGGGATTTATTAATTAACCAAAAGGTTTCAAAACTAAATATAGCAAAGAACATAGTTCTTCGCTTGATTTTTTTACTAATGTCATTTAAATTATTTCTTTGCTATATTATCATCACATTTAACTGCTATATATTTTTTTTCAATTTGATCCAATTTATAAATGATTGGTTTAATATACTTAATGTAATAATTATTTCATAAATAGTGAGTTATTGGACAATACAAGTCTAATGTTTTCATTATAAAAAAAAATTAAAAAAGTTGTGTCATTTATCTACTTGCATTTTTTTTTTAAGAATTATACTTGTATTATTTTTTTAATATTTTGATTGGCACGATAGAAAAATGAGAAAAAAAAAGTTTTATATAGCATCAATAATGAAACCATTGAAATAAAATTTTCAAAATAAAAAGTTGTAAAAAAATATATTTATTTAAAAGTTGTATTATATTATCCGATATTTTTTATATTCAATTTTGTCAATATTATATTAAATAACAAAATATTATAAATAAAAAAATAATATTATAATATTAACCTCACTTATATAAATTTTTAGCTACGCAACTAAATGAAATAATCACTTTTTTTATTTAATATCAAGATCATCCTATTGTATATATTATAAAACTTTTACAAATTACATATTGATTTAATAATTAAATAGAGAAAATTTTTTTTGAAACTTTTGGTTCGTTGATTTTTAGATTTCATGATGGAAAGTGATTTTTGGTAAAAGTGATATTAAAAGGAAATTTATGATTCTTAAGTTTTGTTGATTTAGGATATGTAAATTTTTTTATGTTTGATTTAGAAGAATGTAAAATAATCTAATAAAGTTTTTTAGTATATTATTTTTGATGAAATGTGAATAACACATGACATTCATCACATTGACATATGAATAATTCGTGATACGTGAATAATATATTATCTTTGTGAAAAATGAAAAATTTTAATTTTTTTTTATATTTTCAACAAGATAATCTAATCATCCTAACTACTATTCTAATATTAATTATCCTTATAAAAATAAAATATGCGGATCGACCTTCCACACATTATTAACAAAGAATGTCCCTATGTAATAATAGTAAGTAAATGTATTTTAGATTTTATATGTAATAATATTAAATAAAGATATTTTATATTTTTATTTTTATTTTGTTATGAGTAGTAAAAATTACTACATTTTATCTTAAAAATATTTTTTTTGTTAAAATTTCAAATTTCAAAAATGAAGTTTCAATATCTATAATGTTTTTTTATCTTAAAAATATGGTTTTTGTTAAAATTTCATAATTTTAAAAATATAGTTTCAACATTACTATGTTTTTATCTTAAAAACACAATCTTTGTTAAAATTCCAAAATTTCAAAATATAATTTTAATATCTACTATTTTTTTTTTATCTTAAAAACATGGTTTCTATTAAAATTCTAGAATTTCAAAAATAAAAGTGTCAACATCAATTACGTTTTTTATCTTTAAAACAAAATTTTTGTTAAAATTTTAGAATTTCGAAAATAAAATTTTCACATTCACTATTTTTTTATCTTAAAAATGTGATTTTTATTAAAATTCTAAAATTTTGAAAACATAATTTCAATATTCACTATTTTTTAAAATGAAAATATTTTAAATGAAAATATAATCTCAAAAAATTTTTAAATTTTTTTAAAAAAATTCTAAAATATTTTAAAAATTTTAAAAATATGAAATATTTTTATTTAATGTTGATGTAACAATTGATGACATGGTACTAACTAAACTTTTTACCACGAGCTAGTCATCATCTTATTAAATGTTCATATCATGTTAACAAATGGACAAATAACGTTAATCCGAAATACTAAAGTGATGATGGAATAAAAGTTCAAATACTAATTAAATAGATAATTTTATTTCTTTAAGTATCAAACAAACAATAAGTGTATAATATTTGGACTATTTTTATATTTAACTCTTTTTTTAAAATTAATTTCAGAATATGGTTTAATATTTATTAATATGACAATTGCCCATGGGTAAAACACGTTAATTTCTCTTTTTTTTTTAATTATTTTTTGTAGTTTGATTAGAAAAATTATATTTTTCTCTTTGAAAATTTCATTCTCACTTTCACATCTCCGATTTATATCACAAATAAATTAATTTCTACCAGCTTGCTATTTTTATAATAGTTGTATTAAGGGTATATTTGGATTGATAATGAGATTTGTTTCGAATAGTTTGAAAACATTTCATTCTCACTTTCACATCTCTGATATATATCATAAATAAATTAATTTCTTCCAGCTTGCTATTTTTATTAAGAGTTGTATTAAGGAATTATTTGGATTGATAATGAGATTTGTTTCGAATAAATAAAAAACAACAATAATGATGAAATTTGATATTGTAATTATAAAATTAAAATTGATGATGGAGATATGTATATAAATCAAACATGACAATCACAAAAAAATTAAGTATCAACCAAAGATAATCGACTATCACATCAAAAAATGAGATAGCTGAATATCCAATAAAAAACAAACGATTACCCATAAAAAAATATCTTTTAAATTTTATTCAAAACCAATTGAATGTTTTAGATAGAAAAGTCGACTGCCTTAGGGATTAATGAACCATTAGAGTCTCCAATCTCCAACCAGAGGGACAATGGCTTCAACTATATCGCGATGTGCTATTCACACAATACAATTGAGACCAGAAAGTAACCTGACTACCATCGCATATGGTGTGCAATGATATTCAAATGGATCCTAAATGATCTTGAATTCAAGTTAAAAAATGAAATAGAAATAATGACAATGTTCATAAATAATGTAATCAGGCATACTAGAGGCTTAGAACTTAAAAATAAAAGAATTATTATTTCTATATAATAAATATTTTTTTTCATATAATCATATTTAATAAATAATATTCAGTATATTTGAAATTTAAATCGCAGTACTCTCAATTTCTTTCATTCTATTTAGCTTCCTTGGTAATTTTTTTTTTATTATTATTTTGAAGGAAAAGAGATTCAAACCCATGCCTTCCTCAGGTGCATAAGAGATATTAGTAATGAATTATTTGGCAGAGCATAACCATACAAAAGCAATTTTGCAAAGGTATGCCAAATTCCAATATTAAAACAAAGTTGCAAAAATAAGAAAAAAAATAAAACAATAAAAAAAGAAATTACAAATACAAAAAGTTGGAGTATATATGCTTTAAGTAGATGATTATTATTTTAAAGTATGGCATTTAATTAATAAAGCAAAATTGAGTACCCAACTTCTCATTTTATTTGCAACAATAAGTATAGGTTTGTATGGTTAGACCAACCGGCTACCAATCTGGCATGTGCTGACAGTGTCGCTAAGAAACCAATTAAAAAACTTAAGACCCTATTATATATGTATGGTTATTATAAACATATATCTATAGTAAAATAAAATAAAAAACTTAAACCGTTGTAATCAACCTATGCCAATTTTTTGCACCATTAAGTCTCAAGGCTTCTTGCTTGCATCAACAACTGTTGCTCATGTTTCAGTCAAGGTGATGGGGAAATTTGTATACATGTAGGAATGAAATTGCCCAGAATTAATAAGGAATAAAAGAAGCAAGAGGCAAAATAAACAACTCTCTAATATTCTAGTTTGCTAGTATCAAACATGGATTATATTAATTTGATATAAAAAATATGTATTATTTTTTAGATTTTTGTTAGTTTTGAAACATGATAACATTAGACAAATTTATGAATGAATTGATTAGAAGGTGGTAATTCTGATAAGAGTGTGCATTGCTGTGTATCTAAATTAATTAATTAATTAACTTGCATAATTGTTTATATATCTAGATTATTTTAAGAATTTATTTTTATACAATATCAATATATTTTTTTTAGATTATATTTGATACACTGTTAATGAATCAGATGATGACACTTAATTAATGATATAAATCAAATAATAATATCTCATTAATGAGTAAATTTTTAAAAAAATATTAATTTGTGTACATTTATTTTAAAAGTTGATATTTACTCATTAATAAAATGTCATCATCTGATTCACTGATAGTATATAAATTTTATACACTGACAATGTATCAAATATAAATTTTGTAAGTATGATTAAAAAATTATAAATATCTCACTTCCTACTAATTTAAATCTAAAAATTTCACTAAATAAAAATAATTTCTCATATTTTAATATTAAAAAATTACCATGATTGACAAGATCATCTAAAGCCAAAGGGAATAATCATACAATATTCTTGTAAGAAAATACTCAGGTCTTAGCATGTTTCAATCTCAAGCTGAAACAATAAATTAGTTTGTATGTCAATACATAGAAGATAATCAACATATACAGATGCAACTGTATACAGTTCAGCAAGATCAACCCTAAATTTGATAAACTGTTTCGATCATGTGAAAGAAAAGGACAAACGTTGAACAACATTTGCAAACGGCATTTTCTCATTTTTTATGAAACGTTCAACAACATTTGTAAACAAGTTTTTCTTAATTATGATGATTAGGTTGATAGAGTTGACTTCTAAAGCAAAGCCAAAATTGATGGAGATGAAGAACAACAATATCAATTTACTCCGTTGGATTCTTTTGCAACAGAAAGAACAAAGATTTTTAATTTTTTTTTTTTATAAAAGAGACCACCAACAAATAAAAAAATTAGATTGTAAGTGTCAAATTTTAAATTTTAAACTTGAATATTACATCTATAATTGCATTAACCGATTGATCAACTCGAGTTTAGCTTTATGATATTTTATATATGTGCATGTTCTAATAAGAATCAATCAATGGAATTAATTCCCCATGTTAGTCTCACATTTGTTTATATTTTTAGAAAGCTATAAAGGGACAAATAACTTGTGGAGCCAAAACAAATGGGAAGAAGTGTATGAAGGACCAAGAGGGCCTCAAACAATTGTTCAGGAAAATTAGACTACAAAAGGAATTAGTGCTTCGGAATTCTTATTGTAATTAATGAATAAAAAAGGTTTAACTCAGAAATTGACAAGGCCAAACGCTAGAAGTGTTCTATGTATTTGTCTTTTTTTTTTTTTTGGTTGATTCTTGTGTTTCCTTTGCCTTTGGGTAATCCCCTCCCAATCATGGATTAA
This sequence comes from Durio zibethinus, assembly GCF_002303985.1. Next base: position 6,214,013 of record NW_019168004.1, read on the forward strand.
AAAATTAAGACAGGTCTATCTCCTACCATCTCGTTTATTTTGCTTTCTAAAGATTTTTCTTCTTTTTCTTGAATCATCTTTAATCATACAATGAGGTAAATCGGAGAACTAAAGAACTTGTTTAGCTAACCAAATCCGTAGCTTTAAGATAGAAAAGAAATTAGAGATGCTAACATCATTTAATTTATTGATTTAGTATCAAATATAAACCTAACTTAAAATATGTAGGCTGCAATAGGAAAATACACTAAAAAATTCACTTATCAACTCATTAATCCTTGTGTTGGATAGTGAAACCAGATATGAGTTAGAAAATCATACTTGTACCGCCATTTCTATAAGAGAATATAGAATAAACAGAGTTTTAAGGTAATAAATGAAGTTTTCATTGAAGGCCATAAACAAGTAAAGCTCCAACAGCTCCAACACCAGCCACAAGACCAATAACGACCCCAATTGGAGGTAACCCTCCGCCAATAGCTTTGCCAGTATTAACATCATATGGTGCGAATCTCTTCTTTGGTGCTCGACATTGAGGGCATGCATACGTATCAGGCTGCAGAAAATTAAACATGATAAAATTTGAAAATCTCTTTTTCACAAAAATGATCGTGCGAGGATCAGTAATCTCCTAGAACAGTTTTACATGGAACACACATTAGCCAATACTTTGAACATAAATATATGTGGGCGATACTATTAGGTGAAAAGCATCCACAAGCCTTTGGTTTAATTGGATATGAAGTTTAATTTTTGCTCAGAAACTGGATAGAAACTTGCCTGCTCATCAAAAGGTTTCTGTGCAGTGTATATGTATCCACAATCAAGGCAAATATGAGTAGCTCTTGCCTGCAAAATTCTGCATACCATTAGTTCCCGCATGTGCAATGTAATCTCATTAAATATACACATAAATGTATCTGAGTATGTATATCTGTATTCTTTAAAAGTAAAGTAGAATATTAGTTGGCCAAAGCTATATATATTTGCCTTTTGAGCTTCAGTCAATTTCCTCCCAAACCGAGGAGGTGCTGGTCGCTTTGTTAGTCGTTTAACATCTACTTCTGCACCTCTGCATCACATAAATAGGAGAACTATCAGATAAAGATAAGAAGGAAGAGAATTCGCTGAATTTTTCCTTTTCATTATTTTAATACTAGTACAGAAATACAGTAAACATATTAGGCAAAGGGTAGTGATTATTAGTAAATTAATGGGAAAAAGGGACCTTTAACTAAATTGCAACTGTATTAACTCAAAATTAATTGATGCATGATTTTTTTTTTTTCGTTTGAAATACACTCCCTCTTGATCTTTTCTCATTGTAGAGTTATTTTATAAGATTTTTAAGCAGAAAGGACCAGGGCAGCACACTGGAGCTTTATCAGAAGATGACATAAACTTGAAAACAAAAAAATGTGAAGGTGCTAAAAAATACCAACATTACTTTTTACTGGCCTAAAAAGAAAAAAGAACGTCTTTTTCTGCATCATATCAGCTAAAATATTTAGTTTTATTTATTTGTTTTATATTATATCTATGAAATGAGATAGTATTTGCGTCCTAAAAACCTAGCAGAAGCAACAATGATCAATCAGCAAACAGAAGAAGTCGCAGACTTGCAAGTCAATTTGGCAACACTAAAACCTCATTCAGAGCAGCAAGGCATGCAGTTTGGCACTTCTGCTGTATCCTAAGAATGTAAATTCCCATTGTCCAATTCACATAATTCTTACCCTCAATCTACCAAATTTATCACATTAATTTATGAGTGATTGGTCCTCTTGTCACGTGTGTAGAGCATCTATCATTACAGACACCAGTCACTGAATCTGCAAGATGCTAACACAGGCATTTGTGATATTCTTTCTTTGCTAAGCTTTAACTGTTCGTAGCAAATCAATTTTTTACATAAACCCAAAATTTAAAGACATAATATCTTAGAATTACCGTGCAATATAAACCATAAAGCATGAAAAGTTTTCTTACCAACAAATTAAAGTTTAGTTTAATTTTTTTGATAGGCATACATCTCTAATAGATAATCTAAGGAACTTCACTCCTTCAATATCACATTATTTTTCATTGGTTAGCAACATTTTCATCTCCTTTATCATACATGCTTGATGCTAATTCTTAACCCATGCTTCAGAAGCATCATATAGAATGAATAAGCATTGCATTCCATTACAGGTCAATGAGTCTCAAATCATTCAAAAATATTTTTTTTTATTATTTTTTAGAGAAAAGCAGAACATCATGTTCACTTCCTAAACTTGTTATGTTTAACTGTGAACTTCAATTTTTTCTTTTAATGTTCCACGTCTGTTTAGGATATACAAGCTATTTATAAAATGTATTTACAATTGACGGTAGATGGTCATGGTAGAGTTGTAGATAATCACTACAAATTATCTACAATTGTTTAATGTACCATGGATTGATATCAAATTATCAACAACTTTTTTTCCTTTATACGTTCATCAAAATTATTCAAATAAAGCAAAGAAGTTAAATTTAGATAAGAAGTCAAACCTGCTAACTACAAAATAGACAGAATCTGGCTTTGCCTGTATGGCAGTTTTAGTAAATCCAAGCTTATCCGCAGGCCAAAGCTCATCCCCAAAGAAACTGCTAGTGTAAAGTACCTGATCCCCTGCCTTAAGCCCTGCTTTTGCTGCATTCCCACCCCCGTCAACAGCCTATATCCAATTCAAAAACCACAGTGAGTAAATATCCATCTGCAACCCGAATTGACAAAAGAAAAAATCCAAAACACTCTCATGACTGGTATCAATGTCGGAAGGAGAACCGAATCTGAAACTTACAGTAATAACTACACCACCTCCTTGCTTCTGACCTAATGTCAAGCCTAAGGGCTTGTCAACCTCAACCTCTACAGTTTTTGAAGCACCAGCAGCTTTTGCAGTGATCTCAATCCCTCTTCTTGCATGACTGGAACTGAAGCTGCCCTTTCTCTCAGCTAGGAAGAAATCTGAGACACCGCTTTTGGCCTCTTGAAGAGTCAGGCCTAGGAGTGTGGTTTTCTATACATGCATGGACAAAAAGAGAGGTTTCTGTCAATGGGATACGGAAGTAAAAGCATGTTGAAAGGATCTGATGACCCACGCATTTCATTCATACCTGGGAAGTAAAAGGCGCGAATGCCTTGGGAGATGGGGTCGGGGTAGCTTTGAAGGAGTGGTTCCTGCTGGTGAAGGCGGCAGAACAAGAAGAAGAGGCACCTGCAACCACAGCTGATGACATGGTTTGAACTTTATATCAGAACAAGTGGCAGGGGAAGAGAGCGGTTGGAAATTGGAAATGAAATAAAAGGAAATTAAGGAAAGAGGTAGAGTTGAGTGAAGTGGCGTGGCTGCTTTGGTGCTGTGAAAAAGATGTGTGGATAGGAGTGAATGACCAGATAACCTTTCAGCGGCAGTAGGAGGCAGTTACATGCTGAGAGCCACACGCCCCCGCCGGGCCACTGCCTCAATTCCACAAATCACTACTCGAGAGACACTAGTCTACATTCATAATGAGAAGTAGTCTTCTTTCATCTCATATATTTTATTTTTATTTCAAGATTCAAATTCTCGAGCTTCACGATAGTCTTAAATGTGCCATTCTATACATTTATCACTATGTTAGTATCGATTTTGCCATTGAACTTTAATTTCATTGAATTTAGTATTGCATTTTAAATTTTATTGATTGCTGAAGTATTTAAATTTATTAAAATGCAAACTTTAGAATGTGATATTTGGAACTCCATATTGGATTGTAACATAATTACTAGAGTTTAGGCATAAGTTTTGAAGTCTAAATCCATCTCAATTAGCTCAATTAAATTATTTTATTAATAAATAAATATATTTTTATTTAATTTTCTTTCAAATATATCTAAAATTATTAAAATAAAATTTTATTATATTTAAAAACTTTAATTTAAACATGTCGAGTTTAAATTTTGAGATAATTTAATGAAATTATAAAATAGGAGAGAGCAATTTATTGTGTAGCTCAATACTCTAAATTCTATAAAAAAAATATTATTTAAAATAAAATTAAAATAATTAATTAAAATAATTTTTTATAGAAATAAATTTAAAATATAGTTAAAATTAATGAAAATAAGTTTACAATTTTTATTCATGTTATCATTATATTTATATGCATTTTTAAAAAGCAAATATCAATACTTTTTATTAATTTAGAAATATATATTTACGAATTTTAGAAAAATAGGTTAAGTACAAATTTTAAAAACAAAGATTAAGTATGTGTGGGTCTCACTCACATAAACATAAGGCTTGAAATTGGGAAGGTATCCACCGATGAAACCGGTGAATAGTAATAGGTTGAAAGGTGCAAAATGTGTCTGTTATTCATGAAGAAATGATGGACGGTTACAAAATTTTTGTCGACTACCGTATATACACTATGTATTTATACGTCTAATATACATAAAACTCAATAAAAGCAATGGCGTGTTTATCTAATTTGTCGGAGCCTATTCATCACTCCTCATTACCTCCATGATCGTCTCCCTCCGATAAAGAAATCTCTAATTCTATTACCGATATTTCATCATAGAAAACTTTTGGCTCCAAAATTTTTTAGAAACGTATGACAGAATACTAGTGAAATAAAAAAATATAAGGTAGGAAACGGAATCATGTTACTAGGTCTAGGGTTGCTCTCATGGCTTCCAAAACTAGTTACTCATTAGACTAAACTATAGCTATATATTAAAGCTGTCACTTTAAGATGAGATGGGGACAGCTAAATAATGTCATTTAATTCAATTGAAGGTTAAATTTTGGAAAAAATTTATGAAATTAAGGGTTAATTTTGGAAAATCTTTTCTAGAAGCTTCTCCAAAAGCTTGAACCAAAGCTTCTCCAAAAGTTTCTATTGAAGCATACAAAGCAATGGTATCTCTTCTTTTTAACGGATCATTGACAGCAATTGCAAATTTTGAAACTTATCAGTTCTACCTTCCTTGATCTGTCATTATTGATCTCTTCAATCTTCACTTAGGAGTGATAATTTTTTTTTATTCCTTTCTTTTTTTCCTTTTTTTTTTAATTTTCAAATTAAAACGTAGTAATTCCTTTTTCTCTTTGTCTATTTTGTTTGCAAAGAAGTAATTGCCAAAAAGCTAATGATTTTATGAGAAGCACTATAAGTCTTTTTAAAAAAAAAAATTTGGAGGTTTAATTGATTGGTTTTTTTTTCAACGGATTTGCATAGCTTTTGTTTTTTGTTCTTTGTGGTATTTTTTCCAATGTTTTTACCTAGTTCAATAATATACAAATCTCAAGATTCATTTTTGGATGATAAAGATTTTGTATTTGGAGAATTAAAGTGCTTGAAAAGATGGGTGGGTTGGATTTTGGTGAAGATATCATATTGAAATGGAAATCAATCCATGTTTTGGGTACAAAAGTGATTCTTTGGCTCTTTGAATTGTGTTTACTTTCATTTTCTTTTTATTTTTCACAAGAAAAAAGATAAAAACTTTGGCTCTAACAGTGGTATTCCATCTTTTTTTCTTTTTAAATTCTTTCTGATTTGATGGATTTTATAGTATTTTCTCCTTTTACAGCAATGATTGTACCTATAATGGTAGCTTTGATAGTAGGTCTCCTAAGATGAGCTTATTAGGCTACAAAGCCACCCCTTCCAAATATATGTGACTTACCAAATGGGTCTTCTGTAACTTCTCCTAGAGTTAAGATTAATGATGGGAATCATTTGGCTTACAGGGAAGCTGAAGTTCCCAAAGAAGAGGTAAAGTACAAAATTGTTGTTATTTATGACCTTGATAACTCCAAAGATCTAAATTTACCTACATTGCAAGTATGAACTTTTGATTATTTATAATTTTACACACCTTATCATGAATTTATCTAAATTTGAATTGATACGAAAGGATGAATGCAAATTTGCAATATTGAGAAAAGCTAGAAAATATGTTTATGAGCACTTCTATCCATTCTTTGTAAATTGCTTTTGCTAGGAACATAAATGTTTTGATCGATTTTAGTTGGCATTTTATTCACATTTTAGATAACATCATATGCCAAATTATTCAGCATGTTGTATGAACAAGTTGCATGGGATTAAATAGATACTGACAGAAAAAGAAGAGTAAAAAAGATTTTACACAAGGCAAGAGTTAGCAAAATGTTATGCCTGGCAACAAGATTGCTAAACCAATATGTAAAGCATAGCTTAGGATCAAGATGATGATGTTTAGTATGGAAAAAAAAAGAGTAAATAGAACATCACTTTATTTGCTAACTTTTTTCTCTGTTTGTTGTTTTGATCACCTAATTATACAAATCAGTTTAAGTGTAAAATATGTTCTCTTAATGGGCTCTCCTTCTAATTGTGTAGATAAACAAACTATATACTCTGTTACTATAGTAGCATATTGCACTTGAATTGTTAATGTGTCACCATGTTTGGGTGTCAATTAATTACAAAATGAATGTAGGTGTATCTATGGCATCTAAGGGTGTAATCGATCAAGTTCGAGTTATACAGTATTAAGCTCGAGTTCAAGCTCAACTTCAAATTTAAGGCTCGAAACTCAGTTTGAACTTGATCAAATTTTATTTTTTTAGCTCGAGCTCGACTCAAGATAAAAATCGAGTTACTCAAGCTAGCTCGATTAGGCTTGATTAACATGTAAAAATAAGTTTGATTCTTATATTCGACAAAAACTCAATTATATATGCTTGAGCTCGAACTCAAATTAAAAATATTTTATCAATTAAAATAATTAAAATATATTAAAATATAAAAGCTCAAATAGGCTCGATAGCAATTCGAGCTTGGTATAAGAATGTTCAAACTAGGTTTGATCGAAAATTCAAACTACTTGAGCTTGAGCTCGATTCGATAATAACCAAACTAAATTCAAGTTTTATTTGAATCGAACCTGAACAGCTTGCTAGTACTAATATATTATTTATACCCCTAATGGCATCAATGATTGAGTTGTTATTCAACTAGACAGGTTTCATTAGTGCAATGATTTCCAACATCTCATTCACTTACAAGGGTATTTATTCCAAGAAAAACATTGTGACTTTCTTTAAAACTCTTACCTTTTTTTTTCAAAAGAATCAAACAGAGTTCTTCATTTCCTTCTCTTATATACATCCTTTTTATTTTCTCAATTGTGCATGACTTAAAATTTTTATTTTAACTAATAAACTTTTTATAGTAATTGTTGTTTTTTCATATGCAGACCGATATGGATAATACAATTGACTATGCTTATATTTTCATCATTGCTCTCTTGGTCTATAATCCACCAGCCATCATTGTAAGTAAAAATTATTCTTAGGGCAACTAGAGATTTTAAAAAAATTAAAACATTAAGCATTAGTCTTTTAAAGCATTCCATGTTTTCCCAACTGCTTGTTACAATTTAAAGGTCCTTAATTGATGAAGCATGTGTTCAATGATACTATTACACAAGTGGGTATGATTAAATTCATCTCTAATCTCTTTTGGGTGAGAATGATTTACCATCTCTATAATCAAGTACCATTGTTTTTACATTTTTTTTACAAGTTTTATTGTTTTCAAGTAACTCCATTCCTATTGTTGCCTTATGCAAACCTATTTGACATAATGCATCTTAACATTATTATACTAAATAGATAAAGTTTTTTTTTTTTGGCTTTTCAATTGGCTACCAACACTTTGAAACAAGTGGCACCACTTACCCATGTAGTTGGCAATGTGCTGAAACATTTGTTTGTCATTGGCTTCTCAATCCTAGTCTTTGATAGGTTTATATCTTACACATTTATGCTCCTTTAAAGAATTGTTTTGCTTTTTTATGTTTGGACTTAAATTTTTTGAGCTAATATCTAACAATTTACTTCTTACATGAAATAAGATTTCAACACAGACCGGCATAGAAACAGCCATAGCAATTGCTGGAGTAGCAATGTACTTTTTCATCAAGGTCAAAATGGAAGAAGAAAAATGAGTAAGTAAAACATTTTGATAAAAACACACTATAACTTGAACTGATCACTATAATTAGCCTTCAATTTAGAATTGAATTAACGCAGCTATGTAAATTCTCAAGTCAACACAGTTTTGAATGAGGGTTATAAATATACATGAGGTTGGGAAAATTGTAAAAGGAAAATAATGTCCATACTAAAAAAATATAAGGATGTAGTTTATTTGTTGTTTTTGTCACCATATAAATTGGAGAATAACATCCCATGTATAAGGAATTGTGAATCCCCCATTATGTAGCATTGCATCAACTATTTAGGTGATCAAAATAATTTAGGTGAAACGCCACTGTTTAGGATTGCAAAATTTAGTAAAACTGCAATGGTAAAGTATTTAGTGCAACAAGTTGAAGATGTTGGAAATCTATATAATCATTATAAAAGAGAAGATAGAGTCATAATTCTTCATAATGCAGTAATTCGCCAAAACTTTGGTATCTGTTTTTATTTTCACCATTTACCAATGTAATTATGATTATTAATTGTTTTGTTTAACTTAACGTTTTTCTTGGTTTTCAATGCAAACATAACTATTTGGTTATTGAACAAAAATCCAATGCTTGCAACTTATAAAACAAGAATGGCAAGATAATTCTCCACCTTTTAGCTAGGATGCTAACTACATTTAAGAGTACTTCCCATATGAACAAATTGGAGGAGTTCATCTACAATTGAAAGTATTATAATTACAATTCCAACAGAATAAAAAATTATTTTTGGTTGTGGCCTAATTCTTTAAATTGAATCTTTATGTCGTATTTAAGAAATTTTCACTATTTTTGGATTCTTTGTTCTATTTACAGGCTTTTCGAGCCATTCAAATGATGATAATGAAGTAGGTTAGCTTTGCTAAAGTCAGATGAATGATTTAAAGTGTGGTGAGCTGAGCAAAAGCCACTACAAGTCAAAAAGCTATATAGGTAATGGCTAATTATCCATTTTTTAGAATTTGATCAATTGGGTCAACATAGATTTTTTGCTTCCAATCAAGTAAAGTATAAACTTATTATTTTATATATACATGTCCAAAGAGAACAAAATTGGATATGGTTTTTGTAATGTTTAAGCAATTAATTTGAATCTTGATTTAGAGTGGACCTTATTGCTCTTATTTGTGGGATGTTTATGTTGATTTTTATGTTTGTTACCTTATTGTAATACAGGTTGCCTATGCCTTGGGTCAATTACAAAATAAAACTACTTCAGCTACACTTAGCAATATATTCAGAATTGTCAGTGAGCACCCAATGGTTAGCCATAAAAATTCTGAAGCTATTGGTTCCATTGCAAGTAAGATTACATGATGTTAATAATCCTACATAAAATTTCATATTTATAAGGGTTGCTAATAAGCCTTTCTTAAGCCATTTTTTTATTGTTCTCATAAGGGGTAGGCAATAAGTGTTGTTGAGCCATGAGATTTGATCACTCTCTCTCACAAATTCTTGAATGACAATTATGACTTATGAATGTTGCTTCTTTACTGTTTTGACCTATTGGGTTAGTATGTCCATGCCATAGATAGGGTTGGCATCGGGTCGGGTTCGGGGCGGGTTTTGCTCGCCCCGAACCCGACCCGATTTAATCTTTATTAAACCCGAACCCGATCCTACCCGAAAATTTTTTTGGTTTTTCATACCCGAACCCGACATAATGTAAACTGTACCCGACTCGACCCGACCCGAAATTAATAAAATATTATTTTTTAATATAAAATATTATTTTTTAAATATAAATATTTAAAAATATCATTATATAAAATATATAATAAAAAATTAAATAATTAATTAAAAAATAATTTTTTATATAATATCGGATCGAGTTTTAGGCAAACCCACCCCGATTATTTTCTTATTTTACCCGATACCCAAATTTAAAAAAAAAAACCGACCCCGTGGGATCAAATCGACGGGAGACGGGTTAGTTCGCCATCCCTAGCCATAGATGATCAAAGTGTATTTAAGTTATTTTTTTATATATTTTAAATTTTTAATTATGCAAAATACAAAAAACCCATAATGAAGCACGAGCATTGTTTTAGTATATATAAAAGTAACCTCTAAGTCAATACTATTCATCATAGATTCTAATTTTGCACCAAGTGTTGGATAACAATTGAATCTTCACTTTTTTATGTTTTAATTAATGTCTCTACTATATTTTTTAGTTAATTTTAAAAAGTAAAGAAAAAAAAGTCAAAACATAAAAGCAAAATTACAAAAAAAAATACAAATAAAACATCTGTGATCCAACCAAATTCCAAATTTTACAATTTTTAAACTTAGTAAAAAGCAAAAAAAAAAAAGGAAAGAGGAAAAAATATTCATTTTCAATATTTTTTAGAAAATAATAATGAACAAATCTAAAAATATCCTTCAAATTTGAAAATTTTAAAAATTGTCTCCCAAAAACATACAAAAATAAAATGTCCCTTAAACTTTTTTTTTTAAATGTGAACTTATAAAATCCATAAACAATTAAAGTTTAAGTGAAAAAAAAACAACAAAATCAAAAACACCAAAAATAGAGAATATAGATCCAAACCTTATATTTTTATTTTTTCCTTTTTGGTAGTCAAAAAATAATTTAAAAATCCCAAAAACTTGAGTTTTTCAATAACTAAAACCAACACAAATACAACAAAACACCATAAGCAATGAATTTCTTTTATTTTTTTATATATTTTTTATGAGATAGAAAAGTAAGAGAAGTAAAAGATAGTGAAATTGATAATGCCAAATGAAAAAAAGAAGGGACAAATGAAAGAAAGGAAAAGAGAGAAAAGCATATGAATTTTTACAAAGCTGAAAAAAAAATAAGAAAAAAATAAAGAAATGGAAGAAGCAGCGCATGTGAAAGGCAAAGGAGATAAAGGAATATGATATAGGTTTTTAGTTGAATTTAGAGTGCCACTAAAAAACTATCTTGTGCTAAGAATGGAGAAGAGAAAAAAAAATGTTATAATACACTACCCTAGGTCCAATCTAGATTTGTTACTTGGGTTATTCCCAACATGTATTTTACTAATTTATTTTTAAGGTGAAGGTGTCACGATCTTGAAATAAAGCCAAGAATCCCACATCAACTGTGTACTAGAGTTAATTTTGAGATATAAGAGTTCACACATTTTTCTCCTTGTGAGGTACCTTTTACAGGATAAAATCATGAGATTAGAGGGGTCAAAGCAGACAATACCTCACAAGGGTGTAAATTATAATAGTTAGGCTGATGTAGGATGTCGGATGAATGCATACCCAGGTCCTAGAGCCGTATGAGCCTAGAGGTTGAGTCTCAGCCCATGATAAGTGGTATCAAAACCAACTCTGAGGGTACAAGTGATGTGCCCTCGAGAACGGTAAACCTTAATTGAAGTGGAGAAGGATGTTACGGTCCTGAAGTAAAGCCAAGAATCCTATATCAACTATGTACTAGAGTTGATCTTAGAATATAAGGGTTTACACACTCCCCTCCTTGTGAGACGTCTTTAGTAGGATAAGACCATGAGGTCAGAGGGGTCAAGCGGATAATACCTCACAAGAGTGTGAACCATGACGATCATGCTGATTTGGGATGTCGGATAAGTTCATGCCCAGATCCTAGAGTCCACGAGCCTGGAAGTTGAGTCTTGGCCTGTGACAAGAGAATATAGCAGTATTTTTTATTTATTTTGGCATTATATTTATTTTTATTGTAGTTGAATGAGCTAAATAATGATGTTGGATCATGGGGTCCAGCGATCTCTCTTAAGCACTCGGTATGTCGGTTCATCTGGGTTAGATATCTCATGACGGATCAAATTTTAATGTATGACAACCCAACCTGTCGAGACCCAATAGGTGAGATATCTCATGAAGGCTTTGCGAAGCTCCTTATGTTTACCTATCGCTTAGTATGGGGCTCTACGCTACTAAAGAAAAGAATAAAAAAATAGAGTTACGCCTTCACCATTAGCTATAGCTTTTGGTACAATGGTAAATCTTGATCTTAAAAATTGGTATCAGAGCGAGGTTGCAGATTTCAGTCCCTCAAGTGTCGTTAGGGGGGAGATTGTTGGATTATGGGGTTCAGCGATCTTCCTTAAGGACTCAGTATATCGGTTTATCTAGGTTAGGTATCCCATGGTGGATCAGATTTTGATCTATGGCAACCTAACCTGTCGAGGCCCAACGAGTGAGGTATCCCATGAAAGCTTTACGAAACTCCTTATGTTCACCTGTCGCTTAGTACGAGGCTCTACGCTACTAAAAAAAGAATAAGAAAATAGAGTTGCACCTTCACCATTAGCTATAGCTTTTGGTGCAGTGGTAAGTGTTTGATCTTGAAAACTAGTATCAGAGCTTTGGTCTCTTTTTGTAGGTTTAACCACCTTGAGTAAAGATCCTATGACTCAATTTTGGTTTCAAGATGGTGAGAAAGTCCTCAAAGCTCTTATGATTGATAAATTTAAATTTTGTAAATGAAAAAGAATGATGAAGATGTTTATAATGGCCCAAGATCTTAGAGCTTGAAATTTGATTGAAAAAAAGCTTGAAATTCCTTCAAATGATGTAAATTACATGAGGCAAATAATAGATAATGCAAAAGTCAAGTGCATTTTCTATGGAGCTTTAGATGATTACAGCTTCAACTTGATTTCAAAATGCTCAACCTCAAATAAGATATGGAGAAAGTTGGATAAGTTATATGAAAGATAAATTTTCAACCAACATGCACCATATCTCATGGCTATTGAGGAATCAAAGGTAACCTTTAACTCTTGTGATTCAAACTCTTATACTTTTGATGAGTTACAAGATGCTTACAATGATATAGTAATTAAGTTTGAAAATATGCATTTGAAACATAAGAAAATGATTTCAAAAATTAAAAGTTGAAAATGAATTTCTAATGAATTCAAAAAATGATTTGGAAAAGGAAAATGATAAATTGAAAATGAATTTTAAAGCTCGTTAAAAGAGAAATGAAATGCTAGAAAAAGAGAATTAGAATTGATAAAGAAATTTAAAGTTTTGATGAATGAAAAACAAGAGCTTTTAAACAAAAGTTTAAGTAATAAAATGATTAAATGTAATTTTTATAATTTTCATGGTCATACTATACATACTTATCCTATTAGAAGAAAAGTTTCATTTAGAATTAGGCAAGTATGAGTTCTTAAAGGAACAAGAGATTTACTCACTAACTTTCAATGACCTAAAGTAATTTGAGTACCAAAAATCAAATGAGATTGTCTCTTGTAGGTGTGCTAGAGCAAAGAGCCACAATGTGAGAATGAAGATTGAATACTCTAGACATACAATGGAGATGGGTAACCTCTAAACTTTTATTTGAAAAGAATTTAAAATTAGTTACCTATTTTTTATGAAATTTAAATGCTTGATTGATTATGCAAAATATGATTAACATTGATTACAAGACATATGTTGCACAATCTTGAAAAAATGTGAGCTTACATTGAATATGTATTTATTTTGCTCTTAAGTATGTTTGAGATGCTTGTTGAAATTGTTTGTGATGTTAAATTACTTAAGCATACTTTTGTTGATAAATATTTTATTGATTTGTGATTGTTAAACATGCTTATATGACCATGATGTTTAAACTTGCTTAAATTTGTTTATAATGTTTGGATGTTGTGAATTCTTTCAACTTGATTGTGTTATACATAAGTGTTTTAACTCTTGATTTGTGATTTTAAAAATTGATGATCATCTTGTGCTTAAATAATATATATTGATGTTTGATTGTTCATCTCTTAACTTCTTATGAAATAATCTTGAAGTATGATTTAATTCATTATCCTTATTAATTCAAGATTTATTTTTTCTCTTGTGTTGATGAATTGACGAACTTTATGTGCTTAAAAGATATATATTGAATCTTTGTTTATCTATGTTTTTGGTCAAGATATGTACTCATATGATAATTGATTCAATTTGACTTTAATGCTTGTAGTTTAAAATGCTTGAATTGATATATCTCTTTATTTGTGATTTTGAATATGATGAACTACTTGCTTATAAATGATATATGTTGTTGGTTTATCTATTATTCTTATCAAGTTTATGCTTACGTGATAAATGTTATTTATCTTTACTTGACATGCTTACAACATGACTTAAGTGAGTTATTTTCTTATGATGCTTATTTTTAGCTTAAGTTATTGTTGATTATAGCCTATAATTTGTGTAGAAATATTTATGCTTTTGTGTTTAAATTTTTTTGAACATTTTTTTATGATAAATATGTCCTCCTTGAGTTTTTAGTTTTTATATGGCCTAAAATATATTTTGACATATTCTTTGGTGATTTCTTGAATATACGTAGATATTGAATATGTCTATTTTGTGTTTATGAATGATCTAAAAGGTTTGATTTTTGCACATTACATGAGAACTTTTGCTTTAGTGACATTCTTGTGGTATTTGATGTTTAAATTGATATATGACCTCTAGCTTAAGTATATATCTCCCTTGCAATTGATAACTTGTGCTTAGTAAATAAATTTTCTTTTACCTATAATGACTTAGAATATGGAATTATTTTCTAACAATTGTATAATTTTTATCAATTGATTTTCTTGGTGCTTCTAATGAAAATCCTTTATCAAGAAATTTTTCTAAGTTTATGCTAGGAGAACTTGAAATGAGCATGAATAAGCCTACATTTTTTAAATTTTAAGTGGAACAAGCAAAGCAAGTCATCTTCATCAATCAAGCCCAAGTACATCAAAGACTGGCTCAAATAATGTGGAATGGAGGATTTAAAGCCTCACTCAACTACAATAAGCACAACAACATAGCTTGATAAGGATGGAGGTAATTGTATTGAATATATGCTATGTGTCTATGATTTATAATGCTTAATGCATGATTTGATAAACGCTTGCTTTGATTGTGTGCAAAAATGAGATATTGTGCTAGAACATAAGAACACATTGCACAAATTAATCACTAAGTCACTTGGTAGATATTGTTCTAATATGTTTGAAAGCTTGGATTGATTAACTCACCTTCATTGATATTCATGCCTAGTTCTTGAATACTTTGATTACTAGTTTTTATTACATGAATATTTGTTTGAATATTTGAATATGGATATGAGTTAAATAGATTTATTTCCTTGAACATGTTCATTGATTGAGTCCATTGAGATAGCATGTGCCATATTTTGTCTAAAGTTTGCATTTTTTTTTTTTTGCTATACATTTTTGAAATGTTCTTGCATATGCTTGTGTGATTTTGTTTGAAATAAATATATGTTTGATTACTTGCATATGCTTGATTAAATACATTGCTATACATTGAAATAATTTGGATTATAATTGAATAATTATTCTTTCATTATTTATTTGCTATAGCATATGTGTCATCATGTTTGAAAAATCATGTTTATATAATCTTTGTTAGGACATGATGATTGAACCTCATTGCTCATTAGTACTTATGATTCATTATATATTCATATGAGTTTTTAGTTCTTGTTTGGATAGGATAGCTTATGAAATATTACTATTATCATTTATGCATATATTGAATGAATCTTTTATATGCTTGAAGTATGTATGCTTTATGAAAGTTGTTGAATAAAATTGCTAACAATTGATAACAATTGATATCAAAATTGCTAAAGATTTTTTTAACTTTCTAGATGCTTATTTATGTGCCTATCCTTGATATAACTTGTACCTCTCATGCAAAATTGTGTGTGCCTTACATTGATTAATTTTTATTTTAAAAATGAGGAAAAATCTTAGAATACAATTTTGTTTGATTTATTTTGTGATAACAATTGGTATGCTTTATCATAATATATCTTTAACAATTGATGTCCATAACTATTGGTATAAGCTTCTATGCATGTACTTGAATTTATGCTTAATTGCTATTGATTTTTTAGGTTCTAAGCACATCTTATGATAACATGATTTATGAGTAGGTTGCATATCATTTATTATCCTTTTACTCATAAATTTTATGTGATTAGATTGAATGAATGATTTTGGGCTATAACATTTCAATTGGATACACTTATACTTTTATGCTTGAATACATGTATGTGAACTTCATTGCGTATATTACACTTGATTACATGTATTCAAAATCTCTTGATATTATTAGCATCAAGCATTTTGTCTTATGCCTTGAATTGGTTTCTCTTTCTTTTGAAATGACAAAAAGGGAAGAGAGTTTAGAGACATTTCTTCATGTATGCTTATAGCAATTGATATAAGAGCTTAAACATTTGGTATAAAGAGCATAAACAAAAGGGAGGAGAAATGTTTTATGAATATATTTGTTAATGATGCCTCTTTGTGTTTATTTGCTAATTAATTTGCTCATGCCTTTTCGCTATGACAAAAAAAGGGAAAAATATCATATGGATAAATTTGCTTGTGCTTGACATGCATATGTTTGATTGTGTTTACTTCATATATTTGACTAACATATGTTTGTTGAGTTGTGTTGGATTAGGATGCATAAATTAAGGGGGAGTTTTGCCATGCATTGTTTAAGGGGGAGTTTTCTAAAATGTCTTTCAAAATCTTAATGTTTGAAAGAAAGTTTTTCATCAAGCAAATTATCTTTAAGTTTTGTCATATCAAAAAGGGGGAGATTGTTAGCCTTGAATTGATCCTTATTTTGAAATGACAAAACATTAAAGATAAACAAACTTGATCAAAATTTTGAAAAAGATTTATTTAGTACATGTTCTTAAGTTTTATATTTTGGTACTAAATAAATAATATGATTTTCAAAGCTTAAACAAATCTTTCTTTGTTTTCATATTTCTCAAACCAAATCTATCTTTAAAGATTATTTATTTGAGCTTAAATGAAAGTCCAATTGTTGTTTTTAAAGTGAACTTATTCATTTTGGACTTAATACAATTTTGATAAAATTGGTTTTGAGAAATAGATTAACTTAAGAAAGTTGTTTTACAATAACAAAGTTTTTCAACATCGAATTTGTTTTATTTTTCTGTATTAATTCACAAAGTCTTAATATTTGAATTTTATATGGTTGGAAAGCTCTTTGAGTCTACTTTCTAATGGATTAAACAAAATTAAAATCCAAATTTTTTAAGAAAAGATTTTGAATTTTTACTAGACACACTGCAGTTGTCTAAAAACTGCACAAGAGGTAGATTTAAAAATTCACTATAATTCATACACATTGAATTAGATGATGAACTTTATGGATAGAAATTCCTTTAAGTCTAGTTTCTAAATCTTCAAATGGTTTGTAATTTGGATTTGTATAACTCAAGATATGATCAAATTAGTAAGTAGAGTGCAAAACAGGAAACTACCACCCAGCATAGACAGGATCGATCCCCTCTAGAAGGGATCGATTGCTTTTTCAAATAAAATGCTCCCAAGATTGAAAATTCAGAAAAGGGATTGATCCCCTCACATAGGGGATCGATCACCCCATTAACCAATTGATCCCGTACAAAAAGAGATCGATCGGTTAGGCTGTTTTCAAGTGAAAAATGGTTCAAACATGAACCAATTGATCCCCTCAAACAAGGGATCGATCAGTTCTGAGCACAAGCACACCAACGGCTACTTTTGCATGATTCCAAAGGGCATTTCTTCACTCCAAGCTTCCCCAACGGCTACTTTTTTCAATTTCTCTATAAATTGGGCACTCCAACACACTAAGAAGATTAATGAATCAAGAGAGCAAGAGCCAATAAGCTATATTTTCATTCTCTCAAAGAATCAAGAGTTTTTAGAGCTTCAAAGTCAATATCTTTGTATTTATTATATCCAAATTATATTTGTTGTTCATTCATCATTTTCTTATACTTAAACTTAACAAACACTTAGCCTTAGAGAGGTTGTTTAATTATTTACAAAATTACCTTTGATATACAAGAGTGGAAGAGAATAAGAGGTGAGGTATCCTCTTGATATTGTAAGGGTAGAGGTTGTTATCTAAGCCTTGAGAAAAAGATAGAGATTTAGTACAAGATAGGCTTGTATCTTGTAAAAATTTTTCTTCAATTAGTAGATTGAAGCCTTGGTGTAGACAACTAAGAAAGAGGACGTAGGTACCTTGTAGAGAAGGATCAACCTATATAAATCATTTTGTTTGATTTCTCTATATATTTGATTTTAGGTTTATTAATTGTTATTGTTAGCATTATATTTTTATCAAAAGTGCTTATTGTTTTCATTTCCATTCAATTATATTGAAATCATTTGTTTGGGAAGAATTTGAAGAAATCCAATTCACCCCCCTCTTGGATCACCATCTCACCTATAAAGCTAACAAATAAAAATTGTAATTTAAAGAATCTTAAAATTTTTGAAAAATTATGAATAACAATTTTTAAAAAAATTCTTAAATGATATATAACTTTAAGTAATTCCTAAAAGTATTGTGTCGAAATGATTTTAAAAATTATTTCAACATTGTGAATTAATCTTAATTAACCAAGAAGATATATAATAAAAAGAATGAAAAGTTTTAAAAAAAAATCTTTATCATTTATAACATATATTTTTAACAAAAATGTATAATTATTTTATTTTTTATGCAAAAGATAAAAAAAAAAAAAACTCTCAAATAAAAATTTAATAATCATTTAAACCCCTAATAATTTATTATAATTAATCAAATCTTGAATTTTCTATTTTGAATCAATTGAATCCGTAAACATTATTTATTTTCACTCAATTGAACCCTTAAACATATATCTTTACTCAATTAAGCTCCCGATTGGATATAAATAATTAAACATTTTTCCTTTAACAATGACTTAATTGATAAAAATAGATGTTCAAAGATTTAATTGATTAAAAACAATAATAAGGGCTTGGATGATTATTAAATTTTAGTTCAATTGTCCTTTTTATCTTTTTTCTTTTTATTGTAAATGTTTTTTTTATAAAAAAATGTATAACTATTTTAATTTTTATTTTAAAAAATCTACCAATACAGTACTTACTTATTATCATTATCGATCAAGTATCAAATTGAAACTCATTTACCAATGAAATTAAAGGCACTAATATCATCACCCATTTAATTTAATTTTTTTAAAGGAAAAAACCAATAATTTTATTATGATAAGAGGGGTATTATAGCAATTTCGGCTAATGTAGTAGGAGAGCATTCTTGTAATTATGATTATAAGGGCATTATAGTAATTTTAATTAATTATGGTAGGAGAGTATTTCAGTAATTATAATAGGAGAAACATTATAACAATTTTAATTGATTATAGAAAGAGAGGCATTTTGGACACGTGTCGTTCAATCGTCAAGTAATTAGAAAAGCATTATGATCATTTTCAAGAGAATTACTTTCACATTATTGTATAGATGATAAATTTTAATATGTAATTATGAAATAATTAAAAAGGTATTTTCATAATTATGGTAAATGGTATTATAGTAAATTTGACCACTTATAGTATTTTTGTAATTATAGTAGGAAAGGTATTATAATAATTTTGAAAAATTATGCTAGGAGGGGTATTTTTATAATTATAGTAGTGAGGGCTTCATAGTAATTTTGCCAAATTATACTATGAGGGATATTATCATAATTTAACCAATTTATGATAATAAAGATATTTTTATAATTATGATAAAAGAATATTATAATCATTTACAAAACATATCAACTCTTAATCAAATAACCATAGTAGGATTTTGATAATCTCAATGAGATTAGTAATTTAATATGTACTTAATCTTATATTATGTTAAAATTTAATGTATTTAATTTAACAAGTGTATTATAACAATTTTCAAATAAAATTCTACAAATCAAATTTCTATGAAATGATTATAAGGGTATTTTAATAATTTAATATATGATTAATTTTATATTATTATATTAAAATTTAATAAGTAAATTAAATAGAATATTATAGTAATTTTCAAATAAAATAATACATGCCAATTTCTTATAAAGCAATCATAGAGATATTTTTGTAATTATAATAAGAAGCATTATGGTTATTTTAACCAATTTTGGTAGAAAGGTAATTTCATAATTATGATAGAATGATATTATAATAATTTTGATCAATCATAGTAGTAGGAACATTTTCATAATTATATCAAGAGAGATATTATAATAATTTTAGTTGATTATAATATAAAAGATATTTTCTAATATAATATAAAAGTATTATAATAATTCATTATTTATAAGAGAGGTATTTTCGTTATTTAAAGCATAAGAAGCATTATAGTGGTTTGACATTTATAAAAGGAGTAATTTTGTCATTTAAGAAAGAAAGGATATTATAGTAATTTAACATTTCAAAGAAGGGTAATTCTGTCATTTAATACAATAAGGGTATTGTGGTCTTTTGGACAAAATGTCAAGCAATTAACATAAATTGAAAGGGCAAAATTGACATTTCATGAGAGATTACAATCTATATATAGTGGAGGTATGTATAATCGCCAAGTAAAATTTTAGTATATCAATTCCTTCCTCGTATACAGAAGAGAGAAAGCTATGGCGTCTCCAAATTTGTCTGAGCCTATACCGTTGTCATCTTCCTTCAACGAAATAATCTCTCATTCTGATACCCACCCTTCAAATCAAAAGCCTTCATATCAGAAACCCAAGAATAAGATTGTGTTAAAGATCCGTCTAAAACATCATCCCATTGGCTCCCTCGCGGTTGAAAGTGAACCAACAAAAATATCCAAAGAATCCACCAGCACGTTGCCTGTGAATGATCAGACTAATCAACCTGAAGATCAGAATAGTATTCAGCCGAGGAAAGCAGCAAAGAAGGAGGAAAAGATGCGACGTTTGTCGGTTACGCTTCCGAAAGCAGAGATTGAAGAGGACATAGCAGCGATCGAAGCCTTGGCAGGTGTGAAGCGGTTGAGAAGGCCAAAGAAGCGAGAGCACTCCTTGAAGGTTGATCAGAAAAAGATTGATCGTTTGTTTCCAGGGTTAGATTACTTGCTGAGTTAGGGTTCTATTAATTATAACATCAGTTTAATGGACATTTGTTTAGGCTATACAAGCTATTTATGAAACGTATTTTCAATTAATGGTAGATGGTCATGGTAGAGTCGTAGATAAACACTACGAATTTAAGCATGCAATAAATACATGAAGTTCATCTGATACTGTCATGAAATCCACCAAAAACATCAGTCCCATCAAGTTGAAACCATTGACAACGCTAATACATTTTATCGTTGTGTTCTAGTAACCGGATAGAACTGATGGCAAGTTTGTTGTCAGTCTTTGGTGAAGTTCTTCATCTATAAATTAAAAAAAAAAAAAAGAATTGAAGCAGAAGAGGCAAACAATAATTAAAATAAGAATATTACTTGATAAGCCAACATTTAATAAACATGAGCAATGAGACCCATTATCTGGAAGGGAGAAACATGTTCAATCACTCTAATTGTGAAGCAGGACAAAGCACAAAACTTCAAATTTGTCTCCTTTTATAGGTGACCGGTCATTTTATATCTTCTAATTGCAAAACATTCATATTCTTCAAGAAAAGAAAACAATTCTAAAGGAGGTTTAGCAGCAATATTTCCACTGTGGAAAGAAAAGAAGAAATGAAGATAAGGACCCTTGTTTGCCTCACCCCTCTGACAATGTCCCCTTTTTTTTCTTGATTAGTAAGGAATTTGTTGAATGGTCAAAACTCAAAAGTGCAACAGAAAAAAAAAAAAAAACACCACCATATTGGATTTGCATCAGTACAATAATGCTATTGCTTTTTTCCTCCAATGCAAAAGAAATATGACCTTTTATCTATGGTCCAAAACCCACAACAAAGAAGAAATGTTGCATTTTGCTTACTATACCATGAATTGATATCAAATTATTAACAACTTTTTCTCCTCTATACATTCATCAAAATTATGCAACTAATACAACAAAAGGAAGTGAAAAATAGAGCATAGAAGTTAAATTTAGATAAGAAGGCAAACCTGCTAACTATAAAATAGACAGAATCTGGCTTTGCCTGTATGGCAGTTTTAGTAAATCCAACCTTATCCGCAGGCCAAAGTTCATCCCCAAAGAAACTGCTAGTATAAAGTACCTGATCCCCTGCCTTAAGCCTTGCTTTTGCTGCATTCCCACCCCATCAGCAGCCTGTATCCAATTAAAAAACCACGGTGAATAAATGTCCATCTGCAACCTTAATTGACAAAAAAGAAATTCAAAACACTCTCATGACTGGTATCGATGTCGGAAGGAGCACCGAATCTGAAACTTGCAGTAATAACTACACCACCTCCTTTCTTCTGACCTAATGTCAAGCCTAGGGGCTTGTCAACCTCGACCTCTATAGTTCTTGCAGTGATCTCAATTCCTCTTCTTGCATGACTGGAACTGAAGGTGCCCTTTCTCTCAGCTAGGAAGAAACCCGAGGCACCCTTTTTGGCCTCTTGAAGAGGCAGGCCTTGGACTGTGGTTTTCTATACATTCATGGACAAAAGTCACAAAACTGAGAGGTTTCTGTCAATGGGATATGGAAGTAAAAGCCTTTTGAAAGGATCTGATGACAGACGCATTTCATTCATACCTGGGAAGTAAAAGGTGTGAATGCCTTGGGAGATGAGGTTGTGGTAGCTTTGATAGAGTGGTTCCTGCTGGTGAAGGCGGCAGAGCAAGAAGAAGAGGCACCTGCAACCAAAGCTGATGACATGGTTTGAACTTGATATAAGAACAAGAGGCAGGGGAAGAGAGTGGTTGGAAATTGGAAACGAAATAAAAGAAAATTAAGGAAAGAGTTTGTGTTGGGTGAAGTGGCGTGGCTGCTTTGGTGCTGTGAAAGATGTGTGGATAGGTGTGAATGACCAGATAACCTTTCATGGAACGCAGGTACGTGCTGAGAGCCAAACGCCCCCGCCAGGCCACTGCCTCAATTCCACAAATCACTACTCTAGAGATATTAGTCTACCTACATAATGAGTAGTCTTCTCTCGTCTCATATATTTTATTCCATGATTTAAATTAGATTTAAATTCTCGAGCTTTAAGATAGTCTTAAACTTTAGTAGTTGGAGTATATTATGTCATACACTTACCTCTATATTATAGGTGAGTATCGACTTTGCCATTGAACTTTAATTTCATTGAATTTTACTATTGCATTCTAAATTTTAGTGATTGTCCAAGTATATTAAATTTATTAAAATGCAAACTTTAGAATTTCATATCTTGAACTCAATAATAGATCATGATACAATTGAGTTTAGGCATGAATCAGTTCAATGAATATATTGTAGGCCTTAATTAACATGAAATTAAAGATTTTGTTGCTTAATTATTTTATAATTTTACCGAGTTGAAATGCTATTAATTAATATTTCTGGCCTTTTTTTTTTTGTTTATAGAAATATAATGAATTAATTATGTAGACGTTTTTAGGGATATAATAAGTACTAACAATGATGATTGGAGCTGCATTGGTAATTCAAGTACTTGCGGCAGAGTTTAGGGTTTAATAAAAATTTAGAATTTAAGGTTTTAGAGTTCAAGTAGGCAGCTTATCAATTCTATTCTTGTTTAATTAGCAAGTTGATGAGTGATTTAGGGAGGTGTTTTAACGAGTAATTTGTTTTTAATATTTAACCAACCAAATTCGTCTGCTACATTCACTTATTTAAAGTCACATATATAAAAAGATGCAAGATGATTTACTAGGTTACTTTGAGTTTCTTCAATTCTTTTTGTTTATTCAAATATAGGTGCTTTGATTATAAATTTTTTTATTTATTTACTATAATTATATATGAGCTTCAAAATAACAATGAGCATATGTAATTGAAGATTAAGTCTCTGAAAAGAAATTTGGACACTGTTTGTTCCAATTTGTACTATGAAGACTTGATGATCGACCAACTTCCATCATTTAATGCTGCAGCCGTTAGACTTAGCGTGAAATTGGCCTTGGAAATTAAGGACAAACGATATCTTTCAATTTAATGCTAAGATATACTAAAAACTAAATATTTATTAAAAATAAAATTTATTTAAATAAAAAAATTTATTCTCATATTAATACACTAATAAAACATTATAGATTAATAATTAAAATAATTATGTTTAATTTATTATTACTACTTTTATTTATAATATTCTTTAATTTAAAAATGTTTTTTATTATTAATTCTAATAAAAAATTATAAATATTATAAAAAAAAAATCCCTCGCCAAGGGAACCACTCTAGGACTATATATTTCATCCCAATATTCAAAGAAATCCCTTCCCAAAGTAGGGAAGCACTCTAGTATTTTGCATTTCACCTCTGTATACATTATTTCACCCCATCAGCTCCTTCCTTCCTTTATATCATTAATTGTGAAAAAAACAAAGTTATGGCAAAAGCTATGGCATGCTCAAAGCTTTCTCAGTATCTACATCGCTTCTCGTTGCCTCCATGGTCGTCGTATTCCTCCAATGAAATAATCTTTTCTCGTTACTTCCACGCTCGTGGTCTTTCTCCAATGAAATAATGTCTGATTCTGTTACCCATCCTTCAAACCAAAAGCCTTCGGATCATAAACTCAAGAATAAGACTCTGTTAAAAATCCGTCTAAAATATCATCCCATTGGCTCCCTGGTGGTTGAAGGTGAACCAACAACAATACCCAAAGAATCCACTAGCACTTTGCCTCTGAATGATCAGCCTAATCAACCTGATGATCAGAATAGCGATGATCACTCTCCGCAGCCGAGGAAAGCAGCAAAGAAGAAGGAGGAAAAGAAGCGACGTTTGTTGGTTACGCTTCCGAAAGCAGAGATTGAAGAGGATACAGCAAAGATCCGAGTCTTGCCAGTTGTGATGCGGTTGAGAAGGCCCAAGAAGCGAGAGCAATCCTTAAAGCGATGATCAGAAAAAGATTGATCGTTTGTTTTCAGGATTAGATTACATGGATGAGCTAGGGTTCTGTCAATTACTAATCATAACCAGTTTTTATATAGTTTGATAGTTTGATTCTGATTATTATGTAATTAATTTCTAGACAACAACTTGAGGAATTAATATATATTCTTTGTTGTTTTATAAGAAATTAACATACGGTACGGCCTTAATTAGCATGAAATTAAATTTTTTTTGTTTAATTATTTTATAATTCTGCTGAGTTGAATTGCTATTAATTAATGTTTCGGGCCTTTAATTTAATTATAATGAATTAATTATGCAGATAATTTTAGGGATATAATAAGTACCAAGAAGCAAGGGCTAGAGTGATTTAGGGTATGATGTCAGGTGTTCTATGAGTAATTTGATTTATATATTTAACCAACCAAATTCTTATTCTAAATTCACTTAATGAAAGTCATATATATATATATAGAGAGAGAGAGATGTGGGATGACTGTTAGACTGCTAAGCTGTTTTGAGTTTCTTCAATTCTTTCTATTTATTCATATATATATATATATATATAGGTTTTTTTTTGTTTATTCATATATATAATATATATAGGTATTTTTTTCTGTTTATTCATATAATATATAATATATATATATGGGTATTTTTTTCTATGAGCTTCAAAATAACAATGAGGATATATAATACTCCATTGCCAACTACCTCTAAACATCAAATAAGAATATCTTCAGACTTATTGTGATGATTGAGTGAGATGCTACATGCATAAATGCATAACCAACTCACTTTTGAACAAAGTCACTTTATTATGCAATTTGAATCTTAATTTTGCATAATTTTAATGTCCAAGATCTTAGAACATGATAATTTTTAAAATTTTTTAATTGAAAAGAAATCATACCTTAATCTATAATTATTTTTTTATATAAAAATGATGTTATATACTTTTTTTTTTTGTTTTTTCCTTTCTTGACATTTTGACTTAAAACACATTCCGGATAGATAAAATGTATCAATTTATAGACACAGAGAGAGAAAGAGAAGCAATTTCTTTATTTATTAATGTCATTAATTCATACATTCCATTAACATATACATTTTAAACAAAAAATTTTCTTTTGTTTTAACTATATTCATTAATTTTTCATTAACAAAACAAAACTCTCATTCAATATAATTAAAACTATTTTGTTTTAATTACATTTATTATGTAAAAGTTTTATT
This sequence comes from Durio zibethinus, assembly GCF_002303985.1. Next base: position 6,240,151 of record NW_019168004.1, read on the forward strand.
TACATTCGTTAATTAAACAAAGCCTCTGTTTTAATTGATCATCTTTAATAACTTTCAATAAACTTAACTTATTTACTTAAATTTATTAAACCATAAATAAATGTTTATGTACTTAAGTTAAATAATAACATGTAGGCCATAATATCTAATATTCTTTCACTTGTCCTACATAATATTATTGAACTTTATGGTTTAATAATAAACATAATGTGTAGATATAAGTTAAGTCATTTCTTAAGTTGATGAAATCATAAATCATCATTAAATAAAAACTAATAAAAATTATAGCGGTTGTATATCATTAGCTCAACATAGTCCCTCCAATGTATCACATTATTAGCTCTATACCCAACATTACATTAATAAGAGATGTCATAATGTTATAACAATAATATCCTTGTTAGAGACAAATCCCATTTTTATTCACATAATTCAATTATGTATATACACTAACATAATAGAACATGATGCATTAATATGTTAAAAACAATATTTAAAAGAGTTCAAAGTGTCAAATTCATAAAATAAAATAAAATAAAACGTTACCATAATGTTAATAATGATTTTCAATAATGCACATTCTTTCAACATGTTCATTAAATGTCTTTAGTGGCAAATCTTTTGTTAACGAATCTGCAACCATAAGCTTGATGCTAATGTGTTTAATTGACACTCTTTGTTTGTTTTTGAACTTTTTTAGTAGTAAAATATTTTAATTTCATGTGTTTAGCACATTTTGAATACTTGTTGTCTTTAGAAAAGAAGACTGTTGCAACAATATCACAATAAATTTTCAGTGGCTTGGCAATATTATCAACTATTCCAAGTCCTAATTTTTTTTTTTTATTTAGAAATGGTGCTTTATAATTTTTTCTCTCTCTCTTGACCCTTTGACTTAACATGCATTCTTGATGAATAAAATGTATCAATTTATAGATAGAGAGAGTGATGTGATTTCTTTATTCATTAATGACATTAATTCATACATTCCATTACTGTATAAATTTTAAACAAAAATTTTCTTTTGTTTTAAGTACATTCATTAATTGTTTCTTAAATAAAATAAAACTCTTATTCATTATAATTAAAATTCTTTTATTTTAATTACATTTATTAATCAAAAACTTTGTTTACATTCATTTATTAAACAAAACCTTTGTTTTAATTGATCATCTTTAATAACATTCAATAAATTTAACTTAATTACTTAAGTTTATTAAACCATGAACAAACGTATATACACTTAAATCTATATACCTTATATAAAAAAGATCCCTTGAGGATCCTCATGATACATGTATTTTTTTTTTTTTAATGTTTTGCTTTGTATGTTCACATGTGGCTATTTTGTGCTTTGCAAGTTAACAAGTGGCTTTTATTTTCTTTTGTGTTTGCTAGGTATTACATCTATCTTTTAAAATTTCTTAGGAGCTTTGTTGAAGAGTAAAATAAGGGCTTTCCCATTACCTTTCAATTAAGGGTATGAATAATATATTAATACTCGTAAATTACTCAGATTCGATTCAAATAAAATTTAAATTTGATTCAATTATTATTGAATCGAGCTTAATCTCAAGTAACTTGATTTATCGATCAAGTTAAGTTTAAGCATTCTTATACCCGATTCGAATTGTTCACAAGCCTAATTGAACTTTTATATTTTAATATATTTAATTATTTTAATTGATAAAATATTTCGAACTTGAGTTCAAGTTTAAGCAAAAATAATCGAACTTTTATCAAATATAAGAATTAAACTTATTTTTACATGTTAATTGAAGCTAATCGAGCGAGCTCGAATACCTCGATTTTTATCTCAAATCAAGCTCGAGCTAAAAAAAAAACTCGATCGAATTCAAGTCAAGTTTAAGTCATAAATTTGGAGTCGAGTTCGAGCTCGAGCATAATACTATATCATTTCAAACTTGATCGATTACACCCTTACTTTCAATAGAGAAAAATTGAACAAAAATGGCAATGGTGAGAAAACGATCTGGTCTCCTCCAAACTGCCCTTCGCAACAGATCTCATCCTTTTGCTCCTCCCAAGAGAGGCTTCGACTCTTCTTCTCATCACGACTATGCTTGTATGCAACATTTTCTCTTTCTTTTTATTTTTCGTTTCTTCTTACAAATTTTAAATTTTTGTATCCAGTTTGAATCGATTTTCTTTTATTCATCTGTTTGAATGCATATATATTGATTTTTTTTCGTTGTTCGGTATGTTAGGGTTTTATTGTTTAGTTTACCCTTGAGATTTTGATCAATTCTCTCTTAGACATAGAAGAACTAAAATCGAATTTAGATTATAAAAAAAGGTTGAAATTTGGAACCTAAAAAAAAAAAAATTCTTATAGTTAAAAATCCATACTGCTTTAAAAAATCAGAGCTTCAACATTAATTTATATATTTTTTCAAATGAAACATGAAATGAGAGTAGATAACATATTTAAGCATTGCTACCTGCACTGTTTTAGCGATTTATAACCTATCAAAGAGTCATCCGCATCCTGAAAACCTCTTCCTATAAGCTTAAATTCCTTTTGTTCAATTTTATTTTTTTTAAGTACTGTTCTTATTTGTATAGCTATGTTTGCACTTTTTTTCATAACTGATTGTTGGATGCCATATGTTATGTGAATGTTTGCAACGTACCCATATCTACACATTTGCAACAAGGAGTTCCCATGGGGTATGTTATCCTAATTGTTATGTATTTCAATTTATTTATGTTCTATTTGAATGTTACTTTTGATATTTAGGTTTTGCTGTTTAGGTTCTATTGGGTCTTTCCATGGTAATTAATAACATAACTGGATTTTTTTTCTCTTTTCCCAGCTTGGTTAAAAGTCTAGGAATGGAAGTAATTCTAGACAATTGTAAAGAATTTAGGTTCTGTTTAGAACCAGAACCAAATGGAATTCTTTTGACTTTGGCTATTTGGAAATAAATTCAATTCTTTCTGTTTAAATTAATTGCTTTTTCGAACATCCAAAACACTATCTTAGGTAATTTATATGGTCGCCAGCTCATAGTGATGTTTTGCACATTAAATAATATGGAAATGTGCTAATTGCCAACCAATTATGGTCGGCTCTTTTTAACAAAACCTCAAAGAAACTTTGAAAGATGCATGTGTAATACCTGGTAAATTTCTTGGTAATATCATTGGTGTAATGAGCATATCACAAAGCTTGGTAATATCAGAAAGCTTGATAATATCACCAGATAGAAGACATCCCCTTTGAGTTAAAGTAGTATCCAGCCACCAGTTTCTGCTTTAAGAGTAACATTTCAATAACAAAGCTTGATCCATTATGTAGAAATGCTAAGGATTGTGCAATTGTTTTAGATTCCATCAGAGGGAAAGATCCAAATGATTATTCATCAAGAGACATTCTCTTTGATGACTCATTCTTAGTTGACATCACAAAGCTTACAGTTGGTTATCTTGAAGATGCTGACAAGGAGGGTGCCATCTTTTTTTTTAATTGATTGAACTGCAATATTCTATTTTTGCTTAGAGAAAACTTTAGTATAATATAAAACTTAAGGTCTAATTATTCTAAAACCAGGTTATTCATGTACTTAAATCAAAAGGTGTTAAGGTGGTTTCTTTCAAACTAAATTACACTATGGACTCTGTTCAAGGTATCCTATATTTCACCTTGGATGCTGACATGTCAGCCCATTTTGATGAATGGCAATGCTTTGTGGATGATGATGATTATGAAGCTCAAGATCAATGGCCTTTTGTGTTATGCCATGCACATGTAGTTTCAGCTGTAGACAATATGCAGGACAATGATTTGTTCTATGATTATTGATTGATATTATAGTTGGATGAATGCGTATACCTTTTGAACACATATTCTTATGAGCTATTGGAAGATAAAAAAATTTTTTACTTTCGATAGGCAGACTTTTAGAAATAACCTGCTAGAAATTAGTCTGTTTTTACATTTGTTTTAAGAAAGCTTTCAACTTTCTTTTAAATTATTATTTTATGTTAATTGCATATATTAATCTTAATTTCTAACTCAATCAAATATTAATTCAATAAAATATTATAAATTAATATAAGAAACTGGGCTCTGATTGCTAGTTAAATAATATGTAGGTCATAATATCTAACACATGCATCTAACCTATTAAAACAAAATGAAATACAATAAAACCATAGAAAAAGTTGCTTTCTTTCTCTTCAAATTTTGTTGATCGGCAAAAACCCAATTCATTCAAATAAGTGAGTTAAAATCTTTCCATATTTTTCTTATCAATCAGATCAGACTTTAGCTTCAGAACTCAAAAAACTTTTACACTGAATATCATATAACATGGGATGGGACTTGGTAGTGAGATTTAAGGCAATTGATTTCAAAGTAAAGAGGTTAAATCCAATCACTACCACTCGTATACGTCTCTCCATACTTAATATCTACACCACTATCTATCACCTTGAAGGTAGCTCTGTTGGTTGACCACTTAAGGATGGATTCGATGAACTTGAAGGAAGGGATCCATTCTCTTGAGTAGTTGTATTACCTCATTCCAATTCTATATCAGAGGGTTCCAACACATTTACTGCTCCATCGCTCATGCCTAGCGCAATCTGGTTAGGCTCCGATGGGTGAGCAGCTATGACCACCACATATGCACTGTTGCTGCTGAAGAAAGTTTTTGTCAATGGATGTAAAGTTCAAACCGCGTTTACCTGTCGTATGCAGAAACATTTGAACTTTTTTGTGTAAAATTATCAAATGTTCATGCTCTTACCTGTCAGAGAGTGAAGGTATGTAAGCAGAGGGCGCTATTCGACTTCTGAGCCTCAAGTTATCCGAATCAAAAACTCCAATAGCACCATCACAAAAACCAGCATAAATCAGTGAGCCATCGCAGGAATATATTGCACTTGAAATGGGAGCACTGAGTGGATCTTTTGGAAACCACTGCAACAATGAGGGTCAGTGTAACTGAATATAAAATCACTGTCGGGACATTTCTAAATATCTATATCAAAAAAATAAATAAAACAATCCTGTCAAAAGAAAAAGAAACTAAAGACAACATATATATATATAAAATAATTTAACATGCATAGCCAATGCTAAAATCTAGCAACCATTATGTTATAGTCAAAACTCTATCAAGGTTCCAAAAAATCTTCATTTAACTAAAACATTCCACTAGCAAATGACCATTTGCTTGACAAATCGGCCATAACGCCAGGAATGATTTTTCCAGAGCAATAGGTCATTCTGTCAGACAAGTTTAAGAAAGAAACAGGTCATGCTCTGGCCGAGTTAACTAAATAGAAGGCCACTACAAAGCCTACTTATTGATGCGGGACCAGACCACCTAAAACTACCAGAACTCCCTAGTTCAAAACTTATGTTCTATCATATTTCAAACAGGTAACAATTTTATGATTACAGCATGATTCTAACTCAATATTGGCTAAGCTGATGCAATTAAATTATTACAAACTATTCATGTTTAATCATAGACTCAAGTCAGCTGGAAATTTATTCTAAGTGCTGGTATCAGCATCTGGCAGTGTTTTCATGAATTTAGCAACCAGATTAACAGCATCATTTGACAAGCTGTTGCAGTATTTTCTTTGAAGATAGATACCACTGCATGGTAACACGTGGCACTAGCATTCATCTGGCTGGATGGTATAATGTTTAAAAGAAAATATTATCTTAGGGTCCAGAAAAGAACAATGTGGGATTTCTGGCACCCACTTTCACTATTGTTAGGGAGGCCAGTCATGGTTCATATCCCTCTTGTAACCACATCTGGAAAAAACACTCTTCATTTTCTTCCTCTTGTAGCCAATGGTACTCAAAGAAGTAACAGGTATCACATTATTGATCATTCTTTTTTGAGGTAGAAAATCATATAATGATGATAATAACCTACTTTCTCAAAAGCAAGCACAAATCATACAAAGGGATCAAGCCATAATAGGCTTATATAAGCCAATATTGTTGGAGCACAAATCAACTTGGGAATTTCAGGCCAGATACGACCCAATAATAGTAATAACTGATGTTTGCCTTACGTTTATTCCCCACATCAGTCATGTTCTTATAATAGTCACAAATATATATATATATATATATATATATTGAAAAACTACAATACAAGGAAAATGATGCCAGGTAGACAACTTACAGAGCGCAAACATTCAAGCTCGCTGTCATAGACGGCTATTTGGCTTTCATGAACAACCAATAGATGAGTTTGGTCATTGTGAAACTGGACTTTTGTTTCTCCTGCTAGTGGAGATTGACATACAGCTGGTGCCTGTATGAACCTCGATTTCTTTTTCTCCCATCCCTCAATGCTCCAAACACATAACTGCAAGTGAAATAAAAGTCACAGCAAACAACAAATTATTCGGTTAAATTATGTATAAGAAAATTATACAATTGACAGTTGTCATTTGTTAACATGCGTTGCCTTTTTGTTTTAAATACAGTTCATGATTTCCCAAATGGATTGCTTGTTTTAAGTTATGATTGTTTGAATTCAGTGGAACAGTTAAAAGACACTTTATACAAGGACACATAAAATTACCACTACATCTACGAAAGTTGCATCATATGATATTCATTCAATCAGAAACTAACCAGTGCATCAGCCCCTGAAGACACCAGAGAATTTAAACTTTGGGAAAAGGCAAGTCCTGTTATCCAATTCTTGTGGCCCTTGAGTTTGGTTTTGACCTGCCAAAAACAACAGCCTAAATATGCTTCCAGAGCTAAATGTCAAACCAAAGAGCTTAATCAAGGAGATGCTATAATGAGTTTTAGTTTCTCAAGGAATATCTTAGTCTTTCCATTCCAGAAAAAAGGCCACTATAAGATTTTCCCTTGTCCACTTAATGATCAAATGATTCTAATGACTTTCATCAAAAACCTATTTTTTAATTTTCTTTCTTGTGTTCTATGCATGCAAAGGGGACAGATGGAGGTAAACAAGAAGCCACCGACTCTGCTACATGTGCCAGAATGATTCTAGCATTCCAAGTTAACTTGCAATCATGGTCATTAGGATGCATATAAAATGTTGACACACTAAATAATTCCAAATGATGATAAGCTAGACCAATTAGGCATAAGCATGGAGCCATATAATGATAAAATAGTGTTCAAATTTAGTAACAAATAATAAATTCTAAGAAAAATAGAAAATAATTGGTTTGGTAAATGCAAGAAATTAGTATTCTCCTACTTTAACAAAGTTGTCCTAACTGACCATATATACAAACAAAGTAGTTTCTATTGCCAATTGAAGCTAAAAAATGCTTCACCTCATCAACTCTGACATTATAAATTTGAATTGTGGAATCTTCCATGCCAATAGCAATAATATTATTATCTTGGGGATGAAATGCCAAGAATGTGGCCGCAGGAGGAGGGGACATAAAGGTTGCCATAACCTGTGAAGAATTAACCCACGTGAGTAACGTGGATAATTTCAATGAACACAAACAATAAGGAGAACAGTTCAGAAAACAAGTGAAAAGTAATTGTAGACCTTGAATGTCATCATGTTGAACAAGGACACCTTCCCTCCCGATGCAGACATAACATGAGAATCATTTTTAGATAACGCAATGCATGCAGCAGACTCTTCCGGAGGTTTAGTGTCACTTATATCATTCGTCATCAGAGTACCACTAGGTGGCTGCCATAATTGTGGTGCAACATATACAGTAGCCTGAAGTATTAGAGATGGAGAACTATTAGAAAATAAAAGTTAATGATTAAGAGATACAGATTTTCTCATTTAATGACACAAGACAAACCTTGCCTAATGGACTCCTATCACTACATGGCCATTTCCAAAGCTTGTGAACAGCATTTGATGCGAGGGCCAAAAGAGCAAGACCAGAGTTAGTATACAGCAGCCTCACAACCTGCAATTAAGGATTGCTAACCCTAAATCATGGGCCTAGAAAAATCTAAAAGTTGGATAAAAAAATTGAACAATTAGGTCTCTGAATGCACCAAGTTTTTGCATATGTAAAACATATGAACGCATATAGATAGCTACACTACCCTCTGATCTTAATTTCTCAATACTGAACTAAGTAGAATAATACAAAACAATGAATATATCAAATATATTCACAATCAAACTTTAAAAAAAAATTATACGATGTGTGTCGGTATTATCCATGTGCATGTGTTTTTGTAAGTGTACAATGAAAAGATGAACCAGTACTCCATTGTTCTTCCTATATTGGGCTACCTAATTGCCTTTTTAGGTTACAGCAAGATTATATCTTCAATAGTTACTTAAGCTCCCACAAGAAAGTCCCTACCTCTAGCTCTTTATGCATGAAACAGATGTAACAACAGGCTAAATATGCATGGAAAAGGAAACGAATTCAAAAGAAAAAAAATTCAAATTAGTATGCTTTCAAATATGCTTCTATCATCTCTTTTACAGATTCAATTAATAGCAAACAACCATATATGTTCCCCTACCAAATACTTTTATCAAAAATCAGATCCTTTGCATGCATCAGGGGGGAAAAACTCCTCTCTCAAGCAAGCATAAAACATTGCTGATTTTTGCAAAACACATTAAATATGTAGCACAATAAAATAAACGTTTGCTGCACTTTTTTGCACCAAAAGAAAAAGTAAAACCAATTACACCACAATAAAATTAATTTCAGCCAGCAACTGTATCCCAACCCAGGACATTTGTATTTCAGAAACAAATAATATACTCTTGAGATCTTTGGTAAGATTTTACTTTTTGGCTATTTCCTGAATGAAGGTGCTATTATCAAGACAGGTTTAGAGAGAGGATGAAAAAAAAAAACCCTGTTTTGTATCATTGAACAAAGTTAGCATACTATAAAAAAAATCTTATGATGCATTGGGCAAAACAAATTTATTTGCAGTTATTTATTCATTTGAATCTGGCTTGAATGAGATATTGCATTAGGTGCGAAATTCAAATGCAGTAAAATATCTCATCCAAAGCCCTATTCAAAAGGATAACCACCCACAAATAAAATTTCAAATTAAACCACTAAGGAAAGAAGACAACATTGCTATCATGCAAGTATATTTGCTTCCAAACCAACAATGCACTAAAATCCAAAAACCAATCACATGCTTCAAGCACCTACTTTTCCTGATATTATGGCATCAGGTATTCGCAGGATTTTCAGGTAAAATGGATCTATAATGTCAGGCATTCTCCAGCCCTTGATCTTGTCTGTATCATCTGAAATCCGAGGTTTACCATCAACAAGCATGCAGCTGTCCACGGTACCCTGCAATGGACATCCAAATGAAATTAGGAGCTCCTTTAACACCAAAGATAGAATGCAACTGAAACAGCTCAACTTATGAGACTGCTGATACATACAGCAGGAGGGACTCTATCTGGGCGTTCAAGGGCTGAAGCAATGGCAGCATTCCCCACAGGAGCAATGGCAGCATTCCCCACAGGACCAAGAGCATTAATATTCAATGGCTGCAGAAAACATTGTCCAAAACAAGTGAAATAAGGAACATTAAATTATTAGCAACATAGAAAGAATATTCATTAAAAAGACATGTAGAGAAGACCATAAAAGATATGAGAAAATATAGAAAAATATACCATCCAGAAACAGCTGTCTAATGTGACACTGAACAGTTCAGCAAAGATAAAGTTACAGAGAAATATATAGCCATTTGTATCTAAAGAATCAAGAGCCTTCCTTAAGCTGTAATAACACCAAAAATGAGTAAATTTTGCTATACTCCTGGATCTTGTTTGGTCAAACAAATATCATATGTTACTCATTAATGCTTTATAAAATAGCAGTAATTAAAAACCCATCCTTAAACTCAGGATATACTGGCCCTATTGTAAAGAATTGAAAGAATCATGAATGGAAAAACTGTCTTTGTTTAAGGTCATTATAACAGAAAAGATCCATGCATGGACCACCACTAGCCAAAACTCAAACCACAAAAGATAAAGCAACCTGAACATTTTATAAACAAAATTGCACAATAAGCAACCAACAGATTCACCAAAAGCACACAACAAACAGTTCCTCATTCAATAAACTGCTAAAATCATACCTTCTACATTAAAATTCTGACTTTTGTCTTTTAAGACGGTCTTCCCCACTCTAAGCAATGTCTCCTAGCAAGTTAACTACCAAGCCAACAGGGCATGCGGTTCTAATGATGGTTTACTTCTTACAAGAGAATGATTTTACCAGACATTATTTATCTTTTACTTCTTACGAAGGCATGATTTTACAAGACATTATTTAGACAAGCCAATTGCCAAATTTAAGGAATAATTCAATCCAAGCACAAAACTACCTTAGAGTTGGCAGGTTCAGAAGGACCTCGATTTTTATCAGCAGCCCTGCTCTCCAACATCCTTATCAGGCGTGAACCATCACTGTTAGCCAAGATTTTGATACCATTATCACTAGTTGTAACTGCCAACAATGAACCTTCCTTGTTGAATCTTAGTCTGGGACTAGCCTGTAAAATGATTAGAATGGATAATTGCAACATCTGCAACTTAACTACTAATGAAAAGAACATGTAGCAATACTAACAGGCAACCCGCCATCAGCATCAACGGCCATCAACATGGTAGTATTATCCATGTCCCAGAACTTAATCTGGAATTCATCACCAGCTGCTAAGAACCTGTTTCTGGTTGTGTCAAACTGGACAACACCTAAAGAACGCTTCCTAAAACCAGAATATGCTCTTTTGATAGCTACCTCACTCTCACTCCACTCAATTAAATAGGATTCGCCATCTTCACTGGTTCCACAAGAGAAGAGCCTGCAAGAAAAAATCTAAGTTTTTTGTTCATATATGCATACACATAATTCTTATACATAATTACATATCAAGCTTGCACATAAATAACATCAAAATTATGCTTAAAACAAAAATCAGACACCATCTCATATAGACTACTTCTGACGGCAAGATGAACCATGGGAAAATAAGCTGCAATCTCCTTAATTTGAAAGAGATTTGATGCATATAAATGCCAACATTTCAATGCATAATTATGTAAATATGATATGGAAACATACCAAGACTTCCAAATAAATTCAAACAAACTGCCATCTCTCCAACAAATTAACATTTTTACCTAGTTCCATCAGCACTATATGCCATTGTCGTGCACCAATGTCCAGGAGCATTATAGTCCACTCTAGATCCCAAGCAATCATACAACCACGCTTTAATCTTCCCATCAATGGCGGTGGAAAAGATAAACTGTTCATACAAAAAGAGTTCGAAAATATTATGAGAATGAGAAATGAAAATTTTCAAAAGAAAGGCTAAAATTCTGCAGACCAACCATGAGAGAATACCTAGAAGCAGAAAACAAAGAGTACAAAGCTAACAACAATTTCTAAATGAGGTTTACCTGAATATTTTCTTTACAATAGGGCAAAGAGAATATACAGGAGCTTCATGGCCTTCAAATGTATAATGTATACATCCAGCTACAGTGTCCCATACCTGCCAAACATGGAACTTCAATATGAAAAAACCAATTCTTCTTCAATTTACAAAAACTAAACCAAGCCAAAAGTTGATACCTTAATCAGCTTATCATCGCCACATGTAACAATACATAATTGCTTGTTGGGATGAGCAAACGCTATGTCATTAACACCTCCAACATGGGCATCAATCTACAAAATATAATAGGTTGTTAATGACCTTATCTGTCATGATTCTCAAGAGATATTTGATGTGTTGTGATGGGCTTACCTCCAAATGCTGTCTTAATTCTCCAGTTGGATTGTAATGATATATCTGGACAATATGCTTCGAAAATGCAACACCTATAGAAAGGAATATTTAATTCAAGAACAGATAAAAGCAACTTCAAGAAGGCGAAGACAGGTAGATCAAACAGTATTTAAGTTTTGAACAGAAAAGTTAGGCAAGCATACCAAGCATATGTCCATCTGGTGCCCAAACACATCGATTGACTGATATCACAGCATCATTCAATTGCGCTGTCTGGTGTAGAATAAAGAAGAAAGATCAGCACTCAGCCAAAGAGATTTTTACAGGTTTGGGTGTATGGGTGAGCATGTAGGAGGATGTTTATTCTCAATTTCCAACCCCATTTTTATCAATGTTTTACATGATGGCAGGGGATAATTTTATCAACTAGATCCCCTAGCCACGAAGGAAAAATTGGCAATACCACAGGATACAGTACCTGAAAAGACATGGAACCAGCTGAGATATCCCAAACCTTGAACAGTTTATGGGCCAACCTTTCCCGAGATCCTACTTCCCAAAGGCTGATATCACCAACATTCGTGCCAACTGAAAAAAAAGAAAATATATCAATAAATAAGCAATAAATGTGAACTAAAATTTGCCCAGAATTTTCATAGCAAAGTGATATTAAGAAAAATATATATCAACCTAGGAGAATAGTTTGTTGTTGAGGATGAAAGTCCATGCTCATGACAATAGATCCTTGATTAAGGGCCCGCACAACAGTTTTTGGAAGGTCGTCTTGTGAGTAGATATTGGGAGTATGTGCTATACCAGAAAAATATACCTGCAGAATCCATATGTGAGCTTACTCGCTGTATTTACACAAGGAAAAAAAAAATCATACCCCTAGACACAACACAAGGAAATGCAGAGCATGTCCCAGCTAGAAGGTTTGAGAACTAATCTCATCTAAAGAAAAAAACTGAGGAAACCCAAGATAACTAAGGAATTGCACAATTTATCCACACCTCATCAGATTGGCCATTGTGAATGCACTTCATCAAATGCTCTGAATCAGCTGACTGATAATCCATCCCTGGCAGACCTGATGGTGTCCTTGGATGCATGAGGAATGCAGCTGAAACATCAGGGCAAAACAGATCAAGTAGAGCAAGTTTACTGAAACATTATTCCAACAGAGACACCAAAAGCCAGCTACATTGCACCTACCTGCATTAGAAGGCTGGACAAGACGAGGGGGGCCTGCTGCCATAGCTGCTGCATGAGGTAAAGAAGGATTACCACTTGACATCCAACCCACTAAAGCACCAGAAGTCGGGGAAACTACAGGCTGAAATGGCTGCACATCAGAGCCATCCAAGAATTATTTGAGAATGCTGCATATATTTTCTATCAGATAAATAAATTAATGCTAAATTCTTACAGCATGGACACCAATAGGAGGGAATGCCCCAGGCTTGGGAATTGGTCCGACAAGGGGACTGTTAGTAGGAGGAGGAGGAGGAGCCCCATTAGTAGTAGGAGAACAAGAATGATCCATAAAGAGAGTTTTAATGTCAGGGTTTGGATGAGGATTCTTGCAAAGTTGATGCTGCCAGTTTAGACTGAAAAATCCAACAGAGAAAATGAGCTAAAATACATACATTAAGGTTAGCTACCAATCCAAATTCGATTGTATCAATTGCCCTATATGCACATCGTATAAGTAACAAGTTATTAACAGAGACACATTGGCAAACCCCAGACTTTGTTTTCATAAGGTACGAAAGAAGAAAAGATTGAACCAAAGAATACTGACCAAGAATTAGTAAATAATCATAGAATAAGTAATGAATTACCCCTGGTTTATTAAGGTCCTTAGTCGTGAATTTTTAAAAGCTGGGAACACAAGCTTATCGCGAAATAAAGGATTTACTTCAATCAGCCTCTTAAGCTCTACAAGCATGATATTTCGAGCAGATTTCGTGTCTCCATATTTTGAAAGCTGTTCATTTTGCCTGATGACAGAATACAAAGAGCAAAATTTAGCATAATTCAATTAAGTAGCTGTCAAAAACAAAAAGAAAGCAAGAGATCATGCCTAAAGTTATCAAGAGTGAGCAACTGGGTAATCTCCTCGAAAAGTTCTTCATTATAGAATGCAAAAAGCTTCAGATCCTTTACAAGAATTTCAACAGCCTTTGCTCGATCCTGCCTGGTAGAAGATAACAGAACAATAAATATAAAAGGCATGCATAGATTAATTCAACATTAAGAAAGAACCACGACAGAAAACCACATAATGAAAGCCAATTCTGCATCAGGCTGAAACATCTTCATGAAGTATTCAAGAAAAGCTACCTCCATTATTCTATAGTATATAAAGTGTTCCTTTGACATCAGTCACTTAGGATTTAAGTTAAAAATGACAAGAAGCACATAGTTCCATAATCCTACAAGTTCACAATAAAGAGACTAACAACAGTACATCAAGTGCTAACCTGTCAAGAGCTTCCAAATACTTCTGCTTCCTAATTTCAAAGAAAATCTTCATTGAGTAACGGTTATCTTCAACCTTAGTGAACCCACATAGATAACGCTCGACTTCATCCCATTCACCAGCCTGGACCTGATCCTCAAAATATTTCATATTGAAGAAAAAACCAGACTCTTGTTCTAACCTGAAATTTAAGCAAGCCATCAGAGAGTCACATGCAAAAGCAGACACCAGAAAGAAATAAGAATCACATGCAAAAGCAGGGATTAGAAATCTATTCAAAGTCAATAAACTTAAGCCTATCAAAGTTGCTAAGAAAAAATAGAAAGCAGCAAAGTTACAAATTACCAATAAGCTATTTAAAAGCACGGAAAGGTTATTTTATTTGCTTTCCAGAAGTAAAATTAATGCAATTTTAGCTTTGGGAAGAACTAATAAAGCACATTTCTACAATGCTAACCAAATTTCCATGATTGCTTGCCATTTGCAACCCAAAAGGCATTAACTACCAGGTCTCATTAGATAAAATAACAGAACAGAAATAAGTTTTTCCCTCTTTCAGCAATAGGCTTAAAAACTCTTGTGCCATCACCCTTCCATGCTAACTCAACAGCCAAAAAGAAAGTTGATATGAACCAGTACAGCAAAATGAGGTAAATAAACTTACTTATGAACAGTTTCCTTGAACTTTTCCTCATTCAGGAACTGTAAGATCAAAAACACCGTCTCCCTACTTAAGGAAGACATCGTCCCGGGTACTCCTAGTCGCTCCAGCTCACAGATCGAATGGTAAAGCAAGAAATTAACTTTTACACTATAACTAACCCAAAATCTTCCTCCCAAAAACCTTACAACGCCAACAAAATCCAACAATTCATATAAACTCAAAGAAACACCTAGAAAATGCTTCTCCTTCAATTCCTTCTACAATTAGATTAACCTTCAAAATCTCTCATTTAAATACTTACTTTCACTTTTCCAACAAACGACCTTGATACTATTCAAAGCCCCAAATCATTACACCAAAGCCCCTTCTGGCCAAAAAAACAAAATCCAAATTCTTAAAAACCATAACAAACAAAAACAACCCTTCAAAACCTCTTTTTTCAAGCAAACTCCACCTTCACATAAACCCTAATCTCCTTTCACCTTAAACAAAAGATGCAACAACCTTAACTATCGTCTGAGGAAACAAAAATCTCAGCTTTGATTCTCTTTCTCTCTGTATCTTTATAATTTTTTTTCCTGGAATGATTAGGAGAAAGGTTTTGTTGATGTCTTGTATTTGTTGGATCTCCTTTTTCTTTTCCTTTTCTGTTTTTCTCTCACTCACTTAAACGCAAAAACTCTCTCTCTAAAGAAGTGTAATTTATATTAATATATTAAATACAAAATATATATAATTTTTATTAGTTTTAAATTGTGTTGCTTTACAAATTTTTTCTAATATTTTTAATTGTATTATGCTAAAATTAACCTATCTAGTACAATTTTGCCTTTACTAAAGTCATGAATAACTCTCTTTCTCTCTCTACTTTTTCAAAATTTTTGTTGTGTTTTTATTTTTTTCATTGGAGGTTTGAAGATTAAATCCATTATTTATAATAATCAAAATAATAATATGTTTATTTTTTATTTTCCCTTCAAACTATACCAGTTTTAAAAATAAGTAAAAGCCATAATTTTTAGGTAAAATATAAAATACGAACTTTAAAGACAAAATGACATTAAAATAAAGGAAGTGGTTCAAAATAAATAATAATTGGGATGGGAATAGGAATTCTTTTTCCTCGCACCAAAATAAATAACAGGAGAGGAAGGACATTAATTTTTTAAGTTGATGAAGAAAAACACTACTAATATGGGATAGAAACGATGTCAAGAAACATTGGAGAATTAAGTTTTTGGCAAAGGTTTTTAAGGTTGAGTACCTTAAAATATTTGTTCAAAGTTCGATCGAGCTCATAAATAAAATTTATTTAAAATTATTTAATTTGAATTTATTATTAAAATGTAAAATTTATATTAATAGTTAAATATTATATATTTTTAAATTAAAATTAAATAAAAATGACTTATTTATTATTAAATATGTTCACAAATTAAATCAAACACGAATTAAAAAAATTTGTGTTTATAATGAATCTATTTTAATCAAATATATCTTATAAAAATTATTACATTATAATTTATATTGATATGTTAAAAAATATTTTTTATTTTATAAAATTTATATAAAAAATTTGTGAAAATTTTAATCATTTAAAATTTTTTATCAATTTTGTTTCGTGTTGTCGTCATCTATAACATTATCATGTGATCCGAACAATCATGTGTTTACATTTTTAAGTGGAGTGGAAAAATGAAATGTCCTTATATAAACTCCTTTTTCTCTTATGGCCGGCATCCAATCTAGCAGGGTAGACTAGAGTTGAACCTCAAAGGACACGTGTCAGATTGTTATGGTTTCGTAAAGTACCCAAATGCCCATTAGTGGATGGGGTCGGTAGTAGGAATTCTAATTTCTAAATTCTGACGAGATGACACAGTGGAAAGTGGAATGTAAAGATAACCATCGTTGTCCAAGGAAAAAGAGCTTCTTTAGGTTGACAGTTAATTTGGTTTCAGTACCCCTCTGGACCATATTTCTTTTCAAATTCTACCCTATTTTCACCATGAAAATAATTTATCTGTATAATAATTTCATATAAAAAATTAATAATTCATTTCATATTTTATATAAAAATTATTTATTATAATTTATATTAATATAAAAATATTAAATATTTTGTTTATTTTTTAAATTTATATATAATTTTTTATAAAATTTTAAATTTTATTATTTTCATATCCTTTTTATATTATTTGTATATCATTTTTATTGTATTATATATCAAATTATTAAGTTTAAACAATCAATTCAACCCACCTAATTCTAAAAATATTATCACATCTACTTAAATTTTAGGTATCGATAAATGATGAAGGTTAAATATAAAAAGAGTTTATGTATTATATATTTTTTGTAGTTTAATGTTAAAAAAAATAAAATTATTAGTTTCATTTTTAAAATTTTATTT
The DNA here is from genome assembly GCF_002303985.1 of Durio zibethinus. The sequence goes on from NW_019168004.1 coordinate 6,257,483, forward strand.
TATCATTTATTTTGATACTTTAGACTATCACTATTAAACAACTTACTAACGTGACGTCAATAAACAATAAAATAATAACACATGTAAAAAAAATCATAAAAGTGTCAAGCTATTAATTATCATTTTAGCATTAAAAGAAAATTTCAAAATGTTTTGACAATTTTTAAAATTTTTTTAATTTAAAAAACTTTGAAATATTTCAAAAAAAAACTTATAGAAATTTAAAATTTTGAAATATTTTTAGAAATTAAAAAATTTAAAAAATATTAAAACTTAAAAATTTTTAAAAATCTCAAAATGTTATTAAAAATTCAAAAAAATTTCAAAAAAAATTTTGAAAAAATAAAAAATAATAATTTCAATAAAAATAATAATTTCTAAAAATTCAAAAAAATTCAAAAATTTAAAACATAAAATTTTTTTGAAAATATTGAAATTTAAAAATATATAAAAAATTTTAATTTGAAAATTTATAAAAAGAATTCTTCAAACTTTTAAAATTTTAAAAATATAAAATATAAAAAAAACTTAGAATTTTAATAAAAAATCCAAAAATATCTCAAAATTTCATAAAATATATAAAATTTTAAAATTGTAACATTAAAAAATTGAAAATTTTTCAAAATTTTTAAAAAAATTTTTTACAAATTTTTACATATTTTCAAAAAATTTTAGATTTCTATTATTTTCAATTTTTTTAAGTTTTTGTTAAATTTTTTTATTTTAACAAATTTTTTATTAAATTTTTATTTTTTTCATTTTTTATATTTTTATTAAAATTTTGAGATTTTTTTTAAATTTTTTTAAATATTTCAATTTTATGATATTTTTAAAAATTGTATGAGACTTTTTTTTTATTTTTTGTGAGTTTAAAAAAAAATATTTTAAGACTGATGTATCAATTAGTAATATGAAATTGATTGAACTTTTTGATACATATCAGTATTTTATTAAATGTTTATATCACATCAGTAAATTGACTATTGGTGTTAGTCTTAATACAAAAATAATGACAGAATAAAAGTTAAAGTATGAAATTAAAATTTTTTTTTTTAAGATACCAAACTAATAGAAAGGGTATAATATAAGAATCATTTTCATAATTAACCCTAAATTAAAAATAATAAACATCATTTTATAGGTACCAATATTATTGGTATGTTTGAGCTGAATTGATTGATAGTTTTGTTGATGCTATTAATTTAATAAAAATTGTTGGATAAATTATTAGTGAAGTTTTTAAATTTTATAAATAGGGTTAATAAAATAATATATGTCCTTTTTAAATATATTTTTTATTTTTTTAAATATGCATTAAGTAATTTGTGTTGTTCTGTTAATTCCACATGTGAAACTAAAAAATTTTACTAATAATATATTGAATAATTTCTCTTAATTTAATACTAGCTGTTTGTTAAGCTAAATTTAATTTTTTATAAAGAATTTAAATTCATTGCTAAATAAGATTTTGGTCTAGAGTTTATAATTGATCGCATTGATCTATTTGGGTTATATATCATTTTGAGTTAGCACATTTTAGATTAAGAAATTTTGAATCCTTTTAAGTTAGGATTATCTTGAAATGGAATAATTTTGAATTTAATATTTAAATTATTCAAATTCGAGTTGTCAAGTTTACATTTAAATTATTGATATTTAAAATTAAATCTATTAAATTTTAAGTCTTTTTTATCTTTTTTCAAATTTGGATGATTGTAATAATTTAAGTTATTTCGAAATTAAATAAGATAAATTCAAATTATTAAATTTTTTTTATCAAATTGAGTTGAATCAAAATAATCAAAAAATTTTTTAAAAAATATCAGATCAACTTTGCTAGCTCCGGCATTAAATTTTTTACACACACATATATATATATATATATATATTTCGAATGTAGGAAACTTCTAAGATGCTTCTTGTTAGTTATTTTATACACACACATATATATATATATATATATATATATATATAGGTGCAACTTGAGAATAAGTTGAGAAGTTAGACCTATTAAATAATTATATGAATTAATTTGTTTCTATCGTTGCAAAAGTCTGCTATAGTGTAGTCTCTTACCCTTTTGAGTCTGAAAATGGTTTGAGCTTAATAGAATAGATTCTAAACTCAAATGATGTGCTACTTTTTTCATATTGAAGTCAACATGATATTTTAGGTTTAGTTTTGTTATTTAATTTTTGAATTTTAAATTTATACAAAGTAAAAATAAGAAATAATAAATAATAAAAACATCAACCAAGTGGAATTTTTTATTTTTTAAACTAAAAATAAAATCTTTATATTTAGTTTTAAACTTTAAATTATTTATCATCTACATTGAAAATGAAGTCGTTTAGCTTTTTAATTTCATAAATTGATTTACGAAAATGTCACATGTTATTTAGCAATTAAATTAAAATTTTAATTTTCTTAATTATAGTTCAATGGGCATGCAACAATTTTATAAATCATTTATAAAATTTAAAATTTTCATCATCACTATAAAGTATAATTTTTCCTACTTGTAAAAGAATTTTTATCAAAAAAAATTGGAAAAATCATAATGGTTTTCTTCCACTTGACCATGGAATCTTGTATAATGGGCAAGTACCTAGCTACTTGGGCCCATGTATTAATTGAGAAAACTTTGGCTCAATTTCTCTAATAGGTTTACATTTGTTTTCATGCATAGGTTTAAAAAAAAAAAATTATCACATTTCTTTAAAGTAAATTTTTTATACTTAAAATTATCAAGATTTAAAAAATAATTTTTTATATGAATAGCTAGTTTTTAACATCAGTTATACATAAACAAACATATTTTAATACTCAATGTAAATGAAATTTTAATTGTGATTGGGTGAATGGTGTCTATATAGCTAATACATATAAATTCCAACTTAAAAGTTAAACCAAACTTACACACGTGGGACTTAAAACTTTAGGTTCCTTTCTTTGCTACTAAATTAAAATTTCATTAGCAATAAACCGATATACTTAAAAGGCAATGGTTAGAATATAAAAATTTATTCTAATTTTGCGTAACAAGATGTTTAAATTTATTTAATTTTTATTTTTATTTAATTGTTTTCAATTATAAATTATACTAAGTCTTGCCTAGTATTTAAAATACCTTGATCTCATGGCTACTGAATGGACTGATAATGTTGGCAATCCCATCTAGCAACCAATCCTTTGCTGGGCGTGCAAAGTTAGTACAATCAGGCCCATGTTGGCCCAATAATAATCTTGATTCCTGCGAAGGGAAGCCGACAAAGGAGAGGAAAAATTAAGAAAAATATAAGAAAAAAGTGAATGTTTGATCACATAAATTTTACACCATCAGCGTTGTGAGAAGTTACATTTTTTTATTTTCAAATTATATATTAGTTGATCAAGATTTTATATTTGATTTTTTTTTACAAAATTTATTTTAAATTATATTTTCTAATAAAATATCTAAAAAAGAAGAAAGAAAAAATAATGAAAATAAAATTAGAAGAAAAGAAAACAAAAAAAAAAAAAGGAAAAAGAAGATATTTTGTCATCTTCTCGCTATTTTTTTTTTTAAATCTCTTTCCTCCTTCTCTCCTATATATGTCTCATTTTCACTAAAAAAATCTAAAACTTTTGACTGAATTTCAAAATATAAATTGATAAACCAATTGTCTATGTATGAATAATTTTTCTCAAATTACTTTAAATTACAACTTTCTTTGTTGCTAAATAAAAGGAAGAAATAAGACTTAAGAACAAAAAACATAAAATACAAAATGGTTGATTAAGTACGTATACTTTTTTTTGAGGGATTGAGTGTAATACTTGATAATGGTTTTTTTTTTTCTAATTATTTTATAAAAATAAAGAAATAAAATAAAAAGCATAAAATATATAGCTTTCATCAAAAGCCAAATGAATACCAAGCCTCATTATTACTTTTTTATGAATTATTTTTTAATGTCTTCATCGTTATTGTTCCACATCCAAAGTCAAAATATAACTTGAATTATAAATTTCATAAAATTTAATTAAAAAAAAAGAAAATATCTTAAATGACTCATGAACTATTGTAATTTGTTAGATTTGATATCTAAACTAAAAAATATTACTAAGTAAGTACTTAAATTATAAAATCGTGTATCAATTTAATCTAAGAGTTAATTTCGTTAGTTTAGATGTTTACTTGGCTCGAAAATCTAAAAAAAAAATAATTAAATCAATAAAAAAATTAAACCCTAAACAAATTAATTCCCTTTAAATTTAAACCCAAAATTTAATACCCAAATCCTAAACCCCAAATTTGAAGAAGAAAGAGACCAAAAACAAAATAAGCCCTCATTTGCCATTTCTTGCATATCCACACTTCCCATTTGATATTCATATGCTTAGATAGTTTGATTGATACAACAAAAAATGATTTCACTTTCTCTTTATCTAGGATTCAATAAGACGAAAATGAAAAGAAAATGAAAAATAGAGGCTACTGCTTTAATAACTCATGAATAAACTTTTTTTTATAAGGGAAAATGGAAATTCTACAAAAAAAAACTCATCAAATTTCACCATGCCAAATATAGAAGAAAAAATATTATCTTATAGTAACTTATGCCTCAAAATTACAAACAAAAATATGTAGTAAAAAGATCGAAATGTTTTCTTAGATGAACAATCTCAAAAGCTTTTTTTGACTATCGCCCTTTAAACTACTATTATTTGCATAAGACCGGCTTCTCACTATTATCGTTTCAGACTCCTTCGATGACATAGCTCTTCTTCTTTTTTCACTACTCTATGATCACCGATCATCAAGCAAAGATCAAGATTTGTCACTATACATTTAACCACATCGCCAAAACCTTTCATTTTCATAAAATCTTCATCTCTTATTCGAAAACACTATCCACCGTCACTAACAATTTTTGAAACATCATCAAAATCTGACCCTGAAACACCATCGCTAAATTCGAGGAGAGGCTGTAACGTACCACCTTGAAGCACTATTTGTACGCCAATTTGAGGGTTAGGGTTTGAGTATTAAATTTAGAGTTTATGTTTAAAGGGGAATTAGTTTGTTTGGGGTTTAATTTTTTCTTTTATTGATTCAATTTTTTTTTTCAAATTTTTTGACCACACAAGCAATTCATATCATACTTACATATCATTTTGTGTTCACATGGTAAAATTTTATTGGCTAAAATAGCTAAGTCAGCATATAAGCTAATAGAATTAACTCTTTGACTAAATTAATACACAATTTCATAGTTTAAGTAATTATTTAGCGATTTTTTTATTTTAAGTATCAAATCTAACAAACTATAATAGTTCAAGAGCCATTTAAGACATTATCCTTAAAAAAATAATGAAGAGACTTGAGACGTTTATGACTTAATTTTGAAAATTTGAAATTTAATTTCTTGAAAATTTTGAATTCAAATTCTAAAACATGTATAATTAATTTACAAGATGTAAGATCTCATTATTTTAATCCGATGGTGAAGATTTGTTCATTAAAATCAAATTAATCAAATAAATAAAAAATTCAATCAAATCAATTTGATTAATTCGAATATTGAGTTAAGTTACATAATTAAATTGATTAATTCGATTAATTTCAATTTTGAAAGTTTTTAATGAATTGATGATAAGATATGAATTAATATAAGCATATAATCCATAATTTTAAGGTTAGAATATTTTAATGTCTTTAAGCATGTTTGTTTGAACATTTTAAATTTTTAAGAGAAAAAAATTTGCATTTGCTTGTAGATTGTAAATATAACTGCTATTGATCATTAGTAATGTTAATTAGATTTAATAATTTTAAACAAAAAATAATATGATACAAAAAATATTTAAAATAACGTAATAATTTTTATATTTTATTTTTATTTGGTAAAAAATAAATTTGACATGATACATGAGTTGCAAATTTTATTATTAACATCATTTAATTTAGTATTATAAATAATAGGCAAAAAAATTGCAAAAATGAATAAAAAAATTATTTCAATTGATTTATATAATATTTTAAAAAAATCACATTCAACGAACATAAATTCAAATTTCACAATCTTTTTCTTTATTTTCATTTTACAGATTTTTAGAAAAAAAATTACAAAACATGAAAAAACAAAAATTTCACAAGGGCATTTATGTCATGTCGGATAAAATTTTGATTCTGATTTTGGCACGTCACATTTCCTCGTATTGCTTTACGTCTCAGCACGTTTTTGAACAATATAATATAATTAATAAAATTGCTGTCCATCAGTCATTATCTTTAGCAGTTTAGGGCACGATAATTTGATAAGTACAAAGCTTATCTATTCTTTTTTTATAATTTCTTTCCTTCGATAAGATTTTTTTTTCAAATAAGGTCATGTTTTTAAATAATGTTTTTTAAAATTTGAGATTGTTAAACAAAAATATTTTAAAATATAAAAAAGAATAGTCATTAATTTTTTTAATATATAATTGATCATCTAAAAATTTATTTTTTTAATAAAATAAATTTAAAGTTTATCAAAAAATAATTTTAATCTAAAAAATAAATTAACTTCGAAAGTTGATTATGCATAGAAAAAATTAACTATTTTATAACATCTATAAAATTGATGTCATTTAATTATGCGTTATTTATAATTTTTTATAAAAATAATTTTTGTATGAAATTTAATTATAATTTCTTTTTTTTAAAAAAATAATTTAAAAATATTTATATAAAAATATTATGAAAATTTTAGATTAAATAAATACTATCAAATTTTTTGATAGAAAAGTAGAATTCAAATATAGTCTTTTCATTTAAAATTTATCATAACATTCTTTCAAAAATAATAAAATAACACTATTTGTAAATAATGAACATTAATGACTATATAATATCTAAGTAGAATATTAATAATTATATTTCATGGAATGCTATTTTAATTTTATTTACTTAAAATTAATTTTTTAAAAACTTTTTAAGCAAAAATATATATGTAATTAATATTAAACATCAATAATTAAAATAAACATATATATATATATATATTACAAATGAACACATTAATCTAAAAAATGAGACATAGACAAATTATGATAAAAAATAAATTTTTGAATTGGGTTTTCAAATATAAAGAGATCACCTGGACTTTCTAACCTCTAGATAGAGTTTGGGGTGACTATTTATATTTAAAATCCCATTCTATGATTTTTTATTATTTTATATTTTTATATTTGTTATTTTAAATAAACGAATTTATTTTGAGTTACAAAAATGTATAAAATTCTTAATGAAGTAAAAATTTTCAAATACTTCAATATTTAGGTAGTATTCTGAAACAAATTACTTCATAAAAGATTTTTATGCAAATCCTTAAAAATTTAAAATGAGTTTAGGGTTTTGGGTATGCTTGCCTCTCTAAAAATCTTCAACATATAAACAAACTTTCGGAGTAAATTCATTTTTATAATTCTTCTAAAAATAAATTTTTATATTCTTATATATTTCGTATACATTTCTTCTTTCTTTAAAATCATTATTATTATTATTACGAATAAATTTAAAGTGCATGAAAAATAAAATATACCAAATATATATTAAAATATAAAAAATTAAATTAAAAAAGCATGAAAATCCAAATAATAAAGAAATTAATAATGCGTAAAATCAAACTTGTAATTAAATTAAATAATATAAAAATGGCATAAGTAGAGTTAAAATTAAACACATATGAAAATCAATTTTATTGAGAACAAACTTTAAATCTTATATTTTTAAAATTTTTACTTATTATAAAATTCTAACTAGAATGAACTTTTTGGACTTATTCCTTTTTTGGCTAAACAAAAAAAATGACAAAGGAAAAATATTCAATGCAACATCTTTTTAATAATGCCCCACACGCCATGACTTTGGACGCTTGCATGATTTTATGCAATAACCTTACAATAATGGCCTCACACCGTAACTTTTATTTACTTACATGAAAGGCAATAAGGAAAGTATATCATAACCAAATAGGGAACAAAGCTAACGTTTAGGCATGTCTAGGGACTACCTCCATTTTTCTTTTTTTAATTTTTAATTTTTATATGAAACAAAAGTGTAAATAAAATAGATTACATCAATAACAACAACAATAATAATAATTTATGACATTAAAAATTAAATTGCATAAAATTAATTTTAGCATAAAAATTTAAACATTAAACATATTATGATGCATGAGATTTCAACTTTAATCAAGTAAGAAATAAATAAGAATGGACATATACAAAAAGCATGCATGACACCTATCAGGAAGAAAGTCAATTTCTACCTCATGCCTTGAAGTTTTCTCATGTCAGTGAATAAAAAAGACAAAAAACAAATTAATCTTTTTAGGCCTTTACTCCATCCAATGCTACTTTTTCACCCTATCTTAGATTAGATAATACAAGGAATAAGAAGAAGAAAAAGAAACTGACAACGCACAGCCTATCTAACCTATCCCTTATTATTAATTTGCAAAATTCTTCAAAATTCCAAGTCTTGGACCCACGGTTTGTTTTGTTAAAAAGAAGTCTTTTTCTGCAACTTAAATCTTAAAAGAGAATAGACTCAAAAGATGAACTCCCATAACCAGAAAGGGGGCGTAAGTTGGGTTTGGAAATGCTTACCGCATATATTTTGTTTTTGCCGCATCTTGGAAAGCTGTTGATGGAAGCTGGTTTTATAAACTTTTATTTTTTATTTTTTTGGTTTGTTTTTGCTGCATCTTGGAAAGCTATTGATGGAAGCTGGTTTCAGAAACCTTTTTGATTTTTTGTTTGTTTTTGCTTCACCTTGGAAAGTTATTGAACTCTTTATGCCTTCATGAAACTTTCATTTATCAAAACAAAGATTTGACAAACCAAAAACATGAAACTTCCTTATGCCAACAACCCAAGTAGGTGCAAGCATAAAAAAATTAAGCTTTTGTTTCTTGTTGCATATTTAAAACTGGTTTATAAGCTATAAAGGTTATCCTTCTATTTATCATTTTATAAACCATTAGCTATCATACAAAAAAGAATAGCAAACTCTAGGAAAATGAAGCTTTAAACTCCTATGTACAGACCAAAAAAGAAAGCCACGAAAAAAGAGAAAAGCTTTGAGCTTTAAACTTTATGAGCGAGTGAAAACCTTCAGGGAAAAGAAAAAAAGTTTCAAAAATAATACCTTTTCCCAAATTCTTTCTTTTATTTTTTTGCTTTCAGTTTTCTCTCCTTTTCTTTTATCTTCTCTTCTCATTTCTTTAATCTTTTCTTTTTGACTTCTTTAAAAATCTCAGACTGCTAAAAAAAACCTTCCTCTTTTCTTTTTTTTTTTTAAACTCCAACCCTGCCACCCCCTATATTGCTGCCCCATTGTTTGTTTCTTCTCTTCTCCATTACTTTGAAACTGACACCACCAGCCACTAACTTAGTTTGGTTTTTTTCGTATGTTGCATGCTTTTTTCCCTTTCCCCTTTTTTTGTGACAAGTAAGCTTATTCTTAGTTGGTTGTCTCTTGGTCCATGCAAACTTCATCATCATATGAATGAAGATAGGCTCACTAATGCCCAGCCTTCATGGGTTTTCCTTTTCATTCGAGTTCTTCTCTTTTCTTATTTATTAGATTGACTAATGGGTCACACTATAGACTCCACTTGGGCTTCATTTTAGGCTTCATAAAAGACTCATAAAATTCGCATTATCGGCTGCTCGTTGGTTTTACAATGGACCTTTGTGGCCTACGTAATGGTCCCTTAAAATGGGCCAAATATAATGGATCTAAAATACAAGTCATATCCCAAGTGTAAACACAAGTCCAGATTAACAGTATTAAATTATTATGAATAAAATTAGATGTCTATACTATTTCATCTCGAAAATTATATATTTTTTAACTTTCATGAAAATTTTAATAAATTTTAGTTTTAATGTATTTAATTTAAAATTTATTTTTATAAAATTAATATTTAATAATTTTTAATGCTAAAAATTAAAAAATAAAAATAATATTGACTGATTGAAATAAAAAAAAAGAGATTTAAGTATTAAAAAATACATAATTTTGGAGCATATGAAGATAGAAAAATAAAATTAAAAAAATCAAAAGTTTATATTTAATGCACCGATGATGTATACATGTTATATATTATCAATCAACTAAATGTTACCATTTTAACAAAGGTAACCTTAGATCCTTTAATGACAGGTGTTGGTCTCTAGGCTCATCGAGAATAATGCTCATTATAAGAAATTTTCCATATAATGACACTTGATTATATTGATGGTCAAATTACGTTAATAAAAGAAATTTATACTAATGATTTTTTAATACTGTTAGAATATATCATATCTATACTGACACTTTATACAATCGTCAGTATAGATAAATTTTTTTTGATGATATATAACTATCCATCAGTATAAATATATTATATACTGACACTTACTTATACTAACAATCAAATAATGTAAGTAAATATCTATACTAATGGATTTTTGTTATTGTCAGTATAGATAGTGCCTATACTAACACTTTATTCTTTCGTCAGTATATATTGATATTTTTTTGATGGTATGTGAATCACTGTCAGTATATGTATTAATATACTATTCGATTGTATTTTAACTATCGATATAAGTTTCAACTGGTAAAAACTATCCATAAGTAAATGGTATTATACCAATAGAAGTAATTAATTGTCAGTATAGATATAAGATATAATGATGGTTATATCTACTTATCAATATACACTACAAAATTTTTTTCATATATTGACACTTAATTATACTAATAGTCAAATTATGTCAATAAAAGATATCTATATTGATGGATTTTTAATATCATCAGAATATACAATATCTATACCAACATTTTATATAATTGTTAGTATAGGTAAACTTTTTTTGACAGTATATAAATATCTGTCTATATAAATATGTTATACACTGACAGTTATTATTATAACCGTTAGTATAAGCTCCAAGAAAATATTAATTCTTAATTTTGTTTTAAAAAATATTAATTCATAATATTTTACTGTAATAAAAATTCTCAAAAATTATAATTTCTCAAATTTCCCTAAAATTAAATACTAAATTAAATAATTACATGACAAAAAAAAGTTATTTATAACAATTAAAAAAAAATATTACATTCAATAAATCACTGAATAATCAATCAATAGATTAGAACACAAATCCAACATAAAATTAAACCAAATCCACATAGAATAAAACTTGAACCTTACACTTTTAAAGACTCCTCATTATCACTAAATCAAAACTTTATTGAATAATTTATTTTTTATTTTTAATATATAATCATCTTGTTAATTTCATTTATAAAATCTAAAAACTCTAATATCAACTAATTTGATAATTTCTTTAAATATACATACCAAAATATTATTAAGGCTTTAGTAATCACAAAGATAACCAATGATTACAATGTATTTTAATCAAATATTATTAAGGCCTTAATAATCACAAACATAGAACCCTTAATAATATTATTATGTATTTTAATTATATGAAAATCTCACAAAAAAAGCTTCCTTCTCTTTTTTCTAGATTAAATCTCTTATTCTCTTTAAAATCTCTACATGTCTTCTCCAAAAACCCATAAAGAGAAGTAGAACTGCAAACCAGATTTGAAAAACAATAGCAACCTTCCTATTTCACCTCACTTTCCCAAAGTTTGCCACTCGTCTCTTTCTTTCAACTGCTAGTCTCTCTTGATTACATTACTATCTGTTTCACTTTCTTTTGAGATGTTAAGCTGTAAGACTAGGGGTTTTTCATTTACACACAAAAAAGGGAACTTGCTAAATCTACAAAAAAAAGGAATGGATGTGAGGAAAATAGTTATGGTAATAGAAGATTTAGATGTAGTAAGAACAACACTCCAATGGACTCTTCACAATTTACTACGCTATGGGGACTTGTTAATTCTCTTTCATGTCTTCTTTCCCACAAAATCCAAAGGTAAGAAGAAAGCAAGGCTACTTCACTTGCAAGGCTATTAGCTTACTCTTTCCTTCAAGGAAATATATAACTCCAATTTCTTCAAAGTGAGTCAACTCTTGTTATCAAAAATTAAGGATAGAACTGAATCTTTTTTTTTTTTTTAAAGATTTTTTATGGCAAATTATCCCACAAATAAACCACAATTAGAGAATTTTGTTGCAGATGAATATTGAAATGACTGTCACGGAAGAAGACCAGAATGGCAGGATGATTGTAGCCATGGTGCGAAAGATTAGAACCTCTGTTCTTGTTGTTGGTCTTCATGATCAGAGCTTTCTTTACAAGTGAGTCAACTCCGTTCTTATAAATTATTTTCTTGTCTAATCATTATTATCATGATTCTTTTAGAGGCTGGACATGTGAATTAGGGAGATTATTTCTAGGGTATTTTTTAATAGGTCAGAGGTAAGGAGAGCTTTTTAAGAAGATACAAGAAATGGCCATAAGACCATTTTGAGACTCAATTATTAATTATATAGCTAAAGAGAAAAACAAGTTCAAAACTTGGAGGCTTATTGTGAATTACTTATGATGATGCTTGAGAACTAAGAAGGACAACAAGAAATAGGCCTCATTGGCTGCACTTTATGGTGAAAGGTTTCAGGCATTGTTCACTAAATTGGGCACTTATAAGCATGTGTCTATGTCAACGATGAAGAAACAGCCAAAAACCTTTTGAGTCCACTTGGTAGGCCAAATATAGTTTGTGAGTAATTGTTTTGTTGGGATCCTTTTCAGAAATAAACTCCATTGTCATTTAGCAATGGATAAACGTTCCTTTTTGCCCTAAAGCATGGGGGTTGGGTTATGACGGTTCTGAAATCATGGGATAATCAAAAGGCTTCTATCAAACTAGACTAGATTTCTTATATGGAACATAGTTAATTGGTTGACAACATATTCATTAGCATATTGTATTTTTACATAAAACTTTTTTCTCTTGTTTATTTATACTTTCAATCAAGAAATTAATGACTAAGAAGTTTGAGTTAAAAGTAAAATTTGAAAGTGATTCCTTTATAATAAAACAAATAACCCAATTCAGAGTTAACAATTTATTTTTGAATCTTATAAAATTTTATATATTATGACAATAAATACTGCAGCATATGCATCATGTTTGCAAATTGCATTGGTGATTGTAATTTTCGGTCTTTGAACCATGTTCAAGGGGAAAAATAGCATAAAGATAGTTTTGGTCCCTAAATTATGTCTATTTTTATATGAATGGATAATTATCCACTGGCAACGGAATGGATTTTTTCAGTTTATCATATTGAAATAATGCAATGGTATTTCATGCAATATATATAAAATTTGAATTTTTTTAAGGTGTCTACTAGAAATTAGATTAAGCTAGTATCTATTCTTAAATTGGATATATTCTACCTTAGATGCTTTTCTAACCAAAATAAGTTTCATTAATGTCAACTATAGTACCAAATTTCTAGACTTTGTGGCTATTAAAGCCTAACCATATGGGGGCCAAAAATTTTGGAGCCTTATCTCCAATAGACAAAGTGTTAGTTATCAGCTTTATTTCGATTTGCCTGTGTGTAAATATGTATGCCTTTGCCTGTTTGATTTTTCTAATTTAGAGTTAAATTGTTTCTCTTACATCTCACATCTAAGCTAATGTTGGCCATTACTCATAGGCATGCACATTTTGTTTATCAAGTAGATATTTATTTCTTATCAGTAGTTAATGGATTGCTTTTTTATGACTTTTTGTCATTTCTTGCTGTTCTTACCTTTTGTATATATATAAGATAATTTATAAGGATTATCTAATTGTGTTTTTTTATGCTATGCAGATGTTTTTTGTAAAAATCTATGATGAGATCATTTGCTTTAGGAAGTTGTTTATTTATACACCTTGTTTGTAGACATTTAAGTATAGACATTTAATGATATTTATTTTATCGATGTTTGTTTTATCAAACTTAGTATAATGATTTTAGTTCTTGACTTATGCTAAGTTTGTTGATTATAAACAATTTACTTGTAGTTTTAATGTTATTAAATATTTTTACTTTATTGTGTATTTATTTTTTATATGAAAACACATCATATTATGATTATAAATAAATTAATATTAATAATTAAAAATATAATTAAAAAAAATTTATCAACGTCTTAACATTTATACTGATACACTTGATCGTTGAAATATTTTAAATTATACTAACAGTCACCAATCCTTAGTAAAATATAATAAAAAATTAAAATATACAAGTTTATATTGACAGGCGATAATTATTGGTACAAGTAAAAAAAATTAAAATATACAAATCTATACTGACGAGCATTAATTGTCGGTATAGGTAAAAAAAATTAAACATACATGTTTATATTGATGGCATTAACCATTGATAAAATGTATAATGGTGAAACACATAAGAGATACTATACTAACGGATATACAATTATTGATGGACTTGAATCGTTGGTATGTCTTTACAAGTTATTTCGATACTTTAAAAACTGTCAGTATAGATCTATACCAATGGTTAAAAATTCGATAGAATATACATTTTAACTATCGATATAGAATTTAATGTGTCATATTAATGGATTTTTAAGTTTTACTGTCGGTTTTTTAAGTGCCAGTATATGACAGTTTTCTTGTAGTGAGGTGTGTGGCATGTGGCATGGAACTGCCATGGGCTTGTGAACCCACGGACAGTTTGGGCTCTTCATAAGATTGTGAAGAGAGAAGGTCTCGAAATTGTGTTGACATAGCACTTGACAAAATCCATAGAAAGCTTAATATGCATTCAGCTTTCGAGGTGAATGCAACTGGAAGAAGCAGTGGCCTGGTTATGTTATGGAAGGAGGAGGTGACACTAAGTTTGCTTAGTTACTCAAAGCATCATATCGACATGGAAGTAGTGGATCCGTAGGGCAAGGAATGGAGGTTGACAGGATTTTATGGAGAACCAAATGTAAGGATACAAAGCGAAGTTTGGAATATGCTGCGAACAATGGCGACCAACTTAGGGAAACCATGGCGCTGCTTGGGGAATTTTAATGAAATTATGTGGGATAATGAAAAAATCGACAACAAGCTGAATGACAGATACGGGGCTTTAGATAGGCGGTTGAAGATGTTGGTATTTGGGGTATAAAGGGTTATGGTATATTTGGGAAAGGGATGATGGATCGAAAGCAATTTGAGAGAGAATGGATTATGTATTGGGCAATGAAAGATGGAAGGGTTTGTTTCCCCTGTATGCAGTTCACAATTTACTAAGCACAGAATCAGATCATAATCCAATTCTGGTTGACACAGATGGAAGCAAGAGAAGGCAATGACGTGGACAAAAGTGGATATTTCTTTTCAAAGCCATGTGGCCAAAGAGAATGCATGCGAGCAGGTTATACATTATGGATAGGTATATAGTAGCTACGCAAACATTCATGCAAAGATGGACAACGTAAGAAATGGGTTAACAACGTGCCATAACAGAACCTTTAGAAGCCTCTATGATGATATTGAAAGGGTTACCAGAGAGTATGAGAAAGCCAAAGGGCTCGAGCTGAGTACTGAAGCTAGCACAGAAGCAAATAAATTGCTTCATGAACTTAACAAGCTTTTGAAAAGAAAAGAGGTATTTTGGCAACAAAGGTTACGAATCTCATGGTTACGCGAAGGAGATAAAAATACAGCTTTTTTTCATGCACAGGTATCCAGCTGAAAGAGGAATAACTTCATCCAGGGGCTGGAGAATGAAGCATGGGTATGGTGTGAAGATCCTACAGAGATAAAAGAGATAGCAATTAATTATTTCAGGAAGTTGTTTGAATCCCAAAGCCCATCGAACCATGGAGAGGTACTAGAGACCGTTGACATAATAATGTCTGAGGAGATGAACACTGCTTTGCTTGCAAATTTTTGACCAGAAAAAATCAACGAGGCAATAAGACAAATGTCTCCAACCAAAGCTCCAGGACCAGATGGGCCACCTGTATTCTATAAAAAATATTGGCACATTGTAGGATTTTGTATCACTACATTTTGTTTGTCTTTTTTGAATGGTTAAGGTAGCATCCAGGATATTAATTCAAATAATATAGTTCTCATCCCAAAAGTGAAAAACCCCAGAGCTATGACAAATTTCAGACCAACTAGCCTTTGTAATGTTAGCTATAAAATTATAGCTGAAGTCCTAACTAATAAGCTGAAACACATTTTACCTTAATATGTAAGTGAGTTTCAGAGCGCCTTCGTCCCAGGTAGATTGATAAATGACAATGTACTGATTACTTTAGAATTACTGCATCCTTTGAAATTGAAGAAGATAGGTAGGATGGGGTATGCAGTTCTCAAACTTGATATGAGTAAAGCCTATGACAGAGTAGAACGGTTTTTCCTCGATCGATTAAGGGGAAGTTGGCTTTTAAAGATAGACGGATCAACGAGGTCATGCAATGTGTGAGATCAGTATCCTATTTTATTTTAGTTAATGGTGAGGTTTCGGATAAATTCTACCTAAGTCGTGGATTATGCCAAGGTAACCCCTCATCACCGTATCTATTCTTATTATGCACTAAGGGCTTTTTAGCACTTTTACTGAAATATCAGAAGGAAGGAAGAGTAAATGGGGTGAGAGTAAGTCAGAATGGTCTAAAAATTAATTACTTATTTTTTACAGATGATAGTTTGCTTTTTTTTTTTTTTTTCAAAGCAAACTAACAGAAGAGCAATAGGGTGAAGAGCATTTTTAAGGCACATAAAGAGGGTTTTGGGCAGCTGGTGAACCTAGAAAAATCACAACTTTATTTCAGTGCAAATACTCCAGCGAACGCAAAGGGGGTTGTCAAACATTGTTGGGGTGTCCAAAATACCAATAACCTTGAGAAGTACTTGGGGCTGCCGGCCATTATTGGTAGAACAAAATGAGGGCTTTTAGAGAATTGGTGAATAGGATTAAAATGCAAATCCAACACTAGAGTAAGAGATGTCTGTTTGAGGGGGGAAATGAGGTCTTTATAAAATCAATTTTGCTAGCCTTTTCCGTATATGCAATGAATTACTTCCTCCTAAAAGGATTATGCGAGGAAATAAATAACATAATAAGCCGCTACTGGTGGAGCTTAAGAAAGGATAGGAGAAGCATGCATTAACCGAGATGGGAAAAGGTTTGTTTGGCCAAGCTTGATGGAGGGATGGGTTTTAGAGACTTTGAAAGCTTTAACCTGGCTTTACTGGGAAAGCAAGGGTCGAGGTTACTAAAATATACAAACTCTCTAGTGCATAGGGTTTTCAAAGCAAAAGCACTACCATTGTAGAGGTACCGTTAGGAAATAAACCTTCATTCACGTGGAGGAGTATCTGGACTGCTAGAAATGTGCTAAAAGCTAGCCTAAGATGGAAGAGTGGGAGATGGGAAGCAAATTCGAATATGGGGCGATGACTGGATAAGGGATGGTAAAGAGTTAGCCTTTCCAGCAAACCAAAACGGATTGCATGAAGATTTAAGTTTTTAGGTGGAAGCTAAACCATGGAATTCTACCTGTTCTTTGCAACCTGAGAAAGAGGCATATAGATACACCAACCTTGTGTCCACTATGTGGGCAGAATGGTGAGACTATCATGCATGCGATTAGGGGCTGTTATAGAGCAAGGGAGATTTGGACAGCAGCGGTAGTGGACAACAAGTGGATGGATCAATCTCACACGATAGAGAGGGACCGGGTAACTGGGTTGGTGGACTCGTTGGAAATGATGGCTTCAAGGAGGGACTAACTGTTTGCTGGGCAATTTGGCACAGAAGGAATGTGTTCGTCAAGGAAGTGGAGTTGCAAAATCCTCAGGTCACAGCCAGCTTTGCTACAAACTACATAGAGGAGTTCATAAAATGCCAGGGAAACGGAAGATAAGGGTGGATGACCACATTAGATGGATTCCACCTCCTGTAAAATTAGCAAAGGTCAATTTTGATAGAGCTTTGAACACTGCAGAGGTGGCTGGAGGAATGGGAATGGTGGTGAAAAATAATAAGGGTGAAGTCCTGGGATCTGCTGTACGTTATGTGGAAAGGGTTAAGGACTCCACAGTAATAGAAGCTCACGCAGCATTGGCAGGGATCATCTTTGCAAGGGAATTAGGTTTTATTGCTATGGTTTTGGAAGGAGATGCTGTCGAAATCATAAGCATGCTGGGAATAAAGGCAAAAGATCTGTCAATGATTGGTAATTTATTGGATGGAGTCAAGGCATTGAGTCAGGGTTGCAATTTCTTTCAATAAGATGTCAGGGCAACGAAGCTGCTCACAAATTGGCAAAACATGCACTGGAGCTGAAAAATGATAGATACTGGATAGAGGACTATCCCTTACTGTTAAATGATACTATTGCTTCATAATGTAATCCTATTATTTAAAGGAATCCACCTTATTTCAAAAAAAAAAAAAAACTACCATCTCGTTAATGAACAATTTTAAAAATATGTTTATATTTGATAATGTATAAATTCTATATACTATCGTTAAGTCACATATTGACAAATTAATGAGTAAATTTTAAAAGATTAAAAATCTTAAAATTTATATAATAAAAATTAATTTTAATTTATTTTTAAGAACTTCTTAACTTTCAAGTTTATTTATTAATTGTGTGTAATCATTGATTTATGATAATGAATAAAATTTATAAATTGTCACCCATCAAATATAAATTTTTTAAAAATTTAAAACCTTTAATAATAAATATCTTAAAATTCACGTCAATGTCACGTGAATATCACATGACAAATAATATTTAATGATCCTGAACGGATATTTTATTTTTAAGAGTAACGATTAATAGGGATACAATGAACAGACAGGCAATGCCTGGGAAACTAAACAAGGATTTAGTTTACATGCAATCTAGGAGTGACATGCACTTGCAATGAATTTTTCATCACGGTAGTAAATTCATATTTTTAAGTCAAGTCCACAACATCGCCTTTCCAATTAGACCATTTGAAATGCCAAACCATGTTCGCCACAAAATACTCAAGGTGAAGCACTGCCAAATTATATGCTGGGCACATCCTCCTCCCAACCCCAAATGGCATCATCTTGATCTCTCTTTTTCCTGTGATATCAAAAACTACTTCCCCATGATGATGATGATGATCATCACCACTATTTAAGAACCTTTCAGGATTGAATTCCATTGGATTTTCCCATACCTTTGGATCCCTTCCCATTTCAGCCACCATGAAAGTTACAATACTGTTTTTGGGCACAAGAAAACCATCCAACAGTACATCTTTTGTCACAGCATGAGGGACTACAAAAGGGGCTGGGGGATGACGCCTTAAGCCTTCCAGAATAACAGCTCTAAGATATGGCATTTTTCGCAAATCATCTTCCTTTATCTCTTCTTCTCCATCTCCTATAACCCCTTTAATCCCTGAATAGCTTGTCCTGGATATGTTGGTACTTCACTAAATTTGCCATGATCCATTGCAGAGCTGTGGTTGTAGTATCAGTGCCTGCAGTGATGAACTCAGAGCAAAGTGTCACAAGTTCCCTTTCTTCAAGCTTTCTCTTCTGCTCTGGAAGGTTTAAATCAAACAATGTATCAACATATGGAAGGAAGGGCCCATCGCAGTGATTTGTTTCTTTCAATGCCTTTCTAGCTCTTATTAAAGGCACCAGTGTTTTTTCCTGATCTTTTCGAACCTCGAGTAGCTCCTTCCAACGGTTGTGAAAGAAAATTTTCCCGAAACATGGAAAGAAATTGACCATTTTGGATCTGTTGAAACTTAGTAGCACACGACGTTGTACATCCCTAACGTCTCTGATTTGTTTTTGCTCAAGCTTGCCACCAAAGCACATGTAAACTAACAAACAAAAAATGGCATGTTGGATTGGTTCCATTACTTCAACACCATCGTCGACGCAATCCGATTGGGACTTCAGGTCGTTGATTAAGATTTCAAGTGCCCATTTACGAGCACATGAATAGGAATTTATTTTCGAAGGGTGGAGAATATTAGAGATGAGATTACGACGGAAGAGGAGCCATGTAGGGCCATAAAATCCCGAGGTGATGTTATGCTGATCACAGCTAAGTAATTTTTCACTGGCAAGAGCTTCAGGGCGGTCAGCAAAGATGGCACCCTTGATAATCAAGGCTTGATGAGCAAGGGAGTGGCTGGAAATAAAGATTATGGGTTTGGAACCTAGTCGAAGAGTGTAAATTGGACCATATTTTGCATGCAGTGTGGGAACCCAGGCAACGATTTGTGGAAAAGATTTATGGAGCCATAACATGTTGCCAATGAATGGAATTGAAAAAGGACCTGGGGAAAGTTTGTGGGTGGTTTTCTTGTTGAGATGGCTGCAGAGAGATTTAAGAAGGAGGGAGATGAATAGGGTGATCATGACGAGAACAACGATGATGATGAAATTGGTTCCCATTTCTCAAGAAAATTTCTGTGGTTGGGACTTGGGAGTTAGGAGGTGATTGGATTCAAATCAATTTATATGAGAAGGAAAGAAATCATGGTGGAATAATTATTTGTGTTCACATAAACTGGATAACATTGACAGCTAACGTGGCATAAGAAAAATCATATGGAGATTACATGATAATTTCTTTACTTTGTACTCAAGTTATCTTTTGCTGTATGATCGAGTCACATAATAGGAACTTAAAGCTTGAGCAGCGGCTGTTAAACATTTATCAAATCTTAACAAACTCATATATAAGTTTAACGAAAATGAAAAAAATATATGCTTTATATTTTATTTGTAAACATGAATTATAATATTATAATATTTATTATTTATATGTATTTGATAAAAAATAATTACGAAGCAAAAGACATAAATTGCCAAATATACTTAAAAACTCAAATTCTAAACATGTCCATGAACAAATCTAAAAATTAATTCCTTGCCCCACACGGAATTTCAATTGAAGATCTTCTAGAAAAACAGAGAACACCATGATAACAAGCAAAATTTAAAGCACCTTCATCACCTTCATCGTGAGCTCTACTACTATTGTTCTTAAAATTTTCAATCATTACAATAAGAAAACACGGCACCAGCTCCCTACAGGGGCCCCACAAACACGGCTCTACTACTTGTCAAGCCTTTGCCTCAAGTTAAGGCCCTTGCTCTATCCCTAGAGAAAAATATATATGGTTACCTGCATATAGGCTCAAAACCCATAAATCTTTGTTGTAAGCCACTCTCTTGCTCATCAAGCATCGGCGAATCCACCTTTTGTGAAGGGTGTTCGTAGAAACCTTCTAAAATTAAAAAATAACAAAATTTAAAAGAAAAATTGAACACTTTCAAAAAATTTTTGGACACTTTTAAAGATTAAAAAATAAGAAAATTTATCTTAAACACTCTTTCCATCGATTAAATTGATAAATCTGATTAGTATAACATCCTTCGGGCATTCTATGGCCCTACATGGCTCCGCCTTTGCCATAATCTTATCTCTATTATCAAAACTCAATTGCAAA
Source organism: Durio zibethinus (assembly GCF_002303985.1). The sequence continues at coordinate 6,278,985 of NW_019168004.1, forward strand.
CCGAAGCTGCACGTCCTTGATATCTTTTTTTTTTTAATTATCATGTCGTCATGTCTTTATCATGTCATATATATATATATATATTACGTCTCCATGGTCCGTGCTTCATATGTATCTCTAATCATCTAATGAACATCACGTTGAAGTCATGGAGCCTCTACAACACGCTTTCTTTAGTTTGTTAGCTTTTATTTGCTTTGGTGAGAAGATTGAAGAAAGGCAAATTCAAGATATCATGGACGTGCAGCTTCGGTTTGCAATTGAGTTTTGACAAAGTCAAAATACTCAATCTGTTTCCGACTTTGGGAAAAATTTTCTTTTACAAGCGTAGGGAGAAGCTTCGTCAGCTTCTACAGGAGCATGATACCTTCGATAAGAGCAAGAAAGGCGTTGAGGGAAGAAAAATATGAAAAGGATCAATATAGCTGTATGAAGAACGTAACGGAATGTGACACTTGGAGGCATAAATCGTAGAATCCTGTGATCCATTAAGTCTTTGAACGTAAGTTGCATACCTAAATTGAGGGCACCTCCAACTGGGTGTACGCCTTTACTTCCCTAAGTTGGCATATTGTTTGATTTACTAGAGAGGAAACGAGAAAACTTGAAGAAAATGAAATTGTGAAATTGTGCTGAGTTCTTCACTGCAGGCACTGATTCAAGTAACAACGTCCACAGGATCTAGAATGGATCATGGCTAATTTGGTGAAGTACCCACATATTCAAGAGATGTTATTCATGGAAATAAAAGATGGGAAAGACGTCATATCTTAGAGATGTTATTTTGGAAGGTTTAAGGCGTCATCGACTAGGCCATTTTCTCGTTCCTCATTTTGTAACTAAAGATGTAGTTTTTTGGTGCCAAAAAACATTGTTGTAACTTTTATGGTGGCAACAATGGGACGAAATCCTAAAGTATGGGAAGATCCAATGGAATTCAAGCCTGAGAGATTCAATGGTGATGATGGAAGAGATTTTGATATTACAGGGATAAGAGAGATAAAGATGTTGCCATTTGGTGAAGCCTATCGTTTGGCAATGATTCACTTAGAGTGTTTCGTGGCAAACTTGGCGTGGAATTTTAAGTGGTTTGGTTCGAAATGATCAGATGATGTTGATTTAACTTAAAAACATGAATTTACGACCGTAATGAAGAAATCATTGGAGGTCCATATCACTCCTAGATTGCATGTCCACTAAATTGTCTTCTTTTCTACTTAGAAACGATATATATGCAGCTTTAATTACAAAATATCCCCGAAAAAGTGGTAGATGCTTGAACCGATTAACCAATTTTAACAGTATTTTCTAGTTGTTCCAATATTTTTTCTGAAAGCTATTTGTTCCATCACATAATGTTATAAAGGAATTCCTATAAATATAAGTATTCATTTAATCTGACTCGATTGGTGTACATTTTTATAATTTTAATTTTGGATGTATTCAATAAATCTTTTTTTATTTTATATTTTGATTTTAAAATCTTATTTAAAATTCGATCTTATCAAACTGGATTCATTTGATCAAATGAGTATCCCAACCATTGAATAGGTATATTGTAATACTATAATTATGAATTCTATAAAAAATATTTATTAATTCGGTCAAATTATATTTTCAAATATATCAACCTTGGAAAACGCCATTAAAATTGTAAACTAAAATTTTTGCGAGTTTATAGCTTGTTTTTAGTGATCTTTCAGGTGTGTCAATTTCTACTAGTGTTGCCAAAAAAAAAAAAAAAAAAACACTTGCCCAACAACTTAGACTCATGAATTTATAATTTTTTTTTGTATTTTGTTACAAAAAATTATGATTGTTTTCATGCGAACTCCTATTATTTTAAGGACATAGGAGCAATTTCTTAGAGTTGTAAGGTTGAAAATGAAATTAACGCAATACTAAATGGATTCAAATGATGATATTGAGAGGCATATCATCAAGATCAATGACATAATCCAAGAATTGATCTGGCATGACTACATACACATTAGGAATGACTAGATTAAATTTGAAATACTGATTGATACATTTTTAACTTAAACAAAAGAATCTTCTTTAAGATATTTGAATGTCTTTGAAAAGTGATCCTATGTATGAAATATTAATTAAGTATATTTGTGAAGGAATATGTGAGAATAGGGTAAAGAGAAGTGCGACTCTTTTAATCTGCCCAAGTCTCCGTAATAGGAAACACAAAATTCCTAGACCTTCATGGATAGGCAATGTGAATGCAAAACTTTTAGAGGAGTTTTTGAAGTCATTGCTTATTTTTAGATAAGTCATTCGTAAATGATTAAGAATGTGTTTAATTAACATTTAGTATATATATATATATATTACTACGAACATGTTTATGGATTCAAATATGCTTTGTAAGACTTGTTTGTGTAAAATCAATATATGTTATTGATTATATATTACTAATCTTATGGTTAGTGAGAGTTCTAAGATAATTGATTTGTTTTATCTTGAAATGATTGATTTTACATAATGAAATGAATTAGTGATAATTAAACACATTAAAAATAAAATTTAATTGTGAACATAATGACCTTTTAGTTTCATTTTTATGTGAATAATTGTCATTATTTTATTTATTTATTGTAGCAAAACAAGAAGTGTGCAATGCTAGGCATTTATTAGTGTATATGTCTCTCAAATGTAAAATTATACTTTGAAATGACTTTTACTTCTAAAACTATTATTGCTGAATTAAATAAGGGTGAAAAGCTAAATGAGGACAATTATAAGATTCGAAGTATGAAAATCCAATATGTACTTGAAGAATAATAGCTTCTTAATGTTCTGAATAATATCCTTAATAAGCCTGAAAAAGAGAATACATTTTAGCATAGAAGAGACTAAGAGGCTTACAAAGTCTAAAAAAAGAAAAACTTAACTGCACGCATTATATTGCTTACAGTATAGAGAATGATTTTATGCATAAGTTCCAATCTAATGAAATAGCCAAAAAGATGTGGAGTGCCTTAAATGCAAAGTTTGGTGCAACTTTGGTTACCAAACTAAGGTAGCTTACTATTATATAAAAAATGACCTAATCATAATATGAGGCAGCATATGAAAGAGATGTTAAACATGATAAACAAGCTGAAAAAAGTTGGCCACACTCTGACAAATGAATAACAGTTTCAAGCTATCATCAATTATTTGTCATATAGTTAAGAGCACATGAAAGTGCACCTTACCCACAATGACAGAATAAAGATTCTTGATGATGTTTCCCATCATTTTTAACTAGAAAAATATCGTATGAAAGCATTTAAGCCTAGTGTTAATGCTTGTATGTCATTCTTTAATTTAAAAGAAACTTTGGGCTTTAAGTGTAGGCTACATAGTGGGAATAAGAAAAAAGCTCTGGATAAGCCAAAAAATGTCTAAACCAACAAAAGACAAGGTCCCAAGGCTCATCCTAAAAAAAACAAATTGAGAGTCAAGTACTTTAATTATGGCAAAAAGGGTCATTTTGCTCATAAACTCAACAAATCAAATAAGTTACAAACCCTTAAAGTATTTTTACGTAATGTTGAAATTACTGTATTTGTTTCTAATACTATTATGATGACTAAATCGCATTTTTTATGAATTGTATTCTCAGAGACCACAAACCATATAGCATGAGACAAGAATACATTCGTGGATTTTTGTTGGATTCAATATAAAATAAAATGGATCTATGTAAAAAATCATTCATGGATTAAAGTAATGGGAATTGGCACCTACAAGCTATCCATGTGTGGTGGCAAAACTTTTATCCTACATAATGTACTTTTTGCTCTTGATATTTAATAAAATTTGGTTTCTATTGCTATTCGTTTTAGTTTTGGATTTGTTTTGAATTTTAACAATTCTAGTTTAAGTTTATATTTGGATACAACTTATTATGGATTTGGATATTTGTCAAATGGTTTATTATGTTAGATATTGTTTTATACAATAAACTAAGCTTTTTCCTTATAATTGATTCTAATATGAATATTGATGTGAATATTTGGCATGCTAGACTTAGCCATATAGGTCAACAAAGAATGGATAAATTATCAAAAGAAGGATTCTTAGGCCCTATTAAGAAAGTTAATTTACTATTTTGTGAAAGTTATCTAGCAAGAAAAATGATAAGAAACTATTTGGTAAAAGAACTAGAGTTGAAGTTCCATAGCAGTTGATACATTCCAACATTTATGGCTTAATAAATGTAAGGTCATAAAAAGAAGGTCAGTATTTTATCACATTTATAGATGATTTTACACATTTCAGGTTCGTCTATTTGATTTCTTACAAGTTTAAAGCATTAAAATGCTTTAAAAAATGTGTAACCTTAGTAGAGAATCAATTAGATAAAAATATTAAGGTATTAAGAATGGATTAAAAATGTGAGTATTTGCCTAATCAGTTTAAACAATTATGTGATAAAAATGGTATTGATAGGTAGTTGAAAATTTCAAAAACTCCATAATAAAATAATGCTATAGAAAGAAAAAATAGAATTCATCTAGAAATGGTGAGGTCGGTAATGGCCCAAGCAAATTTGTTAATCACTTTTTGGGGTGATTTGTTATTAATTATTGTTTATATACTCAATATAGTACCCTTTAGGTTAGTTACATCCACCCTTTATGAATTATAGACTAGAACAAAACCTAATCTCATTAATTTAAGACCTTATGGTTGTACTACCTATATACATGAGACCATTCATCCACATGGCATGCTAGGTCCTTTGAGGTAAAAAGAATATATTTTTAAGATATTTTGAGCATTTAAAGGGATACATATTTATAGATGAATAGTCAAATGCGAGTGTAACCAAATTTGAATCTCGAGATGCCATTTTTTTGAAAAATAAGTTTTCAAAAAGAGGTGAGATAGATTAAGAAATGTCTCTTTACAAGATTAATGAACCAAATGATTTGTTAGTTCCAAATCAATTAATGCATATTTCTATTTAAGAACCAATAGTATCTCATGCAAGTGGGAGTGTGAATAAAGATGATGAATTTAGGAATTAATTTTTCAAGAATTACTAGTCAAGCAAAGTAATCGTGAAAATATTCCCTGACATTGTTTTAATATTAAAGGGAAAGCATTTTTCAATACCCCATAAGATGAAATAGAGCAAAAAAAATGTTAAAAATGTCTCTCATCTATTGTAAAAAAAAGTGGATGAAAATAATGGAAGAAGATATAGAGTATATGAGATCAAATTGCGAAAATTGGTTGATCTTCCTAAGTGATGTAAAGCTATTGGGAACAAATGGGTTCTCAAGATTAAGCATAGATTAGATGGGATAATTGAGAGATATAAGGCTTGTCTAGTAGTGAAAGAGTATAATCAATAAGAAGGAATTGATTATTAAGAGACTTTTTTTCTTGTTGTGAAATTTACCTCGATATGTTTAATTTTAGCTATTGTAACCAGTTTAGATTAAGATTTACATCAAATGGATATGAAAATGATTTTTTTTCCTGTTGTGAGATTTACCTTAATATGTTTAATTTTAGTCATTGTAGTTAGTTTAGATTTAAAGTTACATCAAATAGATATGAAAATTGCTTTTTTAAATGGATGACTAGAAAAGAAAATCTATATGAAACAAGCTATAAATTTCATTAACAAAGGTTAAAAGCATAAAGGTGCATGTTGTTAAATTCTATTTATGGTTTTAGGCAATCTTTTAAGCAATGGTATATTAGATTTCATTAAGCTATAATTTCATATGATTTTATCATAATTAATGAAGACTACTATGTGTATGTCAAAAGAGATAAGAAAAAATTTATGATCTTGTCATTTTATGTGGATGACATACTATTAGTTGATAATGATAAAGAGTATATCACTAAGGTGAAAACCTAGTTGTTCTCATATTTTGAAATGAAAGACATGGGTGAAACAACTTACATACTTAATGTAAAAATCATGAGAGATTGTTTCAAGAAATTGTTAGCTCTTTTATAAAAGTAGTTTATTAGGGAAATTATGGAACAATTTAATATGCAAAACTACAAACTAATAGATATTCCTATAGAAAAAGATGAAGGTCTTAGTTAAAGAATGTGTCCAAGACTCTATAAGAAAAAAAATAAATAGCAAGAGTTCATTACTCTAGTGCTATTAAAAACCTTATATATGCTATAATATGCACAAGATGGGACATCTGTTATGCCATGGACATGGTAAGCAACTATTAATCCAATCCAGGTCAACCCTATTGGAAAATTGTTAAAAGAATATTGAGATATCTAAAAGACATTGCAGATTATTCATTGTGCTATTAAAGAAGTGATCTTGACGTTTATTAGGGAAGAGATTTAGATGAAAAAAAATCTACCTCTAGCTACATTTTTATTGAATAGTAGTATTATTTCATGAAGTAGTAAGAAACAAACTTGCATAGTATTATCCACAACGAAAGCTAAATTTAATAGTAGTGTAAGAAGTTGTTTAACTTAAGAGATTTTTGAATCATTTGAAAATTGAGAAGGATAAGTCCAATTTAGTGTTAGTGAATTATGATAGTTAAGCTCACAAAGGATCCTAAATATCATTCTAAAACTAAACATATAGATATTAAATATAACTATGTGAGAGATATGTTGCACAAAAGAAAGTCAACATGCAGTATATTTTTACGCATAAGATGCAAATCCATTTATTAAGCTCATACCTAGAAATGTGTTTTATAGTTACATAAGGTCTTTAAGATTGCGTAGATATTGATGTACATGTACTGATTGAACAGTTCTATTAAACAATGTATGATAGTTTTTCATTAATGTTTAGTACTTTATTTTATGATGCATGTACACATGTATATATATATATATATGTATGTATATGATATTATTTGAAAAATATGTCAGATAGATGATTGGCTTTCTAACACTGGCAATCACTTAAATAGTTTGGCACCATAGAGATGAAACTACTAAAGCTATGGATTGAGAGCCTAAGCTTAAAATGAAATTACCCTGATAATGTTCAAGATGAGGTCACTAGATATTCATAATTGTGAACAAAAGTAAATAGACCTATAATTCACTTTATCTGTCTTAATATGTTACGTAAAAGTCCTATTAATTATATGAAATCAAATAAAGTTATAGATTTAAATTAGATACTTCTGAACTATCACTTACACAGTATTAATACAAAAATGATAAAAGACATACGCTCCTTAGAAAAAAGAGAGTAATACTATAGCATGTATTTTATATCAAATGTGCATTGTTTGACTAACAAGGGTAACAAAGGAATAGATCTCTGTTTCTTATTATGTGAGACTCCTGAGATCAAAAGATCTCATATTTATTACCTTTAATAACTTTCAACTATTTTTTAAAGTTTTAGTCTAATGTTAGTTATTTTGGATTATTACCAATAGTCATAGATGATTCGATCTAATAGGACATATATGGATAATAGTTTAATTGAAATGGAGAGATTTAAAAAAAAAGATCATTTTGGTGTCTCATTTAGTTATATTCACTAGTTGACCAATTATATTTGAAACGTCGAATGTACTTATGAATACATAAATATATTATGCAATATAATAAAAAGAGATTCTGAGAAACTTGAAATATAAGTCTAAGGTGTTGTATATTTACTTTACTTGTAAAAGAGTTACTATACATACCTAATAATTGTATAAGTGATTAGATATGATCATGAGCTCTTTTATGCACCTAATAGTTGTATAGCAACTGAGCTTTCAAAGTATGCTGATCGCAAGTATCATTTCCTTGTATGAACATGATGTAAAAAATAAAGAAAACGTTCTCGAGATCATGAGAGTTTGGCACCCATTCTGTGCTAATGAGAGATGAAAAAAGTTGGAGATATAGGTCTATCTATAATGGGCGGCCCAATCCTTATGCATAAAGTTTACTTCGTTGAATGAAAACTACCTTGAGTAGTTTATGATTAATAAAAAAAAAAGCTGCTCCACTCTCCCATAATATGGCATTTGGCCATTAAAAGAAAAATTAGTGAAGAGATAAGTTGTTAACATAATAAAAAGAAAAAGAGAAAGAGAGAAAGAAAGATTGGTAGTTAATAACTCTCAATGAAGAAATTCTTACATTTAGTACGAAGGATTTATGATGTGGAAATGAACAATTTTTGAATTATGATATTGTTTAATGACTAACAATTCAAGTTCGCCTTTCGCTTCCGTTTCCCCTAAACAAGTACATATAATTGTGTTCATATATATCTATGTATATATATCTTGCATGAGTTTGCCTTCCATACATTAATGCAATACTAAATAGTTGTGGTTTCTATACAATAATTGTAATTGAAAATCTTATAGGCAACTTTTTCATAATTGTTAATGAAAAAAAAAAAAAAGAAGCAATGACACATTTGATGCAATAAGAGAAAAATTGTAAGAAACTTAAATTTTCTACCTATATCTTTTATGCCTTTTGTTTTACCCAAAAATATATTTTTTAATTTTCTTTCTAAAAAAAATCTTCCTTCTAATAAGTTATTGAATTATTAAATACCTGATCATTGATCTAAAAGGATTATTAGAAAACAATTCTGGAAAGACAACTACAAATCTACATGTTGTAAATCCATTTCTCATGCCAATGGATGTAGAAACATTGGCCTCATTTGATTCAAATAGGGTGTTACTGTGACATGGTTGGGGCCACTTTTTAACTTTCATTGTGTCGGCTACCCATTTGATTGCTAAAGATATGACACAAAGGGAGCATGGATTTCCTCTAAAATATTTTCTTATATATTTAGATATTTCAAAGCTAGTTGTTCTTGACATAAGCAAAACTAACCTAAAACAAGTTTAGGAATAGTAATTTCTATTTTGTTTTCATGAAACAACAGCACATTTATAAAAGCTAATTGTTTCTTTAAAAAAAAAAATTGTTTCTAATTTATTCTTAATTCCTAATTTTTTCTAGATGTGAAATCATTAATCTCAATCATTCTCATGGCCTTCTCAAAATTTCAAACTTTTCAAGACTTCTTAGTCTTGAGAAATTGATGCTTAACGGTTGTAAAAATTAAACTGAGTGGGGTTAATCAATTCATTAGTAGCTAAAAACACTGAATTTGTTTAAACCTTAAAATATTGCTAAAATCTATGGAAACTTTCAAGTAGTATTGGTTCATTAATGTCTTTTGAAAGAGTTTATTTTAACTAGTTGCTCAAGACTTGATAGTGTGCCATTGGTGCACTTCACATCTTAAAGGTGGATTATATTCTTTACTTAAATTCCAGGTGAAAAAAGTAAAAAATTTGATCGAAAAAAGTAGGAACCAATATATGAATACAAACTAGAAATAGCTTTAGACATAATTGGGAGCCAGCTTAACCTTTTTACCTAAAAATTTTGGCTACTAAAAATGAAAAGAAAAATTGGCTTGAGAAAATTGTTTGTGCCACTGGCTATCGTTTTAATTTTTGTGTGGATTTCTTAACTAACTTGATTTTGGAAAATGAGTTTAGAGTTCAATTGCTTTATTTTTTACTAGATGGTTTATGTATTAAGTTGTTTTCATAAAAATATCTAAATTATAAGCCTATATAGTATAAGGCGAGCAAGCACTCTTTAATACCAAAAATAATAATAAAAAACCAACAAATTTATAAAGTACATAAATGAAGATAACTCTCATTTCATTTTTACCTATAAACATCTCATTTAGAAATTTGAATGTAAAAATTTCATCATAAATTATGTTTTATAATTAAAATTCTAAAAATTAAAATTAGAAACTACCTTAATGAAAATCTCATGTTACAAGAGATGGGGGGGGGGGGAATATTTTAATTTTAGACTATTGATATGTTATAGTTCTTTATATCTCATCGAATGTTTAAAAAAAAATTACTAAAAATTTTAAGTAAAGAAGATTTTGATCTACAAATGCAAAGCTCTCGTAGCTCAGTTGGTTAGAGCACCCGTTTAGTAAGCGGGAGGTCTTGAGTTCGACTCTCAACGAGAGCAATGCCTTTTTCTTTCTTTGTCGCAACTGTTCTTCTAGTCTCCCTCCAAAGCGATAAAAACTACTTCCCCCCTCCTATGTCTGCTATGTTCCCAACCACACACGAAAAAATAGCATTTACAATCTCAAACTTACCCTCCAACAACAACAGAATCATGTAAAACATTTGATTTTGTTTTTTAAACCTTAATATGTCTTCTTCATGCCAATCCCATATCCATTGCAAGTAAATGTTTCTTGCCCACAACACTCCCCCTCTTTTTCTCCACAAATTCCATCGCAAAACTGCTTCTAAGTTAACGTGTATTCCCAAGAAATTCACTGTTTTTGCTTCCCTTAATAGCTGCTGCTGCTGCTGCTGCTGCCTCTGGCTCTAGTGCCACTGTCCATGGGGCCGTCACTTCTGCGATTACCCAAGTGGATGTTACCGCCGTTGCTATTGCCTCTGGAGCTTGTCTCTCCGCTAAGGTTGACTTATTATGGCCCAAAGTGGAGGAGCGACAAGGTGCCTTTCTGTTACTTGTTTTTTATTTTTTTGAAACTTTTTCTTTTGTGGGTTTTTATTTGTTGGGATTTCTATGCAGTTTTGGAATTGGAATTTTTGCCTAATTTTGTGCTTTTATAATTTGGATAGAAATAATAGTGTTCTGTTACATTCAATTTTAGGCAACCTGCTAGGAGTTATTTTTGCATTGCTAGATTAGGGGAATACTGGATGTGTGCTTTGTTCACGACTGGCTATTAAGCTCCTCCTCATAATCTCATACTATGTTATCTTTTTCGTTATAAATTTAATTCGTGTTTTTGAGCCTGTTTGTTGGTGAATAGTTTTTTTGGATGTTCATTTTATTCTGCAGGCACTGCTTTTCAGTTCTCTAATTCTTACAATTGTGCATAGAACTACAAAAACATTTCCTAAATTAGGCTAAAATGCTAAAAAAGCACTTGGTACTTTTCCAAATTTCCTAAATAAGGCCCTTTCCTTCTATTATTATTTTTGTTTAATTGTACTTTATTTGATGGAAACCATTAAAAGCCATTATCTTTAGTACATTGGCATTTACGTGGCACAAACATGACAAAATAAGAGCTTTCTAGATGGTGATGTGGCATGCCATGCCATGGAAGCCTGTGCTACATGCCATGTAAGAACCAAATTCAGTGTCTTTCTTAGTGGAAGCTCTCTCTCTCATGCACATGTATTTACGTATTTTGAGCCTAAAAGACTCCGCTTTTGATCCCAAAATTATGGAATAATAGTTAAGCATAATAAAAAGGATATAGTTTTCATTAGAAACCTTTTATTACTCCCTATTACATCAATTATTAATTGTTGATGTTAGCTCATTAGCAAGAGGACGACTATAATTTATGCTCTTTATAGATTATAATGACAACCTACCACTTGCTTTGTCTAATCAATAATCCATTCACTATCTACTTACTGAATCATTTTCATTGTGTTTTCTGCTCTCAATTTTCAAGTTAACAAAGTTAATCAATGTGGTGCAGGTTCTTTTACAGTGGAAGGAATAGATGTGACTGGCTATCCTATATTTAATGAGGAAAAGGTTTGCCTTCTCTAGTTGCCTCATAACTTGCATATAGTCCTCTTCTGCCACTAAAACACTGAATTTGTAATGGCAGGTGCAAAAGGCTATTGCATTTGCAAAAAGAGCTCACAGTGTCCAGTTCAGGAAAACAGGAGAGCTGTATTTATCACATTGCATTCACATAGGAAGAATCTTAGCTATGTTGGTTCCATCAAGTGGCCTATGTGTATGAAACTGTGTAACATTTAAGTTTGTTGCATTTTGCTGTGTGTATATACTTTGTTCTTCTGATAATCTTTCAACAACTTATTAGTATTTTTTCTGTGGGTGCTACTCACGTACACAAATTGCATGTAGGGTACACTATTTTATTCCTTCAGCATATTATGCTGTCTGAATCCTATATTGGCCGAGTGTTTTACATTTTTAATCTGTCTCGACTATACTTGTAGACCAAAACAATATGACTATTCCTCTCTTTCATAGAAGTTAGTGACCATTCTGATAGTATGCAATTACAAGGATCATTGCCATAAATATGGTAGGAAAGCATCTTAAAGTGAAAGCAATAGACATTTTGATGTTTTAGACTGTGACAGTAGCCATTTTTTAATGGTTAATGGTTTGTTCTTATGATAATAATGTTTACACGGGTAGATAGATAATTGAACTCAATTCTTGATGGTCTGGAAACTTGGTTCATTCTTTCACTTTCTTGTAATATTATGCTGAGTCAATTGCATTCTTTCCTCTTATTACAAAAAAGGTAGCCCTCAAAAGTGCTAGGGTTGCTCAAAAACATGCTTCACTTTTAGTTAATTCCTTAACTAAGTTCCTAAAGTTGGTGCAGGCTATTGACACAGTTGTGGCTGTGATACTACATGATGTGGTTGATGATACATGTGAAAGTTTGCTCAGCATAGAAGCAGAGTTTGGTGATGAGGTGGTAAGGTTGGTAGCTGGTGTTTCTAGATTAAGTTATATAAATCAGGTAAAGTCTTCATTTTAATTGGTTCTGTCTGTAGAGTCCTCATCCTTAATCTGGGTTTTTATTTAAAAAAATTTTTCTAAGTGGAAAGCTTACTGGCATTTTTTTTAACTGGTATAGTAGCCCTTTAAGGAGGATGGTTTTTTCTTTCACCTTTTCCTGTGTTAGTGACGTGCTTGGTCTAGGGAAAGCTAACTCCAGTTGTGTAATCCACAGTTGGTTGTTTGGGCATGTTTTAAAGTGTAAAAGAAAAAATAAAGTGCAAAGAACAGAACAAGTAAAGAAAATAAGTTTCATATTGATGGAAATAGCGTATAATTTCTTTTGTTAAATAAATTATTCTTATATTGAGCTGGAAAAGATCCAGCAACTCTGCAGTTATAAGTCATCTTGCATTGAAGAATGAGTATTTGGAAAATTATTTCATTTCTGGAATTGGAGATGGTATTCACGAGAAATTCCTAGGATGTGTAATTCAACTCATTCACCATATCAGAACTCCAGAAAACATAAACATCATTTAGTCATGTTTATCTTCCTGTCGATTTTTTTATTTCAATTTCGAACTTCAGAGGGATATCTGGAAACAACTTATGATTTTAGGTTTTGAAAGTAATCCTTATTTATTTTTTTGCCCTTATTACATTTAAAAAAAAAAAAAACAGAAAGGGTTTTACTTCTTATTTCTATTATGGTGTGTCTGGGAAAAATATTGTCTCATCAAGTGAAGGCAATGATAGGGAAACCATAATGATGTTGCTGTCAGAAGTAGAAAGTTTGAATTATAAATTCTTGCCCTTTCTTCTTATTGGTTTTCCTGTTACCTTAGTTTCTTGTTTGCCATCTTTGGTGTTGTTCCCCTTGTTAGCATGCTAGAATGCCTGTGTATTACAATATTTTCTTAATTTTCATGATCGTGCTCGTGTTTTGAATCCTCTGACAGTGATATTTTATCCCTCCCACTATATTATATGTTGTCATGCGACATCTAATATATTGTTTTGCAGCTTCTACAGAGACATCACAGGATAAATGTTAACCAGAGTACTCTTGTTTATGAAGAGGCACATGGTTGTAGAATTTGCACTACAACAAAAAAATGTAGTGGGGATGATGCAATTTAGAAACTGATTTGTAAGCTAAACAATAGGTGAAACTTCATGATTTATATGAGTACAGATAACATACGCTAAGTATCAATTGAATATTTCCTTTTGATATATCTGCATATTATATTCAATGTATGATTAATTCTTTTTAGTGCTTGTGGTTGGGAGGAAGGTTATAATGGTTTTGAGTGCATTCTCTGACACGCAGTGAACTTTTAAATCCATATTGTTTTACACCTGAAATGGATCGGTCAAGAAGTAATTTTAATATTTAAAGGAAAGGGAAAACAGAACTGTAGAAAATGCATATGGCTGGGATCAAAGTGATAGTAGTTACAAGTCACTGTGATATCATATAAGGGTCTTGGTAGCATTTGTGTTGATTCTTTCCTAAGGGCATGTCAAGTTCTATGGTTCAAAGCACTTTTCTTGTTCTTGTGGTCATCTTCAAGATTTATCTCAATGCATATGAATGGTGAGAATGACATGTTCTCAAAGAACTAGCTGGGTGAAAAACTGTAATATAGGAGGATAGATAAATAAATTAATTAGGTTTAATTATAAGTATGTGAACACTGTTTAGAAGCTGTTGTGTTCTAATTTCACATTCTTTTCTTTTACTTTTAAGGCAAATAATCTATGAGTCATGCTCTTGGGAATGGTTGATGATCCAGGTGTGGTGCTTATCAAGCTGGCAGACCATCTTCACAATATGAGAACCATGTAATGCCTCTCAAATTTTATTTATTAGATTATTATATATGCAGAAAACAGATTTCTGTTTGTTTTTCTATTTCATAGTTCATTGGATAGACAACCAAGGCTTGGCCTAGCTGCCTCCATAAGAGGATCAAGGTCCAAGGTTTGGATTCACTATCCCCCTTGGACTTCCTTGTATGTATCACATAACTAATTCATTGAAATGGAGAAAATGATTAATCCATTTATTGAATCTTTTGAATTCTAAATTTCTAAAACCTTCAGGAATCTTGCATTATAGACACTGTATTTCTCCATCCATTGAACATATGTATAAGGGCAGATTGTTCCAGTGAGAAATTTATAACAAAATCTCTGGTGCTATAATTCTTAAAATTTATGGTTCAATGGTTTGAAGGTTAATCTTTATGGTATTGATGCATGAATTGCACTCAAAGGTGTGATCATTCTTTACAGTTATGCCCTGCCCCTAGCTAAGGCTCAGGCTGTTGCACAAGAAACCTTACTTGTTTGGTGTTCCCTAGCTTCTAGATTGGGTCTGTGGGCACTGAAAGTGGAGCTGGAAGATCTTTGCTTCGCTGTTCTTCAGGTAAAGGAGTGTGTCTCAAGTTCCTGGAAGCTGCAAGGGCATGTATCATAGCATCATTAATGATATTAGTTGTACTTGATGATTTTACACTACACACGTCCTTTACTCTATTCATCATGTAGTTTGAGCTTTATTAGCTCTATTTGTTTGGGACATATATTTCATTCAGGCACCTTTTACCCATTGAGTTTGGTAATGTTATTTTTAAGTGGTATTATAGTTAAGTTTAGGGTGTATTTTGTCCTCTCAACTAATTGCCAATAGGATTTAGGTTGGATGCTTAACATGATATTAGAGCATTTCATGGTATTATACTCATAATCCCAAAATGCTAGGGCCCTTGTTCTCTTTCTTTCTCTTTGTCTTTTTTTTAACTTGTATAGCTAAACTAATTTATCTGAAAGTAGGACACATATTGTGCATGAGTTTTTAAATTGGGACATCAATCTTGGAATTTTCATTTGATTTGTTCAATGAAAAATATATTTCTCTTTTTCCAAATGTAGCCAAAAAAATTATATATATAAAATATGGTTCCTAACACTTACAGTTTAAGGTCAGTTAGAGTATGGTTTTATGGGTTCTATGTTTAATAATCGAGCATTGGTATATGAAACTGTGGTTACAAAGTTCTTGACAGCTATGCATCAGATAGCCTTTTATCGCCTTTTAGATCCATGCAGGAACAGCAATACTTTGCATTGACTTTTAGGTCCATGCTATCTGCACGCTTTGGATGAATTTGCCATTAAGCTTATAAATATTACATATAGCATGTTTAAGATGGTCAAAGATATAGAATGAGAAAGAAGTGACAAGCTTTGATTATGTTGAAACCCGAATGCCATAATGTTATGGTAATCAATGTCATGACTTAAAATTCTTTTCTGACAGATACTATAGCTTCATTTTCTTTTGCTCGGCAGGTATTATAGGTTCTAACTAAAAACGTGAATCCTTTTGGATTATGTATATCAAATAAATTTTGTAACCACATTTGTTCAATTTTGAGGGCACTGGTGCAGCCTCAAATATTTAGGAAGCTGCGAGCTGATCTGGCTTCAATGTGGAGCCCCAGCAATATCCTAGATGAATATCTGCAAAAGCCAGTGGGTCCTCTATACAGGAAAACAATTCAGCGCATAAAGATGAAGCTTCTATGAGTGATGAAGATATTACTAGCATAAGGGTAAGCATATAGGACAAAAATGGTGATGTGTCTATATTCTTGTTATATTCTTTTTGTTTGGTTTAAAGCTTGCTTTAATGTATTAGGATTTTGCCAATTTTAATGACTACTTGCTAATATTGGAAAGTTTTAATGCATAATGTTTAGAAATCCTATCTTCCTGCCAGAAAATCGACAAAGGATGAAAAAATTCAGGTAGACAGGTCGCTTTAGCCTTCCTTTGATAGACTAAATACTAGTTTTCCTCTTAGTCAACCTTGGATAGTGTTAATAAAAAACACTTAATATGCTGTCATTAGGCACCTTCAACACATGACCTTGGAAGATGTCTCAACTTACTTTCTAATCATATATGACTGCATATTGACCAATGAACGGCATGGCTTGCTTCAATTCTTTAGTAAAAGACATTTGGTATATGAATTTCATGCAGGAGCTTTTTTCTGTTGTCATTAATTTCTATCCAAACTAGACATGTTGAATACCATGTGATGGTTGCAATCTGTAGTTTCTAACAGATATGCTCTGGTTGTGCTTTACTGGATATTTTGAAGAGGATCATGCTCTTTCTCGACTATTTTGGAAACCTTTTGTTTCTTCAAATAAAATTTGATAAGCAAATTGGCTTTCATGCTTTTGCCTTCTTGAAAATAATAGGACAATAATGAAAGAAACTCCAAGTTGAAAAGGTCATAACCGAGTAGGATCTACCCCTTACGCTCATTATAATATATTATGAAATTAGATTAGTTTTGAGGAATTTTCCTTTTCAAAAATGTTCCAGACAGTCTTAATTTCCAATCATTTAGATGCATTGATTAGCTCTAATTATAATTCCAGCTTTTTTAATCCATGTAATAATAATTGTGGCAACATATGTGCACATGTCTGGAAGTATGTATGCTGAAGAAAAAAGGGTTAGAGGATTTTGGGTCGGTAGAAAGACAAACAAGTTTTAAATTTAGTATTCAGCAGAAACCTTAAATTTTAGTAATTAGTTCCAGTTGTTTTATACATGCGGGATCTTTTGGATGCAGTGGTTACTTTTGACATTTTATTGGATCGGAGAAAACATACTTTCTTAATAATCTTGGAAGAAGTTTAGAGATGGAACCAAACTGAAGGTTGTGCAGGATGCTGGAATTGCTCTGGCATCTCTTGTTCTTTGCAAAGAGGCACTTGAGAGGGAGCTGTTCATATCAATTTCGTATGTCTTGCTCACTTATAATCAGTTGCTGCTGCTTATTTCTAATAAAGCTATTTTTTATTTTATTTATTAGTTTTAACTACTGTGCATGTAAGGGCAACTATTGTTATTTTGGTCATATCTTGTAGGTGCTTTCTCATCCTCTCCCCTTTTCCACTGCAGTTATGTTCCAGGGATGAAGGTTACTTTATCTAGACAATTAAAAGGTTTGTATGGTATCTACAGCAAGGTATGAGTAACAATTAATGTATGTGTATCAACTTTTGGATGCTTTGCTTCTTAGCTGTAAAATAATATAATTGTGCTTCTTGTTAGAGCCAAGTGCAGTCAAAGCCCCCTATTTGTCATAGCTCAAAATTCTTCTTGGTTTCCATACATAATTAACGGTATTGTGAAGGTGTACAACTGTGATTATTTTGTAACTGCAGCTTGCGGCTGCAGGTTTTAGCGATGTCATAGTAGAGTTAATTTCACTACTTGTTTCGAAGAGACATCTGGGAATCAACCATGAACTCGGATTCTTATGTACTGCTGAATATTTATCAATATTTCAGATCTATATAAGAGACTTTCTATACTGAAAATCCTTTTGTTGCATTGTATCCTCGAAGCATTTAACTTCGCCTTTCAGAAGACGCATTGTCAGTCAAGCCAGAATTAAAATGTGATTCTAAAATCTTTTAATGAAAAATGAGCAAGCAGTCTGACCGTAATTTTGTTAGGAAGGCCTTTACAATGTCCTGCTGATATTGAAGTTTTTGTTCTTATCTTGCTATAGATGAAAAGGAAATATGTTGGCATCAATAAAATATATGATGCACGTGCACCGAGGGTAGTTGTTGGAGACAAGAATGGAACCCTAAATGGGCTGGCAGTTCAATGTTGCTACAGTCTTCTCAACATTGTACACAGGTATTTCAAAGTGTTTCTTCTATTTATTTTATAGATCTTCTCGATCTTTAGCATGGATTCTTGGAATTACTTTTAGTTTATGCATTAGATTTTATAGAAAAGTATGTATAGTAGAAGAAACAAAATAGATGTTTTTGCTTTCTTTATTGGTTTATTTTTGTGGATAATTTCTTTGGCTTGTGGTAGCCATATTTAATAGGAATGTACAAGTTCTCATCAGTTTCACCGGAATTCATAAAGCCATACTTCTCAAAAATGCTGAATTTCGTTTTTAAAAGAAACTATTATGACTCACATCACCCGTCTGTCTCTGCAGGCTTTGGACTCCGATTGACGGTGAATTTGATGATTACATTGTTAACCCAAAGTCCAGTGGCTATCAGGTAATATTTTGCAATTATTCATTGATTTATTGCAGAAATGATATATCAACATTAGTCCTGCAAATATAGGCCAAACATGTATATACCATGCTGCATCATATATGCCCAATTAATTTGTAATAAGTTTCTGCCTTTGAATATTCCACTAGGACTTTATTTTAAGGTGGTAGTTCTTGTAAATTAGGAACTACTGAATCAAGTTCGCAAGCAGTCGTAGAACCCATTTATTTCACCACTAGGACTAGCAGTTCGTTAACTATAATGAGGAAAGTTTTTTTCTACAAAAATAACAATAGAAAGTATTTGCTGGTCAATTACTACATACCAATTCATACGGTTCAAAGAAGAAAGTTCGAACAAATTCATTTCCGCCATTCAGCATGGATTGTTGGACATGGATTTTTAAGTTTAAATTTGACTCAATTAAAATATTTTATTAACAAATAATTTTAAAATATATTTAAAATGTTAATATAAAATAATAATTAAACGGACGATCAAGCTTGACTTGATTTGATTTTAAAAATGAAAGGTCTGGGAAAAAAATAAAGATCGGCCAATGAAGCAAATAAAAAAAATATAGAACATTAACTTAATTACTATGCCAATAGAAAAGAAGAATTAAATAAGAAAAACGGAAAACTTCTTACATATATTAACCATGATTAAAGAAATTAGATTAATTAAGATTAAATAGGATAATTAAGCTGCAATTTCCAAACATTTAGTTGATCAATAAATAGATGCTACCTCCAACTCAAAACCTCGAATTCTAATCTTACCATTTCTAAATTAAAAAAAAAAAAAAGTTACCCGTGAAATTTACCAGTATATTATAATTCAATATTGAATTTGGCTATTGTACTTCAGTTTTATTGAATTTTTTTCAATATAATTTTAATTTCGTTGATTGTTGGATAAAGAGTTAAGAAAATCATAATATTTAAAGGAATATTTTGTTAATATAAATAGCAAATTTTGTTACCGCATTTTCAATTTTATTATTTTTGGACAACAAGTAATAAAATTAAAATGTTTTATGAAATATTATGTTAATGAAAACAATAAATTTTCATAATTTTCGCTATTTTTTGTATGTCCAAAATTCAATAAAATTGTGAGTACAGTGAAAGATTCAACAAAATTGAAGTGCAGTTAAAAAATTCAATATTGACCCATAGTATAATAATAAATTTGACCTGAGTAAGAAAAATAAAATTACTATCAAAGAGTACATTCACGGAAAAAAAATTATTAAGCTAATCAATCAAAGAAAAATCAACATAAAATTAAGCTAAATTTACAAATAATGAAATTTGAATCTAATATTTTATTTACATATAAAAATAAGATGAACGAAAAATTATAATAATTTTTTTTTAATCAATTGTGAATCAAAATCAACTTAATCAAATTAGAAAAAGCGTTAGAACCTTTTGCAAGAGGAAGTCCTGTTATTTTTTTAATTTTAAGAGTAAATTTAAATATTATTTTAAGTTTATGCAAATTTCAATTTAAGAAATTCATTACTTATTTCATAAACAACAATATAATTATGTACCGTTCTCAACAGCTTTATTAATATCCAATTTTGATAAAGCATTTATTTGGAATAATTTAAAAATAATGTTTTGGATGGTGATGATTTTATAACTACAACTTCTTGTAATTCCTTTGTAAAATATAATTATTCATTGAATTTTATCAAACTAGTATGTCACATTTAACATTTTTTTTCATTATAAACAAGAAAGTGTTTTCTTTAAAATTAACTGAAAAATAAAAGTCTTTCTGCTCAATGACTCCACACAAAATTCATACAATTTGAAGAAAAGCATTCAAACAAATTCATTTTCTAATTATTAATTAGTAGCGGTTTTTTTTTGCTTAGATAATTTTCTTTCCCAATTTTAAGCTGCAAGATTTGCAATACAAATTTTTTACTGGCTGAATAAACAACTTCAGATCAGATCAATTCAAGATCTAATTTTATTGATTGGGTTTCATAAAGAAATTTGGGGAATTATCTAGATGAATCATTACTTCTCTAAATTGCTTTTTCTGCTATTTATCATGTATCAAATTTTTTTAATTCAAATTTAATTTAATTTATTTATTTAGTCATTTTTAAAAAGTTATATGTAATAAATTAAAAATTCAAATTTCAATATATATAACTTTTTTCCTGAGATCGCAATTTCCTTTATATAAAACATATTTTTTTTCTTCGTTTCTACGTAGCTTTTTTGTCTTGTTCTCTTCCACACCTAAGTCGGCTGTTTTTTCGCCAGTAAGCCCCATTTAAAAAATAATAAAAATTATGAAAATTTATTGTTTTCATTAACATAATAACAAAACTTATAAAAATTATGAAGATATTCTTTTATAATACATTGAAATAATCACATTAAAAATCAACTACTGCATTTAATATAAATAATTTTATAAATAAATAATATTTTAGTTGATCTTTAAAAATAACTAAAGATATTATCAATTTTATAAAAAAAATAATTTAGACCAATTCTTCTCAATTTGAGTTTGGACAAATAAAAAATAACATTATATCTTAATTGGTCATTGTCGAAAATAAGACCCTAAATATTTATTCATGTAAATTCTAAAAATGGTTTTAGCAAAAAAAAAAAATTATATATATCTATCTATCCTTAAAATGAAAGTTAATTACATTTCTTATGATAATGATATGTATATTTGGAATAACTTCACTTAGGTCCAATTATAAGTATGATGTGTAGATATATAAAATTATTTTGGTAAAGTTTGATTTAATTTTTAATTTATATATTTAATATTAAAATTTGATTTATGGATTTACACTTGACTTTTATATATTTAGCTTTTTTTTTTATTTTTGAACATTTGAAGTGGCTTGACAAAATTAATGAAAATTTCTTCTTTGTTTATATTTTTTGAGAGTTTGAAATTATTTTTTGATGATGGTAAAATTGGAATTTACTTATTTAATATTCGATATTGATTTATAGGTTTATGGTTGAGTTATATATATATATATATATATATATTAATTTTAAAGTGGTTTGACTTATATAATAAAAAATTCTTTTAATTTTATTTTTTTAATTTGAAATTATTTTTTGATGATAGTAAAGTGTTTCATAGTGATACAATTAACACAAAGACTTTTTTTTTAATTGTCTTACTCATTTAAAAATATTACATCTAGATTATATAGGTTCTAAAGACAATTTTTTAAAATTCATTTATTCATTTAAAAATTAATATTTAGATCATATAGGTTCTGAAAATGAATTTTTTAAAATTATCTTTTACAATTAAAAAACATTATTTTTAAATTCAAATAAGTTTCGAAGCGAAGTTCGCGTCTTTGTACTCGTAATTCACGACTAAAGACATGGCCTCATTTGTTAACACGTGTCAATTATGTATTTTTGGTGCCAAATTACAAAGAATGTTACATTCTAATAAATTTTTTAAATGATATTTTAATAATTTTGATAAATTAGAAAAAAGTTAAATTTAATGTAAAAAAAAAGAAGAATTTAAACTTTAATAAGTTTTTTAATTACCTTTATGCATTTTGACCAAAATTACTCTTTAATATTTATTTCAATCTTTTATGTAATTTTAAAAAAATTACCAAAAATGTTTACTTTTTATTCTATTTTTTTTTTGTAATTCACACAAATAAAAAATTATACTGTTTAATAAATTTTATTATATTTTTCTATAATTTAAAAAATTTTAATAATAAATTTTAATAATTTTTTCATCAATTTTTTAAAAATTTTGACAAATTACGAAAAAAAATGTACTTTTTAGTAAGTTATATTTTAGACTTTTTTTTAATTTACGAGTTTTTTTTTTTTAACTTTTATTCTCTATATTCATCTTTCTTCAAAATTGAGTAGACGCAACTGTTGAAAAGTTATGTTTGTTTCTTTTTATGAAATTTGTAAACAATTGCAAATGATAAAGAGATGAGATAGGAGAGAGTAACTCTAAGAAGATAATGAGATTTTAGAAGAGAAAAAATAAAATTAAAAAGGTATAAAAATAAAAAATAAAAAAGATTGCGTTAAAAGTAATAAAATAAAATAAATTAATTAATTTATAATTTAAATATTATATTAAATTTTTAAATAATTTAAATATTATACTAAATATTTTATTATAATTCTATACTATTAGCTATCAAGTTTCACTTCCAAACATTTAATAATACAAATGAAATAAATAATAAACATAATTTTTATCTTGTAATAATTTTAAGGAAGTACGAAATATAATTATTAGAATCAGATTAGATCATTAGTTTAATAAGTTGAATAAGTGAATTAATGTAGAAATTGATCCGATTTTATAATTAAATTAATTTTATAATTAAATCACTTTAAATTATTGTGATCCAACGGCTTACATTCAAATACTCAAAATAATTTAATTAAACTTTTATATTATTATTTCATCTAAACAAGTTTCATAACTCTTATTTTTACTATTAAAACTCTTATATCTTTATATTAATGATATCTTAACATATTTTGAAACATATAAATAATAACATTATAAAAAAACTTACATATGTATAAAAATAAAAAATTTTAAAAAATGATATAACAAAATATTTTATTAATTGAAACCATAATTAAAAATAATTATAAAATTAATAATATATAAAATTAATAAAAATAAAATGTTAATAAAAGTGATTGATTATTTGACTATGATAAAAAATAATTAATAATATATATAAATTAATAAAAAAATCTACCTGCTTATAAAAATATAAAAATATTTTAAATATTTTTTATTAATTTTCATATATAATAAATATTTTTATTATGTAAAAATTAATTATTATATATTAATAAATAATATTTATATTTTAATAAATATAATTATTTATTAAAATATAAATATTATTTTAATTATTAAAATATAAAATATAATTTTAATAAAATATCAAGTAATTTTATTTTTAATTAATAATTAGAAATTTATATTTTTAAAATTTAAAATTTAAAATTTATGATATTTTTAAACTTTATAATTTTATGATTGAATTTTAAAATATTTATATTTTAAAAATATTTTTTATTAAATCGTTAATTGACTCGATTTTGTGATTGAATCATTTAGTCGGTGACCCAAGACATTAAACGATTTAATATCGGTTCTGATAATTATGTACGGAGTACTGTTGTCAGATTTGCATTTATGGCGAAGATAGATATCCGGAGAGAAGATCCCGTAATTTGAGTGTCAGAACATCCAAAATTTACCAAATTATCCTAAAAATTTAACCACAACAAAACGTAAGAAATAGTAAAACAAGGACAGTAATGAACTTTCAAATGTAGGTTTTAATGATTATAGTCTTCCAGCCAAGAAAAAGTTACCTCGATCGAAAAAATTTACTGCAACTTTGATTGCGTTACGGTTGTTTCCCGGAAGAATTCTTTCCCATTCCATCCTCCTCGGGTAAAAGGATAAAATGTTCACACTTTTACTTTTTGGTTACTCAAAAGACAAAAGCCTTTTGAACAATCTCTGCAACTGTTTTTGAAGTAGAGAAAGAAGAAGAACAAATATTTTTTTTTTGCTTTTGCAATGAACAAAAACGAAGGGAAGAAAAAAATGCTCGAAGAAGATGATGCTGAAGATTGGTGTTTTGTTTGTAAAGATGGTGGGAAGTTGCTTCTTTGTGATTACAAGTGAGTTTTTTCTCTTAATTTTTAGGTAATATCAGGGTTTGTTTTCATTTTCGTTTTTCGTTTTCTGGGTAGTTTTATGTGTTTTTTTTTTTTTTTTGGTCTTTTAAAACATAATTTTTGGGTTGGTTTTGGTTTTTGTTTTTGTTCTAAGTAAAAGTCAGAGTTGGACCAGTTTTTGTTGTGTTCTTGTTTTGTATGGTTAGAGAAAGAATATTGGAATGGAAAAATAGTGGAGAAGAAAGGGTAAAGTAAAAAAACTGGAAAAGGGGAAACAATTAAGATCGATAAAAAGAAAAATAACGAAAGCAAGAAAGGATAAAGGAAAATGAAAAGTAATGGTGAAGATATGAACCAAAACGAAAAAAAGTAATGATGAAGTTGTTGTAATGATTGACAGAGGAGGGACAATTTTGTAAGTGTAAAAGTAATGTGCCAATAGAGGGATGTATATATTCTAATTCTCCAATAATATGTGTATATTATTCCTGTGTTCTCTGTTTCCAGGGGTTGTGGAAAGGCTTATCATCCCAGATGTGTGGGAATGAAAAATTCAGTTTTGAAGTCTGAAGGTCGCTGGTTCTGCTGTAAGTCTCTTAACTTCAAATGATACTTTAGAGCATACACCATTTTCCTTTGTCTAAATCTAGCAGGTTAGATATGCACAAATCCAAAATGTCTTGCATGTATAAGTTGTTGATTAATCCTGATTGTGCTGCCATATTTTATTGTTATGAACAGTTTTCAATAGCGCAAGGGGGGGGGTTTCTTCCTCTTTGCCGACAGCTGCTAGATTTACTTGTGATGCACTGTTATACTCTATTGAATTCCTTTTAGACTTCTCCATTTTCCCCTTCTCTATGATTCTACATATATTTATATATAATGGCAGGCAGAATCATATTATAGCATTGTTTTCCTCCTTTTAACCCTTGGTCTCAATTTTGTGTTTTCAGGGAGGCATTCTTGTTCTGCCTGCCCTGGTCCCGCTCAACTATATTGCCTTTGCTGCCCTATTGCTGTCTGTCGGCTCTGTGTGAGATCAGCTCAGTTTTTGCCTGTTAAGTTGAACAAAGGAATGTGTGAAACATGTTTAGAGCTTGCATTACTTGCAGAAAGAAATGCAGAATTTAACTCCCAAGGGGTATGTCACTCAAGTTACAATCTGAATGACGTATTCATAACTAACATTTCTTCTTCTCTGGGGCTTTATCATGCTTCCTTTAAATTTTTTGAATGCTATGTTTTCTAATATTGCAAGTCTGTTAGGTCATGAAACACTTTTTAGAGAATTAAATAGAATTTAACATTCTTAGGTGATTAAAGAGGAAAGAAAGAGAATTGGAAAAGAGATAAAAAGGGATGGGTGCAAGGCTCTGATGGAAAATTTCACAATCTACTTGTTCACCTTGTTGCCAGTATTAACAAACGTTTGCAGCATGTCTTCTCTCTCTCTCTCTCTCTTTTCTTTGTTCTTTGTAGCATGGGCTTTTAAATTTATGGATTGATCTGCAGGACAAGCTAGATTTTGGAGATGCAGATACAGAAGAGTTCATGTTTAAAGACTATATGGAGATAATTATGAAACACGAAGACTTGACATTTGACGATTTGCATCGTGCTCAGTTGGAGAGGAAGAATGACAGTGGCTTAGAGTCTGACAAGATTGATTATAAAGATGCTGCAATCACATTTTCAGATGGTGATACCGATACAGATTTGGATCCAATAGATAATTCATTTCGCAAAAGAAAGAAATCTCAGGTTAGAAAGTATGTTGGATGGGGTTCAAAACCTCTCATTGATTTTCTGAAATCTGTTGGTATAGATGCAACTGAAAAATTATCACAATGTGAAGTATATATAATAATCTCAAAATACATTTTAGAGAAAAACCTTTTTTGTGAGGAAAAGAAGAAGAAGATGGTTCTTTGTGATGAAAAGCTGTTTTCTCTTTTCCAGAAGAAACTGGTGCAAAAGAACAAGATATATGATCTTTTGGAAGCTCATTTTGCTGATACTTTTGAACAATCAATTTTGGATGAAAATGAGAATGATAGTGGAAGTTGTTCAGTGAATAAAGATGAACGGATAATGGCAGAATGTAAGAGACAGAGAACATTGAGCATGGATAAAGTACCTCTTGACGAAAAGGTGGACTATGCAGTCCAAAAGAGTTGTTATGCTTCTATAATTGCTGAAAATATCAAACTTGTGTACTTAAGGAGGAGCTTAGTAGAGGAGCTGTTGATGCAGCCAGATAATTTTGAAGACAAGGTTTTGGGAAGTTTTGTCAGAGTGAAAGGAATGTCTGGAAACTGTTCAGTAAAGACTTCTTTTCAGCTCCTGCAAGTTACAGGTAATCTTTCATTAGTAAAGAGATGATCTTTTTCCTCTAATATTGCATTAATCTTTTGTTATTAATCTAACCCTTATTTGCATTGAATCTGAGCCGTAAATATCTTTGCCATAAATGATTCAGGACTCTGTTAATTTTCATAATTCTTGATCCTTTACTTCTCAGGCATAAAGAAAACCTCAAATGCCAGTAACAATAGGGGGATTCTCCTTGATGTTTCTTGCATGTCAAGTAATATTCCTATCCACATGCTTAGTGATGATGACATCTCAGAGGTAATAAATGTCTGGGAGGTTTTATCTTTTCTTGTTTTTCTAAAATATCAAATGTTGATGTAAATCACTAAAATGATGAATTTTGTTATATCCCATATAAAAGGTAATTTGGTCTGAACAAACATATTTTCTTCTGAAGGACTGAATGTATTTGAGAGAAATCCTTTTAATTGAGGATTTTCTTTAGATTGTATAAGGTTTTTTATTAATTTCATTTAAAGTTATGTGAATTATAAATTCCAGCAATATCTCTGTATGCTTCATGCATGTGGACTCTACTAAATTTACTAAGGTAATTTCCTTGGTTTTCTAGAAACTGTTAGATGATACCAGCATTGAGTGAATTTCTTGTGATTGGGTTTGCGTGTGTCTGTCTTCATTATTTTTCTCCCTTTTGATTCATTGATTTCAGGTAACTGCTTAAGCTTTGATGGTGTATCAGTTCTCTTGTAGCTGTTCACACCAGGCTGAAGTGGCAGTTCTGTTCTTTCCCTTGTGTTGGTGTATACTGTTTATATCCCCTGTAAAATGCTATTTTGCTGTTGACATATCCATCCTAATTTGATTCTACAGATATATTTTCTGTTAATGAGGACACTATTGTTCAGAAATCTCCAGACTAGATTATTTATTTTTGTGATGTTTGGTTAGCACCTGCATTGTGTGCTTAGTTGCATAGTGTTGTGTTAGCAGGAGGAATGTGTAGATCTGCAACAGAGGATGAAAGATGGTCTTCTCCAAAAACCGACAGTTGTAAGTTATTTCCTATGTGAGAAACTCTTACTTTACTAGAAACAACAACTTATTTGATTACCTTTTATGAGTGATTAGTACTTGTATGTTTATATGAGTCTCTA
Organism: Durio zibethinus; assembly: GCF_002303985.1. Next base: position 6,306,846 of record NW_019168004.1, read on the forward strand.
TGCTAATGTACTAGTAACCTTACTTAAAGGGTACCATTCTTAGAACTACTAGGAATGGAAATGTTGGCATAAAATGGTACTGGAGTTGTTACTTGTATAAGTGATGCTGAACTTAACAATTGGTTAAAAAGAATTCATTTAAAAGGATAGATAATTGATTAAAGAATCAAAAAAGAACACCTAGCAAAACTTTGCACTTTGTTAGGAGGCAGCTGTGAAAAATCATTTTATTTTGATTTAAAAGGACTTTCGTTTCTTCCAACTTGGACAATGCTCTTCCATGCTAGAAGCCTAGAACATTCGCTTCCACCCAAGGGTGAAACATTTTTGTGCAAAGCTTATCCACTTTGCAATTTGATATTTTTTCCTTAAACATGTTTGAAGGTTGAAAGTTATTGCTAATAAGTGCATCAAGTTCTCTCTTATACAATCTGACAATTGGTAAAAGAGATGTACTGGTGTTTCTAATCCATCCCTGATGACAGTTCTTGCAATTGTGCATCTTGTTGAGGGCTGTTTCAGTCCTCCTGTTGCTCGATGTTAAAGATAGGCATATGCTTTTTGGATATTAACCTCAAGATCTGGATTATTAATCACTAAGTTACTATTTACAGTTACACTTACCATTTTACAGTTTTGAGAGCAGTTGATGAGAAAGATGAAATACTTTTCTTTTGTGGATGTGAGTTTAATGTGTGAACCACTTAAATTGTAATATATTCTTCTATGTTATTCCCTTCCACCAAAGTTTAAGATTTTGTGTTGAGTTGGCTTCCTATTTATTTCCATTAATATTTATTGAATCTGGATCTATTAAAATTCATAGCAAGAAGGGAAACAGGTCATTGAAAAATTTAACCAGAGTATTCTGATTGAAGGTGGAGCTCGAACAGAAGGCCAAAAGTCTGCATGAAGATATAACAAAGAATGTAAGGATATGTAATCATTCTGATTCTCTTGATATGCTTTAGAAATGTTATATGTTTTCATTTGCATTTCTATTCCCTGTACCTTGGCTGTATGATATTAGGAGGTTTGATCACTTGATTATCTCTTGGGGCTTGCAGTATGAAATATGGAATAAATGCAGATGCTAATGAATGAATTTACAACAGTATGCTTGCACTTTATTGTAACTGTCTACTTGTGTGAACTCGGTTATTGTTTTTGTGGACTGTGGGTGTATGTGTGCATGCATGTGCATGATTGAGGGAGGGGGTGATGATTAAGGACATGTTAGACCTTTTTGCTGGTATATATATAAGATGAACTATCTTTAAAAGGATGTTCTGTTTGAATAACTGAAAGGATGTTCTGTTTGAATAATTAATTTGAAATAGATACTTTCATATGTTTGTTCTCACCCAAGAACTTATGTTTGCTATCATTTCTTTACATTGATCATACTCATGATTAATGAAAACTCGTTCTTTTATCAATTTGGTTTTGATTCACATTTAGGGATAGGTGTTTGAATAATATCTGTATCTATTTATGGTTCATTCCACTTGAATAATATTGGTATCTATTTATGTTTCATTGCACTTTTCTTATTACTAATGATTTTATTGTAGATTTCTCTAATTGTCCTTTGCGTTATTTGGAATATTGTTGCCAGTGGATTCAAAGACAATTGGTCAGCTTGCAGAAAAAAATTGATTTTGCAAATGAGAAGGGACTGAGATACATATATCCTTTTATGGTGTTGAGCTACACTTCATAATCTGCCATTGTAATGAATGCTTGGTAACTACCAATAGCTTGAATTCTCTTGAATTGGTAATTAAAAATTTTAAACATGTTTTTCACGAAATCCAACTCTTCAAACTTTCTTCTGGGAGAATCCAGTTTGTTTACTTGATTTTCTGATCAAACTTTTCCATATAGACTTCTACAGGATTGCCTCTGATTAGCACCTCCTTGTAAGTGATAAATTTTGTTTTTGTTTGGTATAAAATATTGTTTGATAGTAGGTAGTGCACATTGTATAAGGTGTCCAAATGTTCAGGTTCTCTGCCATCTTCAATGAATGGTTGGACCTTAACCTCCTCTGATTTTATACGTTAGATCAATATCTGGATGAAAGAGAAAAGCTTAAGAAATCATCTGAACAGCAACGATTACTACAAAAGCTGCCAACGATCATTGCTGAGGAAATTGACCTTGATCTAACTGCTAGGGATTCTTCACGAAGTAAGTGCTCTACCGGGTTGTGCTAGCACGCAATGTTCCACGGATAATCAGGCTGATGATGGAGCTTAATGGCAGATTCTGGATTGGTGAAAAAATTATGCAGATTTCCTACCTCGTTTTTTGTCATCATCAACCATCACGCTGGCTGTGCAGAGCAATAGTTTTGTTACCTTTTTTTTTTTTTTTTTTTCAGTACAGAATTTTGTTATTTGGCTTGGGTGCATCTGCATTACAGGGTTGATGGTAGCCAGTGGCAGCAAATAAAATAATTTCATCTCCTGGCAACATTTTATTGGATGTTGGTAAATGTTTTTGAGGTGGTAAAAGCAATAACTATATTAGTAGTTTTTAAGTTGCCTCCATTGCATCCATCTATCATTTGGGTTGATACTGTTTTATCCCTTTTTATCACGTGTTATTTTGATTCTTCAGTTTAGCTATCAAAAGTTATGAGCATGTTAATGCTGGCATTATGATCATCTGTACAATGCCCTTTCCCTTTCCTTTTCTAGGTTTTACCTTAAACTTGCCCCCGATTAACTTTCCCTGACTGAAGCTATTCATATTGGGACAATGTTCCACAATCACATTTTCCTTGGCTGGGAAGTGGAAGGCAAATTTCCCTTGGCAAAAGCTTGTGAGCCTTTCTAAAGAATGAAATTTCAAAGTCTCAAATCTAATCATCTCTTTCATCTCCCCCGGTAGCTGCTGTCTCTGTCAATTTCCTGCACTCTCTTAACCTCTTGACAATGAGTTGCACCGGTGTTCTTCAGCTCTCGAATATCAATTGTGTATCCAAATAAATATTAATAGTAAATATAAAAGAGTGAATCAGCATCATGATATGCCAAAAGCTCAAATAGATGAGTGCATAAGTTTACGCCAAGCATGCTTTAGCAGATTTAAGTTTTTTTTGCCAAAAAACATATTTAAGTTTTAAGCAAAAATCCTTTGAGCTCGAAATGAGATACATTCATGTTCGTGCAAAGCTTACAGAAACATATTAACCAAGCAACGTTTAAATAAGGCATAGCTTGGATCATCTTGGTTCATTTGCAAGGGCAACCGCAAGAATTTATTTGAATAAATTGTTATAGAAAGTGTTTATTGTTTAAACTACAGAAATGAAATCTAGATTAGTTAAATTTAGAATCCCTTTTTTTTTTTTTTTTCATGTTTTTGTTTCTACTATTTGGATCAACATTTGCAGCAAAAACCTAAAAAATGAGAGATAATTAACAATCATTTTCCACTTCACATATAAGAGTAAGTGTCAATCAAAATATCCCCGGTGAGTTAACAATTTTCATTGGAAGTAATGCCTGCCTTTTAATATACACATTGGACAAATTCATTTGTCTAAGTGCCACAAACAGCGGAAGGGAAGCACCCCTAGTAAAAAACTTCATCAGCTTCAGACTCACTAAACAAAGAAAACTTTGATTACAATTCCGGACATCCCGATGGTTAAACACGGCTTACAAGCTTCAATGCTTCCGATAATGTACCTGAGAAATTAAATGAAGTCATTATGGTTTATTTTCTCATCATCAAGATCCGTTTTAATGCCATATAGGCGATAAAAAGACTTCCAACCTGTATTTATGTTTAGAACGATGATGAACCCAGTGATGATGAATATCCAGCAGCTTTCATCTCCTTGAGAGTTCCGGCTAACCAGTCCAAGCCCTCGTAGAGGCCATCCCCTCTAAGTGCGCAAGTACCTTGAATGTGCCATTTTCTGTTCTTCAGATCAAAAAGGCCTAATCCGTTACATACCTCCATTGCGGTCATTGCTCCTTTCTGGAACGAGAAAACTCAAAATCAGATAAAAATGAAAGACATTTTCTGCAACGAAACTTTGATGTACACATCATAGTACAAGGACACAAAAACAATAATAGCTGATTCACTTCAACTGGCAAGCACAAAAGATGATTATTGAAGATTGCTCTGTTCATCTTAGATATCCAGCCAAAAAAAAAAAGTAAGGAAGAGGGAGAAAAGAACTAGCCCTTTTCATCTGCAACATAATAACAGCCTAAACAATTGGATGGAGATAAGAACAAAAGCAAAAACAAAATTAAAATGATGACTATTAAAAACATTAGATATTGATGCATAGAAACAGAGAGACACATCTCCACACAATCTCCACATTACATTATTAGCAGAGATGTAAGAATAACATCAAGAAATCCAAACAAAACAAATATGAGGCATATTGGTATTGCTAGGTTAATAGTGCACACCTATTTCATCAGTCATTTAAAAGTTGCTACCCAAGAAAATTTAGTCTTTACAACTTGATCACCTTCAAAAGACAAATTTCTAAAACTCAATAGCTTGTCTCATCATCCAAACTGAAATACTATTCAGTGTGAAAGCACACCTAGAAATAAATAATTAAAACAACAGAAACACTGAATTTTAAGCCGGGAAGTGACAATTTTTGATTACAAACTTCCTTGTCTGCATTAGCCTATGCTCTAACTTCATGGCTTCCACTTTCTCCAAAATACAAGAAATTTCACAATAAAATATTTCTATATACATTTTGGGTAGTTTGGTTAAGTATTAATTGCCATGGGAGAATTCCAATTCCGGAAAATCCATTATTTAACCCAATTTCTTAGAATAAAGCCTCATTTAAGAGGCTACAAGCTCCCTCAGAACCTAGCCATAATTTAAATATGTCCATATTGTGCCAAAAGGAACAGAAGGAAAGAGAAAGCCACTGATGCAGTTGACTTGAGACAATCTAACAACACAGACGTACATGCAGGTTAACTAGAGGGAACTAGATATCCATGTTATAACTTGAAAACATTGGTGGCAGGATGCATGGCTCAGAGTAATTAGGGAGAAATCCTGGATAGCATCATTTACAGAGTGCATCACAATATCTTACGAACATTTGGAAGTCTGTGAAACAAATACTAGACAGCACAGGTGGGAAATAGTATTATCAAGAAGACCCTAACAGGATACATAACATACAAAGATCACATGAATAACTTTATACTATTGATGCAAAATATCTTCAGAAGGATACAGAAACATGCTAATATCACATGAATAACTTGTAGGCTAAATTATTATAACAGGTTTTAATGTCCTAAAGTTGACACTTGACATGACTGGCAGTCAACCACATAAAAGCTACAGCAATCAACCACACTCCAGCCTAGTCGGTTCTAACCATCCGAAAAAAAAAAGAAATCCTAACAGTCTACAATCTGATCAAACATAACAAGCACTCTTAAAGAAGTCCTTTTGGTTCAAATGCTGCATTATTCTATGCATGACCACAACATATACTCCTAACAGCCATAATAATTTAATCAAACTGCACTAATAGGACACTCACAACAACCTGGTCCATTTATATGCTGATTGCTTCTTAGCAGAGAACACTGAAAAGACTCCTGTGTTTCATAATTTCATCCAACCAAAAGCAACATTGAATTGTGTTTAGTCCAGGGAAGCTAAGCACCCATGCTGCAATTTCTCAGATGGACAATTTTAAGGCAAAAACAGTTTTCAGACAATGACAAAATGATGCCTTTTTCAATGTTGAAACATGTCAGAGGAGGATCCCTGGGTTAAGGATTTACAACTCATACAAGCATTCATTGAGGAATCTCATATTGACTCATAATTTGGACATTTTTTAATGTTAAAAAAGAAAAAAGGGCGATGGGAAACAAGAACACAAGATAAACAATGAATGAAGTTATCAAACATGCAGCTATACATGAAAGCCATATTTTATAGATAATGGGCAATGAGGCAATTAAATGATGCACTTCTTCAAGTAGAAACAACTTAAGGGTGGACCCCTGGGTTAGGGATTTCCAGCTCATGAGATCATTCATTAAGGAATATTCTATTGAGTCATAATTTGGACACCTTTTCTACAGAAATTGTTAATGATAAAAAAAGGAAGGGGATGGAAGGGCTAATAAAGAGGTATCACATTACATTGTCAATAAATTAAGTCATCAAACATGCAGCTACACATGAAAGCCATATTTTACCAATAATGGACAATGAGGCAACATTTTGTTCTAAATCTTTATTCAAAGGTAAGATGCAACCTGATTATGATAATCAGACATGTCAAATGATATTTAAGAGCTCATAGCATAAATAAATAACATAATTTTCTATACACAAAAACATGCAATAGTACTATTTTCTTCATATGTTACAATCATAGATACTATTAAAGTTCAGTTTCTTTGCTGCTATTAATCTTTTGCTGATCCAGAAGTATATAACAAAAAGGAGGACTATAGTCTGACACTTTAGAAGACCTTCAATGTTTTGGCTCTTTTAATAACTTTTTCATTACATGTAAGAAAGCAAAACACACTTAAGACAAAACAGCAAGCAAATGAAAAGACAAGAATCCCTTTTCAACACTAAAATATCCAAGAGACTGTTATGTCAGACTGCTCAAAATTGCATGCCTGTGTTCTCCATAGTTCATCTTGCAGATACCACTCGCATTTTGCAGTATACACAGAAAGACATAGATCTAAAACCACTAATAGAAAACATACCATGTCCTGCTTGTTGGCCAACACCAAGATGACACTGTTGAGCATGAACGGGTCATTGATGATAGTCTGAAAGAATACTAAAAAAAATGAGACAGTGTTAAGCCCAAATGTCTAACAAGTTTGAGTATGTTATAACTTTACAACCTGAAATTCTTGTTTAGCTTTGCCAATCCTCTCTCGGTCCAAGGAATCGACAACATAGATCTGCACAGATATATATATTAGAGAGAGATATGAATGCGCTTATCTTTTCAATCAGTAGTGAAGAACACAAACAATTTAACTAATTAAATCTGTCAGTTTTGACAAAAGGATGAGAAATATTAACCAACATAGAAATTATAAAAAACCTCCTAGTTTGACATTGTACCTAATCTCTCAAATTTAAAAAATACAAGTTTCCCTCTGAAATGACAACAAAAGAAAACATTATGTAATAAAACAAATCATATAAAATGGAAAAATAAGGAGAAAGAGCAGCTCTAAGATAAAAGGGAATATGTCTAATATTGATATGCTAGGAGGCATTTGCAATCTAGGCTTTTGCAATCTAAGTAACCAATAAATGGCACATATTGATATCAATCAGAAGAAACATTAAAGGGAGAAAAGATATTTCTTTTTCTTTTTTTTTTTTTTGGAGAGGGCTAATTATCACCAGTCCATCTGTATTATTAAAGTAGTGCCTCCAGAGTGGCCTTAGTTTCTCTTGTCCACCAACGTCCCAAACTGTGAACATCACATTCTTGTATTGGACTTTCTCCACGTTGAAGCCTGGAGGAGATAACAACAAGAACTCAGTTTTCATATAAACTTTTATAACCTCATGAGAAAATTTCATAACATCTAATTTATAGCCAAGAAGAAATTTCAAAAAAAAAAAGAAGATAAGGATCCCAGAGATTTTACAAGGAAAATGAAATAAGACCAGAAAACTAATCCATGACATACGTCAGGAAGAAACTTTGAGAAAAAGAAACAGATTCCAAAGATTACACAAGGAAAAGGAATTAGGACAAACAAAAACTAATCAATGATAATATCTGATACACACTGAATCAAAGTTCACACAACTCAACCACTTGGTTCACATAAAGCCTATGATGAAGAAGGCTAGAGAAGCGCCATCTCTGTCCCAGACAACAACCATATTGCAATAGAAAGCTGGTGCATGACACAGTCACAGGGAAACTTTGTAAATAAGCTAAAACTTGCTATTGACACGTAAGTCTAAACTAATCAGCAACACAGGCCGAGTGGACATGGTGAAAAACTATTGAATAATAATATTTCCTTAGATCATGCAATCCCATTTTATAGTGATTTGGGCCAACCAGGAAGAGCAGTCTTTTCATAGATGCAAGAGCATCCAACCAAAGTAAAGGATATAAGGACCCACTAGTACAGTTGGACAGGTTTGCTAGTTTTATGAAGCATTAAAATTTAAATCTTCAAGGGTTGCATTTTCAAAAGCAAAACAATAATTAGTTTCACTATTATGGTTTTAGGCCTTCCAGAAGTGGCACCTTGCATGTCATTTTTATCAAAGAAAGGCTGAGAATGTGACAAACAACAAAAACAACGCAAAAATACATGATAAACAAATCAACAAAACATGATCCAATCATTTTGCAAGAATATCATCATAAAAACCTATTTATATTTATAATGAGAAGAAAAAAAGAAGAGAGTACTGTCAAGAGCTCCAGAGAGGACCAAAAAAACAGCAAAATACAAGAGCCTCAATCGTGTAATCAACCATTTTTAAAATCAAGTTGTTATGAGATAAGTTACCTACCAATAGTGGGGACTGTTGATAAAACTTCTCCGATGTGCAACTTGTACAATATAGTAGTTTTGCCAGCTGCATCGAGGCCAAGCATCACAACCTAAGCCAGATCCAGAAAAAATTACACATAAGAGAGGAAAATATAAAGTTAAATGAAAAAGTCAACAGCACTTGTGTCTAAGTATAAGAGTACTTATAAACTAGAAGAGCCTTCAATAAATAGGCTGGCATAAATAATAATAAAATAATACTACATGTGGCACAGAAAAGACATGAGAAATACGCTACTGCTTAAATTAAGAAAGTTAAAAACAATATACTAATTTATCAGCAATGCACTGGCTTCGACTCTAGATTCTAAAGTGAACTCATATCAAAACACTGCCTCTATTTTAAAAAAGTGGACAATATTAATTTAAGCTGATAAAAAATATAATTCATTACATGTTTGATTCATCTATAAATATCTGTCGTGGCACCTAAACTTCAACAAAATGAGAAAACTAAGCCACTGTTTGACTTCAATCGTACTCATGTCAATAATACGAAGCACTATTTACTATTTCTAGATCCTCCAACATAGTCTAATGGCAATGCAGAATATCAAGTAAACATGATATTAATAAATTCCCCATAGCAAATCACATATAATTCCACCACATAACAAGCAATGGCAATGCAGAATATCAAGTAAACATGCTATTAATAAATTCCCGATGGTAAATCACATATAATTCCACCACATAATAAGCTTATAATAAAGCATGTATGGATATTACAATCCTTTTTAGGAATGCATCAGAACCTAAATGAAGTCAATGTGCATTTAGTACAACTTCATGCTTCACAATTACAGATTCTTAAGATAAATATTTCAGAAATTTATTCAAAAATAAATATACATTTTCCAGATAAGACAACCGCTCAAAAGATAAATTGAAACAGCTTTAAGATTCCTTTCTCATTGGTTAGAATATATGGGTTAATGGGTTTGTTATCATCTTCAATGGCAAGGAACTGCCAAGAATATTTGATGCACTAGTTATACCGAACAACAATTAATCAACAACATTTAATTATTTCTTGTTACTACATCCAACTAGATAATTGAAGGGGGAAAAAAGACAACATAAAATTAAAAAATTTTACTTCACGAGAAGACTTTTGCCAATACATTGACCAATTTAAAAGACATAACCAATAAATAGATGCATACAGGATTCAACAAATGAAACAGTCTGCCAATTTTAAATATTCTAGTTCTGCATTATCTATTGCATGTCCTATTAGCAATAGAATATAAAAACTAGAGCAAATGTAAGTCATGCACGCTGGTAAACATGCTGAGCCTTGCCAAGAGTGAAAAAAAAAAAAAAATGGTGAGTTAACTTACTCTAAATGCTCAATAATATTAATGGCAAAACCATCCAATTGTTGGTCTGTTTTTCATTTATGTCACTCCAGCCAGAGTTAGCTATGGCAAACATTGAAAGAGCGAAGACATCTGGTATGATTTTCATTTCTACCAGCAAGGTAATAGATGTAAACACTTGCATCATTCAACTCAAATTATGACATAAAAACCCTGTCTTTGCCACTCCCATGCCATGGAAGCAACAAAAAATTGATTTTCTGACACGATGGACAACCGTTTTTATATGATACAAAAACATTCCTTAAAACAGCCAGAACTGACAAATTTTTCCTGCAACAAAAAATCCTAATACAATAAAGGTTTTCTAGTTCACAGGTTGATCCCATTTTTTTTTTTTTTTAACACAATTTAGTGAAAAGCAATGAAAAGATTTAGCTAAATTTACAGACATCTACAACTTCATATCACTAACCAATTAGAGAAAACTTTGAGCAGTTCCTAACATAAGTCAATTGGAGATTAGATCTTCAGCAAACTACATCGTCTTTTATGGCTTTCAAGCTATAGCAATAACAATGGTAAGGAATTTCCTCAATTCTACATTAATTATAAACCGGAAAAATCGGACAAAACAAAAAACCCTAACGATGATGGAAAATTCAGTTAAAAAATAAAAAGAAATAGAAATAGTCAATCATTAACAAACAAAAGAAATAAATAGAGAGAAGAAAAATACCCTCATCTCTGTGTTACCGAAAAAGGTATCGAAGAGCTTACGAAAAGCTTGACCCATGCCTTTTTAATTTTCGATTCTTTCTCTTTTTTTCAAAAAAACAACTGACTTCTGATTTTAATTTTTCGTTTTTTTTTTTTTCTCTTTCTCTCTAACAAAAAAAGCTGAGAAATTTGGATTATCAAAAGGTCGCGTTTGTTTGCTGAACAGAAGGGAGGATGATTTTGATTTTTGGCTTTTTCTTTTTTCCTTTTTTCTTTTATTTCGAAGATGTTTCGTGGTGAAATGGAACAGAAGCGGGCGGAATACGGGCTATGCAGTTTACTCCTTTTACAACTTTTGACGGAAGGGCAATTCTAAATTTTATTTTATTTTTTTTTAACATTTTTTTCATATTAATTTTAAAATGCTTTAATTATCTCTTTATTTAGCATTTTATATACGTTTTAGACAAAACTTTACATAAAGATTTTAATTAGGTAAATTTCATACGACTTTTCATTAAAAACGATTAAATAGAAAATAATATAATCATAAAAAATTGGTAAATCGATAAAATTTGATGACTAAATTAGAAACTATATGAACAATTAAGGGGTATGCTAGTAATCGATCTATTACAACAAATTCAAGGCTTAATTCATGCTACTATTTTAGATGATGCTATTTAATAAATTTAACTTTTTAATATTAGTATTTTATAATTTTTATTTTTAAATTAAAATATCCTTTATAAAAGAATAAATAAATAAAATATTAAAACCTAAAATTTTCATAATAATTAATGGAACTAAATGAATGGTTAAGACTTAATTTGTCGTCAATTGAAAATTATAATTTAAAAAATCTAATTTTTTTAAAATATTTACAATTAAATTATCAGATTTGAATTTTAACTATTAAATTAAGAGTTTAATATTTTAATCGAAAATTAAGAGACTATTGATTTTGAGAAAAAAGCATTGTGGTCCCTTAATACAAAAAATAGCTGGAAGGATTAACAGCTGGACTTCCAAAAGATTATCTTATGATGGTCGTTTACAATTAATACAATTAGTCCTTCCGCTTTACAAAATTTCGGTGTTCTTTATCATCTTGTCATAGGAAAAAGTTATCAAAAAAATCAACCAATTATCTCCAGCTTTTTCCATGGAAAGGCAGAGAATTTTTCAATTTTTCAACTAACATCACACCGAGTCCTTGAGTTCTAACACAAGTGATCAGATGGTCAGTCCGAATGGTCTTGATACTCCACTTGGTAGGAATTTGAGAGAAGCTATGGGACTAACCACATTTGTTTTCACTACAAAGTTGAAGGAGCATTCAATTACGAAAGAAGATGATAGCTCATTATAGCATTGACTTTAACTCAAGCGAAAGACATGTATTCTATTCACAAAAGAAGATCAAAGAGAATAATGCATGTTGAGAAAAGGAAGCTAAAATCCAAGATGTTAATTGCACGGTTAAGGAAAAGAAATAAGTCACATGACGTGATATGTGCTTGGATCTCGACGTAAAAGATGTAGTTGACGAAGATAGTCAGTAAGAAACAAAGAAAATCCTTCTTAAGTAAAATTGAAATATATATATATATATATATATCCACTCAAAACGAAAGCAAAAACATTCCCAATAAAGATTAAAGATCCATATTGAAGTTTAAAAGCTAACTTAAGTAAGATCTATAATAATTAAACCTTTGTTGACTTTGATATAGTCTGCTCAACTTATTATCTTTCTTTCCAGGAGTTCTTACATCCGGTATGTGCTGACCATTTGAAACCTCTGATTATATTATCCGCATCCGCAGGATGTTTAGTCATGGCTGCTTTGAATCGCTTCCAGTCATAGAGAACCACCGTTAGATCTCCAAACTTTGCGCTTATGTGACGACAACAATTCGCATGGACAGTGGTTACCGTGGCGACATCTCGACTTTCTTGACAAAAACCACTGAAATGCCTCGTCTCCAAGAACCTTACTTGGAGATCCAGTCGGGTGAAGAGCCCATCATGCATTAGTTCTTGCAAGACCTGTTGATCGTTTTTCCCTGTGAAATGATCCTTTTGGGAATACCATGTATCGTACAATGAGATTGTCTTGTTGTTTGATTTGATGTAATAGAAACCTGTGTTGATGAAATTATGCTCCGGTCGAGGGTCACCAATGAATGAATCAACACTGATTTGCAGGTCCTTCATTTGGTTTGGACTTAATTTTGCAAATGGATTCCTTAGCCAAAGTATATCTGTATCCTAATAGAATGAGCAAACATTATGAGTTATAAGCAACATTACCAAATCTATATAATCTATGAGTTAGTATATAAAGTGGGTTAAGAAATTAATACATATATCATTTTTTTAATTAAAATTTATTTTAAATATAGCATAATAAAAACATGTTATCTTATTAATTTCGTTTATAAAATCTTAAAACTTTACTTAAAGTTGTTCAAACTCTAAATATTGATATATATATATATATATATATAATATTTTGAGAAATTTTATAGAAGTAAAAATGAATCTATTGGTGTTGCTTTATGCATGATAGCTATGTTCCATCCTAAATGAACTCTAAGTCTTAACTAAAATAGTATTAAAAAGTTCAACATTTAAATGGAGTTATTTAGTTAAGTAAATTTGTAGAATTCTTAATTAGAAATAATTGAATAAAGTGGGTTAAATAAGTAAATAAATAATATCTATATTTATACTATTATAAAACTTTAACTGAGTTTGGTATCAAAAATCAAGTGACATCAATTCAATTTTAAAAAATTACATAAAAATTTTATTAAAGTTCAAATAATAAAATGAATTTAAGAATAAAATGTCTATTTAAAAAAATACCATTAAATTTGTTGAAAATTGAAATTATATAATATTTAAAGATATACATGACTTGATTTTACAAGTTTTATTAATTTTTATTAAATCCCTTTATAGTAGAATACCGAAACTATAACTTCACTTAGATAAAAATTTCATCTGAATAATTTCCAAGATAATTAACAGCTAGCATTAAAATCAACAAAGTTGGAAAATTTTGTACCGTAAAAATGAAGCTGTAGCCACGCTTGAGGACATCCAAAAGAAGAAGAGTCCTTCTCCATGTCATCTTGATATAGTCCTTGGACATGTAAACCTTCTCCCCACCAAAATCAACACCCTCCGTCACCAATCTGTAACAATGCAATCGCTTAAATTTGCACCGTTCATGGGCAGCTTGATCGACGGTAACAACTAGCAGATGGTCAAGCAGTGGTCTGGTACCTTCTCCGAACCAAAAGCTCTCCAAGAAAAGGTCCAGCATTGTTGTTTCTTCGTCAACACTTTGCTCAACATAAGCTTTGTTCACAACTGTAATGATCACGGTCTTGTTCGGCATGGAAGCATCCTCTAACGCTAAATCAAGCTCGTCTTTTCCCTGAATGATCAGTTTCAACACCAATAATATTAGTGTTGAGAGAAATCAATAATAGTAATAATATCATGCATGGAATAATTTATACTTACAGAATTAGAGCTTGGGCGGTTGCTTCGTTGGTAAGGGAGGAAAGGGTTAGATCTTGAAGGAAACCATAGACAAATGCAGAGAGCTGCAGTTAAAAGGAGAAAAACAATGGCAGAAGTTCCCATACAAGAATTCTTTGAATGATCCATGTATGCAAAAAAAGTGTTTGCGCGATAAATATATATATTTGTGTAGCAGGTGAAGCAGTGTTTCGGCTTTTAAAGAGTCCTGTGAGAAGGCGAGCAATGTGGGTGGGTTGGGTTTGGGTAGAACTATCATGCAAAATAGCTGAAGTCAGACCAGCCTTACGTACGCACTCATAACAAAAATAAAAGAAATTTCGTATAACAAATCAATTTTGTTAAAAAACAATTTATAACTGATTCATGTCACTAAAAATAAAATTATTTTGGAATAAAAATTAACAATAAATCAAAGAATGGATCTTTGTTAGGCTTTATCTAAAAATAGGTGATGGGCATGAGGGAGCCCAGACTCTGTTCATCTTTGGCAAGTACGGCCCAAATTCAACAAGCTCTGCCTTAAACATTTCAACTTATTAGGAGTAACTTCGGGCTATGCGAGAAAATTCAAGATTAAAAAATCTCATAATTCACATTCATTTCATAGGTTGAGATAATTATTATAATGCTCCCATTCTCGCAATAAAAAATTATAAAATATAATATAATATATATGTAATGATTTAAATTTATAATAATAAAATTTTTTTATAAAATAAAATTATGAAAATTTTGAATCAAAAGAATGTATATCTCTATGATTGATATAAAAACCAAGTTATATTTACATTCAGGGATGCTGGTGTTGTTTTACTAATTACCTCGCGGATATGAATGAATAGAGAACAACACATTTAGTATTTTAAAACAACATGCAATTATTATGCTTCAGATACTTGGATTGGAAGTCATTGGTTGAAACATTACATCCGAGACATAAAAGCTTACAATTCCGCACACTATACTCGATAATCAATTCTAGGCATAATTTTGGCTACATACTAAATCCAACAATTTCTTGAAATTTTCAGTAGAGCTCCCTTTTGGTCCAACTGCTTTTTGTGCAGCTTCTTTAACTTCCCTCAAATTTTCCTTCATTTTCTTCCCCTTTTCTTGTCCCAAAACTAGATCCAAGCTACTCATTATTTCTTTCTTTGTGAAAATTCCACTCTTAACAATCAAACCAATCTCCCAAACCTCCTCTACCATTCTTCCATTCAGCCTATGATCAGCAAAAAATTGCCTGAAAATCATTGGCACCCCACCCGCTATGCTCTCCACTAGTGAGTTCCAACCTCCATGAGTTATGAACACCCCAACAGCACCATGAGCTAGCACATCTATCTGGGGTGCCCATGGAACCACCATACCATTTGCCTTGTCTAGGAATCCATTGGGCAAATTTACCTTTAATTTATCTCTAAGGGACCATATAAATGGAACCCTGCTAGCTTCTAATGCTTCTGCTAGTGCTACAAGTTCATTTGGAGGTGGGGTTACAACCGAGCCAAAGCTGATATAAGCCACGGTTGCTGGTTTTGCTTGTCAAGTCATTTCAGGCAACCATATGAATCAGGAACTGATGGTGGTTGTGTTGAAAGAATGAAAGGTCCAACATTTAGGTATTGCTTGAACTTGGATTTGAAATCATTTGTCATAACAGGGTCTAGTTCTTCGAAAGAGTTTATGCAGACTGCAGCTGCCTAAGGTAGCACTTGGCCCATTTGATGCAGCATGCGAGACAAGAGTGATTCCAAGTTTCCAAAAAGGATTCCCTCAGGCAAGTCACGGATGCGTACATTAGACATTCCAGGAATGAAGTTGAGGGTTTCATCTTCTCGCCCAACAATGCCTGTATAGATTTACACAGACAGATGTAAGTAAATCCATCTCTGAAACCAATGATTAAGGGTTCCTTCCAATATATGATTGTAACATGGTAAAATGGAGGTGTTTTACAAAATAATAAAAAGAAAAAGAAAGGAAATATACCTCCAACGCCTAATTTTTCCCTTATAAGATCAGTATAAAGATGGGAAGAGAGGAAGCAAGCCCCAGCAGTCCAAAAGGGTAGCCAAGGCACACCATTCTCCTCCGCCATCTCTTTGGCAAACCAAAAGAAAGCATCAGTAACCAAGCTCACTTTTCTCCCTGTCTCTGCCACTGCCACTTCCATTCCCTTCCTGAAGTTCTCTGGCGCCACTTTCATGAAAAACTCAATGTCCTCCTGAGGCTTCCCAACAAAAACATAGCCTTCAGGGACCCCATCTGATACGTTATAGGCTTTAACGTTTGGTTGAGTTCGCTGGTATGAGGAAAAGATAGAGTTGTTGGAATGTGCAGTGCTGAAGAAGGAAAACAAATTGTTTGGGGAAGCGGAGACCAGGGGGTTGATGATGGTGAGGAGTGGAGCAGCGAGGGTGGAGAAGAGGAAGGCAAGAGCCGCGATTTGGAGGTCAGCAAGTTGAGGCATGTTGGTCAGATTGGTGCTGTGCTGTGTGAGAGAGGTTGTGATTTGTGAGCTTGTATGACAAGGGTTGGAAAATGGTGTTGCAATGGTTTAAGTAGTAGATGCCTATATTGAAAGTTTAACAAAAAAAAAAAAACCATGGGGTTGGCACATGCTTCTGGATACTCCTGCTGGTCTAAGTATGACAGATTAACTTCATAATCCCAAATCCCAACAAACCTTTTGTCGGACACTTGCAGAAATTGTGCTTCTCTTCAGTGAGTTGTAAGAATGATTGTCATGAGTAGTGTAAAATATTGCACTTGGTTATGATTAGAAGGCATACCAATGGGAACTGGTGGTTTCAACGCTTTCTATAGAAATAGAAGTGATTGGTCGCTTGAACTTTGAAGTGAAACCGAGTGATGCACATGCCGACACCCGTTCATTGTTGAATGGTCTGCTTTGCAAACTTTTGGGAATTGGACTGGGGACTGGGACTTCTACAAACAAGTAGTCAACTTCCACATTACATTTCTTGTAGGGTGTAAACAGTACGACAGATATTTTAATAAACAAGTAATTATTCCTTAAATGTAATAAACAAATATAAATAAAAAGATATCAAATTTGTTTACAAATTATTCGTTTTACACTTTGTTAGATAAATAAATTTTATTACATTCAAACTATTTATTTAATTAATAAATTTTAAAATATTATTTATAATTATTTATTAATTTTATTAAATAAAAATAAACAGATAAAAACTAAACACATTAACAAATTGTTTACAAATTGTTCATCAAATATTATTAATTTACATCATCCATAATCACCATAGCTGCCAGCTTCATATGGATTCTATCATAAAACTTTTGTTATCCATAGTCTACAGAGTTTTAACACTTCTAAACATTAAAACCATTTTTTGTTGTCTTTTACGAAGCCTCGCAAGCAATTCTACCAATGGTTAAAACTTGTGGATTTTTAATTCCAGGCTGAGGATAAGAAAATCGGAAACATGATTTAAAAGATACTAATATATTTAATAACGAAGTAAAAGTACATTATCTTAACTTGAAACTATAAACAAAGACAAGGCGCTGTGGCCAAACACTGAAAAAAAAAAAGCAGAAGGAAAAAAAAAATTCTGCACAATCCCCCAAGGTTAGTATTCCCATTCAACCTAGGATGAATCAATAATACTTCAAAAAGAGTCATCTCAACTGCATCCCAACCACATTGATTAATACAAATATCAAGCTGGAGGTAGGAATCCCATAACAATGACTCAGATCGGATATATATATCCCTACGTTAAACACCTAAATATTCTACACATTACCGATAGACATATAGGCAGCATCTCCAGCAGCCAAGCCTGTGTGCACCAGCAAAGGTGATTCACCATTTTCAACAAAAATGGCGAGCTCCGGCTAAAATGAGAAACAATGGGCGAAAAATGCTTTACATTCAAGGATACTGGTGGTAAAACCAAGGCGCAACCTTTAACTCCCAAGTCAAACTATAACAAATTAGCTACCAAGGCAAAGTTAGCCACATCTACGAATCCAACATCTCGTCTTGTATCTCGTTTGGGGCAATGAGACCCGGGATAGAAAGCATCCGTTGTCGCTCTCTTTCCCTCTGTACAGCAGCCTCTTCTGCATAGAGATCTTTATTATCCTGCAGAAAGTACAGTTAAATGATCAGTTTGCTCATCATGGCAAACCACATACAGAGATGGGAAATTTAATACTATCAAAGGCCATAGAGTGAAACTTCTAAATTTTAACTAAACTTAACAGTTAAATAAACTCCATAAATGATAAACATAGATCTATTTACAAGCTCATAAACAAAGATCCTTTTTGCTCTTTCAAAGCTTTACCTGAGCTGAAAATTCTTTTGATTGCACAAGGAAGTCCCGTATGTGATTTTTAAATGTGGACAAATCATTTCTCGACTCAAATAGTCCATTCACAAATTGAGCGACCTGAAACCCACATAGATCAGTGATATCAACTCAGTAAATAAAAGAAGAATTGATTGGATCTGAACCTGTTATTATACCTCAGCTGCAGTCATGTTGGGGAATGATGTACTAAGAAGTTTTATTGTGTATTCACGAACAAACGTTCCATTATTTGGATATGGATATGGAACCGTAGCAGCATCCCACAAGGGCTCAGTCAACAAACCACTCTCAACCTGAAAACAATTCATCAACTAAAGATTAAACTGATGCAAATGAGAACAATCAAGGCACAGTAAAATACTTTACCAGGAAGAACAGGTGCTGTAAAACCAAGACATGTAACTTGAAGCCAGGTTTGTGAAATGTGTCTGTCAAGACGGCAAATATTTCTTGCTCAATTGTCAAAAAGTATGTCCGGTAGAACTGGTTACAAAATTCAGGAGCCTGTCAAGGTACCAAAACCAAAAACTCAGCATCTTGCATCAACAAAGTCATCTACCATGCAAAACTACAACACTGTCAGACCTGAAAGTTTTTCAGCATCTCCAGTAGAAGATTTAGACCAGTTTCTGCAATATTCCTTTCTGTATGCCGGAATGCCCAAATGATTGAATCCATAACTAGCTTTAGTTGCTGATGCAGATGAATGAAAAAAATTAGTAAAAATAATGATTGCATTGAAACTATTTCAAACATTAAAAAAAAAAAAAAAAAAAAACTGACACTACATAATCCGTTATTAATTGAAAAAGTAAAAGCTTCGACCGAAACAGAAATTTAATGAAATATTTCATGTTTTTATTGAAGGACAGCTATAATAGATCAGCAAAAAGAAGAAACACTACACCAACCTGACTTGACAACCGAATAAGTGCAGGAAAACAGTAAGTAGCAATGGCACGAAGTAATGAAAAGAATTTGAGGCGATGTTCGGGGTAATCTTCAAAATTTTTAGTTATCATCTGCAGGGCATCACAGCAAGCTATTATAGGCAAAGCAACTTAAGAATAAACTATAACATTTCAATTTTAACTAGCCATCTGCAAAGCAGCATCAGACTTCCAGCGAGAATATTATCAAATAATGCAGTTATGACATGTTATTTATCAGCTATATCACATAGTATGAATCCAAATTTTATCAAATCTCAAGGAAATGAGAAGATGATCTACAAAAATTCCTCCATAAAAGTATAAAAATTAAGGGAATATAACATTGAGGGACCTTCATTTTATTTAGTGACGTGTATACAACATTTTAGTACTCATTCTTGCAATGCTTAATCTGATAATCTCTTGTGAGTTAATACACAATATTAGAATTCCTATTCAAATATGAGCTTTTGCCTTTGGTATCACATCCTAAGCTTTACAAAGGGCATAGACAACACCCTCTCCCCCATCCCCTGTAAGCTCTTCCACCTTTCCATAACACAGGCACAAAATAAATATCTCAATAAAGGACTCACCTCCAGTGTGCACTGGAAAACAGCTTCAAATATACGAGGAACATCATCTATCATTGCAGCTTTATACCTTCATGCATAAATAACAGGAACAACATATAAGAAATGCAAAGATTTTATACTAAAGATGACAGCAAATATTGAAACTAAAGACAAATGGCATTACATCAGCCACCACCAGTACAATAAATAGAAGGTAAAGGCTGCTTTGTTTTAGGCACAAAGAAAATGTTACACTTGCACAATTTAGCAACCAGTGAAACTTAGAAGAGTTTCAATACAGCACTGATACGGGTCAGAGCATATGGGAATAAAACTATTTGCATTTATAAGGGAATAAGAAAACGATAGTTCTTTCAGTCGCAGAATAACTAGTGTCAGCAAGATTAAGATTAACGTGCAAAGGTAACAATGGCTTCCCATCTTTTTAGTTGGGCCTTGGAAGAAATATCAACAATTGACATACATGATTCTCTGGTATAATAAGTACTAGTCAATAAATCCATCCTACCTAAACATCTGAAGGATCAAAGCATTTCATGTACTCAACAAGTCGTTGATTAATGTTCAATATTATACCATAAAAATGGTACCTCATAAAAGTGGAAGAGGCATGCAAGGGTTACCATACTTGTTTATTATTGTAGCAAAAAGTGACAAAACTTCAGATTCTCTAGCATCGGGCAAATTCCTAGCATAGTCACCAAGAACTGGATCCATCATTGGGGGCACAAATTGTTTACCAATTTGTGGTTGATCTTCTGCTTTGTCCAAAAATGTGTCAATGAGCTTAAGAGTCTCCCTCTTAACAGATCTGCTTCATAAAGCACATTAAAATAAAAAAGAAAATTTTGATTGAACCTTAACAAAGAAAAGCATATCTGTAAATGGTCTCACCGTAGAAGTTTCACATAGGATGTTTTCGATGCAAAGGGTCCACCTTCCGCAATGCTACTTGATATAAGTTCACTGTACATTCTGTAAATTACAGCACCATAAATTACCAATATTAGCAAGAAGAAAGTTTATTGCATTTCCATGCTCAAATTTGCATTTTGAACTACTAAATTAGATTTACCTGTATACATTGAGCATGTCTAGGAAGATCAAAGAAACCTGTGTTAAGAAATATGTTCCAAGAGAACTGGCCACACTAGTGTTTGTCTGCAACATGTAGAGACTCGTTCTAAGTCTCACTAAATCCCAATAAGCATTAATTATAACCATGGTATCAGAAATATCAAGTCTGCATGGAAAGAATAGCTCTATTTGACCACCAAAGAATCCAATCAATGGATACACAGACATAAACCTTTAAATTATCATAGCAATCAAGAATCCTCACCTCCATATAAATGACAAACTTTCGAGAATGAACTACCATTTGAATTTCTACTTTTTATTTTGTACAATGCAATAGAAATCAGAAAGAAAAGCATAGTTTATCTTTCAACAAAAGGTTGGTCCCTGCCTATAATATGTAAAATTAACTAGGCGCATTTATGCTATATTAAATTTGAACAAAAGAAATGAAGATAAAACTTCATATGAAAATAAGAATACCTGCAGTATGTTTAGCACAGTTCTTATCACGTCCGGATCTTTAAGGAAGTCAACACTTTGACGTGCCTGTCCTATAATTTCACTCCATTTCTGCAAAACAAGCATCATCATAAGAAACAGGCTACCAGCACAACCCTATCATATTTGCATGCAATGGCACAGACACGTAGATACATATGAGAGAGAAACAAAAAGGTAACTGTTCCTCTATCAATGACAAACCTGGTTGGGGAGTTCCATCAGTCTATGCAAGTATTCATCCCTCTTATGGGGATCAGATTCCGCCTGAATCATATGACCAACCTGAAATTTAAAATTTAAAAAAAGGAAAAATAAGCTTATCAAGCAACAAAATAGACATGCAAAGATCTTAATAATACAGGCATGGATAAGAGGCATACAGATTCATAAAATGTATGAATCTGATGAGGCTCAAGATCAGCAACTGTTGTTGCAAGAGCAGATAAAAGTTCAGACACAAATGGTTCATTTTCTCCAACCTGAATTCAGAAGGTATAGTTCATTAATATAAGAGGTTCTGACCTAACTATATATATAATATAATAAGTTACAAACAAAGAGGCAAAATGTCGAAAGTAGATGATACCTGCACGATCACAAATTTTCGCTTGCATTTCTGAACAATTTTCAAGAATGTGTCACAGGCCATATCCTGAAGCGCCCAACATGTTATATTAAGACATTATAGTATGAAATAATAGCCACAATCTCCTATTATCATCATTATCAGTAGCAAAATCATAACATAATGAGATGATCATAAACAAAATTAGATAAAAGGCAAATTCAACTTATTGTGTACTTTCAGTTACACTTTACAAAACATGTTAACCAATAAGAAACATATGCCACATTAACAAGCAAATCAATAGTGTTAAGTACACAAGTGTTTTCACCATTGAATTATTTCATCAAAAAAATCAGAAAAAAAGTTATTTCTTTTCCCAATGATTTTACCTGAACTCCAGGATGTGTTTCATGCATGAACTCAAACAACTTATTAACAACAGTTTTCAGGAACTTCCAGTGAGCCCTTAAAAACCGTGGATACTGTCCAACAACATACCTGTAAATAAAACCAATAACAACATTAAATTAAGATAAGCAATTTTAAAATATAGCTTGCAGAAAAAGAGCAGCTGTTAAGTTCCTTCAGGCTCCCCAAGTCACCAACAAGCACATGCCAAACTAAGAATGCCCGAAAATAGCCATTCCATTTGAATAAAAGCACAGGTTGTAAAAAATGTGGCATGCTTTAAATGGCAGGCAGAGTCCAGGGAGAAACAAATATGGACAGTCCACATATACTCTTGAAGTTGCATATTCTTACATTATGTTACTAGCAATAACAGCTTTATTGTCCTTCCCCTTAGTGATTTCACACAAATTCAGTAAATCACGAATGACCATCACCAGAAACCTGTTTTCCTGACATGAAACCAAACATGTTAACTAATATCAGCAAAAAACATACAAGGGATGAGAAGCTAGCAACTCATGCAAGTATATGCATATGTGTCTACATCACATCATGTAAGATCTTGTGGTTAACATTTCTTGGTGTAGAGAGAAGGATACCTGCTCTTCCACCATGGAACCAGAAATAGATCCTATTGCCCAGCATAACGTGTTCAAATTGTTCCAAGTCCAATCCTCACCACTCAATTGCTTGCTTAATTTCTTTAGCATCTGCATTACATAGATAATGAAACAAATCTAAATTGAATCATTTATATATTATTATAAAACCCAACTGAGTTGATGTCAAGACTCACAAGTCTATTAACTCCAACGCAATTAAGGAATTTACTTAAAAGCCAATATAAAATTAGATTTCTTCTTTTTTTTTTTTAATAAAAAACACATTTATAAAAACTTCTTAAAAAAAAAAAAAAACACTACCACATTTCTACTCACATAACGTCTTCTTCCCTTTAAAAACACAATTTTTTAGATACTCACACAGTGGGTGGGGAATTCTAGTATAAGTTAAGAATCTGCCATAAACTTTAGAAAAGAATGACCAATGGAAAATAATCGATGCATAAGATCTCTAGAGAAAATAAAAATAAAAACTAAAATCCAAGACTGAACTATCATAGAAAGAGGACTCCTTCAGGTTCTCAGAATTTGTGAGTTGACCTCCCTTTTTTCTCTCTGATCGTTCCTTCATTTACCATTACATTAGTGATATCATATGCAACAGAATATCTACATGCCAAATTGCTGCAGTTGTTTAGAGAAGATAAAGGAATGAGAATGACGAAAATTTCATTTTTATTAGTGAACACAATGACTCCCAATCTCAGGAAAATTAGGTAAAAGCAGTACATAACATTATTTAACTTTTAGAAAACAGAAAATTATAAATATCTCATATTCCTATACCTGCTTTTCAGTATCCTCATGATCCAGGTGAGACAAATAGATCAGCGTCTCCCTCATAATCTGCAACATATAACTTTATTAACAAAGGAAACAGGAGAAAACTAATTCAAATATATATATATTTATATATAAAGATAATAACTAAACAAAAACTTCTAAAACATAAGCTATTGGGATAATAAAGCTTCGAAGTGTTTGCTCTGCGTATCAAGTGCAGTATAGTCCGGGTGATAGATGAAATTTTGTTTTACAGGCATCTTTACACAAAAGACATACATGCCTGGTAGATATCTTACTAGATGAAGTTTACAATGGCTGGTAGATATCTTACTAGATAAAGTTTACAAAAAATGGCAAGATGAAAAACACTAAAACTGCAACCTATCAATCAGCCGTAATTCATCAATAGATTTTTAGGGAAGAAAAACAGTAAGCACTCATGAATGGGAATAATTTCATGAATGTTAATCATCTAGATTAATCATCACATGCTTGAAATTAGAGATTTATCACCTTATACTGAACAAGAACATCATTGTCTTTCATCGTCTCTCGAACAATATTGCCATTTTCATCTTCAACTATCAGAACTTCCTCAGGCTTAGCCATACGACAAATCATTAGCATTCTCAACTTCGACATTGTTCCAGCATAAAGTTGTCGTCGTTGCAGAAGCTGGGCACCATGGCCCTCAACCATACCAGGAAGCAAAGGTACCTGCCGGATTCAATCCATTGACAAGAAATGAGCAAACCTTCCACAGTAATCTAGAAATGTCAACTCCTGTAGCAATTCAACATTCACAGAAAACCACAGCCAACATCTATTCACAAAAATAAGCACAAAACTGCCATAGTGCTATCTAAAGTTAACAATACCAATTCCACATCAATTTTCACGGACAGGTAGACAACCATTTAAAAGAGAGAGAGAGAGAGAGAGAGAGAGAGAGATCATATCTAAGAAGCCATCCATCTAAACATGTAAACATAAGTAGATCAACATGAGTTTAACATGGTTTTTTTTTCACATTTTCTACTATATATCATTGCCAGATATGAGGGCAATAATAAGTGTGGCCCTATGTCATTTCTTTCCAGTTGTCATACCTCTCAGACAGAAACCCAGAAAAAACAAGAGGAAGATTTTGCCAAAAAGGTGGCTAAAAGAAAAGAGTTACAAGATGCTATGCAGATAGACTTGATAACACTTAAGCTATTATGGAGATTCACAGTAGCTCTCTAAATTCCAAATCCTTTACAACAAATGGCTTTAAATTAAACATATAACAATCCTGATACCTGCACTCCTATCATTTTGCCAGTTACTGCAGGATTATCCATGTTATCATGTGCATCAAATAGCTCCAAGACCAAGGAGTTCCAATAGTCCAAGCAAACCTATTTACCAGGAGATGAGTAAAATAATGCTTTGGAAACCAAGTTCCAAAAGATTAAAAAGGGAACAACCATATATAACAAATAATTTACAAATAAAGGATATTGAATTGCCATGACACCTTAAAAACCTCAGTATCATCCACATAAGAAATGTTGAGAAGGTATTCCAGACCCACTAACAGTGCAGAAATATTTTCTTGCGCTGTCTCTAGCACCCGAATGTGAAACTGAAAACAAAGAACAATTTTAGCAACATAATCATCAAAAACACCAACTAGAACTGAGATATCAAACTTAGAAACATTTTAAGCTTGATCAATCCAATATTTAACAATATGCTTAATCAAAAAGAAAAAAATCAACTGTCAAAAGAATATATTAGAACAACAATATTTGTAATTTGGATCGGTCTTTGAATCAAAATGCATATAGGCACTCATCAACCACATCAAACTTGGGGCTTAATGGGAACTAAACCAACCCTATCACTCATTAACCATCTTTCACCTTATGATCAGAAGGAGCTTTGTTGATTTCATAGGCAACTTACCTTGTAGAATGAAGTGAAGAACAGTGCCAAATTCTGAATGAATGCCTAGAGCAATAACATAAAAGAATGAGTATACATAGACAAAATTTAAGTATATCAAATTGTATGCCAGACAGAATCCATCTGACTGGAAATATACCTGTTCCTCAGTGGTTCCATGTGTATAAGCCTCAGGGATGTTTGTACTTGATGGGAGAATAGTCTAAAAACATCCCAAAAGTACCCAAATTATTAACAGAGAACAAAAAGAAAAGAAGGACAAACACACAATGAAGAAAAGCAACATCAAATCTACATATCAACCAAATGAAATAAAAAAAGTGAGCCAAATAGAAAAATGTACAAATCTGCAAACCTAAGTTCTAAGTGCAAATTTCAATGAACTTATAAAGTACATGCTCACACACCTGCAACTGGACCATGAATATATTGTACATCTTAACATATTGCACATTATAGTAGTCCCCAAAATTTAAGGCAGCAACCTGCAATCATCCATAAATGTAATAAATAAAGCTCCACAATCTTAGAGTGAGAACAATATAACTTTATTCTATTTAGGAAAAATTTTAAAAAAAAAACAAAACAGAATAAAAAAACATTTACCTCTGTAAGACATTGGAGGGTGAGATTCCGATACGATGGCACGGGGAAAAATTTTAGGAGTGTTTCCAGCTGTAAGACACATAAATACAGCATTAGTGTTGAAACAAATGATATCAATAATAAATATGAACTTCATAAAAAACGTTGCATGCACAACACATGGGCAGCCAAGTCATCTGAGAAGCAAGAATTATTTACCAATGTTGATTCAAAAATATAGCCCAATGGAATCCAGGAAAGAAATGCATGCAAGGTGGATAGCGTAGCCCGTATAAGCTCTGTTCTCTGAGAAGCTGATAGTATGTATAAGCATAACTCATGAATGAGTTGAAACTCACTGTAGAAAACAAATACAAAATTTAGCAAGATGGATTGCACAAAGATAAAACAAATAACAAAAATAACCCTTGCTTGGAAGAATAAAATTATTATCAGTGAGACCTTACGTTGCATAAAACAGAGCAGCAAGGTAAATACTATAATTAATAATCGAATGTTAATGGAAGACCTTCAACTCATCTCTTTATACCAACAAATAAATGAGATCTTCATCAGATTATAGTTCATTTATCAGTTTTTACATGCAGATTAAAAAAATCCGGACATTAGGTACCTTAGAGGGGGACATATTTGATTGCCTAAAGGGTAAGACGTGCCCTTGGATCATAATTCAAGAATTATTTAAGCCCTTAATCTTATATTTCGACTCAATTGAACTCTTAATTGGACGAAATTTAGTCATGTGGAAAAATTGAATCAAGCAATTAACAAACTACAGTGAATTGAACCCTTAGAGGGATCTCAGAGAGAAAGTGGGAGAGAAATAGAGAAGAAAAAGAAAAAGAAAAAAAAAGAAGATTTTATTTTATTTTCACATATATTAACTGCACAATTTGACAATTTTATCTATTTTATTAATATCATATGAAATTTTATCTTAGTTGGAAAAAAATTAATAATGTTAATTTTTTCATCCAAATAAGGACTTAATTGGATACAAATAAATATTGGATAATTTTTTAATTATAGTTCAAGGGCTTTTTATACCCTTTAGCTATTTGGTCCTCTTCCTTTTCAGACCAGTTTTTTCACTTACTATTAGAACTAATCTCAGATCTTATTGCCAATTTACTATGCAAAACATGATTTCATATGCTCAAAATGATGTCAACATGCAAACAAAAATTCAAAAGACATTTTTTCCCAAACATGCCATGTTGCAGTTGTAATATGATTTTCAAGTGGCCTATATCCAAGGGCAGAAAGATGTGCCAGAAGTTAAATCAGAATTCATTTTCAAACAAACGTTGATTTCCATATGACCATTCAATCCAAGGATAGACATTTTATACAACATGACCAAAATACAATCAGAGATTAACCAATAAACATCCAAGAATAGTACTGAACAGCAATATTTATAAAATCTTATATAAATATATAAAAGCCAAACCTCTACAAAAGAGGAAATAATATGATGTGGATAATTTACATTTTCGACATGTGAATAATCTAAAAAATTGGTATATGTTTAAAATTAATTATGCATTTCAAATTTAATTGTAAAATAAATTTAATTTAAAATATCTTATTTTCATTATTATAAAACACATTCAATGATTCTTATTACATTTGCTTTTAAATAATTAATTGATTAAAATAAATTATAAACCAAATCAAGAGTAATAATATCTTAAATTGAGAGAAATTTATACTTAATAATTAGAATAGTCAAATATAAAGTATATTTAATACGCTTAAGAGAAACGAAAAAAGAGATTTTGAAATTAATGTAATAATGATAATAAAATTAAATTTTTATTAAATGATAGTTTTTATACATTCCATAAATTACTCTCATTATTTTTATTTTTAGTTTTTAGTCAAACTTATTATAATAAATACTAAATACCTTGAACACCTCATTAATCTTATATCTTATCTTATATAAATATATAAAAATCAAAGCTTTCGACAAAAATGAAAATATTCAATGTGGATGTTTTATTTTTTACACGTGTACAATCATGAACAAACGTCATGTGTCATCTAATAAATACATTTTATTTTATGTATTTTTAATTTTAAAAAAACCAATATGCTTAATTTGATGTGATTCATTTGTAATATATTAAAAAAAGAAATTTATTTAATTTAGATTATTGCATTTATTCTCTCTTAAATATTCATTACTCTTACTTTATATAAATAAATTTCAATTCAATTTGTAATCATAGTTAATTATTTTTTAATTTTAAACCACTCTCAATTAAATTATTCTTAATTTTTCACACCAACTTGAACATTATAAATAGAAATATGTTTTTGTCCATTTGAAATAATAGTATTGGACATTTGTTCTATGATTCTATTATGTTTCGTTTCTCTTTTTCCTTTTTTTTATTTATTCCATTGATATGTTTCTTTTTCTTCCATTTGTTTTATTCCTCTTTATTTCAAAATGTGATTTCTTTTATTGTTTTTTAATACTAAAATTTGCTTTTTAGCCAAAAAAAAATCTGATTTTAGTTTTTGAAACAATATTAATATAATATACAAATACGTTGATATGCCTTAAAATTAATCTAAACATTTCATATGCAATATAAAATGACTTGCTTCGTTTTATCTTTATATTTAATTTTTATTTTATTTTTTAATGAAGTAATTTATAATTTTTTTATGTGCTAATGTATATACGTATGCTATATGATTAATATTGACTACAAAATTTTACCAGCATTTCTAATTGGTAGCAAGTTGCTATCAGAAACATGTTTGATCTCAAATAACACAGTGAAGGATTACTACCATGAAAAAAAAAATAGGATAGGGTATGCAAGGGAATATCCAAACAAATATAGATGGCTTACACCACTTAGTCTCGCATGGGATTACCAATTTCTAAATTTCAATTATTCCAATATCAAATGAAATTCAATTATCTTATACATACAAATGAAAACAAAACTTTAATTAGTTATCTAAATTATAAATGTATTGATTTCTTAAATATTATTATATGTAATGAGAATTAAGCTAACTGATTTGCTTGGTCATTTCTTTTGAAAATTCAAACCAAAATTGAAGTTCACATTAATCACTTAACATACAATCTCTATCAATTACCTCTAACTAAATTAATTGGTGTCTTTTAAGTTTGAGGAAATGCGTTGGCATTCATTAGAGTAAATTGAACAATAGAGATAATAAGTTATTGCATTACTAGAGATTTGTTATTTACCCATCAATATGCTTTGACAGTTTGTAAAAATGGATACAATAATAAGAAATTGTGTTAATAATAGACACAAAGTTTTAAAAATTAAAGTAAAAATCAAATTTCCAAATAGTGTTAGTATTGATCAAATTGAGTGTTATTGATAAAGCAAAGTTAAATGAGGATTTAAACCTCTCAAGAGATTAAGAGTTGAGAATTGATTTATCAGAATGATTTATACAATAAATATAATATTATAATCATTTTCTTATAAATAGCCAATTTTTTTACTTTTATGAATAAGTTAAAATTCAAATTGTAATTAAACTTTAATTTTTCATTATTGTTTACCTTAAATTGCTCAAAATTAAACTCCATTCTCAACTTTTACCATTCAACATTGACACTACATAAAAATAAGGAGTCTGCTTTGATGTATTACCATTTAATAATTAAAACTCAAAAAATTTTAAATTTAAATTATTATCAGAAGACCAAATTTCAATTTTATATATTGTCTTTCTAATATTACACTACTACATTAAATGAAAGATTTCTTTTCTATTTCATGAGAAAAGAATTTGTGTTACTTCCAATTAATTAATTCATATAAAAGATATATTTTAAAAAATTATTATCTATCAACTATTTGGCATTCGAACAAATACTTATAACATTTGAAAACTATAAAGTCATTCAATTAATAACTATATACTTTTTATAAAAAATTTATTAATTTCATTCCCTTATTTAAATAAAATTTATCCTACATTAAGTTAGTATTGCATACTCTTGATTTGATTTTTATATTATGTACTTGCCTCAAATATAATCTTAAAATATATGTTAAAATATATGTATATTCATATCAGAAGGAAAAAATAGTATGTACAAGTATGAAATAAATGTACTTGCTAATAAAATCTATTAATTTTATTATTTAATGGTTAATTGTCAGTGATAACTATCAATGGATTGACTGCAATTAAATTATTAGATTTTTTTAACATATAAAAACAAAATTTTAAAATTGATTTTAACATATATTTTTTAGATTATAAATTTTCTTAATATTTTTGCTCGATTGATGAATTCATAAAAATTAAAATAACTTCTTGTAAAACAAGTGATTGTCCAATCATAAATTATTGTTACACTTTTATGTGCTTTATCAAATATGTTACAGTAAAATTCAAATCTCTTCTTTTAATTCTAAGTTACCAAACCTAATATATAGGTTGTTGGAAAAAGTAAGGATAAAATATGCTTTTTGATTTTAAATGAAATTTTGTATGGAGAATTTTTTACATTTTGATTTCAAATTGAAATAAATACAATAACAACATATAAATTTAGTTAAAAGAAATATAATATCATCATATGAAATTTAATTAATTAAAATAATATTATAAAAGAATAAAAATCCTGTGCATTGCACAGGTCACAAACTAGTAGAAACTAAAATGCAAACAGAAATCTCAACAATAAACATCCACAAAAGTATAACTAATAACCCTAATATATCTCAAAATAAGAAAAATATTTTCACTAGATTAGAGATTGATTAAGAAAAATATTTTCACCTGTTTAGTGATTGTTTAAGCTCTTTGATCTTTTGTTGAGTCATCTCACCTCTTGAGAAATCAAAAACTTCTTCACTTAGAAGCTGACCACAGAAAAGCTCATGTTGCCATCAGATTCTACAACCAGTTTTACTAGGAAAGAATTCTAATATAAAACTTACTTTCAATATTGCCATGCAATTTTCGCATATTGTTTCACTAGTTTTTGCTGCAGCAACAAGATCAGGAATGAAGCTTTGCCACCTAGCTGGCCAATCATGCTTTAGGATCTGTACATTCAGTAGGCATAGAATTTTTAAGATAACAATTACCATATATAATGAATTTATTGTAGTCATTAATTTCCTCTCATTTTAGATTAATGAAGTAATACTTGTGAAACCTTCCAAGGAAAAATTCAAAAACTCACCAGTAGGGTAACCAATGGGCAAAAGAAATGTGAAATAATTTTTTTGGTGTTATAACTTGTAAACATGGTCAGTGGTTAGAAAAAAAAAAAAAAAAGAAGGTAGACAGATAAAGCCCCAACTGCAGGACTCCTAGTTTGTTACAAACTCAATGAACTCCAAAGCAAGTCTGTAACTCTTTTATGAAATACATTTTGTGCAAGGCACATAAGTTATACCTGAACCAGTATGATATTCAGTTTGTTGACATACAGCCTTTCTGCTCGAAAGGAGGCCTCGTTGCTTGACAACTAGTATAGGATAAAGCACAAGTAAGAATAAATATACAAATAGCAGAAAAGGAATAAATGGGATAAAAGGTACAAAATTTTGAGATTCCTCAAACCAAAAGGAAAAAAGCAATTAAGAGCTCTTTTACCTGTACAATGACTTCAGAAATATAATTTTTCATTCCATCTCGCTGCTCAACAGGCAATGCATTCCATCTATACTTTATAACACCTTCAAGAACCTGTAGACAAGCACAAGAAAAGCCCCCTAAAATCATCAGATTGAATGGAGGATTTCAAATACTTCTTACAGTATTTTGCAATACTCAAGTTATTTGTTAGAAAAAGTTCTTCCAAAGTAACAACCAACTACGCAGCTACAAGGGCAAGACAAGTTATAGGTAAGCACCATACACAACATAGGAATGCGAACTAGAACTCCCTTGAGCAAGTTTTCCATACTACTAATTATAGATTATAGAGCTAACTGACCTGCAAGGCAAAGAACTTGGTATTCAGGCTCTTTGTCTGCTGCAGGATGTGCACAACTTGAAGCCACATGTCTGGATTATTTTGCAGATCTCGCAAGATCTGATCGGCATGAGCTCTCTGTGAAGTGACATACAATTAAGGGAAAAAATTTGTCAAAAACAAATAATGATATGACCAAGCCAAATTGTCCAAAACAAATAATCATATGACCAATCCAAAATATAGTTATAGCCCAATGACGCGTGTCATATATGAAAAATACAAATAGATTCATCAAATGCCAGAAATATGGTAGTGGTAGTAACTATCTGACAAATCATTTACTTTTATCAATAGTACAACCAAATAAAACCAATAATGTTGGATCAACAAGGTGAAATCAGAAATACTACTGAAATGTAAATAGATGCTAGACTTATCTAATTTTAAGGGAAACACAGATATTTAAAAGTCTTTTTGCCCCAAAAATGGGGAATCAGATTAACAACTCTTATCCAAAAGTACAATTAACTACTAATTTCTTACTAGTTTAACTTCAATAAGGTTGTCAATAATCATAGTAAAGCCACAACAAAAATTTTAATCGCAGAAGAAAATTTTAAATGACCACTTGTTGGTTTCTAAAAGAATGTCTACCATCACTATAAAGATCTACACTAACAGAACCTACTTATTCCTAGAATATATCATGGTCAGCATCATAGAGAATTAAGGTCTCACACAATCAGCTATTTCTACAATTCTTGAGCATGAACAATCAAACTAAACAATCTGTTCAGTTACAGGGAATCCAAAGCATAAGAGAAAAAAAGAAAAAGAAAGGTAAAATGCATAAACTGCTTCAGCTCATTAGATTGATAGGAGAAAAGATAACAGAAAATAAATGATAAGAGAGAATGAAGTGAATTAAATGAAATTTAATTTTTCTCTTGTTTTTTAGAAAAGAGAACTGATAAACTCAAATGAGTTATCAATGAATTTAAAGGGCATATTTATCAATGACCAAACAATAAAGAATGCACCATTTGGTTTCATTTCTCTCCAAATCTATTAATTTTTAGAGAGATTTAATCAAGAGAAATATAAAAAACAAGTTTTCCTTTTCTTTTTACTTCTATCATAATTATTCTATTTGAACGGAAGAAATATAAAGCCTATCAAACCAAAACGACTGAACGCCAGCCATATCCTAAACCTAGAAATGACAACAGCTAAAAAGCTTCAACCTACCTTCATTTTCTAATAGCTGAAAAGAAATCTTAAACTTTTCTTGAAAAAAAAAAAGATGATTCAAAATTGCCCATATTTGAAATATCAATTTTTACATCACAAGGAACTTCCCAAAAAGAAAAGGTTCGTGCACTCAAAGCCTTAATTAGGTCTGTCATCCCCTGTCCCCCCACACACACTCCCAAACCACCACCACAGTTCCATAAATTATCCAGTAAACCAGAAAGAAATTTAAAGCTCTAATTAAAAAACTGCATTTAAGTAAAAGCTCACTCACATTAAAACCTAGAAATTCGAAAAAAAAAATCCTCCAGATGGCAGGTGCCCCGCACTTCCCCGGGACTTATCTCCATTAAGTAAATGCCCAGCCATATTAAACCCTACCAAACCAAAATCCCCCACACTCTCTCTTACTTTCTGGGAAACCAAACAGAAATCACTTTAAACTAAAACCACATTTACCCGCTCATTTCCCAGTCAAAGAGTCATGCAACGGATACAGAAAAATGTAAATAAAGAAAAAAAATTAAAGAAATAACCGAACCTCTTCTTTAGATCCGGTACCGTAAAAGGCCGCGACGGTGGCGTCCAGTAAGGAGACATCAATCGGCTGACTCAAATCCCTAAGCCTCTCAGCCGCCATATCTAAAAAACACTTCCCTCTCTCACTTCCACCCAAAACAGAACCAGACACTATAACTCTTCCACTAGAAATGTTAATGAACAAAAACCCTAGAACCTGTACGGACCAAACCCTAAGCGAGAGAAAGAGAAAGGGACTAAAAACAAAAAAAGAAAAAACTAGAGGATCTTCCAGAAAGAGAATTGGGGGGGGGCAGAGTTTTTGGCTTTATGGGAGTGAAAATTGAAAAATAGTTTCGGAGAGAAAAAGAATTTATATATAATAATATAATATAAGTGAGAAAGTGATTTAAAAAAAAAAAAAGACAGCTTAAAATTGAAGCAAAAAGAAAGGGGGGGGGGTGAAGCGGACGCAGCTTGGAAGCGACTTTGAATTTTATTATTATTATTATTATTATTATTATTATTTTGTTTATTTTATATGTTCACTTTTGGCACTTTTGTTATTTTTTTTTCTTTTAGTTCCGAGGCGGAGAGATTCTGGACCCTATAATTTAGAAAAGCGAGAGTGAGGTGAAGGCGGAAGAGAACGGCCTTGGATTTTCTTTTTTCCGTTGGAATTTAATTTTGAAAAGAGATACTCACGACTAGGATGGCGACGGCAGGGTACTTTAGTCTCGATCTTTACTCGATTTTGTTTTCATTTTATATCGAATTATTATTTTTTATTTAATTTAATTTAATTTATATAATTCATATCTAATTTTATTTATTATTTATAAAAATATTATTTTATGATAAAAATGACATTTTAATTATACATAAATATATAAACATAGTATTTTATTATATTAATCTTTCAAATTAAAATATTAAATAATAATTTTATTAATATAATATATATAATTAAATAAATAATGTAATATATTTTTATATATCGCAAACCTAATTAGCGAAATATCTTAAATTTATTGTTATAAGATCTTTTTACCGATAAAGAAATCTTGTACCGATGATTGGTTATTGGCACAAAAAAAAAATAAAATGCTAAAAAAATGGCTTCGAAACGTTTTAATTTATTCTTTTTCATGCCTTGAATCCAATTTCATAATTATTGAACCTTACCAAAGCTTAATCTTAGCTTTGTTTACTTAGTTTCTCAGTACTTTTGATTAAGTATGTTACTTAACCAAATATCTTTTAGCATTTTAAAAATGTTTTCAACTAAACGTGCATTTAGTCAATCTCAACTATTTTATTTATGAAAATTCTCATCATGACTCGATTTCAATTTTAAAAAATCAGCTTTATTTTGTTAGGACGAATCAAAACAGGTTAAATACATATTATTTTATCATCTCAATTCATAATCGTAGAATGTTTTAATTTTTTAGCATAAATATTATAGTATGATTTTAATTTTATATAAATAATTAATTTTGAAATAATATTATTATACTTTTTATTATTTTTAATTAAATATGTATTTTTATGAAAATAACAATGCAAAATTTATGAATTAATAAACCTTGCAAGTACATATTGGCCAAAAAACCGATTCAACCAAAGCATAATAAAATGGAAGCTATAAAAATTTAAGGAGTGTTTTCATAATATTATATTATGCATTAGAATATATATATTGAGATGGCAATAGTGCATATCAAAACGAATTTTATTCATCACAAATTTGATCTAATTATAAATACTCAAATTTGATTCAATATTAAAATATTATTTTTTATATCTAACCTAACTTGCATGTGCATAAAATCATAATCAATCTAACTCGATTCGAAATTAATAAAATATTATTTTTAAATATAAATATAAATATAAAATTAAATAAATATAAAAATATATTAATATATATAAATATAAAATTAAATTAATAATAAAAAATTTATATATATTGAGTATGGTAAAAAAAAGTTACCTTCAAACTCAACTCGATTTTTTTCAAAATAAAATTAGACTCAATCTGACTTAAAATTCAATTTTTTTTAAAAAAAATCGATCTTATAAAATCGGGTTGGATTGAAACCCAATAAATTCAGATTAAATTGCCAACCCTACATATATACAAAAAATATATGGATACATGCATGGATTTTATATAAAATATTATCACCAATAATAGTGCTAATATATAAAAACAATATTTCTAAGAAGCATTGAAAATTATGAAATTTATGAGACATAAATAATTATGAAGTAATCATCATGCTTAACATTGAATTACACATGAAAATCATTATTAAAAAATATCATAGCACTTTAGATAATTTTTTTTTTTAGGATCTAGAAATAAAAACAATAAAGAAAAGTAATTTAAATAATATTAAAGTTTAAATAGGTTAATTATGTCTAAATGAGTTAATCATGTTGTATTTAAATAAGTTAAAAATATTTAAAAGCATTAATTATGTCATGTAGTGTAACTTGTAATAATAAACATATCATGTTCATGACAATGACTTTAATACGATTAATAAATTAACATGTTTTTATTATATAAATAAGTTAGCATTCACTTAATATTTTAATAGTTGCTTATTGTTATCACCTAAAGATTTGCATCTTGTTATCATAGGTGAACTTCTACATTGTATGTTTTTTTTGTTCTTCTTTTAAATGGATCTTATTTTCTTGCATTTTTTTATTATGTTGACTACATTGCTTGAAGTTTTATATAAAGTGTAATTTTTTTTATCTCTAATTTGAGGTCATGTGATCATAATAACCATATTTAAAATACCAAAGTTTACCTATTGTATGTGATTATAGTAACCATACTTAAAATACCAAAGTTTACCTATTGTGACAAATAAACCTAATGAGGTAAAGGTGGAAAAGGAACTTGTTAAGGGCATTTCATGATCATAAGTGTATAAACTTTTTTCCTTAAAGGATGACTCATCAACAAATGGAGAATACTTCAATCATTTTGACTCGAGCTGACATGATGAGCTTATCTAAAATCTAAGGATCCACATCAACTCGAATAGCTCAACCTTTCATCTAAATGCATATGGGCATGTTGACTTACCATCATTTAATTGGACTTCCACTTGTCATGTCAGGTCAAGTTAACACTGTTAGTCCTGGACTCGACTTTTAAAACTAAGACCAACCAGGCACAGCATTCTTACCTTATAAGTATAAAGAACCCCATCATTTTAAGTATAGAGGTATGGACATTTAATTCCCTATCTCTTTTTAGATTTCTCACATTCTTTCTTCCCAAATACTGACTTAAGTGTTGGAGTATAAATGCCAGACAAACCTCTAGCCTTTGCTTCTAATTGACTTCCCACTTTGTGATTTTAAGTTATTGACCTCATCAAATAATTTGACACCAATATTTTGGAGTGCCAAGTAAGGGATATTTTTTCCATTTAGCCAAGCTAACCCTGCCTTCCAAAAAGAGAGCCATAGAAGAAAGAGATAATATTGCTGCAACTAGGACTAACACCCAACTTAATCAACCAAACCAAGGCCAACTTATGTAAACTACCTTAACCATGGAATAATTTAAAGCTTTAACCTAATAATTGCATTCCCTTAAAAACTAATCCAAAACCTAACTCCCTTACAGATTTAAAAAAAACTAGTCCCTACAGTTCCTAGAAGCTCATAAACATAAAAACTATTGACCTATGACAACAATGTCACTGCCTTGTCAACCTTTAAAAAAGATAAAACCCCTTAAAAACTATTATCCCACAAATACCTAAACACAAACACTTAAAAATCCAAACAAGTTACCTTAAAATTATAGTCTAATAAGGACTTAAAAGCTCATATGAAGGCAATGGAGAAAAAGATAAAAAACAAAGTCTTTACCTTTGACAATAATCTTAAATTTTTGAAAGCATATTTCTTTACCAAGGATATTGACTGAGCTTTACCACCTAAGGAATTCAATATGCCTACTTTTGAGAATTATGATGGTATTACTGATCTATTTGATCATCTTAAACTTTATAAAACTAATATGCTGATACAGAAAGTTGATAAGCCCTTAATGTATAAAAAACTTACCATTACCTTGAAAAAAGTAATGTGGTCATGCTATACTAGCCTCGAACCCAAATTAGTCTTAACCTTTAAATAGCTCAGTCACTTTTTTTTAACCTATTT
Source organism: Durio zibethinus (assembly GCF_002303985.1). The sequence goes on from NW_019168004.1 coordinate 6,345,398, forward strand.
CATAAATAATTCCCAAAAAAAAAAAAACATTGAGTTTGATGTTTATTTACCAAGGACACAATGAATCTTTGAACAAATATGTCACATGTTTTAATGCTAAAAGTCTTCAAGTAAAAAACTTAGAGTAAGTGTCTATTATGGCCCTTCTGATAAATGGAGTTAATGATGAAGTATCACTTCAAGTTCACTATTTTCCTAAAACCCCTAAAGATTTTAGTTGACGTGCTTCTAATAGCAAATAAATATACAAATGTCGAAGTTACAATGAAAAGTAGCCAAAGTGAAAAAAGAATATCCTCCTACCTTAACCATAAAAGGGGCAGAGAAAGTGATAATTCCCTAAGAAGAAAAAAATCAATTGAAATGTACCTTAGAGTAAAAAACTTGAATAGGAGATTGATAGCTATATTACACTGAATACCTCCTAAAAAAGATTTTGATGCAAATCGAAAAGAATCCTCAACTTAAATGGCTTAAACCATGAGGTAAAATATTAAAAAAGGTCTAACTAAGAATTATGCTTTCCCAGAGGTCATGGCCACAACATTAAGAATTGCATAGATTTGATGAATGAAATAAAGAATCTAATCAGAAGAGATTGGTTAAATGAGTTTATGGATAACAAAAGGCAAGGACAAAATAAGAAAACTTTTAGGAGAATAAATAAAAAAGACTAGTAAAAGAGAAACTAAGAGGATTAAGGAGAAAGTGATGAATATCAATTATAGACCCGACTATAGAGGTAAATAAAGAAATATTATGGATAACTAACCTATTGTAAGTATTATTAATGTGATAATTGGCTAGACCCTGGTATCAGCCAAAAAGAAATTTGACATAAAGACTGAAATTGCCATTGGATCTATGACCAAGAAATAAAAAAATTGAAATAATGAGTTGATCTTTTTTAGCTCGAAGCATTTGGAGGGAATTCAATTTTCCCATGATAACACCATTGTTATATAGGTTGTGGTATACAATCATGTGATAAAAAAGATACTTTTACAAAATGGGAGCTTAACTAATTTCCTTTACTACTCCACCATTATTAGGATGGGAATTATTAAGGATATGTAGGGACCCTTCACAACCACATTGATCAATTTTAGAAATGAATAGGTGCTAATAAATAGCACTATCAGGTTACTGATCACACTAAGGACTGAACCGAGGACTGTCAACTTGGTTATTGAATTTATGGTGGTGGATATTTCTTCAGCATACAATATGAACTTAAGTTGGTTGAGCCAATCTGCTGTGAGAATTGTAAAATTAACTATTCACCTAAAAATCAAAATTTTTACTCCCAATAAGATAAAAAAGGTTTGAAAAAAATCAATCTATGGCAAGGTAATATTACCACTATGAAAGGGAAAACTAGGAAGCAAACTTCAAGCTCAGCCAACGTCAAGGAAATTTAAAGGAAAAAAAATAAAGGTCTGGATTATGATAGAAGAAAGAAAATCAAATGATAAGAAGAATGTGATCAACCAAAAAAGGGAAAAATGAAACCAGTTTTTTAAGCTCCAAGAATGAAAACAAGCTCTTAAGTTTGAAACTTGTAAATAATTTTTATGAAGTTAAGCTCTTAAGTCGACTAAAAAAATCCATGCTGTGAACATCATACAATTGAATCTAAATGAATTCATTTGAGTAAAGTTCACACTTAGCATCTTAATATATGAGTTTATTTTCTTATTAATTAAGCAAATAAATCAATAAGCAAAAATTCACATTAAGAATTATCATTTTCGCAAGAATCAATTTTGATCTAAAAAACAAAAAGAAATCATTGACTAAAGGCTTGAACAAAAGGAAATCATTGACTAAAAGCTTAAATCGATCTTACTCAACTAAACTAGCGAAAAATCTCATACTCAAGGATGGATCTAGGGTAGAGGTAGCGAAACCAACTATCCCTCCCAAAATCCTAAAAATTAATTTTAATTTTTATGAAGTTATCCAAAATTTTAATGATTTTTGTATTTTGCCCCACTAAAATATAAAAAAAAAGTAAGTAGAATGATTAGAAATAAATCCAATTTTTTTTTGTTTTAAACCCCATTAATTGTAAAAAAAAAATATATTTAAGTGTAAATCTTTTATAATATTAAAAGATATATAGATGTATTAAAAAAATTAGTAATAATGTAAATATAAAATTATTATACTAATGTGATTGGTAGTTAATATAATAAATTTGCCCACGTTGAGTATAAATCCTAAATCTGTCCTTATTCCTACTTATGCCATTTTTTTTAAAACAATCAAGAAAAAAAATGCAAATTGTAGACAAGCTCAATTAAAAAGAAAAATTGATACAACTTTTAAGAAATAATGTCGATCTGTTTGTATGGACCTCATTAAATATGCGTGGAATAGATCTTTTAATAATAGTGCACAGGTTGAATACTAACCTAAATATAAAACCAATTCGATAGAAGAAGATGTGTTTTTCCCCTGAAAGACAAAAAGTAATAAAAGAAAATGTTGATAAATTATTAAAGATTAGATTCATCAGGAAGCATAATATCTTGAATGGATACCCGATGTGGTGATGGTAAAAAAACACAATGGAAAGTTAAATATGTATGTTGATTTTACTGACCTCAATAAGGTTTTCTTAAAAGATAGTTTTTCTTTACCAAGCATAGATCGACTTATAGATGATAGTGTCAAGTATGACCTACTCAGTTTCATGGATGCATACTCATGGTACAATCAGATTAAAATGTTGAAAGAAGACGAGGAAAAAATAGCTTATTTGATTGCAAAAAGGGTTGTATTGCTACAAAGTGATGCCATTCAGACTAAAAAAACGTTAAGGTAACTTATTAGAGGTTGGTCAACAAGATATTCAGGGACTAGATCAGTCGTAATATGGAGGTATACATTGATGATATGATAGTTAAAAGTAAAAGCTCGAATGAACATTTGAAAAACCTAAAAAAAAAAATTTAACATTTTGAAGAAGTACATATGAAGCTTAACCCAAGTAAATGTGCTTTTGGAGTCTCATTGGGTAAGTTCTTAGGATATATAATAAATCAGAGAGATGTAAAAACAAATCCTAAAAAAATATGAGCTATTCTCGATATAAATCCATCGAACTTAGTGAAAGAAATATAAAGGTTGATAATGAGGATAGGAGTGCTTAGCAGGTTTATGTTTAGGTTGATAGATCAGTGTTTATCATTCTTCAAGATATTTAGAAATATCTCAAACTTTCAATGGACACCATAATGTCAACAAGCCTTTGAAGTTAAAGAGTTTTTCTTATCACCTCTAATATTTTGAAACCCATGATCAACGAGATACTATACCTTTAAATTATAACTATTAGTCAAGCTATTAGCTCGATTTTAGTCTGAAAGGAGAAAGAAAAGTGAGAATTGATGTATTTTGTCTATAAAGTTTTAACAAAAGCTGAGCTTAACTATCAAAAGATAAAGAAACTAGTTTACATTATTATGATATTAGCTAGAAAGTTAAAACCATATTTTTAGTCTCATACCATAAATGTTTTAACTGATCAACTATTGAGGTATATTTGTAAAAACCCAAACTGTTAGGAACACTAATCAAGTAAATAATGAAGCTCAACGATTTTGACATGTACATACTACTCAGGTTGGTATTCAAATCATAGGTACTAACATATTTTATTATTGAATGCACCTCGAATGAACTTGAGAAAGAATCTAGTTCGATTAATGGTTGGATAAAGAAAATATAAGGAAACTTTACGTAAATGGTTAGCCATAAATAAAATAAGCGAAGTCGGTTTGATCTTGATCAATCTTATAAATATACAGTTCTAATATGCATTAATGTTTTGATTTAAAACTTCAAATAATGAGGCAAAGTATAAAGTGTTGATCATCGAACTAAAGCTAGCAATTGATCTAAAAATGAAAAACCTCTTCATATATAGCGATTCATAGTTGGTGGTCGAGTTGGTAAATAGTGATTTCAAAGCCAAAGAAGAATGAATGAAAAAAATACTTAAAAATAGTAAAGATACTGCTACCCATGTTTCAAATGGCCAAGGTGAGGAAGATTCTCAGGTCAAGAAACACCTTGGCTGATTGTTTGCCCAAATTACGATAAAGAATTATAACAAACAGCTTAGCTTATGTATTGATTGAAGAGTTGCTTGAGAAAAGCATAAATGAGAAACAAGTAGGGCAAATTGAAGAAAAAAATCATAGATGTCAACAATGAAGGTGTATCCGATGTCAAGAGAATTACTAAAAGATAAATTTTTAGTAAAGGTGTTAATAAAAAAAACACCTCGATACACCATCATTAATGGGAAATTGTATAGAAGATCATTTAGTTTACCGTATCTGAGGTGTATAGATGAGAAAGAAGCAAATTATATGCTTAAAAAAAATTCATGAAGGGATCTATATGAATCATTTTGGATCTCGTCCATTAACTTGTAAAATGTTAAGGTAAGGGTATTACTAGCTAACCATCAAGAAGGATGCAACTAACTTGGTTAGAAGATGTGATAAATAAATATCAAAGGTTTGTCCATGTTCAACACTTACCCTCAATCAAGTTGACTCTAATAATAAGCTCATGGCCTTTTATGCAATGAAGGATGGATGTATTTGAACCATTCACCCTAGCTCTTCAGTTGAGGAAGTTTATATTGGCAATTATTGATTATTTCACCAAACGGTTGGAGATTGAAGCACTAGCTACCACTACAGAGTCTTAAATTGAAAATTTTGTATAGAAGAACAACATTTGCTAATTTGGATTACCTCGATCTATAATAATAGATAATGAAAAATAATTTGGTAATCTGAAGTTCAAATATGGTGTTTCAACCTTAGTATTGACCTAATGTTTACCTTGGTTACTCACTACCTATAATCTAATGGCCAAGTTGAGGTAGCCAACAAAACTATACTTGAAGATATGAAAAAGATATTAGATGATACCAAAACAAAATAAGCCGAGAAACTTCTCAGAGTGTGGGCATTAAAAACAACCATTAAGGTCCTCACAGAAAGACTCTTTTTCACTTAACCTTTTGAACAAAGGCCATAGTATCAATTGAGATTGGCCTACCAAGTTTTTATGTTAAAGTGAGTAAAGACAAAGGAATAAAAAAGCTTTAAGATCAAGCCTAAACCTAACTAAAAAGGGATGCAGTTTGGACAAAAATATTCGCATATCAATAAAAAATCTCGAGATACTATAATAAGAGAATCCAACAAAAAAATATACATAAAGGTGACCTAGTACTTAGAAAAGTTAAAGTTTCTACATATTGATAACCAATGAAAAAAATTGGCATTGAACTCAAAATGACCATATATTGTTAAAGAAGCCCAATTTGGCACTTACAAATTACAAGATTTGAATGGAAATCCTAACTCGAAGATGAGAAATATGGATAATTTAAAAATCTATTATCAATAAAGGCTATGTGGCCTAGCTAGTTTATGAATATTCGATCTACAAGTTGTAAATTCATAGTCCGAATTAAATAAAATGTGTTCAACGAATATCATTTATAAAACTCTCTGTCCAACTTAAGGATAAATCCGACCTAATCCTTGTTAAATTTTAAGAAAAGTTATATAAAGCCACAACAGCTGAGCTAAAGGATTACACTTTTGTATTGAGCTAAATAATCATATTAAATCAAGTAATATTAAGCTCAAAGATATAAATGATGGAAAAAATGATAATTTCATTAATAATAATAAATATATGATTTAAAAAATAAAAAATATAATCATTAACAAATCCTAAAATTTTTTCTAAAGAACATGTCAGATTTTATCTTCAGGCTAGGCTTCAATAGGAGGTACCTCAAGTTCCCTAATTTAAGCTTTAGGATTTTTAATAGCTTGGCCCTATTTTTAATAAACTTTTTCCCCAGCAACAACCACAACAGTAACCTGATCAATCTCTATATGATCCTTATTCCATTACTATTTCTCATCACCTTAATCTTTTTCTTTGATAGTAGCTTATTGGGTCTTTAGGTTGTTAATATTAATCATCGAAAGATCAAGATCGACAAATATAAAGTTCACATTTTTCAATGCGAGGTTAAAAGAATCAAACACCTATTCTTAAGCAAAATCTATCTGTATGTTGTAAAAACCATTAGACTAAAGGAAGTTCTTCACAGCTTGCTACTTAGTTTCCTTAAAGCTTGAAGTTGACTTTCAAACATTTTACTTTAGTCAAAGTAACAACTAGTTTGAGAGTGAACTATTGATAAAGAGACTCATTTGTGTCTTTTTAAATGGAAATGTCTTCGAGTTGCTAAGATAAGCTTTAAACTTTCTTGCCAAGTTCATCGTTGATTTTTTTATTCTTAGAGTTGGAAATCTTGAGCTTTTTAGTGCTCTTTATAAGAAACTTAATATCTTTTGTATATTTTTTTCATATCTTACTTGACCTTACAGAGTTGAGCAAAAATCTTATAGTTACATGTCAAGGTCTAACCCATATTTTGGGAGATAGATTGAGGGAACTAGTCAAAATCTATAAGGCAAAAAGAAATTGAACTTAGACTTTATAAAATTTTTGAAGTTAAAAAATCGATTTGCAACTTACCTTTCTTGATGATTATCGTATGCGTGATTTTCTTCACTACCTCAAGGTCATCAAACATATTTTCCCTCACATCAAACTCTAAGGTAATAAAGTATTTACCCGAAGAAGGTTGGACCTCAAGCATAACACTATAAGACGAGAATTCAGTTTTAAGCTTTTTTTTACGTTTCTTTGTAGCCTCTTTTTGCTTTAGTTTCTACATTTTTATAAGACTTTTACCCCCAATTTGAGAATGTTTAAAAAGTAGACTGATGATTTTAATGTCGCGAGATAAACCACCTAGTTGAGAATGAGCCTTTTCCCTCTTTTTCCATTGGAAAGTTGAGTAAACCTAGTCATGTCAAAACTCGATATCATCTGACCAGCCATATCTTCAATTGAAAAATTAACCTAAGAGTTAGAAGATATTAAACTAAAAAATAGTTGTGGTAAGAAGTTAGCTTTGGACTAGAAAGGTCAATTCATTTACATTTATCACTAGTTTCTTGTCTCAAAGAAATCATTTATTGTATATTGAGCATCGAGCTCATTGTTGGTCAAATGACTTATATTAGCCTCTACGAATAAGCTCCATAAATTATTTATTTCCTAAACCCCATCAATATTCTAGACACAAAGAAAGAGGACTTTCTAAGTTTTTATAGAGTTTGGGCAATTGACAAAGATTCTTTTAGAAGGACTTGTTACATAATACCAGCTCTTATCATGATAATGTTTTTTAATGGCAAAAAATTTCCTAAAGAAACCTACAAAAGAAATAAGATAGTTCTTTACAAAGAATAATGAGACTTACTATATATCTAAAAAAATTTAAGGCGAGTTCAGTTATAGTTAAATTATAGGATAAAAGAAGTTGAATAACAAAAAATGAAAAAAAAAAAAAACCTAAGATCAGCCAAGATGGAGTCCCAATAAACTTTTAACCTATCAGACTCTATAAGATCAATCACCCTATCTTCATACTTAGGCATAACTACCTTATAAGTTTCTAAAAGAAGATCAAACATATCTTTTAAGGCTACAACATGATGAATCAAATAGAGATTGAGGTACTCTTTAAGAGTAGCTTGGCCCTTTAATTTCTTCATAACATCCTTAGGATTTGTACCAAGCTCATAAAAAGTGTAAAAAAGAATAATGTTATCAACGTCGACATTAGAACATTTTCCTTCCTCATCATCACCTTTATCCCATTTTTAACTTGGTCAAACCCATCAACTTGCCCAAATTCCTAAACATGCTTAGTCCTAAAAGTAAGCTCGTTGGTTTGCTTGGCCATTGGAGACTGAAATGATTTTTGAACTTGTGTAGGACTAGGGTCTCCATAACGTCAAAAAAATATAAGAATGACTCAAAAATAAAAAATTCAAAATCAAAAGATGATCTAAAATCAAATTATAAGAGCTGACCTATTATGGTTAAACCACTAAGAAGAATCATTAAAGGTTTGACAATAATGGAGGTTTGGCTAAAAAAAGCATTTGAAGGAGGAAAAGGTCGAAAAAAGTAAGAGCAAGTTAGACATGGGAGCCGAATTGACCACATTGGTTGGAACAAAAGGATTTTAGATGTTGAAATCTATTATCGCCAAGAGCTCATTCAAACCATGAAGAACTCTATCACCTCTAGCTTAGGCATTCTCTTTAAGTTATTTTTTTACCTTTTATAGACATTAGATTCAACTAGTAATTAGCTTGACTATAGTCTTTATCTATAATAATATAAGAGACTTTTTCATTTAAAAGAACCTTTACCATGCCTAGCCAAGTTGACCTTCATAGCCTTTACCTCAAAGTTAGATAAATTTGAACCAAAAAACATATTACAAGTTAGGAAACGTATCAAGGTAATCAAAAGAGAAAAATAAGGTCAAACAAAGAATGCTAAAAAGCTTATAAGATCGGTGGAAAAAAAGGTCGATATAAGAGCATAAAGGCAAGAAAAATGCTAGAACTGTGAAAAAATGAGGGCCTTAGGCATGTTTTATCTAGGTAAGGCTCAAATTGGATGAGTAGTCCAAATTGAGCCACGTCATAGTACATGAACTTAAGATGACCTGAAGTTAGATAAATCTGATCTAAAAGACATATTAAAATTTAATAAGCATATTAAGGTAATAAATAGAGAGAAAAAATATGAGACAAAAAAAGCTAAAAAAGCTTGAAAGATTGATAAAAAATAAGTTGACATGAAGCGAAAAGGCAAATAAAATGCTAGAAATGTGAAGAAATAAGGGTCTCAAGCATGCTTTATATAGGTAAAGCTCAAATAGGATGAACGGTTCAAATTGAACCACACATAGTACACAAATCGAGGATGACCTAAAGTTAGAAAAACTTAAATTAAAAGACATAATAAAAAATAGGAAACTTATTGAGGTAATCAAAAGAGAAAAAAATGGTCGAACAAAAAAAAGCTTAAAAAACTTGCAAGATCAGTAAAAAAATATTTGCATGAGAGTAGAAAAGCAAAAAAAAATGCTAGAAGTGTGAAGAAATAAGGGTTTCAAGCATGCTTTTTATACGTAAGACTCAGATTAAATGAACGGTCTAGATTGAACCATTTCATAATACATAAATCAAAGATGACCTTTCAACTTCTTTGTTCAAATTAAAAAAACTACCAAAAATTTTTAATCCTAAATTCAAATTCCAATGAATCAGCAACCAACTTGCTCAAAAAATTACTCAAAGTGTCGCATTGCTCACATTATACAAGCAGTATAAAAGAAAGCTTTGGGTTCGAAAACCAAGGACATTTAAGTAAACAAAATTTGTTAAAGCCACATTGGACCTACCATGAAAACTATCTCCTCATTTTCGCACTAAAAAAAATTATAATCTTACGAAATCCACACTTAAATCTTAGCTCGACTTGATGTTAATAAATTGACCAAATTGACCTTTAGCTTGGCTCGATGTTAATAGATTGACCAAATTGACCTTATAATCATTTGAGATTTTAGATTATTTAAAAAGGTGACTCATTAGCAAAGTAAGGGTACTTTAGTCATTTAACTCGAGCTGCCATGACAAATCGACCTAAAATCTAAAGATCCACATCATCTTTGCCAGCTTGACTTTTCACCTGAAGGCACATAAGCATGTTGACTTATATCTTTTAATTAGACTTTTACCCACTATGTTAGGTTGAGCCAATGCTATCAGGCCTAGGCCTAGCTTTCAGAGCTCGAGCCATCTAGGCCAAACACTCTCACCCTACAAATATAAATAGTTCTCTCATTCTAGGTATGGACATTTAATTTCTCTCTTTTCTTCTTTCATTATTTTTCTTCTAGAGTACTGACTTGAGTGTTATAATATAAATATTTGAGAAATTTTTTGCCTTTGCTTCTAATTGACCTCTGACTTTGTGATTTTAAGTTCTTGACCTCATTGAATAGCTCAGCACTAACAGAACTAAATTTAATGAATAAATATTTGAAAAGTGCTTGTATTAATGTTACTAATAGCTTTTGAATTATAATAGAATGTTTAATATAATACTTGAATTTTAAAAATCTTTAATATGGTACCTAAACTATAAATCTATTAACTAATATAGTATATAGTCAAAATGTGGTTAGCTCCAAATGGTAACACGTGATAGGTAAACAACCTTCAAAATACCATATTAGTTAATAGATTCGTAGTTTAGGTATCACATTAAAAACTTTTAAAATTCAAATATCATATTAAATATTTTACTATAATTTAAAGATTATTCATGACATTAATCTAAAATATTTTTAATTCACACAAAAACAAACAAGAAGAGTAACATACAATGGCAATCACAAAATAATTGCATGAGAAAACTTTGCAATTGACAGAGATTGCAAATAATAGCAATCCTATATGGTATTCCTAAACCCTAAACCCTAAAACCAAAAACACAAATGCAAATTTTTGATAGATTGCTGATGTTTTGAGACTAAGTTGCAAGGCAAAAACTAGTGAGTAAATAAAACATATGTATTATGTGATAATGTACACGCACATGGTTGATGTATTTATGCAAAGAGATATATCTAATTTAAGTTATTGTACAATAATATGAATTGAAAACTTTAAATGGAGTGATCATATCATCAAACAAGTCAAATCATCCAAGTAATAGCAAAAATCAAGGATAATAAAAGATAGTTGACAAACATAAAAAATGAAAAGAAAAAAAGAATTAACAATTAAATCACATTGTAAGAAATAAGCAAAATGTTGGAAATTAAAATGTGTTAACAATTTTTTTGTGTAATGATTGTCCTTTTAATCACTAGATTGATGCCTTCACTTCGTCAAGGATTTCTTAAAATTATTTATAAATCTTTTTATTTAATTAATTTTAAAGTATAATTTAAAATTAAATTATTTTAAATAAAATTTAATTAATAATTTTTATTTTTATATATTTAAATATATGTATTGATATTGGGATAATCATATTTTATTAATTATGAAAATTAAATATATAAAAATTAATTGTTTATAAATTACATAATAAAAATGCATTTAAAATGCCAAATCAACTCACTTTATTATGCATTTGAAATGCCAAATCTTTCATAGTAAGGGTTCCGTATGCAAAAAAGTAAACTATGATATTATGATCAAGAAATCATCATTCGAAACAATTACAAAATATTCAATAATAAATAGCCCATCAATGTTGATTGTAAAACTTTATTATAATATAAAACATACTTTGCACCATCTCACTGACAAAGTTAAAACCTCCATGTCCAATGAGAGATCTTACTAACAAATATTTAGAAATCACTTGTATAATATGTAATAGTAGAATTTATAGAATATTAGTAAACCAAGAAACTCATGTAGAATCTAACATTAAAGTCAAAGATTAGCTAAACTTAAATCAATACAATCAAACCAGTTGTCCAACACAAGCAAATGCAATGCCACCATAAGTTGCAAACACGATAAGAATGATCAAATCTGATATTAGTCTACAAAGCATAAGCAAAAAAAAAGAAAAAAAGATAAGCTTATTGCCCAGCTTTGCTTGGTCTTTTATAATTTTTTTTTGTATTTTATTGAATTGGTATTTGTTTGAATGAAAAGTTAGAGTGATATGTGCAGTTAAAAGAATTAAACTACAAATAAATAAAATTAAAACAAAAAACTCCCCAAACTACAAATAAATAAAACTATAAATAAATAAAATACATAGTCCAAGGTCAATGGAAGAAGAAATATTCTTCTATGGTTACACTACAAACTTTAAAAAAAAGTTATATATAACATAAAGTACCTTTGATAGCCAAAACCCTCGAGTATTCGAGAAACAAACTCCTAAAACTTGATTGGCTCTATATTAGTTGCAAAATATGCTTGGCAAATCATTGTATAACCATTATCAAGCAATGAATTGATTTTAGCAACAGAATATAAAAACCAATCTCTTGATTTGTTAGCTTAGTCAACCATACATTGCAAGGTAATAGGTAAAAAGAATCATCGTGAAGGATTACACTCAAAGAACTAAATATTTATGTTATAACAACATCTTCAAGAAATTTTAGCATTTAGTAAAAGCATATCTTTACATTAGAACTTGTAAGCTTGAAAATTCTCTTTTTATTTAATGCCCTATAAAATATGAATGATAGAACAAAATTCAAAGTAACATTCATGTAGCTGGGTTCATAAAGTATCTACTCCCGTGGCATTTTTAACTACATTTACCATAGCATTGCTATAATCAAGTATGTAAGACTTTTGCAGTCTGAATTTCTAGGTTTCATTGGAGCAAAGTCTTCAAATTTCACAAAATATGCATAAGCTTGAGCATTAGTAGGGAAACATTCTAGGTTCAATCTATAACTGAGCACTCTTTTAGTGCCTACAACTATTGTTTGTATTACTTTAACAGGTGGACATTCTTTAGTCCTTATATCAATGTTCTGTATGTCTTGATTCTTTTTATTTGAAGGGCCAATTTCACACGTAAATTTTATATCTTATCAAGATCAAATTCCTAAATTTTGTCATAAGGATCATGTAGGTACATGTAAATGCAAAGTCTATTTCTATACTTAGCACTAATGCCATCAAGTGATTTTATATATTTGTAATAAAACCAGGCATGACGTAAAAAAGTTTAACATGCTAAAATTAAAGAGCACCAATTCGTTCTATTTAGCCTGAATATCTAACTTTTTTTTTTTATTTTTGCTGCCTATCTTGCATTAAGAACCTACAAACTAGAACTAAAAATGTTTTTCAACAAATATTTTTTAGATACAAAGGTAGCAGACACTTACCTCATTGCATCCTTAGTTAAAGCATCAAAGTTTACTCTAGTTACAACATTTAAGAATGAATTACCCTTATATATTGTGGCATACATAGAAAGATCTAAGGGACGGTGCTTAAGGCCATCAACAACACCATTGAAGGCCATCAAGATTAAAAATGTGAATAAATTAAAACAACATAGACAATTCCAACAAATAAACAAAGTCATAAAATTGACTCATTTCAATAAAATAAACAAAAAATTTAACCTTAACACTCCATGTTTATGCAATATAGTATCAACATTTAAGGTATCCTTGATTTTAAGCTAACATTTCAAGCTTGCCTCCTCATCTTTTATGCTATTTTTAATAACATCAATTTGATCATTCATTGCAAGCTTTAATAAAAACAATAATTAACACCAAATTTGACTCGGTAACATTAGATGCAAACAAACTATTCCCCACAATCATTGATCTTCATTTAATTGAAAATCAAACCATTTTCTTAAGAATCAAAAGCAACCAAAAATTGAGTGCAATCAAATATTTCTTCTCAGGAATTAACTACTACAACCTCTAAAATCTAATTAGTTCCATTTGGCTTGGTAAGCAGAAAACCAAAATGCATATATAACTAATCATCAAAGTTCACATCTTTTCATTTTATACAATTCAATTAAGAACACGAAAACACGAAGAACAACTACAAATTTTTAAACCTTAAATACATATAAAAAGAAGTAACTTTTTTCACATTAAATGCATTACTACCATTGAGTTAGATCTATTAAAGTTATAAGCCAACCATAATGTCAGATTTGGTCTAATAATTAAACTAAAGAATAATTGACGGTTTTTGTCAGTAAAAAACACTATAATGTTAAAAATTAAAACATTTAATATTACTTCATGTTTAATGCTATCCCTCTCTTACTCAATTGCCCGGTGAATATCCATGTAATTTTTTTGGTGCTTTGACATGAACTGATCTAAAGCTCTTATATTTTTTAACTAATTACAAAACAAAAAGGAAATTAAAAATAAAAAATTACTCAAAATTTCTTCTTTCAAAAGAAAATCAAAATTTTGGAAAATTTTTACAATTACCATTATGAATGCAAATTTAGTAACCAGCATTGTTTATTGTGATTTATGGATTATGAAAGATGCCATAATTGCTGTCAATTTAGACTGTAAAGCAAAAAACAAAAATCAAAATCTAAAAAATTTTATAATTAAAGAAAAATTATAAGATAAAATGAATTATTTAGAAAATGAGAGTATTAAAAATTTTAAAAAAAAGGAAAATGAAAATTTTACCTTGTTGTAACCTAATCAAATGGTGGTGAGCTAAATAACATCTTTGAAATCTTTAGTTCAATCTCTAAATCTTGACATGTTTGTGATTTTCAACTGTTTTTTCCAATTTTGTTGAATTTTTCTCTTTTTTCATATCATGTACCACATAAACAAAATAAACATCATAATACTAATATATAAGGGGTCATAATAAAGATATATTTATATTCTTAGATTTGTTACTTATGTACCTAGAAAAACTAGCCTTTTCGGTTCTTCTCACCTATTCTTGATAGCAGCTTCCCTAAGGCCAAGTCTTGGAGTATCCATTGTAAGGGCAATTGCCTTGAAACTAACCCTTTTAGCTCTCCTCACAAGCTATGCAACCTTTCTTTCTTTGTATACTTAAACAATATGCAATAATGATTGATATACAATGATATAAAATGAAATAAAAACTTTAAAAGATCATATTTTCAGTATCCTAGTAAAATGTGCATTTAGCATAATTCAAAAATAATTTACAACTTTAATGATCTGTTGTTCACGATGCAAGATGTCATAAATGTAAAGCCTAGTCATAGTTTATATAAACTATCTCTTTAAGGTTTAATTGTAAAATCAAACAATTATATCACAATGCTGAAATGCAACAGGAAATGTCTAAGTGTAAAGAAGATATCTCAAACTCAAATAAAGTTAGAAAAGATGACTGCTAGGTTCTATTGAAACAATCTCCTCAACACTGAAATTAGCACATGAAGATAGTGTCTGAGGGGAAAAATAACGAAGGTAATAAATATCAATTTCTCAGAACAAAGCAAGATTCTACTGCATGCCAAATACAAGCCATGAACATTAACAACATCAGAAGATATAAATTCAATTTTAAAATAAAAATGAAGGAGTAGTGAGAAACAAACCATAATTGTTCCTGTAGCTAAAACTGCTCTAGCTATTATGTATTCTCTTGCATAAAGAAACATACTTTAACATTTAGCACATATTATATATGATTTAAGACGATAATGAAAGTTTTGATGTTGATTCACTAAGCCCTATAAATGAAGATTTATATGATTTTGACATTCAAAGTAATGTTTAACTCAAGTTATTTTGAGTTTTTAAGATAATTATAAGATAAAAAAGATAATAATAAAATTTTTTTTCTTTTTATACCTGTTAAGTAACTCACATGATTGGAAAAGTCTCACCTTGGTTGTTTAAATAAGTTTACTTATACCAAAGAACAAATAAGAAATAAAAAATGTGTACATTAGATTGCATAAAAAATTTTTGCTAAAAATTTATTCTTTTTAAGTTTTCACTCACTTGAATAACCCTGCTTTACAGTGTTCTATTAACTTATGCAAAAGTTAATTCATGCAATATAAGGAAATAAGAATAATGATAGAGACTGGTATCCTAATGAACATATAGTGCTAACCTGAGGTTTAACTTCTATAAAAGTGTTGGCCATTCTTAATTGAAACTAGCTCATTAGCAAAAACACTTTCGAGGTGATCTAAAAGCTCTTTAGCCCAGCAAAATCCAAATTTATTCTTTTTAAGTTTTCACTCATTTGAATAATCTGCTTTACAGTGTTCTATTAACTTATGCAAACGTTAATTCATGTAATATAAAGAAATAAAATAATGATAGAGACTGGTATCCTAATGAACATGTAGTGCTAACCTGAGGTTTAACTTCTACAAAAGTGTTGGCCATTCTTAATTGAAACTAGCTCATTAGCAAGAACACTTTCGAGGTGATCTAAAAGCTCTTTAGCCCAGCAAAATCAAAATTCAAGTTTAGCATACAGGTAATTCCACACAAGCACTAACATGCAAAGACAAAATCTTCTCAAAAAATACATTCAAAACAACATGCAAACCTTACGATGAATATTTTACACAAACTAAAAAAAAAAAAAAAAAATCTCAAGTCAAGCACAACTTTCCTTATTCAATTAAATCAAGCAAAACTCAATATAAATTATTGATGGGTTTCAATTTGTACTCAAAAAACCAAACCCAAATGCATGCAAGAAAAACTAAAAAAAATAAGAAGAAATTTTGTATACAATTCCTTAATAAAAAATCTAAAATAGAATAAAACCTATAAATAGCATTAATTATAAAATAAATAAATAAATAAATAATACTACCATAAATAACAATCCCAGTTGCTTGATCGGGTTTCATATTAAAATAAGAAAACAAAAACAAATCTTAAGATCTTTAAAACAAAAACAAATTTTGCTTACATGTGTAAGTCTTTCTCCTTAGCTAACAAAAACAATAAAATCAAATGTTATAACCATAATTTTTTAAGAAATCCTTATTCACAATAAATGAAATGTCAATGAGAGGATTGTCCATCCTCAAGAGGATTCTTTCATGCCATTTTTTTGAATTGTCAGTGATAGTTTGGTAAAGGGAAAAGCTAGACAGAGAAAAGGAAGAAGAAGAAGCATAATGCGAGTATAAGATTTTTAGATCTTGGTAGTTTTAAAATCTTCCTTTTTGACCTTTTTTTTTCTCCATGCTTTCTCCCTTCTCTCAATTACCCTTGTAATTATTTTTAAATATAATGTTGATGTGTATAGTAAATTAGAGAATAGGGGATAATTTTTATCTAATTGTATAGATTTTTAAATGAAAAATGATGATAATAAAAAATTAAAATAATAATTAAAACAAAATTTGAATATTTTTCCTACAATAATTAAAATAAAATTTGATCATTAAGAAAAGTACTATCAAAATAAAATTCAAAATATACTAAATTAATATAAAAAATAAATTTTCAAAATCATTCAAAAAATTAAATTAAAGTAAACTAAAGATATTTTTAATTATATTATAAAAATAATACAATAATTACCTAAACAAAGAAAAAAAAGGGAAACTTGTTAATAAAGTCATTTAGATAACGTTTGGTATCATTTTCAATATCATCATGATAATTTAATTATTGTAGTGATCTTATTATTTAGGTGATTTGATCATTCAGATCTAGAATCACTTTGCATGGTTAAGAATCATTAACTTTTAGTAATTAAAGATCATTGTGTTTGGTACGAGAAAATCTAAATGCACTCGATTTTTTCTCTTTACACCCACTTGCTTTTTCAAATCTTTTTGTAAGTGAAATTTCTTAAATATCATTCTCATAAGTGTTTGAATATTCATATTCGATAAATTTCATAACTTTTCGAAAATTCATTTATGAACAGTATTCCGAAAAGTCATAATATTTCTTGAAAATGCATTTTTAAAAAATTATAACACTTTTCAAAAATTAAATTCTGAGAGGATGAAAGTTTCTTAAAAATTACAAAAAAAAAAGAATTTTGTTAAAATTTATATGAATTAGCATAATAAAAAAATAGTTATTAGAAAAAATCATAAATTTTAAAATTAATAAAAAAGAATATACTTTTATTATTTTGATTTAGAGAAAGACTAAAGTCTTATGAGGTCCTAATTAAACATTTTATCTTTTGATATTACAAAGGATGATGAAAGAACAATTAAGTCTGATCAACATATAAAAGTTGAAAACTATTTAAAATTTTATAAGTTATATAACTAAATAATACACAATTTTGTCAAAATATAATATGCTAATTAGAGAAATCTATTATAATAAGTAGATGGAAAGGTTTATCTAAGAGATTTAGTTTAGTTAGAGCTATTATAAAATTTTAATAATTGATACAAAAAATATTTATTAAAAAATGATAAATTTTAAATTTATTATATTTACTATTTTATCTTTAATTTAATTAATGTCTCATAAGATTTTATTATTTCTCTAATATCAAAATAATAAATGTAAATTTTTTATTAATTTTAGAAATTATGATTTTTTCTAATAATAACTTTTTTTATTACACTAATTCATAAAAATTTTAATAAAATTTCATTTTTGTAATTTTTCATAAACTTTCACTTTTTACCTTCTCATAAATGTGTTTTCAAAAAGTTATAAAATTTACTTGATATAGATATTTGAACATTTGTGAGAAAGATATTTAAATGATTTTATTTACAAGAAATTAAACAAAGGGGTGTAAAGAGAAAAAAGTTACATTTAGTCACTCTCGGTCGGTATTACTAAAAATCAAACATTATTGTGTTTGAAAGTATCGAAATAATTATACACATTATAATAACTATATAAATTAATGATTTTGATATTATTTAAAGATAATTTGTATAAAAAATATTAGAAATATTTTATTTACTTCATAATAAATATAATTAAATTATTAAATTATAAATATATTTATTGATAGTAAATTAGCTTTTATAGTATAAATTATATAAAAAATATTTGAATTAGAAAATAAAACTAATATATTAAAAATAAAAGATTATATTATAAATAAATTTCAAAAAATTAAAAAAATCATGCAAAATATTTTTGAATTTTTTATAATAAATATTAGTTTAAAAATATAAAAATTCTAATATAAAATAATTACAATTAATTTAAAAATTTTTTAATTTACATACTAAATGAGTAATATTGATTATTGTTATTTTAAATATCACTTCACTCGAATGATAAAAATTTTTAATCCTTTTTAATGTAATTAAATTATTTTTTAATAAAATAATTTAATCATTTTTAATAATTTAAAATTATCGTCATATAAAATTATTAAATAATTATCAAATATAATTATTTAATCATAATACATAAATCATTATTTTTTATCAAATAATCTTCTTACACCGAATACTCTCCTGTTAGATTAAAAAAAAAAAAACCACTTATTGTCATCGGCTCGGCAGGCAAAAGTCAATGTTAACGGGTTGTTGTCAACCTTAAAAGGCGTCTCCGTAGGAAAAGCCACCGTTCCAATAGACAAAGGAAACAAGAGAAAAACAAAACAGAAGTAACAAAATTCTAAATAGCAGTCATGAACATATTCAGGTTAGCAGGGGATATGACCCATCTCCTCAGCATTGTGGTGCTTCTGCTCAAGATCCGTACCATGAAATCTTGTGCAGGTATATTCTTTTTGTTTCTACTTCTACTGTTTTTTTGAAATTCCAATTTTTTCCGTGAAATAAAAGAAATTTTGGATACCGATTTTGTTAATTTAATAATGATTCGTAGCTGACATTAGTAGGAACATGGGTTTTTCCAGTTTGGAACGTTTTTGCTGAATGCCCTTTTCATTGTATATTGAAAATACCCATTCTTTGATTTTATTTTTCATTTTCAGCTTCGAAAGAGTGCTTTGTTTTTGTAATTTTCAACTTTTTTTTTTGCATGAAAAACTCAAATTCAAAAGCTTTTCAAGCAAACCCTTTGTACTTTCTATATATATATTTGATTTTTTGTCTGTGTTGACTTTAGTTTATGGTCTGCTCACTTCTTATTTCTTATTTTATTTTCTATGTTTGATCCCTATTTTGGTTAGCTGGTTGTTGTTGAAAAATATAGTTCTGCTTCGAAGAATACAAGTGATTGTTTTGAAAAATAGATTTTTGTTTTCATTGGCACATTTGTTTGGTTAGATCATGGGTGGTTGGTCCTCTGTTTCTTATATTTCTTGTAATGATTGATGGAAGAGTTATTTGGTTGTTTTTGTACCACTGTCTGCACATCAACATATGTTTTTAACTTTTTATGCATGGTAATAAAACAAGTTCTTTTTTTAGGAATTTGTCCCTAATCTTAAGTGGTGCAGCAATTGACAAAAATTAGGCCTTTGTTTTGTTTTTCTCGATGCCTACTTCTATATAATCATTATTTCAAAAACTTTTCTAATGAAGTAATTTCCAACAAAAGAATCAAAACTCTGTTTTATGGAAATTTTTTTCAAAGAGCAGTAAAAATTAGACCCTTGAAGTTTTTCGAAGAGAAGCTAACAAGTTTAACTAATGGAGAATGAGAAGAGAACAGTGGTGAAATTTTTTTATTGTTTTACGTCAGTGGAGTCATTCTCTGAATACAATAAGAAAAAGAAAATAAAATTATGGACATTATTGGTGGTTTTCCCTCGTAGTGCTTGATGGAGCAATGAAATAATTGTTAATTTTGAAAATTTTAATGCTTGAGAATTTTCCCAACAAAGCCCATTCTTTCCCTTTGCTGAGAACTTCCATTTTATCTCACTTCCCTTGTTTTGCTTGTTCAATTTTTTCACTATTTGTTGGTTGGAATTTCTAATTCTAGACATTGTTCTTCTACTGGCCAAATTTGTACATTCCCATTTCGGATCAGAAGTTAAGTATGTAGTGGTTGCTAAAGAATGATGATTTTGGTTATCTGATTAGACTTATCTGTCAAAAACCTCAAAATGCATTTTTCAGCAATACTAAGTTTAGTTCTTTATGTGACTCAATCTTGGACTTCCCTCAAATATTAACTGTCATTTTTAAGTTCTCCTGAAGGTAAAGTGAGACTGTTAGTTCTGGAATGGCAGGATTCGGATAAGAAGTATCTGAAATTCTTTATGCACTCCTTTCTTCTGGTTTCCAATTTGTTGGTTAGGTGTCAAAAATGAAATTAAAATTGTTTGGTTTTGTCTTCAAGAAGTAAAATGAAGTCTTTGTTGCAGAAACTTTTTCTAGAGATTAGTTTGAAAATTTTCCCCTGTATGAAAATTTATTTTCATAAAACTATTGGTAGTTCTCAATGGTTCTTGGTGGGAAGTTTTTTAATTTCATAGATTGAATGTTTGGAATCTTGGTTAAAATGGCTATTTTGCACGGTCTTAATTCACAATTTTCTCTGCTTTCTATTCCTTTTTCTGGGCCATTTTCATTGCTTTGTGCTTGTTTTCTTTGAGGCGTATTGCTAAATTGAATAAGGAAAATTGTTTTTCTTGGGAAGCTTAGCTGTGCGCACGCATACACTAACTTCCACCAATCTTAATATTCTCTATGTTATGTGTCTTTTGCTTGAAATTTTTTCATAAACCTGGATATACTACCTGAAAGAAAAATGCCATAACGGCAAAGCTTTTGAATTTTATATTTCATAAATTTGTACCTTAGAAATTGAGCTTTGGTTGAATTTTAGCTGGAAATAATTGGAAATCTTATTGACATTATTTTCTAGATTTATGAACCTGGATGATGATTGGTTGTATCAAACTTAATTCTTAGAGAGTCTTCTCTTCAAAATGCATATTAAATGTATAGAAATTGTGCAATATAATCTGGAAAACATGCTTTGATGCTAGATAAAGCAGTTCAAAAGAATGTTTCAAAATATATTATCTTGTTTCTTATTTTGCTTGAGACATTGATAAATCCTAAGGCAAACGATTGAGAAACTCAACAACGCCACTATTCTTGAACAACTTGGAGCCAGCCTTTCCTTTCGCACTATTACAGATACGAAAATAATGGAAAAAGTTGGATTTTGCTTGAGACATTGATAAAAAGGATTGTTCAAAACTAACTTCTCCTTGCTTCTTGTTTCAATGAGACATTGATAAAAATGAGCCTACTCTCTCTCTCTCTCTACACAAACACAACATGCACACACGCAAGCACACTTGCTCTGGTCTCCTCTCTGATGCACTTGAAGAGCATATAAATCTGAATAAAATTTGCATACAAGCAGACATGCACCCACATCTATGAAGAGCATTAGATCTGAATATTATGTAAATTATATTTTTCTGTGAATATATTTCCCTTTATCATGTCTAAAGCCTAAACAAATTTTTGTTTACAGGAATTTCACTTAAGACTCAGGAATTGTATGTTATAGTCTTTCTTACTCGGTACCTTGATTTGTTCACAAGGTATGTATCTTTCTACAACACTGTAATGAAGCTAGTTTTCATTGGAACTTCAATTTGCATTGTTTGGTACATGCGCTACCATAAAGTTGTGAAGCAGACCTACAGCAAGGATCAGGATACTTTTAGACATTACTTTCTGATTCCCCCATGTTTTCTGTTGGCCCTTCTGATTCACCCTGCTTTTAATGTAATGGAGGTATGAAACTGTCTGCTCTTCTCTTTTGTATGTTTAATGTTGACCTGCTTTTCTTATTTGGTAAAAGAATTTACTCTAGGGCTGAATTATGTTTCTTGCATATGAAGTTTAGTAAGGTGTTGCAACAAAATGTTGTAGAAATGAATTTCATCTTGAGATACATGATATTCAATCAGTGTGCTTCCTCGAGGTTTTCTTCTTGAATGAAGTGCAGTTAGACGGATAAGTATTGTGAATGTCATAGGGTTTGAAGGTAGATTGTCTGTGCACTGCAGATAACGGTGACTAATCTGAAAACAATAAAGTTGCATCAAAATCCCTTTGGCCCTTTTGAACTTGGATGGAGAAGGAAGTGGAGGATGGCTTAAAACTAAGTAGACATGATCTTTTTGCCCTTTTAAGGGACATAAGACTCATTTACTGCAAATGGCTCTTATGTCCTTACATTCATAGTTTGCTATATATATATTTTAAATTTATTTCTCTGCTTGACTAAAAGAAATTCTTTTGTAATCTGGATTTTATTCTAATGTGAAGTTGACCTCATGTGATAGGTGTTGTGGACGTTCTCCGTCTATCTTGAAGCAGTAGCAATCTTACCTCAATTAGTAGTACTGCAAAGGTCAAGGAATGTTGATAACTTAACTGGAAACTACATTTTTCTTCTTGGGTATGTCCTCTTATTTTTAGCAATGCTGCATTACTTAATGCTATTATATTGGTCATTCTATCTTGCTTTGATTTGGATGCTATTCTATGGGTACAACTACCCCCATCCCTTCTTTTCCCATACAGAGTATCTTCTGTTAATGGAGGTTGGTGCTTCTCAGCTGTACTTGTGTTTTGTGTATACTTTTGCCATGAAGTAGAGTATCATCTATTAACTGAGTATGGAGCCGTTGGCTGTTGTTCTGAATTATAGGTGGCCTGACTAGAATGACAACTGCAAGGGAGGAAATTCTTGGGAAATGAATTAGTCCATATAATAGACTCATCTAAGGTTGTAGCTTTGTTATCTAATAGTGGTGTTGGTGGCCCTTTTCGAGGTCCATGTGATAAATTATTAGGTTAGTGGCCTCTTTAAGTGGGTTTGAATTGAGCATGATGCATCCAACTTCAAGAAGTATCTTCTTTCTGTGGTAAGATTGTAAAGATTAGGAGGCTTGCTGTGTGCAGTCCCTTGGCATGCAAAGCCAACATCAAGGGTTTGATTTATTTCAATCTTATGGAATCTGTGTATTGATGCTTTTATGGTTTAAAGTTTTCTCACTAAATTATGGTTAAAGTTATTTGAATTTTGGATGCTTTGGTAGGATGGGCTGAGGAAAAGAGCGGTATAATAAACTTTGAATTATGCATAGGTGTTGCCAAAAAAAAAAAAAAGAGGAGTGAAGTTTTGCTAGCAAAGAAATGTAAAATTGTTGTGGAGTTTACTCAATTAATTGATGCTAGCTTGGAAGGATGGTGGTGAACTAGTATGGTATATGAAAGGCTAGGTTCAATATAGGCTTGTAACAGTTGTGAATGGGCATCTTAAAGTTGAGCACAGAGGCTGTAGAATTTTCTGGATAGCATAGTTCATGGGAGAAATTGACATAAACCATTTGGACCAAATAATAGAGGGGCCTCTAATTACTGGTTGTGGCCCAGCCAGTTTCATGTCTTTTTCAGGTATTCCCAAGTATTATAGTTAAATTTAGCATTTGGCCTTCATGAATATTTCAAAAGGAAAAACTAGAAATGGTAAGGTTTTGCAAGGGATAAAGAACTTGCCTGGACAGGCTTTGTTCAAAGCAAGATAAATTTATATTTGTATGTAACTTTGCTAGACTATAAATGGCATGTTAAGTTGATTTCAAGATCAATTAATTATAATTCTTTTGAAGATTTTTATCATGCCTCAGTTGAAGCTCTTTCTGGAGCATACCTGACATTCATGGAATGTCCAATATGAACTTTGTGGAATGGAGAGTAGTAGACTGCTGGTGCTCTCAAACTGGAAGCAGTACAATGGCAGTTTCAAAAGTGATGCAGGCACAACAATAAGAGTGCAACTAGCCTATTTTACTTTTCTTGCAAGCATGTAATAGCTAGTTTTCAAAGCGAGGCAATCAGGTTGTGCTGGTAATTAGGGTGAATCTGGAATGGACCAGATTTCTGGGCTACACTTTATGTCATTTAGAGATAGGCTTAACATATAAATATTTTCATCTGAGTCCAAGTTGAGGTAGGATGCACGAACTTGGATATCTCAAGCATTAGTGTGAAGCCTTTTTGTCTTTTATTTTTGGGGGTTAGCAGATTCAGTGTTCGTCATTCAGATTAGTATCGAAAATTTCTTGAGATGCTAACAAACCATATAGTTTTAGTTTTCTTCTTTGCTTCTCTTCTTTATCTAATTTTTCATCTCATTTACAAGCAATTGCAATTGCTTATTAATATTTGTTCTCTTATTTCATTATTATTATTATTATTATTATTTTTTTTTGTAGAATGTGGCTTGCATGTTCAAACTATGATTATTTTGTTAACTTGAAGCCTAGTCTGACCCAAACTTGACCCTCATTGTATAATAGGACAATAGGTTGAAATCCAATGTATGTTGTTTGTGATAATGCTTTGATAGATTGAAGTCAGCTATTGTGATTTTTTTAGTTCTGACTGAAGGGAAGAAGAACACTAGGGTAGTTGAGTTGATTAGATGAAGTTTAATTGGTATGGTTTGTCATTTTAAGATGTAGTAGAAACCATACTATTCATATATAGTAGATTGCAGCTTGCTTTGCTTGTACACTGCTTCTATCCATCCATAATTTGAATTATATGTTGTGCATGACATTAAATTTTTTAACATAGATTTATTGCATTAAAAGCAGTAATTCCTGAATAAAATTGACCTTGTAGCATGGGATATTGTGTCATTCTTACTTTTTTGCGCAAATATATTTTCAATTATGATCAAATTATATTTTAGTTTTTAGTTATTTGATTTTGTCATTTGTTGTGCATTTGGTTTATTGATTCAGTGAATATATTTGTTTAATTTCATATGTAGTGCTTATCGAGCCTTATATCTCATTAATTGGGTTTATCGGTTCTTCACCGAGAATTACAAATTCCACTGGATACGTAAGTTTCTATAGCATTCCATTTACATAATTCTCTTTTAAGGTAATATTGTTAACAAGAATTCTTGTCAAATGCCAAGAACAGCTTGGCTTTCAGGCTTGGTCCAGACTGCTCTTTATGCTGACTTCTTTTACTACTACATCAAGAGGTATGTTTCATGCAT
This sequence comes from Durio zibethinus, assembly GCF_002303985.1. Next base: position 6,370,815 of record NW_019168004.1, read on the forward strand.
TGTTCTTCCTCACATTTTCTTAAGGAATTGCTTGTTTTGTATATTTTGTGACCTCGATTCATTTCTTAAACATGTTAAACAGGATATCAACAGTATGTTCCTGATCCCATTAATGCAAACCTAAGAATGGTGTGCTAGAATAAACCACGAAATTATTTTGCTTGATATTTTATGTTAGAGAAGACAAAACGCTTCCAAAGTCAAGGACTATGGATTTTCCTGAAACTTTCATCAGACCAATGCACTCTCTTTTCTCCCTAATCGCCAAAAAAACATTAAACATTTTAAGTTTATCCAAACCTCTCACTAGATTTGTTATATATCAATCATTTGATCATTTCTTTCTCTAAATTCTAACAAAGAATTATCATTTGCTTTTGAATGCTGGAAGGTACTTTACGTGGAAAATAAAGCATTTTAAAATGATTTCTGATTTCGTACTGATTTTTTTTTTTTGGTTTGTTTTAGCTGGAGGAACCGTGAGAAGCTAAAGCTTCCTGCTTGAGTTAAAGCTTTTCTCATACTAACAGAGGAACCAAGACTAATGCAATGGTGGAGTCTTAGGTAACTGATCCACCTTCAGTTCTCGTTACACACAAATTTTATTGTATCATCCAAATGGTAGAAGAAGGCTAGTCTTTTCTAATTCTTTCTTCCTTCAACGAGCTGTTAGCATTAGTAAGCTATCTGGTGCTTTATCTTTAAATGTTTGAGTTTCTCAATTATCATTTCATACGAATTTAAATGCCATGAAAAATTATGATTTTACATTTTCATAGAATGGATGACAAGAATGTCATAGAAAATCAATGATAGTGTTTCAAGTTCTTCATGTTTCTTTATGGTTTTGAATTGTGTAGCTTGTCTAATAAACTACCCTCCATGTACCCAAAAAAAATAAAAATAAAAAACTACCCTCCATGGTAGAAGTAAATTTGATTTTTGAGGGGTCAAGAACATAGCATTTTGAAAATTGCCTTCTTTGGCAAAGCCAAAATAAAAGCTTTGAATTTTAAGGCATGCATGTTTGGTTTGCTCTTGGCCACTTACCATCCAGTGCTTTGAATTTTGTCACTATCTTGGCCCAAACCGCGCCAGACCAAAGTATAGGCAACAAACTTTTGGTGAGCAACAAGCCAAGGGTCCAGGATGAGTGTCAAGGTCTTTCTTTTTCTTCTATTTTTTTGGTTGTGAAGATAGGAGGCAGATTGGTTGCTTTAACCCTTAATATTAGGGTAAGGATGTTGGGAGTTTCAGTTCTTTCAATGGATAGTTTTAGAAAATTACAGGCAAGTTTCCAACTCAAGACCACTTGTGTCTAAGCAGGAGACTAACTGAACGAAAATGTTAAAAAAAAAAAAAAAGAGACAAATGTGACACGTATGGGTTTAATAAAACAAAAAAATATTTTTAATAGACAAATTGTCACTATCACATGATATTACTATACAAATTGCAAGATCTATGAGCGACCATAGCAATTGCAACAGCAGGCCATTGGTGGTTTCAAGGCCTTTCTTGCCATGTAGGACCATACAAAATTAAACAATCTAGAAGAAGAAAAAAAAAAAATTAAAAAAGAAACTAGACGAATGTAAGATAACCGGGAACGGATGAGGCTGTCTCAGTATAAAATTCTATTTTGTACAACCCAAGCAAAGCCTCCATTAACAACACAGCAATGGAGACAAATAGTCAGAAGCAGCTAATTCTCTCACAGGACATTCGTCTATGATTCCTTTTCTCTGGACGGAACGTACCTCTCAATCTGAAACAAGCTTAATCAAAATGCAACATCGGGAAAATTGGATTGCAAAACTTTTGCATGGTTTACAAATATAGGGCCAAATTTAAAAATATGCAGTAACGTGGTCCTAACATTCGGTTCATCATCCACAACCAAACTTGAATTAACACTGAATTTGAACATCACCCAGGAGGCTTCTTTTACAGTTGGAACTTGTCCCTCATAGAAAACAAATATTCTTTTGAATCCAACAATTTCATTGTGGTGATAAATCTGCTCAGTTTCACCTGTTGCCATCCAATGACCACCATTCATGGCTCTTTTTATTTGTTCAGTAATGCTGTATGTCTGGGTCATTGTCGTAACGTATCATTTTGGAGACTCGATCGTTAGATATAAGAATTTAAAAATTATAAAAACACGGTAAGTTATCATCAATCTTTTTAGGATGTGATTAGTCACCCAAAAATTTTATCTTTTTAATAAAACAATAAAATGGTTAAAAATTTTATTAAAAAGACGATTTGGGTTTGCGAAAATAAGGTCGAGTTCGGGAGTTAGTTACGTGTGAAAAATGATTAGTATTCTCATAACGCCCATAACTTGATAAATTAATCATGCGATATTTGTAATTTTAGACAAAAACGTTTTTTTATATGAAATTTAATTACAATTCCTCTTCATTTTGTGAGAAATAGAATTAGTTTAAAAAATCTTACTTAAGAATATTATGAAAATCTTCAAATTAAAGCTTTATACTTCATAAATCTTCTAACAATAATATAGACATGAATTCTCTAAGATATATAGATCTCTTTCATTTTAAGATTTTATTATAGGGATTCTTTCTAAATAATACATAAAAAACATATACATATCATTTAACAGAATGAAATATGATTAATTGTAATTAAGATTTTCAAATATTAAGGCTCTTAGCAAAGTACTAAAAATTAACTTGAATTTAACAATTTACTAGTTCGAATGTTAAAGCTATTTTAATTTTAATTCGGACAATTATTCCAAACTTATAAAATTCTAAAGAAAAACTTTTTCATAACAAGCACAAACTCGTTTTTATAGTTGTTCTAAAAATAATTAAAATTTTATAACTGATTATATTTTTTAACATAAAATTATTATTATTGTTATTAGTAAAAAAAAATCTTTGAAGTGCAAATAATAATTAAAATACGTAAAATATATTCCAAAAACATAAGCATATCAATTTAAAGGTTAATACATCCACAAAGGGGTTAGACATTCAAAACCTAACATCATCCAATTAAAATAATTATGAAAAAAGATGCTTAAATATTCTTATACCCTAATTAAATTATTATTATTCCATTATCCACCTTAGCATTATTATTACTCCTATTATTAAATTTTTTTAGAACATGCAATAGACATCATACCCAAGAAAACTATGCAATGCATATGAAACTTTCTCTACACCAAGAATGATAAGTAAATAATGGTGGGACTGTATAGTACATGGGATGTTTTCTTAATATCTATGAATGATTTATGCAAATAGACAAAAACATGCAAGGAAGCTAACCAAACAAATATACTAATGGAACAACTTGCAGTTCACGTGAGGCTTGCCTACATATGGCCTATTTTTGGTTACCCCCATCATTTATATAATCAACAACAAGAATGAGTTAAAATAGATCCCGTGCAGAAGAAAGCAATAAGAAAATAACAAAAAGCTTGAAGCTTTATGGTTTGTACAAGACCCCTCACGTGAAACACAGAGTTGGAAGAGAAAAACTCAAACTTTTAAAACTTTCTTCCCCCTCTAATAACTTATCACTCCCTGTTTTGGAAATCATTTTCTATTAAAATCTTCTTTCCACATCAAATGAGTAGGGCTGTGTGGGAAGATATCCAAAACGTGACTGCTTATGGAAAGCCAAGTAGCACAGTTTGGTTATTCCAAGCTGATTTTTAAGTCTTTATTTGCCTTAGCCTAGGCTAACTCAAAGCTAGTCATAGAAGATGGAAAAGTAATAACTTTAAAGTAAAAAAGTAATGGTGGAAAAGTTTGTGAAGTAAGCTCGATTGCTGCTACCATTAGAAGATGCAAGAGCTATTCGGTAATTCCATAAAAAGGAGATAAAGTTTCAATCTTTTTGTAAAAAAAAAAAAAAACATAGAACACATAAAGCATCTCAACTTCATTAACATACACATCAAAGTTAAAGCATGCAAGGAACAATCATGAACATTTTACAAAAGATATAATAGCAGGTGCGAAAATGGTGTCATAACCATTGATAGAGAATGGCAAACATATACTCTTATGTGACCATGGTAATGGGTTATCTTACCTCTCCTTTTTAAACTTTTTTGGAAGTTGGTTTCTTTCTTTTAGTTTTGTGAAAAGCTCTCACCTTTTTAAAACTTTCTCTTAAAAATCTTTCATTTTCTTTTCTTTTACTTAGCCTTTTTCCTTTCTTTTCTTGTGTGTTTAGCTTTTTTTTTTTTTACCAAAAGCTTTCTTCCCCAATATCCTTTTAATGTTCTTGTTCACAGCCTCTACTGTGCCATTCATTTTTGAGTTATACAGTGCTAAATGATGATGCTTTATCTTAAACTACGTGTACAACTCTTTCATCATTTTACTGTTCAAGTTGCTAGCATTATCAGAGTTGATCTTTTTCGAAAGCCTATGTTGGTATATTATCTCTCTCTTTATGAATCTATACATCACTGATCGCGTAACACTAGCATATGAAGCTGCTTTCACCTATTTGATAAAATAATCAATTATGATAAAGATAAAATGATGTCCGTTTGAAGCTTTCAGGATTATAGGTCCGATCACATCCCTTTCCCGCATAGAGAAAGGCCATGACAGTGTTAGAACATGTAATGGGACTAGAAGGGAATGAATTTTATCCGCGTAAATTGGGCATTAATGACACCTTCGAACATAATGATGCAATCATTTTATAATGTAGACTAGTAGTAGCCTGTTCTCATAATTTGTTTGATCATCATATGCCCATTGGCGTGTATTTCATAAATTTTCTCATGTACTTTCAAGTATCTTTCGTGTTTCAATAGCGTTTACACACCTTAACAATACTTGGTCCCAACTTTTTTTATACAAGATTTCTCCATCGAGTACAAATCCTACTATTAATCTTTGAATAATTTTTTTACCATTCTCTAAAGCTTGCTTAAGATAATTTTGGCATTCTATATACTGCACAATGTCATAATACCATCGTTAATTACTATTGAAGCTGAGTATTTTATTTACAAAATTCTTCTAACTTGGCTTTAAGCCATTTATTAACTTTGTTTCTAGTTTCCAACTACTGAGTAAAGCCTCTTAAATACTCTATTTTAATCTAAGATAAAGTCAATGGCCTTCTTACAACTGGTGGCACCAACATTGGTAGGTTTGTCAAAATACTCTTTAATCTTTTTAAAGGTATTTTGACATTCTTCGTCTTATTTACCTGATTATTTTTACGAAACATTTTATAGATCAGATCGCATTTGAAAGTAAATTGAGATAAGAAGCGAGAAATGTAATTTAGTTACCCTAAAGAGCATTTCACTTCTTTTTGAGTGAACAATACTATCAACTCTTGATTGGCTCGAATCTTATCAGAGTCACTTTTACACCTCTTTCGCTAACTATAAACCCTAGCAACTTTCTAAATTTAACACCAAATGTGCATTTAGCCAAGTTCAGTTTAAGTTGGTATCTTCATAACCTTTTAAAGAGTTTTATGAAATTAACTACATGATATTTTTCTTTTTGAGACTTGGCTATCATATCATCAACATACACATCTATCTCTTTGCATCATGTCATGAAAAAAGGTGACCATCGCTCTTTGATATGTGATGCCAGCATTCTTTAATCCAAAAGACATGACTTTATAGCAAAATATTCCCAATATTATCACAAATGTGATTTTTTTCATATCTTCTCGGGCCATTTTGATCTGGTTATAGGCGAAAAATCTATCCATAATAAAAAAAATAGAGTGTCTAGCAGTGTTATTCACAAGAGTATCAATATGAGGCAACAAAAAATTATCCTTTGGACTGGCCTTATTCAAGTCCCTGTAGTCTACACACATCCTAACTTTTTCATCTTTTTTTGAAATTAGGACTATATTGGTTACCCATTCAGGGTACTTGGCTACTTTAAAAAAACTTGCATCAAATTGCTTATTTACTTCCTCCTTTATCTTTTGCAACATCTCTGGCATCATGTGTTTTAACTTTTGCTGTATTGGTTCGCACTCTGGTTTTAAAGGCAATCTATGCTCAACAACATCTATGCTAAGCCCAGGCATATCCTGATAAGACCATGCAAATACATCTACATATTCTTGAAACAAATCCACCAACTTTTATTTCTCGACTAGTGATAGTGAAGTATTGATTCTGACTTCTTTCTTGTTTTCACCATCCATTAAATTTAACAAGTCAACAGATTTTTGATGGGGTTTTATAATTTTCTTTTCTTGTTCCATCCATTTTAATAGATGCTGAGGTAAATCATAGTCTTCTAAATCAACATTATTATCAAACTCGCTAATGTGACTTGAACTTTCGAAATCAAATCCAGCATTATTATCTTGGTCATCCATAATGTTCACTATTTAAAGACCTAAAAATATGTACAATTTCAAAAGGATATAGATTGATTTTGGTGAAAGTAAGAAAGATATGAATAACAATGAAAAAAAAAAAAGAAATAAAAAATATGGTAAATGTGAAATGCATTGCATTTGTACTTTTATTAGGATAATGAAAGTAAGCCCATACATTAGACCTCTGTATACTCTTGGGCAGAAGCAATTGAAAATTTTAAGTTAAAAAGGTTCAAGGACAACGGAAACAATACATCATTCGTGGGTCTCTTAACCTAAAAAGGAAAAAAAAAAAAGATATCTCTTCATCTTGCATAATTTCATCATCTACTTCAATCTAAACTTGAGAAAAGGCTTCATCCAATCCCATTGCTGGTTCCCCTTTTTCAACCTTTGATAATCCAAAGTAGGCATGCTCGCTTGAGCAAAATGTTTCATACAGATAGAAAAATACTATTTTTCCATCAACTGACTCTTGCCCTTTGAGGCGTGCCATTCTCTTTTCTTTCTTTTCTAGCATCATATTCTTTCTATTAGCAGTAGTAGGCTTATAGCCTAAGCCTTATCTTTCTTTGTTTTCACTTATGCTTGATGCCTTCTTGATTCCTTGTAAAGCCTTTCTTAAGTCTCGCCTGACTTGCCAACCCTTGCCGATAGTTTGCTTAATTATCATATCTGTAGTTTTCGATAATAGAGAGATTGATCTCTTTGACCCTTCTCTAACATAAGTAGCATTTGCTACTTTGAAAACTCTAAGTGAGCATTCAGTCGCCTCCTCCGCAGCCTCGATATAAGGAGTGGTCATGGTTTTTTTCACTAACAAATCTTCCTCACCATCTAGAAAAACTTGCTTCCCTTCAACAATGAATTTCACCTTTTGGTGTAAAAATGAAGGTACAATCCCAGTTGTATGAATCCAAGGTCTTTCAAGTAAATAGTTATATACAAGAGTTATATCCATCATTTGAAATGGGACATTAAAGGTACATGGACCAATCTATAACTGAATCTCTATATCATCAATCAGCTCTCTTTGTGCTCCATCAATAGTATGTTACTAATCCCATAAATTCAAACCTAAGAATGGTGTGCTAGAATAAACCACGAAATTATTTTGCTTGATATTTTATGTTAGAGAAGGCAAAAAGTTTTCAAATTTGAGGACTATGGATTTTCCTGAAATTTTCATCAGACCAATGCATTCTCTTTTCTCCCTAATCGCCAAAAAAATATAAAACATTTAAGTTTGTCCAAACCTCTCACTAGATTTATTATATATCTATCATTTGATCATTTCTTTCTCTAAATTCTAACAAAGAATTATCATTTGCTTTTGAATGCTGGAAGGTGCTTTATGTGGGAAATAAAGCATTTTAAAATGATTTCTGATTTGGTACTGATTTTTTTTTTTTCTGTTTGTTTCAGGTGGAAGAACCATGAGAAGCTAAAGCTTCCTGCTTGAGTTAAAGCTTTTTCCTGACTTAGGATCACACTAACTGAGGAACCGAGACTAATGCAATGGTGAAGTCTTAGATAACTGATCCATCTTCAGTTCTCGTTACACAGATTTATCGTATCATCCAAATGGTAGAAGAAGGCTAGTCTTTTCTAATTCTTTCTTCCTTCAACATGCTGTTAGCATTAGTAAGCCATCTGGTGCTTTATCTTTAAATGTTTGAGTTTCTCAATTATCATTTCATACGAATTTAAATGCCAAGAAAAATTATGATTTTACATTTTCATAGAATGGATGACAAGAATGTCATAGAAAATCAATGATAGTGTTTCAAGTTCTTCATGTTTCTTTATGGTTTTGAATTGTGTAGCTTGTCCAATAAACTACCCTCCATGTACCAAAAAAAATAAAAAAATAAAAAAAATAAAAAACTACCCTCCATGGTGGAAGTAAATTTGATTTTTGAGGGGTCAAGAACATAGCATTTTGAAAATTGCCTTCTTTGGCAAAGCCAAAATAAAAAGCTTTGAATTTTAAGGCATGCATGTTTGGTTTGCTCTTGGCCACTTACCTTCCAGTGCTTTGAATTTTGTCACTATCTTGGCCCAAACCGCGCCAGACCAAAGTATAGGCAACAAACTTTTGGTGAGCAACAAGCCAAGGGTCCAGGATTAGTTTTAAGGTCTTTCTTTTTCTTCTATTTTTTTGGTTGTGAAGATAGGAGACAGATTGGTTGCTTTAACCGTTCATATTAGGGTAAGGATGTTGGGAGTTTCAGTTCTTTCAATGGATAGTTTTAGAAAATTACAGGGAAGGTTCCAACTCAAGACCACTTGTGTCTAAGCAGGAGACTAACTGAACGAAAATGTTTAAAAAAAAAAAAGACAAATGTGACACGGCTTTTAATTTTAATAAAAATTATGTATGGGTTTAATAAAACAAAAAATTTTATTTTTAGTAGACGAATTGTCAGTATCACATAATATTAATATACAAATCGCAAGATCTATGAGCGACCATAGCAATTACAACAGCAGGCCATTGGTGGTTTCGAGGCCTTTCTGACCATGTAGGACCATACAAAATTAAACAAACTAGAAGAAGAAGAAAAAAAAAAGGAACTTTAAAAAGAAACTAAACGAATGTAAGATAACAGGGAACGGATGTGGTTGTCTCAATATAAAATTCTATTTTGTACAACCCAAGCAAAGCCTCCATTAACAACACAGCAATGGAGACAATTAGTCAGAAGCAGCTAATCCTCTCTCAGGACGTTCGTCTATGATTCCTTTCTCTGGACGGAACGTACCTCTCAATCTGAAACAAGCTTAATCAAAATGCAACATCAGGAAAATTGGATTGCAAAACTTTTGCATGGTTTACAAATATAGGGCCAAATTTAAAAATATGCAGTACCTTGGTCCTAACATTCGGTTCATCATCCAGAACCAAACTTGAATTAACACTGAATTTGAACATCACCCAGGAGACTTCTTTTACAGCTGGAGCCTGTTCCTCATAGAAAACAAATATTCTTTTGAATCCAACAATTTCATTGTAGTGATAAATCTGCTCAGTTTCACCTGTTGCCATCCAATGCCATCATTCATGGCTCTTTCTATTTGTTCAGTAATGCTGTATGTCTGGGGCATTACGGTGAAGAAGTAGGCTTCTTTGTCCTTCCCATAAATGAATTCACTTACAAATTCCCGCACAATTGCATGCATAAAAAGTTCTTTTTTCTTATTCTTACCTAACTTCAACCTCATTAAATAAAAAAATAGTTGTGTGATTTATTAATAAAATGCTTAACTCTTTGTTTTAATGAATAAGGTTTATTTTCTAATAATCTACATTTCTTTTTCTTTTTCTATTGGTTACTTTGAGCTTGCTTATTTATTGAGGCGGCTAATGCCTAAGGGGATATATATTTTTTGTTCTTTAGTCAAAGAAATGGCAAATACTATAACATATGTTATAATGATACATAGGGCAAACTATATATGCAGTTAAATATCAAAATCAATGGTTTTAATGAATCATAGTAAAATTTACGTAAGATAGGAATAAGTGACATTTACAAATGATAAAAGAATAACGTGAATTGCAGAAAAAAACAGTATTGTTTCGTCAACACTCAACATCCATTTGATCTTGAGATGAAACTAGAATTCTATTATTCTATCTCCCCGTGACGTGTGTATAATTAATATATAAATACCTAAACAAGTATGTAATTAATCAAAGTGAATAATTAAGGATACCTACCTTGCACCTTGTCGTATATGCTCTTTGTTTTGCATTTTTTAATCAAAACAATAAGAAAAATGAATTGAATTAGGGGAACAGACTGATTGCTGGCTACAGCAAATGCCAAATACGTAAGAGGAATATTAAAATGATGATAAAATAAAGTTCTTATTAATTAAATTCAAGATGTTTTGAACATATAAATATAATAATTTTTTTAAATTAATTGATTCTAAATTAAATTTTTGTATCCCCAATTTAATTAGTTTACACCCCCAACAACTCAAACATGTGCTGCCAAACTACCAAGGCTGCTACAGCAAACATTCGTCGTTTTTCTCATACTGTCTGTGTCCTTTCTTGTGGTTTTGGTCCAACTTTTGCACCAATGACATCATTTCATTGGAGGACTAGACGTTCTATTATTAATGAGAAAACGGAGAAACCCACTCACAAGACGACCGCCAAGCGCGCTTGCTTATAGTCAACTACCAAAAGAAAAAAAAAAAAAAGAACTACATAATTAGTATATAAAAAATTATGCAATTGGTGGTAGAATTTTGAATCACTTTGTCGTTAATTTTGGGAATCTTGAAAGTTGACTGAGGAAATTAAGGGCACTTTGCGTCTTACTTCATGGTGATGTATAAAGTTTTTTCAAGTGGGGACGGGTTCCATTCTCTTCATTGATGATACATTAATTTTACAAACATTTTGTCAATGGAGATGGCTCCATGGCATTGGCAATGTTTATCAATTTTAATATTTTACTTTTTTTTTTCTTGATTCGTAAGAAAGCCACGTTAGTTTCGTGACATTGGCAATGTTAATGACTTGTAATATTTTACTTTTTTTTTTCTTGATTAGTACGAAACCACCTGTACTGTTTAGAATTGTTTATTGACTTGTTTTAGATTAATTGATATCATATTAAAATTAATCTTTAAAATTTATTAATTCAAAAAAGTTTATGCAAATAATATTTCTTTTAATTAAGTAAATATAAAAATAAAAATTAAAAAAATTACGTAAATTTAAATTTAATTCAATTAATTTGTACAATATAATATCTAATTAATTTAAAGTTTAAACTTTAACTCATATAATTTTATACTCTATTTCTAAACTTTGAAGGGTTAAATGGGATTGAGCATGATGCCTATTTGGTAGTACACGGCAAATATATTTTGAAGGTCAATAATCCATTTTATCCGGTGGTCAAAAAGTGATATTGTGTTATCGTATTTTGAATAGTCAAGCGGAAAATATTTTCTATTGACAAAGAACCCGTATAGTACGTCATTGGGTGTGCCGCCCATGTTACCTCTGTGGTTCGACGGACCCAACCAAAATTTATTTTTAAGATAATGTTCATTGAACGATAACTATTCTCTATCGCAAACCATAAAGCATATATCATAATATGATCATATTTTAAATTCAAATCTTATCTTTTACATATTTCATTTTATTTTGATGATCAATAATTGTTTTGTTTGATTTATTTATTATTTTTTTAATTTTTTATGTATTATAATTTTAACTTTTATTATTATACGTAGTTTTGTAAGACAATGTAATAATTAAATTGATTATATCAAATATTTTTTTCACATTGATTTATCTTTCACGTGAAAAAAATTAAAATGTGAGTATTAATTATATAAGATTTCGTGTTTGTTAAAATTGTCACATTTTATTAAATTATATGTTTCGTTTTTTAAAAAAAAAAAGTTGACATGATCACAGAAATAATCTTTGCCATAAAGTTGATTACAAATCTCAATTTATACACCTAAGTCTTTATTTCAAAGAAGTCATCAAACAATTAAAAAAATCTTAACATATATTCAATTCCACTTGAAAAATTTATGTATAATTTATATTTTACACTTGTAAAGTTTAAATGTAAAACTGCTTACCATTATTGACAACTATGGTTGGTAAAATACTTAGGTTGTTAGGGGTATTTTTAGATTTAAAAGATAATATATACATTATTTTTATTAGAGTTTGTCAATAGACAATCAATAGCATTTTTAATTTTGAAAAGGAGTTGATGTATCAGTCGGACTTGATTTCACGGTGTTATGTTAGTTTAATTATCTCATCAATCTATTTAATAAGTTCTCTAAATGTTAATTTGTCATTTTCAGAATAGACGGTTATTATCCATATCAGATCAGTTTGCTAGATCATCTTGATCTAAGCAGTTTAGATTATCCATGTTATCTTTTATTATAAGCATAAATAGGATTATTCATATACCATTTCACCATTTAACTTTTTATTACTTATGTTGTATATTCCTTCCTTTTATTCTTTATTACGAATTTTTAATTTTTAATTTAAGCATCGCATGCAAATACTAAAATTACTCCAAATCTTTATTTTTAACCGATATCTTTCTCTTTCTCCTTGATTTGAGCGTTTTACCCTAAGCAGGTCAGCGGCCCAAACAAGCTGATTCTACAAAGTGCTTATTCTTCAAGTTTTTAGGCTGTTAATTGCTATTCATGTTTATGTTTAATCATCCAATGAAGAAAACCGACAGAAAAGTGGTAGGGAGAATTTATCTTTTTCCTCAAGGAGAGAAAATTTTGGCAAGACAATGAAAGGGTAGATGCATGTGTTTTGCAAAATTAAAAGAGACGACGAAAGTCGTAGAAAAATTCTACTAAAGTGAAAAAGGGACTTAGAACAAAAAAAAAAAAAGGTGAAAAAAGGGCCCAAGAAATTCCAAAATTGAGAATCTATGTAACTCTGCCTAACATTTAGGACTACAAATTTCTTTTTCAGCTAATTAAAATATTCCTGGTAGGCTTAGCGCAACAAAAGGTGGGTGGAAATAGCGAGCTCGGAATACGTTTATTGCTAGAGTTGGTGAGCCTGCAAACACATTCAAATGACACCGAAGTCATTGCTGCTGTCAGACCTCGGGCAAATTTCTATATAAATAGCTGTGCCCTGAAAGCAAGCTGCACCATACCACTGCTTTCTCTTGTAACACTCTTCAAAAATCTATTATCTTTAAAAACCGCACCTCCCTCTTAACTCAAATTACTCGAACCAATGGCTCCTACACGTTCTGAACCATTCGATGATTCCTCTGCTCTCATTGATTTTGTTATTAACCAAGGGAATGGAGTGAAGGGCTTGTCTGAAATGGGTCTCAAAGCCCTCCCCAAGCAATATATCCAACCTTTGGAAGAAAGGATGTGCATGACCAACATCTTAGCCCAAGAAACCATTCCCATCATTGATATGTCAAAGTGGGAAGACCCCCAAGTGGGAAAATCAATTTGTGATGCTGCTTCGAAATGGGGGTTCTTCCAGATTGTTAACCATGCTGTACCCGTTCAAGTTCTGGAGAATGTTAAAGATGCCACTTATAGGTTCTTTGGGCTACCGGCTGAAGTTAAAAATAAGTATTCCAAGGGACATTCATCTTCCAATAATGTGAGGTTTGGCACTAGTTTTACCCCTCAAGCAGAGAAGGCTCTCGAGTGGAAAGATTATCTCAGCTTGTTTTATGTCTCCGAAGAAGAGGCTTCTGCACTGTGGCCTTCTGTCTGCAGGTAGAAAACAAGTCTGATTACTAGTTAGATTTTCTTGCACCATAAATCATACTGACATGCACGCAATTTGCTAACAAATATATTAATGGGCCTTTTTCTTTTTTTTTTTTATTCTTTCAAGGGAGCAAGTGCTAGATTACATGAAGAAGTCTGAAGTTGTCATTAAACAGCTATTGCAGGTGCTAATGAAGGGTCTGAATGTGAATGAGATTGATGAAACAAAAGAATCATTGTTGATGGGTTCAATGAGGACTAACCTTAACTACTATCCCATCTGTCCAAACCCTGAACTCACCGTTGGAGTAGGGCGTCACTCTGATGTCTCGACTCTCACAATTCTCCTTCAAGATGAGATTGGGGGACTTTACGTAAGAGGAAACCAGGGTGATAACTGGATCCATGTTCCTCCAATCAAGGGTTCCCTTGTGATCAATGTTGGAGATGCATTGCAAATAATGAGCAATGGCAGGTACAGGAGTGTTGAACATCGTGTAGTCGCCAATGGAAGTAAGAATAGAATTTCAGTCCCCATATTTGTGAATCCAAGACCTACAGATATGATAGGACCATTGCCTGAATTGGTCGCAAGCGGTGAGAAACCAATTTACAAGCAAGTTCTTTATTCAGATTATGTCAAACATTTCTTCCGCAAGGCGCATGATGGAAAAAAAACAGTTGAATTTGCTGAATTATAAGCATTTTCATCCAATATTAATGTAAGCATGTAGATTTTTTTTGTTAAGAAAATGGATGATAAGAATAAACTGTAAGCATAAAAGCATATAATATGCTTCAGGATATTAGAAAAGCTATTCATTATGTGCAAAATTATGTACCTCGTGCAATACCTAAATGACTTCTTTCATTGTTCTTTGTCCATTAATTTCTCATCGCAGATAATTTTCAAATATATATTAAGATGACAAAGCCAAACAAAATTTCCAAAACCATGCCCGATAAAAACCATTAAAGTAGCAATATAATAAAATTAAAAGTTACAAATTAAACTAAGAAAGAAAGAGAAACTAACCCAGAAAACAAAAGCATGATGTATTTTAAAATATATGAAAATGAAATGGCACAAATAAAAAATTTTAAATTTAAAAAATGAATTTATATATTTCTAAATTAAAAAATAAATTTAAATTCAAATCAATATTTGTTGCAGACTATACTTGAAGCGAGTTAAGAAACAAATATAACTATGGAAAAAAACAGGAAATGAAAAGGAAACAAATGAGTTTTCACATTACTTAACATTTCAACCTTATATAACTATTGAATACTTAACATTTCAACCTTATATCTCTATTGAATTATATATGTATTTTTTTGTTAATAACTAGACAATAAGACAAAGTATGATAGAAATGAAAAAAAGAAAAGAAAGGGAAGAAATGGGTTTTAAGTAAAATTTTAACCTTTTATGACTATTGGATTATATACAAAGTTTATTACTGTACCAATATTTTTTCTTCAAAGCAAGTGAATAAAAATTTAATTAAATCATAAAAAATTTGATATACTTTCACTATTATAATATTGATCTAAATATTAAAAAAAATGAGAATATAAAAATATTTTTTTTAAAAAGAAAAATTATACATAATTGAATAATAAATTAGCTCATAATATTTAAGTATCTTCATTTTTGTGATTTTAAGAAATAAAAAGTAATACAAGTGTGTCAAAAGAAAAATAATTGGAGATAAATATTATTTTTTTAAAAAACAAAATCATAAAAGTAATAATACCTTTCAAAAAAGTTACAAATTGAATAAAAAAACTCTACATCTTATATTATTTATTTATAGATGTTAGATGATAATTAGGATGTTTAAAATTTAAAATAATGATAAATATCTTTTGAATTTTAAAAAAAATATAATAAGTGATATTTGTAATTTTGAATTAAAAAAATTAAAGATTATAAAGAAAAGTACCAAAGTAAAAATATCCATTTAAAAAATTTAAATTTAAAAAGAGATATCTCTAGGTGAACTCTTAATCAAATAAGATTAATTTTTTTTTAAGTTTTATATTTTTATTACAATTTATTTAGATTTTTTATTTTTAAGAAAAAATCATAAAGAATTTATCATATATAATTTGGATAAGATTTTTATTTTTGAAAATTTTGATATTTAAATTTGAATAATATATAATAGATATTGTCCACATGTCAAAAAAGAAAAATATTCATCTAAGCATCTACATGACAAATTTTATTAATTATCCTTGTATGTTATAATATATATATATATATATATATATATGTGTGTGTGTGTGTGTGTGTGTATATGTATGTTTGTGTGTGTATGTCTATATATATATATAAATTATATGAAATTTCAATGGTGTAAGTTCTAAGTTATTAAAGTTTGAAATTTCAACATAAATGGAATATTTTATAAGATCATAGAAGTTTACCTTCCATTTTTTATTTAGCCGAAAGTCATATGTGTAAAAAAAAAAATGAAAAACGTTTTGAACTAAACTGCAATTAAAACAGACAATCATTCTATTATTAATTTTTATATACTTTTGTCTACAAGTAAGAGTGAAAAGTACAGAGCTAAATTTCGAAGTAAAATGAAAGTGACTTAAGCCAATGACAGTAATTTTTTAATAATTCTTTACAATATCATCTCAAAGTAACAAAAATTTTTGTGAAGGTAACATAAAGATTAAAATAAAATAAATCAAATGCTCAGACATGTACATTAGAAAAAAATAAAACAACTCCTATGACTGAAACTTGGTTTTAATTTAGATATCCAATCTTTCAGCAATCAACGGTTGCACCTTAATTCAACCTGGTGATCCTTTCTAATTTTTTTTTTTTTTTTGAGTTCTTCGAGCATTCAACACTTACTATTATTAAAAATAATTTTATTTTTTTAGTGCAAGAAAGGTTGGAAACTGAAAATTATAAAAAAAAGATTGCTGCCTTTATTGAGATTTGAATTTTAAATTTATAATTGCTATTTGTTAAAAATATTTTTATAAATTAATTAAATTAAATTTAAGATTTGTGAATAACGGCTTTAAAAATAATATACAAATATGAATTTAAATACTTAATTGAGTGAAAAAGAGAGAATTTTAGTTTGAAAGGCAATAATGTAAAATATTAAAATTTGTATATTTATATTATATTTTATGTAAAAATTAGATATTACAATTCTTATCGAAATGACAATATGAAATATATTTTTTAGTTTTGTTAAGCTCATATATAGTTATTACTAAAATTTAAACTATGTAACCTTTGTATATTTTTTTATATTATGTTCGTATCGTATTGTCGTATCATATTTTAAATTGTTAGATTTATGTAGAATATTAGATAGACAGGAAAGTACTAGTGTCACAGACCTAAGGAGGAGTCCTGATCTTACATTGGTTGTGTACTAAAGTTAGTTATGGGATATAAAAGTTAACACATTCTTTTCTTTGTGAGGCACATTTTGTAGGATAAAATCATGAAGCCAAGAAGGCGACAATGAACAATACCTTACAAGGGTGTGAACTGTGACAGTTAAGTTGATCTGAGACACTAGATGAGTGCATGCTCAGGTTCTAGAGCTGCGCGGGCTTAGAAGTTAAGTCTCAGCTCGTGACAAGTGATATCAAAGTCAGTTCTAGGAGTACTTACGATGTGCCACTAAGGACGGTGGGCCTTTATTGGAATTGGAGAGGATGTCATAGACTTAAAGAGAAGTCCTAAATCTTACATCGACTGTGTACTAGAGTTAGTCATGGGATATATAAGTTCACACATTCCCTTCCTTATGAGGTATTTTTTGTAGGATAAAACTGTGAGGCCAAAGGGTTTAGAACAGACAATACCTCACAAGGGTGTGACTATGATAGTTAGGTTGATTTAAAATGCCGAATGAGAGCATGCTTAGGTCCTAGAGCCACGTGGGCCTGAAGGTTGAGTCTCGGCCTATGACACTAGGACACTACTATAAATTGTAAACATGTTTTGTTATAAACAAACAATACAAGGCTTAAAGTAAACAAAAAATATTAACTTTGTTTATGAAAAGTACTAGGAAATTGTTGTAAATTGTAAACATGTTCTGTTAGATAATACAAGGCTTTAAGTAAACAAATAATATGACTTTATTGATGAACTTGTGATTTTCTTATAGTTTTCCCTTTTGCACCTTGAGTAAAACATAATGGAATCTTCAATGTAAGATGTTAAATCAAAATGTTAAATCAAAATGTTTTGAAGATATAATAAAGCCTATGTTTGATTTACTTTGCACCGATAAAATCAAACCATTAAAAGCTCCTTAATGAGAGAAAAAAAATACCTTATCTTTAACAAAGTTTTATGCATTAAATAATATCACAAAAACAATCATTTATTTTTTAAAGAATAAGAGAAAAGAAAGAAAGAAATCTGAACTTCTGAATTATGTAAATGAACTCATAACAATTTTTATTTATAGAAATTAAATCCTAAGATTGTGACTTTTTTATTGTTTTATTTCAATCAAAAATCACTTTTTTTTTATTATAAAGATGTCATTTTGGAATAATTAAGGATGAATTTGTTCATTAATCTGATAAAACTTTTCATACTAAGAAAAACTATTTTTTATGTTTTTGGAAAATATAACTTTCTGTGCAAAGCAATTGATTCCACCTAGATGCTAGTTGACTACCTCTTTGTATTTTCGTTTTATAAAATGTTATCTAAAGTAGCATAGCCGACTTTTTTCAACTTGTAGAATACGTTCGATAGTGAGCAATCAATTACTTCATATATTAATCTACTTTTTTTATTTCAAAAATGGTTCATCCATCAAAGTAGTCGACTTCTTCTTTGATAGTAGTCGACTACTATAGGCTAACTCAAATTCTAGACGACTTTTAATTAATAGCAGTCAATTTCTCTAAGGTTAGGAATCGATTAGTTTAATTTCTAGCCGGAGCATTCGATTGCCTTAGGCTTGCAATTGATTGCTAATTTATATAAAAACTATATTTAGCTTCTATTTGTCAAAGTAGTCAATTTCATGTCAATGAAAGCCGATTGCTTTTCTTGGAAAGCTAAGACAATTGACTTCCTACATGTACAATATTCTAATTAGATATTTTAAGCCTTAAATTTATACCTTAAATTATTTATAACTTCATATTATTTCTTTTTGATTAAGTACTTTATTTAATTATATTATTTTTATATTTTAAAAATATTTCTAACATGCTTAATATATATAATTAGATATGAAAAAGCCATGTGATTCATCCAACTATTTGGACTCAAATTTTCAAGTAATGGAGCTTAAAAGGTAGATGTTTTTCACCTAATAAGACAAATATTGTTCATTAATGTTGCTGTTGACCTTGACAAAATTCTATATAAATAGTAGTGAATTGAAGGCTTAGCAAGTTGCACCATTGCTTTCTCTTGTAATAGTACTCTTCTAGGTTCTATCATCTTTTAAAAATGGTACCTCTTTCTTCACTCAAATTACTTAATCCATTGCTTGAATTACTAGTGAATCCAAGACTTTTTTCGAAGGTGTCCACTTATAATATATATAAAAAATACAAAGGATTTACGAATTTTATCAATGAAAAAGGTGTTTAGGGGAAAATTTAAAGTGTCAGGCAAAATTTTTCTTCAAAATTTCTTATTTTCCATTATTTGAAAGTGTCAATGTACACCTAAGTGTCCATTTGGATCTATTGATGGCCCGAATTGATTGAAAGCGATGAAAAACCAATTTGTATGCAAGTTCTTTATTTAGATTACATCAAACATTTCTTTTATAAAGCACATGATAAGAAGAAAACAATTGAATTTGTTGAAATATAAAATGGCATAAGGTTCACGGATTCTTAAATTCTAGGAGGGAAAGATTTCGAGGAAAGTGAAATTGGTGGGTAATGGGTGATTCCTAAGGTTCATTTACCTTAGAGAATCTAAAATTTATGTTTGGTTAGAGAAATGTAAGATTACCTAATAAAATCTTTTACTATATAGTCCCTGATAACATGTGAACAACATAATAAACATGAAATTATAATGTAGCAGCCCATTTAATCCTGGGTTCAAGTCTAATATGTTCTCAAGCTTTGAAGGATTCATTTAGATGCATTCATGGAATCTAACTTTTAACTTTAATTGTGTTGCTATTTGGATTATTTTGGGGCTTTGGCTTTTAAGTTTTTTTTAATGTTAATTTCTGTTTGGCTTTCAATTTTAAACATGAACTTGTCTTTATTTTTTTATTTTTACTTTATTTTCATTTTTATTTCTTATCTAGTTTTAAAAAAATAAAAAATGAAAAAATCTTGAGATAATCCTAAAAGATTCAGATTGAGTTTGTTTGGTGATAAATCTTTTGGCGATAGAATAAGTCTTGAGACTAAATTGATTAGATTTATAATAGATGACCCAAAATCATAAAATTTTTATTTGATCTAAGATCTTTATTGGATTGGATTTGTTCTTTATTTAAGCAAGCCAGTAACAAATATTGAGGGGAAAAAAGAGTATAAGAATCCATTAGGGAAAATATTAGTGAGGATTTTGATTGTAATTAGAAACTAATCCTAACCACTAATTCATCGACTGCCACTTTAATCGGCTTGATAGCCTACCCCTATCACCACCAACCACTCAAACATATATAGAGTTAGCTATAATTTGGTAGCCAACATCTACATTGAGCCATCCCTAAAACATTACCTAGAAACCAACTCACATGTACACAGTTTTATATAATTTCAAAAACCATTAGACGCCTAACTTAGGTTTGAAATCCTACCAAACCTAGAATGTAATCATTAAATGTAGCATAACCGAAAGCCAACAAAATCCATCACAACAACCATACACAATTTGATAGCACTAATAGAAGTAGAGCAAAAAAAAAAAAAAATAATAATAAAGCAAAATTGTTTCTGGCAGTAATTTTTTTGTTTTAATTTTGTTGAGTTCTTAAAGTTTTCTCTCAGTTAAACTTTTCTCTAGAATTCAAAGAGGGTATTTAAGAAGCTTTAGGTTTGGCTAGAAAGAGGAAGAAGAAGGCAAAAGGTTAACCATAAAGGTTTGTTTTTCAATAGCGGTAATCAACAAAGGGGAACATCGGTGACAGAAGCGACAATAGTTATGGTGGTTGGTGGTGGCCAATGTGATTTTGAGAGATCCAAATGGTGAAAAAGAATAGAATGATGAGGACAACAACATATTGAAAACATAGAAAGATCGGATGATGGGAAGGGAATAAAACGATAAGGGAAAAGTCATGGTTTTGGCTTCAGATATAAAACATTAGGAGATAATTTTTGAGAATATGACCCCAAATCCGATACGAGGAGGCTAATAGGGGGCTCGTGCTGAATTTTGGCCAGGCTTCAACATTGGTCGGATGGCAATGAGGTATGATAATTGAAAATGGCACAGTGATCAATAATGGTGGCTAGAAATCCAATAGGCGAGGGAAGCTTTGGTAAGAAAAATGGATAGTAAAGAGAGAAAGAAAAAAGGAAAATAAAAAAATTATTTTTGCCTAAATATAGACCCATCAAAACGATGTCATTTTGACTAAAAGAGTAGTGAGGCAAATCAATTTGAAATAGATTGACCTAGTGAACTGCTCGAACCAACCTAAACCAATTTGACCTATTGACCAGAGTTGACTTTTTTAGATTTTAGTATTTTTTTCTTTTCTTTATTTGTAAAAGTTTTATTTTCTTTTATTTATTTAATTTGATTATTTCTTCTCTTTTATATAGAAATATTTTGAAGAAGTTTGATTATTTGAAAACAAATATAATTAAAAGTGGTTTAATTTTTTTCTTTTTGAAAATTAATTTTGAGATAAACTTTACCAACTTGTTATAGGATTTTAAAATTTTTGAAAAATGAAAGAAACAAAACCTTACTAGAGGGTTTTAAAATTTTTAAAAAAATAATTTTAAGAAAATAAAATTTGAAGAAAACAAAAATAAAACCTTATCAACGTATTGAAAAATTTTTTATTTTTTTTTAAAATCTAAAAAAATAAGATTTTGTCAACATATTGAAAAATCTTATTAATTTTAAAAAATGTCTTGAAGAAAAAAATAATTTTCAAGAAACTCTTACTAATATATTGGAGGATTTTTTTGGATAGATAATCTTACCAATATATTAGAAGATATTTTTGAAAATGAATAATTATATATGTGGGTTTTACTTTATAAAAATTGATTTTGAATATTTGATGACGGAATTATTAAGAATGCTATTATAAATACTTAATTTGTCTAAAACAATTTAACAATGTAAGTGTAAGTTTGATTCAAGCATATTCGTTCAAGCCATTTTGGGTGTTTTAATTGCATATTTGATTCAAACTCATTTTTGCATTAATTAAGGCCCAATTGAATTCAATTTTGGGCTAAAAGAACTTAAAGGGCCAACATAGGCTAAAAGTGACCTATAAAATATCCCATTATATAGCTAATCTTGCAACCCAAATTAACCACAACATGGCTTATTCAATGGCCCATAATAGAGCCCAAATTGATCAATTTTTTAACTAACCTAAACGTGGCTTTTATTAAAAGGCTTATAATAAAAAAGGAAGCCTAAACTGAATAAAACAAGAAGAAAAAAGCAAGAAATGTTAAAAGCCCAAAATAGGCCAAAAAAAAAAAAAAAGAAAGAGAAGACCTATAATTTGGAAAACTCATGTGAATGCATGTCATGTGAAGACATGTGAAACACTCGGCTATAATGGGGCTGATGGTTGGCCAATAAAAACCCATAGGAAATGGTCTAATATACAAATAAAAAGATATAGTTGCATGAGAAAACAAAGATTATAGAGTCCACAACTGGTAGTAGAGTTGAAGGGAGAAAATAAGCAAAATGTGCAAGGGATATTCACTTAATTTGGTTACTATAAAAAAAGTCAAGAGCTCTAGAAAAGAGAAAGTATAAGATAAAAAAAAGGGCTTTCAGGTAAAAAAAAGGCCAAAAAGAGAGCAAAAACACAAAAAAAAGAGATAAAAGAGTTGGAAGTTTTAGCAAAGAAACATGAGGAAGTCAAGTGAAAAAGTGAAGAAAAAAGAAAGCTTTTCGAATTGGTTTGACTGAAAAGGGAAGTAAATGTTACCACCTTTAGGGAGTTTCAAAGGAAAGGTAGCATTTTTCTCCATTTATTTTCTATTTTAAATGCATTTAATGTATGTTTTGTTTTACATATGTAGCTAGAAACGATAAAAACCATACTTGGTTAACTTTTGTGCCTTTTTTCCTTAAGTCTTCATTCATAAGGTTTAAAGTTTTAGCTTTTTGTTCTTCAAAAAGGTTCATGCTTTCTTTTTGGAAGTGAAATGTCTTTCATTTAAGCTAGAAAAAATCTAAAACAAGGTTTTTTTTTTTAACATTTGGTTTAAGCTTATCTTTGGTGTATAAAGATTGAAAGCTTTTGGTTTTCTTATTTTTTAAAATGTTTCATGCTTGGCTTTTGACCGTCTTGTTGCTTAAAATGTTTTGTGTTTTCTTTTTGTTCCTTCAAGCTATGGTAACTAGTTCTTACGAAATAAATAGGCTATATTTTTTGTTTAAAAAGAAAAATGAAAAAACTTTCACAAAAACCAAATAAGAGTAGGGTTCATGGCCTTTTTAAGGCACCAAAATGTCATCATAGCTGCATTTATGGCTAGGCTTACTAGTAATGTTAAAGGGTTAAAGTTGGGAGCTTTTCAAACCATGATGGCCAATCTTCTTTTTGTTAGAAGGACATAGAAGTTGAAAGCCTATACCAGTGGCTTTTAGTCATGATCCTCTTAGCTTTCAAGCTTTTTAAACCTTATTTTCAGATCATAGTCCTTAGGTTTTAAGATGAAAGAGAAAGAAAGTTTTTTTTAGCAAAAAAATAGTCAAAACATAGGATGATAGTGTTTTAAAAAAAAATAATTCCAAAGCTCAAGTTTTTTTTTTCTTTTTGCTTATTGCTTTCATATGTGGATGACTAGTAAAAGCCTTAAAGTTTCTATCTTTTCATGGTTTTTTGGTGTCTTCCTCTGTATGTGGTCTATTTGCATGGAGCTTAAAACTCCATTGTTGTGTGCTATATTTGCATGAAAGGTCATGCTTCATTATGGAACTGTCATGTTTTTTTTTTTTTTTTTACTTTTGCATGTGCTTAGTATATCAAGGTTAGTGGAGTCTAGAAACCTCAGTGAGGCTTGTGTTTGATGTTTCTTCCTTTTTTTGGTTTTTGCAATGGCTTAAATTAGTGTTAAGGGTGTAAAACTTCGGTTTTCTTTGGTACCAAAATTGGTTTTAAAGTTTTTATTCGATTTAGTCCATACATTATTTGCTTAGGTAGTTTTTGGATCAAATCTTACATTAGGCTTGTTTTTGTGAGAAAGTTTAAGGCTATTATGGTGAAATTCAGTTGTTTCCAAACCATAAAACTAGATGAATGGCTTCTGTATCTAAAAAAAAGATGATGTTTTTTTTTTTTTAAAGAGAGCCTTAGGTATTATAAATGTTTAAATAGTTTGTTACATACATCATCATTATCATCATCATTGTTGTTGTTGTTGTTATTGTTATTGTTGGTGTTGTTATTATTGTTATTATAATTATTATTAATGCCATTATTGTTGTTATTATTATTACCATGATACCTATTATATGATCATTTTTGCTTAGATTTGCTTTTGATTGTTTAATAACTTGATACATGTATTAGCATTCTAATTAGCATGCATATGTCATCTTTAACCATTAATCATCATCTGCATTTCACACAATAATCTTAAAAGTAACATAAAATTTTGATGATGAAACTTCAAAAAATCTGAGTAGTGATTTCCAAAAACTCCCTAAGTGAAAAAGGTCTTCTAAAAATTACTGAAGTATTGGAATATTTAGAAACTTTTTTAATAGAAGATTTTCATTTTTTTTCTTAACTTAAATGGTTTTCTTAAAAGAAATAAAAATATAAAATATTTATAAAAAATATGTATTTTTAATAAATAAATTTATTGAAAATTTTATTATTGTATAGCTTTTAAGTGAAGTAGTAATGTTAAAAAATGAAAATATTCGAGGATGAGATATTAAGAAAGTCAGAGTAGCGATTCTTTAAAATCTTTAGGTAAGAATATTTTTATAAAAGGCTACCAAAGTAATGGAGTATTAAGAATAATATTCAATACAAAAGATTTTTGTTTACTTATTCCCCTAAAAGATAAAAAAAATAAAAATAATAACAATAATGAAAGGGAAAATAAATCCTCTTAGTAATAAAATTATCTATGGATACTATTATTTGTGATAATTACTTATTATTTGAAAAAAGATAAGCAAAAAATGAAATTCTCTAATGATGAGATTCTAAATAAGTTCGAGTTGTGATTATATAGGAATTTCTAACTAAAAGGGTTTTTCTAAAATGTTGTCAAAATATTAGGGTATTTAGAATAATTTTCAATAAAGATTTTCGTTTATTTTTAATTAATTAATAAAATGAATAATAAAAATGAATCTTTATAATATATATATATATGGGTTAAATTATAATTATTATTTTACTATATGCCTTGTAAATATTAATTTTGAAGATAAATATGAATTATTAAGGGTGGAATTTTTAAAAAATTTGAGTAGTAAGTCTTAAAAGATCCCCATATGAAAAAGTTCCTCCTAATTTCGTCAAAGTGCTAGATTATTTTTTGAAAATTTCAATACACAAGGTTTTTATTTATTTTTCAAGCAAAAGATAAAAATAATAATAAATAAATAAAGAAAAAAGATTTTTTTTCTTTTTTCCCAATAAGAAATTAAGAAAATTATTTTTAAATACTAAAAGTAAGACCGGTTTTGTCATGATTAAATAAAAACACATGATTAATTAGTATCGTTTTAAAAATGGTTGTTGTAGGGGTGCTAATTTTTTTCCACGCATAGTCATACTCCTAAATTCAACCTTGTTTTCGTAGCCTTAAAAATTATTTTCTTAATAAGTTTTAATTAATTTTAAAATTTTATTAAAAGGATAAATTTTAATAAGTGACCAATTGCACCTACCAAAAAATGATTAGTGGTAACTCCCTTTGTTTTGATTTTAAAAATTTTTTTCTAATGGTCTTTAAAACAGTTACGATAATTGCAAACAATAATTTCTATATAAATTCTTAGGTGATAAACTTTTTTAAAATTTACTAATATAATGGAAAATTTATAAAAAAATTTCAATATCAAGATTCTAAAATTTCATTCATCATAAATAAAGATTTTTTAAAATATTAATGAATATGATGAAGGAGCTTCTTCAAGCATGACAAATAGTCTTCTTAGATACTCATGAGATGAGAGAATGTTCTAAATTTATTACTAACATATTGAAATAATTTAAAGATAATTTTCAATATTAAATTTTTTGCTAAAGATTTTAGGTTTTTGGATAACACGAAATCAAATTGATATCATCTTTTGGATGATCGTTGAAGGGATATTATAACCTTCTTTGCATGTAATCATACTCTTGAACTCACTTAAGTTTTTGTAGGTTAAAATATACTACTTCAAAGAATTTGAGTAAAGCTTATGGTCATTTTTTAAAAGGGAATAGATTCAATTAAGTGTCTAGTTGCACTTAAACAAAAAATATTTGTGTTGATTCCTAAAGTTTATGTCTAACGATAATTTTATGGAATTAAATGTTATAATAGATAGAAATAATTTATTTATTTAACATTTTATAAGATTTTTTAATTGTAAATTATTTATATATTTAGTTAAATATTTTAAATAATTTTTAAATAATTATTTATTTAAAAAGTAAAACAACAATGATTTCCTTTTAATTAACGCCTTCCAATGTACTACAAAATTTATAAAAATATAAAGAGAAATTTGCTATACACTTTTAATAAAACTTATAGTGGAAATTGTAATTGTTGAAAAATATTAAAAAATAATAAAAGAATGTTATATTATAAATTATAAATTATAAATTCACTTTATTTTTTGCAACTAAGAAAATAAGGAAAAGTGTGAATCATGCAATTAGATAGTTTCTTGAATGGAGGATAGCAAATGAATTTAATTTCATGTTTCAAAATGGGTGGGATCCATTAGCATTGAAGTCAGACGAAAGTCATAAATGTTAATAAGTGGGCTATTTTTATTGATGACATTTTGAAAGAAGAAAACATATCCAAAAAAGTTTTCTTTTTTTGAAAAAATTATTTTTAATTTTTTTATATATGTGAATTTATATATAATTTACATATATATATAAATATATATATATGGATTTAGGTCAGGCTAAGTCAGGCTTAGGCTTTAAATCTTTTGTCTTAGGCTTAGCCCAACATTTAAATAAGTGTAAACATTATGCCTAAACCTGTTCAATGGGCTTTAACTTTTTGTTCAAGCCCTCTCAAAACTTGGATGGACGTTCGAGTTTAGGCAGTAGCCTTACCTTTGAACAAGTCTAGTGATAGATGATATAATTAAATTAAAACATCAAAGGTATATATAATTGTTGTAAGTCAAACATCATATTTTTTGTATTCATGGTCGTTATGAATGGAACTCCGGTGGTTTGAACTAATTCAAACATCACTTACTAAAGGACTAGGGACAAAAGGTATTTATGTACTAAAAGCATTTTAATTAACTAGAAGGATGTCCAAGCTTTGCTCTGCATATATTATTAACATTTGATTAAACTAATCTATAAAAATGTGAGAACATTTAAAATGATAATGAAATAAAATAAAGCATTGAATAATTAAAATGATATGAAACAACTATGTTTTCCCATAGTAAAGTGACTTGTATGTTTACTTTGGTAAAAAACTCCAAAATCTTGCAAACAATGGGACAGTGACG
This sequence comes from Durio zibethinus, assembly GCF_002303985.1. Next base: position 6,398,353 of record NW_019168004.1, read on the forward strand.
ATAGTCTTTGACTAAGCAAACAATAACCATTTTCAAAAGTTAGCTGAAGGATAGTTTGGCAGAAAATAGACTTTTCAATGAGGACCAAGGCAAAGATGAAAAAGATAGGTAGCTTCTATGAGCTATATAGTTTAGAGGCAATTAAGTAATTAGCTTAAAGGATACATCAGTAATATAAAATTACTCTACATTGTTGGCTTTCCATTTGTCAATATCCAAGGCATCCATGCCTACATATAGGAATATAAATGTTTCTATAATGAATGAAATTAGTGAAAATGATTGCCTAAAATTATCAACCAGCATGAAGACTAAGGATTAAAACATGTAAAAAAAAAATCCATTAAAATCATTTATAGTTAAGCATGTAATCGATATCTATTTTATAGCATTTTAATGGTGAATGCTTTTACTTTGTTGTTATCCTCAAGCTTTTAGTAACATTATGCCATGTATAGTGTGACATGACAATGCCACAAAAGAAAACTGTCAAAATCACACTCAAAATCAATAGTTGCAAGAAGAAAATAAGTTTATTACATTTAACAAACGCAATGCCTAAGTCATGATTTTCCTGTGGCAATTTCATTTGTTATTTTTTCTTTCTACAAATGAAGAAGAAAAGTAAATGGAATTAAGGAATAATTTTGATGTTCTCTTATTATATCTCAACCAACATATATGACAAATAAGCCTTGATTATCATGAGAGCAATTTCCTGATCTGTTAAATGCCTATATTTTAAGAATAGAAAGCCATTGCTTGTGAATTGTCTTGAAGAAATATTAGTAACAAATGTATCAATAAATGGTTGAAAAATCATATTAAAAAACTCAATCCATGCATAACACATTCAAGTTACATTTAACTCAGAACCCTATTTCAATAAAACTCACATTTATTGACAAACTTATTCACAAAAATCTAATTCTCGAATCACTCAAAAACCACCAAACTTTAATCAAACTATGAACACAAACATCCCAATATGAAACAGCACAACACATTCAACAAAACATTAAAATAAACAAAATAGACAAAACATAAAAAAATCTAAGCAAAAAAAAAAGGGAAATAAATAGTATCCAAATAGAAAAAGAAGCTTACCAATCTTCCTTATTTATCAAAGAATCAAATCAAAGTGGATAATATCAAGACTAACAAATTAAGAGATTTAGTGAATATAGATAACACATTTAAAGAGAGAAAGAAGTCATAGGTTTTCATTTCTTCAAGTTCTTTTTGGTAATTTTCCAACTACCAAAAACACATCATAATTACAATTTATTAAAACAAAAACTAAAAAAAGCAATATTTGCTTTATTAACTTGTATGATATACTAACTATCCATTTCTTCCACTTTTCCTTCCTTTACCAGTTTCCAAACAATATCTTTTAACCCAGTAAATACATTACTGTAGAATTGTAAATCTAAGAAAGTAGAGTATAAATTCAAGGTGTATACATATATATATATAGCTAAGAGGGAAAAAAATTCAAGTTAAATTCGAATCATGAAATACCAATTGATATTCTTTGGATGCTTTTGCAAGATAAAGTGGCCATGATTATCAAAAAATTAATAAATGAAGTATCCACCGTATTAACAGCAAAGAAACCTAGAATTTTCATTCAACAGGTAAGCATTTTCAAAAGTAAACAATGCACTGGTACTAACATTAGGCTTAATAACTTATGAAATTCTAGGGTATCTCTTTCAAACTTTCTAAGTTTAACCATGCAAAGTGGAAGAGCCATTTAAAAAATCAGAATATTGAAAAATGATGAGTGTGGGGATTACAGACTGGATTACCAATAACCATGTTCAAATGACTTTTAATGTGGTTGAAACTAAAATTATACTTAAAAGATAAAGATTGAAAGAGAAGTACCTTTGTTGTAACAGCCAAATGACCCTTATGTCTTGTTTTTTCTCCTAGAAGCTTCCTCTGAGATGGGTAAAAGAAATTGAATCTATAAAAAATGAGAAAATAATTTAACATTTTATTACTGATTTATAGTCAAAATTCTGAAGAGATTACATATCATCTCAATTTAGTTACATATGAATCTTTCTATTTCAGCCAAAAAGACCCAAAAAATTGGCACTTTTAAATGCTTAATATAGATATGCAATACTCCAATTTCATTGGCAAGAAATGAGGTGTAAACTCTAACACAATTGGCATCAAAGTCTACAATGCTGACTACCTAAAACAACAAAAGCTACAGTGGACTACTATTATATGTTAAATCTAACAACTTAAGAAAAAGATGTGATTATAAGCATTCTCACTCACCTTTCCCTCAGGTGCTAAAGGATACAGCTTAATCTGTGTTTCAAGTTGCCTCCAATTGATTAATAGAAACTTCAAGCATTGATAAAATGAATATCAAAGGTCTGAGGATGTTTCAGCCACACATTTAAGGTTACATATTCCTCCAAACATTCTTTCAATTGAACTTCACTATATCTCTATTAAAACAAAAATCTTGAGCAATAAGAAACTTTATATAATCTTGACAACCAAATATTAATATTTCAGTTTTGAATGGAATAATTATTAAATTGCCAAAACATAACACATCCAAATATAAGCAATAAGAATAAAAAACTAACTTTTGGATCCTACTTCTAATACCATTATACATTATATTTATCGTGTAAAAATTGTTTGCCCCATTAATAAAACAAAATCAATTAAAATACTACTAAATTATTACTATTACTAAACTAACTATATCCAATTTTAACCTTGCTAAACCTAAAATAATATCAGCAACCAAAGTGAAAATCAATAACAAAAAAAATAAGAAATAACAAACCCACATAAGAACCAAGACTAAAACAGAGAAAAGAAATTCAAGTAGATGGAGAAAACCAACCCAAAACCAAAACCATCTCACTAAAATGGCTAATGTTTTTATTGCTGCCATCACCAATGCAAACTCCACTTCTTTTCTTTTTTTCCTGAAAAAATGTTTTGAAAATGAAAAAAAATAAGTCACATACAATATAGTTGCACATTTTAGTCTTAAAAAATGCAACCTTCTTTCTAGATTTCACATGAAGAAACTCTTTAAAGAGCCAATATTTCACATAAGAAAGACTAAATACAAACAAATAACCAAAACAATTAACCACATTTCATACATATTAAACTATTCAGTACTCATTAACAAAGTAATTGCATTAGCCAATAGAAACAAAATAATAAATGATAATTGCATAAATAAATAGAAAGTATACCTAAAACTCACCAATGATCTCTATCAACTTCAAGGTTTGTACCCACTTTGATATCATTGCTAGACAAAGCATAAATCCCTACAACTAAATAAAAAATAAATTATTAAAATAATGGTACTTTAAAATAGAAAAAAATGAAGTAGAAAAGTGGAAAAGTATTGAGAATTCTAAAAGAAAAAGATGTTTTTGGAGAAAAACACATTGGAGGGAAAACTTAAGTGAAGATGAAATATAGAAGATGAAATATAGAAGATGGAAGTAGCTAATGAGACATTGAAGCTTGCAGTTCCTAGCATGGCCATTTGGCTTTGAAGAAAACTTAAATGAAGCTGAAGTGTGGAAGATGGAAGATGGAAGATGGAAGTAACCGAAATCTCCTTCATTTTCCTTCTCGAATCTTCTCACTTCATCCAATGACTACCTCATGGGAAATTGAGAATATTTAATCGAAACTCTTTCCATTTCAACAACAGTAAATATAGTAAAAAAAGATGCGACAAAAAAAGGGAATCAAGAGAGAAGCTTTTAGATAGCTTTAATTTATTTCATCAATAATGAAATCATAAACAAAAATGAAGAAGCTTCTAGATAAGCTTTAGCTTCTTTTTTTTCCCAAATCTATCCTCTAATTTGTTTTTATGACATTGCATATGTGTATAGGAAATCAGGAGAAGAGGGGTAATTTTTATATATAATAGATTTGGTTATTGAATTGGTTAATTAGATAACTACAAAAGATATAAGATGATATTTGCTTTTTTCCCAAATTTTATATGTTCAAGGAAAATTGAAAGATGCATTAAAAAAACAAACAACCCAAAAGTTAGTATTTGAAATTTCAATTAAAAGCATGCAATTCTAATCTTAAAATGATAATTTAAGGCTTAAGATAAGAGAGATCAAGTACTTACCTCGCAATGTGTAGCTAGTTGAAAATCATTTGTAATAAAAATTTGAAGGCTGAATTTGAAGTTTGTTTAGTTAGTTTATGTAGTCATTTTTAAAACGTAGCATTTAGCTTGTTTATGGTTTAAATCTTAACACAAGTAATTCTTTTTGTTATTTTTTTACTACAATCTTCTTTATATAAAAGGTCTAATTATGAGAAAAATCCTTATACTCTGCGAAAATTAAAAATTTAGTCCCTATTATGTAATTCATACAAATTTAGTTTTCATATTATTTTGATTGGATAATATTAGTCTAATCATTAACTTTGTTAGACTTTTGCCATTAAAAATGTTGACGTGGAAGTTGACTCAATAAAGTGGGTGCCGACTTTGCTGATGTGGTATTGACTTTGTTGATGTAGGAATTTGAATGGATAAAATTAGTTGTCAAATTATGAAACTAGTCCTTATTTCTCACAAAATTTGAATTATAGTCTGTATAATATAATTTATAAAAACTTCATCCTTGTATTAGGTAAATTTGATAATGTTGGTCTAATTACTAATAAATCATTTTTTTTAATTTTGAAAAAAATCATATTTTAATTATTTTAGAAAACCAATATTTTGAATATTTTAAAATTTTATATTTTTAAATATTAAATTTGTTAATTTTAATATTTTAATTTTTAAAAAATAAAATAGAATTTTTTGTTTATTTTAAAATCAAGTTTATTTTTTTTAAAAAAAAAATATTTTGATTTTTTAGAAAATTTTAATTTTTTTTAATATTTTAATTTTTTTTAAATTTAATTTTTAAAGTTTTTGTATTTTTTTAAATTTAATGAAAATATTTAATTTTACTTATTTTAATTTTTTGAAAATTTTATAAAAGTTTTTTATTTTTATGTCTTTTTAGAAAAATTTCTTTTTCTTTTTCTTTTGACTTTTTAAAGTGAGTTTATAAATTTTAAAATTTCCTACTTGTCTTTTATGTTTTTGAAATGAAGAATAAATCAAAATCAAAAGCTCTTCGTGTTTTGCCGTTACTTTGTTTTACCCTAGATTTTAATTCTCTTCCACCACAATTATGTCAAAATAGAATAAATTCTAAATACTTGTGTCTTCTATACTATTTATTTTTTTCATTTAAATATTGAAAAAAAATAAAAAATAAAAAATATATAAAAATTAAAAAAATTAAAAAATTTTATTAAATAAAAATGTAAATTTTTGAAAAAAATATGAAAAACTTTCAATAATGAATTATATTTAAAATTTTTTGAAATATTGATAAATTAAATTTAATATTTTTAAAATATTAAGAAAATTTATAAAAAGTTTTAAATATTGAATTTTTTATAAAAGTAAAATTTGATTCTAAAAAATAAAAAATAAAAAATTTAAATTTTAAAATATTTAACAAATATGAAATTTAATATTTTAAAAATATAAAAAAATTCTAAAAAATTCCAAATGTTAATTTTTTTTAAAAAATTAAAATTTAATTTTTTTTAAAACATAAAAATGATTTTTATTACTAGTTGGATCAATATTATCAAATTCCATTTGAATGAGGATAAAATTTTCATAAATTATAGTAGAAAGACTAAAATTGAAATTTTGCATGAATATAAGGACCATTTACATATTTTGACAATGGAATTTATCCATTCAAGTTGCCATGTTAGCAAAGTGAATACCTTGTTAGCAAGGTGAATGCCATGTCAGCAAAGTCAATGCTCACTTCATCAAATCAACAATCATATCATTAAATCAACTATCACTTTAGCATTTTTAATAGTAAAAATTTGACAAATTTAGGGATTAGACTAAGATAATTAAATCAAAATAGTATGAAGACTAAATTTGAACATGAACACCGTGAAATTAAGAATTTATTTTTTTATAAAAATTTTTTGTTAATGTTTATTTTTTTCATTAACAAGAAATGTTAAAAGAAATAAAAATGAACATAAATTCAGAAACTGAAATTAAATAATACTTAATTTACGTTCAAATATACATCTAATTAACACAAAGTTTAATAATTAGTATAATAACATTCAAATTTTTTTAATACATTAAAAAAAAATTAAAATGTATGAAATTGATTACTGCGTAGATTTGAAAAACTGCCATTTGATGAAGGAATTTTTTCACCTTGGTCACTAGCGTGCTCAAAAACCTACTAAATAATATCATACAAGTTTTAACACTTAATAATAAGCATTTTTTATATTAAAAATATAAATATTTACTAAATATAACACCTGAGTTAGTGGACTACTGAGATTAGTTGTTGAAAATTATTGTTGCACAAAATTCATAAGATGATTGAATTGATCATGTAACTACTAAAATTTTGCATGTTCTTGCTCCATTCTAGCATATTCTTATTCAATTTTGGCATATTCCTATTCTCTTTCTACTTCTATTTGCTAGAAACGTTGTTGTATAGTTTGCAACTCCTTTATCAATATGGAAATGTCTCGCGAAGATTTACTTACTGAGAATGTAAATTGCTGAAAGCTACATCCATTGTAGGTAGATGGTGTTGGACCCAATCCAAGGCCTCAGATCCGTCCATGCATTTCTTTTCTAGCAATTTCTGTGAAAATTTGATTTTCCAATTCTTACATATTGACAGAACCATCATATGCTACTTCAATCTTGGCAACCATTTCCTTTTTCGCTTTCTTTTGTAAATTAATCATATAAAACTATCAAGTTTAATAATTAATTGATAATATGTTAAAAAGAGTAAATATCTATTAAAATAAATGTTACAAATTAATCATGATATTCTATTAAAATAAATGTTACGAATTATCACAATTTCTTATGTTTTGATATTCAGGTAAGATCCGTCTTTTTTGTGTATGTTAAGTGAAAAAATTCACACGTCTAATTTTACCACCCATCTCAATCTCTTATACAAAAATATATTTTATTGTTAAATACATATTAACCGCAACTTATTTATGGACATAAAGCCTATCAATCAAGTTCAAAAATTTCAAATAAATTTAATATCATGTACTTAATCTATCTAAATTGTTAAAATATAAATATAATTGTAAAATTACATTTTGGCCCCTCAACAACACAATATTCTTAAACAAACGTAAACAATAAAAGCATTTTGGCCTTTCACACATATCGATCATGGAAACCAAATTCAATTGTTTGGACAAGTTTAATATCATGGATTGAAGCCATCCAAACTGTTAAAAGCCATCCAAAAGTTTAATTTGTATTTTTCCTTTTAAAGGTAAAAATAGTCCCAAATATACATAAACGATAACTTTTTCACCCATATCAACCATAAAAATCAAGTTCAATCAATCAGACAAGTTTAATATCAAGTATTGAAGCTATCCAAATTGTTAAAATAGAACAATAACAACAATTTTGTATTTTTACCTAAATAGACATAAATAATAACTTTTTCATACATATCAACCATGGCAACTAAGTTTAATACTTTTGACAAGGTTAATATCATGTATTGAAACTATCAAAACTATTAAAATAGAATAATAACTATTAATTTGCATTTTTACCTTTTGACGGCACAAAAAGTTCATTCATTGGAATAAGTTTAAAATCATAAGCTTACTATTTCTTTTTGCTTTCTTGCAAAACTTTTTGATCCACTTGTGTGGCTATATTTTTATTGCTTTTTACTACCAATCCCAATCTATTCTCTTTTCTGTCATAAAAAATAATTGCGTATATGGTAGAAATACAAATATTACCAACTTAAAGCATAAAACACTTTTATTATTTCATTATACTATACAAAGTTATAAATTAGTACCTCTCCTTTCTTGAGAACCAAAATCTAACTAATTGTTCATATTGCCACCTAATCACATTACATGATAGATTTTTCATTATGGCCTTTGTAGTAGTATTTTGATCAAAATACTTACTCTTTAAATTATGCTTATAATCTTTTCATTTCTTTTCTAATGACTTAAGCATAAATGAAGTTGGTATTTCAAGTACAAATCTTGATTGTAATAATACAATAAGAAAAGTTAGAATAAGTAAACCAAATGTAAAATAATTATATTTTTATATGTAATTAATTATACTAATATCTTAATAAAGTTTAAAGCATCGACCTTAACTTTTGCTGGAACTTTATGCCATGCTTTATGATGAATAGGCAATTTCATTCCATTACGGCAAGCATGCCTAGAAATTTAGCCAATAGTTGAGCCTCTTCACCAATTGGTTGGCTATCAGAGTTTGCAGACACTACAATACGCTCACTTGTAGTGCAAACAATTCTTTCATAGTTGTTCGACCTCTGGTCCTCTGTTGACCATTGTTATCAATTGCAAAAAATAAAAATTAATTTGTAAAATGCCAATTCTTTAATCATTATAATCGAATTCTAAATATGAGATATATGATACCTACATTCAAATTTAAAGTAAAATCAATTGACGAAATATTTTCTAAACCTGGACCTCTTGTATTACTAGATTCAATAGCAGTTGAAAAGTTATAAGTAATTGAGTTATAATCGATAGTACATTCATTCCCCTCTAAAGGATTAGTCTATAGCTAATAGCAATAGGTGCCACAGACGGTTCTAAACTAATATCTCTGATATGTATTTCTTTCAATCCACTCTTTCGCATTGTAGCTTACCTGTATCATAAAAATGAATATATAAAAGATATTAGTTTAGAACATATATAAAGACATTGAGAAGTTAAGAAACCATAACCTACGATATATAAAGAACATATCGATTTAATTAAATCAAAAGATAATATATGATTTACAATACAATAAATATACAATAACGAATGCGAAATTATTTTACATACAAGCATTTACTACATTATGTTTTAAACACTCAAATTACAAAATTTAGATGATCCATCATGGTTCATAAATGTCTTCATTAACTTTTTTGTGGACCTACTGAGCATAGGTACTGGAGATATTTTTGTCCAAGTTTTGTTTAGCAAAAAGATAACATTCAGTTTCATGTTCAACATCATCTCTAGTATTTAACCCCATATGAAATAAGTCTCTAGGTGTATTTTGAAGAATAACAAACCAACCCAATTCTTTGGGATCTTCAGAATAAAAACCTTGTTTGACTTGAGATGAAAAAATATAAGGTTCATCAATAAGCTGTTGTCTAATGTAAATTAATCGAGAAAAATTCACAAGTGTAAATCTAAACCGATCTTTTTTAATACCCCTCACACTATTGACATCGGTCCAATCATACCAAAATGAAATAACTTTCTACTTGCCATAATAATCTAACTCAATGATGTCATTAATCATGCCATAATGTCAATATTTTCCTCTAAAGGGTTTGTGTCCTTGGCACTAGCATAGCTAGTAATTGATAAAGTAACAGCAACTCATGAATTTTGTGTACTTCTAAATCTCTCATGAGATTTAGTATGAAATCTAAATCCATTGATGATGAAACCTTTGTATTGTTTCACAATCCTGTTCAGACCTTGTGAAAGATACTTCACCTCTTCACTAATCAACCTTCCACTCCAAACCTATAAAGATGAAATAAATATATATATGTTATTAATGTTAGTTATACCGTAAGCATTTTATGTAGAATTCTCATAGTGGGAAGTATGGCTTTACTTACAGTTACTCCTAACCATTCAACGAATAATTTATCAAGCTCTTGAGGGTTTGATCATTGATAATGTGCACGAGCTCTAAAATTATTTCCATACTCACTACAAAGCATCATGATAAAGTATTAACAATAACAAAAATACAATAAATTATGCTTAATGGAATGAATAATTTCCTTGACAAAAAACTTATGTGTGAAATGTTTCAATTGAGTCATGATGGAAAAGAAAATATCGACATGCTTATGCCCAAGATTTGTCATCTAACTCCACCATTTTAGCTTTGCCTATTAGTTGTCCAAAACTTTCAAAAGGATAACTATAGGCAAAGTCAGTATGCTGCATACCAATATTTTTTAATGGTTTATTAAATCTCGTTTCAACATCTTCCAAATAATGAGAACAAAATGTCATACACTCTTCTGCTAAATATCCTTCAGTGATAGAACCTTTCAGATAATATTTGTTTAAACAATAAGAGTTTAACGTCCCCAAAAACCTATCGCATAAAACATTAGTCATATATCTTTTTAACTAGAGTGGCATGATCAACAATAAAAACATAATCAATCTATTAACAAATAATACCTTTCGATAGGATACATCTATCGATAATAAATCAGTCCACTGATTTTTGCTTCATATGGAAGGTAGATAATTAAATCATTATAATAGTGACAAAGTTTGAGAGAAAATCTTCTCTAAATGGCATAAAGTAATCATGGCTTGATCTTCAAGTTTGTCAAGCTCTTCCACATTCAAACATGTTTCACATAAAGATTTAAATATGTTATTCAATTCAATTACCACAGAAGTGACTTGCTTTAACATTGATGAATGAAAAGCAATGGAAAGTAAGTCTTGCATCAAAATATGATAATCATGTGACTTCAATGAATAAAGTTTTCACTTTTTTAGATTCACAAGTCTTAATATATTTTATGCATAGCCATCTGAAACTTTAACATTTTTCAAAACCTTGTAAAACACATCTTTCTCAAATTTAAAAATTCCAAAATGGGCAGGAGGCAATCGATATTTGCTATTAGGAAGCAACTTTATATGAAGGTCAAGGTGAATCCTCATATCAACTAGGTCAAGCTGACTCTTTAAGTCATCCTTTAATCTTCTATTCATATTTGAGAATTGTCTTGATAAAATTTTAGCAAATATTTTTCTCTATGTACATTAAATCAAGGTTATGACATAATAAATTATATTCTCAATAAGGCAATTCAAAAAAGATTTTTTTTTCTCATAACTCATATTCATTGGGATCATCTTTTTCATCATCTTCTTCATCATTTTGAATAACAAGATCACCAACTTGAGTATCAGTATCACCAACTTACGAAATATGAGGCCAGACACATTCAAAGATGTCCCTCACTCTTTTTCTTAATAGAGTCATTTTTTATAAGAGAAATTGATATCTTTTAACTTTGACAAGATATTAGATCCACTAATTGGTAAAGGTAATCTTTTCAACTCTTTAGTTCCTTCAAAGAGATGTTCTTGAAATTTAAATCAATGATTATCATCTAACCATCAACGATGTCTTATATAACAAAACTTTTTACCATTAGATAATCACTTTAAACATGTTTGTGTAGCATAACATGGACAAGCATAATGACCTTTTGTACTACAACTACATAAATTCATATAAGCAAATAAATCAGTAATAGTCCATAATAAAGCAATACATATATTGAAGTTTTCTTTTTTTTTTATGCATAAAAAGTCTCAACTTTTTTCCATAATTGCTTTAACTCTTTAATAAGAGATTATAAGTAGATGTCTATATAATTACCCAGACCCTTTTCCTTGAAAATTATCATAGATAAGATAAATGACTGTTGCTTCATAGATTCCATTATGACAAATTATAAGGAATTAATATAACTGGCTAAGTACTATAAGAAGTACTCATTATTTTGAATAGCTTGAATCCATCAGATGCTAGTCCAAACATAACATTTCGAGGATCAAATGCAAAGTCTAAAAACCTAGAATGAAATTATTTTCATGATAAAAAATCTATAAGATGCCTCAATGATCCATCATTCGTCCACTTCTCATAATGCCACCTCATTGAATTTGTAATTTTAGAAGACATGAAAAGTCGTTGAAGTCTTGGTATTAATGGAAAATAGCATAAAACTTTAATATGCTTCTTTTTGACATAAACCTCATAACCATCCTCATTCAACCTTTCATCAGGGTTTTTATCCACCCAACGAGAAATACCACACAAATAACAAGATTTTTCATTTTTTTATCACCCCAATACAACATGCAATCATTGGGACAACTATGAATTTTCTCATATCCGAGACCCAAGTCCTTGATCATTTTCTTTGATTCCTTATAAGATTCAAAGATTTTTGTAAAAGAAAACATTTCTTTCATGAACTTTAATAATAAAGTCAGAGAGTTTCCTATCCATCCACATAAGTATTTCAAGTGAAAAGGATGAATATAGAAAGATAACCTTGAATGCTTTGATCCATCATAAAGTTCTTCATTCATATCTTTAAGTAACCTATAAAAGATACCTATCCTCTAGGTTGTTGGTCACCTACGTCTATCCCATGTTCACCAAATTCATTCATTTCAATATTAAACTGATTAAATCCATTATTTTAGGGAGAGATTATTAAAATATTAGTTATGAATTTTAAAAACATCTCACAATATGCCTTCAATATCATTTACTATAAAAGGAACATGTTGGTACTAGGGAGCCCTTGAAATTGAAAAAACTCTAGTGAAAGATCTTGACGGTATAGACTCTCTATAAAAAAACAAATTAACATATCCTGATACAAATCCAATACAAATTAAATGTTCAAAAATAACTTCACGCATTTGTCAATCGATATTAGCACACTTTACATATGGGCATAATATCATATTATCTTCACTTGTATTCTCAAATGCAAAATTAAAAAAATTTTTCACTCCATCTTTATACTCTTGACTTAATCTTGACTTTTTTATCCAACTCTTATCCATTTAGTACTTCTTACATTCTCAGATCAAATTTATATAAATAATCTATATGAAAATGAACACGTAAAAAACTTAAGTTTACTATGTTTTAAACAAAAAATAATAACAAGACTAGCGCTTATAGAAGACCAAAACTCCTTATTGTGAAGTATTTTCTCAGCTATCTAATATAAGGCATTTAAAACTCTACTACTAACCTAAACATTACCCTAGAGTATTTGTAGTTGGGGTTAAAATAAGGTACAGTAGGTTCAAAGAAAACCTAAAAAAAAAAAATGAAAGGGAAAGGGAAAGGGAAGTGGATGACGGGTTCCAAATGGGTATTTGAGAAAGGTGGGTTTTTGAGAAAATTTTTAAACCAAAAAGAATATCACGAATTGCAAAAGCTGAAGAAATAGTAGAATAAAGTAAAAGGTAAAGTAAATAACTAATGAATAGTCGAAATAGGCTTCTAAAATACAAAGCTCGAATACTAAAAGCTGAAGTAAAGGGAAAGTAAATTGTAGTTGGTCTGAAAAGAGAAATAGTAGAATAATGAAGATGAAGCTTGAAGTTAGTGATTGGATGTGCTAAGTTTGGGGACAATTTTGTTGGACTAGATTATTGAAAGTGTTTTCTAAGAAAAAAACCTTCAATAATTTTCTCTTAAATATTTTTTGGGTATATTATAAGTGCTTTTAACAATCTCATAGTAAAATTTTAAAGGGATTATTGAAAGCATTTATGCTAGAAAAACACCTTCATTAATTTTCTCTAATTTTTTGAAGGTATTTATTGAAGGCATTTTGTGCATAATACGCCTTTAATAATTTCTTTCATTTTTATCAATGAATATCAGTGAAGACGATTTTCTTCTAAAAATGCCTTAAATTATTCACCTTAATTTTTAAAAAGAGCTTATTAAATGTATTTTTTGTATCATATGCCTTCAATAATTTTTGTATAGAATTATTAAATGTATTTTTTTAGAAAAAATGCCTTAAATAAATTTCTTTTAAAAATTGTTTGGGATTATTAAAGGCATCTTTTAGTAGAAAATGCCTTCAGTAATCTACTAGTAAAATTTTCAGGGGATTATTGAAGGTGTTTTTGCAAAAAAAATGTCTTCACTAATTTCTTCTACTTTTTTAAAGAAATTTATTGAAGGTATTTTTTTGTATAATACGCCATCAATAATTTCCTCTATTTTTTATTAGGAGAATATCAGTGAAGGTGATTTTCTACTAAAAAAGCTTTCAATAATTCAATCTAATTTTTAAGAAGAATTTATTGAAGTCATTTTTTACATCATACACCTTCAATAATTTCTTTTAAAAATTGTTTGAGATTTTTAAAGACGTCTTTTAGTAGAAAACACCTTCAATAATCTGTTAGTAAAATTTTAAGAGGATTATTGAATGTGCTTTTGTCAGAAAAATGCCTTCATAATTTCCTCTAATTTTTTGAAAGAATTTATTGAAGGTGTTTTCTGTATAATACGTGCTCAATAATTCTCTCTATTTTTGTCAGGAGAATATTAGTGAAGGCGATTTTCTACTAAATATGCCTTCAATAATTCACTCTAATTTTTAAGAGAAATTTATTGAAGGGTTTTTTGAGGAAAAACGCCTTCAATAATTTCTTTTTACAAATTTTTTAAGATTATTAAAGGTGTCTTTTAGTAAAAAATATCTTCAATAATCTCTTAGTAAAATTTTAAGGGGATTATTGAAGGCATTTTTACCAGAAAAATGCTTTCACTAATTTTCTCTAATATTTTGAAGGAATTTATTGAAGGTGTTTCTACATAATACGCATTCAATAATTTCCTGCATTTTTATTAAAGGAATATCAGTAAAGGCGATTTTTTACTAAAAATGCTTTCAATAATTCACTCTAATTTTTAAGAGGAATTTATAAAAGGCATTTTTTGTATCATACACCTTCAATAATTTTTGTACAGAATTATTGAAGGCATTTTTTAAGAAAAAATACCTTTAATAATTTTTTTTAAAAAATATTTTGAGATTATTAAAGGTATCTTTTAATTAAAAAAATACCTTCAATAATCTCTTAGTAAAATTTTAAGGGGATTATTAAAGGTATTTTTGTCAAAAAAATGCTTTCACTTATAATTTTTATATTCGTTCTCTTGTCTTGAACATCGAAATAAAAAACTACTAGTACAAAAAATGATTAAAAGCTACATTAATCAGCCAAACCAAAACCTATAAACACTTTTAGATTGACTTTTGGTTTCTTTATCTCTATCGTCACCACTGACCTTCAATAACTCAACGACGCACACCTCTCTGTTTTTCGGTATGTCTTTATTTTTTTTGTTTACTATATTACTTATATTATTCAATAGAGGTATTTTTTTTTCGGTTTCTTACTATTTACATATGCATATATATTTTTATTCATTTCACTATAACCTTAGTCATCTAAGCACATTTCATTGCATGTATAATGTTTTTATGTAGTTTTCTTTAAATATTGTGGTTTGCTTAATGGTATTGTATGATATTATTTTGCTGAATGATATTGTATGATATTGATTTGTTGAATGGTGTTTTTGAATGATTTGTTGAATGGCGTTTCTGTATGAGTATGATATTGGTTGTATTTTATTACATACAGTGTTAAATTTAGATAGTCATTTTCATGTATTTCATATAATTATGATCAACACCATAAGTATTATGGATTCCAAACAACATAATTCTCCTTCTATTGAACATGCACAAGACACACTTATAAGCCAAAAAAGAAAAGGAAAAGGATAAACTAAACAAATTAAAGTGAGTGAAACAAAAATTTACGTAGACTTCAATCAAAGTAGGCAGCTTGTGTTTGATAAAGTTGCCAAGTTTGCTACTCATATTTGTGCCATCGTCCATAGTAGCAATTCAATTACTTACACCAATTGACAATGAGTTCTTGATGATCTAAAGGATGGTATATGGCAGTTGATTGTGGTATGTTTATTCAACTATTTCATAAAATTTATTAAATGATCATTTAATTGAAATTCAATATGTTCATACTAATTGTGTTAAATTATTTACAAATGGTTCAATGTCCCAATTGACTGTAAAAAGATTGTGTTACAATCTGCTAGAAAAACATTCAAAGACTTTAAAAGTAGATTGACAACCCTATATATTTTATCACTCGCTGATCAAAGTGATGTATTGACTGTTCCACCTATGTCATATACAGATGTAATAAATGTTGAAAATTGGAGAAATTTTGTTCAAGATCGACTATCAAAAGATTTCTCAATACGTAAACCCATTTCCAAAAAAATTATTTATAAGATTTTATGCAATATATCGATATCTTTATATGTGGTTGATATAATTTCTTTTTTTTTGTAGAAAATCAAAGAAAACCAAAGGAACATTCAGGCTAAACAAATATATCACCATCAGATAGTGAGAAAGGGATATACAAATGTGAAGTATGAGCTTGTAAGTATTCGCACACTTGTTTTATACTCATAAATGAATATTTATGAACATTCATTTCATAGATTTTGATTCTTATAGTATGATAATTTATTAGGAATTAACGAGCTCTGACATCAAAGTTTTCAGATGGGATGTCTAGAAACAAGGACATTTACGAAAGATAGATCCTTTGTAGATGAAGCAATTGAAAAATTGGCTTAAAAAGATTATATGTGTAATTACTTGTTTAATATCATGTATGATTGGCATTATGGTTGTATGCATGACTCTATACTAGCTTATATAGATTTGTTATTATAGCTCATCTTATTATTGACTTTTAAGATGATTATGCTGTCAAAGTTAAATCTGGTGAACTGGTAACCTAGTATGACGAAGATCCATTATCTTTAGCATTAGGAGCTAAAGAAATGCCTGGTTGAGTTTGTGGGGTTGGTAAAATTATGTTGCCATAAAAGTGTTTTAGTAATCAACCCAAAACCTCACGAATGACAAATGCACAATATGAAGCAATCATTGAGCAACACCAACAACGACTTGATGACCAAGAGAAACACCTTAATGAGTAATAGCAAAGATTCATTGCTTTAAAGGCCATTTTGGTGGCCATGTTGGTAGCAATGCAGCATAGCATGCCTGTAGGCCCGTCGGATAGCATCGTCCATATAGGAAAAGCTTCCGTTGCAAGTCAGGCAGGGAACCCAACCTTCGCTACCAGCCATGAAGTATGATTTTATTTATAAGTTTAATATTAATTTGTTTATTATATTTATTGATTTAGTTTTAATATTTATATTTCATTATATATTGTAACAGGATGTTGGAACTTAGAGTATAACCCTTGCTCAGGCTACCATGGATAAGTTATCTAATTATTTGCTCAAGCATTTATCTAAAAAGAAACTGTCTAACCATTGAATCTGAGAAAAGGTTATTTGATAAACCATCATTTTCTTACATTGGTGTGGATGAAGTTAAAGAATTTTATGAACTGGATGAAATATCAGCTATTGATATTATTGCTTATATGAGGTTAGCTTATAAATACAAATATGCACACTTAATATGTATTAATCTATATTACGATGTAATACTAACTAGTATTGTTGATTGTTATCATGTAGTTTCCTATATAGAGAGGTCAAGGCGAGACAGTTGACCCATAGATTTAGATTTGTTGACCTTAACTTCATTAGTGAGTAGAGTGGTACAGTCACTTATCGTGCTAATCATGTGATTTAATATATGAAAAAATTGACTGATTATTATTTGCTTTCGTATAATTTGTAGTAAGTTATATTCATATAAATAATTATTCCAACCTTACCTAAATCTGATATAATGCCTAATCTGAGTATATCATTGTTATTATTTTATAGTTGTCATTGGGTGCTTATTATGATTGATACCAAATCCTTAACGCTATACTTACTAAATTCAGCTAATCCAACGATGATGCCTAACCTCAAAATTCAAATTTTTATAAAGAGGTATTACATGTTATTATATTATATATCTTTGTTTCTTCATAAGTAATTTTATTTATGTATTAAGTAATTTTTTTTTCAATTTAGGGTAATATCTACATTCAATAAAAAAGGCAAAGAAAAAATAGGTGTCATTATCGGTAAATATGAAATTTATTCTTTTATGCTGAGTTTGTATAGATAAATATTTCCTAAACCCACTCCATTTAATTTTCAGGTACCTCGTCAACCCGAAAATATTGAATATAGATATTATGTCCTTCGTTTTATACGGAAGATAGTTTTATATGATTTTGTAACCACTATTTAAGGTTAGTATAAATTTCATAAAGTCATTATATCTTCAAAAAAATAAAAAGCTAATTTATGTTCTCGATTATT
Source organism: Durio zibethinus (assembly GCF_002303985.1). The sequence goes on from NW_019168004.1 coordinate 6,416,474, forward strand.
AACATTTACTTTTGATTTGTTTTTAGTGGGAGAGTAAAGAAAGCTTTACGGTAAAGGAACTGGATAAAGTCTGTAAAGAATGGTGTGAGGTGTATTATCATATATTGATAAACTTTAAGGTTGGACATTGTTGGTTGAATGTAAATATATGAAGATCATTTGTTATAATGTTTTTAACATGCCATGTTAACTGAATAATTTAAGTTTGTAGATTGGGGTATTGGTTTAATATTATCGGTATATATTTGTTTTATATGAATACACATATATTGAGTATGATTATTTGAGAAAAGTATATTAATATGGCAACGTTATCGGTTTTAAATTCGAATGTGTGGTCAATTTATTAAAATACAATAATGTTCATAATGTAAATTTCAAAATGTAATTCATAGTATCACATATATAAACCAAATGTTTTTTGGGCATAAAACTAAAACTGACTTCAAATGTTTTTTTGGCATAAACTTACAGCTAACTTCACATATATAATTAAACTAAAGTTTTTTGATAGGATTATTGAAGGCATTTTTGTATGAAAACGCATTGAATAATCACTAACAAAATGTTATTGAAAGCATTTTTTTACTAAACTGCCTTCAATAATCCCTAATAAAAATTTATTGTGTGGATTATTAAAGGCATTTAGGCCAAAAATGCCTTCAAGAATCCATTCTAACTTTCTGTATGGATTATTGAAGGTATTTTTGACTAAAACTGCATTCAATAATCCCTCATAAAAATTTATTGATTGGATTATTGAAGGCATTTTTGGCCAAAAACACCTTCAAGAATCTGTTTCAAATTTTTTTTATGGATTATTGAAGGCATTTTTTTACTGAAAATATTTTCAATATTCTCTTTGCAAAATTTTTTAAATCAATTGGTGAAGGCGTTTTTATCTAGAAAATACCTAGAATAATCCCTTTAAAAATCCAAAATAAGCTAGAGTGAGGGATCGAACCTATAACCTTATGGTTAACAACCATATGATCCTTAAATTTTGATAGGATATTTATTGAACATGTTTTTGATCAAAAATGCCTTTAATAATCTTATGAAATTTTTTGGTGGAATTATTAAAGGTGTTTATTGCAGAAAATACCTTTAATAATCACATACATTTTTTTATGAAGGGATTATTCAAGGCATTATTGTCAAAAATACCTTCAGTAATCCCCTATCCATTTTTTAACTAAATTATTTAAGTCATTTTTCTACCAAAAACGCTTTCAATATTCACTCAAATTTTTAAGACAAAATTATTCAAAGTATTTTAGTCAATAAATACCGCTAATATCAAGTCTTGGGTGGTGTTTATAAGTAAAACACCGCTATTTGAATATTTGTGACATTTTGATAATAAACATCTTAAGTTTTATAAAAACATGAAATCTAGCGGCATTTGTAAGTGAAACGCCGCTACAAAATTGTCATTAATTTTTCATTTTCTTGTAGTGAATGTACGTACTATTTTTACTTAATTAAATGTGTATAAAAATATAAATTAATACTATTTAATCACTTATTTAGACTATATATAGTACGTTAAGATATCAAATCATAATAAAATTAAAATTTTTAATTAAAAATTTCATAAAATTTAAAACATACTATAAACAACAATCATAATAAAATTAAATATCCAAACAATTTCTAAATGCATGAATAATGATTTTATTCTTATATGATTAATATATATAACTACATGAATTTTAATTATTATTATTTAATAATCAATTTATCATAGTAATTTGAAATAAAAGCATTAAATTCAATTAATGTATTCAATTAAAATAGATATTTCATATTAAAGTGTATTTTTTCCTATAATTCAAAATGATAGCGTACTACAAATACTTAGTGAAAAAAAAAAAAAACTCCGAACTTGTTAAATTGATAAAAGAAAATATTATTAAATGTTTAAAAAGAAAAAATAAATCAAATTAAAAGTACGTGAAGAGGGAAAATAGGAAACAAATGCATCATTTTTTGATAAAAGATTAAATAGCTAATTTTTAAAAAAATCACTAGTTTATTACATATTAAATGATAGTTTGAATAGTCTTGAATTCAAATATGTGAGGAGACTTACTCATCAAATTTTTTTATTTTTATCATGAAATAATACAACTAAAAACTCATTTCCCATTAAAATTGCATACCAAAATTTTGAATCTAGGAGGCTTAAATTCTATAAAATGCTATGCTTACTTTGTTTAGGATTTTAAAAAATGGGGTTCTTACTTAATTCTCCTCTTACGTAATTTGGCCTATATTAATTAGTTATCATATTTGCATATTTACATGGAAATATGTATTAATCTATATAATTAGTATAAACTTTTTTATCCAATAATTATTATAAAGTTTGTAAAGGTTAGTATAAAGTTGTCTTGATTCCAACGTAAATTATTTTTTTACTGTCCTTTTTAATGTATAAATACATATATATATATATTTACCTCCTATATATAAAGAGTATAAAATATGACATAACTTTAATGATTTTGACCTTAAAAAACTCTCAATAGTTATACAATCCTAAACTTGTACTCAAACTTTTATGCTATTAGTTGAAAGTAGTTTAATAATAGGCAATTAAGCAATAAATCAAGTTTTTTTTTTTCATAAAAAATATATCAAGATTTAGACAATGCCTGATAAAAACCATTAAAGTAGCAATATAATATAATTAAAAGTTACTAATTTAACCAAGAAAGAAAGAGAAACTAACCTAGAAAACAAAAGCATGATGCATTTTCAAATAAAAAATTTTAAATTTAAAAAATGAATTTATATATATCTAAATTAAAAATAAATTTAAATTCAAATCAATATTTGTTTTGGACTACACTTGAGTTAGAAAACAAATATAACTTATGGAAAAAAAAAAAAAACATGAAAAGAAAAGGAAACACATGAGTTTTCACATTACTTAAAATATCAAACTTATATAACTATTGGATTATATGTAGATAATAAGACAAAGTATGATAGAAATGAAAAATAAGAAAAGAAAGGATTGGATTATATATGTATTTTTGTGCCAATAAGTAAATTATAAGACAAAGTGTGATAAGAATGAAAAAATAAGAAAAGAAAGGGAAGAAGTGGGTCTTAAGGAAAATTTTAACCTTATTATATAGAAAGTATATTACTGTGCCAATATTTTTCCTACAAAGCAATTGAATAAAATTTTAATTAAATAATAAAAAATTTTATATGCCTTCACTATTATAATTGTGATATAAATATTGGAAAAAATGAGAATATAAAAATATTATTGTTTTTTAAAAAGAATAGTATACATAATTGAATAATAAATTAGCTCATACTATTTAAGTACCTTCATTTATGAAAAAATTTTGAAAAAATATGAAAATAAAAAGTAATAAATGTGTGTCAAAAGAAAAATAATTGAAAATTAATATTATTTTTTATAAAAATAAAATCATAAAAGCAATAATACCTTCCAAAAAAGTTGCAAATTGAATAAAAAAACTCTGCACCTTAAACCATTTATAGGCGTTGGATGATAATTAAGATGTTTGAACTTTAAATTAATGATAAATATCTTTTGAATTTAAAAAATATATATAATAAGTGATATTTGTGTTTTTGAATTAAAAAAATTTAAAGACTAAATGATTATAAAGAAAGTTACCAAAGTAAGAAAAATTCATTTGAAAATTTTAAATTTCAAAAGAGATATCTTCAGGTAAAATCTTAATTAAATAATATTTTTTTTAGTTTTATATTTTAATTACAATTTATTGAGATTTTTTATTTTTTAAAAAAATTATAGAGAATTAATCATACATAATTTGGATAAAATTTTATTTTTTTGAGAATTTTGATATTTAAATTTGAATAATATATAATAGGTATTATTTATGTGTCAAAAAAAGAAGATGTTCATCTAACTATCTACATGGCAAACTTTATCACATAAGTTTGTATGTTATAATATATATATATATATATATATATTATAAATAACATGAAATCTCAATGATGTAACTTCTAAGTTATTAAAGTTTGGAATTTCAACATAAATGGAATATTTTATAGGATTATAGAAGTTTACCTTCCATTGTTTATTTAGCCGAAAGTCAAATGTGTAAAAAAAAAAAAGAAAAACATTTTGAACTAAAATGCAATTAAAAGAGCCAATCATTCTATTAATTTTTATAAACTTTTGTCGACAAGAAAGAGTGAACAGTACGGCGCTAAATTTTCAAGCAAAATGAAAGTGACTTGAGCCAATTACGGTATTTTTTTTAATAATTCTTTGCAACATCATCTCAAAGTACAAAATTTTTGTGAAGCTAACGGAAAGATTTAAAAAAAAAAAATCAAAAGCTCAGACAAATACGCTAGAAAAAAATAAGACAGCCTTGACAACTGAAACTTGATTTTATTTTAGATATCCAATCTTTCATTAATCAATGGTTGCACCTTAATTCAACCTGGTGATCTTTTCTAATTTTTTTGAGTTCTTCAAACCATTCAACACTAACTATTATTAACAACAATTTTATTTTTTTAGTGCAAGAGAGTTTGGAATCTAAAAATTATAAAAAGGATTGTTGTCGTTTAAAATTTAAAATTTAAAATTATTAGATATTACTCGTTAAAAATATTTTTATAAAATAATTAAATTAAATTTTAGTTTCATTAATAACAGTTTTAAAAATATTATAAAAATATGAGTTTAAATTCTTAATTGAGTGAAAAAGAGAGTGTAATATTAAAATTTGTATACTTATATTATGTTTTATATAAAAATTATATGTCACAATTCGTATCGACACAAAAACATGATATTCATTTTTTAGTTTTGTTAAGCTTATAAATAGTTATTATTAAAATTTTAAATCATGTCACTTTCGTATTCATTTTTTATATAGTATTCATGTCGTATTATTGTCTCATATTTTAAATTACTAGATCTACCTACAAAATGAGAAAGACAGGAAAGTAATAGGAAACTACCATAAATTGTAAACATGTTATGTTATAAACAAACAATGCATGGCTTAAAGTAAACAAACAATATGAACTTTGTTTATGAAAAATACTAGGAAATTGTTGTAAATTGTAAACGCGTTCTGTTAGATAATACAAGGCTTTAAGTAAACAAATAATATGACTTTATTGATGAACTTGTGATTTTCTTCTACTCTTCCTTTTACACCTTGAGTAAACAAAATGGAATCTTCAATGTAAGGTAGAAATCGCTTCAAGACATGCTATTCATCCTTACCAATGATCATATAAAAATAAGTTAAATTGAAATGCTTCCAAGATATAATGAAGTCTTTGTTTGATTTACTTTGCATTGGTAAAATTAAACCACTAAAAGCCCCTTGATGAAAGATAGAAATATCTTATCTTTAACAAGATTTTCTGCATCAAATAATACCATAGAAACAATCCTTTATTTTTAAAGAATGAGATAAAAGAAAGAAAGAAATTTGAACTTCTAAATTATGTAAATGAACTCATAACAATTTCTATTTATACAAATTAAAGCTTAAGATTGTCACTCTTTAATTGTGTTATTTCAATCAAGATCACTTTTTTTTATTATTATTATAAAAATGTTCTTTTGATTGTGTTATTTCAAACAAAGAATACAAAGCTTAAAGTCAACAAACAATATGAACTTTGTTTATGAAAAGTAATAGGACACTGTTGTAAATTGTAAATATGCTCTATTAGATAATACAAGGATTTAAGTAAACAAATAATATGACTTTATTGATGAACTTATGATTTGCTTGTAGTGTTCCCCTTAGTAGCTTGAGCAAAACAAAATAGAATCTTCAATGTAAGATGGAAATGGCTTCAAGACGTGCTGTTAATGTCAATATCCTTAAAACATATTTCCTCCCTACTAATGATGGTATGCAAAAGATGTTAAAATGAAATGTTTCTAACACATAATGAAGCCTATGCTCAATTTACTTTGCACTGGTAAATCAAACCACTATAAGTCCCTTGATGAGACAGAAATACCTTATCTTTAACAAGGTTTTCTGCATCAATTAATACCATAGAAACAATCCTTTATTTTTTAAAGAATGAGAGAAAGAAAGAAAGAAATCTGAACTTTTGAATTATGTAAATGAACTCACAACAACATCTATTTATAGAGATTAAATCCTAAGATTAAGACATTTTTATTGTGTTATTTTAATCAAAGATCACTTTTTTTTTTTAATTATAAAGATGTCCTTTTGGAATAATTAAGGATGAATTGGTTCATTAATCCAATCAAATTTTCATACCGAGAGAAACCATTTTTCACGTTTTTTGAAAATATAACTTTTTATGCAAAGTAGTCATTCCACCTATATGCCAATCAACTAATCTTTTGTATTTTCATTTTCCAAAATATTATCTAAAGTAAGGTAATTGACTTTTTTCAACATACAAAATATATTCGAGCAGTTAGCAATCGACTACTTCATGCAATAGTCGACTTCTTTCATTTCAAAAATGGTTTATCCATCAAAGCAATCGACTTCATCTTTGGTAGCAATTGACTGCTATGGCCTAACTTAAATTCCATATGGCTTTTAATTAATAGTAGTAGATTTCTCTAGGGTTAGGAATCGACTAGTTTAATTTCTAGCCATAGCATTCGATTGCCCTAGGCTTGTAATCAACTACTAATTTGAATAGAAACTATATTTAGCTTCTATTTGTCAAAACAATCAATTTCATGTCGATGACAGTCAACTGCTTTTCTTGGAAAGCTAAGACAACTAACTTCTATGTGCATGGCAGTCGATTGCCTACATGTATAATATTCTAATTAGATATTTTAAGTTTGAAATTTATTCATTAAATTATTTATAATTTAATATGATTTTTTTATTAAGTACTTTATTTAATTATACTATTTTTTATATTTTAAAAATATTTCAAACATGGTCAAGATATATAATTAGATATAGAAGAGCCATGTGATTTGGCCTACCATTTTGGACTCAAATTTTCAAGTAATGAAGCTCAAATGGTAGATGTTTATCACTTAACAAAACAAAAATTGTTCATTAATGTTGCTGTCGACCTTGACAAAATTTATTTAAATAGTAGTGAATTTGAAAGCTTTGCAAGTTGCACCATTGCTTTCTCTTGTAATAGTACTCTTCTAGGCTTTATCCTCTTTAAAAAATGGTACCACTTTTTTTCACTCAAATTACTTAATCCATTGCTTGAATCATTGGTGAATCTAAGATTTTTTCAAGGGTGTCAACTTATAATATATATATATATATATAATACAAAGGATTTACTAATTTTATCAATGAAAAAGGTGTTTAGGGGAAAGTTTTAGGGGGCTAGGAAAAAATTTTTCTTCAAAGTTTCTTGTTTTGCTCTATTTCGGGGGTTCAAGGAAAAAATTTTAAGGATGTTCAAAGAAAATTTTTCTTCAAAATTTTTTATTTTCCATTATTTGAAATTGTCCACGTACACCTAAGTGTCCATTTGGATCTATCATCGGCCTGAATTGATTGAAAGCGATGAAAAAATAATTTATAAGCAAGTTCTTTATTCAAATTATGTCAAACATTTCTTCTGTAAGGCGCGTAACAAGAAGAAAATAGTTGAATTTGCTAAAATATAAGGGGGCATATGGTTTACGAATTCTTAAATTTCAGAAGAAATGTTTTCTAAGAAAAGTGATATTAAATAAGAATAAGTAATTCCTAGGGTTATTGACCTTAGGGAATCTATGATTTTTTTGTGTTTGGTTAGAGGAATGTAAGATTATCTAATAAAATCTTTTACTATATAATCATTGATAACACATGAACAACACAACAAACATGAAATTATAGTGTAAACACCCCATTTAATCTTAAGTTCAAGTTTAAACTATTCTCAGGCTTTGAAGGATTCATTTAGATGCATTCATGGAATCTAACTTTTAACTTTAGTTGTGTTGCTACTTGGATTATTTTGGGCCTTTGGCTTTTAAGGTTTTTTTTATTGTTAATTTCTATTTGGCTTTCAAGTTTAAACATGAACTTTTTTATTTTTTATTTTTGCTTTTATTTTCATTTTTATTTCTCATCTAGTTTTAAAAAAGATAAAAAGGGAAAAATCTTGAGATAATCTTAAAAGATTTAGATTGAGTTCATTTGGTGATAAATCTTTTAGCGATGAATCATTCTTGAGACTGAATCGATAAAGTTCATAACAAATGACCTAAAAATATAAAATCTTATTTGATTCAAGATCCTTATTGGATTGGATGTGTTCTTTATTTAAGTAAACCAATAATACATATTGAAAGGGGAATAAGAGTATAAGAATCCATCAGGGAAAATATTAGTGAAAATTCTTATTGCAATTAGAAATTGACCTTAACCATCGATTCACCAACCACCATTTTAATTGACTTGACACCCTACTCTTCATCACCGTTAACCATTTAAACACATACAAAGGTAGTTATAATTTAGTAGCCAATATCTACACTAAGCCATCCCTTAAACATTACCCAAAAACCAACTCTCAGATACACAGTTTCACACAATTTCAAGAACCATCAAATCCCCAACCTATGTTTGAAATCCTACCAAACTTGGAATGCAATCATCAAATGCAACATAACTGAAAGCCAACAAAATTGCATTACAACAACCATACATAATTTGATAACATTAATAAAAAAAAAAGCAAAAAAAATGGGGCAAAATTGTTTCTGGCAATAGTTTTTTGGTTTCGATTTTGTTGAGTTTTCAAAATTTCTTCTTTGTTAAACTTTTCTCTATGATTCAAAGAGGGTATTTAGGAGGTTTAGCTTCAACTAAAAAAAGGAAGAAAGAGGTGAAAGGTTGATCGCAAAGGTTTGTTTCTCAATGGCGATAATTGGCAGAAGGGAACACCGATGACAAAAGTGATAATAGCTATGGTAGTTAGCAATGGCCAATGTGATTTTGAGAGATCGAACGGTGAAAAAGAATAAAATGATGAGGACAAAAACATACTAAAAACTCAAAAAGATCAAACAATGGGAAGAAAATAAAACAATAAGGGAAAAGTCATGGTTTTGGCTTCATATCTATATTAAGAGATAATTTTTTTGAACATGACCTCAAATCTAAATTAAGAAGGCCAATAAGAGGTTCGTCATGAATTTTGGATGAGCTTCAATATTAGTCGAATGGCAGTAAGGTACAACAATTAGTTGGGCCGCAGTGATCAACAATGGTGGCTAGAAATCTAAGAAAAGAGGAAAGTTTTGGTAAAGAAAGAGAGAAAAGAGAGAAAAAAGAAAGAAAAATAAAAAAATATATTTTTGCCTAATATAGGCCTATAAAAACAATGTTGTTTTGTTTAAAAGAGGAGTAAGCTAAATCGGTCTGAACCGGATTGATCTAGTGAATCACTCGAACAAACCCAAACTGGCTTGACCTGTTGACTAGAATTGACATTTTTAAATTTTGATACTTTTTTCTTTTTCTTTATTTCTAAATGTTTTATTTTTATTTTTTATTTGATTTTTTCTTCTCTTTTAAATAAAATATTTTTGATGAAGTTTGATTATTTGAAAATAAATAAAATTAAAAGTGATTTGAAATTTATTTTTTTCTTTTTGAAAATTAATTTTGAGATAAATTCTACCAACATATTAGAGGGATTTAAAATTTTTGAAAAGTGAAAGAAACTAAACCTTATTAGAGGGTTTTAAAATTTTTTAAAAATAATTTTAGGAAAATAAAATTTGAAGAAAATAAAAATAAAACCTTACCAACATATTGCAAGGTTAAAATTTTAAAAATAATTTTTAGGAAATAAAAACCTTACCAACATATTCAAAGGTTTGTGTTTTTTTTTAAATCAAAAAATAAGATTTTACCAACATATTATAAAATCTTATAAATTTTAAAAAATAGATCTTAAAAAAAAATAATTTTCAAGAAAATCTTACTAATATATTAGATGATATTTTTAGATAAAAAATCTTATCAACATATTAAAAAATATTTTTGAAAATGAATAATATATGTGGGTTTTACTTTATAAAAATTGATTTTGAATATCCAATAACGGAATTACTTAGAATGTTATTGCAAACACTTAATTTTATCCTGAACAATTTGACAACGTAAAATGTAATTTTGATTCTAGCATATCTATTCGAGTCATTATAGCTGTTTTGATTGCATATTTGATTCAAACTCATTTTTACATCAATTAAAGCCCAATTAATTCAATTTTGGGGCAAAAGAACTTAAGTGGCCAACATAGACCAAATCCATTTAAAAGCCTAATATATGGCCCATTTAAAAGCCTAATATTTGGCCTATAATGTGGCCCTTTTAAAAGCCTATTACATAGCCCACTCAATAGTGACCCATAAAACAGCCCATTATATGGCTCATGTTACAGCCTAAATTAGCTATAGCATGGCCCATTCAATGGCCCACAATGGAGCCCAAATTGATAACTTTCTTAATTGCCTAAACATAACCTTTATTGAAAGGCTCATAAAAAGAGAGAAACTCAAACCGAATAAAACAACAAAAAAAAGCAAAAAATGGTAAGAGCCCAAAATAGGCCAAAAGAGAAAAAAAGAAAAGACATATAGCTTTGGAAGGTCATGTGAATGCATGGCATGTAAAGACATGCAAGACATTCTGCTGCAATAGGACTGATGGTTAGCCCAAAAAAAACCCACAAGAGGTATTATAATATGTAAATAAAATGAGGTGGTTGCATGAGAAAACAAAGAATACAGAGTCCACAATTGGTAGTGGAGTTGGGGGAGAAAATAAGCAAAAGGTATAGAAGATATTCGCTTGATTCGATTGTTATAAAATGGAGAGGGTCGACAGCTTTAGGAGGAGGAAAAAGGAGAAAAAAATAGTTTTCAAGTAAAAAAAAAAGGTCAAAAAGATAGTAAAAACAAAAAAAAAAAAGAAAGAAAAAAGTTAGAAGTTTTAGTAAAGAAACATGAGGAAGTTGGGTGAAAAATAAAAGAAAAAAAAACTTTTCAAATTAGTTTGGCCAAAAAAGAAGCAAACGTTGCCACCTTTAGCAGTTTCAGAGGAAAAGTAACTTTTTTCTTCCTTTCCTTTCTTTTTTAAATGCATGTAATGTATGTTTTGCTTGACATATGTAGTTGGAAAAGATAAAACCCAAACTCGATTAACTTTTGTGCCTTACTTCCTTAAGTCTCTATTCATAAGGTTTAAAGCTTTGGCTTTTTATTTCTCAGAATGGTTCATATTTTCTTTTTGGATGTGAAATGGCTTTTATTTATGTTAAAAAAATCTCAAAGAGGTTTTTTTTTTTTTACATTCAATCTGAGCTCGTCTGTGGTGCATTAAGATTAAAAGCTTTTGGCTTTCTTGTTTCTTGTAATGTTTCATGCTTGGCTTTCAGCTACTTTATTGCTTAAAATGTTTGATTTTTTTTGTTCCTTTAAGCCATGGTAATCGATTCTTATGAAATAATCAGGCTCTATTTTTTGTTTAGAAATAAAATGGTAAAACTTTCACAGAAACCAAACAAAAGTAGGGTTCATGGCCTTTCTAAGGCATCAAAATGTCATCTTAGCTACGCTTATGGCTCGAGATGCTAATAATGTTGAAGGGTTAAAGTTGGGAGCTTTTCAACCATGCTGGTCGATCTTTTTTTATTGGGAGGACATGAAAGTTGAAAGCCTATAACTAGTGGTTTTTAGTCACAATCCATCTCAGCTTTCAAGCTTTCTAAACCTTGTTTTTAGACAACAGTCCTCAAGTTTTAAAATGAATAATCAATAATGTTTTTCTTTAAATAGTTAAAATAAGGGATAATAGTGCTTTGAAAAAAAAATCGAGTTTTTAAAGCTTAATTTTTTTCTTTTCACTTATTGCCTACACGTATGGATGACTTGTAGAAGCCCCAAAGTTTTCACCTTTTTGTGTTTCTTAATGTCCTCCTTTGTATATAGAGCTTAATCGTTGTGTGCTCTATTTACATGAAATTAATCTTCATTATAAAATTGTTGTGCTTTTTCTTTTTCTTTTTAACTTTTGCATGTGCTTAGTATATCAAAGTTGTATGGAGTTTGGAAACCTCAGTGAGGTTTGTGTTTGCTGTTTCTTCCTTCTTTTGGCTTATGCAATGGCTTGAATCCATGCTAAATGTGTAAAACTTGGGTTTTCTTTAGTGCCCAAAAACTGTTTTAAAGTTTATATTTGGTTTAGTCCATACATTATTTGCTTAGGTAGTTTTTGGATCAAGTCTTACGTTAGGCTTGTTTCTACGAGAAAGTTTGAGGCTATTGTGGTGAAATCCAATTGTTTTTAAACCATTAAACTAGATAAATGGCTTATGTATTTAAAAAAATTAATTTAAAAAAAATGATGATGTTTTTTTTTTTAAGAAAAGAAAGCCTTAAGTATTATAAATGTTAAAATAGTCTGTTACATACATCATCATCATTATTATTGTTGTTGTTGTTGTTATTACCATGATACCCATTATATGATCATTTTTGCTTAGTTTGCTTTTGATTGTTTCATAACTTAATACATGTATTAGTATTCTAATTAGCATATATATGTCATATTTAACCATACTTCATCATCTGTATTTCACACAATAATCTTAAAAATAATGCAAATTTTCAATGATAAGATTTCCAGAAGTTCGAGGAATGATTCACGAGAACTCCTTAGGGGACAAAAGTCTTTTTAAAATTACTAAAGTATTGAAATATTTAGAAACTCTTTTTAATACAAAGATTCTCATTTTTTTCTTAATTCAAATGGTTTTCTTAAAAGAAATATAAATATAAATATTTATAAAAATATGTATTTTTTAATAAATAAATTTATTGAAAATTGTATGATTGTGTAACTTTTAAGTGAAATAGTAATATTAAAAAATGTAAATCTTTGAGGATGAGATATTAAGGAAGTCCGAGTAGCAATTCTGTAAAATCTTTAAGAAATAATATTTCTCTAAAACACTACCAAAATAATATAATATTTAGAAAAATATTCAATACAAAAAATATTTGTTTACTTATTCTCCTAAAATATAAAAAAGAAAATAAAAGAATAATAATAATGAAAAGGAAAAATGAATCCTCTTAGAAATAAAATTATCTATGGATACTATTATTTGCTATAATTAATTATTATTTGAAAAAAAAGAAGCAAAAAATAAAAATTTTCAATGATAAAATTTTAAAGAAGTCCAAGTAGTGATTAATCTCTAGGTGAGAAGATTTTTATAAAATACGGTCGAAGTATTAAAGCATTTAGAATAATTTTCCATAAAATTTTCATTTAATTTTTTTAATTAATTAATAAAAGGTATAATAAAAAATGAATCTTTATAACATAAATATATATATGGATTAAATTATAAGTATTATTTTACTATATACCTTGTAAATATTAAATTTGAAGATAAATATAAACTTTCAAGATAGAATTTTTAAAAAGTTCAAGTTGTGAATTTTAAGAAACCATTAGGTGAAAAAGTTCTTTTTAATATCACGAATGTACTGAAGCATTTTCTGTAATTTTAAATATAAAAGGTTTTGATTTATTTTTCAAGCAAAAGATAAAAAAAATTAAAGCAAAAAGATTTTTTTTTTTGCAACAAGAAATTAACAAAATTATTTTTAAATACCAAGAATAAGACCACTTTTGTCATGATTAAAGGATAACATACGATTAATTAGTATCATTTTTAAAATAGATATTGTGGAGGGGGCTCATTATTTTTTACGCATAACTGTACTTTTGAATCTAACCTTATTTTCATAGACCTATAAATTATCTTTTTAATAAATTTTAATTAATTTTAAAATTTTATTAAAATGATAAGTTTTAATAAGTTACCAATTATGTCTACCCAACAAAAGATTGGTGGTAACTTTCCCTATTTTAATTTTTAAAATTTTCATCTAATGGTCCTTAAAAAAATTATAATAGCGGAAAAAATAATTTCTATATAAATTCTTAGGTGATAAAATCTTTCTAAATTGTACAAACATATTGGAGAATTTAGAAATAAATTTTCAATATCAAGATTCTAAAATTTCACTTGTCATGAATAAAGTTTTTTTGAAAATATTAATGAATATGACGAAGGAACCTTTTCAAGAATGACAAATAGTCTTTTTGGATACTCTTGAGGTGAGAGAATGTCCTAAAATTATTACCAACCTATTAAAGTAATTTAAGAATAATTTTTAATATTAAATTATTTGATAAAGTTTTTAGGTTTTTGGATAACACAAATTAAATTGGTCTCATCTTTTAAATGGACGTTGAAAGGGTTTTATAATATTCTCTACACATAACTGTACTCTTGAACTCAATTCAACTTTTGTAGATTAGAATATACTCTTTGAAAGAATCTAAGTCAAGCTTGGGGTCTTTCTTTAAAGGGGAACAGATTTAGTTAGCCTGTCAGTTACACCTAAATAAAAAATATTTTTAATAAATTTTAAATAATTTATTTACTTAAAAAAAAAAAAAAAACAACAATGGTTTCCTTTTAATTAATGCCTTCCAATGTACTACAAAATTTATAAACATATAAAGACAAATTTACTATACACTTTTAATAAAACTTATAATAGAAATTGCAATTGTTGAAAATTATTAAAAATTAATAAAAGAATGTTATATTATAAATTATAAATTATAATTTTATTTTATTTTTTGCAACTAAGAAAATGACAAAAAGTGTGAATCATGCAACAAGATAGTTTTTTGAATGGAGGATAGCAAATGAATTTAATTTTATGTTTTCAAAATGGTGGGATCCATTAACATTGATGTCAGATAAAGGCCATAAATGTTAAAAGGTGGACTATTTTTACAGATGACATTTTGAAAAAAGAAAATGTAGCCAAAAAAGTTATCTTTTTTCTAAAAAAAAATTATTCTTTTTCTTTGTTAGGGGCAAATAATTTTTTTAATCTTAAAACTTTTTAATAATATATTTTCAAAAAAGATTATATTTTTTAATATTAAATATGTTGTTTTTGTTGAAACTAAAAAATTCTAAAAAATAATTTTTTTCTTACTATATTTTAAATAGGATCACGTTTTTAAGATTAAGAACATGGTTTTTGTTTTACTTTCAACAAAGGTACATTTTAAAGAAGAAACACATGATTTTTGTAGAAATTATAAAAACCAAAACATAATTTTTTTTCCTAATATATTTCAATAAATATCACGTTTTTAATTAAAAACCATAGTCTTCGTTGAAATTACTTTGAAAAATAATTTTTTCATAATATATTTTCTAAAAATAATAGAGATCATGTTTTTAATCTAAAAATGTAATCTCTATTTAAAATATATTAAGAAAAAATTATTTTCATAATATCTTGTAAAAAATTACTACATTTCTAAGATAAATAAAATTGTCTATATAGTTCGAAAATGTAATTAAACGAGGGAAAATAGAAAAGCATTTTACTTTTACTTTGAAATCTAACCAAAAAAAAAAACCTTAGAGAGAGCATAGTTTTTTATTCACCTTGTTTTTCTCCTTTTTGACAATGTTAGGAATGTAAGATTTCTATGTGGGGAAAGTTATCGAATAAAACTAAAAAATCAAAAATCAAAAATTAAATTTGAAGAAAAAAAAAGATTTTGCAAGTCAAACACCTCCTAAATATAATTTTTTCCCTTCATCTACTGTAATAAGCTTGTTGCTTTGTAGAAGAAAAATGATTTATATAAATACATGCACCTCAAACTGCATTAATTATATTTAGCCCATATGTTTAAATATTTTAATATGAAAAATATTTAATTTCCATTATAGTTGGTAGAAGTGTTTACAGGTCGAGCCGAGCCAGGTTTGGGTCGAGCTCATATTTGGTATTAATAGTTTATATACTTATTTAGGTCCGATCCTATTCGAAATTTTAAGCCTCAAAATTTCTCCAAGCGTAGCAAAAATTAAAGAAATAAATCCCAAACCCATCAATTAAAATTAATTCAAATAATAAGAAATTAAAAAATATAATTAAATTAAGTTTAAAGGGATTATATTCAATTCACATACATATAAAAATAAAAAATAAAAATTATATGAAAGTAAAAATTAAATTTAATAAAATATATATGATTTTTATTTTTAATTTATATATGTGAATTAATTTATATATAATTCATATATATATATATATAAATAAATATTATATATATATATGAATTCGAGCCGAGCCGAACTGGGTTTGGATTTTAAATATTTTGTCCAAAACCCAACTCGAAATTTAAACCTAAAAATTGTGTCCAAATCGTTTAACAAGCTATAACTTTTTGTTCAAACCTTTTCAAAACTTAGGCAGACCTTTAAATTTGAACAAATAACCCGATGCTTGAATAGGTATAATGGTAGGTTATCTAATTAAATTAAATTAAAACATCAATATAATTGTTGTAAATCAAACATCATATTTTTTATAGTCATGATCATTAGTAATGGAGTTCTGATGGTTTTAACTAATTCAAACATCATTTACTAAAGGATTCAAGCAAAAGGTATTTATGTACTAAAAGCATTTTAATTAATTAGATGGATGCTCAAGCTTCGCTCCAGATCTATTATTAACATTTGATTAAATTAATCTATAAAAATGTGAGAACATTTAAAATGATATGAAACAACTTTGTTTCCTATAGTAAAATGACCTGTATATTTACCTTGGCAAAAAACTTCGAAATCTTGCAAACAATGCGATAGTGACTACTATCTTCAACTAAGCAAACAATAACAATCTTCAAAGATTAGCAAAAGGATAGTGTGGCAGAAAATAGACCTTGCAATGTAGACCAAGGGAAAAGAGAAAGAGACAAGCAGCTACTATGAGCTGTACAATTAAGAGGCAACTGAGTAATTAGTTCAAAGGATACATCAATAAGAGAAAATTACCTTACACTATTAGTTTTCCAATTACCAATATCCAAGGCATCCATACTAACATATAGGAATATAAATCTTTTTGTAATGAATGAAATTGTTGCAAATGCATGCCTAAAATTATCAACCTGTACGAAAACTAAGGACTAAAACATGTCAAAAGTAAATCCATCAAAATTATTCATGGTTAAGCACGGAATCAACATCTATTTTATAGCATTTTATGGTGAATGCTTTTACTTTGTTATTATCTTCGAGCTTTTAATAATATTATGCCATGTATAGTGTGACATGGCAATGCCATAGAAGAAAGTCGTCAAAATCCCACTCAAAATCATTAGTTACAAGAAGAAAATAAGTTTATTACATCTAACGAATGTAGTGCCCAAGTCATGATTCTCCCATGGCAATTTCATTTGTTATTTTTTCTTTCTACAAATGAAGAAGAAAAAGAAATAGAATTGAAGAATACTTTTAAGATTCTCTTATTACACCTCAACCAACATATATGACAAATAAGCCATGATCATCATGAGAGCAATTTCTTAATCTGTTGAACGCCTATATTTTAACAACAGAAAGCCATTGCTCATGAATTATCTTGAAGAAATATTAGTAACAAATACATCAACAAACGGTTGAAAAATCATATTGAAAAACTCAATCCATGCATAGCACATTCAAGTTACATTGAACTCAAAGCTCGATTTCAAGAAAACTCACATTCACTGATAAACTTATTCACAAAAGCCTAATTCCCGAATCACTTTAAAAATCACCAAATTTCAATCAAACTATGAACACAACCATCACAACATGAAACAATATAGCACATTGAACAAAACATCAAAATAGACAACTCAAAGTACCTAAATTCAAAAATTCAAGCAAAAAAAAAAATAGTATCCAAATAGAAAAAAAAAAAGCTTACCAATCTTCCTCGTTGATCAAAGAATCAAACCTCAGTGGATAATATCAAGACTAACAAATTAAGAGATGCAGTGAATATAGATAACACATTCAATGAGAGAAAAAGGTCAAAGGTTTTCATTTCTTCAAGTTCCTTTTGGTAATTTTTCAACTACCAAAAACAAATCATAATTGAAAGTCACTTGAAAAAATTGAAAAAAGAGATACATGCTTTACTAACTAGTACAATAAACTAACCATCCTTTTCTTTCACTTTTTCTTCCTCTGTTGTTTTCCAAATAATATCTTTTAGCCCAATAGAAAGATTATTATAGAACTGTAAATTTAAGAAAGCAAAGTGTAAATTCAAGGTATATATATAGCCAATAGGGAAAATTTTCAAGTTAACTTTGAATCATGAAATACAAAATTGATATTCTTTGCATGCCTTTACAAGATAAAGTGGCCATGGTTATCAAAATATTAGTAAATGAAGTATCCACCATATTAACAGTAAAAAGACCTAAAATTTTCATTTAGCAAGTAAGCATTTTCAAAAGTAAACAACCCAACAACACTAATATTAGGCTTACTACCTTGTGAAATTCTAGGGTATCTTGCTCAAACTTCTGAAGTTCAACCATGCAAGTGAAAGAGGCTCCTAAAAAATCTGAATAGGGAAAGAGGTAAGGTGTAGGGGTTACAGATCAGATCACCAATAACCATGTTCAAACGACTTTTAATGAGGGTGAAATTGAAATTATGCTTAAAAGATAAAAACTAAAAGAGAAGTACCTCGCTATAACAATCAAATGACCCTATTTTGTCTCATGAAAGCTTTATTTGATATAGGTAAAAGAAATCGAATTTATCAAAAATGAAGAAAAAATTTAATATTTGATTACTGATTTATAATCAAAATTCTAAAGAGATTACATATCATCTCAATTTAGTTACAGATGAATCTTTCTATTTCAACTAAAAAGACCCAAAGAAATGGCACTTTTAAGTGCTTAACGTAGATATGCAATACTCTAATTTCATTAGCAAGAAATGAGGTATAAACTCTAACACAACTAGTATCAAAGTCTACAATGCTAAATACCTAAAACAACAAAAACTATAATAGATTACTATTACATGTTAAATCCAACAACTTAAGAAAGGGATGTGATTAAAAGCTTTCCTACTATCTTTTCCCTCAGATGCTAAAAGATGCAGCTTACTCTGTGTTTCAAGTTGCCTTCAATTGATTAATATAAACTTCAAGTATTGACAAAATGAATATCAAAAGTGTGAGGATGTAATGTTTAAAGCTGCATATTCCTTTAAACATTCTTTCAATTGAACTTGACTATATCCCTGTTAAAACAAAAATCTTGAGTAATAAGAAATTTTTCATAATCCTAACAACCAAATATTAATATTTCAATCTTGGATGGAATAATTATTAAATTGCCAAAACATAACACATTCAAATATAAGCAATAAGAATAAACAACTAACTTTCGGGGTCGAGCTTCTGAAACCACCATGCATCATATTTATCATGTAAAAGTTGTTTGCTCTATTAATAAAATAAAATCAATTAAAATACTACTAAACTATTACTATTACTAAACTACCTAAATCCAAATTTACCCTTATTAAACATAAAATAATATCAACAATAAAAGTGAAAATCAACAACAAAAAACAATGAGAAATAACAAATCCACATAAGAACTGAGACTAAAAAAGAGAAAAAAAATTCAATGAGGCGGAGAAAACCAAACTAAAACCAAAATCGTTTCACTACAATGGCTTATGCTTTTGCTATCACCATCGCCAATGCAAACTCCACACCTTCTTTTTTTCCTGAAAAGAATGTTTCAAAACTAAAAAAAAAAAAAAGACAGATACAATATTGTTACATATTTTGGTCTTAAAAAATGCAGTCCCTTTTCTAGGTTTCAGATGAAGAAATTTTTTAAAAAGTCAAAATATCACATCAAAAAAACTAAATACAAATAAATAACCAAAGCAATCAACCACATTTCATACATATTAAGCTACTCAGTACTCATTAACAAAGTAAATGCATTAGCTAACAAAAACAAAAGAATAAATGATAATTGCAAAAACAAAAAGAAAATGTACCCAAAACTTGCCAAAAAGCTTCATCAACTTCAAGGTTTGTGCCCACTTTGATATTGTTGCTAGATAAAGTGTAAATCCCTACAACCAAATAAAAAAGAAGATTATTAAAGAAATGGGTATTTTAAAATAGATAAAAATGAACTAGAAAAGTAAAAAAGTACTAAGAATTCAGGGAAAAAAGAGCATTTTTAGAGAAAAACACAGTGGAAGAAACAACAATTTTGAAGAAAACTTAAGTGAAGATGAAGTATGGAAGATGGGAATAGCTGATAAGACATTGAAGCTTGCAATTCCCAGTATGGCCATTTGGCTTTGAAGTAATGGCTTTAAAGAAAACTTATGTGAAGATGAAGTGTAAAATATGGAAGTAACAGAAAACCCCTTCCATTTCCTCTTCAGATATTCTAGTTTCATTTAGCGACTACCTCCTAGGAAGTTCAAGAATCTTCAATCAAACCTCTCTCCATTTCAACAATAATAAAAATAGCAAAAAGGAGGTGACAAAAAAAGAGAATCGAGAAATAAACTTCTAGATAGATTCAATTATTTTATCAATAATGAAATCATAACCAAAAATGAAAAAGCTTCTGAAGAAGTTTTAGTTTTTTTTCTTCCCAAATGTATCATCTAATTTGTTTTTATGACATTGCACATGTGTACAAGAAATCATGAGAAAGAAGATAATTTTTATATATAGTTATAGATTTGGTTAGTGAATTCGTTAATTAGATAACCACAAAAGATATAAGATGATATGTACTTCTTTCCCATATTTTATAAGTTCCAAAAAAAATTGAAAGATCTGTTAAAGAGAATAACCTAAAAGTTAGTATTTGAAATTTCAATTCAAATGTATTGAATTCAAATCTTAAAATGATAATTTAAAGCTTAAGACAAGAGAGATCAACTATGTATCTTGCAATGTGCAGCTAGTAGAAAATCATTTGTAATAAAAAATTTACAGGTTAAATTTGAAGTCAGTTTAGTTTGTTTATATTGTCATTTTTAAAAAGTAGCATACAGCTTGTTTAGGGTTTAAATATTAACACACACAATTCTTTTTGTTATTTTCTACCTGCAGTCTTCTCTATATAAAGGTTTAATTATGGCAAAGATCTTTGTACTCTGTCAAAATTTCAAATTTATTTCATATTTTATAATTCATACAAATTTAGTTAGCATATTATTTTGATTTGATAATCTTACTCCAATCATTAACTCTATTAGATTTTTACGATTAAAAATGTTGACTTGGTAGTTGGTTTAATGAAGTGGGTGTTGACTTTGCTTGCATGGCATTAACAACATGGCATTGATTTTGCTAATGTGACAATTTGGATAAATGAAATCACTTTTCAAATTATAAAATGGACCCTTATACTCAAATGAAATTTGAATTTTAGTCCTTATAATATAATTTATAAAAACTTTGTCCTCATATTAGGTGAATTTGATAATATCGGTCCAACAACTAATAAAATCATATTTTTTGAATTTTCAAAAAAATCATAATTTAATTTCTTCAAATATCTATATTTTTAATATTTTAAAATTTTATATTTTTTAATATTAATTTGCTATTTTAATATTTTAATTTTTTAAAATAAAATCATATTCTTAATTACTTTAAAATCAAATTTGTTTTTTTAAAAAATAAATATTTAGATTTTTTATTTTTTATTTTTAAAAATATTAAATTTATTTTTAATATTTTAATTTTTTTAAAATTTCATTTTTAAAGTTTTATTTTTTTTTTAAAATTTAACACTTTTATTTAATGAAAATAATTAATTTTAACTTTTTAATTTTTGAAATTTGTATAAAAGTTTCTATATTTTTAAATTTTTATGTTTTTTAGAACATTTTTTATTTTTTTATTTTTTAAAATAAGTTTATAAATTTTAAAAATTTTCTACTTGTCTTTTATGTTATTGAAAATAAAAATAAATCAAAATAAAAAACTTTTCGTGTTTTGCCATTACTTTGTTTTACCCAAAATTTTTATTCCTTCCATCACAAATATATCAAAACAAAATAAATTCTAAACACTCTTGTCTTCTATATCATTTATCTTTTTCATTTAAAAATTTAAAAATATAGAAATTTTCTAAAAACATAAAACTTTTAAAATAAAGAAAATTCTATAAAAAAAAGTAAATATTTTGATTAAATAAAAATGTAAGTTTTGAAAAAAAATGAAAAACTTTCAATAATGAATTATATTTAAAAAATTTTAAATTATTGATAAATTAATTTTAATATTTTTAAAATATTAAGAAAATTTCTAAAAGGTTTTAAATATTGATTTTTTTATAAAAGTAAATTTTCATTTTAAAAAATATAAAATATGATTTTTAAAATTTAAAATATTTAACAAATATAAAATTTACTATCAAAATATGATTTTAATGTTGATTTTAAAAGGAAAATTCTAAATATTCCAAATGTTGATTTTTTTAAACATAAAAAATTATTTTATTAGTAATTAGATCAACATTATCAAATTCCACTTGAACATGAATGAGATTTTTATGAATTATATTAGAGAGACTAAAGTTCAAATTTTGTGTGAGTATAGTAACCATTAGCATATTTTGACAACAGATTTTATCCGTCCAAGTTGCCATGTTAACAAAGTGAATGCCACGTTAGCAAAGTCAATACTTGCTTTATCAAGTCAACAATCATGTCATTTAAGTCAGCTATCATTTCAACATTTTTAATAGTAAAAATTTGATAAAGTTAGTGATTGGACTAAGATTATTAAATCAAAATTGTATGAAAACTAAATTTGTATGAATTATAATATAGAGACTAAATTTCCAATTTTGATAGAGTACATGAATTTGTAGTATAATTTGATCGATAAAAAAAAATAGAAGGCCTTTTAGATAGAAAAGAAAAAAGAAGATAAAAAGACTTGTGCATATATGAATTGTGTTTTTGCAAAGTTATTACTAAGTAGTAGAAGAGGTTGGATTAGGGATGTAAATGATATACCATGATAGCAAGGTTCTTAGGTTCAGCTTAATCATTGTAGAGTTGAGCTTGAGTTCGTGTAGCTCAATTTATCAAGTGAATCAAGTTAAAGCATCTTAATACCTAACTCGAATAGTTCGTGAGTTTAACGAAGTTTTTATATTTTAATATATATTTATTATTTTAATAAAAAAATTACTATTTTACCTTTATATATATCAATACAAATTCAAACATAAATGATCGAGCTTGAAGTCAAGCATGGAAATTAAGTTTGTTTTTTATTTGGTAAACAAACCTAATCGAGTGAGCTAGAGTTGAACTTGAGCTTGAAAATTAAAATTTAGTTAAGCTTAAACAGAGTTTCAAGTAATGAATTTCGAGTGAGCTAGAGTTGAGCTTGAGCTTAAAAATTAAAATTTGGTTAAGCTCAAATAGAGTTTCGAATAATGAATTTTGAGTCAAACTCAAACTTTTCACTATATTAATTTGGCTCAACTTGATTATACCCTAGTTGGATACAACTAATTTTTGAAGTATTTTGGAAATTGACTATAGAGTGTAAACAAGGGAGGCTGAAAACACCAAAATATACACTAAAATTAACTATAAATAGAACACACATTGAAGCTTTTTTTTGTGCTGGAAACTCATTGAGGTATTTTATCGAACAACAGGCAAGCACTGCCTCGTGTTTGTATAAACACAATTTTTTGGTGTACAGGAACTCCTTGCAGCACTTATAGTATTTCAAAGTGTTTTACACCCCGCACTTCAGCCCAATGCTCTACATGCTTCACATATATCTAACTATATTAAAACACACATAAATATTATTATGGTTGTTAGTCTTACTGGTAATATTTTTATCATATATAAAAGTAATCTACCATGAAAATGATAATAATATCCCTTAAATTATTTGATAATTCTTGATAGTATTATCCCTCAAAATAGGGTTTCTTCTAGATTGTTAACCATGATGTGCCTCTTGAAGTGCTGGAGAATGTTAAAGATGCTAATTATAGGTTCTTTGGGTTACTTGCTGAGGTAAACAATAAGTATTCCAAAGAACATTCCTCTTCAAACAATGTAAGGTTTGGCACAAGTGTTAGCCCTCAAGCAGGAAGGCTCTCAAATAGAAAGAGTACTATTGGTGTCGAGCTCTGACCAAAGAGTATTCTTGTGAATGCAAAAGAAAATAACAGTTAGAGGTAAAGATAGGGGGTGTTCCCTACATTTGCACTTTGATGCACAAGTTACTAGGAATCAGATAAAAAAAAGTGAGAATGTAAAAAGAATAGAAAGATATGAGTGAGATGAACCTGCTTTATAGTGCCTGAGTCTCCATATTTATACATAAGTTGAAGAGGATAAAAAAAGGGGACAATTAGGACAAGGTTTAGTTAAGGTGGCACTGAAAATGTTAGATTTACTTGACATGTTAGATTGGCATAAATAACCAAGATATACTTGGTTGTCTGCTAAAGAATGAAAAAGGAAAAATGATCAGTATGCCCTTTTGACCATTATATACCCCTAATACTCTGTCTCTCCAACAAGCAATCTGAGCATCAATTCACCAAATTTGTTATCAAAGTCCCTGGTGTAGGGCAAGTGGTTGTATATTTCGTCAAAAACTAACGTTGCAAAGAGAGGTCGATTTTGGATAATGATTAGTTTTAAGCCGCGGTCTGACCTGACGATTATTCAATCTCATACGCGTATTTTGAAATGAGTGCATAATTGATTTAAAGGTTGTCGAAGTGATAATTGTCTTAGATGATTCGAGATTATTATTGGAGTTCGTATGGCTGTGGTGATACTTGTGTTTGGTTTCAAAATTTTGGACTTAAATCTCTATTTGAACCCTAAAAGTGAATCGAGCTTTATGTTTATCCATGATGGCTATCCGATTTAGCGAATCTGATCTAAGGTTCATCCAATTAGATCAATTTGATAACATTAAATAAAAAGAGAGATGATTTGAGTAAGGAGATTTAAAGCAAGAAGATGAAAAGATGTATACTCGCTCGTGCTCTGACACATGGCAAGGATTATGTCATTTATTTAGTTTGCAGTGTATCTATATATATGGGCTGGTAGTGCTTCAGCCTTCCACCTTTTACTTTTTTAGCTCTTAATCTGACCTAAAATTTTCAATCTCAACAGCTTTTCAACCTTCCAAGTTTTTTCTACACCACTTCGATACGTATTTCTAATCATGTCTTCTAATATAAGTTCTGAAAGGACTGAGAAGTATAGGGTAGAGCCGAGGTGAGGTCAGCAAGATTAACAGAATGATAACCTGATCCCCTCTATTATTAAGGGCCGTAATTATGAAAAGATAACTTATTAGTTCAACCTTAGAGGTGTAAATGATACATTAGTACTCACAAGCTACTCAGGTTCGATTCGAATAAAATTTAAATTTGACTCAATTATTATCGAGTCGAGCTCGAGCTCGAGTAGCTCGACTCATCAATCGAACCTGGTATAATTGAGTTCGAGCATTCTTATACCTGACTCAAGTAGCTTGTGAGCCTAATCGAGCTTTTATATTTAAATATATTTTTATTATTTTAATTAATAAAGTATCTCAAACTCAAGCTTGAACTTGAACACAAATAATCAAGCTTTTGTCAAATATAAGAAGTGAGCTTATTTTTACATATTAATTAAGCCTAATCAAACGAGCTCGAGTAGCTCAATTTCTATCTCTAGTTGAGCTCGAGCTAAAAAAAATAAAACTCGATCAAGTTCGAACTGAGTTTCAAGCCTTGAATTTTGAATCGAATTTGAGCTTGAGCTTAATATTGTATTGACTCAAACTTCATCGATTACACTTCTATTCAACCCAATGTTCGAGGAAGGGCAGCAACGCAATGAAAAAAATGTTCAAGTAAGAGGCGAGTAACTTTTAAGCACTAAAGAGCTATATGCTCAGATCGACTTTGAACTTCAAAATCCACCTACTTTTCCCATCTCTTAGGTTGGCTCATCTTTTATGACCAACCTTTCTTCCTCTTCAAGTATTCCCCTTTCTAAGGTTCAATTTTCTCCACCTCCTACCACTTCTACTCTTCCCTCTCAATTAGTTTTTCTTGACATCTCGTCCTTTTTTAAAAGGTCTTCACCTCGTTCCTTTTTTTTTTTTGATCGAGCTACTTTCATCCATTATTTTTTCTTGGGATCCATCCCTCACCCAAGAGTCAGATTCTTCTAATAAGAGGGTTCCAATAAGGGATAGAAGAAAAGAAATACCTCGATAAAAAAAATGATGGTGAGGGGGAGAATCCTATAGTTTAGGAAAAACTCATCAAGGTCCTTGCATATACTCTGTATATACTCCAAATGACTTTAGCGTGATCTCTAAAGACGCAACGAGTAAGCTAAAAAATAGAGTAAATCTCGAAGACTGTCCCAATATATGTTCAACTCATCATGTTTAAGCTTCAAGTACCATTTTCTTTTTTCCTAGAGAGTGGTACAGTATAATAATGCTAAACTTTTCAAACCAAGTTACTAATAGACTAGAGTCACATCAGTTTTACATATATTAGGATTTGTTTGTGGTCGATTTGAGGTTTTTATTTCATCCTTTATTCATTTCAATTTTTAATTCTTACAATTTAACTATCACTCAGCTTATCCTAAATTTTGTTTGGTATAATTTTTTTTATTATTCTTTGTCAACATTTAAATAGTCTTCCTTTTCTCCCTCTATTCAGGGAGTTCTTCTCTTTTAAAAAATATCCAAGTGATAGTAGACAGTTTTATATCATAGCTCAACCAAATAAAAATATTCTTATTGATTGCCTAAGCTCAATAAAAAATTGAAAGTTACTCTTCCTATGCCTTGAAAAACAGAAGGCTAATAAAGATGGTGACCCTGAGGTTAAAGCTTAGGAAATAAAAAGTATACTCGACTCCTTTATGGATGCACCGATAGTCATTTCCATCCTTAATCTGTCATATCAAGATAAAATTTTAGATTTTACACATAGGGGGAGCTCGTTATCCAAGTTTACGAGTAATCATCTTCGAAAATAATAAACAGGACAAAGTATTAAGGTAGGTCTAAGGTAACCTCATCAGGTTTCATTTTGAGTTGATTTTTCATCTAATTGTTGGCTCAATTTTATAGATATTGTTGAAGCTGAGGAAGACTTCAACATCACCCTATATCAACACGTCCTGAAGCCTAATAGGGGAAAAAATCCAGCTCGAGGCCCCCATCACACGGAAGAGACAAAGTAGTCAGCATAGCTATACCTCGCACTCCTCTACGTAAAAAATCAAAAGTTAGGATAGGTATGGACTTGTTTTCCATGTTAACATCGACAACACCCCTTCCAGCCAAAAGACCATAGGTAAAGATGTTATCCTCTACTCTTGAGAACCTCGAGGCTAAGGTGCAGAGAGCTAGCTTGAAAAAAATATATGTGGTGTTAGAGTTTGCTTTGACAAATGATCGAGTCTCTAACCCTGACATTGCTAAGAGGTTCTGTAAGGTCACAGTTTCTCCTCTTGATGAGTATTTCCTAACCTTAGCTTGATTTCTTGCTATTGTTTTTATTTTTATTTTTCTAAATCTAAGGTCTTTTCATGTAGTCTAAAAGAAATTCCCTCCTCAGTAGGTATAGAACAGTACTCAAGCCCTCTATTATGTTTTTCTGGCCATGAGACATATGCTAAAGGTTGAAAAAAACATGGCTACCCTTACAAAAGAGCTCAAATACATTGAGCAATGTCAAATCGAGCCTCACTGCTTCCAAAAAAAAAGAGACAGCTGAAGAGAAAAGTAGATAACCTGACAATGAAGTTGAAAGCCATCTTAGTGGACAAAGCATTAGTCAAATCGATAAATTAATAAGCTGAGCTGAAACTAAATAATGCTCAGGCTAAAATTAAGAGGCTAAGGTCTAAGCTAGAAGCTCAAGATAAAAGGGTAGGGGAGCTGGAGATGAAGGCTATGAAGAAGTATAAAGTCTCCGATGAATGTCTTCGAGTAAAGGTAGAATTCTTCAAGAAAAACATGCTTGATACCTTTCAACAAGCCAAGAAAAATGTATAGTTCAAATTCTCTTCTCTTAACCTCGACCTCTCTAATATTGATATCAATAATATTAGATCGAAACCTATTTAAAATTAGCCTAAGAATGATGAAAAAAGAAAAAAAAAAAGAATGATGATAAGGCCTTAAAGAAAAAGTTAGAGGATGCCATACGGATAGAGGAGAAAAAAGTGGAGGTCATTAAAGTTGAGGTCATTTTTTCCACTACTGTTGGTGAGACTAATGAATGCATTTGATGATTTTTGTTTTTGATTTTGTAAATTTTTTACTTTAAGATCAAGTTTTTGTAAAGACCTTTCATACTCTAATTGATGTACTTTATTACATTGAAATAAAAAAAAAAGAATTTTTTAAGTTTTAGCTCGGCTTTATCATCATTTCTTTTTGCACAAGTTTGAAAATGGGCAACCGATCTAAGGCAAATAATTTGAACTACTTGGATCAAACAAACATAGTTACAACTTCTAGGTTAAATTTTTTTAAATCACTTAAAAGTAAGTTTACTGAAGATAATTTAATTTATGTGTTCGCGTGTGAAATAATGCAAGTGTAAGCTCGATTCACTCTAATCTCTGGTAATCGAGTTGATTTATATTTCATATACTTAAGGTGACAATGTCATTCACAAAATAGTACAAGTGTGAGTTCGATTTATATCGAGCTAATGATAATAAACCTTTAGGTTGTTTGCATTTCATGTCCTTGGAATAACATTACCATTCAAATCCTGTAATTTATAGGTTGCATCGTGAATGACCTTATTAACAATATATGGTCCTTCTTATGTCAGGGCCAATTTGTCATCTCAATCATCTACCCCTGAAGCTTCAACTATTCTAAGTACCAGGTTGTCCTTTTTAAAATATTTATGTCAAACCCTCTTATTATAATAATTGGTTATCTTTTGTTGGTAGGCTGTAATTCAGGTCAAAGGTATATCTCTTTGTTCTTTGACAAAGTCAAGGTTGGCCCTAAGTGCCTCTTCATTTTTTCTTCTGACATCAAGTTAAATTAAGCTCGAAAGGTTAATCTTAACTAACACTATGACTTCTTTTCCAAATGCTAAGTGAAAGGGGGTTTCACTAATAAAGACCTTCATGGTTGTTCTCAAGGCTCATAAAAATCTTGATAGCTCATCAGTCTATTTTTCTTTTATTGCATTAAGCTTTTTTTTTTAACTTTTAATGTTGTTTTATTTGTAGCTTCGACTTGCCCGTTGGACTAAGGGTAAGTAACTAATGTGAACCTGAGATTGATATGAAGATTTGAGCATCATTCCTTGAATCTCAGATTATCAAATTATTTGCCATTATTCGTTATTATAGACCAATGTAATCCGAATCTACAAACTATTTTTCCATAAAATCTTCTCAACTTGCACTTTCATGATAATGGCTAGGGCTTTGACTTTCAACTATTTCATGAAGTAATCACTACTATTAAGATGAATCTCCATTGGCCTGTGGTCAAGGTGAATGGTCTAAGGACCTTTATTCCCCACTGCATAAATGATCACGAGCTAATAATAAGAGTGAGCTCAGTTCAAGAAAAATGTTGCACATAGGAAATCTTTTGACACTTGTCATATCTCTTCACTAGTTCGATTGTATCCCTCCTATTGGTGGATTAGTAATAGCCTTACCTTAACACTTTATAAGCTAAAAGCCGAGGTCTGAGGTGATTTTCACATATTTCTTTGTAGATTTCTCTTATGACGTACCCTACCTCTTCTTTATTAATACATCTTAAGTAAGGTAGACTAAAGGATCTCCTGTATAATTTTCTTTCAATTATTATGTATTGGAAGGTTTTTCTCATCAGTGCCTTAGCTCAAACTTTTTCATCGGGTAGCACTCATATGGTCAAGTATGCTTTAATTAGCATCATCTAGGTTTATTTCTCTATGACCTATCCCATGAGCTTGTCTTCGATGCTTTTATACACTAGTTCCTCTACTAAAACTTGGTCCAAACTTCATATTGTTGCTTATGAAGCTAACTTACACAAGAAGTTTGCTATTGAATTTTTTAACTTTGGTAGTTTTTTTACCTTAACTTTTTTAAAGCCAGTTACCAAGTCTAATGCTTTATCGAGATACTTTTGAATTCTATCTATTTGAGCTTCAAACTCTTTATTTATCTGAACAACCACCAGTTGAGAGTCACTATAAGTGATTATGTGTTGAACATTCAACTCAACTGCCAACCTTAGGTCGACATCAATGCCTCATATTCTACTTCATTTTTAGATGTTTTAAACTTGAATCTCAAGGCATATGGGTACTGTAGCCCTTCCAAACTGATCAAAATGAGGTCGATTCCTCTGTCTTAACTTGTAATAGATCCATTAACATAGAGCTTTTAGTCATCCTTATCCAAAAAATTTTTTCCTAAGTTATCCTTTTAATTATACTAAGATGCACTCTACTACAAAGTCTACTAGTACTTATGATTTTAATATCAATCTAGATAAAAAATATAGATCAAATTTGCTAAGCTTTATTGTTTATTTGATTAGTTTTCTTAACATTTTAAGCTTCTATTAAACTTGCCTCAGTGGCTAATCGATCAGGATGTGGATCGTATGGGCTTGAAAGTACAACTTAAGTTTCCTGGCTGAAGTGACCATGGTATAGGCTACTTTTTCTACACTACTATAGTTAACTTCAGGCCTTATCAATACTTTGCGTACAAAATAGATCAATCATTTTTTTCTCTCTTCTTCTCGAGCTAAGACCAAACTTACAACCTAATTTGTGCTGGCGAAGTATAAGTATAGTATT
Organism: Durio zibethinus; assembly: GCF_002303985.1. Next base: position 6,447,280 of record NW_019168004.1, read on the forward strand.
TTGCCAATCTTCGATTTAGATAGGACAAACGATGAGGATAAGAATTCTTTGAGTTTATCAAAAGCTTTTTGGCATTAAGGAGTCCATTTAAAGTCAAAGACATTCTTGAAAACTTTAAAGGATGGTAGACATCGTTCTGTCGACCTAGACATAAATTAGCTAAGTGCCACTATTATACCTATTAACCTTTGCACCTCTTTTATTAGGATTATCAGAACTTTCTCAAGATTTATTTTTATCCCACTTTAGTAGATCATTTAGCCGAGAAACTTACCCGATGTAACCCTAAAAGCATATTTACTCAAGTTAAGTCTCATATTGTACTTTCTCAACTTATCGAAGGTTTCTTTAAGGTTTCTAGATGCTTGATTAAACTCTTAGTTTTGATTATCATATCATCTATATACACCACCATATTATGTTGATCTTGTCTTTGAATATTTTGTTGACTAACCTTTGGTAGGTTACCTTTGTATTTTTCAATCTAAAGGGCATGACCTTGTAGTAGTAAAAGTTTTTTTTAGTAATAAAAAATATCTTATCTTCATCTTCTTTCAACATTTTAATCTAATTATAGCTAAAATAAGTATCCATGAAGTTAAGAAGGTCATGCTCAATGCTATCATCTATTAGTCGATCTATGCTAAGGAAGGAAAAGCTATCCTTCAGACAAGCCTTATTTAGGTTGGTAAAGTTCACATACATTTTCCATTTTTTGCTATGCTTTTTAACTATGACCATATTGGCTATCCACTTAAAGTAGTAGACCTTTTTGATAAAGTTAGCTTGTAATAATTTGTCAACCTCTTCCTCAATGGCCTATTATCTTTCAAAGGTAAAAGTTCTTTTTTTTTTGTCGAATTGATTTGACCTCGAGATTAGTATGCAGTCTGTGGACCATTACTTCAATATCAATTTCGGGTATATCAAATGGTATCTAAGTAAATAGGTCGGTATTATCTTTTATAAGTTAAATCAGTTAGTCTTTAGGCTGGAGCTTAGCTCCGATCTACATGTCTTTTTGGAATGTTGTTCCAGAAAAAAATTGTCATAAGGTCCTCAATCAGCTCAAGTTGGTTTTAGTTCAAGTTTGATCTTTGATCGATTATCTTTTTTTGTTCCTTTAGGTTGAGATCATTTCTCGTAAAAATAAGTTTTGATGTAACGATTAGTATATTGAACAACTTGTTGAGCGTATTAGTAGAAGTGAAGTACATTCTTCATTTAATGTTGTGTTTTGGCTAACGTGTTAGCTTGATCCAAGAAACATCAATTTTTTACATTGGCTTAAGAGCTCAATCGTTTTTATTATTGTCTCAAAATTTAAAAATAGAACAAAATTAAATTTTTACAAAGCTTAAAAGCTCAAAGCTATTTAAGAGCATGCTTTTCTCATATTGGTCTTACATTTTGTGCTCTTGTTGGTAATTTTTAACTCTTTGTCAGTTTTTTATGTCGGTTCCTTTTTGTCTTCCACCTAGGTATTGGTCGAGCTACTTGTTTGCTTCATAGTCTTACCTTTTATAATTGTGATATAACATTGACGTGCCATAGATTGGTCTCTTTGAACTTCTCCAACCCCAATAGGTGTTGGAAATTTCATTTTCAAGTGGGAAGCTAAGCCTATACCATATAATATAGTGGCTAGGTCGACCTAATGTCATGTTGTAGGCAAATGAGACATCCAGTACCATGAACTTTATAATCGATGTAATCATCTTCGGCTCTATCTCCAAGGAGATCAAGAGCTTGATAGTTTCTTTTACTAGCACCTATTCATTTTTTAACCCCACTAATGTTATGGTGATTAGCTTCAATTGATCTTTGCCAATAACCATTTTCTTAAAAGACCCATAGTACGTAATGTTGGTTGAATTTTCATTATCAAATAGGATAGGATGCATATAAATTACGGTGCCTTTGAAATTTGAAACTTTTTCCTTTGGTTATTAGTGTATATAAAAGAAATCTAATAACAAATGAAACAAAAAAATTAGGTTGAAACTAGATCTTATACATGCGTGAAGTCACTTAAAATGAGAAGGAGCAATCGATTAATATATTAAGATTTTATTTGAATAGATGATAAAATTAATTTAAATGAAATTGAAAACAGTGATAGAGCTTATATTGATTATTATAACAGTAAGATTAAAATTAATTATAAGATATGTACTTGAATGCAAAAGTAATGTGATGGTGATAAGGTAAATTATAATGGAAATAAAAAATAACTATTAAAAATATTAAATTAAAAATTATACATAATAAATATTTTAAATTATTTAATATTTATAAAATTGTTAAAATATTTTTATGTTAAATAATAATTTTGAAAATAAATATTAAAATTTTTTACTTATTAATTTATTATATAATAATTTTATTTATTATTTCATAATTTTTAAATAAAATTAAAATAAAAAATGGTTAAGTTGCAGGGAAACTTTTGTCTCTACAACTTAAAGGACAAAAAAGAACAAAAACAAAAGGCAAAAAAAAAAAATAGTGAGGGTTGACCCAAAAGGGAAACCAACGGTGATTGTTTGGAGACAATCTTATCGCATCGGAAATCCATTTGAATACCAATTGAGCGGCTGGCACGACAATAAATGATAACTGACCTCCCAGAAGTTCGATTACTTCCAAATGTGGCCTAAATGGAGCCAAATACTGTGCTATAATGATATAAAAAAAAAATTGGGAGAGCCATGACACCTGTCTCCTATGATCATAGTTCAAATATTTTAATTATGATACGAGGTATAAGTTTGAATGCTGTAGTATAATCATACAAGACCAGCATTTTTTATATTATATAAGGAGCATGCAGGGGAAATTTTCACTTTGTTGAAAGAAATTGAATAAACCTTCCCCCCCTAAATATGGTAGATTGTAAAATCTATGTAATATGGTTAAGATAGAGAAGTCAGAAGAGCAAAATGTCCAAAACCATGTCTTGGAAAATGAAAAGAGAGATCCACGAACTTATAAGGAAAGGAGGGGGAAGGGGGGAGGAGCAAATCTGGCCCTCATGCCCTAATTGTCTATATTATTCAAACATAGGCATTGGCTTAGCTACCTCAGGTCTTATTTAATTCTTGTAGACTGCTGAATTAGTTAAAATAAGAAGAGAAATGATCTCATATATTGAAAGTGGGGTTTTTTAGATTCCATCAAAGAAATTTTTTTTTTTTTTAAAAAGAAATTGTTTTATTCATTCATTAATATTAATAGCTTCATCTTCTACAAGTGATTGTAATAAAAAAGGACATTCTTCTATCCAGAACTTTCCTTCATTAACCCCTAGTCCATACTTTGCTAGATTGTGGGCTGCTGTTGTATTTCCTTCTCGTTTCATATGCTACACCCTACACTCATGAAGCTCAGCAGCTCTAACCCTCGCTTCCTCTATCAAATTTCTTATAGGAGACAGATCCTAGTTCCAGTTCTTCATTCTTGTAATTACTGTCAGTGAGTCACTTTCTAATATGATATCTCGGATCCTTATATCCTTTGCCAATTCCAACGCCCTTACAGCTGCATAAGCTTCAGCAGTGAAAGGGCTTGTCACCCCAGATAAATTACCAGAATAAGCTCCCAATATTTTGCCTTCATAATCTCGGATCAGTACCCCCCCTACCTCCTTGTTTCTTCTCTTTATCAATTGGCCCATCAAAATTGATTTTTGATGGGTGTCTGTCTGGTGGTTTCCATCTGCTTTCCCATTCTTCATTGGCATTAACATGCTGTTGTCGAGCCTCATGAAGTTCTTCCATATAGCTTTTCACAAATGCAGTAGATACCAGCGGGTCTCTTCTTTGCTCGCCATGATATTCTTTGTTCCTATCATTCCAGATTGTCCACGTACCGACCAGAAGCATTTGCATCTGTTCTGTTGTGATATTCTCCATAGCCCTTCCGCACCAATGTAAAGGCTTATCCTGCTGGTCATCTTCACTCTCCCACTGGACATTGAGATTTTCCCATACCTTTTTTGCCCAACAACATCCCTTGACTACATGCGTTACGATTTCCTCTTCATTTTCGCATCTCACGCACGTGCTTGCCATTGGAATATGCCTCTTCACCATGTTCACCCCTACTGGTAGAAAGCCTTTGCTTACCTTCCACATCAGTATTTTAATTTTTGATGGTGCATCAGTTGCCCAGATCTTCATCCATACTTTCTGTCCCCTCTCCCTTTCTTTGGTTGTTTCCTTACCGGAAGCATTCTCCATAGCCTGTCTGTTTAGTATTTTATATCCACTCTTCACTGTGTAAAGACCTTTGTTGTCAAAGTTACAAACCAGGCAGTCCGGTATATCCATCTTGCTCAAAGGTATTTCACATATCTCATTTGCTTCATCTTAAGTAAACATCTCATGATTTAAATCCCACTTCCATGTTCGAGTCTGCTCATCAATCAAGTCAACCACTAAGCCATTTGGGTCGTAATTGTTCCTCGGCCACTGTAGCTTGAAATCTGCATTGCGTGGAACCCATTTATCCTTCCATATTCTAATGGACCTTCCATTTCCAACATACCATCTCAACCCGTTCAGCAAGACTGCTTTTGTTGTCCAAATACTCCTCTACGTTAGTGAAGGTTGGCTCCTAAATCAGCATTTAGAAAATTAAAGATCTATGTGGAAAGCACTTAGCCTGAAGGACACTATGTGCCAGCATGTTTGGGATTGGTAAGAATTCTCCATCCTTGTTTAGCCAACATGGCCTTATTAAATCGACCCATTTCTCTAAACCCCATTCCTCCATGTTTTTTATCCCAACACAACTTTGTCCAGCTTTGCCAGTGAATTCCCCTTTTTTCCTTTTCATGTCTCCACAAGTAATTGCTTATCAAGCTATTAAATTCATCACATAATGCTTTAGGTATGAGAAAACAACTCATTGCAAAAGTTGGAATGGATTAAAGAATGGACTTTGTAAAGATTTCCTTTCCCCAAAGGACAGCATTCTTTGGTTCCTCCCATTCATTCTAGCCTTCATGCGGTCTTTCAATTCTCTAAATGATATCCCTTTGTTTCTGCCTACCATTGTGCGCAATCCCAGATATTTATCCAGATTTTTTGTTTCTTAGACCTTAAAGATACTTTTTATTTCATCCTTTGTCTATCTGCAGTGTTCGTGCTAAAAATATAGCTGATTTGTCCAGATTTATCTTCTGACCGGAGCTTTCTTCATATCTCTTTAGCACGTGTATCATCCTCTCGTTTTCGCTTCTGGTCGCCATAGCAAAGAGAACACTATCATCAGCAAAGAACAGATGATTAACTCGAGGTCCATTTTGGCTTGCCACAGCACCATGCAACAGCCCCTGCATCTAGTTTTTCTTTAATAATGCTGAAAGCCCTTCTGTGCAAAATAAAAACAAATATGGCGAAAGAGGATCTCCTTGGCGAAATATTCTTTTTGGGAAATACTCATTAGAAATATCTCCATTAACAACAATCGAGTATAAAACAGATGTCACACAGCTCATAATCCTGATAATCCACTTAGAATGGAAGCCTAATCTATCCATTATAGCCTTAAGGAAATTCGACTCAACTCTGTCATATACCTTACTCATATCTAATTTGAGTGCAAAAAAACCCTCTATTGTCCAGTCTTTATGTTCTCTAATGGTTTATAAGTTTACAGGCAACAAGAATATTGTTAGAGATAAATCTACCTGGGACAAACGCCCTTTGCGTCTCGCTAATACAAAAAGAAATTATTGTCTTTAACCTATTAACTAAAACCTTTGAAATAATTTTGTATATGACATTGCATAGACTCATGGGTTTAAACTGTATCAACAAAATTAATAAGATGATATATTTTTTAAATATATTAAAAAAATATAAAAAATTAATTAAAGATAAATAAAATATATGTCAATCTTTTAATTCTGTTGGTGAAGTAAAAAAATTTTAGTACCAATAAATCAAAGATGGACTCAAACAACAATAAAAATAGCTTGTGCATAGCATGGCACTCCAAAACCAAAACTAAAAGATATATATAAATATATATATATATATATGTATGTATATTACAATATACAAGGTTATCTAATAAGATCTGTTCACATGTAATCTTATATATACACTAAATACATAGGATAGTTTTAAATATATAAAAGAAAAAAAGATAAATTTTCTTAAGATTTACGTGTACACTCTATCTAAATGATACATAAGATAATTCTTTAATTTTAATTGTTTATCAAATAATTTTATTCAATCAATTATTTAATTTTTTTAAACTTCTAAATTTTTGAAAATTAAGTTTATCAAAATCTTTCGATTTATATAAATATTATCCTAAATTTAAGCCAAATAAAACAAATTTCATAATTTACACGTACTTTTATAATTCAAAATTCAATTATAGTTTTTAAAGTTAAATCCTTAAGTCTTAGAAACTATATAATTCATACATCGTCAAAATCATACACGGTCTAAATCAATATCCTTATAAATTTAATATAAAAAAAATAGCATTATAACTTTAAATTCATAGAATTTGTGGCTGAGTAATTGTGGTTTACCAATTTCCTTGTCTCTTTTCTTTTATGATTTAAAATAAAAAAATACTATTTCAATTTAAAATTATATGCATATCTTAATTTAAAATTATACAAATTTTTTGTTATTTTGATATAAAAATATGCATTATCACTAAATAGTTAAAAATTAGGAGATAAATAAACAAATCATGCAAAAATAAATAGAGGAATTGAGATGCATCCAAGATTAAAACCTCCGTAATATTTAATCTTAACAATGAATAAATTGCAAAAGTTAGTGGTAGACGATGTCAAGAGCAAATTAGGTCTCAAAATTGCAAGAGAAAGAAGTAGCACCGATGATCTTTAAAGGTAAAAATATGCGCATGACTATCAACTTTAATTTATTATTTTTCGTGTTATATGTTTTTTATTTATTGCTTTTTTTCTCTATTTATTACTTTTTTTCTTAATTATTCAAGTTAATTATCATATTAATCTTGATTTTTTTGAGATTTTCTTTTAACCTATTTTCAGGTCCTCGTTTGGTTTGTTATACATTTCTTTGGAATTTTTTACTTTTATATGTACATACTCTTTCTTATATTATTACTTGAACCTTATATAATAATAACAGTGTGTTCATCATAACTAATTGAACATGATAAGTGTTGGGCTAAAAGCCTCCAATCCAATCACACCAGCGGAAGCGAAATCAAACAATAAATCAAACACACAAGAGACAATAATTTAACGTGGTTCGGTCCAACTGACCTACATCCACGGATGAGAAATAAGATCCACTAGTTGTAGAGAATTACAAACATACATCAAATCATCAACCTCACTCAACAATCAATACTCATAAGACACTCTCAATCTCCTCTAGTCCTATAGAGTATTCTCAACCCAAACAAACACAAACTCAAACCCTTGCGCACCCTTTCAACATAACCAAACACATACCCATATGCTCCCATACACCATACCTATGTGGACCCTCTCAATCTCCTCTAGTCCACTCACAAACAAACATACATACCCATAAGACGTAGAGCCCCAATACTCTTATGGAACGTCTATCCCATAAAACCCTACAATTCTCTTACATCTTTTTCTCATACCTAACCCTGTAGAGACTTTACCTATTTATAACCATACAAACTTGCTCATTAAGAATCCCTCTCCTCTTAGAATTCTTCTCCTGTAAGTCAAACTTGCCTATTAAGAATCCATTTCCTTTTAGAATTCTTCTCTTGCAAGTCAAACTTACCTATTAAGAATCCTCTTTCTCTTGGAATTCTTCTTTTGCAAGTCTTCTTGTCCATCAAGCAATATCTGATAAATCTCAAACAAATCTCTTATGGGATTTGAGTCAATATTCCTAACAATCTCCACCTTGACTCAAATTCCATCAATCATCTGTCTTCATGCTAGACATGCTTGGCTCCACCTGCAATGAAAGTCTCACAATCATCTTATCTTCTCTTGTGTCTTCACACTTCATACAAACCAATCCTCAATCTTCAAAACTTAAACTCGAACTCTTCTCTCGAATCGAGCTCTTCTGGACTTGCTTCTTCCCATGTTTCAAACCATGCACTTCCCAAACCTTTAGCTCTTCTCACATCTCGAACTTTCAGCTCTTCCACGTCTCGAACCTTCGACTTTTTTCATACCTTGAATCTTCAACTCTTCTCACGTTTCGAACCTTCAGCTTTGATAGCACTTGTTGGGGAACACCACAGCTCTGATACCATTTGTTGGGGATCACCACAGCTCTGATACCATTTGTTGGGCTAAAAGCCTCCAATCCAATCACACCAGCGGAAGCGAAATCAAACAATAAATCAAACACACAAGAGACAATAATTTAACGTGGTTCGGTCCAACTGACCTACATCCACGGATGAGAAATAAGATCCACTAGTTGTAGAGAATTACAAACATACATCAAATCATCAACCTCACTCAACAATCAATACTCATAAGACACTCTCAATCTCCTCTAGTCCTATAGAGTATTCTCAACCCAAACAAACACAAACTCAAACCCTTGTGCACCCTTTCAACATAACCAAACACATACCCATATGCTCCCATACACCATACCTATGTGGACCCTCTCAATCTCCTCTAGTCCACTCACAAACAAACATACATACCCATAAGACGTAGAGCCCCAATACTCTTATGGAACGTCTATCCCATAAAACCCTACAATTCTCTTACATCTTTTTCTCATACCTAACCCTGTAGAGACTTTACCTATTTATAACCATACAAACTTGCTCATTAAGAATCCCTCTCCTCTTAGAATTCTTCTCCTGTAAGTCAAACTTGCCTATTAAGAATCCATTTCCTTTTAGAATTCTTCTCTTGCAAGTCAAACTTACCTATTAAGAATCCTCTTTCTCTTGGAATTCTTCTTTTGCAAGTCTTCTTGTCCATCAAGCAATATCTGATAAATCTCAAACAAATCTCTTATGGGATTTGAGTCAATATTCCTAACAATAAGTTTGTCTAGATTTTTTTTATTTTTTCAATATTTGAAAATTTTTTTCTTTCTTTTTTATTTTTAATTTGGTTGTCTTTAAAGATAATTTAAGATTATAATAAAATTTATTTTTTTAAGATAAAAAAAAATGAATTTATTCCCTATTCAATTTGTCTTTTGTATTGCAAAGGTTTATTTTAGTATTACTCTTTTTTAATTTATCTCCAATTTGTATATTTTCATTTTATTGAGTACTTCATTAGAAATCGATTAGACTATTTAGTTATCATAATAATGTCCTTATCAAAACCATTGCTTCAAATTTCATTGCTCAACGTTACCATTTCAATATTATATATAGTATATATGATCATTTTGAATCAAGCAGGCCTCCTCGTTTTGATCTTTATATTGGATTTTATTTTTTATTTTTTTCAATTTTGATGGTTATGTAAGAATGTAAAATTAAATGAATTATATATTAAAAGATTTTTGAAGAAACCAAAGGATTAAAATAAATTTAAGTCCGAAGTATAAGATAATGAAAAAGATTATAAGAGTATACAATTTGATCATTTATTTAAGTTTTAGTACATATATTAATTATCATATCTCCCTAAATTGCATGAATTTCAATATAATTATGGAAAAGTTTTACTTTTTGAAAACAAAAAAAAAATTTAAATAGAATGGACAAATAAAGGAGTGTAAATGAAAATAATGAAAACAAATAAAGATACCGAATAAATTAAAAAATAAATAAAATAAAATCTATCTATACCTTGCAGCAAATAAACATTAAAAAATAAGTATATCAATTTATAATTGTCCAATCATTTTTTTAATATGCTGCTTAGTTAGATTGTAACTAACAACATCTTTTTCATGTTTCCTTTAATTATATTGAATATTATATTTAGGTATTTTCTCTCTATGTTGATCTTGAATTGGTAAGTCAAGTATCAACTATTTTTCATTTTTGGGACAAATAATTTTTTTATTTTTTATTTATCATGTCTTTGTTATTTTATATTAAATAAAAATTGGACAATGAAAATAAAAGAAAGAATATATAGTTTTTTTTTTCTATTACTATTATATTACTATCTTTTTATTGCTAATAGTTTTTTTTTTAATTAAAATACATATCAATTTTAACAAATCAACTCAAAATATGATGTATATTATATATATCATACACATATAAATTAAATGATATTAAATAAATAAATAAAATTAATTCGTGCATTGCATATATTACAAACTAGTTATTTAAATTATAAATTGATCCAATTGCTGTAATCAAAGCATCATGAAATTTTTTATGTCTACAACGAAAATTTAAAAATATATATATATACCCAATATGTATGACATCCTCAATCCTACATTGAAAGATTGTGTAAATATGATATGATATATATATATATATATATAAATTTAAATCTGTGGTACTTTTTGTGAGATAAAATCGTGAGACCTTCAGATCAAAATAGATAATACTTCATAGGTTGAGTACGGATCTCCATAAATGACATCAAAACGGTCACCAATCGATGGGAATTAAGTGTTACATCATTAAAGTTACTAAGTGTTACACAGTAGCATCGTGGGAGTCACCAAATCTTATACAATGAGGAGCTACTCTAGAATCTCGATGTCTAATGTGATCTTTGTCCTATAGTTGGATCGACTTAACAAAGACATCAAGCTTTAAAAGTGAGATGAATGTGATGTCTCCAATCCTATATTGGAAGAATATGTAGATGTGATAGAATATAAATATAGAGATTTAAACCTAAATTTATGATATATTTTTTGTGAGATAAAACCGTGAGATCTTTAGGTCAAAATGGTTAATATCTTGCAGATTAAGTGCAGATCTCCACAATATATATTATGAAAAAAGACAAAATCTTTGTCCTTGTACAATTAGCGTAGATAGACGAATGCATGTTTAATATATTACGCTATAAGGTATTCTATATGAGTTTATATTTGATGTATTATTAGTATATAAATTTTATACACTCACATTAAGGATGACAAAACGTCAGGTCAAGGCAGACTTTCGATTAACGCAAGTTCGACCTACCCCTATATATATATATATAAATATATATATATATATATATATATACTCGAACCCTATTCAATATTAAAATATTTTTTTCATACTTAATCTAACTTCCATATTCATAAACTGCAATCAAACTTATATAAAATTAATTTAATAATTTTAATTTAGTATAATATTCATAAAATATTATTTCAAATATAAATTATATTTTATATATACATAAATATAATATTTTTATTAAGTTAATATCTTAAATTAAAGTATTAAATAATAATTTTATTAATATAATACATATCTAAATATAAAATTAAATAAATAATAAAAATATATTTTATTAATACTGAGTTAGATGGGACAGTGCCACCTAAAAAAAAAAACAAACCCTATTGGATCAAGATGCATCGAAACTCGTTAAATATGAATTATTTTTACCATCTCTAACTGTCATTGAATCAGATAATATCATATCATTAATAAACAAATATCAACTTTTAAAATATATATAAAGTTAATATTTTTAAAAAAAACTTACTCATTAACGAAGTGATATTATCTAATTTACTTCATTAATAAAATGACATCATTTAATTTACTATAATATATAAAATTTATATACTAATAATACATCAAATAAATACATTCTATCTTCCAATTTTCGAAAAGTTGAGTTTGGCCGTCGTAGGTACCGTTGGATTATTTGAATATTTGTTTAATTCATATTTCCACCATATTGCATATATGCATTCCTACCACTTTGTTTATATTTCATTTTGAAAGAATTTTATAAATAAAAAAATGCAGCAATGATTTTTGTACATTTTATTTTGAAATTTTATACTTTATAAACTTGATGTTTTTTTTTTTAATGTAAAAAATAAAAATATATATAAGTTATTACGTTGGCAATAGAATTGTGCCAAATTCTTAATTTTCTTCAATTTATTTGCACACAAAGATTAATATTATTAATCAAATAGGTATTATATCCAAAAATATCTAATCAAATTATAACACGTGATATGGCGGCGCAACATTTTTAAAACATGTGGCATGTTTGTAATTGTTAATCTAGGGTACCTCTTCATATGATTATTGGTATCATGATGCGTTAGAAATAATTACCCGCGGGATTAATCATTTTTCTGTCCAAATTTTTTTTTTTTTTGGTTCATAAGAGGACAAACACTTGTATAAGGGAAAGGAAAAATGACGGGATTAGAATTTCCATTCACATTTTTTTTTAAAGCTTTTTAATCATTAGACAAAGAGATGAAAAATCTGTCTAAATTTATTATTATTTATTAATCTTAATTATTTTAAATATATTTATAATTATTTTAAATACGTAACCCAATAAGAGTATTATAAAAATTATAAAAAAAATGTTACATTTTAATTTCTTATCAAATAATCATAAAAGTGTTTCTGTAATTATGATACAAGATATTATAATAATTTTAATCAATTATGATAAGAAGAATATTTTGTAATTATGATAGAAAATGTATTATAATAATTTTAACATCTTATGATAATAGGGATATTTTTATAATTATGATAATAAGAGCATTATAGTAATTTTATCAAATTTTGATAAGAGGGATATTATTATAATTTTAACTAATTTATAATAAGATAAACATTTATATAATTATGATAAAAGAGATATTATAATCTAGGACATATTTCAACTCTTAATAAAAAAACCATATGTGCATGCTGATAATTTCAATAAGATTTATAATTTAATATGTAGTTAATTTTATATTAAATTAAAATTTAATATATGTAATTTAATAAGAATATTATTACAATTTTTTGATAAAATGCCACACGTCAAATTTTTATGAAACGATGATAAAGGTATTTTAATAATTTAATATGTAATTATTTTTTATTATTATATTAAAATTTAATACATAAATTAAAAGAGATATTACAATAATTTTCAAATAAAATGATGCATGTCAACTTCCTATGAAGTAATTATGAAGATATTTTCGTAATTATGTTAAAAGATGTTATAATTATTTTGACTAATTTTGGTAGGAGGACATTTTTATAATTATGATATAAGAGAATTATAATAATTTTGGTTAATCATGACAGTAGGGACATTTTTATAATTATAATAGGAGGATCATTATAATAATTTTAGTACATTATGGTATATGGATATTTTTATAATTATGATATAAAGATATTAATTATAGTAATTTATCATTTTTGAGAAGGGTATTTTCGTTATTTAAGACAAAAGAGACATTATAATAATTTGACATTTATAAGAGAGGTATTTTTATCATTTAAGAATGAAAGAACTTTATAGTAATTTATCATTTAAAATAAGGGTATTTCGTCATTTACATGAGAAGGCCATTGTCATCTTTTCGAACAAGTTGCAAGCAATTAGCAAAAAATTAGAAGAACAAATTTGTCATTTCCTTGGTGGATTATTTTCATTATATAGTTATAGATTTGATAAAATATTGAAAATTTTGAAATAATTAAAAATTAAAATTTAGATGGTTTTATTTTTTTTCATGCTTTGATAAATCATTTTTTAAAACTATTTCATGGAATATTTTCAATAAAAAATTTTAAAAATACTAAGAAATTTTTAGTTGATTAATGAATTAAGTCAATTTTATTTTAAAAAATATTATTTAATTGTATTAATTTTATATTTTTTTATAGAGATACATGAATTGGATTAAGATAGGTTCATTTAGTCATGATATTGTATTAATTTTATATTCTTTATAAAAATACATAAGTCAAATTAAGTCAGGTTCAAATTAGCTTTAAGCATGATATTAACACTTAATATTTTCACCTAACTTAAAAGCATGGTATTAACACCTAGTATTTTTGTTTAAGCTCAACATGATATGACAATTTAGACTTCAAATTTTATTAGACATGCTCAGATTAATTTTTTATATCATAAAAAATATAAATATAAATTTTTTATTTTGTCTTTAGTATTTTTGTCTTTTACTTTTATTAAATTTTAAACTATGAATAACTTAACATATTTTTATTTTAAAATGTTTCCACTAAAATATTATATATTATCCTTTATATGATATAAATTTAATATAAACAAAAAATAATATCATATTATATAATTGCAAGACCGACGGAACCTCAATTTTTTTCCCATGCTTGTTTAACAGACTTAAATTTTTATTCAAGCTCTCCTGGGTAAGCTTTGGAAGTTGGGCAAGTACCCTTACTTTAATTTAGATTTGTTTAATTCTTTCCCTTAGTTTTTTTCTTTTTTTTTTTTTTTAAGTTCACCAATTGAAAATATATAATTATAAGATCGCTACTCTATTGTTTAAAAAAATAGTTTTTGTCATTACATAGATGCATGTGAATACATATTTTTTATTTATATTCATTTAATAATATATCAAAATATATATATTAGTTGAAAATTTTTGTGAAAAAAAATAAAAAGATAAAAAAACAGCCTAATAAATTACAACTTGAATTCATATTTCTTAATTACCATTTTAAGAATTAGCACGACAAATAAAATTAAATTAAATCGAGAGACGAAAGCAATAGGAACCTGCTTTGCACTGTCAATGGGCTCGTTGGCTCAAAGGAAATCCGGAACCATGGAACTCGGCCTACCATTTTAGACTCATTCAGGTAATGCAGCAATGAAGCTCAAAAGGACATGGAAGTGTCAAGAGGATTATTCGACAATTGACAGACCTACTCACCCAAACCAACATATTATACACATGTTCTTTCAGCTACCAAATAGGAGAACCGTCAAAGTAATCCTTTGACTCTTGTCAAACTTTAAAGTCCTCTCCACTATATTGGGTTGGTGGGGGTAAACATATATTTTCCTTGTAAGAAACCAAAATGTCATTGGTGGTGTGCTACAAATTGGTAGTATATAAATAGCACTGCATTGAAACCAATCTGCACCGGTAATTGCAACATTCTTCAAAGCTCTATCCACTTCGAAAACCAAACACTTTTAACTCAAATTACTCAAACCAATGGCTCCTACACTTGCCGATCCATTCAGTGATTCCTCAGCTCTTACTGATTTCGTTATCAATCAAGGGAATGGAGTTAAAGGTTTGTCTGAAATGGGACTCAGAGCCCTCCCTAAGCGATATATCCAACCTGTGGAAGAAAGGATGTGTATGACCAACATCATAGTCCAAGAATTCATTCCCATCATTGATATGTCAAAGTGGGAAGACCCCAAAGTGGCGAAATCAATTTGTGATGCTGCATCAAAATGGGGTTTCTTCCAGATTGTTAACCATGATGTGCCTGTCGAAGTGCTGGAGAAGGTTAAAGATGCTACTTATAGGTTCTTTGGGTTACCTGCTGAGGTAAAAAATAAGTATTCCAAGGAACATTCCTCTTCAAACAATGTAAGATTTGGCACAAGTTTTAGCCCTCAAGCAGAGAAGGCTCTCGAGTGGAAAGATTACCTTAGCCTGTTTTACGTCTCTGAAGAAGAGGCTTCTGCATTGTGGCCTTCTGTCTGCAGGTATAAACAAAGATTCCAATTAATTACTTGTTAGATTTTCTTGCCTGCATAAAACAATATCCTGACATGCACACAATTTGCTAACAAATATATTAATTGACCTTTTTGTTTTTTCTTACAGGGAGCAAGTGCTAGATTACATGAAAAAGTCTGAAGTTGTCATCAAACAGCTATTGCAGGTGTTAATGAAAGGTCTGCATGTGAATGAGATTGATGAAACAAAAGAATCGTTGTTGATGGGTTCAATGAGGACTAACCTTAACTACTATCCCATCTGTCCAAGCCCTGAACTCACCGTTGGAGTAGGGCGTCACTCTGATGTCTCGACTCTCACAATTCTCCTTCAAGATGAGATTGGGGGACTTTATGTAAGAGGAAACCAGGGTGATAACTGGATCCATGTTCCTCCAATCAAAGGTTCCCTTGTGATCAATGTTGGAGATGCATTGCAAATAATGAGCAATGGCAGGTACAGGAGTGTTGAACATCGTGTGGTCGCCAATGGAAGAAAGAACAGAATTTCTGTCCCCATTTTTGTCAATCCTAGACCAGGTGATATGATAGGACCATTGCCTGAATTGGTCGCAAGCGGTGAGAAGCCAATTTACAAGCAAGTTCTTTATTCAGATTATGTTAAACATTTCTTCCGCAAGGCGCATGATGGGAAGAAAACAGTTGAATTTGCTGAACTCTAAAACATAATTCTTTCTTATGTTCTTCAGCCATTGTAAGCTTGGTAATTTCTTGTAGAAAAAAGTTGATAAAATAAACTGTACGCATAAATGGATAATAGATGCTTCAGGATAAGGTCAGAAACTGGCCATAAGCAAAAGATGTATCTTGTATGAAGCCCAAAAAATTTATTTAAACAATACATTTTTTATTAAATTTAAGTTATAATTTTATGGTAAATTCATATTCATTGGCAGTTGGCACCAAATTGGCATAAAAAAATGATGAAAGTAGTCTATTTTCAAAGATGTTATCATACAAATAAAGTTTGCAGCAATGATAGAAAATTTGAGGCATATATTGCTGACTATACAACACAAAAGCAAATAACTTGTTCTGCAATTTGATCATATCACTAAAACACCAAGAGAAGAATTCGAAGTTTGCAAACAGCGATTTCAATTTATGGAGATGCTTATGTAAAGTAAATACTAGCTATTGTTGGAGAAATTATGATAATGAGGAGCTATTGTTGGAGAAATTATTATAATGTGGTTATCTTACCTTGTTGATGATAGTTGGGCTGTCCCGATGAAACTAACCTCCCATTGAACTTGTTAATGGTCATTGTGTTTAACCAAGTGATCTGCAACAGTTGGGATATAACATACATTCACTCATGTTTGAAATGATCTTCCTATAACAAACAAAATCAACAGCTTTAAAAATTGCATTTCTGGGATGTCTAGTAGAATTTCCAACTAACCTACAGGGGTAAACCATAAATCTTGCAGGCTACAGAAACCATGCAAATTTAACAAATATGAAATGAATCATTATAGTCACAAGAGGTATAGTCACAAGAGGAAGTAATATAAGTCAATAAGCGTTAAGTAAAGCCAAGTGACTAACAGATAAATGAAGGTAGACAAAATATTGTCAAAGAGGAGATGCAACGTATGTCCAAAATAAATATTAGAAGGCTCTACTTTTCTGTGTTCATGTTTTAAGCTCATAATGAAACACGCTTAAAAAATGCTTGATTTGCATTCTCCCTAATCTAAAACAAGTCTCAGATGTAAAATGCATCATCCACAGCATCAAGAAAGAAACATTTAGTCCCTAGTGGATACGAAGGGGATCAAAATGCTTTCCTCCATTATATCTTCGCAAGTTTAGAAATCACCAGATGCAAGTTAAAATATTGGACCTTGCTGCCAGGATTAAGCTTATGTTGACGTCCGCGAGGCCCGATGCATCTTTTTCTTGCATTTAAACAGAACTAGTAGCCTAATCCCACCATCCAATCTTATCGAAGTGCAAGAGATTAAGTGTGAAGAAAACTTCTATAAGAGCAGATTACTCAATCTATATACTTTCTAGATATCAATAGCAGTTCAGCATATAAAATTAAATTAGTGATTTGACATTTATTAATCTTCCCTTTCAACCAGAGTCAATAGGTCTTAGAGAACCTAAAACATTAGAAAGAAATCCAATTACCTTGAAATAGATGATATTTGACAGATCCTTTTCCCTCTTCATCCTTTACAATTGATGTGACACAGTTATTTGACCCTTACATCTTCTGAATGGCTTAAATTAGAACACCAGAAAACACAATTACTCGTTCTTAATTTATTCACCTGCTGTACTTGTCCCAATTTTGGCAACCAAAGAGATGATTCCATGCTCATACATAAAGATCAAAATATGAATAGGTATCTGACATCAGAAAATATAAACAGAGAAACAAAAATGCCACAAGAATGCATCTTATGAATAGAAATTACCACCTGTTTGGTTTCCCAGGAACTGTAAGTAAACAAAGTAACGTAAAACAAAATTTATAACAATGTGCAACTTCAGATCATTCGGTTGAATACCAAAAAAAAAAGGATTCATAACCAGGAACCAAACTAGTTTTAACTCTGAATTCTTGAATAGCCCAGGGCCAGGAGCTTTTCTTTCCTTTTGGTACCTGTCACGAGTAAAAAAAAAAAAAGTGTTCCGGTACCCAACAATTTCACCCACATGATAAATCGATCTTCATCTCTGCACCAATAGCGTCCCAATAACCACATTTTGTGATCCTGTTTCGTTTTGTTGGCTCATGATAAATTTGGCAATTGGTGTCATTTATAGGATATATTAAAATTTTTTGTTAACAATTTAATATTCAAATTGAGTCAAGCTTAAGCTTAAAAAATTCTTATCTAATGTTTGGTTGGAGTTGGACAATAAATTACCCTAACCCATAAACAAATCTAAGCTAAATTTGATCTGACCTGACCCTAGTAATCAAGTCTAATATACTTGTGTGCATTTTAGGCTAGCATGCGCCTCACGCCAATCCTCCAAATGGTAACGTGGATTTGTTACATTCCCACGTAATAAATTTTATTAGTGTAAATCTTAATCGGATTGGTCAGATTTGTAATGAACATGACAAGAAAGGTTATATACGCAATATATTTGAGAATAAAGTATTGTAAGGTTTATCACGTGAAAGTGATACCTAATGAAAAATTTTCCCTTAAGCATTTATAAATTGCAACAAATTATTCATATTCAAAAGAATGTGACCGGCGTTAAAGTAGCCAAACACAAAAAATGTGGGTTCCATCATTTGGCCAAAAATTATTGGTAAAATTTGTATATACTTGGACCAACAATAGCCAAAAAGTGTCACAAATTATCTTTACAAATCATATTGTCGTATGATGGTAAGAAAAGCCATATATTTCAATTCAATATTCGAATTTCATTATGTATAATTTTATCTAATTTTATATTAATTTTATTGAATGTTGCATTTGTTTATTATTTTTTTTTATAGATAAAGAATTTATAGAATATAACTACGATTTTACTTGTAAAATGATCTCATAAAAAATCGTTTGATTCCCTTAATGAGACAATTACTCTCATTATCAAACGTTTTTAAAAAGTACAATATACTAGATCTTAATTAGTTTACTTAAGTAAAATAATAATTTTTCAAAAACTTCTACTTTAACAACCCTTTTCTTTTAACTCCAATCACAGAAATTAATATACTAGCCCATGAATCGGATCTTGAACATAAATCTGTGTTCAATTCAGTCAACTGAAAATTTTATTTTTCATTTAATTTTAATTTTAAAATACATTTAAAATTTATTAAAATTTAAATATATTTTATTTTTAAAAAAAAAAATTTTGGACCATTAAACCTGACGCGATAGGCCAGGCAAACCTTTTAAAGGGTCAATCGACCTCGGCCAGACGAACAGACTATCAAATAAGTTTTTATTGAATTTATTGAACCATGTTATAAAATTCAAAAATTATGTGCATTTTGAGGGGAAAAAAAAAAGGAAGGACCATAAAAAACCCAATTGCATGAATGATGGATGCATATCTCTCAAACGGTCAAACCCAAATATAACCAAAAAAAAAAAAAATTCGGCATATTATTTGTATAATTTATGAATAGTTATTGAAAGGGTTTAGTTATATATTTGTGAAACACCCGAAATGAAATTCAAACTTTATAAAAGAGGAAATTGAAGAAAATGAGTAAAATACAAGGACCAAAATATCAATAATCCATGGTGAAATTAAAATTTCATCATTACCATACATATGCGCTTGTGGACTTCACGAGGCGGATCTGTCCCCGACAAGAGAAATTTTATGACTGTGGGGCCCATTTTTTTAAAACACGTCTGAAAAGCATGCCATTCACGTGGCGTCTCATTTCCACCATGAAAATAGATTGATTGGAACCGCGGAATCGCTCCATCTCATTTTGTTAATATTTATATTCAAATCATATTAAAATATTATTTTTATATTAAATTTATATATTTATAAATCATAAATAATTAAATTTAAAATTAATTTAATAATTTTAATTAAATATAATATTTATAAAATATTAATTTTTGATATAAATTATATTTTAATTATACATAAATATAATATTTTATTAAATTAATATTTTTAATTAAAATATTAAATAATAATTTTATTAATATAATATATATAATTAAATAAATAATAAAAAATCCAATCTCTAAATTTTTTTTTAAAAATATTAAAAGTTAAAAATAAATTAAAATTCGTTGAATATGAATTATTTTACGACCTTTAAATTTTACCCTATCCCTTTAACTTTTCAATATTTTTTATTTTGTAAATATTAAAACTTGTTTTACCCAAAAAAAATTAATTCAAGTATTATTTGTTTTACCAATTAAAAGAAAAAAAAATCATAGGAAATAGATAAGGTTTTGGTAATCTTGTTTATTGTGAAAAATATTAAGTTCAATTTAAGATGTAATATACGTTGTCTTAACTTAAAAAATAAAACAATTTGTCTGCTTTTAAATTTAAAATACATAAAAAGACGTTGTAAAAAAATTTTTACGATTGCTCAAAAACACTTGTTTGCATTTATTATTCTTACTACTAATCAAATTTAAAAGGATTGGTAGCAACAAAAGTCGGTCATTTATTTAATAAAAATCCTTTTCTTTTCTATAGTTTTTTATAAAATTCTTTTAGAATAAAATATGAATATGAGATACGATACAATAATAATTTTATAATAAAAAATAACATTTGTTTAATATTTATTGAACAAAATTAAATATTATCAAGAATTTTTTTAATATTAATTGAAAGAAAAATAATTTTTTATAATAAATTTTCTAGTTATTATATTTATAATTATTGTGATTGTTGGTATTATTATTATTATTATTATTCGTATTTTTTTATCTTGATTCTATTTTCTCTGGCTTTATCTTTCATAATTAATAAATTATCTATTTTATTTTTATGTAATTTTAATAAAATAAAAAAAATAATTTACCACATATGAAAAGCGTGCCAAAGAAGGCTAAGGTTTTATTCTTTGGTCAAAATAGAAAGTAATTATTCCATTCCTTTGTCCGGCTATCGGGCATGGCAAATGGGTTAAAATTTTCTATAACTTCCACTAATTATCTTTAAAAAAATTATTGTAGCATTTTTTACAATTGAGTTCGAAAATTAAAAATGCCACCTATTTAAAAATTGATTAAATACTTAATTTTATATTTGAATAAATTTTTAATTAAAAACATAATATTTAATTTGATTTAAATAAAAAATTTTAACTAAAATAACTTGTACATGCTGTTAAGTTCAATGAAGATGATAAAACTTGTCAACACGGATGGTAAGGTGTACGACATGCTTTTTATTTTTTTTTTACATTTATTCTTATTTTGTTAAATAAAAAAATTTGAAAGGAAGAAAAAAAATGCAAAAAAGATGGGAAAAAAAAAAATCAAACCAAGCCTTTGCTTTTAGAAAATTTTATGAAAATAAAATAATAAAACATAATTATTTTATTGCATTTTTGCATAACGTAACGCAACAATTTAAAAAGCGAAAACAACCATCTCTCTCCTTTGAAAACTTGAGCAAACCAACTCCCTTAACCCCAACGACACCCAACATTAAAGTTTCCTATTTCTTTGATCCCATTTTTCTTCCTTCAAAAAAAAAAAAAAGTCCTTTTCCTAAAAAAAATAAAAATCCATTCACTCTGCTACTTTCCAAGGAAAAGACAATCTATTTCTTTAGAAAGAGCTGCATCTAGTGTCTTTAAAAATCGCTCTGTTGCAGTTCCAGAGTTTCAAAAAAGCATGGCATCAGATGATGAGCAACTCACACTTTCCTCTCTTGGAAAGGTTTGTTTTGTCTCTTCTTTACTCAATCTGGGTTTTCTTTGCTTTTTCTTTTTATCTGTTTGGTTGCCAAGAAAATTCACGGACGTGTCAGAAAATGAGGGACTAGTACTGGGTATTGGTTGTATCCGTGTTAAAGTTTTTGAATGAAGTCATGAACACTTATTTGCTCCTGAACAGGACATTTAATGAAATTTTCTTTTTAGTGTCTTGTTGTTTGCTCATCAAACAAACAAAGGATTTTTTTTCCTTTTCTAGAGTTGGAAAATAAATAAATAAACCCAATAACTTTAAAAACCTAATAGCTTTCTACTAAATAATTTTGGAGTGAAAAGAATTTGAAATGCCACTTACCATATATCAATGCATAAATTGACTTGTAGTTAGTTCTATGAGTTTTTGATTTATTTAGATTCAAAGTAACAGAAGATGATAATGATACATTTGATTTATGAATATATCCTTGTTTTCTCTGTAATTAACCAAAAGGCTTCCCTTTTAACTGCATAACTTAATCTTATATTTGTTGTATGTATTGTGGATTTATTAGGTGGGAAAGTCTTCTGGTGAGATTGGTGCAGACCATGAACCTCTTATTAATGGGATTCACAGTTCTGAAAACTATTCTGCTTCTGCTGCAATCCTTCCGTGAGTTTCTCTTCAAGATTTTTGTTCACTTTTGGTAGTCATCTTGAATTATCTTGGAATATGCAGTGAAAATTATGAAACAACCATGAATTTGCTAAGATATTGACAACCGTGTACTTCTTACTGAGAATCCCATGTGTTGTAACTAGTTGGGCAATTTTGCGCTTTGGCACATATCCAAATTGCGTACTGGTAAAAGATTTGGCCTTTTGGCCTAGTATAAAAGCAGTCCATGCATTGGAGTTAGGGAAAAGTTATTATTATTATTATTATCATTATTATTCTCATATAAGCTTCATTTCAGTTGGCTAAACTAAAGAGAAGGTAACTTTGACTTTAATGAAACTGGCTGTTATTCAATGAACTTGAAATAGTTAAGATTTGATTAAGAATTGAACTGCAATCCAAGGTTCTCTGATAGAATTAGAGCTTTTTTTTTTCTTTCACTGTAAAATTATTTCATCATATCTGGAAACACCTCATGACCTAAACAAATGCTTCAATGGAGTAAAAAATGTAAATGCTGCGCAAACATAAAAAGGAAGATACATGTAATAAAATTTAACTCTAATAAATACTCCAGACTCTCATCAGTGATTGGGGTTGTTTATCAGAATAGACAATTTAGGGTGCTATTGCTATGCATGGAATTTTCAAAGCTACCAAACTTATTGAAACTGATGTAAGGGCCAATCTATAATTAGCTGATCATTTGTTATAATTTGAAAGTACCAAAAGTTTGTCTAGTGAAGGAATGTCTCAATGATTTCAGATTTCTATTCCCCGCTCTTGGAGGACTCCTATATGGTTATGATATTGGTTCTACATCCTGTGCCACAATTTCTATTGAGGTATACTTTTTATGAAGTATCAAACTGCATTAAAGATTGTTAATTTAGTGTCATGCTTGTGTTATACTATTTGCATCTTTAGTGATTAATTCTTCAAACTTTCAAATGTATCATGTTTCTCAATGCTTTTCTAATTCTCATATTTTCCTGCAGTCAGCTACCCTAAGTGGAATTTTATGGTATGACTTGTCTTCTGTCGACATTGGTCTCATCGTGAGTTGCTTACATGTTTCTTGTTATTACATGGCATTTATTATTACTGAAAGCTTTCTTTTTCTTTGTCTTTTCTCCGTTTTCCCTTTTTTTCTTGAAGCTCATGTTTGTTAGTAGCAATGCAAAGAACTTACTCTGCAAATTCTCTGTGTGTTGCTTTTGCAGACTAGTGGCTCATTGTATGGGGCCTTGATTGGCTCGGTCTTGGCTTTCAATATTGCTGACTTTCTAGGTCAGTTTGTTTGTTGGTTTTTATTTTATTTTATTTTTGTATTCTATTCTGGGAACCGTATCTTTGAACTGAATGATAAGGTTTTTTCTGATCAAGTTGCAATGATTTATCTTAATTATAGGACGACGAAGAGAGTTAATTACAGCTGCCATCATGTACCTTGTTGGAGCACTTGTGACGGCATTTGCACCTATCTTTGTAGTTATGGTGATTGGGCGTTTTATTTATGGCATAGGGATTGGACTGGTAATATACTAAATGCTCAGGCATTCACTTATGAATTTTCTGAATGACCATGTTGTAGCATACACCTCTTTCTTTTGGGTTTTCACGTTTTCTGTTGAGAGAACTATGTTCATGTATAACCTCTACATACAACACATATCATTTAATAAATTATGTATCAAAATAAAATTTCAATACATCATTTTATTTTTATATTCTGGGAAACTGCAAATTTGATGTTTAGCTGGCAGGGCAACAGACTAATCGAAAAAGCATTATCTGTTACTATAAACAATAATTTATTTCTAGTTGCTTTTGTTTTTTGTTTTAAAAAATTCCTGTCACTCGAGTGAATCAATGAATTTTAAGTTTATTCACATCTAGGCAATGCATTCTGCCCCAATGTATATTGCTGAGACAGCTCCAAGTCAGATTCGTGGTCTACTAATTTCTCTCAAAGAGTTCTTTATAGTTCTTGGGATGGTTGTAAGTTCTTCAACTTTTCTCTCAAGGCTTTTCAATTTTGTTTTAATTCATTATAGTTGAATTTTTTATCCACCAGTATGTGCTTTGAATTTCTTTCCCCCCTTTTTTGGAAACATGACAACTGTAAGCTCCTGGATATTGTGCAGGCTGGTTATGGAATTGGCAGCCTTTTAGTTGAAACAGTAGCTGGCTGGCGCTATATGTATGGAGCTAGTACCCTTTTGTCAGTGATCATGGGAATTGGAATGTGGTGGCTTCCAGCATCACCCAGATGGCTGCTATTGCGTGCCATACAGGGAAAAGGCAACATGCAGGAGTTAAGAGAAACTGCAATATGTTGTTTATGCCAACTCAGGGGTCAATCTATTGGTGACTCTGCTTCTGAGCAGGTAGATGAAATTTTGACTGAGCTTTCTTATGTTGGTGAAGAAAAAGAAGCCACACTAGGTGAAATATTCCATGGAAAATGCTTGAAAGCCCTGATTATTGGTGGAGGTTTAGTTTTGTTTCAACAGGTATTATCATTGACTAAGGACCTATGATATGGAGGTATCATATTCCTACAGTTTGACTGACTTATATCTTCAATTTTCATGATAGATCACTGGTCAACCAAGTGTGCTATATTATGCTGCATCAATCTTTCAGGTATCAGATTGGTGTACCTTTATGGTACTCATTGCAAATTTAAATTGAAATTTTTTTTATGGATATAGGTAGAAGAAGACATTTACTTTATCCTAACCTATCAAAATCTAATAGAGTGCAGGATTTTCTGCAGCATCCGATGCTACCCGAGTCTCTATTTTACTTGGTTTGCTGAAGGTAGATTCTTTTCCTTGACAAAAATTTTTGTTCTAAGGCACTTCAAAGAAGTGCAAAAACACTTTTAGGCATGGAAGTTATCATTCATATTATGTAATATTTGGGCTTGAACGCTTTCCTGTTTAAATTGATATTCTTTCTAATCATTTTCTGGGAACATCTTCTATAAGTTTCAAATTTCATCCTGACAATTTCCCCACTCTGAAAATATTTTACTTGCTATACTGTTTAATTTTTCATCTGTGTGCATATTTATGTTCTATTGCCTTATGCCTTTGAGAATGTGTGCAAATATGAACTCTAAAGTGTTGCTTAACTTAGTTGATACAGGATGCTTGACTCTGCTTTTCAACCATAGGAAAGATATTGACTAACATTTAGTGCTTGACTTTATGAGTATTGCCTTGTATTTTACCAAAAGTCTGATAGAGTTCTTTTCAAAAACTACAGATATTCAGTGCTCTGGAAGATTTTTGGCATATTGTGTTCTTGCATGATTAGCTATCACTGATTCTCTTGTTGTTCAAGCATGCATATGACAAAACACATGTTGCCTGCTATCAAGATGATGTCATGGGAAAAAGTTTTTATTTTTGTTTATCATTTTTATGCCTATACAATTGTTTCCCATTGCTCCCTTCTACATGATTCACAAAATCTTTCCCAAAAGGGGACTTGGCAGCTGGTTCAACCAGAAAGTGTTGACATGTTATTTTTTTTTAATAGTTGATTATGACAGGAGTAGCTGTTGTAGTTGTTGATAGGCTTGGGAGGAGACCTTTATTATTGGGTGGTGTTTCTGGGATGGTAAGTCCTTTTATCTCTATCATTTGCACTAATCGTGATCTGCAGGAGGCAAAAGTTTACTTTTTTTTTTTTGAAGTTTGTGAGGCCATTCTGTTAGATCCATGTTTCTGCTTGCTTGAGCCTAATGTTTACTTGTTGCAAGTAAATCAAATCTGAGTTACAATTATTTGACTTGAAATACCAGTGAGAATTGAAAAACAAGTTCCAGATATGAAATATGTTCTTTGTCTGTGCAACAGGTTATTTCTTTGTTCCTTCTTGGATCATATTACCTTTTCCTGGATGATGTGCCGGCTATTGCTGTTGTTGCACTGCTATTGTATGTTGGGTGTTATCAGGTAATCAATATTAAGTTTTCTTTATAAATGTTGATTCCCATTCCACTATTTGTGATTTTAATGTGACAATTCTCAGCTAGGGTAGAACTCATCTATACAATCATTACCTAATGGATTTCTGTACATGTTGGTTAGACTGAAACTGTATTACATCCAGACCATATTTCTATGTTCAATTGTTCCTGCTTGGTTTGTGTTGAAGGCAATTCATTAAAATGGTAATGGAAATTCACATCATGATAGTGCTTGCCTCACTGTTCCATCAGCTTCTGTTAATTAATGAAATGCAGTACATTTGCAACAATATTTCAGTAGCTTTGTTTTTACTGTGCTTCTAGCATAGAAATTCATAACTCTATTAATTACGATTTAAACCTAACATTACTGTTATGTAAGGCTTATTTTTTGTCTTTATTTTGTGTTTGCATTTCAAGAGAGCTGAAACGTTAGCCTGGTCAACTTATGTCATGTTAATCCTTACTCTAATGCTGTTGCTAAGAACATTGCAGTTATGATGAATGCTAGTTAGGAAATTTTTAATGAATACTAGTAGGTTTACTTCTTCTTGCATAGTTCTGATGCTTCATTGGTTCTGTTGGGTTGATTATTTTGTATGCAAAGCCATAATCTTTCTGGCCATTTAGCGAGGGAAAGAATGGATATGTGTCCTCTGTTAGTATGTAGTTGCAAATGTGGGGGAATATTTGTGTCTAAAATTCTTCAGTATTTTGTTGTCATTTTTACTACTTAAAATCTATCCCTGTTTCTCACAATAGTGGGTTATATACTTTGGATTTGATTTTTGTTTTTTTGCATCTATGCCTCATGAAATTTGTTTTGCAGTTATCCTTTGGTCCTATTGGCTGGCTGATGATTTCGGAGATTTTTCCCCTACGCCTCAGGGGGAGAGGACTTAGTATTGCTGTGCTTGTGAATTTTGGAGCAAATGCACTTGTAACATTTGCATTCTCTCCTTTGAAGGTACTTAAGCGTTTAAACATATTTAGTGTGTCAATCATAATTCCTTTGAAAGTTTTGTTAATTTCATCCCTTAGACGCATGTATCCTCGATAAGATAGTGACAGGTCATTGAGATAATCTGTCTTCATAATTTCTGTTATAATCATGATGTTGACTACTGTCAGTCTGTGGTTGTCCAATTATAGCATTACATTTAACACTATATTTTTTTTGTGTAATTTAGCTCCTTTTTCTTGTAAAAAGTGGATAATTTGGTCTTGTTGCTCTTACCCTGGTGATGCTTTTTAAGCTGTTTTAGTGCTTGTAAAAGCAAGTGTATTTGATAATTGTGCTATCTCATATAAGCATAGATATAGAGAAAGTTTACATGGTACATGAAGTTTATAGATGTGCAGTGACACGTACTCGATTTTTATGTCTTAAGATTGGGCCATTTGCATTTTATAAAAATGTATGTTAGGCATACATAGCAATGCATATAAGAGGCATGAACTTTCTAAACTCTGCTGATTCCAGTTTTGAACTTTGAATATGTCTGGATATGCTTATAAATTGATATCAATGACTATCAATGGTGATGGTCAGAAGTCAAGATAGAGGAGAAAGTGGAGACAGAATTATTTTGTTTGTTTCTTTAAAAAAAAAAATTCCTTGCCGACAATCACCTACCAGCCATTGAACTTGATAGAGCTGCTTCTTGATCCATCATCTCACTTGACACTAACTAATGAAAGCTAAGCAGGTGATACCATTGAAACGTGCCTGGTTATTGAAGCATTTATGTGACTAATAAATATACTCCCATTTACTTTTGCTTTTCAAATCTCATGCTGAATTCACATCAATGGCTGTCACTTAGATTGTTAGATGAAGACACCTATATCACCTTCTGTTCTGTTTATCTGCTGTCGCTTTAGCTTCTATATATATCACCGTTTTCATGCTTTGTCTTTTGAATCATGAAGGGTACAAGAAATTGTTAACTACTATTGTTTTTCTTCTTTAAAATTTTGTTCTTAAGGCAGATAATGGCACTACTTTTCATTTTCTTATTTTGTCTTCTCGAAATTCCATGATTTTTACGTTTAACTGCTGGTTCTGTTGTTTCTTTTTTGACTATATAGGCATGGCTGGGAGCTGGAATTGTGTTTTATGTGTTTGGAGTGATAGCTGTATTGTCTCTCCTCTTTATATTCTTCATTGTACCAGAGACCAAGGGCCTAACTCTGGAGGAAATTGAGGCAAAATGCCTATAGGTTTTGTTACCACCTATTCAACCTTTGAATGCTACATTGAATACCCCTATGTAATTTCATCTATGCAGGGCAGTTCCTCCTTTGTTCAAAAAAAAAAAAAAAAAAAAAGGAAAAACTTTTGCAACTTTTGGGTATAGTTATAAAAATAAAAGTCAGTTAATTTTTATCACATGGCTTTAGCTTCTCTTTAGAGGAAATTTTCTATGAATTCGCTAGGTCCATCATAGATAAGCACATTTATACTGACTTAGGGAAAGGATGTATTGAGCGAAACCCAGAAATCCGCTCAACCAAAAAAAGATAGTACCACAAATTTTTTGTACATCTTGCCACTTTGGTCTGATATATGTTATCAATTCTCTCTTATTAGAAGTCTATACGGTTTTATTTATCTTTATGTCTCTTACTATCAAGTGGACATGCATTTGGAGCTGATGACAAGGAAAAAACTAACCTAAAGAACTTTATGATGGAGATATGAGCTGCTTCTTCATCTCAGCTGCTAGTTTGCTTCCTGTCATAAGCTCTTTGCCTGATATCTTGGATTAATTGTGTAATGTTGTGGTGAGAAGATCCCCCAATTTCAACAGCTTTATTTGCCATTTCTCCAAGTTTCTTGGCTCTTTTTCTTCTCTCTTCTGCTTCCTCTCCATCCATCAACTTTTCTATAGCCTCTTTAACATCTTCCTTCTTCACCAACACTCCTATTTTCTCTTCTTCTGCCCACCTCAGAGGCTCCTCCACTCCAACCTTCACTCCAATTTCAAGTATTTGTACAGCCAATTTCTCATTGGCAAACTGGTCTGCAAATAGCGGCCAAGTTATCAATGGCACACCGGCAGAGATGCCTTCAACCGTCGAATTCCAGCCACAATGAGTTAGGAATGCTCCGATTGCAGGATGTGACAATATTAGTATTTGGGGAGCCCAACCCCGGATTACAAGGCCTCTTCCTTTTGTTCTTTCCTCAAAACCATCCTCTAAAATCCACTTCTCTACTTCGTTCGATGCATCACTCCCTCTTATAACCCAAATAAATGGTCTATCCGATGCCTCTAAGCCTAAACCGAGCTCTATTGACTGTGAGGGTATAACGTTGGATTGGCTTCCGAGACAGGCATAGATTACAGAACCAGGTTTTTGACAATCAAGCCATCTCATGCATTGGTGTTCATCAACCGAGGCCTTGTTGCCTCTTTGAGCCTTATCCAAGGCATCCTTGTTACATAGAGAAACTGGACCAATGCACCATACTTTGTTTCCTCTTGCCTTCCTGTATTCCTTGACATATTCTGGCTCCATCTCTTCAAACGTATTTATGACTTGGCCATACGATGCCAACTCAGTCTTCCTTGTTTGCTCCGAAAATTCCTCGAGGGTTTCATGCATAACTTCAGCAATCTGGGACTTAGTAAATTCAACTTTGTCGGGCATGTTAGGCACAACAAAATACTCTGTCTCCGAAGTTATGTGGTCAACAATTTTGGAGATGCGTATATTGTGGATGCACAGAAGAAGAAAGCAACAAACCCCATGGAACACAATCCTCGGAATCTGAAACTGGTTAGCAATGTTGAGTGTATATGACAACAAGACATCTGAAATGATACAGCTTGGCCGTGGCGTTAGCTGCTCGAACAGGTTTTGTACTGGCTTTTCTAGCATGTTGGCTGCTTGGAAGAAATTCAAGGCTAAGCTAAATGAAGGCAGCATGTCGAAGTTCTCACACCCTTCTGGCAATCCTGATTCTGCACATGGGAACCGAAATTCAACTACACGGATTGACAGCCCTGATTCTATGGCACGATCAAGATTTGCCTTAAATCGGGCTGCGTTATGAGGAGTTGTAACAATGGTTACGATCACACGTTGCTGTGCCAATAATCTAGCTATGTCTATCATGGGGGTCATATGGCCTTGAGCCATGAAGGGGAACACGACAAAATGAAGCTGCTCGACTTGAGTGGCGGCCATGGACTCAACAGCAACTAAGAGTAGATGAAAAGTGATCCTGGGAAAACCAAGGCTGCAACTTGTGGAAATTAATAAATAAGAAATGGTCCAAGATGCCTTCATGGTGACATAAGAGCATACATAAGCAATTTTGTTTTTCTAGAAAAATTGAGGTTCTCATTTTTGAATAAAAATGAAATTTTTGGTGGATTGGATAATGTTCAGCCCTGATATTTGAATAATCTACGTTGTATTGTTTGACTTCCTTTTATCTCCAAAATGTCCTGAATCAAATGACTAGATGAGAACTAGAATTCAAACTAGTATTTGTTGTTTTGCATAAGATAAAAATAAGAAATTTTGTTTGTCATGATAATATAAAAATAGTAAGTTTTTTTTCATGAAAAATAGAGTAGAGTATGTCATGAACCAAATTAGAAGATAAAAAGTTATGTTTTTTTATTGAAACAGGTTAGAATAAAATAATATTAGAAATAAATTTAAATTAAATGTTATTATTTTATTTTATATTTAATGTATGCAATAATTGAGAAAGAATAGTTTTATTTATTGGTTAAAATTATTTTTCTTCAAAATTTATATAATTTAAATTCTTAATATAATTTTTAAAAGTATAATAAAACATGTAATTTAATTTTAAAAATTAAAAAAAATTATTTTAAAAAATTGAATCCTCTTATATAAAAAGAATAATTAAGACTCATTGTAATTTTATTTTTTTATATATAAATCGAATATAATATAAAAATTTTATAATCTTATCTTATTCATTATCTTATTACATTAAATATGATTTTGATGTATTATATATATTAGATCTTCATTCATTAAAAAAATCATACAATCCTAATCATATCTTAATTTTAAATATTATGCTAATTACAATATTATAATCTCTATTATTAGAATATTACATTGACAGGCCAAACACCGGACCGTGGACTTGCAAGGTGAAGGAACCAACAGTTTCTTATATCCATGGCCCCATCTCCTTTGGGGCGTACTCTAGTAATGTGGCGGTTACGTTATTGTGGTTTGTTACTGGCTAGAATAAGCTATACCTATTCACGAGTTGGGTAGCCTGGCCCAACCTGGATTAGGCCTTGATTGAGAATTTTCAAGATGGAGTTACCTTTGTAAGAATATTTTTATCATAAAATAATTGATTTTTATTTAAATTTAACTTTAAAATAAATTAAAATATTGACATAAAATTAATTTTTTAATATTTTAACAATAAATTTAAATAATATGGGTTCAAATAGGCATCTAAGCTATCTTTAAGTAAGCATTTAAAAACATTATGTGAATTTGATTAGACTTGATTTATGAATAATTTTAGCCAAATATATATGCAGTTTATGGACCAAGATAATTAATTTTCTAAGCAAATAATTTATAAACTATGGAAATTAAAAATACTATTATGATTTTAAAATTATATACATATGTAAATTGATCTATGTAATCTTAATATGTTTTTCATTTTCTTATTATTAGTTATGCCTAAAGGTGATTACGGATTAAGTAAATCAAATATGATTGATACTTTTAAATTTTTATTAAAGATTTAATTAGACTCATCTTAGTTTTTATTTAAATTATTTAATTTAAATATATTATTAAAATATTAAAAATAATCTTTATATTAATATATTAATATTTTAAAATAAAAGTAAATAAAAATCCACAAGAATTGATCCTGAGTTCAGAAATCCTGCCTAAAACCAAACTTGAGTTGAGACAAACCCATTGATCTAACTAGCCACCCGATCCATGAAAACATTTAGCCATGTCACTCAAGTGAAAACAAGTAGATTTTCACGTAGAAGCTCTGTTCATTCAAGTTTGGATTTAGACTTTTAGGCATAAAAAAAAGAGAATATTATTTAATTAATAAATTTATATTTTATTTAATTTAAATTCAAAAATATATTTAAAAATATTAAAAAATTAATATAAAATATTTTTATTATTTTAATAAATTCAATGTGTCATAGATTATCATAACTAATTTTAAACATGAGCGATGGATAGATATATAATTATATATATAACTTAATTATATAATATAATTAATAAATTTTATATAAAAATAAAAAATTTCAATGTAAAATAATGAAAAAATAAAAATATTGTAGGTCAATATGTATCTATATAATATAAAAAAATGCTTTGTATATAATTTAAAATAATTTGTATATAGAACTTATAGAATATGTACATAATATTTATAAAATATGTACATCTATGTGTAATTATATATATATACTGAAAATATAAAATATATAAAATATATAAATATATTAATTATTCTATTAATATGGTGAGACTTTTTAACATTGAATATTGAATTATAAGATTAACAAGGTACAATCATGCTTGTATATTTAATTATGTTATATTGAGTTTGAGATATGAATAAATTGTAATCTAAGTAAAATTGATATTTCTTTAGTATAATTTTGTTGGGATAAAATCAAAGTGACACAGCCCTCCATGGTTAATGATAAATCAAATTCTTATGTTGTTGGGATAAATCAGAATTGCAGCAAATTTTGTTGGGATAAATCTAGTTCTTTTTTTTTTTTTTTTACTTTCAAATTTTAGGTATTGATTTTGTTATTTCCTGAAGTAGTGGATTGAATTTACATTTTGAAATGTAACCTGAGCTTGAGATCTGTATAAATGTTAATCTAAGTTAAAGCTGCTAGTTCTTCAGTGTAGCTACTTTCTAAAATTAAGTGATGAAGCTATCAATACTTTCATAGTAATTCATACAAGCAACAAGAGATTGCAAAGAAACAACAATGAAGAGCTGATGTTATCTGCAAACTCCTTGGTTTCAAGAGGAGTGCAGACAACCAAAGAAATAGGAGCATGTGTGAGCTTATTTTGACAGTTTGAAATAAAAATAGAAAAAACTTCTTGTTTGATTGTTTGCTTTTGCTATTATTTTCCCTTATGCAGCTTCAAGTTCTTAGTTCTTGTTGCTTTTGTTTTTGGCAGAACACTGCTTTTCTCACCAAGCATTACTTTTGTATTTTTCATATTTAAATCAAATTCTTACACTAACTTCGAGCTTAACTCAATTAGTTTATGCAATCACCTTTAAGAGCCAATATCCAGCTGGTTTCAAATTCTTAGAGTAATGCTCTGGTATTTCCTAAAGGATGCTTTTAGTTGTGTTTGACAACTAAACTTCTTGATGAATTCAAAGCAATACTACACAGTAATATTATAAACTTCACTAGATTAGTTCATCATGCATTAAACACAAAATTATAAACACAAGAAAAATCAAAGCTTAAGATACAAAGCACCTAATCATCATAACCAAGAACCTGTCCATGATCTGGGCCACAACATCTTTGGACTCCTTCAAGACCTTCAAGGCTCACATGGAAGACCTGTACTTGTTGTTTAGTGCAGTATTTACATTCCTGACAAAATTATCTTGTCGATTCAAGAGATTAGTTCACTCCATCATGTCATCAGGATTGAAAGTAGAATCCTTCAGCTTCTCCATCTGCACAATCTTCCTCACCCTAATGATTGACTGCTCTCTCATCTTCTCAACAAGATTATGAGCTGCTCTCTTTGTATATACCTTAAGCTGGTAAAATATTTCAGAGTGGCGCACTAAAACAGAAATCACCAATTTATCTATGTAGTCCCAAATCTTTTCAGCAAATTCAATTGGCATCACCTCTCTCCCTCACACACACACACACACACACACTACCTTTTGATACAGTTCATTAGCATGAATTGGAGAACATCAAAGAGCGAGAGACTAAAAGAAGATACATTTACAGTATGTAGTTGTTGCCTCGTCTATCCATTCTCGCAAACCAGCTGAGACACCTATTTTTGCAACCGATCATTCTCCTCCATCAACACCTTGTTCATTGCTGTTAAATTTCCATCACAGTCTGCAACCTTAAAGTCTCTTTTCTTTGCTTCTCTCTACACCTGCACAACTCAATGACAACCTCATAACTAAAATTTTCTAACTAAAAAAAAAAGAAAAAACTAATTATCTAAAAAACACCCAATTTTACTATAGTTTATAACAGCAGCAATAAAGAACAAAAACCAAGATCAAGTTTTCCTACCTACTATTTGGAAACCAAACTTTGATCTAATTAGGGTCAATGTTGGAAAGAATGGGGCATTCCCTTATCAACTGTTGCCTAGGCAAAGAACTTGGCTTTGGGGCACTCAGCATAGACTTGTTCCAAAGCTTCAACTTGCTCAGCTGTGTACCCAACATACTTGCCATCATCAAGATGTTTGTTGATGCTAATGCCACTGCCACTTCTGCTCTCCCTGTGTTGGACCACCGCCATAGCCACTTCTAGCTAAAACACGAATGCAAAACCCAATCTTACCTTATATTTGAAAAAGTGGTCAGACAGAGAAAAAGTGAGCGAAAGAAAGAAGCTGTGAGCAGCGTGGTGAGTGATAAAAGAGCCGAATGTTTTGGAGGATTTATCATGCACAGTAAGTTTGCAATATATCGATTTTAAAATCAGGTTATGAAATATCATAATATTTCATAATATATCATGATAACTTATATAAAAAAAATATAATTTTTTAAAAAATAAGAAAAAAATTAATAGATAAACATTAAAAAAGTATATATAATTTTATTTAATTTATTAATTTAACAAATAAAAATGACATATTTTTTAATTTTAAAATATCAATTCATTTTACGAAATCAAATTATTTAATTTCATTTAATAATATACCGAACGTTTTGGAGGATTTATCATGCACAATAAGTTTGCAATATATCGATTTTAAAATCAAGTTATGAAATATCATAATATTTCATAATAAATCATGATAACTTATATAAAAATAATATAATTTTTTAAAAAATAAGAAAAAAATTAGTAGATAAACATTAAAAAGTATATATAATTTTATTTAATTTATTAATTTAACAAACAAAAATGACATATTTTTTAATTTTAAAATATCAATTCATTTTACAAAATCAAATTATTTAATTTCATTTAATAATATATTTTTATGCTTTTCTTATCATTACATTTACAATTATTAAAAAAAATTTTGACATAAGACATTTCAAACATATTTTATGTCTAATAATATGACTTTTATAATTATTCTCATCTTTTTACTTTAACAATTTTTTTATAAAAAATCTTTTAATTTAAAAATATCAATTCTTTTACATTGTCAAGTTAGTTATTTGTTTTATTTTAATTTTTTGTTATGCTTGTTCTTACTGTCCTTTTTATTTAGAATTATTATAACTTTTTTATTAAAATATTACGATAATTTCAGTCCATTTTACGTTAAATGATATCAATTTTACAACTATTCTCACTTTTTATGTTAATTTTTTTTATTTAGAATTACTTTTTATTTATAATAATAATTTTTACGTTATTAGTTTAACTATTTACGTTATAATAATATGTTTTTATACTTGTTCTTATCTTTTATAACGTTTAAAATTATAATGACATTTTTTTTTAAGGAGTAACAACATTTATAATACATTTTTATGTCAAATTATATAAATTTTACGATTATTCTAACCTTTTTTACATACACTTATTTTTTGATTGAATTATTTTTTATTTATAATAATAATTTTTTATGTTACCAACTTAATTATTTATATTAAAATAATATTTCTTTTTCGTTTGTTCTTATATTTTATACGTTTAGAATGATTATAACTCTTCTTTAAGGTATTACGGTAGTTTTAACTTATTTTGTGTCAAATAATACTAATTTTATGACTATTATCACTTTTTAATGTTAACACTTTTTTTATTCAAAATTATTTTTATTTATAATAATGATTTTTTTTTATGTTGTCAACTTTATTATTAATGTTACAATAAATTTTTTTATGATTTTTTTACTTTTTATTACGTTTAGAATTATTACAACTTTTTTTAAGGTGTTACGACACTTCTAACCCATCTTAAGCGAAATGATACCAATTTTACAATTATTTTAATCTTTTACACAAACATTTAATTTTTGGCTTAGAATTATTTTATATTTATAATAATTCTTTTATATTGTCAAGTTATTTATTTACTTTACAATAATTTTTTTATATTTGTTATTATCTTTTATTACGTTTAGAATTATCATAACTTTTTCTTACGGTGTTATAACACTTTTAACTTATGTTATAGTAAATTATACCAATTTTATGGTTAGTTTTACTTTTTTACATTACGATACTTTTAATACGTTTGACATTAAATTATATCAATTTTACGATTATTCTTATCTTTTATGTTAACACTTATTTTTTAGTTTAGAATTTTTTATTTATAATAATAATTTTTATATTATCAATTTAATTATTTATGTTATAATAAAATTTTTTACAATTGTTTTAACCTTTTATTATGTTCAAAATCATCATAACTTTTTCTTAAGTATTCCAACACTCAAAAATATTTTACACCAAATTATACTAATTTTGTTATTATTTTCACATTTTTACTTTAACACTTATTTTTTAGTTTAAAATTATTTGTTATTTATAATACTAATTTTTTTACGTTACAAACTTATTATGTTTTAATAATATCTTTTTATGTTTGTTGTAACTTTTCATTATACTTAAAATTATTATAATTTTTGTTAAGATGTAATGATATTTCTAATCATTTTACGTCAAATAATATTAATTTTATGATTATTCTCATTGTTTTACGTTAACTCTTATTTTTTGATTAAAATTATTTTTATTTATAATAATATTTTTTTTACATTACCATCTTAATCACTTACGTTATAATAATATCTTTTTACACTTGTTGCTATCTTTTATTATGTTTAGAATTATCATAAACTTTTTAAAAGTATTACAACGTTTCTAACCATTTTACGTCAAATAATAACAATTTCACAATTAATCTCACCTTTTTTATATTAACACTTATTTTTTTGTTTGGAATTATTATTTACTTCTAATAATTAATTTTTTTGCGTGCCAAAAAGACTATTTACATTACAACAATATTTTTTTATGCTTGTTCATATTTTTTATTACGTTTAAAATTATCATTGTTCTTTATTAGAGTATTACGACATTTCTAATCCAATTTACGCTAAGTGACACCAATTTTATAATTATTCTTATATTTTTATGTTATGACACTTTTAATATACTTTATGTCAAATGATTTCACTTTTATAATTATTTTCATATTTTTACATTAACATTTATTTTTTTGTTTAGAATTATTTTTATTTATGATAATAATTTTTTTATATTGTCAATTTAATTATTTACATTATAATAAAATCTTTTGCATTTGTTTTTACCTTTTATTATATTTATAATTATTATAATTTTTCTTAAAGTATTGTAACACTTCTAATATATTTTACGTCAAATGATACCAATTTTACAATTATTCTCACTTTTTTATTTTAACATTTACTTTTGGTTTAGAATTATTTTTTATTTATAATACTAATTTTTTTACATTATCAATTTATTACATTTTAATAATATCTTTTTCCGTTTGTTGTTTCTTTTCATTACGTTTAAAATTATTATAATTATTTTTAAGGTGTAATGATACTTCTAACTATTTTATATTAAATAATATCAATTTTACGATTATTCTCACTATTTTATGTTAACTCTCATTTGCTTATTTAAAATTATTTTTTATTTGTAATAATAATTTTTTTATATTGCTAACTTAATTATTTATGTTACAATAATAACCTTTTATGATATTTTGTTATTTTTCATTACGTTTAGAATTATCAAAATTCTTTGTTATGATGTTACGATAATTCTAACACATTTTAAGTCAAATAATATTAATTTTATGATTACTTTTACATTTTTATATTACAATACTTCTAATATATTTTACGTCGAATGATATTAATTTTACGATTATTCTCAATGTTAACACTTATTTATTAGTTTAT
Source organism: Durio zibethinus (assembly GCF_002303985.1). The sequence goes on from NW_019168004.1 coordinate 6,486,098, forward strand.
AATTATTTTTTTGGTTTAGGATAATAGATGGAATTCCCAAAAACCTAAAAAAAAAAAAGAAAAAGCTGGTAAAAAAAGTAGAAACCAGCTCAACCAAAAAAAAGATAGTACCACAAATTTTTTGTACATCTTTCCACTTTGTTCTGATATATGTTATCAATTCTTTCTCTCATTAGAACTTTATCTGGCTTTATTTATCTTTATCTCTCTTACTATCAAGTGGACATACATATGGAGTTGATGACAAGGAAAAAACTAACCTAAAGAACATTACGATGGAGATATAAGTTGCTTCTTCATCTCAGGTGCTAAGTTGCATCCTGTCATAAGCTCTTTGCCTGATATCTCGGATTAATTGTGTAATGTTGAGGTGAGAAGATCCCCCAATTTCAACAGCTTTATTTGCCATTTCTCCAAGTTTCTTGGCTCTTTTTCTTCTCTCTTCTCCTTCCTCTCCTCCATCCATTAACTTTTCTATAGCCTCTTTAACATCTTCCTTCTTCACCAACACTCCTATTTTCTCTTCTTCTGTCCACCTCAGAGGCTCCTCCACTCCAACCTTCACTCCAATTTTAAGTATCTGTACAGCCAATTTCTCATTGGCAAACTGGTCTGCAAATAGCGGCCAAGTTATCAATGGCACACCGGCAGAGATGCCTTCAACCGTCGAATTCCAGCCACAATGAGTCAGGAACGCTCCGATTGCAGGATGTGACAATATTAGTACTTGGGGAGCCCAACCCCGGATCACAAGGCATCTTCCTTTAGTTCTTTCCTCAAAACCATCCTCTAAAATCCACTTCACTACTTCGTTTGATGCATTGTTCCCCCTTATAACCCAAATAAATGGTCTATTCGATGCCTCTAAGCCTAAACCGAGCTGTATTGACTGTGAGGGTATCACATTGGGGTGGCTTCCGAGACAGGCATAGATTACAGAACCAGGTTTTTGACTATCAAGCCATCTCAGGCATTGATGTTCATCAACCGAGGTCTTGTTGCCTCTTTGAGCCTTATCCAAGGCATCCTTGTTACATAGAGAAACTGGACCAATGCACCATACTTTGTTTCCTCTTGCCTTCCTGTATTCCTTGACATATTCTGGCTCCATCTCTTCAAAAGTATTTATGACTTGGCCACACGATGCCAACTCAGTCTTCCTTGTTTGCTCCGAAAATTCCTTCAAGGTTTCATGCATAACTTCAGCAATCTGGGACTTAGTAAATTCAACTTTGTCGGGCATGTTAGGCACAACAAAGTACTCTGTCTCCGAGGTTATGTGGTCAAGAATTTTGGAGATGCGTATATTGTGGATGCAAAGAAGAAGAAAGCAACAAACCCCATGGAACACAATCCTCGGAATCTGAAACTGGTTAGCAATGTTGAGTGTATATGACAACAAGACATCAGAAATGATACAGCTTGGCCGTGGCGTTAGCTGCTCGAACAGTTTTTGCACTGGCTTTTCTAGCATGTTGACGGCTTGGAAGAAATTCAAGGCTAAGCTAATTGAAGGCAGCATGTCGAAGTTCTCACACCCTTCTGGCAATCCCGATTCGGCACATGGGAATCGAAATTCAACTAAACGGATTGACAGCCCTGATTCTATGCCACGGTCAAGATTTGCCTTGAATCGGGCTGCATTGTGAGGAGTTGTAACAATGGTTACGATCACGCGTTGCTGTGCCAATAATCTAGCTATGTCTATCATAGGGGTCATATGGCCTTGAGCCATGAAGGGGAACACGACAAAGTGAAGGTGCTCGACTTGAGTGGCGGCCATGGAAACTATAAGCTTCGATCACTCGACTTAAAAGCAGCTAAGAGTAGATGAAAAGTGATCCTGGAAAAGCCGAGGCTTCAACTCGTGGAAATTAATAGATAAGAAATGGTCCAGGATGCTTTCATGGTGACATAAGATCATACATAAGCAATTTTGTTTTTCTAGAAAAATTGAGATTCTCATTTGTGAATAAAAACGAAATTTTTGATGGACCGGATAATGTTCAGCCCTGGTTTTTGAATGATCTACATGGTATTGTCTGACTTCCTTTTGTCTCCAAAATGTGCTACACGGAATAATGAAGTGTCCTACACGGAATCAAATGATTAGGTGAGAACTAGAATTCAAACAAGTATTTGTTGTTTCGCATAAGATAATAATAAGCAATTTTGTTTGTCATGATAATATAAAAATAGTAAGTTTTTTTCATGAAAAGTACGGTAGAGTATGTCATGAACCAAATTAGAAGATAAAAAGTCATGTATTTTTATTGAAATAGGATAAAATAAAATAATATTATAAATAAATTTAGATTAAATATTATCATTTTATTCTGTACTTAATGCATATTGAGATAAAATAATTTTATTTATTAATTAAAATTATTATTTTTTAAAATTTATACAATTTAAATTATTAATATAATTTTTAAAAATATAATAAGATATATAAGTTTAATTTTATAAATTAATAATTTTTTTATTTTGGAAAAACTGAATTATTTTATACACAAAAGATAATTAATACTCATTATAATTTTATCTTTTTTCAAATACACATCAAATATAGTATAAAATTTTATAATCCTATCTTACTCAATCTTATACATTAAATATGATTTTGATGTATTATATATATTAGATCTTCATTCATTAAAAAAAAATCATACAATCCTAATCATATCTTAATTTTAAATATTATACTAATTACAATATTATAATCTCTATTATTAGAATATTACATTAACAAGTCAAACACCCAACCGTGGATTTGCAAGACGAAGGAACCGACAGTTTCTTATATCAATTGGCCCTATCTCCTTTGGGACGTACCCAAGTAATGAGGTGGTTACGTTATTGTGGCTTGTTACCGGCTAGAGTAAGCTACACCTATTCACGAGTTGGGTAGCCTGGCCCAACCTGGATTAGGCCTTGATTGAGAATTTTCTACATTGAGTTCCCTTTGCAATAATTTTTTTATCATAAAATAATTGATTTTTATTTAAATTTAACTTTAAAATAAATTAAAATATTGACATAAAAATAATTTTTTAATATTTTAACAATAAATTTAAATAATATGGGTTCAAATAATCATCTAAGCTATCTTTATGTTAGCATTTAAAAACATTAAGTGGATTTGATTTGACTTGATTTATGAATAATTTTAGCCGAATATATATGCAGTTAGTGGACCAAGATAATTAATTTTCTAAGCAAATAATTTATAAACCATGGAAATTAAAATACTATTATGATTTTAAAAATTATATAGATATGTAAATCGATATATGTAATCTTAATATTCTTTCATTTTCTTATTATTAGTTATGCCTAAAAATGATTACGGATTAAATAAATCAAATATAATTGACACTTTGAAAATTTTATTAAAGATTTAATTCGACTCATCTTAATTTTTATTTAAATTATTTAATTTAAATATATTGTTAAAATATTAAAAATAATTTTATATTAATATATTAATATTTTAAAATATATTTTAAAATTAAAAGTAAATACAAATGCACAAGAATTGATCCCGAGTTTAGAAAATCTTGCCTAAAACCAAACTTGAGTTGAGACAAACCCATTGGTCTAACAAGCAACCCGATCCATGAAAACACTTAGCCATGTCACTCAAGTGAAAACAAGTATATTTTGATGTAGAAGCTCTGTTCATTCAAGTTTGGATTTAGATTTTTAGGCATAAATCCAAGAGAATATTATTTAATTAATAAATTTATATTTTATTTAATTTAAATTCAAAAATATATTTAAAAATATTAAAAAATTAATATAAAATATTTTTATTATTTTAATAAATTCAATGTGTCATATATTATCATAATTAATTTTAAACCTGTGCGATGGATGGATATGTAATTATATATATAACTTAATTATATAATATAATTAATAAATTTTATATAAAACTAAAAAATTTCAATGTAAAATAATGAAAATATAAAAATATTGTAGATCAATATGTATCTATATAATATTAAAAAAAATGCTTTGTATTATATTTCATTTAATATTGATATTTATATAAAATTAAATAATGTTTTATTCCAAAAAAAAAAATTTATTCCACTTAAAATTAATTTTTTGTAGAAACTTTTGTTTGGTGCTACCCCTTACTTTGGTGCAAGACATTTAGAACTCTCAATAACAATAACAAACCTTTTCAATAGGTGGCATCCATCCTTACATCGTATCCACAAAGGTTAAAGTAGTTCAAATTAAATTTGTATTCTTTGGCGAATGAGATTAAAATCATATATTACATATTAAATGTGGATAAAATTGTAAATAAAAAATAAATAGGAAAGCAAAAATTTGTGTCAAATTCTAATAAACTTCAAATTTAACTAAAAAATCTCATCTTGTTCCTATCCATTATTAGCCATGAAGAAAAATCTAACAAAATTTCCAATGACTAAAAATTAAAAAGAGATAAAACATATGAAATTATTCCATTCAAAAGTAAAAAAAAAAAAAAAAAAAGGTTAATATTGAAAGTGAATAGATAAAAAGAGTATGAACATGCATAAAAAAGTGAATAAAAGAAAAATAAAATCAACTAACAAACATGACAAAGAAGAAAGTTTATCAACATGTTTGATGTTTAAAATTAAGAATTGAATTTGGTTGAAAATGATTTACAATAATTTAATTGTAACACATTTATAAAAAGACAAGAATATTAAATATTTATAAGAAAAATAACTTAATTTGGCCAAATAAATATCTTTTAAATTAAATAAATATATATGAAGTCAAATCAAAATAATTAAATGTAGGACATGTGGTGATTGTTCAAAACAATCCACATGTTAAAAAAATAGATTATCCATGTTGGATTTTTTTTTACCCAAAGTTTTGATTTTTATATATTTATATAAAATAAGATGGGATACACAACTTATTGATCACAACCTGTATATATAAAATATAATATTATAATGTACAATTGATTTTATAACAAAAACAAAAATCTAACATCATAATATATCATTAATCATATATAAATATATAAAATCATTATATTATATATATATATATATATATATTTGTACATGAATAACATCCATTACTCAATTGAATATCATATTTAATCAAATATGAATATATCAAATAATTGATTAAGGAATCAACTCTTGACTATAATTTGAACAATTATTACTTTTTTAAATATTTTTTATTAGATTTCAATTGAAATTCTTTGAATCATTAAAAAATATATTTAATGACCTTAATTATAGTATTTATTAATTCTATGAATCATTAATAAATTCTTTGATTATAATATATCATTGATTTAGCTTTTATTTATAATTTAGGATATTTTATTGTAAATAAAAGGTAAGTCAATTGAAGATTTAAAAGAAAATAAATATAATTAATGCAAAGAAATATTTTAAAATTTTTATAAAATCAAATCAATTTATATCAATTTAAAGAGAAATAAATATGAATAAATATAATTAATACAAAACCCGTGATGATTAATAAAAACTTATCTACATATTAATATTAGAGACCATCCACATTAGACATTTTCTTTTTTTGCCAAAAATTTTGATTTTTATATATTTATATAAAATGAGTGTGAATAAATATATAATAAACTATGCAAAATCATACATTAATTTAATTCTCTATAAAGTTATATATTTTGTTAAATTTCAAAAAATGCTTGCTTAATTATATATGTTGTGTATCCAAGCAATTTTTTGTTTTCCATTTCACAAAACAAAAATTATGTAACTTAACAACTAAAAACATCTGTAACATAGATTAAAAAAAACTCTAAAAATTATTATGTTGATACCTGTTTAATATTTAAAAAGATTATTTTACCTTTAATCAGTAATAATTTATGTTATTATGTTATTAAAACCAATCCCATTTTTTTATCAAAAAAATCCAAAATAGTTATTAAAAAAATCATAGTCTTGATAGCCTCAAAAGAAAAAAAAAAATGCAAAGTTAAATAGAAAATTAAAAAAGCCGAAAATAAAAAATATTTAGAAAACAAATTTAATTCAAACATATCAAAAAAATTTCTCAGCCTCTATAGCTTCAAAACACAACACTAGAAATTTCAAACAAAAAAAAAAAAAAAACGTAAGCAGCAAAAATCATCAATAAAAGAAGAAAATGAGGCTTTTAGATTTGGAGAGATTTAAAAAAAAAAAAAAAAAAGGAAAGTCAGTCTCAACAAAAAAAAACAACAGAAAATACCACAAACCACCGTATTATGAAAGCAAATCTGAACTTTAAGAAAATTAAAAATTTTCAAAGATTTTGGCATAGATTTACATTTTTAATAAAAATTTTGAAAAATCTAAATTGATTAAAAATCTCAATAATAACAGGCAATAATTAGAGAAGTAAAGGAAAAGCGTGGTGGGAGGTAAACCCAATTTGAATTAGCTTCGAGGCTAATAAATTTGGGCTAAACAATAATAATTTAAAATTTTGTTAGTCCATTTTTTTTTAATTTTTTGTTTATTTAATTTTAATTTTGTCTGTAAGTTAAATATATTAAATTATTTAAAAATAATATAAAAATAAAAATTATTTGAATAAATTAAATAATAAAATAATTATTTCAATAATAAAAATAATAATTTTTGTATACTTAAATAAATTTTAATTTTAAAATAGTTAAAAACAAATTTAAAAAATACACATATGTTATCAATTAATTATTGTATTAATTTTTATTCAAAATATTCAAATTTAAATTATCTAGTGAAGTAATTATATATAGTTTTTATTAAGATAAAAACTTAAATAATTTATATTTTAAAATAAAAATTAACTCTAAACGAAGCTAGAAGCAAACACTATTTTCAACTAAAGCCAATCTCTCTTCTTCCTCGTTGGATCGGTGGCGGCAAGGGCTGACTTGGTCTCAACCCTCGTTTCCACGTCGATTATGATAGATCTGGTCCCTTAGTGTCGTCAACAGTAGAGGGAAGCGAGAGGAAGAGAAAAAAAATTATAAAAATAAAAAAAATAGATAAAATTTTCAAACTTTAAAATATTTTATAAAATTTTACAATTTAAAATAAATAAATTTTAGTTTTTTCTATTTTTTATTTTTTTTCAATTTTTTTTGTTAAATATGTTTTTAAAATTAATTATTTTTAAAAACTTACGTCAACCAATCCATACTTCCTATATGAGCACCACGTGTGCCTCACGTGGAGGTGACACTTAACGGCTCTATAACACAAACACTAATAGAAGGACCAAAATATTAAGAGTTTACTTTCTAAAAAAATGAGTTTACAAGTTTGAAGATTAAGTGACTTTTGGTAATTTAAGGATCAATATGATATTTCGTTGAAAATTCAAGGACCATTCCTGCATTTACTTAAAAAATTATTTTTTAATTTTTTTTACTTATAATTAACATGATAATTGTATGAAAGATAATTTTCAAATGTTTATAAAATGTAAAAAGAAAAGATTTTAAAAGATAATTTAAAATTAATAAATAGAAATATATTACTCTTATAGTTATTATTTTTATTAAAATAGTATTTTTAAAAATATTTTATATTTACTTTGAGTTTGGGTTGTTATAGGTAGAAGAATTAAACTGAACTTGTAGTCGAAAACTCACGCAAACTTGATTTGATAAAAAAAAAAAAGATATAGACTTCAATATGAGACAATTGAAATTTAAAATAATTTAAATTTAAAATATATTGAATCAAACCAGATTCAAACTTAAAAAATATGTTGAAATGGTTATATCTAACATAAAATTTAAATATTACTTAATTAGCTCGAATTTTACCTAAACTTGAAACGTTTCAAATCATAAAAAATTTGAATTTAAAATAATATGAACTAAAAAAAAACTTGAATTTAAAATAATCTAAATATAAAATAACCTAAACTCAAAATGACATAAACTCAATGACTTGAACTCACCACCTTTAATTTATATCCATACGTTTGAGTTTAGGTTAGTTTGATTTAAATTATTTTGAGTTTAGATATCTTTGAACTTAAGTTATTGATTTTTTCTACTCAAATTGAGTTGAATCTGATTCAACTTTAGACGGGTTGGACTAATTTATGTTAGTTTTACCCACCCTACTTGAAAGGCTTTAAATATATATTTTTCTAAAACATGGTGCATTAGTTCTTATTCTTACCTTTCTCAAACATCTATATAAATTATTGAAGTTATCCTCTCTCTCAAATTTTAAAGTTAGGTAAAGGTGTTCATAATTTAGCTTTAATCAAATTAATCGATCGAATTTATTTAATTTGATTAATTATCGGTCATTAAATTAATTTTAATCGATTATTAAAAATAAGTTTTAAAAAATTTTAATTTTCATTTAATACGGTTTGAAAATCGAATCAATTGAATTAATCAAAATTTTAATTGAAATATTATAAAACTTATATATAAAATAAAAAATATATGAAATTGTTTATTTTATTTCAAGTTATTAGAGTTTTTAACTTAATATTTAAATATTTAAATAGATTTTGGTTGGATGATTTTATTTAATTTATTTCGTGTATGAAAAAAATAAAAAATTAAAATATAATTTAACTTAATATATTTTATTTTTCAATTAACTAAAAAAATTAATCGTGTTGATTAAATTAATTTTGTTTAATTAATTTTTAAAATTAATAAACATAAAATAATCGTAATTTAATTTTAAATAATTTAATTTAAAATTAATCAAACTAATTGAATAAACATCCTTAAAACCAGGGAAGTATTGATATTAAAAGTGATTTGAAGGTCAATTTTAAAAAATATCATTATTTGTTATGGGAGACGAGCTAGAAGTGAAATAAGCGAAAGTAAAATAAGCTGGCGCTATTATGGGAGATGGACTAAAAATGGAATCTGACCCAATGGTTTTATTTGTACTACAAGCTTAAGTCCAATGAACATTTTGTTTCATCATGTTTTGAACCCAAAAAAATCCCCTTCTCTACATTTTAATCTATATATTTTTTATTGTCCTAAAAAATAAATAAATAAAAACATTATATATTATAATAAACTAATAAATTTAAATGTAATAATAAAGGATGAACTTTTTAAAAAGGAGTTAATAGCATACATAATCCCTAAACTTTAACTTAAATTCTATTTTAGTTCCTAGTATTTCAAAAGTTTTAATAGAATCCTTAATTGTTCAAAATTGTCCTATTTTGATTCTTTTGTTTGGGAAACCATTTATATTGAAAGTAAATATCAGTTGACATCACATGATAACAACGTATAGTATCTCACATGACAAATGAGAGATTAAAATAAAATTCTCTCAAAGTTTAGGGATCAAAAATGAAATTATTTCAAAATTTTATATATTTCATACATGTCTTATAATAATATTAAATTTAAAATTATATTTGCATATTTTTTTTATAATATAACTTATTAGATAGATTTTTGTTTTAAATAGAAAATAGATATTTAAAACTTAAAATTAAATTAAAATTTTCAAATTCCTTTTTTAAAAATTCAATAAATTTTAAAAAAATTATTAAAATTATTAATATACTCATAAGTAATAAAAAACATAATATTTTCAATAAAAAATTTATTTTTGAAAATATTAAATATTTTTTCCTTTTTAAATATATGTTATGAAATATGTTTTATAAAAAAATAAAAAATGTTTTAAATTATTTTTTTATTTTATATGAATATAAAGTTTTTATATTTTTAAAATGATATGTAATGTCAACAAAATTATTTTGAAATTTTCAACTTAATTTAATTTTTTAAAAATCTAATTTCTATTGAAATATTATTTTATTGATAAATCATATCATAATAAAAATTAAAAAAATATTTTAAGTTATAATATTTCTTAAAATATATTTGAAATATATAAAAATCAATTTTTGTTGAATTATTTTTATGTTTTCCTTTTTTTTTTTATAAAATATATTTGAAATAGGAAAATAAAAGATTTTTTATATGTTAAAATATATATGTTATGGATAGAAAGTAATATATTTTATTATGACTTATGAGTAAAATAATATTTTTAATAAAATTTTTTTTTTGTTTTTAAAATGATTTTGAATTTAAAAAAAGAATTTTAATTTTTAAAAAAGTATTTTCTATTAAAAAAATATAACTAATAAATTATATTACAAGAAAAAATATAAAAATAAAATTTTATATTTAATATTTTATAAAATATATATGAAATATATAAAATTTTGAGATAGTTTCATCTTTAGTCCTAAACTTTGAGAGAATTTTATTTTAGTTCCTCATTTATCACATGAAATGTTAGTTGACATTATCACGTGGTGCAAATGGCATTTTCTATTAATTTAGACGTTTCCATAGATGAAAAAATTAAAATAGGACAACTTTGGGTAATTAGAGATCCGATTAGAACTTTTTAGAGGTTAGGAATCAAAATAAAATTTGAGTTAAAGTTTATGAACTATGGGTGTCATTAATCCTTTTGAAAATGATATATACATATTTTTTTAATTTGAGAATTAAATCCAAGTAATTATTAAAAAAATTTAGAATAAATGAAAATCATATATACATACTATTAAACATATTTACATCATATTTTATTTTTATATAAAATTATTATGATTTTAAATATTAAAAAATTTAAATATTTTACTAATCAATTATTATTTTATTTGACAATGTGCGAATTTAAATTTTTATACAATTATTAAGTTAAAATTTTTAAAATTTTATATTTTATAAAAAAAAAAGTTAACTGACAAAGCTGAAATAATTTTCTAGTATATTTAAAGCAAATAAATTTTTTTTTCAGGGAAATTAGAAAAAGCGATGATCTCATATAAATTTTCATTAATTGATACTATAAGAACAAAAGTATTTATTAAGAAGGATATGAAGAGTTTTAAATTTATAAAAAAATATTTTTTTTTTATTTTTTTAACTCCTATTGTAAAGAAGAAAAAGAGAAATATATAATACTTATAAGATATATATGTATATTTGCTAAGTATAAAAAATTCTCAATTCTCAAAATATTCTAAAATAGTTATTATATCAATTCTCAAAACACTTGCATAAGGTACATTAAAAATATGTACTTAATACTTAAAAAATATTTACATAATTCTTATAAGATATATACATTTAGGTATAATTATATGTACATTTGATGAAAGTATAAAAGTTTGAAAAATATAAATACATTAATTGTTCTATTTATAAATGATATGGTGACATGTTTTAACATCGAAATATATGATTGACAGTAATGTAGCAATCCCTGAAACACTTGTATAAGTATATTAGTACTTTGTATATAATACTTATAGAATATGTACAAAATATTTATAAAATATGTACATCTATGTGTAATTATAAATATGTATACTGAAAATATAAAAATTTTAAAAAATATAAATATATTAATTATTCTATTAATATGGTGAGACTTTTCAACATTGAATATTGAAATATAAGATTAATAAGGTACAATCATACTTGCATATTTTTCATATTTCGTAAAGAAGTTGAACTTTAAAATGATTGAATTTCATTTCATTTCATTTCAAAGTTTAATTATGTTATATTGAGCTTGAGATATGAATAAATTGTAATCTAAGTGAAATTGATATTTCTTCAGTATAATTTTGTTGGGATAAAATCAAAGTGACACAGCCCTCCATGGTTAATGATAATTCTAATTCTTATGTTGTTGGGATAAATCAGAATTGCAGCAAATTTTGTTGGGATAAATCTAATTCTTATTTTTTTTACCTTCAAATTTTAGATATTGATTTTGTTATTTCCTGAAGTAGTGGATTGAATTTACATTTTGAAATTTAACCTGAGCTTGAGATCTGTATAAATGTTAATCTAAGTTAAAGCTGCTAGTTCTTCAGTGTAGCTACTTCCTAAAATTAAGTGATGAAGCTGTCAATACTTTCATAGTAATTCATACAAGCAACAAGAGATTGCATAGAAACAACACTGAACAGCTGATGTTATGTGCAAACTCCTTTGTTTCAAGAAGAGTGCAGACAACCAAGAAATAGGAGCATGTGTAAGCTTATTTTGACAGTTTGAAATAAAAAAAGAAAAAACTTGCTGTTTGATTGTTTGCTTTTGCTATAATTTTCCAGCTTCGAGTTCTTAGTTCTTGGTGCTTTTGTTTTTGGCAGAACACTGCTTTTCTCACCAAGCTTACTTTTGTATTTTTTATATTTAAATCAAATTCTTACACTAACCTCAAATTTAACTAAATTAGTTAATTTATACAATCACCTTTAAGAGCCGATATCCAACAGGTTTCAAACTCTTACAGTAATGCTCTGGTAATTCCTAAAGGATGCTTTTAGTTGTGTAACAACCCATTCACAACTAAACTTTTTGATGAATTCAAAGCAATACTACACAATAATATTATAAACTTCACTAGATAAGTTCATCATACATTAAACACAAAATTAGAAACACAAGAAAATCAAAGCTTAAGATACAAAGCACCTAATCATCATAACCAGCAACCTGTCCATGATCTTGGCCACAACATCTTTGGACTCCTTCAAGACCTTCAAGGCTCACCATGGAAGACCCGTACTTGTTGTTTAGTGCAGTATTTACATTCCCGACAAAATATTCTTGTGGAGTCATGAGCTTAGTTCACTCCATCATGTCATCAGGATCAAAAGTAGAATCCTTCAGCTTCTCCATCTGCACAATCTCCCTTACCCTATTGATTGACTGCTCTCTTATCTTCTCAATAAGATTATGAGCTGCTCTCTTTCTATAAACCATAAGCTGGTAAAATATTTGAGTGGCGCACTAAAACACAAGTCACCAATTTATCTATGTAGTCCAAATCTTTTCAGCAAATTCAATTGGCATCACCTCTCTCCCTCACACACACACACACACACTGCCTTTTGATACAGTTCATTAGCATGAATTGGAAAAGATCAAAGAACGAGAGACTAAAAGAAGATACATTTACAGTATGTAGTTGTTGCCTCGTATATCCATGCTCGCAAACCAGCTGAGACACCTATTTTGCAACCGATCATTCTCCTCCATCAACACCTTGTTCATTGCTGTTAAATTTCTATCACAGTCTGCAACCTTAAAGTCTCTTTTCTTTGCTTCTCTCTACACCTGCACAACTCAATGACAACCTCATAACTAAAATTTTCTAACTCAAAAAAAAAAAAATAATACTACTTATCTAAAAAATACCCAATTTTACCATAGTTTATAACACCAGCAATAAAGAACAAAAACCAAGATCAAGTTTTCCTACCTGCTATTTTGAAACCAAACTTTGATCTATTTAGGTTCAATGTTGAAAAGAATGGGGCACTCCCTTATCAACTGTTGCCTAGGCAAAGAACTTGGCTTGGGGCACTCAGCATAGACTCGTTCCAAAGCCTCAACTTGCTCAGCTGTGTACCCAACATACTTGCCATCATCAAGATGTTTGTTGATGCTAATGCCACTGCCACTTCTGCTCTCCCTGTGTTGGACCACCGCCATAGCCATTTCTAGCTAAAACACGAATGCAAAACCCTATCTTACCTTATATTTGAAAAAGTGTACAGAGAGAGAAAAAGTGAGCGAAAGAAAGAAGCTGTGAGCAGTGAGGTGAGTGATAAAAGAGCTGAATGTTTTGGAGGATTTATTGTCTACAATATATCGATCTTAAAATCAGGTTATGAAATATCATAATATTTTATGATATATCATGATAAATTATATAAAAATAATATAAAATTTTAAAATATAAGAAAAAAGAATAAATTAACAGATAAACATTAAATAAGTATATATAATTTTATTTGATTTATTAATTTAACAAATAAAAATGATATATTTTTTAATTTTAAAATATCAATTCATTTTACAAAATAAAATTATTTAATTATGTTTAATAATATATTTTATACTTTTTTTATCATTACATTTACAATTATTAAAAAAAAATTTTGGGATAAGACATTTCAAACATATTTTATGTCGAATAATATGAATTTTATAATTATTCTCATCTTTTTACGTTAATATTTTTTATAAAATAATCTTTTAATTTAAAAATATCAATTCTTTTACATTGTCAAGTTAATTATTTGTTTTATTTTAATTTTTTGTCACGCTTGTTTTTACTTTCCTTTTTATTTAGAATTATTATAACTTTTTCTTAAGATGTTACTATAGCTCTAGTCTATTTTAGATAAATGATATCAATTTTACGATTATTCTCATTTTTTACATTAACACTTATTTTTTATTTAGAATTACTTTTTATTTATAATAATAATTTTTATGTTATCAATTTAATTATTTACGTTATAATAATATGTTTTTACACCTATTCTTATCTTTTCTTACGTTAGAATTATCATGACTTTTTTTAAGGAGTGACAACACTTATAATACACTTTTATGTCAAATGATATATATTTTATAATTATTCTCATTTTTTTACATATACTTATTTTTTGATTGAATTATTTTTTATTTATAATAATAATTTTTTATATTGTTAACTTAATTATTTACATTAAAAAATATTTTTTTTATGCTTGTTCTTACATTTCATACGTTTAGAATTATCATAACTCTTTCTTATGAAGTTACGATAGTTCTAACTTATTTTACGTCAAATGATACTAATTTTACGACTATTATCACTTTTTAATGTTAACACTTTTTTTTGTTCAAAATTATTTTTTTTATAATAATAATTCTTTTACGTTGTTAATTTTATTATTGACATTACAATAGTTTTTTTTTTATGGTTGTTCTAACTTTTTATTACATTTAGAATTTACAATTTTTTATTAAGATGTTACGACACTTCTAACCCATTTTAAGCGAAATGATACCAATTTTATAATTATTTTTTCTTTTACATAAACATTTATTTTTTGGTTTAGAATTATTTTGTATTTATAATAATAATTCTTTTACATCATCAAATTATTTATTTACATTACAATAATATTTTTTATATATGTTTTGACATTTTATTACGTTTAGAATTATCACAACTTTTTTTGGCCTTATGATACTTTTAACTTATTTCATACCAAATGATATCAATTTTACAGTTATTTTTATATTTACATACATTTTTTAAAACATTTTACATTAAATTATATCAATTTTACGATTATTCTTACTTTTGATGTTAACACTTTTCTTTTGGTTTAGAATATTTTTTAATTATAATAATAGTTTTTTATGTTGTCAATTTAATTATTTATGTTACAATAAAATTTTTCACATTTGTTTTTACCTTTTATTATATTCAAAATTATTATAACTTTTTCTTAAGTACTACAACACTCAAACATATTTTATGCCAAATTATACCAATTTTACTATTATTTTCACATTTTTACTTTAACACTTATTTTTTAGTGGAGAATTATTTTTTTTATAATACTAATTTTTTTACGTTACAAATTTATTATGTTTCAATAATATCTTTTTATGTTTATTTATTTGTTATTATGTTTAAAATTATTACAAATTTTGTTAAGATGTAATGATATTTCTAATCATTTTATATCAAATAATACTAATTTTATTATTGTTTTTACCATTTTACATTAACTCTTATTTTTTTAAAATTATTTTTTATTTATAATAATATTTTTTTTACATTGCCATTTTAATCACTTACGTTATAATAATATCTTTTTATGCTTGTTGTTATCTTTTATTATGTTTAGAATTATCGTAATTTTTTTAAAAAGTGTTACAACATTTCTAATTATTTAACGCTAAATAATACCAATTTTATTATTACTCTCACCTTTTTTATATTAACACTTATTTTTTATTTAGAATTATTATTTATTTCTAATAATTATTCCTTTATGTGCCAAAAATACTATTTATGTTACAATAGTATTTTTTATGCTTGTTTCTACTTTTTATTACATTTAGAATTATCATTACTTTTTATTAGGGTATTATGATACTTCTAATCTAATTTACGTCAAGTGACACTAATTTTATAACTATTCTTACCTTTTTATATTAAGACACTTCTAATATATTTTATGTCAAATGATTTCACTTTTTTACGTTAACGTGTATGTTTTTATTTAGAATTATTTTTATTTATGATAATAATTTTTTTATGTTGTCAATTTAATTATTTACGTTACAATAAAATCTTATGTTTATTCTTACTTTTTATTATATTTAGAATTATTATAATTTTTTTCTTAAAGTATTACAATACTTCTAATATATTTTACGTCAAATGATACCAATTTTATTATTATTCTCACTTTTTTATTTTAACATTTATTTTTTAGTTTAGAATTATTTTTTATTTATAATACTAATTTTTTTACGTTACCAATTTATTACATTTTAATAATATCTTTTTATGTTTGTTGTTTCTTTTCATTATGTTTAGAATTATTATAATTTTTTTCTAAGGTACAATGATACTTCTAATAATTTTAGGTTAAATAATATTAATTTTATGATTATTCTTACCGTTTTATGTTAACTTTTATCGGTTTATTTAAAATTATTTTTTCTTTCTAATAATAATTTTTTTATATTGCCAACTTAATTATTTATGTTACAATAATAACTTTTTATGATTGTTGTTACCTTTCATTACATTTAGAAATATTAAAACTCTTTGTTATGGTGTTACGATAATTCTAACTCATTTTATATCAAATGACATCACTTTTACGACTATTCACATATTTTTATGTTACAATACTTCTAACATATTTTATATTGAATTATATTAATTTTACGATTATTTTCATCTTTTTATATTAACACTTATTTATTAGTTTAGAATTATTTTTTGGATTTAGGATAATAGATGAAATTCCAAAAAACCTATAAAAAAAAAAAGAAAAGCTGATAAAAAAAGTAGAAATCGATAAAGAAACAAAACATTAAAGAAAGAAAAAGCTCAAGGAAAAAAATAAAAGATGTCATAAAAAAGGTAATCAAAAGAAGAAAAATCTTAGCAGTTTTAAAATTCTTTTTATTTTATTTAATAAATAATATTTAATTTAATTAATTAAAATTAAGTTAACAGGTTAACAAGCAATTAAGTATTTTTACAATTAAAAAATTAATCAATGGTTTATATTAATTCTTGTATATCTAACAGTTATTATTTAATTACCTTATAATAAGGTCATAAATTTTAAATTTGCTATAAAAGTTCCCATTTGGCTTAAGAACTAAGATTCTTTTGTTTCTTAGTGGTTCTGGATAGGGTTAATAACATAAAATCGATTTCTTTCTTATTAATTATTTAGAAATGGACTATTTGTACCCCAAAAAACTCCCAATACACCCTAAAGAATTAACTAATAAGAAAATTACTTAAATATTATTAGTTAATTACCTTTTTATCCTTTACACTCATTCTCAGTAAGTTACCGAAAATGAATTTCTGGAAACTTTTTCAATGTACTAAAAATTTATTTTCAAAAACTTCTTAACTCCATTAGAAATTTATTTCCAAAAAGTATTGCAATTATCAAAAATACATTTTCGAAAATAATTTTTTATTTTAGTTTCTTTGTTGCAATCTTTTGATCAATGTCTGTCACAAAAATATCAGATGTCTCTTGCTGCGATTTCCAAACATATGCGTTGTTTTAAATCCAGCAATAAAAACCTTTAATTTTTCGACCAAGCACTATCCAGTTAATAACATTTGAAACATATTATCAATTCTAACAAATGTGCATTTGAAAGGAATCACTAATTGTGAAAAGCGCTCGTGCAAGTGGCTACTGCATCATGTGTAGCAACCAATTGTATGAGGTTATGTTCCATTATACGTGGTGCAACAACCAATCTGCACGAGCACCTATTCACACTTAGCAATTTTTCTCAAATGCACATTGATCATAATTGCAAAATGTTACACATATTATTGAACTGATAGTGCCTGGTAGCCAAAAGATTAGAAGTCCATATTGGCAAATTTGTCAATCTGTTGATGATATAATAAGGTCAATTCTTGCATATTGAAAATTTATTTCGTCTTTATTGGTGACCAAAGGTTATTGTGTATCAAAAATCAATTTTTGAAAGTTTTTGAAAGATTTCAAAAATAAATGTCCGAATACCATCAAGAAATATTATAAATACATTTTTGAAAATTCTTAAAAGTTTTCGAAAGTGGATATCTGAAAAAAGATTCCAAAAATGAATTTTTGATATGTTGAAGAAGTTTTTGAACATCTATTTTTAGAAAATTTTTAATAATTTTTAAAAATTTATTTTCAGAATGCTCAAATCGCTATCCAAAATCTTACTATTAAACTTAAAATTCTAAACATTTTGAAATTAAATATAAAATTAGATGAAAAAATATAAAAAATGATTAACTTATAATTCTAAATTATCTATCATCAAATGGGTAACTAGGACTTGATTTGAGACTCAATTTCTAAAGGGTTTAGAGCTTCGGTGAAGAAGAATAAAGAGAGTGTGAGGTGTTTAAGTTTATTAATAAATTAGTATTTTGATTTGGGAGGAATGAGTGTTAATAATAGGGATATAAATAATACCACTCATTATTTAACTTATTGTTTACTTTTCAGCAATAACTATTTTTATGATATCAAATTATTAAAAGTTAATGGTAGAACGTACTTTACGTAAATACCCTTCTTCTTTTTTTTCTTCCCTTTCGGTCATACTAACCAGTACAGGATCAAACTCTGAAAGGGAATCTGAGGAATTGGGCCAAAGCCCGCGCTCAATTAAAAAAAACATCTAATTAAATATTTGTTTCAGGCGCGAGGCAATCTCTAGGAATCCTACTTCGTGTAGGCCTAAGATTTCTCATATTAAGTTGCCCTGTTATTTTTTGCTATATATATAGAGCAATATTAAACGACAAGATCCAGAAACCATCCCTGTGATTTCAAACAACAACTTATAGCCACCTCAAGCACTAATATTTGCTAGACATGGCAGCAGCTCTTGTGTCAGAGGCTTTTATTGATGGTGAAGAGGAAGAGCAAGGAGAAGCCCTACCTTTGCCAATTGGGTACAGATTTGTTCCCGGTGACCATGAGTTGATTTTGGAGTATCTGATGAACAAAATCATGGGATTTCAGCTTCCAACTAATATTATCAAAGACATTGATTTCTATGACTTTGATCCTCATGAATTTCCAACTAGTAAGTTCTTCCTTTTCCTTTGTTTTCCTTTCACTGGAAATTGAGTCAAAGGAAATCCATAGCTTTTTCGTGCTTGTCAAGAATACTTCTGATACATCTAAACTTTAGGCTCAAGGTATCTGTGTCAGACACTTGTCAGATTTTTCTTTTTTTTAACATAAGAGGCCATAGCTTGGATTTGAACCCAATTTGTTGGATGCCACTTCTTTAGAATCATGAATCAACTGAGTTAAACCGAGTTTGTGTTTTCGTTTTTGGATAACTAATCGAAGCCTGAAGGTCTTAGTCAGAATCAGAACAGACTTTTCTAAATCCTTCTGCTACATAAATATTGAATGGCTACCAGTTGTATAGATGGTATACTATTAATTTACGATATTGTCTTTAAGTTTTTTATTGGTAGAAAAAGCTAATTGTTTGAAATGTTTAGGTGATTTCAAGCACGGAATGAAGAAGAATGCAGCATACTACTTCACCCAAACACAGCAAAAATACTCAAAAACTGATCGAATAAGAAGAACTTCAAGATATGGTTACTGGAAGGCTTGTGGTAAGGAGAGGAAAATTAATCGTGGCTCTGGAATTGTTGGATTCAAGAAAATATTTGTTTTCTACTGGAACAACGAAGTAAATTGGATTAAAAATAAGAAAAGCTCTTGGGTCATGCATGAGTTCAGAGTTAATCCTAGCATTGCTCCAACTGATCAGGCACTGGATGACAGCATCAAGGCCAAGGTAAGTATATCTGATTAATGAACATTACCAGTTTTGATGCATAACAAAAAGTTGTTGCGATTTGGCTAATATTTTCCTGATTTTGATTTGTTTCAGATGCAACGCTGCGTAATTTGCAAGATTGAAAACAAAGACTGGAGCAGAGAATGGCCAGCAGAGTCAGCTGCAAACGAGCTAAAAAAGCTGAGGAAAGGCCAAGCTTGTAACCTGAAAATAGACATTCTCAATAACTAGGATCTATAGTTTTTTTTTTTTCTTTTTTTCACATAATCTCTACCCTTTTTCTTCTTTCTTGTTATTGTTCATTGTCCTCTAGGATTTAAGGTAGCTATGAAGTAGGTTACATAACCTGTGCAAGGCAGGGAAATTTGGTTCCTAATTCACTGTTACAGAGAATTTTTATAAAAGTTGATGGCATTACTTTAAAGAAATTTTCTTCGTTCCTAATTGACACCTAGCTTTTCTCTTCCTTGAAAGAAAGCTGTTATTTACTAGGTTATATTGTCCTTCTCTGTGTTTTCATTTCCCCGCATCAGTTTTTTCTGGTTTGCATGGTTCTACCCAGAAATTAGCTCATAATGCTTATTTCATGTAGGCAAATAGATTTGTTTGACTTTACAAAATCGTGACTGTTGATGTTCATTGCCCAAAATTCCCTCTAATTGTTGTATCTGCGTATTTGCCTGTGTGTGGTTATGAAATATTTTAACACCACATGATTTTTTGTATGATTTTGATCATATACAAAAAAAATTAACAAACCAAACATAACAACAAAAAAAAAAATCTTTATGAATATCACCGGGAGGGTAATCAAATTCAAATCTGAATTCTTGGCAGTTTGACATTTGTCGTGGTGCTGACTCTAAAGGAATGAATTCTTTCGCGGACAATGTTGCTCGATACTGAGTAAAGAAGTGAAATACGGCTTGGAGAAGTGAGCTAAAAGGAGTTGGCGTCATTGTGGACTAATTGAGGTTAAGATCGTTGCTTAATCGTTCCTTTGTGACAAACCATCATTGAAGTAACGAAGGAGAAAGGCTAACGGATTGAACACTTTCTCAAACACAAGTTACAAGCTAAGTTAAGAGCATTCAGTGACTGAAAATTTAAAATCCTCTTGATTGGTTGATAATATGATTTAAAAAAGATATTCAAATAAATTTATTTGAATGAACTGAATGGTAAAAAACATTTTAAAGAATGTTATTTTAATAATTCTGATAACTATATTTTATTAATTTATTTTTAAATTTAATTGGTATAATTATAATAAAATTAAAAAAAAATTCAAGCTTTAATTTCATGAAAAAAAAAATGGAATGCTTATCCTTCTTTATTTGGATATTTAATATTAGGGGTTTGTTTTAGTTTTGATGTTTGTAATGGGCCAGCATCCATCACAAAGACTGAGCCCAATAATCTTTGTGTAAGGCTTTCTAAAACCATTTTGCTCCTTTGAATCTCGATTGTCCCGAGCTACCAATTCCATTGCCCAGAAAAACCAGAAAAAAAAAATGGCGTATTCGCGTGTTCTAAAAACCCTAATCAGATCAACAAATTTGGGATCTACGACTCGTAATTTCAGCCTCGTTAGCAGCCAAATCAGTAATCACACTGCCAAATGGATGCAGGTAATTAATCCCAAATTTGCACTTTTTTTTTTTAAATTTCTGCTGAAATCTGTGGAAGATTAAGGTAATCTTTTACGCATTCTATGGGTTTTAATTGAAACGGTTATAAAATATATATAATAACTTTGATTGATTTTTTATTTTGCTTTTTCACATTTTTGTAGAATTTGAGTTCATTTATCTGGCTCTTGACTTACTAGTATGTCAGTTTGATTTCGTTGATTATTATTATTATTATTGGCCGCTAAAAAGCTTAATTTCAGTTTGCTAAAATGAAAAAACAAAATTTTGGGTTTTTTACCCCTTTTTAATTTACTAAAATGTGGAAATTATTGTCTTTAGAGTAGAGGGTTTTTAATGGATTGCAGTTGCCTTATTTTTTTATTGTTTGTGGTGCTGAACTCTGTATATTGACTGTGTTGAAGCCCTTTTAATCTTTGCCTTAATAGTTACTCGAAGAAATTCAGATTTTCAAGTTGATGACCTGTGTTTTTTTGTCAAGTGTTTTACATCCTGTTTGGTATTCTGAATTATCGAAGACGTGCTGCTTATTATAGTTATCAGCGTGTAAAACAATGGAAGCAACATGAAATAGCTTTTAAGCACCAATTACGTGTTTATAGATAAAGTAGAATGCTTGCCAATGTTTTGTGGAAACATATGTGATATTTGTTTACCACCGATTTAGTACTTCAATTTTGGAGATGGCGTTCAAGTTTTTAATAACCTTGATTAGTTGTATATCAGGGACCTCTTTGTTTCCTCTTTCCATCAGGATAATGAAAATCATTATCCCCTTGAAGATTTTGATGAAGCAGTGATACTTATGAATCCCTTTCAAAGGTTTTTTAATATTGTCTGGTCAATATAGATTTTTCCATATACATAATATGAGTTTGAGTTTTATGTCTTTGACATTGTTAAAGTATTTTTAGTTTTGAATAGGTGCATGATGCATCACATAGTCAGTTTGTTTGCCTTAGTGATTTAATGGCTATATGGCTTTAATTATACTGCTTGTTTCTTGATCCGTGTTTATAAATTCCTTGTTACATAGCCATAGATTTGGTGTAAGCTTAGGTGTGTCTCAATATGATTACCTCGTATTTCTGAAAATAATTTTCATTAATTTGTCATACCCATAAAAGTTCAAAGTGCCTAAGAAAAATGGTGTATTTTAGGGTAAAGACACGTCCATGTAACATAGTACATGCCTGATCGTACATGAAATGTTAATTAAATGATTGGCCTTCACTTCCTCAGATACAAGAGGGCAATGAAATGAAGAAAATGAAATAGAGTGAATAATTTTGAATGTTCACTTTTTCTTTTCTGAATTTGCAGGATACAAGCAAGAAATCTCCAATGGAGTTGATCAACGAAGTCCCTCCCATCAAGGTTGAAGGCAGGATTGTAGCTTGTGAAGGAGGTTAGTGTCTGATCCTTATTTTCCTTCACACTTTGTGATAATCTGATTAGGAGATGAATTATGTACTAGCACAATAACTAACCAAAAATCATACTTCATAAAAATAAACAAATGGCTAAGATGTGTTACCGAAAGATAGTTTTCAAATAAAAGTGAAATAATCCATTTTGTTATCCACAAAAGTTAAATTCTTAAATTTAATTGGTCAAAATTTTGTTTGGCATAAATAAATAAGAGGATATAACCTACATAGTTTGCATGATTTTTTATTTTTTTTTTGCTGATGCTCACAAGTTTTCCTGATCATTGTTGTTTCTGGTTTTAGACAATAATCCTGCTTTGGGACACCCAATTGAATTCATATGCCTTGACTTGAAAAAGCCAGCTGTATGCAAGTATTGTGGCCTGCGCTATGTTCAGGAGCATCATCACTAGAAGTGCTGTGATGTGTTTCTCCGGTTATCGGGATAATTGTTATTATGCGGTAGCCATGGCACTTTTCTTTACCCATATTAATTTGACGTTTTTTTATTCACATAATAAGCGTTTGAAGGTCTCATTTGTTGAGGTATTTCCAAAGTAAATTTGAACCCCTATGCTCAAATTTTCTAATTGCATAATTGTGTTAATATCTCATATTTCCCAACTTGGGTTATTGGTTTCTTATTCCCTGCCTATCAATAATCATGGTGATATTTAATTAGATATGAAGGGCCTATCACATTTTCATGAAGAAACCATATTATCAACTCCCATTGCAATGTTTCATGAAGAAACCTCTAGTGCATGTTTGATATTTTGGCTTTGACGAAGAAATTTTCATGTCAAGTGGAGGACTCCTCCCCATAAACTGAAATAATTTAAGAATACAAACCTTAGATAAGAAAAGAAAACATTACCAGGATTGGTAAGATTCGAATACTTTGTTTGTAAAGTGTAGGTTTGAGTCATATTGTTGGCAATTTCTCTTGGTAAGTAATTTGTAAATTCAATGCAAGTCTGTTACGAAAGATCCTAGAAGAGGAAAGCCTCCTTTCACTCTTTTCTGGTATAAAAAAAATTACAGAAATGAAATCAATAAAGTTCTCCTCGAAGGATACAACAGCATGTTTTCATATTTGAGTTCTTTGTAAGTGATAATCATGCCTTTTAATATTATGGATGTTCATTGATGGAGAAGAAAATGTAATGCCAAACACCTTTTGTAAAATGCCATATGTATGATTTCCTCAATACTTCGTACAAATCAAGGCACTTATTCATTCTCTGAAGCTCGTTCAAGTTAGGGTCTTAAAAGTTATGGCAGAAGATAACCATGGAAATTTGGAAACAAATTGAACAGAACACCTACAAATAACTCGGCATCGAATACACTGAACCCCGTTAGGGAAGTGCTAAGGGTCTCCCTATTCTGCCGATACCAACACCCATTGGATGGGGAAAATAATGACAACATGATGCCCTCAACTCAAAAAAATTGGGCCTTTTAATCTGCCAAACTAATAGGTACGATCAAATTTAGCCACCCCAGTACCAATTCAGCAAAACAAATCAAAAATAAATCAACCGCAACCGCCATCTGCAGCTGCCAGTTTTCTTCTCTGTTGATGTTCTGCAACCTTATAATCTACCACTTCACGGAATAGGCTTGGGTCAAGCACACAATTCTCACTCCCATAAACAGCTGCTTGAACACTAGCCATCAGTTTGGCTATTTCCCTTCCAGAAAATCCTTCAGTTTTAGCTGCAGCTTCTCTTAAGATATCATCAGTCAGTCCCTTGATCTCAATCTTCTGCTGCTGCTTTTTGAAAATATTTTGAAGCATGCCAGATGTTCTCGAGCCTGCCTGAGCTATGTATTTGTCCAGATAGAGCTTTAGCAGTTTGAAGCGTTCGTCTTCCCCAGGCAAAGGGAATTCCAATACTTCATCAATACGATCAGCCACAGCTGAATCAAGATCACCAGGACGGTTTGTAGCAAGAGCAAGGACTATGTCCTTGGACTGGTCACCTGTGCGGAAAAGAAGGGCATTGAGTGCACTTCTTTGAGCTTCACTCATGTAGGTTTTGTTCCGTCTGCAAAAAAGTTACACCAACAAAATCAATATTCAAAGCCAACCTTCCAAATAATGAATGAAGTCAATAATGCCAACAGTCATGTGATCTATTGGTAGAGCGCTGGACTCTTAATTTCAGTGATCAACATTCAAATCCCGATATCATAAAAAATCAAAAAGAAAATGAAGAAATATTTTCATCCTAGGATGGTAACTTTTGTGTACAACAATTGTTATCAAGGAAATTCCATGTCTATTTGCAATTGTTAGCGTAGACTAATTCCTTTTCTGGTTAAACAATCATGAAGGAAGACTGTTTCATGAATAAGAAAAAAGAAACAGAATAAATCATTTCATAAAGTAACTATCCTTAAGACAAGGAATTTGTTTTTCTTATCATACAAAAGAAATTGGCAAGTTTTATGCAAACTTAAGCTCCTTGAGACACCATGAGTAAAGGTGAAACTACATATCAACAGTTTTGTAGTTTCACCTTATCGACAAAAGGAAACCTAAAAGATACTGCATAATAACATATTGAATTAAGTCATACAGGTATAAGTTGCCCAATGGGAAAATCATTCACCACTTGGAACTAAATGGTGTCACTTACTCGCACAAAAATGCATCTGCTTCATCAATGAACAGCAACAAGCCCCTCTTGGACTTCTTTGCCCAGTCAAATAACTGGTGTATCTTTGTAACTGCCTGTGGTCCCAGTGGAGCAACATCTCCACCCGTCATCAATGCATAATCTAATCCCTGAAATTGATATAAAATATCAGAGAATGAAAAGAAATTAACAAAAATGCACCAGATTTCAAACATTTGTCATGAATTATTTTGATGCATTCAAACATATGAAACCAAAAAATCAGGTATCGTCCCAGAGATTTAAAAGTTTCACTTTGCAATTTCCTTCCATAATTAACAGTAGATAGATACTTATAAGTTCATAACCAAATGATTGACATTTTTTAGAACTTGCATAACAGTCCATACACTTGAATGTATACCCAAAGTCTAACATTCTGACTGAACTGAATACAAAAGATGGTCAAAGAACCAAAATATGCATTGCTTAAAATAAATTCTAACATTCCTTCAGAATGAAGACATGAACTTTTGCATAATAAAAGATAAATAACTGCTAGCAAAAATGGCATAATGAAGGTATAAGAGCTCATACAGATTTATGAGCCAGTTCTCTTGCAGCCATTGTTTTTCCAGTTCCCGGAGGGCCATAAAAAAGCATGTTCCTAAATGGAGCTTGGTGGGCTTTTGTATTGGCAGTTGCACCAGCTAGCTGTTGAATTCGTTTTTGAAGAGAAGGGTGTAAAATCACATCACCAAACCCACTTGAAGGTGATATTTTATTGCCACTGCGTGATATAGAACTCATAAAACGTGAAAAGATGCCAGACCAAGGATACTTTCCCCTGGAAGATTCTCTGATAAGTGATGGCTGTCCCAGTATTCTATCCACATAGCCCCAAATCACCCTTGCACCTTCTCTGCATCAAAGGAGTGGAAAATGTAGAAGCAATTACTCTCACAATTATGACAGATAAATAAAGTAACAATTAACAGTGGCATATTCTGATAAAAGAATAAAATGACGCACACGGATGGAATATAACTTCTTGAATAGTTTGAATCCAGGTCCTTTTATTTCACTAAGTCTTCCAGGAAATACAGAGAGAACATACAAAAATTCTTAAGGAAGCTTTATATCTAAAAATATGCCTAAATTTTTTTCCTACCATTAGATAGAACTTTGGGCAAAAGAAATAGTTATCCAAGACCCATTCATTTAAAATAAGGAATAGAAGAGTAATAATTGGTAATGACTCAGAATACAATGAATGATTCTTTGCTTCAAAATTTGTGAGACTACACTAGCAAAATAATACCAAAAAAAAGTGAGGTATGAATGGAACACACCCATCCATGTTAGAAAGTATTTTCAAATTTATTCATGCACAGATACATATGCACGCACACGGCAAAATGCAGTTGGAGTATAACTAAAGCAGCCAAGTTTTAAGTGGCGAGTCCTTTGAGTTCTTTTTCTCAGTTCAAAGAATCAATTTCTTTCACAAATTCCAAGGTGGTGTTTCCTCTCATTTGTCCTTACCAAAAGAAAATAAAATCTAGAAATTGAGTTCTCTTATACTCATGTAAGATATTTTTTTGTGTGAGATTTCTTCAAATATCCACAGCCCAACAGGGAACTCAATAGAGAGTTTACAATATCTGAGAACTTGGCATCAAAAACATCAGAATTTTTGTGAGGCATTCAGTTAAACTAGAAAAACCCAATCCCAAGGGTAAAGGAACAAAACAGTAACCATTGCCAGTTACTATTTTACAAATTACAACAATGTTATGTAAAAACAAAAGAAATCTCCTAGGGATTTTTTTTTTTTTGGCCAAAGAAAGAATATCTTTTAGGGGTATTTAAGCAAAGCAAACATGAATCTCCTTAAAGCAGAAACAGGAAATATTCAAGAAAAGTAATTTAATCTATATTGACACAAGAACATTGGGCATTGAATTGATTTAATGAGCTTCTTGAAGCCAACTCACCAACACCTCAAACACATACATGTTAACAGACATGGAAAATACAAATATTCAAGCAAAATCCATCATTTACCTTGTAGTGTAAATTCCCGCTGCAAGGGCAGTCAACCCTCCAACAGCCACAACCAGCTTGTTTTGATCTGTCAAAATGGCTCGCAAACCACCTAGAAAAAAGAAAGATGCGGTCCATATTAAGCCGTACCTTCTTAACCAGTAAAAGATAAACAAATGGAACTTAAACAGCATATCAAAGTCATCATTCAGCTGAAATTCTATTTCAGGCCACCAGAAGAATACATTATTACATAAATAAATAAATAAACAAATGACCCCTTTGTGGTTAGTACAATAACAAAACCTAGAAGCAAAAGTCAATCAGTGCCACAATTTTCTTCTACTAGTTTAGATCATACAGAAACTAGAAAAGACAGAGAGAATGGCAACTGCCTCCTTTTCCCTCCATAACATATGCACAAACTTTTTAAAGTTACAGCTATATTAGAAGAGAATATTAAAAATGAGAATGTCATTTTCAGAATCTATTTGTATAAAGCTTCCTACAATGATTGAGTGCATATTATTGAATTGATACCTCCAATATGGTCAAAAGTAGTATTTATCGCAGCAACCCACTTCTCTCTTTCTGCATTTGCGCGATCTACAAGTATGCGCCGATTAACTTCTTCAGCAAGCTTTGCTTCATGGGCTCTCCCTTCTGCTTCTGCCATAGCTCTCACTCTGATTGTTTCACGTTCGATCTCAGCTTTTTCCCTCTCTGTTTGTCGCCGCTGTGCTTGAATCTGTTCTTCTGTAGCTCGTCGAGCTTGCTCCTGTCTAATTGCTGATTCCTCTTGCAGTTTTACTAGCTCTTGATTCCTTGACCTTTGGAATTCATTTTCTGCCTACAAT
Organism: Durio zibethinus; assembly: GCF_002303985.1. The sequence continues at coordinate 6,514,646 of NW_019168004.1, forward strand.
AACATAAAACATTTACATTCTTTTCCATATATGCTAATACATGGTAACTAGTTTGTGAATACAAAAAGATCAATATATACATGCCTGCATCCTCTTCCTTGCCAATTCATCCTCATAACGAGCCATCTGTGACTTTGTTTGGGCTTGATGCTGAGTTAGCTTCTTCTGTTCATCATATATTACCCTTTGTCTCTCCTGCCAGCAACCAAGTAGATATTCAAAAACATAGAAATATGACATCACCATAACAGACAGTTCCAGATGCAGCATAACATTGGGAAGCAAGTTTAGAAAAGAAAAGGGTAAAGCACACAAAATGTAGAACATTGTGTTTCCAAATCATAGTAAACCTTACTATTTTAATGACCAAAGCCCAGACCTCCCAAAAGCCATTAAGTATAGTAAATAATTGCTGTCAGTACAGAAATAAGGAAAAAGTTTGCTAACAAATTTAAAAAACATATTTTCCTGCAGAGACTCAACACCAGAAGAAAGGAGCTTCACGTGAAAAAACTACAAAATCATTGGAATAACCAAAATTCGCCAAATATATCCATGGAAAAGCTGAAGTAGATAATCAAGTGCTAGCCTTCCCATACTGACTTAATCACACAACTAACCATGCAATGTAATACCAAAAAGCTCCACAGCCCGATGTGAGAATCCACTCAGGAGAATTTATATTAAAAACTAGTTGTAGCTTAACGCAATATAAAACTTCTACTAACTAGAGGTATATCATATGCAATAAGGGAAAGGTGAATTAAAATAGAAAGAATTTCCAGGTTGCAACTTAAAATGAGACTCTCATGCTTAAAGGATTCAAGAGAACACAACAAAACTAAGAATGTCACACTCACCACCAAAATAAATACAATAGAGCAGATTGACCTTGATGTTATTAAGGAACAACATTGGCAAATTCATAATTAATCTTTAAACCACCAACTATATTAATTGATTGACCATAAGGTACCAACATGAGGAAAGAACTTCAGAAGAGATCTTACAGTTTCAGCTTGGGCTTGCATTGCCTTAAATTCTGCAGCTCTTTCAGCCAACTCTGCCTGCCTCGTCTCTTCTTGCTTCTTCATAAGTTCAAAAGCCTACACCAACAACAAATCAAAATTTTTACCACTTTAACAAAATGAACAACCAAAATTACAGAAAATATATATATATATATATGTTAAATAAGTCAATCCTCCTCTGAACTCCGAAAAGGAAAAATCCAAACCAATTGAGTCAGCAACTAAACATTAAAAAGAATATACCGCTTGCATAAACTTTACGTAAATCCCAAAATCCCTTCAAAACCCTTGTAAAAATACAAAGCCAAAGAAACCCACTTTAAAAAACGCCTCAAAAAATCAAAATCAAATCTCTAAAACAACCAAAAATAATAATTAAAAAAAAGGCTTTTTGGAAGCCAAATCTGAAACCTTTTTGGCATTAGAGGAGCTGCTGATTTCCCTCAAGGCCTGGGCTCCTCTCTCTAAAGCCTCAGGATCAAATCCAGCCGAGGACGTCCGTGGATTATCATTCCTAACCCTAACATTCCCAGAAGCCCCCTTATCAGCCGTAGATGCCGGTGAAGCAGACGGCTGTGATTGCAATTGTCCAGCAGAAGACTGAGGAGAACCTGAAGAAGAAGAAGGAGAAAGAGAAGAAAATACAGGAAAATTGAAAGATCCATCAGCATAAGCAACGTTGTTATTGGTTTGGGATAAAAGAGAAGAAGAAGCAGAGCCTGCTGCAAAAGCTGAGATTAGCCCTTTTGCATAAGTTTTTGCCATTTTTGTTTTGAACCAAAAAAAAGTCAGATTGCTTTAGGGTTCTAAGCCGTTTATGTTAGAATTATTGGCCTGAAATTTCAGATAAATTCCCTCTTTCCATAGAGAAAAAGAAAAGTTTGTTGGGAAGAAAAAGAGAGGAGCAAATGAAAGAATAGAAGGTTCAGGGTTTTAGTAGGGTTTGTGTTTCTAGGGTGGAATGGCGATTTTTGGCGGCTGGGTTTTTACTTTTCCTTCTTTGGATTGAACCGGATCCCGGTTGAACCCAGTATAGAACTCTTTATTCATGTATGAAATAGTTTTTCAATTTTTTTAAGAAAAGGATTATGATTATTTTTGTATAACGTTTTAGATATTTCTATACTAATGATACATTGTAACAAGATTTAAATTTTTAATTTAAGTATTTTCAAATAATAAGGCGTTTGGTTTGCTAAATTTGAAATTTCAAAAAAAATTTAACTTTTAAAAAAATTATCAATTTTTGATAAAAAGTGATTTTTTTTATTACGAGAATATGATATTTTTATATTTAGCTCGTAAAATCTCAAATTACATAGTAAATTTTTTTATTATAATATCATTCATTATATGTGAATAACACGTGATAAAAATTATAATTTTTAATTATGTTATTAAAAATAACATATCACAATCATTAAATGATAAAAATAAAAAATATTTTTATTATTTTATTTTGTTAATAACAAAGTCGTCTATTATAAATAAAAAATACAAAATATAATAAAGAATAGAGGACGTCTTTGTTATTATAAACACAATCTATGAGCAATAAAAAATGTTTTTTTAAGAAGCAAGACGTTTTTGTTATATAAATCTCGTAATAAATAATAAATATAACGTTTTTATCACTGTAAATATAGTGTTTGATAAAGAAATAATCATTACGTTTTAATTCATACACAAACATGACGTTTAGTTTTATAAACATTGTTTTTAAACAAACACCGCGTTTTTAGTATTACAAACGCTATGTTTGAGAAATAAATAAGCATGATGTTTAAGTTTAATAAATGCAATCTTTGAATAAATACGATGTTTTAATCATTATAAATGTAATTATATTTTTATAATAAGAAACATAATTATTTATTAGAGAAATTTTATTTTTATCAAATACTATTTTTTTTACATAAAAATGTAGTTAAAAATATCATAAATATTTTATTTATTATTTTATTATTATTTTACACTATCAATTACGTGTCATATGTGAAAAAAAAAAAAACGTGAAGCTTATGAAAATAAAAAAAATTAAAATCCTAAATAAGAAAAATTTTACTATTTTTTTTTTAAAACATTGTTTTTATTATAAATAATCTATTACATATGTAATTGTGTAACAAAAAATGTAACTTTTCATGTCGGATTAAGTCTCAATTTATTTTATAATTTACGTTGATTTTCAAGAATAAAATAGACGATAACAAATTATTATTGAAGTAAAAAATGAAAGAAAATTTACTTTCCTTCAATAATCTTAAAAAACCTCAAAAAGATATAAATTTCTAATTTCAACTATTATTCTTTTTTATTATTATTAAAAATTTTAAAATATCTTCAAAATTAAATACTATTAATCAAATTAAGAAATTAAAATATCAACAAGTGGTTGGTTTAATTGGTTAAAGTTCGTCATCTTCAATAAAAAATTTTGGGTTTAAATCTTGTATATGATCATTTGTTAGGATTATCTCAATATATGACTTACAACCATCTGTCTTTGATTATTATGTACGATATATTTTATCTTAATTTGAGAGACTGAATAATTTATCTACTCTAAAATTTTATTGTTTATCAAAAAATTAAAAAATTAAAATTATAAAAAACAAGATTTCAATCAAATAAGCGAACTTTCTCCAAATAAAAGTTTTATGAGAGAGAGAAAGAGAGGATATAAAAGATCAAGTCAGCTCTGTTGAAAGTCACTTAAAAACTATTTACACTTAATGGTTTAAAAATTTTAAAATTTAAAAAAAAAATTTTCTTTTAAGAGGAGCATACCCTACATTAAAGAGGGAAAGGAGCCGAAGACCAAAAAAAAATTAGTTATTATTTTGAGGTGACATGATCTCATAGTCTCAAAAGACAGTAAAATATATCTTAAAAAATTTCGGACTTCTTAACTGGACGAACTAAGTGAGATCGAACTTTTAAAAGACCGACCGCACCTGATCTGGACTATGGATACCTGTAATCAAAACAAACTTTTTTTTTTAAACGGAACAAGGTGAAATTGGCAAAATATGGCTATATGAATTAATACAAAAGGTGAAATTGAACATAAGTCTTTAACAATCTGGTTCCAAGTGCACACTAAAGGTGTCCATAGAATAGAACCACAGTTTGATCCGATCTGACTGGAACCTAAATTCTCATTGTCTCCAGGATCTGAAGTTCATTTCATAATCACTTCAAATGGACAAGTTATATTTATAAGTGAAGAAACTTCTTCCATAAACAGATATTTATGTTGAAGTTTAAGCCTTCAAAAGATTCTTTCTGCAATGTTTATATAATTAAGGAAGCAATTCAAAGAATGATTTTTCTCTTTGCATACAAGAGAGAACATTACAAGTTCAAACTTAAACTGTCTGTCTAAATCTAATTCCACTCTTACAAGTTGAGCTGAAACCTCAAAGTGACAAGAATGGCTTTGATTTCCCTCTTATTTTAAGAACACCGTCGAACAAATTACAGTACAAGCATGGACAATTTTGAGAAAAAAAAAACTGATATAACATAGGATTGATGGCATATTGATTTTTTTGATTCCAAGATTTGTTTTGACACAGAAAATCTAAGTAGAAAAATCACCGCTGTGCCTGATAAATTGAAAGCCAAATTTGATTATAGAAGGATTTTTCATGGCTGGGTAGTGACTGTTGCAGCCAGCTTGGCTCTGAGATCTTTTCTCAATATCTTTCCTGAAGGAGACTTGGGAATTGCATTAACAAAGTGCACCTTATGCAATCTCTTGTAATAAACCACCTGTTTTGGGGAACAAAACAAAGGGATTAATTCCATACTTGATTACACTCATGAAAGCCGGAAATGTTGATTTCTGTTTGTCTAATTAAGGAATATTTGCTTCATACCTGTTTAGCAATGAATTCTTTGACAGCTTCTTCAGTAAGTTCAAAACCATTTGATCGAACCACAAATGCAACAGGAACTTCGCCAGCAACTTCATCTTTTTGCCTGTTAAGTTGCAGATGGTGTGAGTTAGAAACCGATTAAGCTGTGGCAAAACTACGTATCTAAATTAGAGTAAATGTCAGCTGTGATTCCTAACAGTCGACTTTGCCGGTTAGTAGAGTGTTAGACTCTTAATTTCAGTGATTAGAGATCAATTTCTGATAACTTCAAGGACAAAAAAAACTGGCAGCTCCAATAAAAATTAATTAAACAATTTGGAAAGTACATACGGCACTACAGCTGCATCTGCAATTGATGGGTGGCTCACAAGGAGTGACTCAAGCTCAGCCGGTGGCACCTAAACAACAGAAAAATCAGTGAAAATTATGCAACTTATTAACCAAGGTTGCTGTTGTCAATAGCAAAATAACAAAGAAATTAACATACTTGGAAGCCTTTGAATTTGATGATTTCCTTCACTCTATCAACAATGAAAATCTCATCATCTTCATCCACATAACCTATGTCACCTGTATGAAGCCAACCATCCACATCTATGGTTGTTTCTGTGGCCGCAGTATCATTCAAATAACCTATAATTTGTGTATAAAAAATGTTAAATGGTCCCACGATTTTTAGAGATCAAACAGTTTCGAAGATACATTTTTTACTAAACCTTTCATGATTTGGGATCCACGGATGCAAATCTCGCCAGGTTGATTGTAGCCAAGGGAGCAGCCGGTTTCAGGGTCAACGACCTTAAGCTCTGCATTCCTAACCACTGTGCCACATGAACCAGACTTGGTTGGAAAGGGGTGCTTTGCAAATCCTAGGCACATTGACAGAACTGGTCCAGCCTCTGTCATTCCATATCCCTAGATTTGTCGGAAAAACAATAAACTCAATCCATTGTACAAAGTTCAATATAATTATGTAGATACCATTGTATGATACGCATCATGCACCCAAAAAATAAAACTTTTTTAGTACAATATTAACTTCCAGAAGTGGGAAACCTATGAAAAATGCCCATAAATGCTCATTAGAGATGCAGATGACTGAGCTTTTAAACTTTTGCGTCAAGACCCAATGAAGCCCGCATTACAAGAGGCCGACCCTACACTTGGCTGGCTGGCTCCAAATTCAACAACAATTCCATTATCTTTTGTCAGTTAATGGCTTAATGCTGAGAAGAGAAGCGAGCACCCACTGCCCACTGCCATGCATTCTGATTGGGACCCCATTTATATTTCAGACTGAAAATGTTGCTATCCACCCTTGTTTTTGGGATCTTGCACATGACTTTGGGCAGCCTAATTTTTTTCTTGTTTTGTTGCATGACTTTGGGCAGTTTCAACTTTGTTAAATCATTTTGTTTCTTTTGGTGATCTTTTACCCTTTGTGCATCCATCGTACTAATTATAGTTATAAGCTTTTTAGTTAACCAACTGTCCAAAAACAATTATAATTGCCTTGTTCTAAAGACCTTCTATTTGATGATTTGGGTATTTTATTTATAGGGACAGCTACCCTCATACCACAAAGTACTGAAATTTTGTTCAATAAAAAGAAAAAGGAAAGTAACTAAAATTTGTAATGGTCCTAACCAAAATAGTGCCCAAAGTATCAATCTAGATAAGTTAAATTTAATTAATTTAGATTTTTTAAGAAAAAAATTCTCTAAGATTAAAATAAAATTATCATTTATTCTTTTTTTTCTTACTTAAAATTATCAAAATTTAAATTCTAGTTACTTAAATCTAATAATTTTAAATATGATATGAAAAAATACATAAAAATCATATGATTTAAAATTTTGACACAAATTGTATATGAGTTAAAAAATAAAAAATTATACTTCATATTTAACATGTCAATATAAATTATAATACGATAATTTTTATATTTTATATAGATTTGATACAAAACAGACACGACACTATATACACAAATTATCAAGCCTAACTAAAATTAAAACTAAAAATTCTACCAATATATCCATAAATCTATTTAGATTTAGTATCTAATACACTATTGTGTAAATTTTTTATTTCACAAACAATATTAAAAGATTAAAATATGTTATGTTTTATTTTTAATTAATTTTTAATTTTTTAAAATATACCTTAAAATATATATATATATCATCCTCTTAAATATACTTATGAAATCAAAAAATTTTACAGCAAATTTGATAATTTCTTATCTATTTAACTAATTTATTTCAGTTTATGATAAAAGTTATTGGACCATATATAAGGAAAACACATCCTAGTTCTCAAGAAAAGCCTCTGCACTTTTGGGCTTATATTTAGTTGAAACAATTTTTTTTAAATAGTTTTAAAGATTTAAATGCGCCGCATTTTCGAGCCACAGCATCCATCAAATTCTCACTTTAGTTTAATTGAGGGGGCACGTGGACAAAATTTTGTGGGCTTTATCTCATCTCAAACAAAAGCTTCAGGTCGGCAATGTATCATTAGACTCACGTGACCTCTCAACATTCTTCTTCTCACTTTTACCCCTTTAATGCATATGAAGAGAAATGTTAAAAGAAAAATTAAAAAATAAACATTTTTACTCTTATTAAAACAAATAAATCATTCTAAATTAAAAAAAAAAAAAAAGAGAAACTGATAAATGTGAGCCAAGTGTAACAATTTACAAGATTGTTCATTTTTCTAAAGATATAATTTTTTTTTATTTTTCTATCCACTTTATCAAATAAAGTGTAAAAAATTATAATTTTTTGTGTTTGAAACTTGAATTAATTTTTTTAAGTCCATTTAATATTATCCATATAAATACAAAATAGATTTGTCAAATTTTTGGATTTTGAACAAAATTTTTAAAACTCAAATTTAGTTTGATCTTGTCATAATTATTATTTAGTTAATAAAAAATTTTTGTATTTTAATTTTAATTTTAAAATAAATTTAAAATATTAATATTTTATTCCAAAAAAAAAAAATCTCCCCAACATTAATCAGGAGTTCTGAAAGGTATCGTTCACATATTTAAAACTATTATAAAAGTATTTTAAAAAAAGAAAACTATAATAAAAGCTATTTTTATGAACCCAAAATAAAGTGATGCTAACTCTTTTATGTACAAGCATGTGTCATTAATCTTTAGTCATTTTCATGTAGGTCCTACCCTGCATGAGTGACATCTGAATCTAATTATTTCTTTTGTTTTTTACCAATAATTATATGTTTTTTTTTATGCTCTAAACTATAAAAAAAAAAAAAAAATAGCTTCTATTTCAGAGGCCAGTTTAATTTTAAAAATTTTTTTAAATAAAAAAACTCTAACCTTTTCTTTTGTCACTTCCTTGTAGTTATTTGATTATCAAAATAGGCTTGATTAATTCTCGTAAAATATCAAAACACCCCTACTTTCTTAACCCGCCTAATTTCTATAACCCAAAATCTAAAAAATAAATAAAATTCTTCCATCTTATTGTCTTTGCTCTTTTTTTTTTTATAGATGTCTAATTTTTTTTATTTTTTATATAAAAGAAACTATAATTTTAAAAAATTTATTATAAATATTAAATTTTAAATTTTAAATTTATTATACTTTATTTTTTAAAAATTATTATATGAATCGATTAAATTATTTTTTATTTAATTTTTTAAATATTGAATTCGTAACATTTGTATATTTTAAATTAATTTTTAATTTTATTTTACTTTTCGATAATAAATAATATTAGTGTACATCAATATTATAAAAAAAATTTATAATATTAAATATATAAAAATAAAAATATTATGCTTGAAAGTTAAACAAGAATAAAGATTTAAAAAACGGAAAGAGTATGGAGTAATGATTCTTCATTTCACAAAATTATGAGTCTGTTCTTGCATGAACTTCAGTTAAGAACTGCATTAATGAAAACAAAAAAAAATAAAACGGCTAACCTGACCCAAAACGGCTTGAGGAACCCTTCCCCTGAGAGCCCCTTCGAGCTCTTTTCCAAGCGGGGCAGCCCCTGAAAGTACCGCCCTGATTGAGCTCAAATCAAACTGAGCCACCATCGGATTCTTAGCCAACGCCAACACCAATGGTGGCACCACCGCTGCCACCGACACTTTATGCCTCTGTATCAGCTCCAACAATGCCCCTATCTCAAACTTCTGCATTAACAGAACGGCAGCTCCAGCTCTCAAGGAACACAACAGCACGCTGTTGAGTGAGTAAATGTGAAACAAAGGCAAAACACATAAGACAACATCGTCATGTTTCAAATAAAGATTAGGGTTCTCTCCATCTACTTGCTGAGCTACGCTTGTGATCAGGCTTTTGTGAGTTAAAACCACTCCTTTCGGTAACCCTGTTGTTCCTGAAGAGAATGGTAAAGCTACAGGGTCATCAGGGTCAATGGAAACTTGAGGGATCTCATTCTCATTTGCCTCTGATAACACTGTGAAATGTAAACAGTTTTCTGGAGGGTCATCGATGGTGATCACCTTGAAATCTTCACCTATTTTGGGGAAGTTTTCATTGTTATTGGTGCCTTTAAGCTTGTCTACGTATTGGGATTGTGTGATTATGAGTTTGGCTCGAGCAGCTTTGAATTGCTTGAAGATTTCTGTCGATGTGTAAAAAGGGTTAGCCGTAGTGGAAACTGCTCCTATCATGGAAGCTCCCATGAAAGAGAAGACAAATTCAGCACAGTTTTGCAGGAGAATCATGATGACATCGCCCTTTCGAATGCCTAAATTGGACAAACCAGTTGCAGTCCTTTGAGCAATCAAGTGAGTTTCGGAGAAAGAATAGGTTTTGCCAGAGGATCCACAGGTCAAACATGGTTTATCAGAAAAACCCAAGTGGCTTTCAAAGCAGTAAGTATGGAGAGGCTGGTGATTTGAGATTGGAATGTCAGGCAATTTGGACCTGAAAATGTGATCACCAGCAGTTTCAGGCGAAGGTTTTGACGGAGGAGGAGACAAAGAAGGAGAGAGCTCAGGCTTTTGGGGTTCAACAGGATCAGCAATGGATATCATGGTCATTGGCTTTGACGGGTGTCTCTTGTTTTAATCTGTCGGAATAGTTTTGCTTTTGTTCGTGAAATGGCAGTAGAAGAGAAGGAAACAGGAAGAGGAGAGAGGGGTGGCTTAGAGGGGAAAGCCAGGAAAGAAATGAGTAACAAATATAGGGGAAGAGGAGGGGTAGGTAGAGCATATGGCTGAGCGAAGTGGGTGGATTTGGGACGGAAAGTGGGGTATCTAAAGCATGCCCATCTCTCGTTCAAATAGACACCAGACACCCACGGCCTTGTTTCTACATCAAAGCTGCCCTTGCCTCCTCCTACTTACCTACCTCCCTCTCCTCACATCTTGGGCTTTTTGGCTCTTTCTTGCTACTGTCGCACCTTTTCTTTGTTTGATTCATTCATTCCAAACTACGTAGTAGGTAGGGTTGGTACGGGGACGGGGGTGAGTTTTGTTTATTTCGAATTTGATTTGATTTTATTTATTATTAAATTTGAATTTGATTTTGATTCGATATCATATAAATCGTATTCGACTTCGATTCGATTCGATCTGAAATTAATAAAATATTATTTTTTAAATAAAAATATTTAAAAATATCATTATATAAATATATAAATATAATTAATTAATTAAAAAATAATTTTTTATATAATATCAGGTCGGATTGAATTTACCTAAACTCCGAATTCGATTCAACTTCGATTGTTTCATAACTTTACCCGATCCAACCCAAAATTCGAATTTTAAAAAAAAAAATTATTTTCATAAAGTCGGATCGGATCAAAATCTGTCTGAGACGGATTGGATTGCCAACCCTAATAATAGTTCTTGAGAACTCGAGGAATATGATTACTTTCTAGGATTTGGTGGCTTTTATTTATCACTGTTTTTTTTTCTCATCTTAGACATTTATACACAATCCGAAGACATCTTGCAAGTAAAATTGGTGACGTAACCAAGATTAGATAGTAACTTTTTATTTATTTTTTGAGTTACGAAAAGTCCGAACTTAGAAATTTTTAAGTTAAATTATATAATTAATCCTTATATTTATATGAAATTTGAATTTTAATATCTATAAAATAATTTATAAAAATTCGATTCTCTTACTAATTTAATTTAATAATATTAATCCAATTGATAACATTATTACTTAATTTTCGTTAAATTAATTGACATGATCATTGATTATATTGACGTGATATTAACTTACTAATGTGATAATTATGATTAATAAAATTAATTATTAAATTATACAAATGATTCATGTATTTATCAAATTTTAAAAATTTAATCCTTATACTCTAGTGAAATTTGAAATTTAATTCTTATACTTATATGAAATTTGAAATTTAGTTACTCTAATATAAAAAATATTTTGAATTTTTAAAAATTTTCTATTTTTTTAAAACAATAAATTTTAAAAATTATTACAATATTCTCTTATAATATTATATCATAATATTAAAAAATCTATCACAATATTCAGTCACAATTTTCATATATTGTCACAAATTGTTACAATTTTTTGTCATCTATATAAAATCCTATTATTTTTTCTGTCACTATTTCTTGTTACATTATCGTAAAATATAAATCTTTTATTAATTTTGTTACACTTTTTTCTGTTACAATTGTAATATATTATGGTCATATAAAAAAAAATGTTGAACCAATCTATTAAAAATATATCACAAATTTATCAATATATGATATAAATTTGTTACTATCTAATTTTAATAAAATTATTATTTTTTATTAATTTATCTAATGAATTAGTATTATAATTACATTTTAAATTAAACCCTATTTAAATGATTTTTTATAATTAAATATAAGTTCAAGATTCTAAATATATTAAAATAATTTACTATACTTAATGTGTGTTGGTTTTAAAGTTAATCTTATTATTTAATTTAATATAATTATTTAAATAATTTTTTTTAAATCGAATTAATTGAAAGTTCTTATTATGATACATGATATTAATGTTTTGATTTATCAAATAAATCATTTTTTTTCTTTCATTTTTTTAGGATTTAAAGTTTGTTCTTAAAATTGATAGGAGCTCGTCTATTGTAAGAATCTAGATTTGAATGTTTTATTTTGTTCAGTTGAATGGAATGATCATTTCATTCATAGTCTATTTTGGATTCATTACAAATGCAACTCTATTCAATAGTTTGATTTATTATAAATTTTGTTATATGATATATTTATACTAATTAAAATAATATTAACTTTCATATATTAATTTAAATTATTAATATTATAATTGATTAATATAAATTATACTAATATTATTAATATGATATTATTAACAATTAATTATATATAATAAAAACTAATATATTAAAGGAATTAAAATATTTTTAAAAAACAAAAAAAATCAAAATATGTTTTATATTGGACAGATTAAATTTCAAATTTTGTGTGAGTATATGAACTAAATTTTAAATTTTATGCAAGTATAGATATTAAATTTTAAATTTAGTATGAGTACAACGACTATTTATATAATTTAATAACTGATTTTACTAATACCAATTATCGCGTTAGCAAGTGAATGCCACATCATAAAGATTAATGTCATGTCAATATGATCAACGGTCACGCCAACTAATTTAATAGAGAGGAAGTAATTTAATGAAAATTAAATAATACTATTATCAATAAGATTAATGTTATTAAATTAAATTAGTATGAAAATTTAATTTTTGTAAATTATTGTATAAAGACTTTCAAATTTCATATAAGTATAATAATTAATTACATAATTTAATTAATTTTTAAAAAATTTAATATTATCAAGTGAATAAAATTTATTTTTTAAAATTTATATATCATATTAACAATGTCATGTGACATTATCATATCGATATGTCACATAATACTTGATAACTAATGTGATATTGTCATGTTATCATATCGATAAAAATTAATAATTAAATAATAAAAAATATTGACTAAAATTTTAATAATTAAATGAATACTTTAAAAACACAACTATAATTAAGTTATCAACGGTATATTTTATCCTAAAAATATTATAATAACAATGTTCAAATATTTAGGTCAATAATAACGGCATGTATCTCGATCATTAAAAAAAACTAAGTTAAAAATTCAAATTACTCCCCAGTGAAAAAGATTAAAATAAGAGGAACAATAAAAATGACTAATGGATTACTTTTCTTATCGTCGGTGTAACGCAAATGCTGGATCACATGTTTGGTTTGTAATCTGTTTTGGTTTTGCATAGTAACTTGAATTATTCCCAGCTAAGTGTGGGGTTTTTTTAAAAAAAATTTTATAAAAATAATTTTAAATTTAATAATAATATAAAATAATTCAGATTATATTTTATTTTTCCCCACCACTTTCATTATTCATTTTTTGAGGGTTTAATTCTAAAATTATATATTTCTCATCCCATATCCATATCATCTTTTTATGGTATTTAATTTTCAAATTAAAAAAATTTTAAAAAGGTTTTGAATCCTAAATTTTTTTTAAAATTTTTTTTACTTTCCCTTTTATGTGTGTGATTGTATTATAAAATTTTTGAAATTTTTTTTATGATTTATAGATGGAAAAGGTATTTAATGAGTCTATATTAATATTCTGTTTGGTTATTTATGTTCTCTTAATCACAGATTAATAATTAGTTATTCAATTGAAGATGAATGGGTAAAAGTCTAAATTCAAAACTAGATATTAGTCTTTCATCACATATTAAATATGTAGTTTGATTTTTTTAGGAGAATGGTAGTAAGATGCTGCTGCTCTTGTCGTCTAAGGAAACATCTCGCCCATAATTTGAATAACTCTCCAATTTTTTGGTATTTAACATTAAATTTTTTTAAAAAAATAACACTAAAACTAATATTCAAAGAAGATAAATACTCATTTGACTTTGTATTATACATTTTTGGTTAGTTTGATATATAAAAAAATAGTTGATATTTTAATTTTTATTTTGTCATCCACTTTGGTATATCGAATTAATATAATTAATTAATTGGTTAAAGTCATATAAATATCTAATAAGATGCTAATACATGTAAAAAAATAAAATTTAGTCACATCATATATTATCACTTTAGCATTGAAAGAAAATTTTTAAAAATTAAAAAATTTAAAAAAGTTTAAATTTAATTAAATTTTGAAATATTTTTAAAAATTAAAAAATTATGATAATTTAAAAAATTTTAAAAATCTCAAAATTTTAATAAAATTTCAAAAAATAAGAAATTAAAAAAAAACCAAAATTTTAATAAAATAAAATTTCATAAGATTTAAAACAATTCACAAAAAATTAAAAAAACTAAAAATAAAAAAATAAAAGTTTTTGGAAACAGTTTTAAAATTAAAAAAATTATTGAAAATTAAAAAAATTTCAAAAAATTTAAATGATTTTTAAGAATTTATAAACGAAATTAAAAAAGTTATGAAGATTAAAAAAAAGCTAAAAATATTAATAAAAATTCAAAAAAATCTGAAAATTTTTTAAAATAAAAAACTTAAGAGTTTTTATTTTTTAGAAATTTTTTAATTTTTAGAATGTTTTAGATTTTTAAAAATTTTTAATTTTACAAAGTTTTTTTTAATTTTTTAGATTTTAAAAAAAAATTAGATTTTTTGTTTGAAATTTTTTAAAATTTTTGTGAATTTTTTTAAATATTAAGAAATTTTTATTTTTATCAAAATTTTCATTTTTTAATTTTATAGAATTTTTGGATTTTTATCAAAATTTGGAGTTTTTTTATTTTAAAAATTTTTAGGTTTTTTTTTAATTTTTTTTAGTTTTCTTAAATATTTTAATTTTTTTAAATTCTTAAAATTTTTCTTATGTAATAATTTATAATATGGAATAGACATGTTAATTTTGCCATGTCAAAAAGTTAATTGATGACGTAATTTAGGATATCAAAATAGATGATAAAATAAAAATTAAAATATCAAATTAATAATTTTATTTTTTAAATACTAAATTTATAAAAAATATATATAATATAAAAATTAAATTAGTATTTAACCCTATTCAAAATTAATTAATCTCGTCGATGAAGGCAATAATTAGAGTTTATTTGAATCTCTCTCCAATTTCTATATTTATTTTTCTGTATATTTTATATTTTAAAATTAAAAATTAAAATAATAATTAAAAAAATTAGAAAATACTATCAATGGAAAAACGGTCAATTGACAACAGTTTTTTTTTTTTTAAATATTCTAACTTTTTTCTTTTCTTTTGGAAAAAAAAATCCAACTTTAAGGCAAATTTAAAAAAAAAAAAAATTTAAAAGTATTCCAGTTAGGTTGTTGGCTGTCACGTGGCAGTCAACTAATCTCTCATTTTTTTTAATACTTTTAATTTTTTATTGGTCAAATTTAATACTTTAAATTTAAAAAAATTATAAAATAATAGTTTCTTAAAAAAGGGGAAAAAAAAAATCATCCCACGAGGATTAGTTGAGCAAACACTTGAATTATTCTTTACTCCAAATGAAAAACATGGCACATGCTTTTAGAAAAAACCCATACTACATAAATATATCTAATCCTTTTCAAGTCTCCGGGTGAAAAAGCACATCTCTTTTTTCTTTTTCTTTTTTTTAATTGTTATTTTAATAGAATAATCAAGCACATGCAATTTATTAATGAATAATTTTTTTAAAATATTAATTTTAATAATTAATATTTATTCATTAATAAAATAATAATTATATGATTTATTAACAATGTATAAAATATATATTGATATTGTATCAAATATAAATTCAAATAAAATTTATATTAATGAAATAAATAAGATAATATCACTTTATTAATAAATAAATTTTAAAAAATATATTAATTTTTATAAATTTATTTTAATGGAATATAAACTTTATATATACATATATATATGTCCTTACCAAAAAAAAAAAAACAAGGAAAAAACTACGTTATATGTAAACAAAAAAAATCATAGAGTTAACGCAAGTAATACCATAATATCAAATTTTAATTTTAGCATACAGCGACGGTAATTTTTTGATGCTACAATTCAGATTATATAAACTATCAGGGGTATGATGTTTCTGTGACAAAATTTAAGCAATATATAACAACCGAAGAAGAAAAAAAAAAAGTTATGTTTGTACGTTATGTTGGTCACATTAATCATGATGTATTATTTATTTTAAGTGTAAGATTTTTAAAAGATTGGACTGCCCTTGCTCTTACACTAAAGTAACTACTTTCTAGCTTGGCATTTCATGTCTTATGGACTTTAAATGATCTTGGATGCTTTTGAATAAAAGATTTAGAGGAAAGATTTTATTTGGAGAGAAGCTTTTAAAATTTTAAAATAAAATTTAAAATTGTTAAAATTTATTAAATTTGAATAAACGATTTTGGACGGTTCAATTTTTTTTTTTTTTAAATTCCAACTCAAAAAGTAGAATTAGTGAATTTTTTTGGTTTTTTAGTACTTATCATTCTTGTTATCATTCTTGTTGGAGTGTATATTCGATTTAGGGAGTAACCCTGATTTATTCTAAAAATAAAAAATTGATTTTTTATGATCAAGATCACAAATTTTATATTTACCAAAGAATTTCATTTAAAAATTATCATATGAAATTAAAATAAATAAAAGCTTTTTGAGATAACCCAATTTTTATTATTTCAGTTCAAATACGATACCTTCAAGCTTTCGAATTAAAGAGCACATCTCACTACTCACTTAATATAGGCGTGCAATTATAATTTTAATGTCCCATGCTGTCACTCATATATCTAAAGAAATGCAGTGGATCATTATCAATATCAAGCAAAATAATAATTAAAAGATTTAAAAAATTACTGTAGCTGAAGTTGATTATATGGTCGAAGGTGTGTCGATTGACACAGAGGATCAAGGTTGGTTAGGCAAATTAGTTTTCTAGGGTTTTCAAAAATGATATAGGTGTAAGGAGGTTTTGGAGACAAGGATTAGCTTATGAGAGGCTAGCTAGAAATAGCTAATATGGAGTAATTGCCAGAAATAGCTAATAAAAGAATAGAATTTGCAAGATGATTTGAGATATGAAAATAGGGGAATGGAGATGTTTATTTATAGGCAAAGGTGTGTAAAACTAGGATTTGTAGGGTTTTGGCATGAGGTTTTACCTTATTGATATTTTTTGCGAAAATCATCACAATAATATAATTATCATAATAATTTTATTATTAAGATGATCTTAATATTTGTAATTTAAAATCATTTTATTTTGTTAACAATGAGTAATTCTTAAGAATTAAATATTATTATGTTTGGTTTTATTAAAAATTAAATATTATTTTGTTTAAAAGTACAAAAATAATCATGTATATTATAATAGTTACATAAATTAATAATTTTAAGGTTGTTTAAACATAATAATTTGTAAGATATTAGTAATATTTATTTATTTTATCATAAAATATAATTAGATTATTAAATTAATAAATATATTTACTGATAGGCAAATTGATTTTTATAATTTAAATTATATAAAAAATATTTGAATTAAAAAAAACTAATTTATTAAATTCATAATAAAATAAAAACAAAAATTATATTATATATAAAATATTTAAAAAATTACTCAAATTATTTTAAACTTGAATATTGATTTGAAAATATAAAAATTTATAATATAAAATAATTACGATACACAAATTTTTAATTCACTTATTAAAAGATAAAATTAAATAGTATTAATTTTATATATCACTTTAACTAAGTGATAAAAATTTCTTATCATTTTATATGTAAATTAAATTATCTTTTAAAACAATGATTTAATTATTCTTAGTAATTTAAAATTATCATTATATAAGATCATTAATTATTTATCAAATATAAAGATTACATAATTTTTAAAATGACATTTCATATCAAACATTATCTAAATATTAAATTAAATCCTAAAATTAAGCACATATCAAACCTTCAATTTTGACTTTTGGTTTCTTGCGCCCAAACTTTACTTGTAATCACACCTATGTGATAATTGGAACAAGTAGAGTGGATCAAACCAAGTTAAGTCTGTCAGAGTTGATTTTTCATGCCACTTTCACTCCTTTTTAGGTTAAAATTAATTTATTGGAATTCAATTTTAAGAATGCAAGACTTCCTAAAAATCTATATCGAAAAGATCCAAATGATATCGGAAGATTTAAATTAAAGTTTTATAACCAATTATTGAAATCTCAAGAAAGAGATCAAAAAAATTTCTCCCAAATCTTGCCCCTTTTGATAAAACCCCAAATGCTTATCAAATTTGGTTTACCAAAATGTAGAACAATTAAAATCATGAGCATTTTAGTTATAATTTTATTTATTATAATCATGTTATAATAAAAAATTATGTTAAAAATTTATTATTTAAAAATATAAAATTTACATAATTTTAAGTTATAATTAATTAATATATATTATAATAATTGTTAACGACATGCTCTCTTGATAATTGACATATATATATATAATTAATGTCAAAAATAATGTAACTAATAAATTCATTTAAATTTCACTATTCGTATATTCGTATAGTATAAAATATATATTTTTTATTTTATTAAATTTAAATATAATTATTATTAAAATTTTATATTTTATTAGTTTTATATACTATATTTATATCATATTTTAAATTATAATGTATAATATCATTTATTGTCCGTCCAGCAATCTAAGCAACCTGTTGTAATCAAATCACCAACTTGATCAATAACCAGAGAGAAAGCCTTCTCTGAAAATATTCATTTTCATGCATTTCTAGCCAACCGTATAGACCTGGAAAGCAGCCAAAAAAAAGTCACCCAGGTTTCATTTTCGAGAAAATCCCAGCTAATTAATCAGAAGCATAGTTTCCAGGTATAAAGCTGAGACTTGAAGTCCTGCCTTGCCACACACGATAAAAAATAAACAGATGTTGAATAGTCTCCTCCACACTATTTTTTTCTTTTTCATTTTAGATAAGATAATTTATATATTTATATTTATTTATTTTATTTTAACATATATAAAATTAAAAAAAATTATTATGTTCACAATTTATATTAATATATAAAGTTTTTATCAAATTTATATTATATTATATTTATAAAATTTTAAATTATTATATGTTCATATTTTTTATATTATTTTTATATAATATCATCATATTATATTTTAAATTAATAAATTTTTTCTTTTGGATTAATATATTTAATATAGCACAAAATTCATTCATAGTAAGACTTGAATACGAGATATTGAGAAATCGTATCTTTGTAATTAAACCAAAACTTTATTACTATTTTTGTTTTCGGTGAAGAGGAAGCAAAACAGTTAGAACTCAACATCTCTATTAATAAAATTTCCACCCCCTCCCCCCACCAAACTATTCACTTTTCATTTGTACAAAAATGCAGTTAATGCTATAAGATCAGGAAACTTCATAATTTTTGACATGCCTCAAATTAGATTCTTCGGATTAGGCTATGATCCTGAGTATTTGATTCAATGATTTATGCATATGTTTGAATTAATTTTTGCTCAATATTATTTAAGGGAAAAAGGACATTTATGGCAAAACACCAATGAACTACAATCATACATTGAATCTGATATATGAAAATCTTACCAAGCATCAGTAAGTACATGTACAATTCTCAACATTTAATCAAAGACTATATAGTTAGCAAGTTTATCAAATATTCATAAAACTTTCAAATGGAAACACCGATCATTGAAACTACTAAAAGAGTCCCCATAAATTTAGACAGTTTTCTATCGGACAGAAACTGAGAAGATCCTGAACTATGTTGGCTGCTGTCAGATGGTTGCGGGGCAGGCACAGGAAATCCATCAGGGAAAGGAAGCATTGAAACTGCTGATGGTGGTGAAGCCACTGGGGAGGCTGATGCTACAGAGCCTGGGTGTGGGTTGTTAGAACAAGTAGGTAGAGATGTGTTACTTCCTGGCGACTTCACTGAAGTCAACACCCCATCAATGCCATGGCACCGGATGGAAGATCCTGCTGTGCATATATTCGGGCTGATGATTCTCACATTGTTGAGGAAGAAACTTCTCCTGCCACCACCATTTGAAATACTGAGCATGTACTCAGGCATTGAACTGGGAAGAACCGAACCTGTTGGAACATATTGAAGATGCTCAAAAAGCAAAGGAGAAGGGACTGAATGGCGAAGCAAGAAGCTGGAAACTGCATTTTGTGGAATTGTTGCTTTTGACAACATCCGATCATTAGGCATCAAGAAAGTGACATTCCCGAGCAATTTTCGATCACGGGGAGACATGTTGATCAGCATGACAAAGGTGAAGTAGTTAGCCTTCTGCATTTCTTGAATAGCGACACTGAGATCTTGATCCTTTGGAGGAATGTTCGTAGACGTTGTTAATTGGAAGAGTGCCATGATCACCAGAATCAAGGTGATTATGTAAGTTGCCATCAGATCGGTGGTCGTGGAGATCAGCTGAGGAAATTTCTCTTGGGATTTTCGTGTGTTGTTAAAAAGAGAGTATGGTTACTTCGAGGAATAGATGATGGCTTGGACATGCTTTTGTGCTGCCTCAACCACTGACCTCACACTTCCTGCATGTTAATTTAGGAGTTTTCTAAGACAGAAGTAGGATTACGTTGTATGTAACAAGTCTTTGCTATTCAAAACGTTGCCGTGTATCATTTTGAGCCATTAAACACAAAAACCATGAAAAAATCGGGCACTAGAGAATGGAAATTTAGGAATACGGTAGCAGAATTGACAAAAGAAAACAGCTAACAGCAATTAGGGGCGTAAACGATTAGAATGTTCGTGACCAAATTTGGTTTATGATCACCTATGTTCACTTATTAAATTTAACAAATAATTATAAATAATATTTCAAAATTCATTAATTAAACGAATATATCATCGTAGAATAATAAATTTTATTTATATTAAATTTGTTTACATTTAAAATATCAACAAACAGAACGTTTAATAAATAATTTGTAAACAAATTTTGTTTTTTATTTATTTATATTCGTTTATTAAATTTAATAAATAATCATAAATAATATTTTAAAATTCAATAATTAAATAAATAAATCACTAACATAAAAATAATCGTTCATATTCAATTCATTTACATTTACACTCACAATCTACCAAAATAATAACGAATGCATAGTTACATGGTTAGACTCTAAATTTAATACATAATGAGGGTCAAAGTAATAATACACATTCAAGTGAAGACATAAAAGTAAAGACGTAAAATGTGCAAAAGAAAAGGTGAAAAACCTAGAGCTGCATGAGGCATGGTTAAACAACAGTGATTGAAGCAGGAAACTAAGCAGAGTAGCTGGAGGGGGAAACCATGACTAAACGGTGTTAAACTTCATTTATTTTTTTGCATTAGAATGTTTCAAAACTAATCATGGTGCATGTCAATGAATTTGAAATAATTGTTGTATACATACCAAAACTTTCAATGAATAAATTTACAAACATTAATTTATCCATTAAACAACTAATTTGGTGTCATAAGAAACTTATTCATGAATATTTTCAAATATTAAGAACAGAAAAAGAATGATTACAAATATTAGGATTTGAATCCAAAATCTCTTAGATAAAAAAATAAAAAATAAAAAAAAATCATGAGCTATTGAATACTCCATGTAAACATCATACAGTAAGAACAAAACAGCAGCGAAACCAGTTTATTCACTGGATCCCACCCAACCTCACTAAAATTGCTGCAAGTTACTGCTAAAGTATATCCAACAGGCACATGATATAGAACATGCCTAGGTTTTTCACCAGCAATCAGCTTGTACGGAAAAAAGAATAAATAAAGGAATATCATTGAATGGATTCACCTAAACGTAAAGAATGTGCTATCAAGGGAACTGGAACGAGCCTCCAATTTGGGTAGAACTAGATGGGGGATTGATTGCCACCCAAAGGAGGGATATGGTGATGGCAATAAGACCTGACCACACAAAAACAATGGTAGGTGTCCTCCCTCTTCTTCCCATAAGCCCTTTGGCAAAAGGATAGAGATGAGCCAAAACCCAGAAACTGAAGAAGACTCCACCTAGTAGACGACTCCACTGCGGAATAACACTGTAAATTGTTCGGCTAAACCCAACTGCTATTGCTATTAAGTTGATCATCATGATCGTGATTGGAGGTATAAACAAGGAAGTCCATTTGACAATGTAGAGATCAGCAAACTCATCATCCACATCATCTCCCCCTGATTTTGATGTTAAGGTGAAAGAAATCTCAATTCCGGCAATCACTTTCAACAAGCCCTGAAGCACCGCAGCAAGATGTGCACTTGTTCCCCCAATCAACCAAAACTGCTCATTTCTCCACCATTCTTCTAACGCAATGCCAGACCACTTAATTTCTAGCACTGCTAGCAAACAAAGAGTCACTGTGATGATGAGGAGGTAAGTCAGGAATGTCACATTGAGGGTCTGGACAATGAACTGGCCAGAGAACAGCGAAAGTGCAGGGAGGAAACAGTAGACAATCAGGAAAATGGAGGTGAAGGGATAGATTCCAACATTAAGATATGCAATCCTCTGCAGCAACTTCATTCTTGGACTGGCAAGGAGAGCATTGTTACGGGAAAAGAAAATCTCAACAGAACCAGTAGCCCATCGCAGGACTTGGTGAAGCCTATCAGTGAGATTGATCGGAGCAGTTCCACGGAAAGCATCTCGCTTGGTCACACAATAAACTGATTTCCATCCTCTGTTGTGCATCCTATATCCCGTGACCACATCTTCAGTAACGGACCCATAAATCCACCCAACACGGTTTCCCCACTCAGTCTTGTCCTCATACCAGCATGAAATGACACTGATTGCCTCTGCAACAGTTGAGGCATCAAGAAGTTCACGAGGAATGGTGAGAGCACCAGGTGGGCGCCCATTCTTCACGGCTGGATGATCTGCGAGGGGACGACCTTGAAACTCTGCCACTGGAATTGAATCAATGAGAAACATTGAATTCCCAAACCTCTTAGGAAGCAGGGAGAGGTTCATCTCCTCATCATCAGAATCACCCATTCTCAGAGCATGATTTTCCTCGGAGGTGTGTGCCATTGAGGAATGCTTCTTGTTACGACCAAAAAAGCAGCAACTGCAGCAACCAGGATGGTGTTCTTTTGATCGAGGTGGGTCAAAGCCATAAAGGGCAATCCTTCGAAAGAGGCATCCAGTTCCGACATAGACAGGGCCCATAAGGCCATCAAGGGCTCGCATATTCACATCAAAGAAAACAGTATTGTGATTGGCATATCGATCGGAAGGGTCAATCCCCTCAAACCTCTGAGGGAACTGGACATAACAAATGCGGTCACCTCCTCGATCCATCATGAAGCACATGCCTTCCCTCATTGCCTGGGAGTTGTAGATATAGTGATCGCAGTCAAGGTTCAGAATGAATGGGCCATTGGACATAATTGCAGATGCCCGAACCAGGGCATTCATGGCACCTGCCTTCTTATTGTGATCATAGCCTGGGCGCTTCTCACGAGAAACGTACACAAGCAATGGGAGACGAATATCAACATCAGTGAGATCAATAAGCCTATCATCAGCAGTTCCATGCAATGGTTCATCACTAGGAGGTTTCAACATCACCTGTGCCATCAAAATTGAAGAAATTAAAAAAGGAAATGTCAGCATCACGTTATCAGTTTGTCTTGACTACACATTTCCATCAATGGAAAACCTCTGAAAACTTGTTATTACCAATCCAAAGCACAACAAATGGTGAAAATATGTTCATACAATCTACAAGTTGAAAATATCGTTAGATAAAAAATATACCTGTATTATACCAGCATGATCACCCCGAGAGTGCTCAGTTGCTGGATTCAACCAAGTCCCAGGCCAATGAGTTCCATCAGCCATCCACGTCGCTTTTGGTATCTTCACACTCTCTACAGGTTCATCTTCCCTGTTCTGTCTCTGAAGCTTCATTGCCTTGATTTCCTCCCTTGCATGATAGGCATCAGACCTACGGCGGATGGAATCTGGCAAACTATTGATCCGGACCTTGAATTCATCATACTCACGTTTAACTCGTCGACGGTCCTTAACAAAATCTTGTTTGACTTTATTCTTGTAAGGATCCCTCTTCAGATTGAAGTAAGATTCTGGATTCCTGGGTTCAATATCATGTTTACGGCAAAATGGAACCCATATATTAGCAAAACTCGCTGCTTCAGCCATGGCCTCAAAGGTTAAAAGTGCTCCTCCATCATCAGAAACATAACAAGCAAGTTTTTCAACAGGGAAATCTGCAGCTAGAATTGACAAGATAGTATTTGCTGTGACAAGAGGTGGTTCTTTTTCTGGATCTGCAGTAGAGACAAAGACATCGATGCCTGGAAGGTCAGATTTTCCAGTAGGGTTGTTAGGGGTTGGTGTTTCAAATTTGTCCTTCAACACATTAAGGTCTGTAGCACGATTGATTGGGCTGAGCTTGGGCAGTTGGTCAAGAAGCCATGAAAAAGCAAACCAAATTTCACAAACCACAGACATTCCCCATAGCCAAATCGCATCATTGTTTGGATGGTTGACCCTCCAAGCCAAAAACAATGCAAGGACAACAACTCGCAAAAAAATTAGAAGCCTGCAAGCATACATGACACAGAAAGCAAAGTTTTAAGGTAATGATGAAACTCATAGTGTTACCAACAACAAAGTCATGAATCATGAATGCACATGAAAAACTCTTAAGTAGAAATAGAAATGATCCATGTCTTGTCAAACAAAACTAAGATGAACTATTGCAACAGGCAACAAGTAGGTAAAAGTTCTGATGAACAGGCTGGTATAGCATCTAAAAAGTCTACCCATAACCTTGGCCCTGTTCTGATTTTTTAAGGACCACTGCGTGATTACACAAAAGTTGTATGTGAATACATACTACTAATACATATTTAAGTTACAATTTTGAAGCATTTTCATTTTCTTGTTTTTCAAAGTTACAAGCAATTTGATATAAATGATAGACAAAGTGAGATTAAAAAAACCATAAATGATATAAATTCACTTAATTTTCAGATAATTCATATCCTTTTCTAAGATATAACTACATAAAAGTTAAACTCATAAACCAGCAGACCCAATCATATGCAGTTTAATCTTTGAAAAAGAGAGAGAGGGAGAGAAAGAAAGGTTAAAATGTAAATGAAACAAAAAGGAGAGATAGGATTAACATAGTCAACTTCCTATGTTTATTAGTACGTTGTGCAATCATGTTAAGTTAGTGTGCATATGGAGGGCACTTGTCATTACCATACTAGCTTGGACAGTAATGTGGCAAAATAAAAGCTCAATTTTTCAGAGTAATTGTCATAGTAAAATCTAAAAACATAGAGAAGAAATATAACATGTGGGACGATCTAGAAATGGAGACTATACCGATATGGGCTGAGAACAGCTGCTGGTATTTTCAATTTCCGAGTAAGTGGCCTCCATGGTTTGCTCATCAACTCTGTTGGCTCAACAACTTCATCATCATTTCCATTTCCTAGATTACCATCCTTTGGCCATATAGCATTGCCATAACCATAAGTCCCTCTTGTCTCAAACAACCAGCGATTGTGATCAAAATCTCCTGTTTGACTCCTCATCAGCACAGACTTCGTCGACTTCATTAAAGACAACCTCCTCTCCATTTTGGACATTGTACCAGGTGGAGGAAGTGGAAGTGGCCTGGAATTATTATCCACAGCTGTTTCATCCAGATCTGTATTCTTATATGGTTCCTTACATCCAGGGCATATTCCACCCCCAGTTTTCACTGCATCAATGTAACAATCCCTACAAATTTTGAAATCACACTCGCATGGGAGAATATCCACACCACGTTCATCACTCATCACCTTTGCATCACACCCAGGAACTGCACACGAAGATCCTTTTGCACCAGCCATCTGAGGATGGCTTGCTTCAGACTCAATCACCTTGTCCATAAGATGAGCCCGTGTAACACTATTGAATCCACCGGTAAAAAGTGAATTCGACACGTATTGCTCTTCAACCTTCTGAGAAATAGAAGGGTCCATGGGTTGGTTGTCAGGGGTGGGTGGTATATGCACTGTATAGTTCATAAAATCACTACTGCCAAGCTCACTATCGAGATCATCCCTGGAATAGCTCACATAACGACCTGAGGAAGTTCTCCGCCCAAATCCCACAGTTGGAGGTATCGGAGGCTTATGTGAATCTGCTGCATCAGAGGAAATTGATAACGATGACCGGCTCCCTTTAAAAGACATTGATGCCATTTTTTAGCACCACCAGAGAATTATCCTTAGATCCTGAATTTCCATAATATAAGAAAAAATTATCACTAGATGCACTACTTGAGATTTCACGGTGGATAATCAAACATTGTAAAAGAAATCATATACTGAAAACTACAATCCGATCCTCTATTCGATTGCCAATATGATCCATGATTTGTGCATTTCAACATAGATAGTAAAGATATATAAATCATACGACTTTAAGTTCAAATTAAGTCAACATCTGAAAAAAAAAATTGAAGAACTTGCTTTACAATAACAGATCGTTCCTAAAATGTACAACAAGATTTTTAGCTGCCAAGAAGAAGTAACTTACAACAAGGAGTGGACTTTAAGCAAATCGTTTTCACTAAGCACGACACGTGAAAAACTTTTCCTGGGTTTCCCACAGTTTCTTAGCAACCAAACAAAAAAAAAAATCCTTACTTTCTTTTACAACACTAAAAACATCTCACATAACACCAAATCTACGCACGGAAAATCAAAGAAGAAAGGAAGTAAACAAAGACAAATTACTATACCTCAAAACCAAATCTAAAATTCAATCCCTTGAAAAAAAAATCCAAGCAACAAAGCACTAAATAGCCAAAATGGTACCTCTAAAAACCCAAATAAAAAACTACACTTCATCCAAAACCTCATATTTTCCCGCTCTTGCTCCCACATTTTCCCATCAACCAAACAAGCAACCCCAAGAAAACAAAAACCAACCAAAACCCAAATTCCCTTTAAGGAAGAAAAGACCAAAACATGTCCAAAACAAAGCAAAAACAGATCTTAGACTTGACATTAGCAAGCATAGTTAAAAGCTCACCTTTTTACTTCTGTATACTTTATAAAAAAAAAAAAAAACCTGAAGTCCTTAAATGGATTTTTTAGATCCCTTGTCTTTGTCCAATCTTGACAAGGCCTTATCTGAGAGCCTCTTAAAAATCAGAACAATTCAAACTCTTTTTTTTTCTATGTTTCTCTCTTCTGTTGGTCTCCAATTGTTGTCTACTAAAACTTGTAGGAAGAAAAAAGAAAAAAGAGACTGAGTCTTAAGAAGCAAAAACTACAAGCACTAAGACAGCACGATTGGTAGACTTTGTAGTTATTTTACGTCATTAAAAAACTGAAAACACGGCATGTTTTTTGCATACAGCTTTAGCTGAGTTGGGTTATTGTAATTGTAATAAAAAGAGAAGTTCCTTCGTAATGGGTTTTTAATTGAGAAATGGTGAGGTGAAGAAGAAGAGAACGTGTACAATGAGTTGGTCTCTAGTTGGATCGCCGGCTATTGAAAAAATTTAAAGACTTCCCTGACCTGAGTGTTAGATTTTGTTTGGTCTTTTTCTTCTTAGTTTTATTGGGGGTTTGGAGTAGGTGTTAGGTGTTGATTTTGGACAAGATGGAGAAAAACTATTTGCCTTCTTATGACCCAAAGGTAAAATGCAAGGGTTTAATGGGAATTTTAGTAAGAATGAGAAGATAAGATAAAGGGTATTGAAGGCATTTTGGTGAAATGGGAAAGCTTTTCATTTTAATAAAAATGCAATGAAAAAGTTTTTCTAGAATGCGAGGGAATATCCATCCATCATTCTTTGTTAGATTTTGCTTTTCTTTTTAATCGAAAAGGAAAAGAAATGGTAAAAGATGAGCATCAAAATTGACATATTGATTGAGATCATGGGTACATAAAATCTTTTTGGTTTCCATGGCTAATGTCTTTATTCATTGCAAACCATTGTAACACCAACTTTGAATGGATAATGTCAGAAATTCTTAATTGAGAGCGATATATATATATATGAACAAAAATAAAAATGGTTGACGAAATAATTATTATCAATAATACATTTGTAATATTGATTGAAACAATTTGTAATATAATGCTTATAATGCTTAGACAAAAAATTAAAAGTATTTTAGACGAGATTTATTTGCTCGAGCTTACTTGGGTTTGAATTAAAATATTATATAATTAATAAAAAGTATTTTTTTATTTAGTTTTACTTTTAAATATATTTAAAAATATTAAATATTATATAAAATAACTTTAAATTTTTAATATTATTTAAATAATATTGAAATTATTCGGGTCTGATTGGACGAAGTCGAATATTGGACAAAATTTTTTGAAAGGCCAAGTAGATAGGATGCCCATCCCATGAACTCTTCTATTAAAAGGTTGACAAGTTTATTGTATTAAATGTACAAATTTATAAAAAAAAAAAAATTTTGGAGTGGAACGAATTTTACTCTTGTGTATAAACAAAAGGGTGAATTTTTTAGATTTGATATAGCTCGAGGGGCAAGGCATGCCAGCATCGAGAAAGATTTTAATGAAAATTTTTAAGTAAAATTTATAAATTTTTTTATTAAAAATTATTTAAAATTTAAAATTAAAATCAATAAATTAAAAATTTTTATTATATAAATTAAGTCTATAAAAATTAAAAAAAATTTAATGTATTTTTTAAATAAATATTTTTAATAAAAACATTAATAAAATTTTTACAATTAAATAAATATCAATCAAATTTAAATTATAAATAATATTTTTAATAATTTTTAATACATTAAATCGTTATATTAAATTTTATCAATCATTTGTTTGAATTTTTTTATTTAAATTTTTATTATTAATTTTTTAATTTTATAAATGTCACCTGAAAGACTTAAGTCATCCCTAAATATAAAAGAACTAAAGATTGATGTGACTCACCATGATGAATGTAGGGCTTAAAGAGCATTAATTTTACTTATAATAAGATATTCAAACATGACTCCTTTAATCATATGAACTTGTCTTGATTGTTATTAGGTTCAAAGTAGAGCCCTTCAAACTCTCTTTTTCTTTTAAAGATTCAAACACAATTTTCAACGAAAAATATATATATTTATTATTGAATTAAATGATCAAACATTAAATTCTTTTAAGTTTAATTTGGGTATTAATATGAAAAGTCAATCACATAAAAAATAATACCCAAATAAGCTTTTGAACTTCATTTTTATAATTTTTTATTGTGTAAAATTAAGACTATAATTTTTTATTTTATTATAATTAAATCCTCAATGGTATAAAATATTTAAATTTTTGTTAAAATTATTTTAATTTAATGATTTAATTTATAAAAAATAATTAAATTTATTTGGATAAACTTAATAATAAATAATTCATTTTTAATATTTAATGATTGTAATTACAATTAAATAAAAGTTTATAGCATTAAATTTATGTAATAAAATAACAATGGCTTGTTTGTATTTTAGAATAAAATTAAATAAATAAATAATATAATAATATCTTCAAATTATGTGAATCTAAAATTTTATTTTTAAACTCACTCTCTAATGAGATGAGTAACTTAATTTATGAATATCTTTATTCGCGATAATTTTTTTTTTACAAACTCTATTTGTTATAGTTTAAAAAAAAGAAAAAAAAAAAAACCTTGGATTACATTAAAAATTATTGTATAAATATATAATAATTTTTTTATATAAATTAGATCATTGTCAACCTAGATTATATTTGAAATTAATTGCGCACGTTCACCGTAGGTGCCGTACTTAAAATCTTTGTGTCAGTCCACGCAAGACATCCATGTGGATGTCACTCCGGCACGATTTTGGTCCATGTGGATTGGAACTCAAAATTTTTATTTTTATTTTTTGTCATTTATTTTATGTTACAAATATGGAAATGTTCTTTTGATTTATTTATTTTATTTTTTAATTATGAAATATAATAAAAAATATTACAATATAATAAAATAATAAATATAATATATTATTTTATTAATTTTAGTTATTATTTAATAAACAAAATTATTATTAAAAATTTATTAAATACACTAATAATAAAATTTTTAAACTCCACAATTGGAGTAAAAAAGGTAATGCATGCTTTTTAAGATATATTTAAAAAATAAAAATTAGATATGTGTTAATTTTTTAATATCATTTGTGAATTAAAATTTTATATTGATAATATATTAAATAATAATTAATTATTATTTATCATAATATAATTTAAAATTTTACAATTATTTTTAAATTTTATAAATATTAAATAATTTAAATTTTTATTACATACAAATTTTAATATAATATCTTTACTAATTATTTTTTTAACTTCAATTTACCTCCTTCTCACTTTATATTTACATTTAAATATATATTTATTATTATTTTTAATTTAATTATTATAATAATTAATTTCACTTATTTTTTACCGCACTAAAATCGATTTCAAAATCCCCAGAGGGACGATTAAAATCTCGAAGCGTGGTTGCTCAAAGTGTAAACGTGTTGACAGTCAAAGGCAAGTTGTCATGTCGCTGTACTGCATTCAAAATTTCTCGATCCTCTATGAATGCAAACATAGATATTAACTACAATCGTTTTCTTTTGGCCTCTTAAAAGCCGCCAGCTGCGTCTTTATATTAACCTTTCTTATGATTGGCTCGTTACTCGGAAAAGTGTTTCCTGTTCCTTTATACATTCGGGTTCCTAAAGTGCCCTTTTGCAATTATTACAGGTTTATTGTTTGATTTCCGAAACAGCCATGGGATTATGGATTTATTTACAGAAGTGCCAATGAAATCTGAATGCGAAAAGGGCGGAATTATAATCGAGCCCCTGTGTGGCTCCTTTCCTCTTTTTTTAAAAAATGTTTTTTTATTAATTAATTTTTTAAAAAATCAAAAAAATTATAAATATTAAAATTTGAATTAAGTATATCTTTTAAAAATAAATATATAAATTTACTGAATTAAGTCTCCAATTCTAATTTAAGTATGAGTAACAATAAACATGAATTGATTATTTATCAATCTTTAAGATACATTTGAATGAAAAATTTTAAAATTTTAAAATACGTCAATTCAAAATGAAAGAATTTATAATTATATTTTATGGATAATTAGTTTCAGAAAAAAATAAATATTGAAATTTGATAAGATAAAAAATAATTAGATATAAAAGACCAAAATACTTAAAAATATATGCATAAGAGTGTCATTAGATCTGTAAAATTGTATAGATATTATTAATAATAATAAAAAAAACAAAATTTGTGTAAAAAATAGTAAATGTTAACTTCTTATTATAAAATTAATAAATTTCACAAATTCCACCTCCTTAGGTGATTTGAAAAAAGAATTTAAGCCATCCAAAACTCCTCATTCAAATTTTAAGAATTTTGACAATTCTAATTTTTATTTTGTCAATCAAATTAATTTCATTTTAGAATTTTTAAAATTTTTTTACAAATTAAAATTTTCTTCAAAATCTCTTATCCAAACGTACTCTTAAGGATTAGATTAAATTTAAATAAAAACATAAATTTAGTTAAGGTGTAAGAATATTATTATATTTATAAATAACATAATTTTATTTAATTTTAATTATAATATTAATTTAAAAATATTTTAAATATTTTCATAATAAACATTAAATAAATGACAAATTAGATCAATGCCAACATAATTTTAAAATTTTAAAAAATCAATCGAATTCAATTTATATCAAATTGATTTATATAGACATCTCTTATTCTCAACATACATGTTTGTGAATTGAGTTGAATGAGATTCATGTTATAAATTAATATTTTTGAAAGTTAACTTTGATCCAAATCCATCCGTTACATAATATTTTAATTTTAAATTTTTGAAAAATAATTTTCTATTTATATTTTAGTAACACTCTCTCGTTGGATTAGATGGGTCCTAAAAACATATAACCAAGCAACAACCGAGTCAATATTTCCAATGGAGTAGTAATTATGGTGCCTCATCCCCTTTATCACGGTAAAGTTAGGGACAATCTCCAAAATTTAATGTAAGAGATTCAAAATTAAAAGAAAGAAATTAATTAAAAATAAAATGATTGACCTCAATTGAGTGAGTGTTATCATTTTACTTTCCTCTCGTTGAAATCCACTTGTTTTTTTTTTTAATTTCTCTATTGTTTTTCTAAAAATAATAAAAATATTTTCTTTCTTCTAAGTTCTAACATGTTTTTTTTTCATTTTTATCGAATACCGTTGCACTTAAAACTACTATTCGAATGAAAAATAATATTCGTCTCCGTTATTTTTGTTATAAATTTTTATATTTTTTAACATTATATATAATTATTGGTTTGATTGTAATAATTTATTTCTAAATTAATTGATTTACTTATGAATTGGCATACCTCACATTTAAATTATTACTTGTAAAGAACAAATTGACAAAGGGGCAAACAAAAAAAATATTATAAGAATCAGTTATTACACGTCAATATAATTTGAATATACGAAACGTAAGTCTATATTTATATCGGTTAAAAAAAATAAATTTGTAGATTTGAGAGAAATCAAATTTTTTAAAGGTAAACAACAAAATATATAGATACAAGTAATAAAAAATAATATAAATATTAAGAAAATAGATAAAAAGGTTATTTTTTATAAAATTGGGTTGTGTAAGAAAATTCAAAATTATGATTTAATATAATTTTTTTTGTACTTTTCATTCAATCAACCCAAAAGTCATGAGATATAAGAATTAATTTATTATTATTATTATTGTATTTTTACAAATTATATGTAATAATTAATGGTAAATATTTATTTTAATAGATTCATGTATGTAATATATAATAAATGATTAATTTTGTTTTATTAATGTAATTACATTATATGATTTAAATGAAAAAATAAATATGAACATAAAATAATTGTTTCATATAATTTCAGTAATCCAATTAGAAAAAATAAAATAACAAATTTACATTTTTGAAATAAAATAATTTTTTTACTTTGAATGAGTCTGATAATGACACGATAACTATTATTAATGCTAACCATGCGTGGAGGAATGTCCACTTAGCAATATGATTGCAAAGGTGACCACAAATTAAATATACAAATTTATTAGAAATTTTAAACTTTTATTATATTTCAAATACAAATTAATATAGTAAAAAATTATCTAGTATGTTATAGCGTACCCTAGGTTCTAGCCTAGACACAACGCTCAATAAATTGGATTTACCTAATAAAAGAAAAAAATAAATATTTATAAGTGATTTCTTCAATTTATCTTTTTAGACGAAAAAATTTTAAATTTAAATTTTATCGATGTTTATTTATTAGAATTATCTTAAATATATTATTTTTATTATTAAAATTATTTTAAATACACGATTTATAATTATTTATCTTATAATATCAAGTACGATACATTTTATTTTGACCTAAATAATTAAATAACTTATCTATTCTCAAATTTAAAAAAAAAATTACAATTTGAATCCAAAGTTTTGTTATAATTCATATGGTTATTCTTTAAAAATGATATCCATCGAATCAAAAATTTAAATTTTTATACTTACAATTTTTTCTTTCCTTAGGCCACAAATTTTTTTTTCAAAAAAAAATTTTGCATTTCCTAATGGAGTAGAAAAAATTTTCAATAATAATTTTTAAAAGCTTTACATAATTATGTGCAAGTTAAAACGAGCAAAATATAGAGTAAAAACTTTTTTTATTAAGAATGTAAAAGAAAAAAAAAACTAATAGCTTTACATACAATTTCTTGTTCTCAATTATCAAAAGTTTTTTAATTAAAAAAATTTAATCTCTTATTATATTAATCATAAAAGAAGGAATTTTAAAATAGTTTGTCTTCAATTTTTTCTTTTCTTTTCTTTTCAATTTGTATGAAATTTTATCATTTTAATTTGATTCATTCAATTTTTATATTTAAATTATTTGCTTTTTATATATTATTTTAATATAATTTTTAATATATTAAATAAATTTAAATATAAAATATTTATTTTATTTTATAAAAAATTAAAATATGTATAAAAATTAATAAAAATATATAATTTAATTCAATTTAATTTTTTTTAATTTTTACTTCTTGATCTAAAATTTGATCTTAATTTAATATATATATATTTAATATTTAAATTTAATCTTATATGAATAAAAAAAATCTAAACCCAATTAAATATCATAATTTTAAATTAATTTTTTATTTTTTCAAATTTTTTACCCCTCTTAAAAATTACTACAAAGTAAGGCCCAATTATGTTTTTAAATATTATATATATATATATATATATATATAAATAAAATCACATTTGAAGATAATGAAAGGAGTTACAAGTTTTAAAACTTGAATTTTAAAACTTTTGAATATAATTCTTAAAAGTAATTATATATATTAATTGAACTAAGTTTCGATTCTCTGCTTTTAACCCTTTTTCATCGTTAAGGTAGTAGCAACCTAGGCATATGCTTCATCGTGTCTTCATGTGCATTACTTGTTTTTTTTTTTTTTTTTTTTTTATTTTCACACCTCTATCAGTAACCTATGATAATTAAACTCCAATTCAGGCTGAAAAATGGATATCCGTTTGGAATTGGCTTGCAGTTGTAGGCCCAAATTCAACCTAATGATAGAGGCTGCCTTCCATATATTTCTCCTTTCTCTCCCCACTAACTCAATGGCCAACCATTCATTTTTAACACAAATATTCACAATTAGCTAGTACGATCTAATGTATAAACACCTCTAATTCTTTAAAAAAATTCAAACAAAAATATAATAAATATTAATTATTTATAATATATATTCCATAACTAGTACGAACTAAGAGAGATGTTAACGGGTGTGACTTATAATCCTAACATCTGCAATTATTTTTTCTATTTTTAGGTTGCTACTTCCTTTGTTTAAAATATATATATATATATATATATATATTTATAAGGGATGGAAAGAGAGACTACCCGAGTTAACAGAAGAGACGATGAAAGCAATCACAATGAGAGACACAATTATGAAAGAATTTCCCACTGTCATCGGAGAGAAAATAACTAAAACTCTTTTGATAGGGGATTAATCACCTATCATAGAAGAAATGAAACATACGAATAATACACTGCTAAAGAAACCCTAGAAAGGAGAAAAATAATCATAAAGCTAAAAAATATTATTACTAAGGTACAATATTTAGAAGCTTACTCATGAATGCATGCATGAGATCATAAGTTTTGATGACCAATCATATCTTATCTATTTAGGTTTTATAGCTAATATGATATCCGATGAATGGTTAATCATTTGCATGTATTTGACTTGATCTTTCTTTTTGTGAAAAAATTTGCTGTCAGTCAAGGAAAAAAGTCAAATTGGGTGATGAAAAATTGTATCTTCCAAGTAGTTAAAAGTTACTTGTTACCTTGCAAGTTGAAGATTTTATCTACCTCAATAACACTCTTCATCTCTGTAATTTGTTGTTGACCCAAAAAGGAAATTTCAATTTCATGGGGGAAGAAAAACTTTTTAAGATATCTTGCCACAAAATTGAAGTTTTTAGAAAATAAGTGTATCTTATTTGGGAGACGAGGGCTAGACCATGTGTTTGATGGAAACTATATTATATATAGTTATATATTCATCCCTCCAGGACAAACTTCATCTTACAATCTCCAAATTCATTTTCATTTACCATACTTGATTCCCTCTCTGTCAAATTTCAATTTACTACTAAAATTTTATGAATGGAATATACATCATGTTTGATTAAACTTTGACTTCCTACAAGTTTGTTATAAAATTATAATAAAATATAAATAATAGACAAATAATTATTAAAATGAAAAAGGGAATATATCCAAAAGAAAGGAATAAAAGGGCAAAAATCAATTCACTTTAACAGTCTA
Organism: Durio zibethinus; assembly: GCF_002303985.1. The sequence goes on from NW_019168004.1 coordinate 6,550,664, forward strand.
TGTGGTTCTTAAATTATAATGTTCATTTAGAGGTGAAAAAATAAAAATATCAATTTCACCCAGTGAATTTAATATTTTATTCGAATAAAGATAGATATGGATATTAAATTTTATGAAAAGATATATGAATGAGTATAATTTTAAAATAGCAATAAAGTATCCCCATACTTATACCCGACATATATATATATCTATTTATTTATTTGTATTTAATAAAAATTTTTTATATTATTATAATTTTTTGCGTTCATGGATTATATATTTTTTTGGTAGAAAATAGGTTATATTTATTTAATAATAACCCTAGAAGCTTTACTTTTGATTTTTCTTAATAATGGTAAATGTTTCTACAACATAATTTTCAACAAATTACTTCTGACTTATGAATTTCCATTTGATTAATTTTTGTAATTTAGATTTGTATTTGTTTTATTGCAGTTATATATTGTATTATTGTATTCTAGAATTGATGTTGTTTACGTTTGTACGTGAAAAATGAATAAATATTAAATATTTAAATGTTTATTTTTATCTTTTTAATAGAAACAAGAAACATGGATTCTTCGTGCCCACTAGATATCCGTGAGCATAGGAATGGATATAAATTTTTTCGAAGGTGAATATGAATACAAAAATGAAAACAGATTAAAAATTTAAGAACAAAGACAAAAAAAAATATTATACCCGACCCATTAATATCCCTAAGAAAAATGAATCCAAACAAAAAAAACCACCCGAAAATACTCGAGAACTCGCTTAAATTTAATTTGACTAGAAAAGTCAAAAACCCTAATCCCAGAAAACTCAAACCCAAAATGACCCAAAACGAAATACTACAAACTTGAAAAATCCGAACTCAAACTTACCCATACTCAAAATATATGATAGTTACATTGTGTACATAAAATCTAAAAAATGTCTTGACCAATCCAAACCCGAAAGGATCGAAACCTCAAATGACCCAAATCCTAAAAGATCCCATTATGAAACAACCCAAACCAAAATGACATGAACCCAAAATGCCAGTGGCTCCCAATTGCCACTTCTACTTTCATGATTCTTTTAAGTCAAATTTTTAATTTGCACTCAGTGATCCACCCCCTTTTTTTCCATTAATTTTAATTTCCATCACAAGAAACAAGTAATAAAAATAAGAATGGAACAGAAAGAAATGGATAGAGGAAGCAATACGCATGCACGAAATGATATGCAGCAAAATCAATATCAAACAGAACAAATTTGGATTGGATGAATTCTTCATGAATCTAACAGCAGCATAAATGTAGAAGCTATATTTAATCACAAATATTAAAATTAATTAATATGTTTTTAGAGGCAGCCTTATATATATATATATATATATATATATAATATGTTTAAAGAATGATTCCTGCACACAGCAACTTCAATCAGAGCGAGATCGATCAGACAAAGGATTGGAACTGGTAATGTTGCCACGCCTACAATCACAAGTGCAGACAATCCTTGATTCTTTTACGACACGCTGTGATCTCCGAGTATGAAGCTTGATGTTCACCAACTTACCGGCAATCTTTTGCGAACAAGAAATATATGGTAAATTAGTAGGAGTATGCTGAATTAAGTAACATCAAGCATCTATATAGACAAATATTAAGAACATAGAAAACATCAAATGCTTGACCATTAGCAGTCATGGCTAATGCTAACAGAACCATTTCTGTACAGGCAGGCAACCTCATATGCAGGAGGTTAGGCCACTGGACTTGTCAAGCTATTTAAGCAATTAATAATTATGCGCTCATGTATCTCAGGCAATGAGATAGTATCACTACTGCCATCCAAGAGAATTTATTTTATATTAATTAGTTTTTTTAAAAGAAACAAGTCTAAGCTCAGAGCAACAAACTTCAGCATTATTTCTCCGATATAATAACCCAAGATAAAAATATAAGCTAAAACTTTTGGTGAACAGTAAGTTACAAACCATTCTCCAAACTAGATCTTCTGGACCCAAGGGTTGAGCTGGACTAGAATACACGAAATGCCTGGAGTACTGGAAAAATGAAAACAAAAATTTTCATTCAAATTAAAATTATAAAATATTGTACCAGTTAACATTATTCTACTAATTTAAAAGATGAAAGATAAGCAGGATATTTGTAAAGCACATGCAACTATCAATAAAACTTAACCTTCAGGTAAAAAAATAATTTTCAGAGGCATAAATAGATAAATCTTCAAGAGATATCAAGATTTGGTTTCAAAAGGTGAAATGAGAGTGATATTCCAAAAATGCCAAAAGTCTCCTCATCTACAAGCAAAATAATTATAAGAGGCATAATGCGATTGACATTCAAATGATGCCTGGTTTTGGCTTGAAATTGAACTAAGAGTGTTAGATCAAATACTAAAATTTTCTCCCCAGGTGCAGGCATGGATAACATTAGTAAAAATTTGTCTTTCCTTCTAACCAATGCGCAAGGTTAAGGAACAGCAATTCTAAGGCACGATCAAAGCATGCAGACTTTGCAATCACAAACCTTTACAAGGTTCATCCTCATTTCTCTAATTTGAGTAGAGCTAATGCCTTTTAAAAATCTTAGAAGCCAACCAGGTTGCACAGCATCACTTGAAGAAACAAATATAGCTATCTGCATGAAAGGTAACAATAAAAATAAAATGTCAGGTAATCTAAATGTCTAATATACTTAAATTTACGACACCACATTGAACTCCTTGATTGCAGCTTAATCAGCTTCAGTGTAAAAATTAATTCATGGATTCTTTAAATGTTTTAATAGATTCAAACAAATTAAGGAGGAAAAGTGATACCATTAAGTATCCAGGTAACCGAAATTAAATCTCAAATGGTACAAAATTTCCTAGAATATGGAATCAAATAAGTGCATATCATTGTCCCAAACACTACATACTGGCACATGGCATGATACTCTTGGACACAGATAAAATAAGAATTCAAAATATCTATTCTGCAGAAACTCTGTTAAAATCTGTTCATCTTTCTCTGGAACAAAATGACCCTTGACCCTGGACATGGATTTAACAATGCCATATTCAAACATATCTGAGATACATACCAATACCATACTACCCACCAGCAAAATTAGATTACGCATTCAAGCTGTATGTGTAGCACAGAAAACTAAATTGCAGCATGATCATAAGGTTTATCCGATCATTGATGCATAAATCAAATAAACATGACAAAAATAACCAAATTTATGCATGAATCTGGTTCTCAATGATACGAATGATGATTCCACAGATACTGCCCACTGATACTAAAGAAATCATAATCATTCACTTCATGCAACATGAAATCAAGGAGGCATTCTATCTTAAACCTTAATATAAAGTAACAGGTAAAAGCATAGAAAATTATTCGAATAAAATTTCAAGCAACAACTTTCTGAAAATGATAAGAAAGAAAATAACAAATTATCTAAACAGTGAAATTAGGCACTAAATTTCATTCATGTGAGAAATAATACAGGAGGCAGATTTCCAACTGACTCTGATCATTAACTATCTATAACGACAGCAATAATGTTTTAACCTATATCAATAATACTCTCCTAATCATATTATAAGCAACTTTTAGGCAGTCATTAAACAAAGTAAAAAGCATCCTCAAGGTAGCCCAATGCATCAAGGGAAAAGGAAGTAACAACTCGGCTTTGGAAACACATACATACCCGTCTATAATCTAGTATTCCTTCAAAAGGAAGTTCCAATTCATCACTAATAATAACAGGGATACACCCACTGACAATAGCATCAAACAATCTAGCAGAGGAAGGAGTGTCACCAGCTGGACTTAAACAAAATATAGACCTGATGACGAAGGAAAAAACACAATCATTATGACAAAGCAGGAAGTGAAACACTGAGAAAGAGAACCAGCTAATCTTACCTGCGCATCCCCTTCTGAGCGGCAGCTTTCCCTCCCTCCCCAGCGGTTCCCTCCTCTATCACTACATCTTTGGCACCTGTTAATTCTGCTACAAGTTTAGCACGTATCTTTCCTCCCTGAAAAAGAAGAACTACACAATAAGTAGCCAAAAGATCGTATTAGATATATTATAATTATATTAGCATGTGAGACACAGGAGAGAGAATGTTTGAGAGAAAACAGGTAATACTATTCTCTGGTCAACTGTTAAAAAAAGGGGAGGATCAGGAAAAGGGAACTTTACTAACCACCAAATAAATAAAAACTTTGGTCAATTAACTTTTCAAGGAACCTATATAATCTCGAAGAGGAAATTATAGAAAAAAATAAGTATTTTTAGATAACTGTGTTTTTACTGTCACTAATTTTTTAGTGCTCCAATTCTCTACCTTTCTCTCACTCTTAAGCAGGCACACACAGACACACATACAGGAAAAAAGCCCAAGAAGGCATCTTTTCTTACTGTTTCACCTTCTTCTGTTTAAAAAGGATAAGTTGGCAAGTCTTTGGATTAGACGTCCATCTTTGAAGAAAAGCGAAAAACACATAGGATTATAGTGATTACAACAGCCCCTTCCCCCTCTCCCTCCCTCCAATATTTATTTCTTGTTCTAACATTATTGTGTTTGGAAAAAATTAAGTAAGCATGTTTCTGAACTAGATCTCTTGCGTACACATGCATAGAATAAGACCAACATATTATGTTCCTTCCTTCATGTTCTACCAAATTTAATGAAAGAATAAAAAATAATTATTAAAAAACAAAAGAAATCAAAAACTCTAATAAGACAGTCAAAACTCTTACAGCATTTCTTTTAAGCCGTCCACGGAAGAAAAGCAGTGTGGTTCTCTTTGATTCACTTTCTGATACGCATTTTGTATCACATAAATCAACATTCGGAACATAAGGGAGAATGAGGTCCTTCTCCAGTGAAACTTGCCCTGGCTTGTACCTAGGATGTTAAAATATATCACTTTTCAGAAGATGAAATGACTAGTAACTTCATAAGTTCAATCTTGTTTGCAAAAGTCATATAGTTACCAATTCCCAGTGGAGTCCATATCTGGTAAAAGCCATATTGCATTTTTCACATATCTGCGAACTGACTTAAAGGACCATGGATGATGAATGGGAAATATGTGATCCCTTCCTTCAGATCGTTTCCATGCAGGCTGATCTGTCACCCATTTCAAGGCATCCTGCAACCATAGGAAACAAAAATATAGAATAAATAAATTCTAAAATTTAATGGCACAGTTGGCCATATAAAACCTTACAGAAGAAGTTCTTGAAGGGAAATCATGCATTATTTTGTCCAATGTATGTTTCCCAAAACCTTCTCAATTAGAAAAATTGAATTAACAAAGGATAACATAATTCAAGAAATAGAAGCCAAAACTATGATAGGATACCCCAATCAACCTGTTAATGCAAATTTGATCTTGAAAGTTCAGCTTAATGACAGCACAATATTCAGAGTCACTCACACACAAACAACTAAAGTCTAAAACATGCGGCAAACTCCATATAGGACCTCAAAATGCATAGGACTTGACCTGATTATGATTATCTTTACTTGTCGTATCTCCCTTTGAAATCAAACACTCCATAAAATACATTTACCTAAATTTTCATTATTGACAAACCTGAACAACCCACCAAACACGACAGAACATCAAACAGACTTACCACAGACATGAAAAATTACACCAAAGAATAGGAATGGAATGAAACACATTTTCTAAATAATTAAAAACATAGTAATACGAAAATGTAGAGATAAATATTATAAAACATGGAAATGCACTCACACCCTATATAAAGCCTTGCATTGTTGCTTCTCCAACAAGAAAAAGCTAATGGTGGTAAAGAACGGCACGTAAAATAAATCCGCCTCCTCCTGCCTATTAACTCTCACAACATTTTTCAATAGCCTTTCGGATTCCGGCGCAATCAAATCCGCCCAAAGCCAATAATCAATAGAATGCTGAACCACCAGAAAAAAAAAAAACAAATATCAAGAAAAATATAACAATCCATCAATATTCTGGTAAAAGAAAATTTCCCATCTATTTTATCAATTCTCTGAAGAAAAACAAACTCGACTAATCAAATCGAGAATCATCAACAGATTTCAATGATTATTTAAAGAGGAAGAGGAATTATTTTTCCACTTAAAAACTTGACAAAATTACCTGTTCGATTAAACGGTGAACGGGGCTGCCGTTGGAGGTGAGATTAGAAGTTTCTCGATAAGTATTTTGAAACAACCAAAGTAAGTCGTAGGTGAACTTCGTCGGCATTTCGTACACGTAAACCCTAATCGGCATATTCAGCGGGTAGTACGGATCTCCATACACCCACTCCATTTCCTTAGCGGACTTTCTCTCGTCGACTCTCCTGACGTCATCTTCGAGCACCGTACCCACTGTATCGTCGGAAGTCTGATGGTAGTCGGAAGCTTTGTGTGTAAGGAAGTGTTCGAGGGAAGCGACGAAGGAGGTTTGCGGTCGGATTTGCCGGTGCGGGAAGTGATGGGTGGAGGAGGAGGAGGAGGAGGGATCGGAGGGAGAAGAAAGGAAGAACAGGAAGGAGAGAGCGACGAGAGAGAGGGCGAAGAAGAGGAGGAGGATTGGGGATTTGGATCTTGTCAAGGTCGATGGGATTTGCTTCGCTCGCATTTTCTTCAAGGTGTCAGGAGTGAGAATGTGAGGAACTGTGGATAGAGCAAAGCTGGATAGCGTTATAAAACCAGATCTGCAGTTTTTAGTTCTTACATGCACTCGCCCAGAAGCTTAACTTACGCAATGATATTGTTTTTGAGAATTAAACAATCATTCCGATACAAATTCTCTCATCATCATCTAGATTTTATACTAAGCACAAATTGTAAGTAATAGATTTTTTTTTTATAAATTATGTCATATTTATCAAAATTTTATTTAAATTTTATATTTGTAAATAACGAGTTTTTTATAATTATTTAGTGTAATTGAATAATTATAAAATTATAATAAAATTATAAGTAAAATACATTAAAAAATAAAAATAAATGTAAAATTAAAATTCATCACGATTGATTGGATGCAAATACAATTATAATAATAAAATTATATATTAGATCGCCCAAACAAATCCACCGTCGCAATTAAAATCTATATTTTATTTTAAGTTTACATTAAAACAGTCAATCGCATTCCAATAATCGCAATTCCGACCATGTAAATGCCTACCACGATACAACCCAAATCCTAAAGCCGTCAATGAATCCGGGCTGATCAGTTCGAGTCAGGACTCAGGTCCAACTAGACAAACACTGAGTCGGGTCAAATCTTGCTCGGATCGAGTCCTGTTACACGAATAATAAAAATAAAGAAGCTGGCACAGAATTGGAAGAACTATGAGAAATGAATAGATTAAGTTCTTTAGAAATTTCGGATAATTATTAGCGTCACATTATTAATTTTGGCGTAAAATTGAACTAAATTAAGTTGAGCTCTTAACTGAATAGTCAAGCAGTACCATATCATCAAACGATGAATATGAGAGCCATACAGATCTATTTATTGTGCTAATAACAATCCTCCCATGTATACTCATCCAAATAATCAAGTAAACAAATCCAAACATGAATAATTTACACATAATTTGCAGGTACAACCAATGGTAGTATGTCAAAGATAAAACAAGTCCACAATCCTGTCGTGTGTTTTTACTGTCCAAACTTCTGCTCAATGCCTACAATGGCCCTGCATAGGCCTTCTGTCCCAAATTATGTAATAGCGTCCAAGAGCATTCAGAATGTGATAAGATCATCTTTTGGTTCTTGCTTCTTCTTTGAATCTTGCCCCCCTTCAGATGAAACCCCACTTTTCTTACCAAAAATCATTTCGTCAAGATCATCCATCATGTCATCATTGCTTCCACCACGAGTCCCATGTCGAGTACCTGCTGGTTTTCTAATCAAGGCATCTTCTTTTGCATGACGAGGTGAAACTTCAGGTTCAACAGCCACAGGAATCATAGCAGGTTCTGGCTCATGAGGAACCACCGATGGCTTCTTCAACTCTTCATACTTCGAGAGAGCTTTCTGGATCTCATCGTTCACATTCAAAGCTTCAAAAAGCAGGGCCTCATTATCTCCAGCAGTCTCAATGATTCTTAGAACAGATGACTGGGACCGACGACATTGCTGGACAAGCGTGGCTGTCAAGTCATCCTGCCAACAAAGCAAGCATAAATTACCGAGAAAAAAATGAAAAACAGTAACCCAATCAACCCAATAGAAAGTTGAAAACACAAAATACTTGAACTAGGTAACTAATCCACTTTCACACCTACCCTCTTTTTCTTTTCTTTCTTTTCTTTTCCTTCAACGTAGAGATGTCCCAAATCAAATTTGATAAAGTAGCAACAAAGATACTGAGTGAGCAAACCTACGAACTGCTTAGAAAACAAAAATTAACATACTAAGTAGGCTACAGTTTTGCTCTGCTTCATTACCTTCTGGCCAAGGGATTCATTTCATGAAATTCTACCAATATGAATAAATTAAATGCAAAACCACACTTCATTCTGAAAGGTTAAATCTGCATATGGTTCCTGCACCTTCAAATTGTAAATTTTTGCTAGAGCTGGGCTCTAACTTATAGGTTCTGAATCATATAGGCGTTGCTGCCACCTTAAGAAAGACTAAATGACCATTTGGAACATCATTATGATGTTATGACCCAAACTGGAATAAAACTCCATGTTATTGTGAATTTGTCATCTGTCTGTTACATTGTTGAAGATATTGGAAAATAAGCCCAAGTTAACTTACAATCAGAAGTCAGCAAACAGACCAATAAGTTTAAATCTAATTTGCTGATGTCATCTTATCACCACAAAGCATCACTTCTAATTTACCCGTCTAGCAGTGCATGAAAAACAAGTCCAAGACATCCCCTTCAAACCTTAAACTAAAAACTTGGTACCGTTGGAGCCATCATAATTCTCACCAATATGCATTATTGAGGGGAAAATGTCATATCCGTCAGCTATAAGCGTTCAAGTGCAACAGTCCCATACAGATCATTAGCAGATAGTATAACACATTTAAAAGCTCTAGAAAGAAAGTTATAGTATAAAAGATTTAAAAGCCCTAGAAAGTAAGTGATTTCCTCCTTGAAAATGAAGCAAAAGGCAAAATTATTGACTAATAAAATGATCTTATTAAAGGCTCACTACAGCCGACAGAATATTGAACATCCTTTAACAAAGGAATAGATTAACAAAAAACATCAATGACTCATTCAGCCAAGACTCAAAGTTTTCAAGGCTTGTTACTTGGCAGCAGAGAAGGAAGCATACTTTATTCGTAATATATGCATGAAGTTAGAAACTAAAAAGTGCAATAAAGAAGACAATAATACCTGAAGAGCATCTTGTTGGGGTGATGAGGATAACACAGTTGAAAGAAGCTCAATGCTGTTTCTTGCCACATCAAATGCTTCCTTTGTTTGTTCAGCAGTAAAGCTTTGGACAGGACTATCACGCTGAAGCTGCATGTCATGCAGAAGTTGCTGTGCAAGACTAGCATCCACTTCCTCCACTGAAACTGAACGAGTAGGGGTAAAAATAGGTGCCAAACTCTCATTGTCACGACCAGGAAAGCGAATACCCCTTGATTTTAAACTCTACAACAGAAAAAGGATCATTCGACAAAATCTAACAATTCATCAATCAAAAAGCCAAAAAATAAGGCTTTGAGTTTTTGTGGCAACATTGCACAGCATATTTAGAATGCATGTTAAATCCTATTGCAACTGAAAGTACAAATAGCTAAGGGACATTGACGTACACAGAAGTTCCTAGTCAAGAATTCAATTGTTTGAGAAAGCTTATTCAAGGATTTTCTAAATTTATCTTCTGATATCAATCAACCAAACAAAACCAAACAATAAAAAATTTTGCTCCTTTTTATTGAAAATTTTCCCATTCCAGGATTAAGTGAAGTTTTGTAGGCTAAATTGACTAAAATTCCAAGACTGTAACAGCAACCAAAAGAATAAATTTCACACATGACTTTCAATCAGATACACACCACAGGAAAACTAGTGAATGAAATTAAATAATCATGTTTTCTCAACTCGTTTCCAAAGCTGCAAAAACCAGATAAATAGTTCATGCTGTTACCTTGTAAGTTTCTTCGTAAACAGGTAAATAGCGGAGCTCACTGGTTGACTCCCCCCACGCTTCAATAAGCATCAAAGCTTTGTTTCGATTATTGACAACAGTCTGTGGATCATCAATTAGCTTAACCATCTCATCAAGAACCCTCTCAGCTGCCACTTCCGAGAATACCTTCTCGCAATTCTTGACACAAGTTTCAAGCAACACCAAGGACAAGTATTGAACCCTAGGGCTCTTCAACATTATCCTCCGCTTTATGCCACGGATCAATTCAACACTGCTCACTTTTTCATGATTGATCATGTCGCAGATATCAAGATTCAAGGCCCAATCAGGCTCGTCAAGGGCCTCTGATGTAGCATCCTCAACAAGCTTATCATCTGGGTTCGGGCCTTGGAAGAGTTCCTTCACCTTAAAGCTCATTGAGCTCATGCCAGCACTCACCTTTTTGCCCATCTCAGCTCCTTCAACCTTGAGGCGTTCACCAAAGGCACTAACCTTGTCCATCAAACTTTTGTCCATTTTCACCAAACCTTCAAAACACCAAAATTATAACTTGAATAAATGTCTGCAAGAAATAACTCATTCATCAAGGGAACAGAATCTTTAACATAACATTTCTTCCAAGTAATCTTCCATGAAAAAAGATAAACTCCCAAAAGCCTCAAAATTACATAAATGTTACAAAATAATCAAACAGAAATAACTATGATTTGCCCCATCATTCTTAATTAGAATAACTAAATATCTGATTTTGCTTCTTTCACTTTCTTCCCTATGAAACTTCATGCAAATCTAAAAATTGATATGAACAATTTTTAATAGCGTCAAAATTCTTCCAACCCCCCCAAAAAAGAGAGGTAAAAACCCTAATATCCAAATCAAAATATTAACTTCAAAACCTCAAAAAATTGAACAACTAGCTGACTAAAGAAATTACAGAAAAAATACATAATTTAAAGCAAATAACTCAAATAATTAAAAGTAAAGATCATTTTCCCTTCCATTTTAGCAGCAGTTAATATACAAAAGTAGCTGCATTAAAAATTTAAAAAAAAAAAACTCTTTCAAACCTTTAAAACCCCAAAAATCTAAACTTAAACATGCTTACATCAAAATAGTTAAAGGGATTGCTCAATACTAAGAAAATGTAACACAGAAACTTACAAAAAACTTAAGTTCATAAAGTCAACTGCTATATCATCTAAACCTAGATTCTAATTAATTCAATTTCAAAATCAGAAAAAGAATCACAGCAAAATTAAACAAAGAAAAGGAAAAAAAAATTCCATTGCTTACAGTTCTTGGTGAGCCGAAATTGATGAGATCAAGTAAATGAAAAAGCAAAACCCAGGGAGATTTTATGCAATTTAAAAATATAAACAAAATTGAAAAAGAGATGGTAATTATTTTACCTTTGAAATTCAATTGAAAAAAAAAGGAAACAAAACAAAAGAAGAAGAAAGCAGACGGCGACGCTTCACGACTCAGTAGAGTTGAGTTTTTTATGTTTCCATCGAGTTTCGGTCTCCCTCACAGACGTTGCCAAATATCAATTTCTTTTTTTTTAAATAAATATTGAGTATATTTGAAGGTTGTTGCCATTGCCCATTGGTGAAAAAAGGTAAAGCGACGTCGTAGTAGTTATTAATGCACCTTGCTTTTTTTAAAAAAAATTAGTAGGATTTATTTATTTATTAAATGATTAAATTTAATTACTTTTAATCTAATTTCAAATTAATAGTAGTAGCTAAAGATGTATTATCAAAAGAAGTATTAGTTAAGATTTAAGAATTATTACCTAAATCATTCAAAAAAACAATTATATTACCTAAAATATATAACATTTGTAGATAAATGTGTAATGACCATATTGATATTTAAATTTTTTTTTTATATTAATAAGATATTTAAAAATATCTTTCATTTAGTAATAAGTTTTACGAGCTTCTATTTACACTTTAAGAAAAGCTTTTTATACTTTAATTTTTATTACAAAAATAATTTTAAATAAAATTACTTAATTAACTATTAAGAAATTAAATTTGGACTTTTTATACTTATTTCTACTTCAACCTTTTTAAATTTGTATTTTAGAAAGTTTTTAAAAATTTTTTAGATTTTGTTTTAAGTTTTTAAATATTTTTTAGATTTTTTTTTACACATTGGATAAAAATTAGGGTTGGCATCGAGTCAGGTTCGGGCGGGTTTTGCTCACCCCGAACCCGATCCGAATTAATGCTTTAATAAACCCGAATCTGATCTTATTCAAATTTTTTTTTAGTTTTTCATACCCGATTTCGATCACGATCCCTGACCCGATACTATATAAACCGTACCCGATTCAATCCAAAATTAATAAAATATTATTTTTAAATATAAATATTTAAAAATATCATTATATAAATATATATAAATAAATAATAAAAAATTATTTATATATATCGGGTCGGATTTGCCTAAAATCCGACCCTAACTTTTTTTTCATGCTACCCAACCTGATACCCGATTTTTAAAATAAAAAAACTGATCCTAAAAAATCGGATCGAATCGAAATCCGTCGGTACAGATTTTTTATCTTCTCTAATAGAAATGAGGTTTGTTGGATTTGAACTCCCACCTTACATATTTTCTTAAGACTTCTTAATCACTAGATCAGTAAGTTGAAAACAAAAATAATTTTTAAATTTACATATCTAAAAACTTACAAAGGCATATGAAAATATAGTTTTAAAAGTCACAATTTTATGAAAAAAAAAATTACACAACTAAATTCCCATTCAATCATTTTTAAAAAATCAAATAAATTACTTTTATATTAAAATGCATGAGTTAAAACGGCTGATCTGGTCAAAATTTTGGCAATTGATAACCTTGATTTGAGTGAGAATCAAAAGTGAAAGAATAAAAAGAGTTGAAGGAATTTGGGTTTGAGGTGTAATTTAAGTGAAGGAGAATAGGAGATCAATTGGAATTTTATGATATATTTGATATATAAAATTATGATAAAATAAAATAAAATGATATTATGAATAGAATTAGTTACGAATAAAATTAGATTAAATAATATCATTTTATTTTATTATAAAGTGTTTAAAGATTAGAATATGATATTTATTTATTGATTAATTTTTTGTAATTTATATAATTTAAATTATTAATATGATTTTTAAGAGTATAGTAAAAATAAAAATTTAATCCCGTATATTAAAAATAATTATCTTTATTTTGAAAGGATTGAATTATCTTATACTAAAAAAAATATTAATTCTCTTTATAATTTTATTTTTTTAAAATTATCTTATATTCCAATTTTGACTTTTAAGGGTTTGGATTGTAAAAGTAGAAATAATGTAAGGAAGTTTGAATTTGGAGTATTATTAGAAATAAGATATGAAAAGTAATTTAGGATGTAAATATAAACACTCTAAATTTTATTATAGACAAATTATGAACTAAAATTTAAAGGATTTTTTGTTGAATGGTAAAGGGTCCTTAGACTTAATTCAATACATATTTTTTTCTTTTTGATTAAGACAAATTTATTTACTGTAGATCTAAAAAATTTATAAAAAATTATTCTTCTGTGGAATTTTAATAAATTTAAACTCAAACAATTAAAATAAAAATAAAAATTTTTATCACTTTTGATTATGCAGTTAAATATAATCCATAAAGATATTAAAATCAATTATTATCATGAAATAATGTGTTAAAATATTATCAATAAGTGATTGATTTAATTAATTAAAATTAATATTTTTTGATAAAAAAGTTTTGAGTTTGAGTCAGTGATCATTTATTGGGATCATTTCGAATGTATAATTTATAATCATTTATCTTAGACTATCAAATATAATATATTTTATTTTAATTTAAAGAATTAAATAATCTATCTATCATTGAATTTAAAAAAATATATATGTTAAAATATTTTACTATCAATCAAATATAAAATTAAAAAGACACCTATTTCTTTTACTTGATAAGCCTAATAAATATTTTAAAAAAGAAATAAAATAAATAAATATATAGTGTGATTGACTTATGGGCCACCAGCAATGATTAACAGACAAAAAATAAATTGTAAGTTCACCACGAATTAGATTTTTATCTTTTTTTTTATTTCGAAGATTCCAATTTTATTTTAATTTGTCAGAATTGTTGAAAATGCATTTTCCAAGTCGTGCTTGTTGGGTCGGGTTGTCTTTGCCCCGTTGACACGATTGGCACACTAACAAGCTAAATTTATTAATTATTATTAGACGCGGCCCTTAGAAACGGGTGATAATGATTGAGGTAGTACCTATTAATCATATAAAATATTAAAAAATTTTAAATTTTCATTTAATTTTATATTTATTTTTTAAAATTGATTGATTTAAATTTAATTTTATTAATTCAATTTAATTAATTATTTTTTAAATTTAATTTTAAATTTTTATATATAAAATAACTATTTTTTTGTTCATGTCATGCATAAATTTTTTTATTATATTTTTTATAATTTAAATTTTTAATTCATAATAATTTTTATATTATATATAAAAATATTTCTAATCATTTATAATTTGTAATTTAAAATTACAAAAGTCGTTTATATATAAATTATTATAAGAAAATTTAAATATGAATTATGAAAGTTTTGAATTATAAAATAAAAATTACATACAAATCTCAATAAGAAAATCAATATTTTATTTACAATTATATGCATTCTTAAAAGTATATAATATTTTAATATAAAAATTAAGATTTACACATGTGAAATATCATAAAAAACTTTTTATATTTGATTTTAAAATTTTATCTTGTCAAACTTTTATGACGAAAAATTTAATTGCTATATCTTTTATAAAAAAAATATTAATTGTGAGAAGAAATCATAAATATATATTTGATAATTATTTCATTTAAAAAAATTTAAATTTTTAAAATGTAGTTTATCCAAATTAATTTTAAATTAAGATAAAAGAGGTTAGTATAATTTTAAATTTAGATATGCGTATAATTATAAATTGAGATAAAATATTTTTTTAAATCATAAAAAATAAAAGTAAAAAATTAGTAAACAACTGTGGTTCAACCAAAAACTTTAGTTATTTAAATTTATGTAAATATTGATTTAGACAGTATATGATTTTTTATGATTCCTACGATTTAGAGATTTAACATTTAAAAACTATTTGAATTTGTATTTATATACATGGGTAAGAGTGAGGTATGAAATATATTTTTTCAGATTTAAATTAAAATAAAACTTATATACTTTGAAAGATTTGAATAAATGTAAATTTTTAAAACTTTAAATTTTTTTTAAAATTGAATAATTGATTAAATAAAATTCTTTAATACTATCTTATGTGTCAATAATATAAATTGTCCACCTAAGCGTCTATGTAAGTAAATCTTATCAGGTTTTTATATATGTTATAATATAATATTATATATGATTATTTTATTTGACAAAATTATAAAATATATAAAAATTAATAAAAATATATAATTCAATTCGATTTGGTTCAGTTTGAATATATATATATATATATATATTTTACTTTTGGATATAAAATTTGATCTGAACTTAATAAAAATATTTAATATTTGAACTTAAAACAAATCGAATTAGAAAATAATTGATTCAATCTATATCAAAACTACAAGTCAATTTTCGATTTTCTTGATTTTTTATTACTTCTAACCTTATGTTAGTTTTTTAGATGAAATGGTGATCCAAGAGAGAGGTGAATTTGATTTTTCTAAATTTTTTTCAAATAATGATTTCAAAATAATTGAATGAAAATTAAAACCAATATCAAAATATAATGCAAATAACAATAAATTGATGTATCTAGAGGTATATATAATCAACAATGAAAATAAAAAGATAGGGATAGAGAAATCAAACACAAAAATTTATAGAGGTTCAATCATTCTCCACAAGGCACTTACATCCTCTCTTTTTGGTTATCCATACCAAGACTTCAAATCACTAATCTTGAATTAAAAATACAACCCTATATTTTTCTAAGGTTTAAGATAAAAACATCTATCATTTGTAGTATTTTACTCAATCTCACTACAATGCTCTTAAAAGGATATCTCACCCATTGTTCTTTTCCACCCTTATATATCAAAGGTAATTTTGCAAATAATAGAACAACCTCTCTAAAGCTATGTGTTTACTAAGCTTATGTACAAGAAAATGATGAATGAACAACAAATATAATTTGAATACAATAAATATAAAGATATAAACTTTAAAGCTCTAAAACTCTTAATTTCTTTTAGAGAATAAAAATATAGCTTGTTGGTTCTTGCTCTCTTGATTCTTCAATCTTTTTGGTGCGTTGGAGTGCTTAATTTATAGAAAAATTAAGGAAATAGCCATTGAGAATGCATGGGAGAAGAAAATAGCCATTGAAGCTTGATAAACTAGCCATTGGAGATGATTTTGAGCAAACGCAATTGATCTATTTCCTAAAAAGATCGATTGGTTCATGTTTTAGAAGCCATTTTATGCCTTGCAAATGCATAACCCGATCGATCCCTTTATGTAGCGAATTGATCTTGTAAGGAGGTGATTGATCCCCTACATAGGGTGATCGATCACTTCTTTAACCTAAAGCAAAAAAATGCATTCTAGGCAAAAAATCAGTCGATCCCTTCTAGAGTGGATCGATCCTATCAAAACTGGGTGGTTGTCTCTTGTTTTGCACTCTACTCACTAATTTGATCATATCTTGAGTTATACAAATTCATATCAAAAACAATTTAAAGATTTATAAACTAGACTTAAAGGGTTTTCTATCCATATAAAATTCATCACCTAATTCATTGTGTACAAATTATAGTAAATTTTTAAATCTATCATTTATGCAATTTTTAAACAACTGTATAGTCTCTAGTAAAAATCAAAATTTTTTTCATAAAAAATTTAGATTTAGATTTTGTTTAATCCATTAGAAAGTAGACTCAAAGAGCTTTCCAACCATATAAAATTTAAATATTAAAGCTTTGTGAATTAATATAGAAAAATGAAACAAATTCAATGTTAGAAAATTTTATTCTTGTAAAATAACTTTCTTAAGTTAATCTATTTCTCAAAATTAATATTATTAAAATTGTATTGAGTCCAAAATGAATAAGTTAACTTTAAAAACAACAATTGAACTTTCATTTAAGCTCAAATAAACAATCTTTAAGGATATGTTTGGTTTGAGAAATATGAAAAAAAAAGTTTGTTTACACTATGAAAAATATATTATTTATTTAGTACCAAAATATAAAACTTAAGAATATGTACTAAATAAATCTTTTTCAAAATTTTGATCAAGTTTATTTAGCTTAATGTTTTGTCGTTTCAAAATAATGATCAATTCAAGACTAACACCTTAAGTAAGTGGATTTATGTTTTGAAAAATATTTATTTAGAATCTATTAACTTATATTGTGTATGACATTATTTAGTTAAAAAAAGGGTTAAATGTTCATTTAGTTCTATTATATTAGTTTTGCAATATTGGCATATATTAATACCTCTAAACCAATTCGTAATTAGGTACCTAAATTTATATTTCATCAAGTACCTTGATCTTTTGAATTAATATTGTTAATCAATAAGGTGACGTGATAAAAATATCCAATAAAATCATGATATGTGATATTTTTAATTAAAAATAAGAAATGAAAATCTAAAAAATTATTTTGATTTTTTATTTTTTAAATCAAAAGAAAAAAATGAATTAAAGAAATAAAATGGAGAAAAAGAAAAAAGTAGAGAAAAGTGAGAATAAAAATAAGGGGAGGTTGCCACAAGCAGAACAAGAAAAAAGTTTTAGTGGGGATATATTTCAAATTTTATTATACACACACATGATATTTTATATATATAGGGGAGAGTAATAATTGGTTTAAATAGAAAAAATTGATTAAAATCTGCCTTTAAGGTAAATCAATTTCAATTTTCTTAGTTTAATAAATTAAATCAGTTTGGGGTTCAATCTATACGATGTAGTCAGTCCATTTTTTGGTGTTGAGTTTTAAAATCCAAACAGATCAAAAAACCAAAAATTTAATATTTTATAATAAAATAAATAAAAATATTATTAATATTTCATATTTTAATTATTTTAATTACCTATTTACCCTTGCACTTTTCTAGATTGATTTTTACCAAACTTTAAATTTTAAATCCTTAGTTCCTATCTTTCTCCCTTGCTTTATGTTTTTCTTTGTTGTCGCTGCCCACTCAAGCTCAACACCTCATTTATCAACCACCAACCAACCATACCTTTATTTTTCCTCTCACTTTTCACAATTAGCCCACAACTTAAACACCATACTATAAGGTAGAACTTCGATTAAGTCTTCTACTCGTGCAATTTGAAGGATCAAATCTTATTTTCCAAATGCTAAAAACCCAAACGTCATACCAAGCCTCATAATCGCCTTTCTCATTACTTTTAGAGATAAGATTTTTTTCTTCATTTGTTTTTTTAGGGGGTCATCGACATCAACCTTCTTTGTATGCAATCTCTATGTTTTCTTTCAATATACGTAAATAAATTTATAAAATTTTGAATCTTTCTTTTGACATGTGTTTTGAGTAGTTTATATCTTAGGTGTTTCATGAATTATTATTTGTTACTCTAAGTCTCCTAACTTTGTCTTGATTGCTTAGAATAAAGGCTAACAATGATGGGATTAAGTTATTTTGAAATTTCTTTAGATTAATTTTCATTTTAAAACTAAAGGTAATTTACTTGGCTTTTATTAATGTTCTATATGAAATCTAAGCATCTCTTTGTTGTTGACCATTGGCTTTGGTTGTATTTTATGTACAATCTGCTTCATTAGTCTTTTCTTTCATAGCTTGATTGTTATATGAGATTTGTATGACCTTATATAAACCATTTTGTTTAGAGTCCGAAGGGCATTTATGCTTTTGATGGTATACCGTATAAGTTGTTGTCATCTTCATTAACATAAATTATTGTCCAATATTTAGAAAAAAATCATCATAAAAAGTTAAAAGGTTCAAACAATTGTAATATTTCTAATTTTATCTAATTATTTTTCATAATAAAACTACTTTCTAGCTAGGTTTTATTTAAGATATTAGTAATAATGTCACTAAGATTTGATCTTTCACACTAGTTTACAGTTTGAATTTGCGTTGTTGTTATTAGACCTAAAATTCAACCTTTATACCAATAGTTGTATTATGTAAGGTTGTATAGATCATCATGATTATTAATATGGTCTTTAACATTAACTTTGGTTTTTTATCATTTTCTTGTGTTTATATATAATTAAACTTTTATCTTTTTTTTAATATATCAAATTTAATAAGTGATACAAACAGTATACAAGCTGATACTTAAGTAGACACACATGGTGTAAAAAGTGAAATTGCGAAAACTCAATAAAAAAAAAAACTACTTAAATCATAGTTAGAGGTATAAGGCTACTTTTTCAAATTTACCAATGACAAAGGTGATCTTAAAGCTAGATGTAATTATTGTGATAAAAAATTTTATGCTCATCCTATACAAATAGAACATTTGCATTAAAGAATCACATGGGTTATTTTACAAAATTTTCTCATGCTAGCTAGTGGTAATCTTTCTTAAACAAAATTAGTTTTGAGTTTAAAAGGAGATAGGTTTTTAAGTA
Source organism: Durio zibethinus (assembly GCF_002303985.1). Next base: position 6,570,472 of record NW_019168004.1, read on the forward strand.
CTTGAAAGTTTGATCAAAATGACATTAGAAAATGTGTGGTTGAGATTATTATTATTATAAATGATTATTTATAAATGAGCTATATTTTAAATTTTTTTAAGGGAGAGGATTTAGGCGTTGTATATCTATTGCATGTCTTAGATTTCATGTATTATCATGATGGACTGTTATTAGGGATTGTTATCAAAATTATACAAATGAAAAAAATTGCTTAAGGTAATTCTTGAGATCTTCTTTTATGATAATGGCTTTTACGATTAACACATGGATCTCATTACAAAAAATCAATTATATGTGTCTTACATCTCATTTTGTATATAATGATTGAAAGCTAAACAAAAGGATATTAAACTTTTATCCCATTTTTAATCAAAAGGATGAGACAAATGGTAGGGCTATTGAGAAATGTTTGCGTAATTGGGGGATTGATAAGGTTTTTACTATTACAGCTAATAAGCTTTGTTACAATGATGTTGCAATCTCATACTTAAAAAAAAAATTTAGCAATGCAAGAACTAGTATTGTAAGAGGCAAATATCTGCATGTGAGATGCATTTATCATATTGTTAACTTTATTATAAGTGATGGATTAGAAAGGAAAGAATTGATTTAATTGCTCGTGTTAGAGAGACAATTAGAAATATGAGACAATTACCCTCTATGTTAGCCAAACTTAAAAAGTATGTTGCCAATGAGAAAAATTTAAAGTAAGAGTTTTTTGTGCTTGAATGTTAGTGCTATGTGGAATTTCACTTACTTGATATTGGAACAAGTTTAATAATTTGAATGAGCTTTTAAGGCATTTGATGATATTGATCATTGTTATAGAAGTGAGCTCTTCTTTAAAGATTGGATGCTCGATCAAAATGATTGGTCAAGTATTAAAAAATTAAGCATTTTCTTGCAAAAATTTTACAACCTCACTTTAAAAGTTTTAAGTTCTTCATATGTCACCACTAATACTTTTCTTGAAGGTATTTGTGGTGTTTATGGTATTTTTTCAAATTGTTAATTGAATGCTAATGTTGAGTTGAGTGCAATGGCTAAGAGAATAAAAGATATATATGACAAGTATTAGGGGATTGTGGGCAAAATGAATATATTGCTTTATATTACTTCTATTCTTAACCTTAGAAAAAAAAAACTTGCATTTGTGAAGTTCTGGATTTCTTTTTAAAATAGAGTTGATTCAGTTAAATAGTCAATCGTACTTATACAAAAAAAGATTAATGACAACTTCTAAAATTATGTCTAACAATTAGTTTACAGATCTATACCTTATGACATATGCCACCATTTTTTTTAGTTCTTATTTATTTAAATCTTTTAATTTAAAACTGACTTTTTGTTATTTTTTTGTTTATGAATTTTTAAATTTATCTAAGATTGTATTGGACTTTGTACTTAATAAATAAGTGTATTGATCATTTAAGGTAATTTTATATATTTTATGTATTTGAAAATAAATAAGCTAGATAAAGATAGTAATCTTTCCCCTATAAATGATGCAAAATCATTTGTTTGTGTAGTTTATATGAATATTACGTTATAGGTGCTCACTACAAAAAATTTACTATTAGTTTGTTTAATGTGGATTTTGCTCATTGGTTTCTAAAAGCATGATCGATTGAAACTTCATTTTCTTTTTTCGGCAAACATAACTGAAACTTGATGCAATGACCAGACAAAAAAGCTAGCAAGCTAATGCTAACTGGTATCATTGTGTAAATACATTTGACACATTGTCATTGGGAGTGCCTTTTTTCAGAGCACCGTTTGTATACAACGTATTTGTACATTATACAACAATCCTAATCAATATGATATTTCTATTTTTTTTTCTAAACTTTGTGTAATATACTAATTTCTCCATTCCTCAATTGTTACTCATCAACAATTCATTCATAGTTTGTTTTAGTTTTTTTTTTCTTCCAATTTAAATTATTATTAAGGGTGTTTATAATTAAGTTTTAACTGAATTAATCGATTTAATTGATTTAATTTGATTAATCGATCAATCACCGAATTAATTTTAATGGGTTAACGAAAATAATTTTAGAAGAATTTTAATTTTTTATTAATTCGGTTCGAAAATCGAATTACCTAAAATTTAACTAAAATATAATAGAATCTAAATATAAAATAAAAAATACATAAAATGAATTATTTAATTTCATAAGTTGTTAGAGTTTTTAACATAATATTTTAGTATTTGAATATTTTATTGAATAATTTTATTTAATTTGTTTAACATATGAGAAATTAACAATTTAAAATATAATATAATTTAAATATGTTTATTATTCGATTAACAAAAAAATTAATCAATCGAATTAAATTTGATCGGTTAATTTTTTAAAATTAATAAATTTGATTCAATTAATAAAAATAAAATAAAATAATTCAATTAATTTGATTTTAAATAATTTTTAAAATTAATAAAATTGGTTAAATGAACACCTCTAATTTTTGTTTGTCTTTCATCAAAATATAAGAACCCAAATCAGTAAGTTGTTCTTACAAAAAATTAAATGGGTTAGTTGCTTCATTTTCAATTGATTCCTCAACTACTTAACATAGTGTGACATGTTACCAGGATCTATTCAAATCCAAAATAAAGAGCCAATATTCCTTTCGAAAGAGTAGAGTATATCTTTTTCATTTGCCTCATCTCATACCAGGATGCATCACTTTCCCAAAAAAAAAAAAGATCAGAAATGAATACTTAATAAAAATTACTAGCAAACTACAATATTTAGAAGCCAATTCAAGTAGGTAGATGTGTTTTTGCAGGAATGGAAGAGTATTGGTGCTTAGTGCTGACAAAGAATGGTAATTGAGTGAAATAGTGTTGTTTGAGACTTATGGACAGCAATTAGCTAATTTCTTGAGATTTATGGATTGTTGTTGGCTAATTGCTTGTTTTATTCAAGTTTGTTTTATGTTGTATTGGAGATTGCATTTTTTATGGTTGTTATTGAGTTTGGACTGTATTAGATTGCTTTACATGCTTTATAACAGTGTATTAGGTTGTTATTGAGTTTGGAGTGCCTTCAGAGTTGTTATAATAGTGTATTGGATTGTTTTAGAGTTGATATTTAGTTTAAATCTTTATATTTTTAAACTTTTTTTTTGCAAGTTGATCTTGCTACACGAAAAAAAAAAGTGATGAACTCGATTTAATTCGATTAATTTCAGTTTTTATTTTATTTTTTTATAAATTAAATTATTTAAATCGATTTTTAAATTTTTTAATTGAATTAACTGAATCAATTGTTTCTCAATCTTATAATTATATTATATTATTAAAAAAATTACATTAAATCCAAAAATTTTAAGTTTATAAAACTATAACATATAATATCTTGTTACTTTATTAAAAGGTTAATATAACGATAAAGAAATATTATTTCAAGTCTATAATTTGATCATCCTTAAATTTTATAAGTTAAATTGGATTTTTTTTTCATTTTTATTTTGTTATTTTTTTATCTTTTAAAAAAATAAGAAAAATGTTGTATTTAGATAAAAGAGTAAACAATTTTTTTTATGAAATTATATATATTTGAAGAAATTACAATCATAATTAAATAATTTTTAATATACACCAAGAAAAAGAGAAACCAAGAAATCAAATTAACAACCAATCAATCAATCAATATATAATTTTAGACAAAAATCACACTTAGTGGAACTTAAAATTAGAGACTTAAAATTTTGAAAGCATTTTCATTGCTATTGAGACAAGATTTTATAAATAGGTAAAAATATATTTTCGAATACGTAAAATTTAAAAATTAATTTTTATGATAATATATTAAAAAATATATCGCATTTCATATTTTATTAAATATTTTTATTAGTGGTCAAATTATCTCAAATAAAAATTTATAAATATATTATATAAAATATAAATTTAAGACACTTTAAGAAAAAATTTTTCTTCTTTTTAGATTTTTCTGAAATCAATATTAGTAAATTAAAAAAATTTACAAAATCACTTACCCTAAATTAAGATTTTTGAGAATTGAGTGGGATCAAGTGACAGCTACTTTGTACATGACTACGCCACTAGGAGTCGCTGCCCATGTTAGTACGTTGACCATCTTGCTCTCTCCCTTTCACCTTCCTTCTCGCTTTCTCTTTCTCTCCTTTATTCCATTGTCTCTTCTAGTTTGATTAAAAAATAAAAATCTGTTTTTGTTCAAAAGTTTTCAATTTTTTAAATTTTTTAAGAAATTTTTTAATTTTTTAAACGTATTAGTTTAGAAAATAAAAAATAGTTTTTTGAAAATTTTAAATTTTAATAAAATTTTCATGTTTTATTATTTTATTATTTTTTAAATATTTTAAAATTTTCATTTTTTAAAAGTTTTTATTTTTATTTAGAAAAATCATTTTTTTGTTTTTTGTGTTTATTTACATTTTAAATTTTTTATTTTTGAAAATTTTAGTCAAAATTTAAATTTTTATTTTTTATTTTTTTAAAAATCATATTTTTAATAAATTTATTAATCATGTTCTTTTACATTAACACGATGAACTAATTGATGTGATGATAATTACATAAAAATTGGCATTTTATCATTAGCTAAATAAATCATAATAAAGTAAACGGAAGGGTAAAGTATTTGACGGAATATAAATTTTCATATATTTACTTACAAATTTTAATATTTTAGGAATTACCAAGTATTTAACTTAGTCAAAATCGACTAATACTACAGTATTGCACTGTTGTTTTTCTACAAAAAAAAAAAAAAGAATTATTAACATTAGTTAACTCAATTTTCATTTTTAACGAGAGAGAACACAACGATTTCTCAAGTCTGAGGATCCCACCCTCTTCTCGCTCTGCGTTCCTTGCTGCTATTTTTATAGCCATTTCCCAGTTCTTTTCTCCCCCATTTTCCTCTCCGTCGCAGCCATTTTATATTCCCTTAACCTTTGGATTGAACCCAAACACAAAACCCCGGCAACTCAGCGAAAAACCCACTTTCCCATTTAACCCAAGTCAATATATCCACGATCCAACTCTGACCCAAGTTTCTAACAGGTATAGTTTCTCTATTTCTTTGTTCCTGTTCCTTTAAATTTTTGTTCGCAATTTTGAATTACCAATGTCTTAGATTATGTTTCTATTTTGTTTTTCATAAATTTGGTCTTTGGAAAATGTTTGTTTCATTAATGAATGTCTAGGATAAAGTATAAACTTGAAATGTTGAGAAATTTAATGGATAATAGTAGCCTGTTGTTATAATGGTCTGAAACCTTTGTGGTTAAAACCCGATTGGATGAAAAATTGGAGTCTGGGTGTTTAATTTAATTGGATCAATGCACATTTGACAAAGTTCAAGAGGTCTTGTTTTTGGTTTGATGCCGGAAACTGAAGGAACCAACCTAAGTTTATGATGTTGCATTGGTTTCTGAGTTTTGAAAATTTTGTTGTTTGATTTTATTAAATTAGGTATGGTTTGGTTGTTGCTTTTGCTACTTGGTTCTTTTCCCCTTTTGGAATAAAAAAAAAGTGTTTGGATACAAAACAAATAATCTATGTTTATCTTAGTACTAAAAATGCGATTCTCGGAGAATAAAATGTATGGTTCTAATTTTATATGTAATAAATATGTTAGAATTGGTGTTAACTTTAATTGTTTGTTCATGTTTTTAATTAATTATGATTATGCCTTTTACCAGTTTCTTTTACATTTTAGCAATGTTTAGAAGGATAATTGCAAATAGCAAAGTCAGTAAGCAAGTAACGAGAGCAACAACTATATGGAGCCTAATCAATCCCTTCCTTTACTGTTACTATTAGATATCAATAATAATTACTTCGTATTTTTTTACTTTTATTTTATCTGTAACGTAATTGGAATTCTATTATAATTTAATTTTCCTGCCCGAGGCAGATTCCTGAAATCTGGTTATGCACCATGCAGATTTCCTTTTGAGTTTTAAGTTGATACTTGCTCTGGTCTTTTAGCACAGAGGGGAAATTTTATTGGTGCTTTAATATGATGGATTTGTCATGGTTGAGTGCCATCCTAGTTGGGGCAGGCTGCCTTGCCTTGGGGTACTGCATTGGTAGGCACTATCCTGCTTGTTTATTTCTCTCATCAAGAGGAGCTAAAGATACTACAATCTCTAAAGCAAATAAGAAGAAAACCAAAGAACCCTTTGAAATTGAAAAGTTGGCTGACATTCTAGAGGATTTTAAAATGGTATTGAACTGTCTTGCATCTCTTTGGGATTGGCATGTTTGTGCAAACTATTAAATGTAAAAATAGACATTGAAAATCTGTGTCTTGCTCTTATTATCTTCAGGTATTGGTTGTAAGAAATGATCTTAAGATGGGTAAAGGAAAAATTGCTGCCCAGTGCAGGTGAGGCTTTGTTTTCTAGTTTTACCTCTAATTTCACTTTTCATTAGATGCAGATGTTAAACTGTTGAGATATGAATTTAAATATCAAGCCAGGGAGTGCAGTAAGTGTTCTGTTATTTTTAAGTGAGTTACTGTATGATTGTTGTTAGATCCTTTCCTATCCCATAATTTCATGGATTAGATGAGATATGCTTATTCCTAATCCTGATAATGAATATCTGTTCAAGAAAAAGTGAATCAATGGCCAATTAAAGCTCTGAATACCATCAATTAGATTGGAATAATACTTGAGTGTTTGGGGTGTGATAAGCAGGAGTTCTTGCAGCAGATCATACTCAAGAAATGATTGAAACATTTGCACCCTGTCAAGTGTAATGCATATTATAAACTTAATTGAGTCATGACATTGCATCTTGGAAGACATTGGTTTTAATTTTTTGGGAATTTAATTTCCTCAAAACAAGATTTAACCCAATGGGTAAGGTTGTCATAAGTTCCTGGTGTGCAACCATATGGTTTCACTAAGCTGCCAATTGGCGGACTCATCTCTTGCCATCTTTTATCCAAATGCTAGTACTTTGGCGGTTCCTCATTTTGCCATCTTTTATAATGACTTTCTTTTAAATTTACAATCACTGACATTTTGTACATTTAAAAAGTGGTCATCTGTTGTGATTTCTTTACCTCTGTTGAAGGAACCTTCGTTGATTTGCATATATTTTCTTGACTTACTTTGTTCTTTTGAACTTTTTATTTTCAGTTCATAATACAAATCTTTTTTTTTCATTGTTTAGTCATGCGACTTTGGGTCTCTACAAAAAACTCCTTCATCGAGCACCAAAAGCTTTGGACAGGTAGAGCCTATGCACTGTTCTGGTGTTACACTACTGCAACCTTAGTTTTTGCACTTTTTGTTCCATCTCTGTCTTTGTCACTCTTTATTTTCTTCCTTATGTTGTCAATATGCAGGTGGGAGATGTGTGCTCAGCCAAAGGTGGTTGTGAAAATTGATAGTGAGGAAGATATGCTAGTGTTGCAAGTCAGTGTGGTTTAAGATCTATTTTGTGCTTCATTTTCTGATAATTTTCATGGATACTCCCTCTAGTGTAATCACCATCTAACTTGTAGTTTTTTGAATTTGCACCAACAAATTATTAAAACGGAAAGTTTTGGTCGGAAGAAAAAGCCATAGCATGTTAAAGAATTAAGTTATTGTGGTGCGAAACTTAGCATTCTTGATTGAATATTGCATGAAAGACATAAGTTGGTGCTTTTTATGGGTCTTGTCGTAGAGGCCTTATTTTCTTCTTTATATGAGAGTGGCAGATGCTCTTTCTTGAACTGTTAGTTTTGTGAATTTCATGAGAATTGCAGTTGAAACAGTAGTTAATTCTTAGAAGAATATTCAAATACACTTGTGGTCGGTTTCTTGCTCAAATGATGTTCTACATTCTTTTTTCATTTTCTAAATGGTGTTTCTCTCTTCTTCATTACATTTATCCGTCTGTCTCTATAAATGGTGTTTCTCTCTTCTTCATTACATTTATCCGTCTGTCTCTATATTGTGTGTGAACCATGCTGATGGTAATTCTTCGATATATAGCTTAGGATTTTGTTGATGTTTATTTCAGCCCTTTCTAAACATGTTGCCAAAATATGCTTAACACTTTGCAGGTTGGAATGACGTCAACTATTCATTGGTCTTATGTTTCTGCTTAGCCTCTAGGGAGCTTTAATATTCTTTTTTTTTTATGCTCATAGGAGATTTAATATTTGTGATGATATATCTTGCTATCACATTTACATAGATTTCTCGATTATTAACCTCAATTTTAACTTTTCAGGAGAGGGCAAAATCTCTAAACTTACCAACCCATATCACCATCGATGCAGGGAGAACTCAGATTGCACCAAGTGGGTGTCATAGTTTATTTTCTTTCTTCCTTCATAAATATGTATCATGGTTTTGATAATTGATCTCTTTCTATAAATGATAAAGTATTGAATTCTAGGTTGGGTTATCATTGTTTATTTCACTATGATTGGGGTTTGTTCACTCTTTACTATTTAAGTAACGTTATGAAAACTAATTTCTTTTCGGAACTGTCAAATATGGACTATTATTAACTTAAATTATTGATCCTACTGAGAAAGTTAGCAAGGACAAATTATGAAATCATTTTGATGCTTTTCTATGAGTGTCCTTGAGCCTTTATTGGTGCAAACATCAGTGTTATATTTATTATTAGAATTAGCACTTCTATGAAAAAGTGGAGTGGTGGAGTCCAAAGCTTAAGGAAATAACAAATTGTCTAATTATTAGAATTAGCATGTGCTGCTAAAAGCTTCATATCTATAAGTTTTTTTATCAAACATTTAATATGGAGTTGCCTTTTGATTAGCAATACGTAGTTTTTGGTTATCAAGTACTGCTTAGTTTATTTTCATTTCTCCGCATATTGTCCCAAACAGCTAACTGCATTTAAGCTTTTGGGTGTTTCATTTAAAGGGAACTTTTCAATAGCTATTTATCTCTGAAAGCTTTTTATTTAATATACCATATGATGAAACTTACCAATTTGTATACATTTTCAGATTCGAGGACAGTGATGGCGATTCTTGGTAAGTTTCTCTTTTGTCAATAATCCCGTGAATTTCTATGTTGTTTTTTAAATTCTACCTTTGGTTCCGTGCAATGTTCGTATAGGACCTATTGAAATGGTTGATGATGTAACTGGTGGACTGAAGCTATTGTAACGGTTTCTCAATCCCATCGAATCTTTACCTGATAAACTCCGATCGTAGAACTTTGAGGAGCATCTCCTTTACAAGACTTGGGGGTATTTTCAACAACCTTCTTGAAGATAATTTGTCCATTAACTTGCGAGAAATATCCACTGTATGCTTGGCCTGAACCAGAAACTCCTTTTAGATTCGTAAGACTTATGTTACAGTTTTGTGATGATGGCGAAAAGTTCGAGCCATAGGCCTGCTCACAGTGAGCTTAAAGGCAATTAGGGAATTGTTTTCATGAATATTCAATTATGTTTCAGATATTTGGTTTATTAATTTGCCAGCTATAATGCTTCTAATTTATTCCCTTTGAAGGGTTTTGAACATTCCAACTCATTCCCTATTTTCACATTTGCATTCATTATTAATTGGTAAAGCTGGTATGTGATTTTGTGGAGACTGAATAAAGAAAGAAGCCTAGGCAATTGGATTGCTTGATGATCAAAACAAGTTTGTTGCTGGATTTGCCCCGTTTGATCAAGCTCCTCTGGCAAAGGCAACTGATCAAGCCAATATGACTCTTTCTCAATATTTGAAATCAACTGCAACTAGAATTCATACTGAGCTTTGGAGTGGTTTTTTTTTTGCAAAAAATTACTTATGGATAATTATATTTTAGACTAAATTTTTTTGTGGCTTTAAAGCCAATTAAGGGCATCATTGTCACTTAAAAATATTATTCTTTCTGCCCTATAAATAATATATTTGCGTTTATTTCTTTACTATATTCCTTTGATAAAAAAAAAAAAAAAAAAAAAACTTTGGCTTGATTTCTTTACTGTCACTTTTTAAATTTTGATCATTAATATTTTAAATATTTTAGTAATTAAAATTTTATAATAATATATTTCAAAATCTCTTTATGCAAGATTTTTGAAATTTTTATATTTTAATTAGCAATATATTTAAAATAAAAGAGTTTTACTAACGAGTATTAGATGCTCGGACTCCTTAAGAGTTAAGATTAGTTAATATCCTATTTATAATATTAATAGTTTTATATTAATTATATAACTGACAATTTAATTCGCAATTTTCAAAATAAAATAAAGTTAAAATTAAAAAAATTAATCATCAAATATTAAATTAAACAAATATTTATCAGACAAAAGGAATAAAAAAAAAAGTTGTCTTAACTGCCGTGAATGGAAATAAAGCATGAAATTAACGTTTTGTTTTTAGCTTAAATCCATAAAGTTGGAGTGGATTTTATTTTAAGTTAAAATTTTATTATACGTGAATTTAATTTATGTTAAATTTATTAAATTATATTTTAATTTATGAATTAATTTATTTGTTTAATTATTTAATAATTATATAAAATTTTAATATTTAATTATAATTATAACAAATTTTAAGAAATTGAAAAAATATTAAATTCATAAAAGAAAAATGGATTATTGACAGGTTGTTATTGACAGCAGTATATGGTTAATTTTTTTTTACTTGTATTTAAAGTTCTCTAACTTCACATCCTTAACTGACATACCGAAGCTCATCTGTTTGAAAAAGCTTCATCTTCTCTTCTTTCACTCTTCATCAGATTCAGTTCGTCCTCCCTCTCTATCGCTTCCCTTTCGAAAATTGTTTATCTTCTTCTTCTTTTTTTTTTTTGCATTTGATTTAAAATATTCATTTACTGTTATTTACTAAAAACAAAGTATTGCTGTCTAGACTAAAGGGTATTCGATAAAATGTCTAAGAGGAATTTTTTTGGTTTCGAATCTTGTCAGAAATGGGGAAGGGTTTGTTGTGGGCAACGGCAGAAGACTTAGCGAGAAACCGAGGGAAAGTTCTTTCGTTGTACCGACAAATACTTCGGAACCTGAACTCTACGAAACTGGAACTGAGTTTAGCAGCGAGGCTGGCGAAGAAAGCAGAGTCACGTGCCATTTTCATGTTGGGTTCTGAAGAGCGTCCCCTTCATAACATTGAAGATCTCATGAAGGCTGCTGAATACTCTATTTCTCTTTTGAAACAAGGCAAAATCCATAAACATATCCAATAAAACTCCAAATTTATTGTTACTATCTCTTATCATTTGTCATGTGTCCGTCAATCAAACTCAAAAATTTCGGACAAGAAACCCCAAAATTTCGGACAATTTTAACAAGTGCTCATAATATCACCATTGAACGCACACTGTTATATTTGGTGCTTTTTAATTTCTTGTTATTTATTGGTAATTTTACTCTTTCTTTTAATAATCATTATCATATTTCTAAAAAGGGAAAGTTATTCAAGTCGTATAATCTCTGGAAATAAACCTGACAATCATTATCACATTTCTAAAATGGGAAAGTTAGTTAACTGCCCATGTTCGGGGAAGCTGGTTGTTTTCCTACGAGAGGACATTTGGGAAGTGTTAGATGCGTATGAGAAGTTTCAGGAAGGAAGTTCAGAGCACGTTGTTCCATAGGAATCATGTTTGTGTTTACTGCCAAACATATCCTCTTTAATTGAATATGAATTGCCTCACAATTTTAAATACAGCAGATGACATGATACAACCAAAATAATAATAAAAAAAACATGAAAATTACACGATTTAAAATTTTAATAAAAATAATATATAAATTTAAAAATAAGTTTCATATTCAATACATTTTACACAAATTATTACACAATAATTTCGTGTTTTATATGAGTTTAACACAAATGAATACACACATTACAAGGTTTATCCTCCATCTCACAAGGTAAGTGATTATGTCAATTTGTTTTTTTTTTTTAATTATTATTATTATTTACAGTTAAAAGCACACACCAAAAAGTACAGTATAAACAGGCCTTTTGAGACAGGTGAACTTTCATTGTAAAGAATGAGGGAGCAGCAACACCCAAAATGAGAGAAAAAGATAAAAGTGGAGGAGCTCAAAGTGGCAAAGAACAATCATAAGAGAGCCTACCATTAAATGATCTCATCATCATTTCCCAAGTGCAGCAAGAAACCCAGAAAGAAACACAAATTGCGGAAGACTGGAAACAGAATTTAGGTTGGCTCTCCTCTTCAACAGCTTGACAATGGCTTTGTGCCTTCGAAATTTTCCTAACATAGGAGATTTTCTATAACAGGCTGGGAGCAAACTACAGGTATATGCAGATTTTTTTGCTCAACTGACATGGATGCTTCTACCTAGAACATGTTTAATACCTGTTTACAATTCCCAAACAATTAATGAAAATTGTAGGAATTCTCAACTCAGAATGTTCATTCCACACTTATACGTCTGTGTATAACAACCACCAGAAAATTCTTAACTCTGGACTACAAAAGTATGACATACGCATTCAGATATGCCAATATCATTGTCTCTAATTAAAAAGATAAACATGCTACATACATCAAAAATGAAACATTAATGTGATAATAGGAAGGGGAAAAAGAAAAAGAAAAACCCTTTAAACTGCAAGCAAGAGCATGCTATCTTTCCCTTTTTATATATATAAAAAAATTGCATGCGTTTCTGACATATCTTCTAGACCAGCTAAAATGAAGCCCCATGAGCATCACAGAAGAAAAGGACAAGAAAGAAACAAAGTGATTAAATAAGTTAGACCAAGACAAAGATCTATCCTACCACCAATCATCGTACATCCTCCTTGGTTTATCATTGCCAAAATTGCTGAACCTTGATGCCAAAAATCCATGAGAACTATTAGGTTTAGAAGATTGGGAACCAGATATGCGACCACCAAAAGATGAAGATGACCTCTTGTGTCCCTCATTAGATGAAATTGAGGGAGAATTCCAATGGTTTCTTTTGAGCTTCCTATTGGAGAAATCTCCAGGATCCTCCGTGATCCAACCACCTCTTTGTTTTGCATTTCGTGGAGTACTAAAGCCCTTTTCTTCATACTGGGTTTTTTTCCTTTTGGGGATCTTGCCATGATTATGAGGTGCAGACTTGTATCCCAAAAACTCTTTATTCTCTCTACGGGGTCTTACATTTGGAGTAGATGATTCACGATTTCTTTTACCAACCTGTTACAAGCAAAGAAATAGTCAGTGTTGGAGAACCATTATTCTGTATGTGAAAAACATATATAAACAATGGGAAGACACTCTGTTCTAGAACTTCTACAAATGTACTGAAATCCACCTTAGCAGAACTGCATTCACGAGCAAAGTGTCCTCCTTCTCCACAGTTGTAGCATAAGCTAGTTGTTGCAGTACCAGTGGTGCATTCACGTGCAAAGTGTCCTCCTTCACCACACCTATAGCATAAGCTAGGTGATCCACTATCAGTGGTTTCCTTGGTTTCTCCACGTGACCTACCACATGACTACATAAAACAATTCCCATGTTAAATGGTAGAGTTGCCAATTTATAAGAAAGGAAGATTTACAAAATTCAAAAATATATTATGACAAGAATGAAAAATCACTATTTAAAATCAGAATGTTAATGGAAGTGATCGCTCAAAAAATAGTTATTTGTAAATAAATGATGTTAGCTAATATGTAACTTAAAAGTAATACTAAATCTAGTTAGCTTGTGAAGAGAAATGGAATAAAATTAAGAAACAGAGGTAAAAGGGGTTTTCCAACCAACAAGGATATCACATGCATAGTAACCAACTTGTTGAAAAAGAAATACAATAATGAAAACGATGAATAACTGAACAAAGCACACGACAGATCACAATGACAACAGTAATAAGAAGAACTGGAAAAATATTTTAAAAAAAAAAGATACAAGGAAAAAATTGCTGGACATATTGATAATCAAACATCAACATGCTGAAAATAGTATACCAACAACAACCTATTAATGCTAATAGAATATGAGCATCCTGAGTAAAACTCACCAAACCAGTATGACCCTGTTGGCCACATCTGTAACAAGAAACTTCAGTTGCACTGGTATCAACAAAGTTCACACAACATAAATGGCCAAAACTCTTGCAGATATAGCACTGAATTTCCTGATTTGGGAGGAAAAACATATGGAATACAGTTAGAGAACAAGAATCCAGACAGAAAACTTTAAGCAAATGCAACAGGAAAAACAAATAGTGAACAATGCTGCTAGGGAACATGAAGAAACCTTGAGATCATCATGGTAGTAGTCATTCCTGCATGAAAACATGTCATGCCCAGAATCTCCACATCGTAAACAAATTTTACCATGCTTGGAGCCACTCTTATGTTTGTCTGGACAATCTTTTGCACGGTGACCACTTTTTTTGCAAATAAAGCAATCTTGGGCCTAAAAAGAAATTAAAATTATAAGCACGAACATGAATGGTGAACCAAGCTAAAAATTTACTAAACATGCTACTAACAATCACTAGTATGAACACTTTCTAATTTAATGTGGAACAAATCAAGGAAAACCATTAATAAGATGTAGGTCAATGAAAAGTGCACTGTATTGATCTATTAACAGTTCACATAGCTAAAGTCTACCTAATAGTAAGGAGGGACCTACCCCATGCTCTCAACCACTAAAAAATATTATCGCTATATCAACAAAATGTCAATAATCTACATTTACAGAGGCAAGAAATAAGCATGCCCAGCCATTTTCCAGAAAAAAAAATTGTAATAACTACTAATAGATTCATTTGCTTCTTATAAAAGAGAAAAAAGTAGCATAAGGGGCTACCCACTTCCAAGTTCCAACACAGAAAGGGACACAGAAAAATTAAAAAAAGATGTTAACTTCAACAAACAGATAACAGTTAAAAGACACAGTACATGATATTTCATTAAGTTTCACACCAGTCTTTTCCTTCATACCTTTGAGCACTGTCTAGCACCATGGTCCAAACTCCCACAAACAAAGCATGGTTTCTTCCGCTTTGAAGTAGATGTACAGTTCACTGCCATATGCCCTTCTTCGCCACAATTATAGCATGTTTCCCAACCACTATCTGGAGGATCAAAGTACCTCCGCCCCCTCTGATAAAATAAATACCAAAGAGAAACTAAAAACCAAGCCATCAAGGGAAATTTTGTTCTAAACCACATTTCAAAGCAAATATTTTAACTCACAAGAAGCTTACGGAGCACAATATTGTCAGATATGTCTACAGTATTTGGGTCAAGAGATTCAACAGACTCTGCAGGCTTAGCTATCTCAGCCTCCTCAACTGTCTCGACCTTCTCTAAAGTCTCAGCTTTATCTCCATCCTCTGTAATGATGGCCTGGTACAATAAAAAAAAAAAAAATTTTGCCTAAAATGAGATTGCAAAGTTCAAGTTTGAAAATTAGTGATATTACATGCTGCAAGCTCGAATCAAATACAACATTTATTCAACAACAGAGAACAATGCATAACCAGCTGTAATGAAAACTATCACAGTAATAAAAGCAATGGTGATAGCTAGCAGTCAGATTCAAACAATTTTTGGAAGCCATGCCAATTTTGCCAATCTAACTTCATATCAACATAATAGAGTAGCATTATTGGAATTATGAAGTTCAATAAAAATACGATTCTTTTCCTGCATTATCGCAGCAGAAACTAAAATGAAAATAATTTTTTCAAAATTTCAAATCAATTTTAACTAAAATCTTGAGCAGACATTCTATCAAAATCAATAAAAATTGAAATAAAATTCCAAAAAAAGAAGTCAGTTCCTGCTGAAAGTTTGCAGGAAAAGAAAAAGATCAAATTTTCTATGGAAGAAGGCCTCCCACAACTAACCAAGAAAAGGAGAAAGAACAAAAGCCAAGAACTCATTAACCTGACAAACAGAAAACATTTCAACAAAATTTATCCAACAATAGATTCCAGAACAGACTTCGGAACAAAGAACTAGGCGGAACCAGCTCGATTCAAATAGTCATAACAACACAAACAATGATGATGACTAACAGGCTAATTTGAAACAGTTATAATAAGCCATCCCTATTTCTAGTCTAAATTCATACCATTTACAATTATATTAAAACTTAAAAAAAAATTATGATTCTTCACCTGCATCATCTCATCAACTATATGCAGTAAAAAATTTTAGTTTTTCAAGCAGTACATTCCATCAAAACAATAATAACTGGAAAAAAAAAAGTAATAACAAATTTTTAACCCTTTGAATTTTCGTTTTCTTCTTTTTCCTTTTAATAATCTTCTTTCTTTTCAAATCCAAATCCCCTTCTTCACCGCCGCCACTAATACCAGTAACGTCGGATCCCCCTTGTGAAGATGAAGATACCAAATCCACCACAGAGACGACGCCTCGATCATCCAAACCTGCATTATTTCCCTCATTCAACCTCGCCGCTTTCACCGATAGAGCTTTCTCGACGATCTTCAAGCTTAGGTCTTCATTGGCTTCCTCTTCGTCACTGCTGCTTAATACGATCAATGGTTTTGAATCTAACGGTCCCCATTCGTTCTCTTTGATCTCAAATTTCGCTGATTTTCCCTTCTCCCTTTTATCCATGACTATTTTTAAGGATTTCAACAATTAGGGATTGCAATTTTTTTTGGCAAAGGAAGACGCGAAACGTTGTAAGGAAGGAAGAGGTGTTCTTTTTTTCTCTTTTTTTTTTTTGGTGAATTGGATTTTGCGGTTGAAAATTGAAATTAATAATTGGGCCCTGTAGCCCACTAAGAATGATCCAATGTTTATGGGTTTTATTCTAATTTGGACACAAACTTTTGCTGCTTTTTTGTATAAAAGTGGTCACGCTCCAAATTTAAATAAAAGAAAATTTATAAATGTCGGGGATCGGACTCTCGGTAATTCAATTCGTTTCAACGAGTTTTGATTTGATTTGATTTAATTTTATAAGGTTTATTTTTTTAAAATTGAACTTTCGATAGGATTAGATCGGATAAAGTTAAAAAAAAAATTAAAATCAGATCAAATTTAAATTTTAAACAAATTTGATTTGATTTGATCTGATATTATATAAAATATTATTTTTAATTAATTAATTATTTATTTATATATTTATATTATTATATATTTAAATATTTATATTTAAAAAAATAATAATTTATTAATTTCGGATCGAATATAATTTATATAATATCATATCGAATTAGATTCGGATATGAAAAAAATTTGGAGTTGAATCAGATTCGAATTTGATAAATATAAAATCGAATCAAATTCAGGACGAACAAAAAACTACCTCGATTCGATCCATTGTCAACTTTACTCCCAATCAACCCGTCTTTTTTTATTTGAGTTAAAAAAAAATTATGATTATAAATATAAAGATTCAAATTTATAAAATATTATTTTTTAAAAAATAATTATTTAATTTAATTAAATTAAATTTCAAATTCGCAACTATAACAACTTTGATTTTGTAATTCAAGCTTAATTTATATTTAAATCATGACGCTTTGCAGATGAAAATTGAACCGATGGCAATTCTTTTTTTACATCCAAAATGATAATTAATAAATTGAATACCAAAGCTCAACTTGCAACTCTACACAATGCTATGTATGCCCGTTTTGAGGAAAACTGAAATATAAAGATAAAGTTTAAACTAAAGAGTAAGATAACTAGTTCCACTCATTAACTACTGCATTAGAGCATTTGGTTTAATGGCAAATGAATAAAAAAGCTTCATTGATCAACAACTGAACTTTCTCCATTAACTAAATGAATAAATTGAACAGCTACAGTCAATGCATTCACAGAAGCTAATGAACTAAGGCTGGCTGACAAAGGGCTTCCATTCCCACTAGCCAAATCCGAAAACTCCTCGGAACACAATGCAGGGTACTGCATTTGTCAAACATGTCTGCAGCAAACCAATACCAGAAAAAAAAATGTTAAAGACCATATGCCAAATCAAATATTATTTTTTTTATACATGAGAGGCCACAACCTAAAAATAGAAAAAACGATTGCAAATGTTGGGATTTGAAGCTCAGAATTATTGGATGCCACCTTTTGCTAAACTAACTGAGCTACGCTTCGGATTTCAAATCAATGAGTTTGCAGACATCAGATTGTCAGAACTACAACTAAACAAAGTTTTTGCTTTTCTTACTTACAAATACAACGGCGGCGCTCTCTTCATCAACGGTTGAGACATTAAATTGTTTGAATAGATATTCTCTGTACGCTGCATTGTCAAGAAAAATATCTGCAGTGGAGCCCTTCAGTCCATGGACAACTTTGGGTTTTTCAGGTAAGCAACAGGTGTCATTTACACATTGTTGCAATGTTAAATTCTGTAAGTCATTCCCACAAACGGAACAGATTAATTACACAATTAGACAGGACAACAACATCAGGGAAAATGATGACAAATCAAGGGACCTGAAGCTGAGCAGCAATGTTGAACCAATTTGAATCTATTGGAAGCCAAAATAGTTCTTCCATTTGTTTTCCAGTGGAGTAGAGTTGCACTGGTCTGAACTCTATCTTTGCCAACAAATTCTCTCCCTTCTCAGGAAAATTGAATGCTCCAAATGTCAGTGTTGGCAACTGCCCTTTCTCTGACTTGAATTCCTGTATATAACATAAATAGAGGACAACAATGTCACCAACATTATGCCAAATATCTATGAATTTGAAAAATGACTCGAAGTAAAATGAAATTTATACCCAGAAATGGCCCTGGAAAACATGTACTTGAAAATTGTATACTTTTTAAAGTCAAGATCAAACAAAACAGTTCAAATTTAAATACAGAATCCTATATTCCTATTATTAGTTGAACATAAATATTACCTTCCACTTCCAAGAACTGGTGAATGCAACATAGTTCATCACACTAACATCACCCAAGGACAACGAGTCATTAGTACTCCCGGCTGTGCCATAATGAACAATCCCTTGAATGTTAAAGGCATCAAGAAGGGCTTGCACAGTCAAGGCTGCATTTGTCTAAACATTACCACAAAAGATTCAAGTAATGAATTTATACAAGTCCTATTGGGTTCTTGGAGATTACAGAGGAAAAAGATGAATGAAACAAGTAGAAACCTTACAGTTTGCTCCCCAGTCATCACATAAATCACTTTCACACCATTAATCTTCCCAATATTGAATCTTCTTCCTGAGTGACCATTGACCAACAAGGCAATAAACCATGTTAAATCATTGGCAATTTAAGGACTATTATGTATGGTGTTAGAAGTCATATGACAATTCCACAATGTTCCTCTGATGAAATCTATAACCAGCCTAGGTTTTTGTTCTTACATTTACATGTCCATTTTACCTAGTTCAAGAATCAGGTTGGACCCATAATGGTGCTAACTTGAATTGAATAATTGCTTAAGAATCTATTTTTGGGTTTTGACCAATTACTAATATGACATCAAACATGAAGCAGGAGTTTAACTCAGTTAGTTCTTATAGGTGTAGCCACCTAACATATATTAAGAATGGAGTTCAAATTCCGACAATTGCAATCCATTTCTCTTTCATACTGCGTGCTTCTTTATAAAAAAAAAATTGCAGCAATGCTAAGTTTAACTAATTTTATCCCCAAAAAAATGTTATATTAATCTAACAGTCTGTACTTCGAATTTTTCCAAGGGTATTTTTGTAGCAAAAAGAAGATAGGGTAGAGTGGTAGTTGAGACTTGAGGCTTTTGAGAGAAGTAATTAAATACTTGTATGTAATGTTAAGAGAAAGAGAGACCTGCCAATTGAATCCAAGGGATGTCAGGATTTGGAAGAAAGAAACCAGAAAGTTGAAGAGCCAGTTCTTCAGTAGGATAAGCCATGACAAGTCCAATATACGGCCCTCCATCTTCATTCACTTTATCAACAACTCCACGCATTGGGTGACTTGTGCTCAGCTGCTTGCTCTCTTCTACCAAATTCAAAAACACCACCCCAATTAGCATCACTACCACCAACACTTCCAAGTCAACGTCCCATATTGGTGTTCCACGACAACCCATCAAACCCATCTTCCACCTTATATGATGCTGATCGGATGGTCCTGACGGATTAGCTAAATTTTCCTGGAAAGTGGGAGAGCTGAAAGAAAGTTGTTCAGTGAAGTGAAGTGAAGAAGTGACCAGGAAGGGAAAGCTTTTAGAGCCCCTGATTGGTCTGTTGAATGCGTTGTGAATCATGTGACTAATATGTTATATATTCCGGTCATTGTTAGGTGGATGGAGTCATGTTAGGATCTTCACCCTGTGAGCTGTTAGGATCTTCACCCTGTGACCACATGATGATATGAATATGACAGACTCTCGTGCTTTTTTATCCTTCTCCTTTTTTTTTTTTTTTGGGTTACACCCTTTGCCCTTTTATTATAAAGTAAGCCCAAAATTTCTCTTAAAAAGAATGACCCGAGCATGCCACGCCAAAAGTATCAGGTTTGCTGGATGGTTAACGAGTAAAACTGTAATTAGGCAAAATTTGAACGATAATTCATATATTTATGTTGTATAAAACATATAAAATATAAAAATTATTGTATTATAATTCATATTAATAGATTAAATATAAAATAAATTTTTTTGTTTTCTTAAAAAAATTATAAATTAAAATGGTAACACATAATTTTAATATATTTAAAAAATAAAAAAAATTTAATTAAAAAAATGAAACATGCTTTATTATTTTAATTTTGTTTGTGAAATTTAAAAACTTCATTGCTAGTGTATTAAATAATTTTTCTTTTCCAAATCCATATAAAATTTTTGCTTAAATTTTAAAGCAAATATATATGATTTTTATAAAAAATTTAAGCATATATTTTTAATATAATTTTTATATTATATCATCGTAACGTATTTAAAATTGTCAGATCTAATTAAACTACAAGAAAATTTATTTTATGGAAAGGTGGCAAACATGTTTATAAGTCTATCATTCATCCATAAAATTACAATTAGTCAAAATAGAAAATAGGAATTCGCATGGAATAGAGCATAATTTTGTTCGTAAAAAGTGGTCGATGAGAATCAGAAAAAACCCAATTCAAAGATATACAGATCCAAACGTAAGATATGATCAGGTCCCTTTACAATACTACTTTTTTCTTAATTTTCCTTTTACTTTGATACAGAAAAAATGATGATTGTTTTACAAATTTTGTTTGACATTTGCTTCTAAATACATATTTTCACATATAGTCATAGTTATATTTTGACAGGAATACATCACCGAAAACACTGTTCCATCGGACGGTTTGGTTCATTCTAACTCTTGTGCACTAAATCATCTGCTGAGAACAAACAAACAATTATAGATGCAAGTGTGACCCCTGCAATTTATCTGGACTCTCAAGAGCCAACAAGCAACCAGAAATTTGATAATTTGACAGTAAGAAATATGAAAATTAGGAGCACCAATGCAGGATGATAATGCACAAATGAATGACAAAACAAGAAACTTTCCTTATTCTAAAGTTTAGAAAGGATGAATATGAATATATGAGTCAAATTGATGCTGCAATGTTGGAGAGGCATCTATTATTTTTTCAAGTCAAGTGTAGCAAACATATCAAACAATATTTATCAAACAATATTTGACAAACTATCCTACATTTAACTACTACCAAACTAGAAAACAGAATTCAGATATGACAAGATCCATACTTTCCATATTCGTATTTACAGTGTTTTGCAAATTAAAGAATTAAACCTTGTGCAGATGAGGGCTTGGAAGGTTGCTCACTAGTAGTGGGTTTAGCAGCTTTGGGCGATTCATGCTCGTTAATGCGTGCATAGCCCTCTGGTTTGCAAGCTTGTTCTTCCTCAGCCAAAACCTTTTCTTTTGTCTTCTGCCCCACATCACCTGCTGCCTTAGCAACCCTGTTGAATGCACCAGTAACCCATGAGGCTCCAGTCAAAACATAACGATTCTTCATGATAGCAGAACCAGCATTGCTGACTGTCTGTTCAGCAGCTGCAATTGCAGACTTTGTCTTCTCAGAAACCTGAAACTTCTGGTCCATTTCCCTCACTTTGTCATTTACCATGGTTGTGCCAGCACTAATTTTCTCAGTAAAACCAATCTTTTGGTCCAGAGAAGCAACTTTGGCAGTGGCAGTTGATGTGAACTGATGCTTCTCATCAAAGGCCTTTGCTTTGTTCACTGCATCTTTGCCAAGAATGAATCCCCTGGCTAGCATGCTGCTTACAACATCCTCTGCCTTCTGGACAGCAGATTCAGCCCGGCCAGCACCTTTGTTCTCAGTTGCCTGAGGAGATCGAACAATTCATTCAAATTAGAAACATCATTTAGTAAGTAAAATCAAAGCAGATTGCCGTAGGTTATGATATTACAGGTGTTGCAGAAGCAGTAGCAGGTGGCTTGTAATCAGGAGCCAACTCTATGGTAACAGACTGATCAACAATTGTTGCCCCCTGAAGAAAACCATGTAATCTGAATTCATAAGAATGAAATTAAAAAAATTCTATCCAATCAATCAACACTAGCATTTACGGAAACTGCTCTCTTGTAAAAAAGCTAACCAAACTTTGAAGCACTGCCAATTAGCAATAATATGGCCATCAGCTTGCCTCTTCTCTTTTCCCTCTTTACTTTAAAAAGTGTAGAGGCAACAAGGGAAGAACAATTTGATGTACAAACCTCAAATCAAATTGATCTTGCTACAAAAGATTATGACATCTAATCAACAAAAAGGAAAAGGGAAACAAAAATAAATACATCTTGAAACCATGATACTAAATGCAAGTTATAGTAGAATAACTGCTGTTTATCCCATGATGCCAAACGGCCAACATGAATGTTGTTTTTTGCAATCAAATAAATTGTTCACAAGTCAGAATAACACATACAAATTGAAACCTCAGCCACAAAGGTTTTAAACACCATTCAAATGTGCAACTAGATTTGATCAGCTCCTTGACGTTAAGTTTTTAGTTTAAACCAATTATCATAAATCAAAAGCATAGTGTGAATTCAAGATATAAATCCAAATACTCAGCCAAATGCATACAAGGACCCTCAAAGGCGGATATCTTTTAGTAGCAAAGGTTGTTTAGGGTTTAGGAAGATATCTTTTACTATCTTTTAACTAATAAAATACTTTAAACAAAATGGGCACTGGCATGGTGATCCCATCGGCAATGCATTAAAGTATTTGCTTTGTAAAGCACATCAAACATGAGATTCCACAAAAGATAAATAGACATTTAATTCCAATATATATGAGACTGACCATTTTCCTTCTAACAAAAGAATAAACTCCAATTATTTGATGAATATGGGAGAGTCAGTGAAAATAATTAATATAATCAATACAGAAAAACTCAAGAAAAGAGATAGGCGCATACCGAAAGAAGAACAGCAGTCTCTGCTCCCTGTGGGTCCTTGAAAGTAACATATGCAACTTGAGATCGTTCATTATCACTGAATGGAAACGAAAAAAAAAAAAAAAAACGAAAGCAGTAAGAAACCTAGACCAGATAGTGTATACAAAATTACAGAACATCACTAAGTGGTACAACTACATGGGTCAGAAGACAGAAGAAGTAATTTCAACAATTTTCCACCTTTTTTTTTATTATTTTTTTGTATCCCATACAGTAGAGAAGATCATGCAAATAGAAAAGGGACAGCGAAACTTAAATATCTTATGGTAATAACTAACCCATGCATTTCAACATGTTGAATTTCACCCGAGAAGGAAAAGAACTCCTTAATATCTTGCTCAGATGCACCCAAGGAAACGTTGCCCACTTTCACTGATTGGATCTGTCAAAAAAATGAACAACTTATAAACCCCAAATCAGATAAAGCATCTTTCATTCCACATTATTACATGCATTTACCAAGAAAACATCCCATATCTTTTTAGGGTCAATGAAAATCATAATTTCTATTAGATTTCAAGTTCAACCTCATCGCGTGCAAATAAATAGATAATTCAATATTAAATTCAAATTAGGGAAGGCCTTAGAGCAAGTTAAATTCCGTAAATTTTCATTTTTCCTTAAAGAGAGCATTAATTGAGCATTTTTTTTATGAACTTAATAAATTCCTAATTGGCATACAGAATGAAATCAACCAGGTCGATGAATAGTTTGCATATACAAATCCAAAAAAGATAGAATCAAAATTCTTTGTCAATCAAGTAAAAAAAAATTTCATCAAAAAGAATAAAATAAAAAATATATAATAAAATTGCTAAGAGACAGAGTAAATAAAGAAACAAAATGCATAACAATTGAAGAAAACTAAACTCAGATTAGATTATAACCCCTAATAAATGAGAACTCAAATAATTAAAATTTGTAAAATCTCTACAATTTCAGATGAAAAGGAAAAAGAGAAAAAGAACAATTACAAACTAAATTACTCATATTTATATTAGAACAAGAATAACTTAGATCTTCAAGTTGAAACTGAATTGGAAAATAAATTCTTTTTCGTATTGTCATAAATTTTCTTGCCGAGAAACAAGATAATAGAGAAAAACAAACATAGAAATTGCACTAACCGCCATGAAGTTCCGTTTACGGCAAAAGAGATCGAATCTTTTTTCACCGGAAAAAATTTTTCTTTTATTTTCCCTTCTTTCCGACAAATTTTAAAACGAAATGGAAATTTTTCTGAGGGAGAAGTTACGTTGTTGACGAAATTACGGGGTGGACAATTAATATCTTCTGCGAATATCCTTAACATATATGTTTAAATTTCATGCTGAGACCAATTGTACCTTATTGAACTCTGTCCTTTCAGATGTAATTTGAGGGTATTTTGGCATATCTGTACAACATAAGAAGCGTAGTTTTGTAAGTTTAGATAGAGTTGGGTATAGATGATTTGAGGAGTGGGGGTTGACGTGTAATTGCGAAGGAACCTGGTCACGACGTTTTCATTTTCGAGTTTCAATCTATCAATTTTTTATTATTTTTATTGGAAATTGGAATTATTATTTCATTTTTTCTTTAAAATCCTCAATCATTGTTACATTGGGTTTATTAAGCATTTTGGGTCGGGCTCCATTACATTGAGCCCACCTAAGTGATTTCGAAACGGATCACATTAGATCCCATTTTAGGTCCACTCAGGATCACTCACAAACTCCTGAACCAGTGGCTTTGGATCGCTTTTAGAATGGTCTTTGGCTCTTGAGATTTGACCGATGATCCATGTTTCAAAATTTTTTTAGAATCAATAATATTAAGATGATCCGTAATTTTTTTTTATTTATGTTATTTAAAAGTTATTCCCTTCGTTTTACTTTATTTAATTAATTTTTTTAAAAAAGTCTCAACTTATTTGTCTCTTATAAAAAAATAAATATCAAATATACTTAAAATTTCTAAATTTATCTTTACTTTTTATTATTGTCAATTAGAGTCATTACACGAAATTGAATAAAGAAAAAAATCCATAAAATAAATAAAACAATAACTAGGGTTTAGAGAACGGGACAAAAACAAAACACTTGACCCTTAAAAATTTGTGCAAGCAACTGGCGCCGGATGCCAATGAGTATATAGAAAATAAAGGAATAAAATTGAACTAAATCTTTAAAAGGGATGGAATACTAAATTTTGAGAAAAAATATAATCCTCAAAAAAATATAATATCTAGAGTTTTTTTTTAATTTTTAGGAATCTCGTATTTAGATTCATTCTTTTGATTAGAGATAATTCACATATATTAAATATTGAATAATTATTATAATTTCTTTTACATATATGAGATGGTAACTTAAATAATCTAATATTTAATTGAAAGAGATTATTGAATGTGTTTTTTACCATAAAATATTTTGAATAATCTTTATAAAAACTTTGAATGGGATTATTCAAAATGTTTGTGGTAAAAAACGTATTAAATAATCTCCTTTAATTTTAATAGAGAGATTATTAAAAGTTTTTTTGGCTAAAAACATCTTCAATAATCTTTTTCAATTTTTTAGAGAAGATTATTCAATGCATTTTTTGAAAAAAAAAAAAAAAAACATCTTCAATAATCCATTCTCATTTTTTTTTTATTATTCAAGGTATTTTTGACCAAAAAATGTATTGAATAATCTCTTATAAAAAATTGAATAAGGTTATTCAAGGCCTTTGTGATAAAAAATACTTTTAAAAATCTCTTATAATTTTTTTGAGGATTATTTAATGTGTTTTTGTTCAGAAAACGCCTTGAATAATCTTTTTTTATTTTTTTGAGAAAAAATGCATTGAATAATCTTTTAAAAAAAATTGAATAGAGTTAGTCAATGTGTTTATAGCAAAAAACACTTTGAATAATTCTCTTCAATTTTTATAAGGGGATCATTTAATGCGTTTCTAGCAAAAAAAGTTTTTAATAATCCTTTATATTTTTTTCTATTATTTAAGATGTTTTTGCCCATAAAACACTTTGAACAATCTTTTTCCTTTTTATTTTTGAAAAATATCTTGAATAATCCCTTATAAAATTTTGAATGGGGCTAGTCAAATAATTCCTTTCAATTTTTATGAAAAGATTATTCAAGGCATTTTTACTTAGAAAATGCATCGAATAATCCCTTATAAAAATTTGAATGAAATTATTGAAGGTGTTTATAATAAAAAACGCCTTGAATAATCTCTTTCAATTTTTATAAGTAGATTATTTAAGGTATTTTTGATAAAAAAACACTTCAAATAATCTCTTTCAATTTTTTTGAGAAGATTATTCAATATGTTTTTTGCTAGAAAATATCGTGAATAATCAATCCCTTACAAAAAATTAAATGGGGTTATTCAAGCCGTTTTCTGGCAAAAAACACTTTGAATAATTCGTTTCAATTTTTTTTAGGATAATTCAAGGTATTTTTGACAAAAAAAAGTTTTCAATAATCCCTTCATAAAATTTTTGAGATTATTCAATGCATTTTTTTTGTCAAAAACACCTTAAATAATTTCATTTAATTTTTTTATAAGAGATTATTGAATGTGTTTTTCATACCAAATGCCATATATAAACCAAATTTTTTATCAATAAAAACCTATAACTGACTTACATTCATTTTTAGACATGTTTTTTAAAATGATAACGTCTATTTCATAATTTTTTAATTAGGTCAATTTTGAAAATAATGTTACTTTTTCTCTCGGAATCTTAGAATACCACTGGGAGATATGAGTTTTTGATTTCGAGACTTTAGATATTGTTGAAAATCTATCAGTTTTATTCAAAATTAAATTACCTTAAAAATATAGGAATCAAATACTCAACAGTAAATTTTCAAGAAAAAATGTGTGGATTCATCCGAACCAAATACTCCCTTAAATTTGTTAATGAAAAATATTAGAGTATGAATTTCTTAAAGTTTATGCAAATTCATAGTGAACAAAAGCATTATTTTAAACCGCATTGGATTGATCCTGTATAAATAATTCATTCTACATAATCCTAAAACATATAGACTAACTTTGTATTGGTAACTCCACTAAAGAGTAGCTCGAATTTAATATCATGTAATCGAAATTGAAACTAAATATGGAATTTAAGTTTATTTTTTATTTAATAAATAAATTCAATTGAATGAGTTTGTATAAATTATTTTTTATTTTGAGTTCAACTTGATTTTAAAAATTTAAACTTGGTTGAATTTGTCACCTTGAATTGAGTTTTGGGCTTCTCACCGTATCATCTAGATTTGGAATGATTAAACCTCTTTATGATATTGACTTCAAAATTATCCACTCAAACCTCATCCTAGTGATTGTGATTGGTAATTAAGATTCAAACTCCGTTTATTTTATAAAAAAATAATTTAAAATTTTTTTTTTTTTTTTTTGTATTTGTTGATAAAAAATAGTGATCAATGAAAATAGTTTATTGGTCAAAGAAAAATATTTTTTTTTAATTATCTTCCTTTTCTAAAAAATGATGACAATTTTTGGAAAAAAATTACATATGGATATGATTAATTATCAAACTTCCGAGTATAGTTTTAATAAAGTCAATAATTAGACATGATTTTCTAAACTTAAGTTTAATTTGGCCCAACAAAAAATATTATTATATTAATAAAGTTATTTTTATTTAATTTTACTTAAAAATATTAAAATATTAATAATAATCTTCTAATATTTTAATTTTAAATATTTGTATTGTATTACTCAAGTCGAACATATTTTTTAAATCGAATTTTATTTAACCTAACTCAAAATATTACTATATGAATGCAAATATTTTTATTTATTTTTAATTAAAAATTAAAAGTAATATTAAAAGTCTCTTACTATTTCAATTTTAAATAATATTATATTATTATTTCAATACAACAATAACAAATTAAACTTTAATCCTATAATTCTAAAGTTCCCTCATTTGCTTCTTATGTTATTTCTTAATGGCCCAACACTAAGTTATATATATTATTATTATTATTATTTCAATAATAAATATTAATATAATAAATAATATTTTTAATATTTGAATAATTAATAATATTATTTTAATAACATGGTTATTTTAAATAAAATTTTTAATATTTTAAATTAAAAATATATTATTTTTATATTTTATTGACAATGGTATTTATATTTATATTTTAATAATAAATATAAATAAATAATTTTTTTATGATTTAATAATAAACACTTTCAATATAAAATTAACTATTTTAATAATAAATATGATTATTTTAATGTTATTATATTAATAGAAATAAGACTAATAATAGTAATATTATTTTAAATATTTTAAATATTAATAGAAATAATAAAATTTTTAATTTAATTGTTTAATATTAATATAATATTTTAATATTAAATATTATTATATTAAAGTATAACTATTTTGAATATTAACAATTTTACTAATAAATCATTTGTTAATTTTAATAGTTATATCTATATTATTTAAAAAACAGACTTTTCAAAAAAAAACCTAAAAAAATTATTTTTTATTAACTCATCTAAATAATAAAATATTTTCACTATTTAAAAAAAAAATAAATATTAAAATTTTTTAAAAATCAATTTGCGCGAAACAACACTAGTTAAAAAAGTAGGTTTTGGACCTTTGGTTATCGAAACTGTTTTGGGCTTTTTGCGAGGCTGACAAATATTGGGCTCTTTGATAAGAGGTTTGGGCATTCGAAGGTTTTTTAATGCCCAAATCCAACTATTTTTACAAATAGTTGCTCTGGAGCATAAACCCTAGGCTCAACTCCGAATTCTCCGAAAATTTCGAAAGGTTTTAGAAAAACCGATTTTGCTACATACAGAAACAATCAATACTACTAAAATATCACTCAACAGTAATCAGGTTTTTTGAATTAAACTCAGAAATCAAGAAATTAGTTTCGTAGCAATGGGAAAGAGAGAAAAGAGCTTGAAGAAAGACAAAAGAAGCCCTAAGAGAAGACATCGACACGACGAAGTCGTCGACCCTGAAAACGTCGATGACGAAGTCGATGTTTGTAAGTTCAATTTACTTTATTTTTCATAAATTTTTATATTTTTACTAATATTTTTCTCTTTTTTAAAATCTTTTACTATTTATTATTTTTTGCAGTTCATAAGCAAAGGGATGTTGTTCCATTAAATGTGAATGGGGATGCCGGGGATTCAGATGAAGATGATGAGCATCCTGTTTTTGATCTTCAGGTTCTCTTTTTTCCTGACTTTTTTGTCATTATCAAACTTTGAACATTAAAATATTATAATATATCTAAAAATTTAACTTCACGAATCCGGGTTAATAAATTGAAGCTGGGGCTTCTTATTTTTAATGATTTCTATACATTTTAAAGAATGGTAGGAATGAAACCAGTAAAAAAGAGAGAATTTTCTGTTTTCTTTACGCTAACATAGAAAATAATTTGAAAAGGATCAAGTTTGAAAGAAAATATTGGAAATGATTGCGTGAGGATGGCAAGTTGACACTTTCAAGAATGCTGGTAGAATATTTTTAACTTTCTATTACAGTCTAATTCGCTGTTGTTGTTCTACATGTGTAGGATATCGATGATGATGATGAGGAGGATGAGGAGGAAGGTGATGATTGATGATGCCCATGTTTCTAAGTTTGCTGCAAAAAGTAAGAAGATTGTTCAAAATATATTACAGTTTGTTGTGTTTCTTTGATGCTACCATAACAACTACTTGGCATACATGTTAAACAACCTTTAATGACAAGAATGCAAAATGATTTGTGTGTTTTAGTCAAATTTGCTGTCGTATTTTGCTTTTTCTTTACTTTAAGATGCTAGAATTTTTTTCATTTTCTCTCCATATGGACTATGACTTAATGTAATACAGTTTATTTTTTTGCATATAGCAATATGCTTGCTTGTTTATGTGTGTTTTTGTGGTTTAGGTACTTCTGTCATGGGTTAGAAGAATGGCTTAATGTTTCTGCAGTGCTAATTGGCCTCCCTCTTTCTTTGCCTTGTTTTTACCATTAATGTACTTGCTATGTCTTCTGAATTTTATTCTATTTTGTAGAAGAGACTGGCTTAGTTACGTAAGTTTTCCCCTCTGCTCCTTTTTCTCTCCATTCCATATGATTTTGAAGGTGATATTTTAGGTAGATATATATACTTTATTTTTTGATGCAGGTTTTACAAGTATTTGTTGTTTACATTTGGTTGGAGTTACATTTCTATTAATTACTCATTGCATGTGATTTGCAGTTGCAAGGCAACATAAACTTTTGAGAGCAAAGCTTGGTGGTGTTGAGGATGAAATGCACGATGAAGAAGATGAGGATGAGAAAGAAGAAATGGCTCCGTGGGGTGGAATAAAGAGCAGATATTATGGTGGTGATAATCGTGATTTTGAGGTATGAATTTGAATTCTAAGTTTCTTTTCCAGGTCCATCTATCTTGTTTACTTGACTGCATTTTTTGCCACCACCTAATTTCTTCTGTGTCGTTTGTGAATAACCAAGTGTCCTTTGAAGATGCTTTTGTGTATTGTCTTTTGAAATAGATGAAAGATTTTCACTTATTGTTTCATGTACTCTTCAAGTTGCACTCTAGTGATGATGAGGCTCCCATGGAAGAGGAGGATGAGGTGAAGGAAATACAAAAGGCAAGAGCAAAAAATTTATCAATTGAAGACTTTGGCCTTGAAGATGCTAGTGAAGATGAGACTAATAGAGAATTGACCTTAGAGGTGAGGCTTGTTTGCTATCCTGTTATTTTGACATTTAAAACATTGTTTACTTGAGAAAGGACATATGAACTTTAAAGATTTCAGTCACTGAGAAAACGTTCCTGGTGCAGGAAATTTCAGCAAAATTTAAAGGTGGAAAATTATCCATAGTTAGTGAAGAAGCTGTGGATGACTTGGCTACATTTGAGGAGGTGAAGAAGGATTTGAATGCTTTGTCAAAGGAAGAGCAGACGGATGTAGTACTCAGGTGTGGTATTTTACTTTCTGTTTTTAGTTTCCCTTTCTACTATGGCATTTATTGTTGGTATGTTTTATAACTAATGTGTTATAACTTTCATTTGTATTCCTGTTATTCCAATAATCATCCACTGTCCCAAATTAAACTGTGGAAGCATTGTGTGTATAAGCATCTTTAGATATTCTGTATACATGTTTGTTAATTATTGGATCCTAGTTCATGTCTCGTATTTATCAATCTTAGTTGTAAAGCTCTTCATTCTGTCTATGCTTCTTTTCCAATGCATTGTCCCTCTGATAACATAATTGGTTCGTGGTAGGTCTCTGCCTCTCTGGCTTCATGGAATAAATGAGCTTGTAAGATAAAAATTTGTTTATTGTCTTTGAAATTTTAGATTTGATAGACATTCTTTCAGTTCTGAATCCACTTATGTCAGACTGTATGCCTTCATCGTTGGTTTTATTTGATGGAAATTTTAACCAATTTATTTAACTAGAAGAATTCTTCTCCGTTATTATATTACATGGATTGGATATTTACTTTTTTTTTTTTTTTTCTTTGATGGGGTAGGGCGGTGGTTGATTGGTTTTTCTTATTCTTACCTTATGGCTTATAAGCTAATAGTTTTGCTTCTCAGTTCTGCACCAGAATTAATTGGTTTATTGTCAGAGCTGAATGCTGCACTTGAAGAGCTTGAAGGCAAAGTTAATCCAGTTTTAAGAAAGGTATGCTTGTTCTACTTGTTTTGTATTTCTATTTTCAAATAGAAGGGTAATAATATGCTTGATCTGCCACTGCATTTGGTTGATTGATTGCATGTTGGGTCTATCTAGGAAACTTCAATCTTGTAGTTTGAGATGATTAAAAGAAAATTTTTTGGTTGATTTGGCTATGTAGTTTTTAAACTCCACAAGCAAGGTTAGATGGCTGCGATATTTCAATTTAGTAACTAATTAATTCATTAATTTTGTAAATATACCCTATTGGGGCATGTGCATATTCTCTAACTCTTCTTGCAGAGTTGAAAAAATCCAGTCCCAGTGTGTAGGATAATGTTTCTTACGTTAAAGGATAATCTCAGACATTGGATATAAGATAATTTCAGACTCCTAATATGTTTCTTACTTTAAAGGATAATCTCAGATATTAGATATATCATAATTTCAGACTCCTAATTTTCTTTATATGTTTTACTTACATGCTAAAGGATTTTATGTATTCTGAAGGCTAAAGAAGGAAAGATCTTTCTGGAAGGTGGGATGCGCTATCTGGAGGTGAAGCAGATTCTTTTGCTGGCCTATTGTCAAGCAATAACCTTTTATCTTCTTCTCAAGTCTGAAGGGCAGCCTGTTCGTGATCATCCTGTCTTAGGTCGTATTGTGGAGCTCCAAGGCTTACTTGATAAGGTCATTATCTTTGGAAAGTGAATATTGTTTTCTAGATTTATGAATTTATTCTGTGCTGTACACAAGAGGTAACATGCATCACCTGTGGGCAAGGTGACTTGCTTTTCATCATTGGGTATCTTTTCTTGCATTTATTGGCCTGTATGTGTAGCTGTAGCAATAGAATTGACAAATTTTTAACTTATGGTTTTCTTTTGCTTTGGTTATTCTGCAAAATCAAGTGGTCAATACTAGTTGGCTGCATCTCAAAAGGAAATGCTAGGTCAATATAAGCTGCACTTCTAAGTAGATAACTTTTTACTGTACGTAACCCACCAGAACATAACAATACATCCTTTCTGCTTTTTATTTTATTTTATTTTTCTTTTATTGATAGAGAATTACAGGTTTTTGATGTGAGATTAAGGCTGTTTGTTAGTTACTAGAGTTACTGTATTCATCTTTCTAATGCTTGCTCCACATAACAGGTGAAACAACTTGATGGGAACCTTCCTTCTGAATGGGAGGAGATTCTGAAGAATAAAGGGGCTGAAATGGGACACAACTTGGTTAAAGAGAGTGCTGAACTGGTATCTGACTCTGGCACGAAGTATAATGATCCATCACTAGTAGGAAATGAACAAGTGGCAGAGGTAGTCAAAATACATTAGTGTTGTCTGTCAGTAACATGTCTTTTAGGTTCTTGTGATTTTGCCAGTCATCTGATTTCTCATTTAATGCTTCAGCCTGACGACACACCTAACTTACTAAAAATGGAGTCTGCAAGTAACCATGACAACAGGGAGGTGAAACTTAATTGTGAGGTGAGATGTGCCTATTACTGCTGCTAATTTTTCACTCTCCTTTCTTTATGCCTCACATCTTTTCTCCCTCCAAATGGCTTCAAATTTCCTTCTTTTTCTTTCTCTCTTCTATGTCACTGGTAGCAATATATCTTACTTGAGATTCCCCCAGAAAATGCAGAATGATCAAGTTGGTGTACAGAGCAGGGAAATGTTAAAGGTAAGAGCAGCTCTTGAGGAAAAATTGAAGCAGAAGGGAATTTTCGGTTCCAATATCCAAAAACCTGATAAAACCAAGAAACATGTGAAACCAGCGAATGGGTACTGATTCTTTTCCCCTTGTTTTGTAATTTATTTTCGTTTTGACTGTATTGAGTACTAATTCTTTCAACTTGGGATTTGACAGACAGCTTGAAACATATGATGATTTTGCCGATGATGCTATGGATGTTGAAGGAGGTGCTCATGGATTGAGTAATGGACATGCAATCTCACAGCATTCTAATAAAATTTCCCAACTTGTTACTGCTAAGCAGAACAAGTCCAAGGTATAATATCTCCAGTGAAATATTAAGATACATTAGAAATATGTCTTTAATGAGCTTTCTGAATGCACTTGGAAGTAGCAAGTTCATTCAGCCAGCATTGCTGAACTCATTATGTGGCAAGCATATAAACTTTTAGTGCTGGGTTTGCTAGCTACTGAGAACAGTGTGTTATGTTTAGTGCCAGCCTTTTCCAGTAAATTTGGTTCAGCTTTTGCCATCTCTAGTTGCTATCATTCTTGAAGTCCATAGCTTATATCTCGTAGGAAGATGCTGAAAGTTTCAACTGTTTAGTTTTCCTTGTTATACTTGCATTGTTGGTTGGTCTTGGTAGAGCATGCACGGTTCGGTAGGCATTCAGAATATTCTACCTTTTCCCTTTTTGTTTTCCTTTGAACCAAGCAGCAAAAAGTTTTCTTGTTCTACAATTTTGAGCTTTTCTTTCCCTGATTTTGGGCAATGCTTGCTAGACCAACCAAGAAAATGATTTACAAAGGAATTGATGCTGGAAGTGGAAATCAGAAACCTTTCTCTTTGTATGGACCTAAGTTAGGGAAAGAAAACAATAGGATTGTGTAGCTTAGACTATTATTATTTATTTTATGACCTTTTTCTTTAAAGACAAAATTTCAAAATCTTAATGTGCACTTTTTTAGTGTTTGCAGATTAACTTTTCATCATGATTCATGTGTAACCTAGATTATATAACTCTTCTCCTGACCTTCCATTCCATCTTGTTGAGAAGGTTGTATCAGGTGATGATGATTTACCAAAGAGAGATGATATTGGAGAAAGGCGGAGGAAACATGAGCTCAGAGTACTGGCAGGAGCAGCAGTTAAATCAGAGGATGACCACGGAGGTGAATATGACACTTTTGAGGATCACGGAGGTGTTTCTGTGGAGGAGAATGGTGATACAGAAGACACAGAAGATTCGGAAGATGAGTTTTATAAACAAATGAAGCTACAAAGGGCTGCGAAACTTGCTGCGAAAGATGAGATGTTTAGAAGGTATGTTTCAGATTTACTATCAAATATTATCAAATACATTCTTTTCAATATATGTAAATAAACAATCATTAGACCAATGATTGCCGACAGATTTACTAATTCTGTCAACGAAAAGAGTCTAGGGGATAATTTTGTGGGTGTCCAAGAAAAAAATTTCCTTCAAATTTTCTTGTTTTCTAATTTTTGATGTGTCCATGGACATGCGACATTAACCCTTTAATCTGCCTCTGCCTGCCTGTACTAGTTTAGCAACAAAAGATAAATCTTTCAGCTGCCAAAAGTTGGATAAAATTTGGATTTAAACCAGTCCTTGTATGGTGTCCTTGTAATGTTTTTATTTTGCAGGACCTCAGCACCCCCATCGTTACCTGAAACTGTTGATGGAAAACGGCAGATAACTCATCAGGTTCTTGCCTCATTTTCCTGCATGACCAAGTTTTCTTACTTCACTGCTTCCTAACATAACTCTGTATCTGTCAATTTGCAACAGATAGAGAAGAATAGAGGTTTAACTCGTCAACGGAATAAGAACACCAAAAACCCGAGGAAGAAATACAGGGTATTTTGTCAGAAAACTTGGATTCCTTGCATTTGATACAATAATACTTCGTTGTTTGGATTGTCAGTTTATGTCTCTCTCATGATGTACAGTTGCAAAGCAAGAAACGAGAGAAACAACGAAAAGGTCAGGTGCGGGATATTAGGAAACCAGTTGGTCAATATGGCGGAGAAACCTCTGGAATCAATGTCGGAATCAGTAGGAGCATCAGATTCAAGAACTAAAATTCGTGAGCCTGTTGGATCATGCATCTTTCAAATTGTATTTAGATTTTTTGCATATTTATTTCAAGATGAAACACGAAAGAGCATCAACTGGGTAAGGTCCAAATTGATTTATTTATTTCATTTATTTTGGTATCAGTTTCATTCTATCATTGATTTTTTTAAATAATAACATTTATTATCTTATAAAAAATGAATTCAGGAACGTTAGGTATGTAAATTATACACTTATCTGCCACATTTATCACCTGAAAAAAAAAAAAAAAAGCTGGAAAGCAAGTTGTGTGTCAAACCCACAAAGCTATGGTTGGATCAAAATCATCTTAATATTCTCAATAATATATTTTTTTGTTATTTTTTTATCATTAATGTTTTCTATTATTCTGTAGTTGAATTTATAAAATTAATGCGAGTTAATTAAATTGAGTTTTAAAAAAATTTCACTTGTTCAGATGTTTTTTATTTTTTGGGACCGTTAAAACTTAAATCATAATCATTTCATCTGGGATGTTGGAAACTTATACAGAAATTAAGAATAAAAATTAGATTAAAAATTATCTTAATTGTTTTATCTGGGATAAGTAACAAATTTTATTTATTAGATGTGAACATTATGATCTCTAAAAATTTTTAAAATAAAAAAACTGCTGATTCTGTTGACTTTATAAATCAATGGATCGGATCGCACAATCGCTGATAAATTTGTTTTAATTAAAATTTATTTTATTTTGTTAACGTTACTCTAATCGGCCCAAATATTATACATGTTAGTAATCGAAAGTCGAAACAAGAAAATGGAAAAAGGCGGGGCCGCACGGAAACTTCGTCAATTGTCCTAGTTTGACTTTAACAGGTACAACTAACAAAGTTGGTATATTAATTTAATATAAAATTTTAAAATACTTACATCAACTCTACGCCATTTTTTAGTTTTGTTTGGCTTTCTTTTCAGCTTTCCTTTCTTTGTTTCTTTCCTTGGTGACTCTTCATTTATCTTTCTTCAACCTAACTAATTTCCTTCTTTACTTCCCTATTAAGGAAAAAAGAAAAGAAAACAAAGAAGAAAATGAGTTTCCAGGATCTTGAAGCTGGTTTCGTTAGGCCACAGCCACAGCAAAACAACTACTTGAATTCTTCACAGCAAAAGCTTAAGCAAGAAAAGGTAGAGGTTTCGGCTTCCGCTTCGCAGTCGGTGGCGGCTGGGATATTCAAAATCAGAACTGCTATTTTGGGTTTTGATCGTCTTGTTAATTCCCTTGGTACCCCTAAAGATACCTTGGGATTACGCGACAAGTTGTAAGTTGACAATATAAATTTTGGCGTATAAATGTATTTGACTCTTGGTTTTGTTTTTAATCTTATTTTTTGAAAATTGAATTAAAAAGAACATAAGTTTGGGTCTTCTTTCTGGGTATTTTCAACTTCTGTTATCTAATGATTAATTGGCTTATAATTTTCCTTTTTTTCACTTTTTTCTGTAAATTAGAATATGGGTTTTCTATTTTTTTTTTTTAATTTGGGAATTTAACTTGATTTACTGATTTAGGTTTTTTTTTTTTTTTTTACAAAACTAAAATTGACCACAGATTATGAGGGCAAAAATTTAATTTGATCTTGGTTTTATTTTAAGTTTATTTTAAAATTGAATTGAAGAACATAAATTTGGACCTTCTTTCTGGATTTCTTCAACTTCTGTTATCTAATGGTTAATTTACTTATAATTTTCTTTTTTTTTTTTCTGTAAATTAGAATATGGGTTTTTCTATTTTTTTTTTCCATTGAGAAGTTTAACTTGATTTATTTACTGTTTTAGGGGTTTTTTTTCCTGGTTATACAAAACTAAAATTGACCATATAAAATATGGGGGCAAAAGCAAAAATGTATTAAGCTCTTGGTTTTATATTAAGTTATTTCAAAATTGAATTAAAGAATATAATTTGGACCTTCTTTCTGTATTTTTTTGAACTTCTGTTCGGTAATATGTTTAGCCATGTACAACTAACAAATAATTAGTCCTTTTTTATTGTTTTGTTTCTAGAGGTTTGGTAGGATGAATGAACGAATGATTGTTTAATTAATCAATATTTTACGGTTAGAACTTGAGACTCCAAATTAAGTGTCTTGTACTCGAATCTTGGGATAGAGGAGATGGAATTTGTGGGATGGGAGTGGGTTATTTCCTTTTGTGTCGCTCAAGATGATATTTTCCCAATGATTTTGCTCTCCATTGGCCCTTACATCTGGATGTCTTCCTTGGCAGGCATAAGACAAGGCTACATATAGGGCAGCTGGTCAAAGAGACTTCAGCTAAACTAAGGGAAGCAAGTGAAGATGATCAGGATGCAGAAGTTAGTGTAAGTGCAATTGCTATATATTTTGTTTTTCTCACCTTTTTTCAAAGATAAAGGAACTGGATAATATGTGAGTGAAAAGAATTATGGTATACAGATGCAAGTAAGTCCTATTCGGGGGTTCTAAGACACTTCTATTGTGTTTAA
The DNA here is from genome assembly GCF_002303985.1 of Durio zibethinus. The sequence goes on from NW_019168004.1 coordinate 6,608,894, forward strand.
CTTCTCACGACTCATCCCATTTTTTGACTAGATTGGTTTTTTAGAAATTGCTAAGTCCTCCCTGGTATACTTATTCTTGGTAAGAGTAGTGGCATTTTATTTCTTGTTTGAGGAGGAACGAGGTAGTGGTTTATATTCGTCTCCTGATAATTTTTTCATTGAATGGCAGCCCTTAAAGAAGATTGCTGATGCTAAGCTTGCGAAAGATTTTCAGTCAGCTCTCAAAGACTTTCAGAAGGCTCAAAGGCTTGCGGCTGAGAGGGAAACAGCATATGCTCCTTTTGTTCCCAAAGAAGTTCTTCCTTCCAGGTAACTTTTACTGGCTCAGAGATTGCTCTTATGTGCATACAGCAATTGTGATTGCACTATTGCATAAATACACATATCCTGTAGATTGTAGATAAGAACATTTATGTGTGAATCTATCAATATACACTTGCATATGTGCATGTTCAATGTTATAGCAGAATGGTTGGATCTGGGTATATATCTCTCTTGTCTGCATCTTTTTAGGTTTGAAAAGCTAGCCAGCCTTTTATGGGTTTCTGAATTGCATTTTAAACACATCTAGTAACAATAAAATGGGAAAATGTAAAATCTATTCTGGAGTGTGGAAATTTCAGTATATTAAATTGAAACAAATTCTGAAAAATGACTCAGAATGTTTCTATTAACTTTTCTTTGTAATTTTTCTATTGCTCTTGAAAAGAGTGACTCAAGATTGGTGTTTGTATTACTTCTGAAATCTTCCAAGCATCTTTGAGCTACTTTTTGTTGTAACAGGGTTGACCAGACTGTCTATAGTTTAACTATTGCTCAGCTGTTAACTTTATTGCATGACTGTAGTGCTTTATCTTATATCTTGTATTAAACATGCACAGTTATGCTGCCCATGAGGTGGAAATAAATTCATCTAAGAGTCCAGAATTGCAAACTCTTCTGATATCAAAAAGGTTAGCAGTTTTTACGTTGTATGTTGATGATATAACCTTCTTTTGTGAAGCTGTTACTTTTGGAACTGATCAACCTAATTGCTGTTGTTTAAAAAGTTGCTATTGTGAGACTCATTTTGACGGTTTCCTGAGTAACTTGGCCACAAAAATAGCAGTGGATTACTGTTTCCTTCTTTGAGGCTTTAAATGGGGGAAGCCTGTCTTCAAATATATTCATTGTTATTGGAGTGATATGTGTACTTAGCTGTTGTAGCAAGCATTCACGGGGCAAACCTGTTTTCTTTTCCCTTCCTTTTAATTTTCATCAATTGACTTGCCTGAGTTTCCATAGTTAAAGAGATTGATGTGTCGACCTGCCTTCCAAAACATGTAATTCCCTCCTGCAAATGTTTAGAGTTGTCAAATTATCCTCTGTTAACAGACAAGAAGTTGTACTGTTGGACAATGAAATCACATTCAATGAAGCCATTATTGAAGAAAGAGATCAGGGGATCAAAGAAATTCAGCAACAGATTGGTGAGGTGAATGAAATTTTCAAAGATCTAGCAGTTTTGGTCCGTGAGCAAGGAGCCATGATTGGTAAGACTTGTGTCCTTTGTATACCTCACTTTCCTGCTCAAGTTTCTCCAAAGCTTTGGTTGCTAGTGTAACAAGATATTTAACATGTTTTCCTTGCAGATGACATTGGTTCGAACATTGAGAATTCCCATGCTGCAACTGTGCAAGCTACTTCACATCTTAAAAAGGCATCCAAGATCCAGAGAGCTAATTCATCTACAGTAAGTTTGATTTATCTGAATATTTTTCCCTTTTTTTTCACATGAAACTATTTTTTCCCGCTTAAGTTTCTGTTGATGTTTTTGGTTTATTGGAGTAATTTATGGGAGTAAGTTGAAAGGTAATCATTACATTACTTAAAGTCTTTAACTCAAGCAACACAATAACTTTGACAGGTGCTAGCTGCTAGGTTCCTAGATTGCCATCAAGTTTAATATATTATTTGTATTTTTTAAACATGGTTACTGTTGGGCTTCATTTACAAATGCTTTCAAGACATGATTGTCAGCTATCATTTTATTTTCTTACCCAGATGTCAATTAATGGGGTTTCTTTAAATCATTGACATGCTGGTTGTTGACATCCTTTGTTGGCAATGGCATCTATAGGTTGCAAGAGCATGTATTAACAGATATTTAAGAATTTTATTTTATTTTATTTCTTTTATTTTGAATAATATCTGTTCCATTTCCTGAAATATGGCAACAGTACCCAGTGAGGTTCTTGGTTTGTTAAATATGATTATTTTTTACCAATTTTTAGTCATAATTTTATAGTTGTTTAACATAGCATATTTCTTCAGTTTCCTATTTTCTTGGATTAAGATCACTGTGGATGATATGTAGACTTTTTTTTTTATAGGAACAACTTAAAGCTATTTTTACTCTTTAACAATTTTGATCAATGTTTGCATTTTGTGAACAAATCTATGACTTTTTAATGCAGAGGTGTTTGCTGTTGTTAATCTTTGGGATCATTCTCCTGATTTTCATCATAGTTGTGGTGGCTTAAGCAACAGATCAGATATGGTGTCTTGAGCTTAAAATTCTCTGCAGCAATGTAACCAACTGTTTCAGGCGGTATACGATCTAAATTACACAGATGGCCATGTAACGTATACTACTATTTTTTTATGCTGTAGGTAAGATCCTCCCTGGAGACTCTGCTTTACAGCAAATCATGTAAATAGATTGCTCCCTTGCCTCATCAATAAATTTCAAAATTTTTTTGCATCTTCCATTGTTTGTAATAATTGATATAAAGTTAGTTTCGGGAGTAAAATGCAAAATTGTAATGAGCTGGAATCAATGTAGGAAAGATGGCTGGTATTTCCTTTTCAACCTAAGGTTTGAAAGCATAAACTAGACTTTACAGTTAGAATATTTGTGTTTATTACGTGTTTCGCACTTGTAAAATACGAAAATTATGAAAATTATTGTATTGTAATTTGTGACGATATGTTAAATATAAAATATATTTTTTAATTTTTGTCAAATTTATTTATAATTTTTATTAAAATTTTAAATCATATTGGTTTTGTTTTTTCCAAATTGTACTATCGAATTTTTTTTTACTTATGTCAAAATGTGTATTTAGTCTTTCTATAATAATTTTAATATTAATATTACCTTATGAAACACTGACACTTCCGAATTTTTTGCGTATTCACATATATTTTTAATTAATAATTATTATATATAAAAAGTTTTTTTTTTTATTATCGTGTTTTATCATATTCTTCTTTTTTTTTTTTTTAATTACTGTGTCTATTTCAAATCGTACCCGTAGTTTATTTATATCCGTTCTTCATTGATGCTACCTCTATTTTTTAGTATTTGAAAATTTGGTCCAACCCTTCGTTGTTTACTGTTAAATGCACTGACATGCATATTTAACTTGTAAATGTGGCATTACTCGATGACATGGCTAGCTTACCTGTTTTCCTTTTTTATTTTTCTTTCGTCATTCCTACTCATCAAAACGGTGAGCTTTACTTTTTTTTTTTTTTTTTTTTATTTTCAATCTTCTTTCGCTAAGATTCCCTCTCCCTCTAATTTTTCAGCCACCTACCACCTTAAATCCAGAAATTTCAGCCACCCATTACCCTAAACCTAGAAAGCGACCGGTGGTTGCCACTTCGGCCGCCGACCGTTGCTTGCCAGCATTGGAATTGTCCCAAAATTTACCCCCATATTCTCTTTGGTCTCTTTTCTTTCCATTGAACCAATTAGTTTTTCTCAAAAACCAGGCCCAGCTTATAAACCAATGAGTTTTCTCAAAGAATGTCTTGTTTCTCGTATCAATGCAAAACTTTTTCTTATGCAATAATGATACTCCATTTTAATCATACTCTGTAACTGTAAATTTTTTGTCTCCTTTGTTCTTGTTGTGGTTTTGGTGGTGGTGCTGCAGAATTTTGTATTTTGCTGACGTGAGTGCGATTTTGATTTTGGTTTTGATTGAGAAGATGAAGGTGGCGATTGGAGGGCTTCGAATCATAATTCCCGGAGGTTTCTAATTTTCGATTTGTTTAGGGTCGGTCGTTGTGGGTTGATTATGGAGAGCTGGGGTCAGTGTTTGGTAGTGATGGTGGTGTGACGAGTAATTTTCAGGTTTCGGAGGTTGGGCTTTTAATGGTATTATGTCGGGATGTAGATTGGTAGCGGTGGTGGTTGATTTTGAATGGTTATGACTCTTGTGATTTTCTTTTTGTCATTTTTTTTTGGTTTGACTGAGACTTTTTCAAAAGAAATTGGAATTTGGAATGAAAAAGGAAAAAGAGATTTGGAATTTGGGTTAATTTAGGGAAAATGGGTTACGTGGATTAAAAAATTCCACCTTATCAAACGCATTCAGTTTCTTATAGCCAATGTCATGTCACATCATTAGATTAACACCGCGTGATCTGATTAATTGTCACGTCATCAAATTTAACTGATCATACACCGTTTATAATTAAATCGAAATTCAAATCTAAAAAAGCGAAAATATTTTTAAATTAACATTAATATAAAGAGATTAAAGTCGTTATTTTATATAAAAATTTATTATAGTTAAAATTTTTTATATAATTTTCTTACCGTATTTTTTTAATGTTTAAATTTATCAAATGTAACTGCAGAATGTAATTTCTCATCAACTACTCCTTAAAAGAGATTAAAAGAGTTAAAGCCATCGGTAAAATTTTTCTGTCCATGTTCTAACAAAACAAACAAAAAAAACGCATAGAAAGACGGAAGAGGTTCCAGCATGAATCCCTAAGGTCACGTTTGGAGCATGAATTCAAGTTATAGTGCATGAAATAATAGACAGATAAAATAATAATTATTTTAGATTATATTTGATTTATATTTATAAAAATAAATACAATTATAAGAAAGATTAATCAAAATTTTTTTTTTGCATAAGATAATTTAATTTTTTTGAAGTAAAGAGTTATTTTTAATTCACATGATTAAATTTACATATCTTATTATATTTTTTAAAAATTACATTAATAATTTAAATTATATAAAATTTAAAAATAAATAATTTTAATCAATAAATAAAATTATCTTATCTTAATACTTGAACATATTAAATATAAAATAAAATAATATTATTTAATATAATTTTATTTTTAATAATATTTTATCTTATCTTATAATAATCATATATACCAAACATACGCTAAAACCTTACTTGCAACAGGATCTATTGCTTTCTTACATTTTTTTTATATATAATTTTATGAATTCAAAGTTATCAGGATTCTATCATTTCTTTCTCTCATGACTTTCCTCACCGTCATTGACCCAATGCTACCAAGGTTGCCCTCATCTCTTTTTCATCTCTAACACATAAATAGTTAAAAAAAAATTACAATTTAAAATTTTAATAAAAATTTAAAAATATATTTTATAATTTTCGTATCAATACAAATTATAACATATAATTTTTATGTAAAATATAATATAAATATATAAATTATCATATTTACATAATATGAATATACAATATGAATATTCGACTTATCAATATTTTACATAATACAAAAATATAAATTATCAAGTCTACTCTCAATGACCGGATTTATGCAAGGAGCTCAAACCCTTCATTTTATGATCAAGGGAGGGAGGGGGTTTCAACTTCATAAGGTCTCGAGCAATGGTCATTTATACCTTACTTTCATGATACAGAGTGGCTTATAAGTTATTCCATGCTTCAAGCACAAGGAGATATCTCATCTGAATTTAGAGCTTTCAGCATTCTAATCGAACATTTGTAAGTATAAGAGGGAAGAAAGGGCAATAACGAAAAGGGTATTTTTCTGCATCATATTTGAAGCCTGTATCTTGTTCCTGATATTCATCTATGACTAAAACAGGGAGAAAACATAACATAATTCTTATTAATATTTCTTTGGATAACCATTTCGAACGCAAATTATGTTATTACTACATATAACACGCGAATAACTCTTAACAACACAAGTTTCTCTTTGAACCAAAGCTTTTTCTTGCCAGCATCACATATCATCAACCTCTGCAAAAACCATAGAAAATTTAAAACTCAAAAATCATATAATTTCTCTCACACTGTGCTTCATAAAGCCAATAACAATTGACAGCCTGAAGATGTGAAAATGATTCTGAACAAGACACTGTCTGTGTACTGTGCAGTAAGTTGTGTCGGAATTATAAAGTGATAATACAAAGAGCATTTTCCTCGTCATCTATTGATTTGGAATTAGCGAAGTTAATACACATGTTAATAAATTCTTTTTATGTCACAAGAGCAATTTTGAAAAATGACATTACATGAATTTGAACTGAAGCTGAATATGAAGTAGAGCATTCTTAATATTTATAAATAACTTATCACAACGATGGGCCAAAGAAAAACAGAAAACGGTTGCTATAATTACTAGTACTATGTCAGCAAGGACCAACCTAATTATCAGCTAACTCTGGTATCTTTGGAGAATAGCACTCCTGCTCATCAAGCTCAGTATGGTGAATTGTTGGTTAAAAAATTTACCTCATTGCAGCGAGAAACACATATATACAATTTGTGGGACATCAACCCGTCCTGATATCTGATGTAAGAAGGCCCATTTGCTCAGTAAGATGATTCATATGCGGAATCCTATCCCATCCACTCTCTTGCTCTAACAGTGCTCCCTGTTCCCCATTTGCACCATTTTCCAGTGAACTCAAGTTAATTTCATCTGTGTCTTCAGTAAGTGGGCTTGTTCTAAGAAACTGTTCCCAGAAAACATCATTAATTGCTGGAAGCTTGGGGTTTCCATCCAGCAAGATGTTCATATCATGATCAGCAGAAAAGATATCAGTTTCTACAGGCATTGCACCATCCAAAAAAGCTGACATTGGATCAGTGTACTCTACATTCCCTCTCTCAGACCCTGCCAAACTTCTATCAGCAAATCTAATAGTATTATCAGGCACAATTCCTTGCATTTGAGGAACATTCGTAAAAACTGCATGTTTCTCTGATTTATGAACATTCCCAGAAATTTGATCCACTTTAGAATGCTCAGCTGTTAAATGAGCAGCAGTTGATGGACAAGTGTCAGGAAAACCTGGTTCTGCTTGCACATAAGACTGCCCAGAAGCTGGTGAGACTTCAGAAGGTGTCACTCCAGAAATCTGACTGTAGGAGCTCCTGCTGTCTAATGCATTGGAAGGAGGAACATCATCAATCATGAAAGCACCAGGGTTATTTATCAAAGGTTCCAGCCTAGGTGATGTGTTCATCTTCAAAATCTGGTGCAGCATTGCCTTTGCTGCCTCATTCAGTGAAGGCTGGAACTTTACGATCTGTCCATTAGGAGATATGGCACTGTTTTCACCAGTTAAATTTTCTTCATCCTGCCTGGGGAGTCTCCTCTTCTTGTTTGTTCCAGTAAGGCGCCTGTTGCTTTCATTTTGCTGCTGTACAAGCTGGCTTAAGAAACCTGGATTTTGCATGGCCTTAGCAAGGAAGGACATCATTTGCTGCTGTCTCTGCTCCATCACCTGTACACGCTGGCCAACAGCTTGCAACTGGTTATCTGTGGCTTGCTGCTGCTGCCTCAACCTAACAAGTTCCTGCATGAGAACATTCTTGTCCCTCTTAAGCCATTCAACCTCCTCTTCGAGTCCAAACTTCCCTACCTCAATGCAAGCTCCAATAGATGAGCTCTGAACTTGGGGTTGTTGATTACTGTGGACATTAGCAGGTTTCCGCCTGCTGATAGTTTTCAAGAGATGTTTCTGACCTCTTAGGAATCCCTCATTAGCAAATTCCCAGCGGTCAGGGTCAACTTTCCTAAAACCCTAAAGGAAAAAAATTATGATAATCAACAACATGAGTTATCGTATATATTTGCCAAACAGAATGCAGCAAGCCCTCATATGTGTAAAGCAGGATTGAAATTTAATATCTAATCGAATCATATCATCTGTCTTGATTGAACCCCAATGCCTGACCACAATCAATTAGTAATTACAAGCATATACTTAAACCTACAGATAAAAACACAATTACAATTTGATGAGGTCTTTGGCTCAAGAAAAAAAAAAAGGCCAGAAAACTTCAATTTCTATCATCCACCCTCTCAACGAATAAATTTCAAATTACAACCCATAGCAGCGGCTTACAAATAATATTCTCTCCATCATGCTTTTGTTCACTTGTTGGTTAAAAAAACATTTTAAGATGTCAAAAGACTTTTTTTTAAAAAAGATAATTTGAAAGAAGAAAAGCTAATATGAGAAAATTAGGAATTGAATTGTCAGTTCAGCGAATTCTGAGAATTTTGTATCTTACTAGGAAAATCCTCAAAACAAAATGTTAGCTTATGGCCCTTCCTCTTGACATGTAGTTAGATCAAACATGACAAGAACCAAAAAGAAAAAAGATCAACTACAGATAATATTATGGACGATAAAATATATCTCCAGGCTTTATAGCAATTTAGATGAAAAACGTCAGTGAAGGCATATAGAATTTGTTTAAGAAACATGAAATCAATATAAATATCACACACGGAACAATAGCACTAGACATTTCAGCTACTGATATGGGAGCAAAACATTATAGTGAATGTGTGAAATACTTTAACTAATTCAAATTTAACATATAAGACTAGTAAGAAAGAAGGCCCATAACTAGTATCATTTAATATGGTAGGAAAATTGGTCAAAATATGTAAATGGCTAAATCTGTGGATGTATGTTTGATAGGAATTTATTGTGAATGTAGCTGTATACCAGATCAAGCTAGTAACTACTACAGGATTCCTGCATCTAAGAAGTTAGAACTTGGACCAGCGTAGAAACTAAACTTCATCTGCATCACATCTGGGCCATGAGGTAGATAGGAATAAGTTCAGGTGCATTCAATTTAGAAATGCTACGTCATCAGTCACAGAATCTCAATCTCTTCTTGACATGAATACCAAAAGTGAGTAGATTAAACAAGGTTACATGATAGAAGATCATACTTCACCAAATGAACCAAGAGATGCTCAATAAAGCAAACCATCAGACTAGGCCAAGTTCTTTTATTTGCTTTTGCCCAGATTTTGGACCAGACCTATTCATTCAAAAATCAGTATTTTTTTTCTCAAACTTAGTTTAGAAATATCATCTAAACTAGATTATTAGAACCTTTGATTATTCTTAGCCAACTATAATACAGAACTCCCTAACTAAAAAAAAAACAAAAAAACTATAATACAAAACAAAGGTTTTAGCATAAATTCATCCACAAGGACCATTTTATATTAATTTAACTTTGTATGATGCAGTATTCCTTAAAACAGTATGCTATTACTTTGGCAGATTCATCAATGCTGCCATGTAACTTATGCTTAAAAAAAATTGTCTTTAGAGTTTTAAGCATGTGGAATGGATAAAGTAGGTTTGTATTTCAACTTAGGATAAAAAAGGTTTGATATTAATAACTGTTCTGCTTAAAACAACAAATTTTCTATTAAGAAACTACAATCCTACCAATGTAAATTAGCTTACACTTGCAACTGCAGGGTAAAAACAGGTTTAAGGTGTAAGTTGAGGTCTATACCATGATTAATGGATTTGTTAAAAGTAAAAATGAACTGATATGTGTGAGGCAAATAACATGAAGATCGAGATAAATAAAGTTTGTCAATCTCCAGTAATATCATATATTTACTTAACAAAAAATGCTGTTAATTTAACTGACTAAGATTTTTCTGAAGTTATAGATACTAAGAAGTTGAATGCATGTATATTCTCTTGGGGCTCAGCTCAGCCAAAAAAAAAAAAAAAAAAGAGGGGGAAATCAAGGATGGCAGTAAGAATTAAAGTGAAAAATTCAAAATAATGCTTATAGATAAAGAAAACCAGAGAAGATACCCGTATCTGAAAATTGTATGAGCAGTAATTACCTATACATACCAACCCTCCTGACATGCTATTGGGATACATATTCACTGATTGAAGCAACAAAAACTCCATAGCAGCATTAGAAGTCAATTATTTCGGCTACCCTCATTCCGACATTTCCAAATTTAGCCAAACAGACAGCCAGATAAAGAGTGTTTATCAGGTCCTTTAACCCTTTTGGCTGAAGTTTGGAAACATTTGACCAGAACCCCATATCATATATCCAAACATTCAGTTTTTACTTTTTATATTTCATCTCAACTCATCCACATTAATATCGCAGGGAAAATGCTTTTCAACCAATCATCCACCTACCATTGTCAATCCTATATAATAAGAGGAACTCCAACAGCTAAAAGCAACTCAATTATCCAATTTCGAAAAGCGCTAACAAAAGTCACGTTTGTTTCTCCTCAACAACATAACCAGCATATTGCAGTGGCAAATCCAAATTCCAATATTTCAACAAATTACTATCCCCACTCAATCAAACCCATATTCCATCTTACACCACAACGATAATATAAATTCATGATCCAACACCCATATGGGTTCTGAAAACTCTCCTCCCATGATAACTCCATCACTAACTTAAAACTATTCACAGTCACAAACCAAATTTCCATACAATCTAAACATTCCAAAAAACAAAAACTAGACCCTCAAAATCAAAATAAAACCATGACGCCTTCAAACAACAAAATTGCAATCCTCCGCAAGGAAACACAACTTAGGGGGTCTAATGTTCGAATTCTATAACCTAAAGCTAAGGTCCAATTAGCCACCATAAGTATAAAAAAATCGCAATCCTAACACAACGAATAAACATAAAATCAAAGCAATACCCACATAAGTATTAAGCTGTCGGACAAAGCTGGAGAAATTATTGTGCTTAAAATATTTAGGCAAAAGGTCCCTTGCAAACTCCGGCACTTTCCAGACAACGAAACTGTTGTTACCGCTACTCCACGACACCACCGAGTTGGTCGATGGATCATCCACCATGTCGTAAGTTTTGCTCAGAAACGGCGGCACCGTGTTGCCGTTGGCTGCGGCGGCAGCGTTCGCTGCTGATATTGAATCATGAAGAGAATTCATTTGGCTTTTATTAATAAAAATTACTAAGAAAAAGGAGAAAAAAGGGTATTCGAAAATATCGGTCTTAAGATCAGATAGTGAGGGGATTTGCCATGGGAGTAAATGAAGGAAGAGCTAGATTTTCTAGACAAAGAGGAAGAGAAGAAAAAAGGGCAATTGTACGGTACACTAGCGAACGAAATGGGAGAGTAGTAGTGAGTTTGGCGGCAGAGAGAGAGTTAAAGAGAAGAGAAGGGTTTTAGGGTGCTTTTGACTTGATTGGTTGGATGGAAAAGAAAATAAAGAAAAGAAGAGAAGGGAAGGGAAAGAACACGTAGCGGTCTGTAAAACCATATGTACGAATTGTTTGGCAACCACTAATTAATCTTAAACAAATGTCAACGGAGGGATTGTTTTCAGTATAGAGGATAGATAGCATCGATTTTATGAAATGCGTTTAAATTATTATTGTTTACTATTAATTTTATGTTACTTACTAATTTTTTATTTATAATTTAATTAAGTGAAGAAAAGGTCTTATCCTTTTCCTTTGCCTCGCCATCTCCATATTCGTAGCATTTTCCAAATGCAAATTTCCATATTCGGATATAAAAAACAAAGCAGCTTTGCTCCTCTGAGCTTAGCACGGTAACCAGCCATGCTTTATACCACACCCGATCGCTTCTCTTCTTCTGCCTCTCCTTTGCTTTCTTCGCTGTCTCGAAAACCCATCTTTCTCCTTTCGAGAAAACTGCGAGTGAGCAGCTGGGTGAGTCGTCGAACTCGTGCCAGTCCTGACTCATTCGAAGTGCCGAGTGATTGGTAGCTATGGTTTCATGAATGTTACTAGGTGATTCGGTTTTTCTTCATGAAAATTTTTTCTCCCATCCTCTATTTGGTTCCCCGGAAAACTAAATGAAAAGAAGAGAATTTTGAGTCGCTGCTTATTTTTTTTACTAATTTTAGGCATTTGTGGTGTTCATGTTTAGTGTTTTTCGTTTCTTTTATTCTACTTTTTTGGGTAATGTTCAAGCCTTAGCCAAAAGACGAGTAGTTTCTGTTAGGTTTCTAGGAAACTGGAAGAGAACGAAAGAAAATAAAATTTTGGAATTTTTGTTTCGTTTAACTGCCCGAGAAATTGTGAGAAAATGATAAATATCCGTGTATAACTCTAAGTAAACTCGTCAAACATTTTAAACATCTTTAAGGATGGATGTTAATTTCGTTGAGGTGGCTAGTCTCGGTTTGTGGATAGTGAATATAATTATTTGCTGAGGATGCATCAAATATAAACAGGAATTATAGTAACAAGGAAGCTTGAATTCTACTTTTTTTTTCATAATTATGAAATTCAATTAATGTTGGAACGTCCCTTTCGTAAAATTTTTTGTTCGTGGCATACACGCACATTCAGGAGCACATGAATGTTACTAGGTGGGGTTTTAATGTGAATTCTTGTCTCTGTTTGGTTACTGAGAAAAGAAAAATAAAAGAATTTTGGATGAATGTGGTATTTCTTTATGTAATTTTGATTGTCAAGTACTCTTTAATTTGGTTGCTCAGAAAGTGATGATATTTAGTAGAGTAGAAAAAATGGGTTTATGTTTGTTGGATGTTACATTTCGTACTTAACCTTCCAGTTGGTTGCGGAGGAAATGTTTGAAAACAATATGGTAAAAAGAAGGGAAAGTTTGAATGTTATGATTGTTATTCATTACTGCTTGCTATTCTTTGGTTGAACAAATAGATTAGATATCTGAACCTCACTAGAGTAGATAATTTTGTTTGTGCACATGCATCTTGAGAAGCAGATGCATGTAAAGGGCAGGTTCCTAGAGAGGTTATTTAAGCCTTTTTCTTTTGTTGTTGCTAATAGATGGTGAGAGAAACCAAACTTAGATTTTCATTCTTTAATAGTTTCCTCCTAAAGTTAGGATCCTTAAAAAACAGAAACCATCACTCAATGTGTTCTTTATCTTGGTTTAGGAAGCAACAAAAGAATATGAAAGATTTAAATATCTTTTTCTTCCCTTTTTTGTTTTTTACCCGCAAAATGAGGTTTTTGCATTTGTGATTGGAAATTGTTATTCTCAATTTTTTGTTAAATTTTGGGTTTTGATGCAAATTTTATTGAAAGATGACATGGATAAAGGTCTGAACTTTTGTTTCCAGCTATACTGGGTTTCAGTCAGGGCCAGATCTTGAATATTCATCTGAAGATTATGGGCAATTAAGAGTTCAAGATGTTGGAGAAGGGAATGTAAAAGTCAGGTGCTTTTTTACTGATACATGTATGCACATGGGCACAAACATGGAGACAAATGTTTGCTACTTTTGATGCAACTTGCAGAAGTTTTACATCTTCCTACTGATGCTATCCATGGCAGTTCATCTGCAAGCTTTATGAAGGATAAATAGCTCAGGGTCCATTTAAGGGCACACCAGTTATCTTTAAGGTGATATTATTTATATATTTTCCTCAATCCTCATCCATTTTATCACCCATAGTTTCACATAGTCTAAGAAAAAGTGAGAAACCCCACAGTTAATGTGAAATATGGTCTTTAACATTTATTTATTTGATCTTGATGTATGCTTTAGAGTTCTTCATTGGTGACTCTTTGCTGGGACACATTATTCAGATACATTTTGTGTCATTTGTATGGATAGGGGTTTGTTATTCCTTACAAATAGAAAGATAGTATCTGCATAACTTGTTTTTGCTGGGAGTTGCCTTTGATTAATTTACCATAGCATAATTATGTGGAGTTTAATTGGTTAAATAATTGGAAGTTGAGTTAGTTCTTCAAATTTTCTCTTATGCAATGTGAGAAGTTTTGTTTATGTCTTTTTCTTTCTTCATATCTCAAATTAATCCTTAAGAGTGGGGGTTTAAGTGCTTGTTGATTTTGTTTATATATTTACACTTATCTCACCACGTAAGTGGAAAATTTCTGTCTGTGAGAGATAAGGTGCATTGAAAAAGGGCAGAAAATAGCTTCTCTACCTGCATTTAGTATTAGCTCGTTTGCCACACAAAAGAACCAAAAAAAATCTACAATACAAACTGAATCACAAATTAGGCTCTTTGACCATATGGTGTTAACAATTTCCGTTATTGATACACTATACTAAAACTTTTCACCATGAAGGTTTACCCCGGACAATGAGCTGGTGGTATTGAGGCTGATATGATGGCTGCCAATGAACTCCATAGTCATGCTTTCCTCCAGGTAAGATGAAGTGGCAGAATAAGTTTCAGCTGATCATAAAAGTAAAATTTGTATTTCTTTTGATAATTGGAATTTATTATCTGAATGTAAAAGGAATGATACTGATTTGTCTTGATTATGCACCTGTCTACAGGGCAGTTCTGAAGGTATATGTAGGAATCTTCTGTTACTTCTTGGTGGATTTGGGTCAAAAACAGCGGAGCAGGTCTATCATTTCATATTAACTATATATGAGTTTGCAAGCTGCCTTTTCTTTTGGGCAGCTTTAGAAATGAAGTACCTTTGTTCTGTATGGTGGTTCACCTTCCAAGATGATGGTAAATATAGTGCAGCAGATTTTGCAAAAGTTACTAGCAAGAAAATATCAAAAGCCTTTTCTCTAGAAGAAAAGTCTTGGAATCCTTTTGAGCGAGAGTAAGCATTTAAACGCAGAGCATAATTTGTCATTAAGCTATTAGAGGGTGCTGTAAGTGCTTTAGTCTACATGTGTAATCATGAAAGACTGCACCAGAGTCTTGGACCCTCTTCTGTTGTACTCAGGTATTTTGTTAGACAATATTCATTTGAAGTCTGGATTTATCCTCCTTAAAAACAATCGGTTTGCTCTGCTTACTTTAAATGTTTAATCAACCTTTTTCTTGACTGATGATGGTACAATAGTAGAAAGAGATGCTGCTTATTTGGCTGCAAGGCTTCCAGATCTAGCCTTTTCTGTTGACATCAGGTACAGCTGTGTTGTTCTTTGTCTTTTCTACTTCCACCACCCACCCTACCCCTCTCTCCCTGAAAGATGTAGTCTGATTTTCATCTACATCATTGGAAAGTTTCGCAACCCAGGGCAGTGGTTTTACTTGGTTCTGTAGAGTACATTGATTTGTGCATTGCTGGCTGAACAGCGTGCAGTCAACTGAGCTAATATTTGTCCTTTAGATGGCCATCGCAAAATCATTATATGTGTAGAAATTCATGATTCACATAGTGAGATAATGATATAAGGGACTCCAGTTTTTTAGAAATTTTGGATATTTTAGATTAAGCCCCTTTTGCATGACATTACAATTGATGTCTGTCCTAAAAGTGGATTAGTCCCTAGCTTCTAAAGCTATAAGATGACACTTCGAAGGCTGCCAAAAAAATCACCAATCTTGTTGAGAATAAGGTTAATATTTCCTTGGTATGATCATGTATTATTTATTTATTTTTTTAATACATCTTTGTTCCCTCTTTGCTAATTAGAGTATTCTTCTGAAAAGAAGGGAAATACATCATGAAATATTGCATGGCATTGTTTTAGTTTTCAAGTACTGCTATTTATATCCAACGATATGGCATTTTTCTTTCTAGGTTTTCGTATTTGGAAGAAGATCCTAGCACATTCTCAGAGGATCTTTGAAGATGAGCATCTTCTGCTGGTGCATTCACACCTATGGAGAGAAGAGCCTTTGGAATAGCAGATGACATGTAATGTTTGATGTTGGTGACCCTTTATCAATTGATTCTTTTATCTGCTTTTTATACCCAAAATTAATTTCTTGTCTTGTGTCTAGACAGTTATGAAGCAGGTCTTCTTTTTGCATACTTGGCCTTTCATTGCAAGTAAGCAACAGTTATATCATTATTTCCTTTAAAAATGTTTGGATCTGCCCATTGTATATGAGCACGCTTTGGAAAGATAAATAAATGAGCAATTCTTGGACCAAACTAACTGTCCTTTCATGTACTGCCAGTGGCTTTTGGAAAGCACTTCAAACTTGATCTCATGGCTACCAGAGAGTAAGCCTTCTAAATCCTCAAAACAAGTAGTGATTGTACTTAGAGGCATACTGTTCCTTTTATTACCGTATGATCATAATATATTCAATTTATTGGACAATGAAGTCTTTATTGTCTAGTTGTCAGCAATACCTCTTTTGTTTATTTGGCAATAAACTATTTACAGGCTTCTAAAGTCTTGTAAGAAATCATCACCCCCTTACCGACTTAAAACAGGAAGCAATCCCAGAAAAAGGCTGCACTGATTATTTTCATTTACACTGCAAATTTGGACGCACTTTTACTTTTCTAATTTCTGAGGCAAAAGTTCTGAACTTTGTTGGTCATATTAGATAGCCATGAGGCAATGTAAAATGATTCTCTCATTTACGAAATATGACTTGTGAGAAATTGAAATTTCATTTCATGGATTCAAAATTCCATTTTAGCAAGCTAGTGGAATCGATGTCCAGTCTTTCCTTGCTTCAGCCATAACACATAATTTTACTTCCAAACCATTTATTCCTCTTTTTCAGTTGCTTTAAGTTTGACTATTACCTGTCTTTTACCTTTACTTTTATTCTTCTGTGTCTCTGTGTGCAGGTGTTGTTTCGCAGATGACAGCAGGTTAGAAGCTGTCAGATTTCTAGATCTTGGTGCTGGTGCTGGTTGGGAAGTACTTCAGGTCAGTCACAATCTGGAAGTTATATTATGTACTTTCCTCTTCTCTGTCAAGCCGCACGTTTTGTCATTTTTAAAGGTTAGTCTGTTAATAAATTCATCCTAGAACATAATTAAGGGAGGTTAAATTATTTGCTTTTTTGCAAGGACCTGGTATCAATATGGTGCTAACAACAAACAAGTAGAGGAGGTTAATAGCCAGAGAATACCTGGAGTAATAAATGTCTTAAATTTGTTTAATTTGATTTGCCAGGCTAGTAAATATGATATGGATCTTGTCATACAAGCTATATATGACTACAGGTAGTGAATATGTTTCTTTTTTTTTCCCTTTTGGGGTATGTTTGATTAAATTGTTTATTCTGTACCCTCACCTTGGCTGGCCATTAGAATATGTAGTGAGGCAGATTATTCTAATATAACTAATGAGAAGATATGAAAAGCTCTTTCTCTAGGGAGAAAAATCTTGCAATCTTTGGAGCTAGAGCAAACAATTAAATGCAGAAAGATATCTTATCATCTAACTATACCTGGTGGCTGGCCTGCTGGGTGGTTTAGCCTACATGCATAATTGCGACAGATTGTATTTGTTCCAAGAGTCTTGACCAGTTTCCGATGTTCTTATGTACTAGGTTTGAGAATATTCATCTGAAAGTTAGGAATTGTCTTCTTTACATGGCAAATTATCAGAACAATTTGCTTCTTTTTTTTTTTTTTTCAATGTATGATAAGTTAATTGATATGCTGTTAGTTACAAGACTTGGAGATCTAGCCTTATCTGCTGATACACAGTACAGATATGTACTTCTCCCCTTTTCCCTCCAGTACCATTGTGATTTAATGTTCAAGTTTGTTAAGTCATAGGAAGTTCTGTACATATTATTTCAAGAATATTTGTAGATTGCAAGAGTTTTGTTGACATCATTTCTCATATCTTGAAGCTTTGCATAGGCTCTATATATACATATATTCCAGTAGAATTTCTTGAGAGAAGTTTCAATTTTTGTTTTCTTTCCAAGTTAAAAGTTCTTCAGCCTCTTGTCTCTAATGGGACATCTTGGTGGTTAAAACTTTAAATTTTAAGTTGACAAGTTTGGGTTCGAATCTTGAGATCATGTGTAAGAACATCCTTATTTGAACGCAGCGAACTGTATGTTTTGTTTCTTCTTAATTATGGAGGATATAATGTTAAAAAATTTAAGACAACTTTCCTAAACAAATCCATATGATGCAAGAAATGGAACGATTTAAAAGTAAATTTGAGAAGGGTATGGATGTTGATACTAACCTTTTAAGGAGGTAAATGAGGTAAGTTATTTGTTAACTATTTAAATTTGATTCCTTTATTATTAAATTTAAGTAGATTCAATTCGATTATACATTAAGTTGGTCCAATATTAATAAAATAATTTTCATCTTCATGACAAATAAAATACAAAAACTAACATCTTCTATATTTTGGTTCGATAATTGGTCAAAGTATTTTTTTAGTTTAAATGGTCCAATTCAACTTCAACTTCTTCTTATCTTCAAAAAAAAAAAAAAAGGTTAAATATCAAATGAAATGTGAAAAAAAATTACAATGAGTAGAGCTGTCCATGGCTACATCCAGAATTTTCAAATCTGAGCTTCATTTTGGATTATTTAATAAATTTGTATTAAAATAAAAAATTATTATCTCATTATATCAATTTCAGTTACTATTATATTTATTATTTGAGAGAATTATCAATTATCTTAATTTTTTTATAACAAAGAGTTATCCTTCACATTGAGTTTTCTTTAGCCTAAGAAACTAATTAAAGAATCTATTTTTATTTTATTGTTTCAGCTATTACTTTTCAAACTTTTTTAAACTCTGATCAATCAACAACAATCAATAAACCAATCATCAAGAGGACAAAAGTCCCGTGTCCGGTCTCCAGTCGCATGTTTCTCTGTCGTTTACCTTTGCCCGCTTCACTCCTCAACAAAGAAAATTAAGACACACAGAAGCTCCCCTTTGAATTCCCACGATCCTTTTCGACTTCTTCGATATTTGTTCTACCTTTGATTCTCCGGGTAAGTAACTTCTCTCTCTCTTTTTTTTTTTTAACAAAAAATTTTATTAGTTTTTTTTTATTGCTATTATGGATATATGGTCTTTGTTATTTGGATCTTTTTTTTTTTTTCGTAGTTTAATGATTTGGGTTCATTTCAAGCTTGGGTTTTGGAGTTATTATCCTTGGTTTCCTGGTTTTTCTGATTTTTGAGGGTATTTGGAATTCTGGGTTTTATTTTATGTTGTTTATAGAAAAAAAAAGGTAAGAAATTTGAGTGGTGAGTTCAGAAAGCCTTTGATTAATGGAGATCAGGGGGTTTCTGGAACTTGAAATCAAATGGCTGGTGGAATGTTCATTGATACTTAACGGTTAAGCTTTCTCTGCTTCGTTTTTCTTGGAAATAGGTGGAAGAAAGTGAATCTGAGGTTGTTTTGAAGTTTTTTAATTATCAGTTATTTACTTATTTTAGGTTGAGTTGTTTTTTGCTACTTGCTGTTTGCTTCTTAAAAGGTTTCTAAAAGCAAAGCGTATGGTTAGAAGTAAAATAATTGATTTTGTTCTTAAAAGAAGATACCTTTTTAATTATTAATTCTTCAAAAAGATCGTTTGATTTTCTAGCTAAAAGTAGTTTTTGCTTTTGATTTTCAGATGTAAAAGCTAATAGAAAAAGGAACAATTAAGCAGTTCAATTATATCGTGTGAAAAATTGCTTGATGTTGTAATGGAAAGGCTGTTACGTTTTCATCTTAACTATCAGTTTTTTTTAAGTTTCGCTAATGTTGTAAAGGTGGGTGAACTAGCTATAAAAAGAAGGGACCTTTTTCTCCCTATTATGTCTGTGAGTTGTGATTTTGTGTTTTTGGCTGAGGTAGTTGTATGCACTGTATTTGACATCATAAGGAACTAACGGAGTGTGGAAATTTCTTTGTCAGTTTTCATTGAGTGCTATATGGCGATTGTGGCTGATGGTACATAAATGGAAGGAGGAATTTCTTTACAATTTATCCAAATCTATCACATTTTTCCTGGGGATTAATGATACGATCCTTGATGACGAACCCAAAAATCTCACATCGTCCTACCATCTGCTATAGGTCCATACAACCATCTGATTTAGAGATGTTAGAACAAATCCACAGTGACGTATTTCCCATCAGGTAAGAAATGCATCTATTTCCTATTGAGGGTTTCGGTAAAGAGTATTTCTTGCATCTTCAAGGAAAGATATTAATCTCTTCAGGTATGAGTCTGAGTTTTTCCAGAATGTTGTGAATGGACGTGATATCGTGTCATGGGCAGCTGTTGATCGCAGTCGACCTGATGGTCAAAGTGATGAGCTTATTGGATTTGTTACTGCAAGAATTGTACTGGCAAAGGATAGTGAGGTGTGTCATCTATGTGCATAAGTGTATATAATGTATTAATGATATTTGCTTGGTGGTTGAATTATGGCTTAAGCAGCATTTTAAAATGTTTGAATAAGTAGGGCGCATATGGTATAAAAGTTGTTGTGATTCTAAAAGCGAATATATTCTTTTTCTTTTTAATATTGTCATGGAAAGATAATACTGACATTCAACCTTTTGCTTTGTTTTGGGCCCCAAATATTTCTCCTTTTTTTAATAAAGCATTTAAATACTTGCTTCTGGTTGATAAATTGTTTCTGAATCATGAAATTCATTTCAACCAACACCTACCTTGCAGATAGCAGATTTTTTCAGGTATGACTCATCAAAGGAGGATCAAACATTAGTTTATATTCTGACACTGGGAGTGGTAGCTGCTTACAGAAATGTTGGCATAGGTAGGATCCTTTTTCTCTTCTAATGGTTCTTCTTTTTCCTCTTCCTTTTCCTTTCCAATTTTTTAAAAATGTGTCTTTACCTTGTGACCAAAATTTGCTTGGTTTTGAATCAACAGCTACAGCACTTATCAATGAGGTCATTAAATATGCTTCAAGAATACCAGCATGCCGTGCAGTTTACTTGCATGTGATTTCTTATAATAACCCAGCCATTGATTTATACAAGAAGATGTCATTCAAGTGTGTGCGGAGGTTGAATGGGTTTTACTTGATCGATGCCCAACATTATGATTCATATTTGTTCGTTTACTATGTAAATGGCAGTCGTTCTCCTTGCTCACCATTGTAAGTGTAAAATGAACCTTTTGATCATACATGTTGCCATATAAAAATATAAAACTTCAAACTATCTATAATAATTACGGTCCCTGCTAAACAGATAACTAGGCAGAGTTGGTAGAGAACTGGATTTTACTCTTACTTTTTCATTGTTCATTATAACTACCTCATTATAACTACCACTATAGGATGGGAGCACATAGCAATTTAAAAAGCAGGACTTACAGCTAGAGAAAGAAGATCATAACAAGTGGAACAGACAATATTTAGGGCCATGCTCAACTTTCTATCAAACATAGGTCTTAGACAGACTCAGTCAACTAAAAGATTGTCTGGAAGCATGGTGGAACCCTTTCCCCCCACAGTTCCAAAAGAAGCTTAAGAAACATATGGCTTATGCGGTGCAGTGGATGGTTTTCATACTCCTACTTTTATGAACCTTATGAGTAGTAAGTAGGATTCAGGTCTATGGTATTACCAGGACTGAGGGTGTTATTTTAGCTTATGAATATCAAGCCAGACAGCTATTCTCTCTTCTTTGCATTCTAAATGAGGTTTACATATGATTTCATCAATATAGGGAGTAGCCGGAGATTGGTGATGCTCCATGAACAAATCTTGCAATTTTTTAGGGTTTTGTCAGGTGGAAAAAGGTAAATAAGGTTTAGGACTCCAATCGTGGCATAGCTTGCCCTGCCCTATTATACTGTTTACTGGATTGGTAAAAGTATCAGCCCTTGTACTACTTTATTTGGCTCCTAATTACTTAATTTCTATTTTAAGACTGTAAATGTTTTTTTTTTATTTAATTTTTAAATGAGATATGATAAGCCTGTGGAAATCTTGTTTAAAGAATTATGAAAGCAGGAGTCAGAAGTAATTTTGTTGATCTTCAGCTTTGTTTTTCCTTGAGCTTCTTGTGGCCTGTATGGAATATAGTTATGCGCTTTTATGGGATTTTATGTAGGAAATAGGATATTTAAGGTTTAATGACCGTCAAGACTGAAACAGCCAGAGTGGTTTGAATTTTTTATGTGATTAATTTTAAATATCTATGCTCTGGTGCTCTAATCATGAAATCTTATTTTAGAGGCTTTTAGTTTAGGATGCTTGAAGCATTTTCATTTTATTCATGTGGTCCTGTTCAGATTACACTTATAGTCTGTTTATTATCAATTAGTCCAAGTTCAAGTTTGGGACAATTACTAGAAGGAAGAATAGTTTATGAGAAATTTCCAGCAGATGATTAAGCTCTTGAGACTTTAGATTTTACATTGAAATTCTACCAAAGGTTTAATACCTAGCATTTTATCTTTTCTGTCACTTGAAATGTTCAAGAATGGTTCTCGTTTGTGTGGTATGTTTAGATTTGATGTTGTTTTTTAAGGCCGGGTCCCCCCAGGCTGCAGGAGGTTTTCTATTAGTTATTTTAGTTAAAATAATGTAGCAATGCTTTTCTTGATCATATTAATTCTTGTCGTTCAGTGACCATGTAACTCTAGAGAATCAGAATGCAGGATCGACTTTTTTCCCTGGCTGTAGGTGTTCTACAAACAGAGTCATAAAAGCTTTATTCCTAATATTTAGGAAGATCTTGCTTTAGTAGAGGCTAGAAAGGAGCATTCTCAGAACTTTGCCATTGTTCCTTCTTCAGGATAAGTCTGCCTGATTTTTGTCAAGATGACTCTCGTCGTGCTGGCTATGATAGCCAGACTATAATCAGAGGAGTCTATAACCTGACACAATTATGCTATATTTTTCATGTCACTAAGCAACAATAGTGTGAGACCTTTTGGTCAAGCAAAGTTGAAATCTTCAATCTTCCTAGCAAGACACTGCTTTTGGTTTGTCTCTTGAAAACATAAAGCTTCTTTATGATAGCAGCTCTGCAACTGGGATATTAAATATTTTGCTTCCATTTGTTTTTTTCTCCCATTACTAGCATTGCATTAGAATATTTTTTCTGCCTGCCAAACTACTTTTAAGAACTGGATAATTGTTTTTGTGGAATAACTGTTCTAAACCTGTGTTCTGCAGAGAGCTTGTTACAGTTGTTGTTAGTTGCATGAAGACTGGTCTGAAGTCTGTTGCCGCAAAGCTGATGAAGAACGAAGAGAAGACGGTGAAATGGCCTAAATGTAAAGAAACTCGTGGTCTCATATCGACACAAAATAAGAGAATGATTAAAACTGAGTGTTCAGGATGCGAGTATGTTTAACAAAGTGTAGTAGCTGTGGCTGACATATTCCAAGAGAAAATAAAAAATTTCAATGGCTAGCATATACTCTCCTTACCCCCTCCGCTTTTCTCCTTCATCTGTTGTTCCCTAAAACAAAGAGAAAGAGAAAATTGTTACATTGTAGTAGCTATTGTATTCTTAAATAATAAGTTCAGTTCTAATGTGTATTTCTCTCCTCTCTTTGTGTTGGATTCGCTTATGCTGCATGGAATTTTCCAATTAGATTGATTTCGAAGACTGTAGATACGGATGACAACGGGTCGGAATAAGTTTTTGTTCGTTTCGAATTCGATCTGATTTTATATCTATAAAACTCGAATTTGATTTGATTTAGACTCAAAATTTTTTTTCATATCCGAACCCGACTTGATATGATATTACGTAAATCATATTCGATTTAACCAAAAATTAATAAAATATTATTTTTTAAATATAAAATATTATTTTTTTAATATATATAAAATTAAAAAATATATAAATATATAAATAAAAAATTAAAAATAATTATATATATATTAAGTTGAGTTGGGTTTGTCTAAAATCTAATCTCGATTTTTTTTATTATTATTCGATTTGACTGACTCGAAATCCGATTTAAAAAAAAAAAAAGTAATCCTATGAGATTGTGTTGGGTTTAACGGGTTGGACTGTCAACCTTAAAAAAGTAAAAAAGTTATCCCTTATGTGGAAACAATGTGATCTATTTTGACTTTAAAAAATGGGTTATTTTCATGATTAACCTAAAAAAAATTCAAAAATTTGAATTTTAAATTTTTTTAATGTGATATCTAAATTATGAGTTAATTAATGTGATACTCATTTTTAACGTGATTAATTTTAAATGATATGTTGTGATTACAAAACTCTCTAAGTACAACACTAGTTAGTAAATTCATAATTCATGTACTATATTAAAGATTTTTAAAATTTAAGTATTATATTAAATATTTTATTATAGCTTAGAGGTCATTCATAATATTAATATAAAAAAATCAAGTAATTCACAATATAAACGATGAATAATTTATATATATATTATTAATAAAGTGGTTAGTTGAATTTGACATTATTAGAGCTGACGATTCATATATTTATATTGTATTTATTTCGTATCAAAATATGTAAAATATGAAAATTATCGTATTACCATTTGCAATAATGTGAAATATATTTTTTTTGTTAAATTTATATGTGATTTTAATTTATCAAAAATTTAAAAATTATATATATTTTTATCATTTTTGTTATCATATTATATTTAAAATTATCAAATTTAGATGTCACTTAATTAAGATAGTAAAATTAATTCAATTAGTAAATTAATATAAAACTCGAATAAGATCATAATAAATAACTAAATATATATAATTAAAAGATATAAATATTATTTAACATAAATTTTAAATAAATTAATTTTATTTAAAAAATGTTCACATGAAAAAATAACTCAATATTTATTTTATAATTATATAATTTCTTTTTTTTTCAACTTATTTTTTTTTCTTTTACGTGACGAAAAAAACCAATCAAATTACGTCCATATAATTTTAATTAATTTTACACTTTTTTATAAATTTTATATATGATTAATATTTTAAGAAAACCCACTTTTGGATTTAACATATAATTATATCCATTATGGATCCGTAATGAATGTGTCAAAATCTAATTATATAAATGTTGTTGAGATGAGATGAAATCATATTGATAATCTGTTTTGAGGATGTCTTTCCTTTGGTAACATTGATGCCAGCTTCCTTTGACCAATTCTTACATCTACCTTTGTTTTAAGTACCTCATCCTCCCCTTTGCTCGCAGGATTCATTTCATAGAATTCATTTGTTTTTTCAGTCAAAATTGTCTAACTTTTACCATTCCTAAAATGGATATCAACCTCTTCCAAGGATCAATCAATGATTTGACTCCCTAAAATAGCCTATATCATGCATGCCTATATATATTTTTCAACACATTCCAAGGCCAAACACAATTTACAACAATGGCATCTTCTTTCTCTCATTCAATTCGCCTCCTCTCTCTTGCCCTCTTCTTGCTCCTCTTATTCACTCCCTCCCTCGGCCAGGTTCACGGCTACGACCCCTTTACGTCGAAGGCGGTAATGACCCATCACGGCGGGCCACTCCTGACCGGATCCCTCAACGTAGCCCTCATTTGGTACGGTAACTGTGGCAGAGTCCAAAAGAGTACTATTAGGAACTTCGTCAAGTCTTTGAACAATGAAGGTGACAGAACCAACCTCCAACCTCAAGTTTCCAGCTGGTGGCAAGTGGTTGAAAGCTACCAATCCGCAGTGCCAGGATCACCCCTTGCAGGACGTCCAAGCCCAAAAATCATTGTGAAGGTGGTGAAACAAGTTACTGATCTTACATATAAGTATGGGAAAATCTTGACTACTTTAGATTATATTCCAAAGCTTGTCCAAGATGCTACTAATGGAGATCCCAACCTCTTTCCCATCATCGTAACCGCAAGAGATGTCACTGTACAAGGACTTTGCACTGGAAAATGTGCTGATCATGGAGTTGTTGGTAAGTTTTCAGTTTCCTTCTTTTTCCTGATAAATTTGATAAGGTCCCCTAAATCTTTCATAAAATCACAGATAGCAATAAGCCATACATCGTAGTTGGGAACCCAGAAACGGAGTGCCCTGGAGCATGCGGTTGGCCCTTCCACCAGGCTGACAATGGGCCAAAAGGGATGGTCCTACAACCGCCAAATCTCAATATGGCAGCTGATTCAATGGTAATTGCCTTGGCAACGGCATTGGCTGATACAGTCACCAATCCTCTAAGCACTGGCTTCTACAATGGAATCCAGTTAAATCCAATCGGCCCGGGCTTGGCTTGCCGAGGCATCTTTGGCAGTGGTTCTTTCCCTGGAAACCCTGGCAAGGTCCATATTGACCCCACCACTGGAGGGGCCTTCAATGCTCATGGAAACAAGGGCAGGAAGTTTTTGCTTCCTGCAATTTGGAACCCCAAAACTTCTTCCTGCTGGACTCCCATGTAGAGGGGATTTGCTGATTGAAAAAGCAATATGAAAATTTCTTTGAAATTGGTTTCTTGACCTTTTTTTTTTTTTTTTTTTGCTTTTCATACATGAGTTTTTTGTTTGTACTATTATTCCATAAATCGCGATGTAATTTCTACATCTCATTAATCGAATTAAAATATTATTATATATTTCATTATTTATTATATTTGTGTTATATATCTAACACAACACCTACTCTTTTTTCTCAAAAAAAAAAAAAAAAAACCTATCCTTTTTGGATCGACATGGAATTATTCCCATTATTAAGGGCATTAACGATATTTTTGGTAACAAAATATTAGAAGAGAGTTAGGCTTTGATCAAATTGATTTTTTTTTTGTGCAATTGTTTGGGGTACATAATTTTTTTAGGTTAAAATTTCCTTTCTCTTAAATTTAATTTATCTCCATCTTTGGTGAAGTTGATGAAATTGTGGAG
This sequence comes from Durio zibethinus, assembly GCF_002303985.1. The sequence goes on from NW_019168004.1 coordinate 6,635,475, forward strand.
TTTGTCTCCTCTCCTTAGTCTTTTATTGAAGATAGGAACATGCTCTCTTCTCTTTAAATACTACACCTCAAAAGAAAAGAATGTTGATCTCAGTTATGATTAGATTGTAATCAAATTGTATCAAGTTGATTTAATGTTTAAATTTAATTCAATTTAATTTAAAAATTAAAAATTAAAAATTTGATTTGAATTAAGTGAAGTTTCATTTTCACATTTGAATTGGCTAATAATTTATTCAAGCAATTTAAGTTTGGCGCTAAAAAAGAAAAATATTAATACAGAAATCAAACATTTTATTTTCATCATAGATTTTTATATATATATATATATATATATATATGAAATATATCAGAATATATTTGAAAAAATAAAAAGTTTGATTAGATGTATTAATCTTTTAAGTTAAACATTAAAATATTTAAATTTAATTTGACTCGTTATTTTAATAATTCAATAATAATGAGTCAAACTCAAATATTTATTAAATCAAACTTGAATAATTTGATTTGTTTATATCCTAATTGTGATTATAATTTGTTTCATTTCTTTTATACATGTTTTTAGTATATGTGCTATTAAAAATATATTTATAAAAATTAATTAATTAATTACTAAGTAAACATATAACTATATAGAATAATATTCTTACTTATTTTTACTCCATATTTAGGATTTTTTTATGACACACAAGTTATGAGGAAAAATGTTTTTCAAAAAATATAATTTTTACTTTTGGTTAGAAGTGTTTATGGGTTGAATTGAATTTGGGTCGAGCTCATATTTGATATTAAATGTTTATATATTTGTTCAGACTTAATTCGGTTCGAAAGTTTGAGTTTTAATTTTTTCAAGACCAATCTAAATTAAAAAAAATTTTTTAAACTCATTCATTAAACTTAATTTATATAATAAAAAATTTAAAAAAATATTATTAAATTAAATTTAATGGGATTTTATTCAATTCACATATATTAAAATAAAATAAAAATATATAAAACTTAAAATCAAAATTATATAATAGTAAATATTAAATTTAATAATTATATAGTTTTTATTTTTAATATATATATAAATTAACTTATATATAATTCACATATATATAAATAAAAAATTCATATATATGTAATTTGGGTTGAGTAGGACTGGATTTGAATTTAAATTTTTTATCCAAGACTCAATCTAAAATTTAAACTTACCTAAAAATTGTGTCCAAATTTATTTAATAAATTTTAATTTTTTATTCAAATTTTCTCAAAATTTAAACGAATTTTTGGATTTGGATGGAGAGCTTGACTTTTGAACATGTCTATTTTTAGTTAATAAAAAATTTATCCATATTTTTACTCTTTTAATGCGATATATAGTTTTTTTTTTTTTTAACAAAAGAAGTACAGCCTAAAGATAAAAATATCAATTGCATTAAAATTTGAACTTAAGACATGTTAAATTATTACATAATTATTATTTGTGAACAAAACAAAAATTGCCAAAAAAATAGTAAAGGCATAAAAATGGAAAATGAGAAAATAAATAAGGGGCTTCAAAATGATATGAGAAATGGGCCAACTTGACATCCAAAGCATTTAGAAGAAACCCCAAAAAGCCCAGTCCAAAAGCCACATAAGTAGGGCTGTCCCTAGCCCTGGGTCGAAATTTTTGAAAGGCAAACACAAACTTTTCCATGAACGAGTTACCACTGAGTTACTCAGCTACAAAATCGTCAAGGTTTTGGTTTTCCTCTCGGAACTCTTTGAATTGGTAATCTCTTATTACGTTATTTTCTTATAATTATTTACATTCTTATTTAATTGTCTCAAAGTTTGGACAATTCTTGTTCAGAATATTAATTTCATTTTTTCCCTGAAAAATGTCTAATTTGTTATAATCACCCATTTTTTATATGAAATTTAGTTAATTTTTTTCTTTTGATTTATATTTTTGTTGATATATCCTGTTTAGAAATATAGAAAAAGATTAAATCTTGGTAAGGAGAAAAAATCAAAAGAAAGAAAACAAAGGGAACAATGAGCAATTAGGTAAACAGAAATATAATCTGTCGTTTTCTTGTTGGCGAGTTTTTAGTTTAACTGTTTGTTCTGATTCCGAGTGTGTGTGCTATGTTTCAACGTTTAGTTGTTTCAATTTTCATTTTCGTGTCTTGTACGGATGATATTGTGGAGAGTTTAGGATGGTATATGTTTCATTATTGTAGTCAAGGCGATTGATGCTCGAGGTTTGTTCAAGGCATACTTTCTTTAGTAAAATGACGTTTCACGATATGCATGGCATTTTATTTGAAGTAATTCATGAACTGATATTGATGCTCGTGATTTGTTCAAGGCATACTTTCTTTTTGTTAAATGACGTTTCACTTCTAGTTATTGCCGATATGTATTTGAAGTAATTCATGAACTGATGTTGCAGGGTTGGGAGAATAATAGGACGTTCAGATGTTGGGGAAAGGAAGGAAAGTGTCTGGTAGGGGAGAGATGGTGGCTGCTAATTATGCATTTGGCCCAGCTGAAGATGATATGATTATTAAACACAGGCTTCTGACACGTACCACTACTACTAGAGGTGAGCCTCCATTGAAGAAACTTCAAAGGAAGTTTACCTCATTTGTACTAGAGGTTGAGAAGGATGAACATAACTATAATGATTGTGCAAAACTTTCCAAGGCTTTCTTACAAGAGTTGTCTACTTTTGAGATTCCTTTACTAAAGAGTAAAGCTGTTATTGATGCAAATCTTAGAGAGAAGGAGAATTTCAATGAGTTAAAAGATGAGATAAATAGGCAGATATTGCAGGCACAGACTGACATAGAAGATCTAAAGAAACAACTAGAAGAAAGTAAGATTGAGAGGCAGCACAAGGAGGAGTGTGAGGCGATTAGGAAATTGATTTCTGCACAGCCACCAAGATCAGAGACTCAAAAACGTATAGCAGAGTTAGAGAAAGAGATTGCAGCATTGGAGGCGGAGAATACTGCTGGTTCAAGGTTGCTGGAGCTTCGGAAGAAACAGTTTGCCCTGTTATTGCATGTGGTATGTTAGAATCTGCTTGTAACTTGCATGCATTTGCCTGTGTTCCTGGTCCAATCTTATTGCCTGTGATATGTTAAAGTCTGTGTGACACATTTTGGGTTCACTAATGTTTCTTTCTTGTGTGAATATGATCTCTTGAAATCATTCTCTATATATAACACATTCTTTATCTGAATAGCGTTCTCCATATTTAGTTCTCTTTTGAGTTTAAAATATTTCCTAAAATTGCTCATGCAGTTGTGTTGCTGACAGTGATGGATTTTAACATTTAACTTTGATAGGACCATAAGTAACATTCTTTGTAAAAATAAAATCATTATATATATTTTTACATTATTAACACATTATCTTATCATATTTAATATTTTCAATATTAAAATTAAGTAAAAAAATCATAAAAGTTATATCTTTTAAATAAAAATAGACTTTAGAATAATAAAGTAGACTTTGATATGATAAATTGAAACCTTCTAATTTTTTAAATGGTATTTTTATATTATAAAAATGAAAAGGTACTTAAGCTAATAATTTTTATTATTTTGGCATGTAATAATTTAAAAATATTGAGCATGCAGGATATAGCAAGAAAAAAATGTTTTAGTTGAAAAAAAGGATCACAATTGGATATTTGTCAATTCGGTATTAGTTATTATGATACTTGTATATATGTTAAATTTAACTCTACAAGTTTCTAAAAATATAGTAATGACAAACTTATTAATTTTAAATTGAAAATCATTTATAATAAACAAACCTAAGTTAAACAGTGATAATGTTTAGATATAAATAATTTTTTGTTATTATATATCCAATATAGATATAAAGAATAAAGAATAATATAAATGAACACAATGAATTTAGGTTTGAGGGGGTCTAATTAATTTTTATAAAAAGTTCTAAATTATTAAGAAAAATAGTTTATGTATAAAAAAATTTTCAAAATTTTTTGGGGGCCATGGGCTCCAATGAGCATCTGCCATTGTGCTCCTGGTATTCCCTTCTTAAAGTTGATACATATTTACTGCAGTGCCTGGGTTCATCTAGATTCTGAGTTTTTGTTTGTTTTCTTTTGCACACTAGCTCCTAAATTTTTCCTTGTGGGATTTAGTAAACTTTCTCACTAGATGGATATGAGAGAGCATGGTTTATCTTTAAGCTGTAAAGATTGGAAAATAGGGATGAAGCCATTAAAAAGTTAGTGGATGGAACTTATATCTGTTCTTTTTTTATCAGGATTTTTTTTTGGTATGTACAACTTTATTTTTGATGAGATTTTTAACATATTGTTTACTTAATATATTCTTTCAAGGGAAACTTCAGTTATTTGAGTTGGATAAGCAGATTGCCACTAGAAAAATTCCATATTACCATATGGTGAATATAGCTTGGTCTTTCTATTATTCTAAACCATATACCCATATAGTGAATTTATTGTTTCCTTAATACATTATTTCAAGAAACTTCAATTATTTGAGCTGGATAAGCAGATTGCCGCTAGAAAAATTCCATATTAACCTTATGGTGAATGTAGCTTGGTCTTCCTATTATTCTAACTCCTACATGAAGCTTCTAAGATCTTCTATTGGCATCAAGCACTAATTTTTTGCTGTTCTCAAACAGGAATTCACCGCTATAGGTGCCCACATTCCTTAATGACTTGTGCGGATATAATTTGGAATAAGATTGCTCCAATATGCTTTATTATGGTCTTTTCTAACATTTACTCTTGGCCAAATCAACCACATCACCATATTTTAGATTGCAATTTAAATTGAATGGTACCATCTTAAAATTCTGAAACTGAGTATTGTTCATGTTTGGTGATTGTGCTTCATTAGTTTGAGAGGTATTTGTCAGCATTTGTATCTGTTGTCCTTTCTTTGGATTCTGTTATCCTCTATGAAGTGCCATTCTGTGTTGTCATTTTCGGAATTGTGTTTTCCATGATAGTGGATAAATTGGTAGAATGATGGATCTGCAGTTTGCTAAACCACTTAAAGGACTGTTTGTATGATGTGTTAATAATTAAAATTTGACTGTGTTACATCAACTTTCATGCAGGTGGATGAGTTACAAAATACCATTGAGGAGGAACAAAAGAGTTTGATTGAGGAGATGAGAATGGTGACTGAAGAACAGAAGAGTGGAATGGAAGATGCCAGTGGAGGCTCAGAAGCCATGGCTGTTGATTAGCTGGGTGCTGCACATACGTTTTGCAGTTGTAAGGTCAGAGGTGAAGCCAAAAATATGAGAAAGGAGGGGCCAAATAGTAATTTTACTAGGAAAGTGGGGACCAAGTATTGTTTTTGGTGTGATGAGGTATTCTGCTACAATGGTGGTGTGATAAGGCATTCTGCTACAATGGTGTAAAAAATATCTTTTTGAAGGGGGGCGGGGGAAGTTGTGGCACTAGCTGCGCCTCTGTGTAAGGCTGTTTACTTCTAAATCATAATCTGTTTCCGTTCATGCAAATATTTGAGTTCAATGTCGTGGAACATAAAAATATTCTTTAACTGTTGTTTGTGATATATTCTGATAATAGTTTTTATTTTCTTACGATATTTGATGCATATGGTACCATATGATTCGATTAACTACAAAATCGATACATATTTATATAGACAAATGATTTTATTATGAATTAGTAGCACATTTATTGATGCATTAAGTGAATTGATGCATGAGTGTGTATATGTATATGTATATTTCGATATGCTTGTAATGAATTTAGATCATATTTAATTAAAATTTAATCAGAACTAATTACCTAAAAATGCAATTTTAATAATTTTTCCCAAAAAAAACTTATAAACGTATTCTCTAAATATTTTAAATTTAAACAATATGAAAATTTTAGACTTTTAGTTGATAATTTGACAGTAAAAATACAAGAAAATTTTATTTAAAAATATTTAATATTAAAGAACATGTTAGAGAGCTTGAAATATAATGATATTTTTTATTTGTCATATAATCACTTAATCCTATTAATATGTATAATATTTTTATTTTTATTTATTTTACATGTATATATTTATATATATTATTTATAATTAATTTTAAAATTTATCATATCTCGATTCTCAAAAATAAGATTTTGACTTAGGATATTTATTTCGATTTAACAACTATGATAATGATTTACAATTAACTATGGATACGGAGGGTGGCCTACACCTCTTCTTAGGTGACACTACTAATCTAGATTTAACAACTATGATAATGATTTACATTAATTAACAAGGGATGAGGAGAGGTGGCCTCCACCGCTTCTTACGTGATACTACTTTGTTACTTAGTTTATCAATGTATTAATGTCGAGAATAATTTTTGAATTATAATTAGTAAAATATTTAATATGATATTTGAATTTAAAATTTTTTTAATGTGATATTTAAATTATGAATCTGTTAATTAATATAATATTTAGAGAATTATTTATTTGTCATTTGTATTATTTAAAATTAATAACGTTAAAGATGAATATCATATTATTTAATAAATTTATAATTTAGATATTATATTAAAAATTTTTAAAATTCAATTATCACATTCAATATTTCACTATAATTCAAAATCATTCCTAACATTAAATCTTTATCAATTTTCCTCTTGATATTATAGTTCTTGTTTAAACAAAACTAATGGAAGTAGTTATTTAAAATTGGTTTCTTTTTTAAAATCCATGTGCCCTTAGTATTATGGTCTTGTTTAAACAAAATTAATGAAAGTAGTTTCCTTAAATTTGGTTTATTTTTTGAAATCTATGTGCTCAGTTGTATAGGAACTGAAAATTCTGTGGCCTCTTTATCTGGTTGCATCAGAAATTCTTGTATTCTCATTTTCTTTGGTTATGAAGTGCCTTGTTTAACTTTTTGGAATAATGAGCTGGAACCATGTTCTATCTTAGGAACAATCTCTGTTTGAATTCTTTTTGTGAATGACAATGAAATGAAAAATGTTGGAAGCAAAAAGATCAATAATGTTACATTATTCAGTGCATGTTTGATGGTCTTCACATTTCTTCAGCTGCAGTGAAATAAAATATATTGGAGCTTGGATGCCAAAAGCATGGATTAGTAGTGGTTTTAACGTGACAGTCTGATAATTCTTTGTAAGTTCTGAAAGTTTTGCGGTGGATGTTTACAGTTGAATTAAGCATGCAGCAGCTAATTTTCAGTTCAGATTGTATCAATTGTCACCTTTTTTGTATGATATTGATATCAAAGCAAACACTAATGCTAGTCTTAGATTTCATCCTTGGAGATTTTGAGTACATCTCTATTTTTTGCGGTTGCTTCTCCCGGTCAGTCATGGTGAAGACATAAAAGATTCAATGCAATACGAGGAGCAAGATTCAAGTTCCATAAGAGGACCAGAAACTCTCTGTCATCTTTGTCCTATTTGATCTAGTCAATAGCAGTTTTGAGCTCTTTTCCTGGTGATGCAAAGCTTCCCATCGACTTCTAGAAAATTTCTTCAGATGTTGCAGTATTGATGCTTACATGTTATATATATCCAAAATATATGTAAGCTTAAGGTCTATTCCTGCTTAGCTGGCCTACTATATTTAAGTTGTGGGTGGACTTAGCTTGATCCAATTGGAGTTCCTTTCCTAAGTTTAGAACAATAGTAATCACTGTTTTATGTTTGTCTTATCCTCTCTTAACCTTGAATCTATGATGGAAACATCATATTCAATCCTGACTCTTTAGAATAATCACTGATTAAAGAAGTTTCCTACCTAATTAAGCCGGCTGGTCCGTTCGTTCATCTGTTTTCTACATTTCCCTTTTCACCTTCGGAGCCTTAATCATCTTTAGGGTTAGTTTAGCATTACTGTTGTGGTTGAAAAATTTTAAATTGGGAAAATTGTGTTAGAAAATTTAAGTGTTTAATATTATTGTGAAAAAATACTGTGTGTAAATAAAGTATATAAAAATATATGAATAGAATGAAAAATATTAAAAATATAAGAAAAATATAGTTATTTTCTATCCCAAACATTTTTTTTTTATCATAAAAGCACTTCCTGAATAGTTTTTTGATTTGAGTTTAAAAACTATCTTTTAGATTGAAAAATCATATATTTTTATTGTTTAGTATTAAAGTTGGATTAAAAATAGCTTTTGAATGCAAAAATTAATTTCAACATAAATAATAAACTAACCCTTAGTCCATACTAAAGCATATATGCACTTGGGAGAAGATATATATTGCTGTCGTTGTGACTATTATCATAGCCTAGATTTGAATTCTCTAATTATTGTGCGTCTGCAAATATATTATATATATATATGTCAATATGTTACGGACTTAAAGAAAAAGTCCTGAATCTTACATTGAACATAATAAGAGGGTAATTTGGGTATAAAAGGGTTCACAACACCTCTGTCTTGTGAGGCGTCTTTTGTAGGACAAAACCGTGAGGCCAGGGGGGTCAGAGCGGACAATACCTCATAAAGGTGTGAATCGTGGCAGTTAGACTGATCCGGGACGTCAGAAGGGTGAATGTCCGGGTTTCAGAGCAGCACGGGTCGGAGTTTAAGTCTCGACCCGTGACAAGTGGTATCAGAGCCAACCCTAAACCGTTCGATCCACGTCGAACGTCTCGAGAGAGGTAGACAGGGATGGCTAGCCTCCGTGACGATGGCGTCACGAGATTGAGTGGAGGAGAGTGTCATGCACTTAAGGAAGAGTTCTGAATCCCACATCGAACATAATAGGAAGGTCATTGGGGTATAAAAGGGTTCACACCACTTCTACCTTATGAGATACCTTTTCGTGAGGTTAGAGGGGTCAGAGCGGATAATACTTCACAAAGGTGTAAACCGTAACGGTCAGGTTGATCCGAGACGTCGGAAAGGTGAATACCTGTATCTCAGAGTCGAGCGAGTCGGAGCTTAAGTCTCAACCCGTGACAAATGAACATTTAAAACAAAATTTTGTCGTGAATTAGTTCTTTCCATGGATGTCCCACCAAGTATCTTTCAACTTTCGAAATTGTTTCTTTCCTTTCTTTTTGGATGAAATATAGATATTTAGCCAAAAAAAAAAGGATATGTCAAATACCTCATTTAAACAAAGCCTAAGGTTTAAAGAGAAATTTAAATTGGATTTCAACTTCTAGCAACGTATCTAGATAGTTGTTTGGTCTATTAATAAAATATTAGATTTTTAAGTTTAATGATCATGATTCAAATTCTTATAATCTCAAAATCTATGCCTTAAAAGTTGGACAAACCATAAAGGGTCGGGACCAGCCACAACTAAGGCCTAGCTTGGAAAGGTCAATCCAACATGATGATCAGCCACACCGTCTAATGTCAAGATTCTCAGGAATAGGCTCATATCCTCATAAAATGTAGCAAATTCCTTTTTTTTTTTTTTCCAAGTTCTTTTATTCACATAATGAGGTTACACACTCCTGATCGTATTACCAGAAAGAAAAATATTTTTTTGTATACAAGGGGAATTCATTAGATTGGTTTTGGATCCCTTACAAAAACTATTTCTTTCCTTTTTTTTTTTTGTATGAAATTCATTGAATCTTAAGTTATATAACAATAGTTTTCTTTTCTCCCATAATAAATATAATTTCTTTTCAAAAGTAGATAGTAATGCAAATAATGTTTTTTTTTTACAAAAATGTGCATTATATATATATATATTGTGAAAGGAATTTACAAATATAAAAATTTAACAGAAGAAACCTAAAAATATTGCTGAACTATATTTTTCAACATAAAATTTTGTGATTTAGCCCTGTGAAGTAACAATCAACATATTTGGCAAGGTAGGTAAGGTTTGTTTTTTAAAGGTCAAATAGGATACCTACTATATATCAAGTCCCTTCCTGGACGAGGTTAGCTTGTGAACAGGGTTTTCCCGCAAACCTTCTTATACTCTTGTTTAAAAAATAAAAAATAAAAAATAAAAAAATATTTATTTTTTTATAGATAAAAATTTAGTTAAAGAGAAATTACTCTTCAAGACATACCATAAATTTCAATGAGGATTTACATTAAATTTATAGATCATCCATAAAAAAAAAAATGCTGACAACAAGAATCGAATTTAAATCTTACAAGTTTACCAAGTTAATCAAGTTATTGGCAAAAACTGCATTTATTATTGTGCTTATTTTCATCTTTCCCTTCTATCTTAAGGCAAATAAAGATACAATTAAAGTTGAGTTTGAAATTACTAAAGCCTTCATAATATATAGCAACATTTTTTCAACAACTGTAAACAACAGATGACAACTTATTGATGACCCTCTCTTACTGCAACACACTTCCTTATTATTCTAGAAAATAACAAATTAAATGAGAGATAGAAAGAGACAGTTAGGTATTTGGATGGCTTGCCTTTAGAGCTTTGCATCAATAATCAATTTGCTTCTATTAAGTGGAAATAGTCTCACCTAATGAGTAACAAATAGTCTTGACTTTTTATCATGAGGCAGATGTAACCATCTATTAGTTTAGCAACATTGCTTTTATCATTATTTTGTTTGGACTTGCTTTTTGGAATATATTAATATATATTTTATTTCAAATAGGGTCATTGTTCATGATCATCTTCATTGATACAAGTTTGACATGAATTTGTCCCCTTTGTACATCCAAATCCAATATTGTCAAACCCCTTTTCTAATTCAACAAAAAATAGGTCTTTTTCAGTACTCATCAATTTCGTGTCCAACCCTATCTACAACTAACTTGTTTTATATTCATCCACTGCTTTTCCCCGTCTCCTCTTTTTCTTTCTGTGATTGACGAATCCAAAAATGAAAATGTGCATAATTCACCACATAAATTCAACAGTTGCGTGATATCTATTGATAGAGTGTTCAACTCTTAATCTATAGTTATTGTGGAAATTTAATTAAACAAATTGAAATACACCAAGAACTGAAATAGTTAAGAAACAAGAAGTCTTTCTGAAAATATATATAGAGAAAAAAAAATCAGAGGTGGGTATTACACAGAATATGAAATAACTATGTTTTTTCTTTAGACAATGGCACCTGGCCTGTATTTGTTTATTCTTTCTATTTGAATCTAGTGAAAAACCAATTCTTAACTGAGAAATAGCTGGATCTGTCTACAAATTATTAAACCAAACTCTTGATATATTCAATCCCAAAAGCTCCATTTAACTAAGAGATAGGCCATGACTGTGATGATGCCTGGCTGCAAATCAAGAAAAATGAATTATAAATAAATGAACAAAGTGTTTATTCAGCAGTGGTTTTTTTTTAATAATGGCAAAAAAAGAGAATAGAAAATGAGGTAAGCAGTGCATTAGTTTAGTCCACAAGACAAATAGACTAATATTAATATATAATTGAAAGAGAAATTTTTATACTTACTCTATAATATCTCTCCAGTAAGAGTCACTTGCTTCATCATCCATAAGATCTCCCCAAGCTTCAAAGGTGGTTGAAGTAGATGAAAGGTTAGAGATATCCTTTTGGTTAAAATTCTTGTTTTCAGTTTGATAAACAGTGGCGGGAAGACGTTCGGGTGAGGCTGGAGCTAATGCTGGAAGCTGAAGTGGAGTTGAAGTTGGATTAATAGAAGGAGATGAAGAGGAAGAAGCAAATTGATCATTGTTGGTGGAACAGATTTTTGAGTCTTTCATTGGCTGATGATATTCACTGAACTGTGGTTGATGTTGAGATGCTTCCAAGTTGAGAAAACTTGACTGTAATTGAGTAAGTTCATGTGGAGCAAAACCAAATGGGAGATTACTATTCCCTTCAAGCTGAGATTCATATAGCTGATGGTTTCCCCGGAAAGTTGGTCCTGCTAGAAGATTCATTATTACTTCTATAGTTGGAGGAGTACAACAACTACTACTACTAGTACTACTTGTACCTAAAACTTGAAGTATGTTATGCATCAATTGGATTTTGGCAAGCTGTGCAGCATCTGACTGCAATCTGAGAGCATTGTCTAAAGGATTATTGATCAGGTTACTAAAGTTGACAGCAGCAAGCAGCTGTGGCAGGTTAGCTAGAATGTTGAGATCAGTTCTTGGCCTGTGAGTCACTGGATCAATCCCCATTTGGAGAAGCTTCTTCTTGAGATGGGTGTTCCAGAAATTTTTAATTTCATTATCTGTTCTTCCAGAGAGATGGGTTGCTATTGCAGACCACCTGCCAAGTTAAAACATATTATTATTAGCCAAGGGGCTGTGGTTTAGCTATTTGGCTTTTAAAGAAGAAAGTAAAAGAGAGTTTACTTATTGCCAAGAACTGCATGAAGATTGATAATAGTTTGCTCTTCTTCCTCCGAAAACTTTCCTCTCTTGATATCAGGCCTGAGATAATTTGTCCATCTAAGCCTGCAACTTTTGCCACACCTGTTTAATCCAGCTAGCTTTGGAAGTGATCTCCAACTTCCATGCCCATGTTTCTGAATGTAATCGACAAGAATATGGTCTTCCTCTGGCGTCCAAGGCCCTTTTTTCAGGCCATTTTCATCACGGCGAGGCGATCTCCCCATCATCCGATTGCTGAAACAACAAAACCAGCATATGATAATGAGAAAGTTATTAATCTCACTTTGTTACACTAGCTACTACAATAATTCAAGCAACAAGTAGAAGGATTAAATAAAGGCTTGAAACCTTTGATTGGATTATGGGAAAAGAGCCGAAGAAAGATAGGATATAGTTGGCGTTGGAAATGTGACTGAATGTGAGCTTCTTTATATAGTGTGTGGATTGATGTTTTAGAAATTAAAGGACAAAAAAAGCTTAGGATAGGATAGAAGTATTTGCCCTGTGAGAATATGTCATCTTGAACTGACATGTTTTTCATGGTATTATAAAAGAAAATTACTATGGTATGCTTGTCTACAAAGTTGAATTGTCTAATAATAAAGTTTTTTTTTTTTTGCTAAAGGGTAAAAAAACCCTTAAGTGTATCATTTAGGTTCTTTTTCTCTTTTTTTTTTTTTTATTGCAATCAATTCTTTTAACATTTATTTACATCTAATTAAATTTTTATTTAATTAAAAAATTATCATTAATTTTTTTACAAATTAACGTAAAATTTTATGTGATATCAATAAAATGAATTAAAATTTATCATATGATGTAATTATTATATTTAAAAATTAAAACAAAAGACTTTTTTTTTTCATTTTTTAAAGTTGTTTTTCTCTTTCTAAAATCCTCTAAGAGTTTAATTTATAGTTTATGAGTTAATTGATTAAACTTTATCACATGATTGAATTCTGTTCATTTTAAATTAAACCGGAAAAAAAATTAATGGCTTAATTAATTATAATAAAATATTAAAAATTTAAATGATTATTGAATTATTATTTAGAGATATTTTTAATCTTTTAACCAATTTTTTCCCATAAATAAGGAAAAAAATGCCTATGGTTTAAATTATTAATTAAGTTCACATCATTGACCGGATATTCCTAAATCAAATTAAGGTTCATGGCGGCCTTTTATTAAATAAATCCTCATATTTGTAGGCTTTATATGCATTTATAATTGTTTAAACATGTTGGGTAACCAAAAGGTGTATTTAAAACTTTTTATTAAATATGTGTTTCGATTTGATTCCAATTTCAAAAGGAATGGTGGACCATACCAGATATCATAAACACAAATCAAATGGCTTGCCTATTTTACTTTAATTATTTATTGATTGTTATATGGTCCGAAGGACTATGCTAACAGTCATGTGATTTATGGTATTTTAGTTTCGGTTATTAAGATTTTTTTGACAAATTCAAATATAAAAAATCCAAAAAACTGTCAATCAAAGGTATTAAATCATATTTATCGTTGAATTTCAGATTGTTTACATGTATTGTACATATTTTTGTCTTTTCACATCAGATTTGCGCAATTTAACATCTTATAAATTATTTATAATCGGAAAAGATTTGACATTTTGTCATGATTTTGAACTAATTCATTAATTTATAAATTAATATTTCAGATATTATATTAAATATTTTATTATAATTTAAAAATTATTAATAATATATCTAAAATAAAATAAAAACAATAATTTAAATAAAAAATTGTATATTTTGAAGGGTATTATGGGAATTAAAATTATAATATTTGGTACCCAAATTTCAACCCTATTTTACATGACATTCCCTTGTTGAACAAGGCAAATGGAGACTTTGCCAGCTTTAATTTCTGTGTGCTTTACGGCAAGAAAGAAACATCGGCAACTAAATTACACCAATTTTAAGAGCAGGTTTTACACGTGGCAGTCAACCAATGTATCATTGCCTAAATTCTCAATATAGAAGAAACCTCCTTAAAAAGCACAACTTAATCTTTTTTTAATTAATTTAAATTAATTTATTAATTATTATTATTATTTGGTGTTCGTAACTAAGAAAAAAATGCACGCAAAAGGAAAAAACTAATTCAGTCTTTACACTGGACCTATTAAACAATAACGATTGATTTAACATTTTTATTATATATTAATTATTATTTGAAGAGTTCGTATCTGATATATCAATAATGAAATATTTTAATTTTTAATTTAAAAGATTGACACATATTTTACTTTTTAATATATTTAAATAATATGTGTCATTTATTAATTTTGTTTGTGAAATCTAATTGATGAGATAATTTCTCTTATTTTATTTTGAATATGTTATTATGTATTTATAAATTTAACTTATACATTATGTTGACTATATTTAATATCAAGTGGAGAAAAATAGTCAAAACAATTTGGCTTTGATTTTTTTTTTTTTTTGAGATTTCATTGGAAAACATTAGTTAATAATTAATGACTATACGTGAAAAAGTCCCAAGGTATTAAATCCATATTAAGTCCATCAATTTGGTGAACTAAAACATTTAATAATCTTATTATAAAAAAAACATTTATTGATCTTTGGTACTTCCTATTCATTAAAAGCAAAAAATTATAGAAGGGAAATGATGATAAATTAAAAAATAAAATGTTCTAAATAATTTGAATTAGACATATAAAATTTACATTATTTACACATATATTATTATTATTATTATTATTATTATTTTTGGATTTCGGATAATTTAATCTAACCTTAATCAAATCTTCTCTTCATCTAAAATTACCATGATTTTAATAAGTGTCATGTTTTTAGAGGAAATGTACATATATATATTTATTTATATTTATGAAAAATAATATATAATTACAAGTTGATTTTCAACGATTTTCAACATGGAAAACTCCAAAAGCGTTTGAACTTTCCTTTATTCTTATTCAGTAATTTATAATTAATTGTGGTTGTTTTAATGGTTACCATTAATTGTTAGAGAATGGTTAAAATGTTTATAATTTGTTAATAAAGTGTTGAATTTTTAATTTAAGTAATTTCAATTATCCAACAAAAATAAAAATATTTGACATACCAAATATTTACAAGAATTAAAATAAATGTTTATAAATTTATTATTTATTATGTTTGTGCCATTTCTATCTAGTCGAATGGTAGAAAATAGAAGAAAAAAGCATTATTCTAGTTTATAAAATAATTTGTCGTATTATTTGATCATTTAAGCATATATCGGAAGCTATCTATTTTAACCATAAAATATTGGAGTAATTTAGAAGCTCATACCAAATAATAAGCCGACAGCTTTTGGCTACCCAAATCATACACTGAAGAGTAGAAGATTGACACTCAAAAGAGAGAAATTAGTTTATTACCTCCTTTGACAAGTAATCATACGAAGATGAAGAAGAAGAAGAAAATGAAGGATTTCTTATGTTATCATCTTGCTTAGGAGAAGAAAAAAAGGGCAAAGGATGTATGTTTTGGTTAATATATAGTTCAAATTAAAACCAAACCCTTTTGCTTAATTAAATCATTTCCGAATCCAGAGCTTAGAATGATTGATTTATATAATCATTTTAAAAAAGTAACATCGAGTAAATTTAATATTTAAATTTCAATACTTAAATTTTGTTTTATTTCCAAATTGAGATAGCTTTTATAAAAAAAAAAAAAAAATTCCCAACTAAAGTCCACAATGTTAGGTTGCAATTTTGTTTTGTTAATTGCAACAAAAAGATGGATGATGATCTATTGAATGAAGAGCTTTGAATTTTTGAACTTCTTAATTTATTTCTTATATTTATTAAAGCTTTACTAAACTTTCAGTGAATCTTATTATATCTTTTTCTTAATTTTTTTTCATTTAATTTCTACTGTTATGTTCTCATGCATGACCAAAGTTATCATCAATAGTATCAATTTGTGCAATCATGTGATCGAAATTGACTGGATACTGTCGATTATAATATAAGCAACTAACATTAATTTGTAATCTGTAGGCACGATTTAGTTGGCAAGTTCGGCTAAATTTATAAGTAATTAATATTTCAAGACGGTATTTCATTAAATTGATAATTTACATGTACCTTATAATCTCGTATATCTAGTAATGTTAATTGTAATTATCTCATTCTCACATGAAAATACATTCGATATTATTCCAACAAGAGACTAGAGATGGCAATTACGATGCAGTTGGGTCAAATTCGGGATGGATAGTTTTAGATTTGGATCATAAAATTTCAAGTATTTTTTCATTTGGATTAATTGTATATAATTTGAGACAAATATATATATATATATATATAAAGAATGATATACTTATATCAATATAAATGTTACTTTTTTTTTATTCTTAGATCAAAATAATTAAGTGTAAGTATTATAAATTTAATTTTGATCAAATGATTGAAAAAAAAGTGTAACATTTACACTCATATAAATGTATCTTTATTATATATATATATATCAAAGATAATATCAAATAGAACATGAAATTTAACTCAATTTGTTCATGTTATCATTTTTAATAATTAAAATCTAATATATTTAGATTCAAATCCCAATATCGATGACCCTTTCCCTTATCCTAAACTGCAATCTTCTTTGTATCGAAAAAAACCAAATTTCGGATTTGTAGACAGGAAACTCCGAAAATCAGTGTAAGCCAAACACACACCCTCATTGATGAATTTTTCTATAACCAAACTGAGTTCTTACTCAACAATTTACTAAAAAAGGCGTGTCCTCGTTTATCTAGCACAACTCCTTCCAATTTGGGCCAAAGTTTTATTTATTCAAAGGTATGAATTGAAAAGCAGCGGTGTTAGTCGCGGCAGCTTCGGTTCAATCTTATTAGGTTATATGAGATTGAGGTCTTTAATTTCAGTTACAAATAAGATTAAAAAAATAAAAACATTCTTTAAAATTAAATATGTCAATTTATGTATTTGTATCGTATTTATTTTATATTAAATATGTGTAAAATATAAAATTATGATATTACACATCGTGTCCACATGTCAAAAATCAAATATATATATTTTTATTTTTATCAAAGTCACATTTTTTTTTTATAAAATGTTAAATCATGTTATTTTTATATATTTTTTATATTTATTATCTCATATTATCATATTATATTTAAAATTAACATATGCATTTTAAATTGTCTAAATTATTATAATTGCAAATTAATTGGTTTCACTGATTAATCTAAGCAGCTAGCCGCCTCCGAATCACAATGACATCTAAATATCTCCGTATCATCATAATCTAATTCTAAATCTCTCCGTATCATCATAATCTAATTCTTTATGTACTCAAAATGTGGTGATCCATGTTACCTTTTATTAATGAAGTTTAATTAGATAATATTAATAATAATAAAACAAACTTTAAATAATTTTTATTGTCGCCTTTGTACAGTTCATCTCCCTACTACCAAACAAAGATTTTAATATTTTGTCCTATATAGTGATTTTTTTTAGGGCATGCATCAACCAAATTTATACATGTTTAGTGAACTGGACAAATAAAAAAAGAAAAATTTAGGAAACAATTAACCTTATCCAAATAAAAAAAAAAGACTTTTTGGTACCCAAATTTATGCTTTTTCATGATTGCTGTTTGTCGTGTTGTGCAAGTCCGTGAATTTGGTCACTGCATATAAAAATTTGAAAATAATTAAAAAAAAGAAAGTTGTTATGAATATTTTTTTATTAGGTATGATTAGTCATTTAAAAATTTTATTTTTTAAATAAAATTAAAAAATAAATTTAAAATTTATCAAAAAAATATTTTTGTTTTTGAAAATAAAACTTGATTCGAAAGTATGATTATGCGTAAGAAAAAATAAGCATCCTCATAACATCCATTTGAAAACAATATTAATTAATCATGCATTATCATTTTGGTATTAGATAAAATGATTTCAATTTGAAATCTGATGTAATTCCCTTCGCTTTTTGAAAAATCAATTTTATTAGATAAAAAGAAAATCTTTTTTAAGAATATTATAATAATCATTAGGTTAAAGAATTATCTTAAAATTTTTTAATATTTGAGATAATTTAAATTAATTACCTTAAAATTTTTCAATATTTGAGAGAATTTAAAAATAACTCTTTTTGCCAAAGATCTACCACCACATTCCTTTAAAAATAAAAACAACATTTTTCATAAATGATAATTACTTATGACTCTCCAAATTTTAGGTAAAGTATTAAAAATTATTGTTGTTGTAATAGTTTTGAGATTGTTAGATAAATTTTAAAAAAATAAAAATGAGTTGCTACCAATCTTTTTTGATTATGTGATTGGCCACCTATTAAAACTTATATTTTTAATAAAATTTTAAAATTAGTTAAAATTGATTAAAAAGATAATTTTTGGGTTTGCGAAAACAGTTTGAGTTCGGAAGTACGATTACGTGTGAGAAATGATTAACACTCTCATAGTGCCTATTTTAAGAATGGTACTAATTAATTATGTGTTATCCTTCAATATTGACAAAAGTGATTTTACCTTCAGTATTTAAAATTAATTTTCTTAATTTTCTTTATTGTAATAAAAAACATATTTCTATTTTTAAGTTGTTTGCTTGAAAAGCAAATAAGAACCTTGCATGTTGAAAAATCATTAAAAATATTCCAATAATCTAGTAATATTAAAATGATCTTTTTTATTTAAAGATTTTTTAAAAATTACGACTCGAATTTCTTAAGAATCCCATCATTAGTGGTTTATATTTACCTTCAAAATCAATATTTATAATGCATGTAATTAAATATGATACCTATGATTTGATTTTAAAAAATTATTTTTTATTTTATTTATTAAAATCGATAAATCTTTATCGAAAATTATACTAAATGCTTTAGTACCTTGCTAACATTGTAGATAAATTTTTTCGCCTAAAGATTCCTAAAAAATAATTACTTAAAAATTTTTAAGATCTCATTGTTAGAGATTTCGTTTATTTTTTAGAATTGGTGTGTATGAATGGATTATGATGCACATGGATTGATTTACGTATAACATTATTGTAGACACCCCATTTAGTCAGGGGTCTAAGTTTATTAATCTCAAACTCGATTTAAATCCAAATGTTCTTTTATATACATTATAAATAATTAAAAAATAAGAGGAAAAAATAGAAAAAAAAGGATAAAATCAAAGGGTAATGATCTGGTTGGCCAATTGAGGTTGGATTGAACTTAAACTTTTAAGTTTCTTTTAGGGATAAATAATCAAAGTTTTAATCTGATGATAAATAGGAATTTTTTTTTTTTAAGAATCGAATCCTAGTGGAACCTTACTTGGATTTGGACTTTTCCCTATAAAACTATCATAAGCAACATAAAGGAAAGAATAGAGAGAACAAATAGAAACACACAGTAATTCAAGCTAAAAAAATGTAAGAAACATAGAGAAAATATACCCAATTTCTAGCTTAACGCCTAGAAAACTTGTTCCCAACAAATAAAGAAATCCAATTTGTCAGCAAAAAAGCCAAGCAATACCCAGTAACCCAAAAGAGGAACCCAACTCCATTGTCTTGCAAAAACAAAACCACATTCACAAATAAAGAATAAGGATAAGCCGGTCGCTAACCTATATGCTAATAGCAGGAGTGCCAATCCTTACCAAATAGCCATCTGGTATTAAGACTAGGTCCTGGCATTGCCATTAGTTTCTCACTAAATAGTTTCCAATCATCAGTTAAGCACTGTCAGTTGCTGCATCTCTTTTATAATGACGTCTTTTAGGTCAACATTGGTAGTTGCTACAATGTCGATGTTGGTTTCAACCTCTTCTGTTGGTGCCTGATGACGATGACTTACCATAGTTTTGATACCAATTTGATGTCGAGAATTGATATTTAAGATGCAAAGATTAACTGTAAATAAAAAAACTCACAAAAAAGATAACTCATAAGAATTTAGATAATGACAGAATATGATTGTTGGATTAAAAAGGGATAAAAGTTCACCACCAAGACTAAAACTAAGGGATACAGAAACACCACCATAAGAATTCTAATCAAGGATACAAAATAATAAAAATTCATCACTCTAGAAAATTCACTTAAGAGATACATAACTTGAAGAATAATTTAAAAGATTGCTTAAAGATAAAGAAAACTCTATTATGCCTTTTACCAAAGAATAATAAAAAATATATATGCTAGGAAATCCCTTCAAGCATGAAAACTTTCAGATTGCATTGTTAGAATCATGCCTAGAATCATACATAAAATTATGAGATTTGCATGTAAACAGAATATGCCCATTTACTCTTAAACTTAACCACAATCCCATTAATATTCATGATATTTTTTTTCAGCTAGTGTGAACACAATCTCCATGTTTGAGCCCACCTTATTTATATATTTATTTAGTGAATTTGAAACAAGGATAGGGCTATCTTATTTTTGAATAAATCTGTCTTAGTCTCAGTCCAAGTTGTATGATGTGTAGACACTCTAGTCTCATATGTGTGATCGAAAACTTAGAACCATTATACTTTTTAACCTCATGGACCTTGAACTTTGGTGAGATTATAACATCTGGAACCAAGCAGAGGTTAGTTGCATCTATGGAGCCATAAAAATCTAGACCTTCAATGGTTTATAGTCTCTCCTCCAACAGGTTCATTTTCTATTTAGACTTTGAGTCTTTGAAACTTTCAATTGCCTTTAATTTTAGCTTTTTACTCTCATTTGGGTCATTTAGGTTGGGAACTTGCACTGGTTTGGTTACCTTTTTTATAAATACAAGATTAACAAAGTTTTGAAATTATTTTTAAATTGATATAGTAAACATCTTTAGATATGTATATCGAACAAGAAATGTAAATTGCTATGGAAAAATACCTTGGATGGACTAGGCATGATTTGGGCCATAGCTAAAAGGACACAGAAGGTTAACAACATTCTACGACAGATTGTCTTTAAAGCTGGCATCTTCTTAAATGGCATTTCCCTTATTCAACTTATTCAAAGCTTCAAGAATTTTGCTTAACTCCCATTTGAGTCTTCTTAGGCTCTTTCCAACTTTTCAACTCGGTTTGCATTATCTTGCTCCATTCTTTTGATTTGAGCTCGAGTATTATACTGATGATGAGTGGGTTGAGCTATCTTTGAATGTTAATTTTTTACAATTAGAGAATAGATTTAGAGTGATGTTTATAGAACCATCAAATTATGCATGAGAATGAATGTAAAAAATGTATAACTGCAATAAGAAGGTTTACAATATAACAATTATTAACAAAGAAAATCTTTATTGAATTAAAAGTTATTTATAACCAAATCCAATATTACATCCATGAAAAATCTATAATTTATTAAAGAAAGAAATCTCTAATTTGTCGATACTAGCTTTGAACTTCATTAAGGAAATCTAGTAGTTCTTGGTCATGTACTCCCACTGGTGGCACTTTTATCTTTCATTCTTCAAATTCTTTTACCATATCTTTAGTTTATAAGCAGCCACAGTGATTTGGCCATGTAAAGACTCCAACTGGTCATTTTTGTTCACATATGCTTTCTTTATTTGCTCACATTCTTTATTCACAACCCCTAGTTATATTCCAATTTCAACTACCACTCTATTCAGTATTTAGATGTGCCTTTGCACCTCGAAGAATGCCTTATCACTTTCTTATAGCTTTGCTTGCAACTATCAATTTTCTTTCAAAGTTAGGCTAGCTTTTAAGTAGTGGATGATCGTGATTCATTCAGGTTAGCAAATAGACTCTTCTATTCATCATTTTCTTGTTCAAGTGCTTGAACTTCCTTTTTTAGCCTCTTTATTTGCAAGCTTCAACTCTTTGAACTCCTTTTTCAAGCCAAAAGAAGACTTCGCTAGGCTTTTCCTAGATGTATCTAAAATTTTTTTTGTTAAAATTATTTTGTGGTAATTACTCTTTATGATGAATTTAATGATGTGAATACATGCATAATAAAAACATAGGATTAATATGCACATAATATATATAAAGAACAACATAATATATACAAAGAACAACATAAAGGGTTAGTATGTAAATAATATATACAAAAAATATATATAAATCTACAAGCAGAATAAATATCTCATCATATGCCCTATTTAGGGTTTTCTAACATAAGAGAATACATGGCTCCAACCTAGGTTCAGATCTTTAGAGTTTATTTACATCTAGGTTCAAAGGTTTAACAGTCTAAGATTCCCAAATTTTTCCTTACATTCATTGTCCGTTATAGACTAGTAAGGCATCCCAATCCTCACCCATTATAGGCTACAAGCAAAAAGAGTTCAATTTGAGTGAGAATGTTTAGCTAGCCCATATGGAGACATGAAATCTCACGAAGGCATAGGTATTATGAAGGCATAGGTACTTTACTTCTTCCTAAGGGACAGAGCTTAGGTGTAGAGCCTATGTTATGCATGTGTAAATGAATGATAAATATGAAAATAAATAAATAAAATACAAACAAAGAGAAAATTTCTTATATTTATTAAGTTAGGCTTGGATAACAAGAAATTATTTACTGGCATGACTCTAAATTTTCTCAATAAAGTCATCAAACTATCATAACGTATAAATCCATAGACCTATTGCTTGACATAGACTTAAAGAGTCACCACTAATTTTTTTTTGTTTAGGTACAATTGGCCACTTGACTAAATCTATCCCATTATCCCATTTAAAGAGGAGTCCTAAGATTAATTTAGGTATATTTAAATAGTAAATTATAGTCCACGAAACTAAAGTTTAGGTTCGAGAGTATGGTTACAGGTGAAGAAAGTTATAACACCCTCACAATGTCCATCTAAAATATGATACCAGTTTAATTTCAAGTTATCCAAACTTTAAAATATATTTATACTTTACTAGATAATTTTAATATTAAATTTTTTTTTAAATTACTCCAATATGTTGGTAATAATTTAAGAATATTTTCTCACCTCAAAAGTATTCATAGGGACTATTTGTTATGTTTTAAAGAAGCTCAGTAGAAGTATTCATTTAATTTTGCTTACAAAAGTAAATTTATATAAACTGAGTTTATAGTCAGAAATATCCTTCAATGTATTGGTAAGATTTTCTATCGAATATTATCTTTTAATATGTGGTAGGATTTTATGAAAAAAGATAAAAAATATTATTTTATTTTTTAAAACTTGATCTTTTATAAAAAAAATTATAACATTTTCCAATATAAACCTTATTTTTTAGAATAATTCATTGACCTTACAATTTGTTAGTAAGGTTTTTTTTTTTTTTTTAAGTTTAAAAATTTATAAAGTTTTTCAATTTGTTAATACAACCTTATTTTTAAAAATGATTGCCTTCAAATCTATTGGTAAGACTTTTTATTTAAATATATTTTTATAAAAGTATGTTTAAAAAAATAATATATAAATAAATAAGTAAAACGAATAAATAAAAATAAACATATAAAATAAAAGTAAAAAAATATATATCCGAAGTCGGCTTGGCTTGGCGATTGGGATGCATGGCTTGGCTCTAGGCACAAAAGATGACTAAAACGGCTTGGCTTGGACGGCTCAGTTTCGATGTGGCTTGGCTCAATGCAGAAAATGGGAAACAGGTCAAAATTGGGTTGCACTATAGATTGGGCATGAATACAATAAAACATGTGAACCTAGGTGTCATTAAGAAACTTAAAACGACATCATTTTGCCTTAGAATATAAGCCATGAATTTCTTTTATCCCTTCGAAATGCTTGAATCTGTCTTTCTATAAAATTGTTTTTTCTTGTATCTTTTTCTCTAATAGATTAAAAAATGCCCAAAAATAAAAAATTTTCCAGAAACTGGTGAGATTCTTGATACCGGTCACTAGGAACTTCAACTCCTCATTGAAAAATTCAAAGAATTTTTCAGAATTCCAGAAAAACTTTTCCAAAAACTTGAACCTAAAACTAAAAATCCTTAAAAATTAAAGCCCAACAAAAATTCAACCTAAACAAAATATCAAACCCTAATTCCAAAAATCCCAAAAAGCAAAATAAAGCCAAAATTTCAAAAACCTTTTTTACGCCCTAAAAAATTTCCTCCCCCTAGCTTCTGTATGATCTCTCAATGTCTTTGTGGGTTTGATCATGATTTATATAGGGTCTTCTTAAAAAAATTTTAGGAATTTATCAATGAATGTCATGGATTGAAATCTATTAATGGGTTAATTTTTTTACGTTTAGAACCTTGCTTTGATTTAGGATTTTAATTTGATTGTGGTCAATGTTTTCTTTTTTCGATTTTGTTTTCAATTGCACACAACCATGATTTCTGGATTGAATTCTAAAAGTTTTCTAATTTCATTTCTTTTTTTTTTTTATGTTTATTCAGTTTTTGTTAAAGTAAAATAAAAAACACAAAACCATTAGTAACACTATTGTCACGCAAACAAGTAGCCAAACTACCTACTAAGCTCATAGCCCAAGCACAATATGTAGACACCCAATTGGGTCCGGCCCAGATCAATTGGACCTGGCCCAAATGGGTAAGCCCAATTCAATTTTATCTTGTATTTTTTTTTCTTCTTTTCTTCTTCTTTTGTATTTTATGTATTGTATTATTTATTATTATTATGTATTAATATATGTATATATTTATTTATTTATTTTTTTGTTAGTATTTATGTGTATTTTATTTATATATATATATTTTTTATCTTTTTTATTTTATTCATTTTTGTATTTTTACTTATCTAATTATATATCTGATATATTTTTTTTATTATTATTTATCCTATAATATCTGCTGATTTATCTTCTCTAATTATCTAGTTTTTTTATTTTATTTGATTTTGATTTTGGAGGGCTGAGATTGAAGGCTGAAGAATCCCATTGGAAATGGGAATTCAATCAGAAGAGTCCAGTGGGATTCAAAGATTGAATTCCCGTCCAAGGAGGAATTGGGATTGATCAGGAACTCATGATCAATCCCTATAAAAGGGACTCTGGAACAGAATGCAGGACACAGAAAACAGTGAGTAAAGCTACTGATTTGAGAGAAAAGGAGGCGTATAGGAAGCTAGGAAAAGTTTAGGAGTGTTCTGGGAGTGAGAAAAAATTTTTAGAGATTTTTTGGCGAAAATTTTTTCTGGAAATTTCTGGGAAATTTTCAGAATCCGGCGAAAATTCCGGCGAAATTTGAATTTTTCGGCAACAATTCCGGCGAACATTGAAGTTTCCGGCGACCTACCCAGTTTCCGATGAAGAATCCCAGAAACCGACGATCTTTCGGCCAACTTCCGGCGAAATTTCCAGATTCCGACGAAAATTTTCAGAATCCGGCACCGGTGTTCTTCAGTTTCTAGAGAGAAGGGAGAGAAAAAGGAAGAAGAGAGAGAGAGGGGGAGGAGCGTTCTGCCGAAAAACGGAGGAAGGTGCCTTTTATACCCTCCCAAAACGACGTCGTTTTGGCCTTAAGTAACCCAGAGGATCCGCGCGTTTTGCCGAACCCGACCCGACCCGGGCGTCGACCCGCTTTCTGACCCGCGCGTGCCAGCCCCCCTCCGAGCCGAGCCGAGCCGAGCCGAGCCGAGCCGAGCCGCCAAGCCGCTCCCCCGAGCCATTTTCTCTTCTTTGAGCCGAGCCGAGCCGCTCCAGGTTTTTTTTTTTTTTTCTTTGTTTATTTGTTTATTTTATTTGTTTATTTATTAGATTAGGTTTATGTAATATTCTTTTTATTTATTTTTTATTATTTTATTTTCTTTAAATAAAAAATAAAAAATTCCAAAAAAATATATTTTTAGGGAAAAGTTGAAAGTATCAATTTTCCTTAGAAATAAATTTCTATCAATTTTCTTCAGAAATAAATTTCAAAAAAAAAATATTTTTAGGGAAAAGTTGAAAGTATCAATTTTCCTTAAGAATAAATTTCCAAAAAAATATTTTTAGGGAAAAGTTGAAAGTATCAATTTTCCTTAAAAGAAAAATAAATTTCCAAAAAAAAGTATTTTTGGGGAAAAGTTGAAAGTATCAATTTTCTTTGAAAATCAAAATTTCAAAAAAAATATTTTTGGGGAAAAGTTGAAAGTATCAATTTGCCTTAGAAATAAATTTTCAAAAAAAGGGTTTTTGAGGAAAAGTTGAAAGTATCAATTTTCCTTGAAAATCAAAATTTCCAAAAAATATTTTTGGAGAAAAGTTGAAAATATCAATTTTCCCTAAAAAAAAAATCATTCTTTCCTTCCTTTCTATCTTAATTTTGATTTTGTTTTTTTTTCTTTTAAATAATCCGACGACGGAGCCTCTGTAAGTGAAACAGTAGTTTTTCTTGCATACTCCTGAGGTGAGGGAATGTTCTCAATTTTCTGCTAAAAGTATTAGAGTCAATTGAGAATAATTTTCAATAATTAATTACTTGGTGAAATTTTAAGGCTTTTGGATAACACAAATTTAAGCTGGTACCATCTTTTGATGGGCGTTGTGAGGGTGCTATAACCTTCCTCACACGTAACCGAACTCCCGAACCCTGTTCTGGTTAGCAGACCTGAACCTATTCTTTTAGGGACCCTTAAGCTTAGGTGTTCCCTGAAAGGACAGATTCTTTAGGTGGCCAATCGCACCTAGACAAAAAAGATTGGTGGCGACTCCCTAAAGCCAATGTCTAGCTATAGATCCCCGGATCTAGACGTTACGACAGCTTGGCGACTCCGCTGGGGACTTTGAGAGTCAGGCCAGCAAATAATTTGTGTTATCCAAAAGCCTAATAAAATTGAACCATTTTTGTATATATGTGTTATTATTCATTCCTGTTTATTTATCTTGTTAATTATGTCATTCATGTGCATGTGCATAACATGAGCTCTATACCCGAGCTCCGTCCCTCTAGGAGGGAGTAAAGTACCTATTGCTTTCGTGAGGTCTAATGCCTCCGCAGTGGCTAGCGAAATACTCCCACTCAAATTGAACCTTTTTCGCTTGTAGCCTGTAATGGGTGAGGATTAGGGTGCCTTACTAGTCTGTGATGGACAAGGATGTAAGGAACAATTTGAGGACCTTTAGACTTTGACCTTAAACCACATATAGTGAACCTTAGAAGTGCTTACACCTAAGATAGAGCCCTTTCTACCCAATGATAGATATGCCCTGAAATTAGGACACAAAAAGGGTGTTTGTCTAATCATTTTGATTGTTTAACTTTGTGTGTTATTTTTATTATATGTAACATTATGCATCAGCATCACTTTCGTTTCATCCACGGAACTAACTATGTTGTTTGTCTGATTGTATGCATCTGTATTCTTTTCATGATCATGTTTCAACACAATCATTTGCATTCATTTCATACTAGATTTCATTCAAAAAATGTACATTTCATTTGTGTATCAAAGCATCATACATAAGGTATAGCATAACATTTCTAATCATAAGTATGGTACTCAAGGTCCGAGGATAGCTCCATCTAGCGAAAACTTTGCTCATCCATACAACACAAGATCCAGAGCAAGGCAAATGGAGGAAGAAAGTTCTCATAGATTTGAAAAGCTAGAAAAAGCTCAGGAGAAGATTGAAAATGAACTTAGCAAAATTCTGGAGGCTCTCAATAATATGAATAAAGGAAAAAGAGTTGAAGGAAGTACAAGCCAGCAAGAAGTGGCTGACCCATTGTACCCTCCAGGTTTTGGCCCACCTCAAGCCCAGTCTGCCCAAGAGGTCCCACCACAATATTTTGCATATCCAACATGTCCTGGAATGCCATCAGCTTTCAACCCAGGGCAGTATAATAGCTATATAAATCCTATCTTCACTGAAAAGGCAGCAGAACTAATTCCTGATCTAGAAGAGAAGGAGAAGGAAAAGATAAGGGTGGAAGCTGAGGAAAGCTCTAAAATTAGCATGCTAGAGCAGAGGCTACGGGCTGTGGAAGGATTTAGCTGTTATGGGTCAGTTGATGCTGCTGGGCTCTGCCTAGTTCCTGATGTGGTTATCCCCTATAAGTTCAAAGTACCGAAATTTGAAAAATATGACGGTACAAAGTGCCCTAAAACCCACATCACCATGTATTGCAGGAAGATGGCAGCTCATGCACATGATGAAAAACTCTTGATGCATGTCTTCCAGGATAGTCTTACTGGTTCTGCTGCCAGGTGGTATGTTCAGTTGGATAGAACCCACATTCGCTCCTGGAGCGATATGGCTCATGACTTCATCAGCCAATATCGACACATCATCGATTTGGCCCCTGATCGTTTATCTTTGCAAAATCTGGAGAAAAAGTCAAATGAGTCTTTTAAAGAATACGCCCAGAGATGGAGGGATATAGCTTCACAGGTACAACCTCCACTGACAGAGAAAGAGACCACAGTGCTGTTTGTTAGCACTTTAAAGCCTCCCTATTATGAAAAGATGATAGGAAATGCAACAAAGAATTTTGCTGACATGGTAATCTCTGGAGAAATTATTGAAAGTGCCATAAAAAATGGCAAGTTGAGAGGAGGAGAAACCAAGAAGACATCAGAAAAGAAAGAAGCTGAAGCTCAAGCTGTGAGCTTTGATAGACAACAATTCGGGGATTATCAACCCTATCCATCCCAAGGTTACTCTCCATACTATCCTGCTGTGAATAATACATCATCCTACCCATACCAGCTAGCTTCACAACCATCTTATTCATCTACTTATCGCCTCAACATTCAAGCTCCTGCAAGAACCCAAATTCGTCCTACTAACCCAACAAGTGGCTCACGAGAACAACGGACTACTCGAGAAAAACCTGTATTTGATCCAATCCCTATGACTTATACAAAGTTATATCAAGAACTCTATAATAGCCACTTGATTGCCCCCAGCCATGTGGAACCACTTAAACCACCCTATCCAAAGTGGTATGATCCTACAGCCCGTTGTGACTACCATTATGGAATTACTGGCCATTCTACTAAAAATTGCACTGCTTTAAAGTATAAGGTGCAATGGTTGATCAATGATGGAATGGTAAGTTTTGATCAAGGAAAAGCAACAGCACCTAATGTTAGTGTACTGAGCGAAAGTCAAGAACAGAAAGGATTCGGAGATTCACAATGAATTGAGGGGCAAGATGTCAATAGAGATAAGGCTGATTGAAAGTTTCTTCTGTCATTTTGGGATTTCTTTTCAAACAATATTAGATTTTTTTTTGGCAATATGACTTCACTTGTTATCATTTTAATAAAGGCAAGTCAATGTATTTCATTACATTTTTCTTTTTCACTTGACTATTACTCCATGCTTTGTTACCTTCCATAACTTCACATTCCCATTCTTAAATTTCAGATGATGAATATTTAGACAATGATAACAATGATTCTGGGATTTAATTTTGAGAACTCATCCACGTCAATGTGAAGAGATGATTTGAGCAAAAAGTAAGCTGTTACTGAAGGTGAAATAGATATGTCTTGAAGGTGTGCAATCTTTTATACAAGTTCATGAGCTTTGTTCAATAGATGATGTTCAAGAAAGGTATTCACAATTGAGATGAAAAATGGCCATCTTTCTTTTACCATTTGAAAAACCATTTATTGCTACCCCTTTGAGCCTATTATGATTTCTTTTTCGGAGAAACCCCAACCAAGGATCACCCTCTACACTGAGGGGCAATTTTTGAAAAAATTTTCACAAAAGGTCTCAAAAATAAAAAAAATAAAAAAAAAGAAAAAATGCCACACATGACTTGGGGCAAAGTAATGAGAATCCTTTGTGTGAAGAAAGAAAAAAGCAGTGAAATGATGTGGGGCAAAATGCCAAGCTGCATCAAATGATCCTTTGGTCTTGAACCTTTTTAATATATGTGTTGTGCCATTTTTTTATGACCCTTCACCTTGGCCTACATTACAACCTTGAAAAGTCCATTTGGATCAAGTGTGAATACTCAACTTGAATGATCATAGGTTGAACAAAGATATGCTCATGATGAAGCAATGGAATCATGCTACATGAAAAATATCAACACTGGATGAAAAATGAGAAAAGAGAAAAAAAAAAAAAGAAAAAAAAAAGAGAAAAATGAAAAAATGAAAAAATGAAAAAAGATATCCAAATTGAAAACCTGAAAGGGTGATTTTGGTACCAAAAAAAAAAAAAAAAGATCCAGGTCAAATGGCTCACATGAATGAAAGATCAAAGACATCTGAAGATCCCTCAAAGACTGGGGCAGAGTTCGCCAAGCTCAAGATGACTTCAACAGTAAATAGAATGAGTTTTTGAAAAAGAATCCTAGATTAATGTTGAAAATTGTCTGAATATTCATCATTTGGACATACCATTCACCTCAATGACATCCAATTTATTTCTTTTCCCATTTATTTTCTACCAAAATAGATCTCCATTGATTATCTTTACCATAATTCACCTTCTGTTCTCTTATTGTTTCACCCCTAGAATGAATTGAGAAAATGCTTGATTGCATTGTATTTGTCAGGATTTGAAATGATAATAAATGAATGAATATGTGCTTAAAAGAGTCTTGCATTCATTTGAAAAGAAATCTAAGATGATGGTGGAGACAAAATGAAGAAATGGTAGAAACCTAGAGGAGATGATTTAGAAGGATATATGATGTGATCAAATGAAGAAATGGGGCAGTGATACAACCAAGTGATGAGTACAAGGATGAATTGGTTGAATGGTGGGAACAATCAGTGGACAGAGTTTGTTTTGGAATGGTTAATGCTGAGACACCCATGAGCAAGGACCCAGTGATGGTGGATGAAATTTGTTTTGAAATTTGTTATGAAATTTGCTAGCACTGAGAAATTCATTGAATGATGGTCAAGGGATGATCGATTGATGAAGCTTATTCCAAAGTATTGAGAAACTGAACAAGGAAGAATGTGAGTGGAAAAGACAAATTGAGAGCTACATTGGTTCGATCCTAGAAGAGCAGTGCAATTGGATCCTTAAGGAATCAAAGGGCTTGACGCCCAAGAAAGAAAAAAAGAGCTTGAGAAACTTGAGTACCATACATTGAACAGGAATTAATTGGCCAACATTTGCATAGCATGCATTGAAATTCATATGCATTTGCATAGCATACACTACTTTCAGGAAAGTATAGTGTACAAATTCAAGAAGCAGGGGTGTTCCAACATCCCACATGGAAAAGACAGGTATGAAAAGACTTTGCAAGTTTGAGAAGAAACTTGTCAGGTAAGTTCCTAATCCTTGAGATAGGATGTCTCTTGGTATCAGGGTTGATTTATAAGACCTTTGGGCATAATCTCCTGAAATCTCTTCAAACACAACTTTCAACTCCTTCGGACATGATTGTCTAGGAGTATTTACTTTTCAAAGTTCGTTGCCTCTGTTTAGAGGAGCAATTTACTTTTTCAAAGTCGTGGTACCTCTGTTTAGAGGAGCAATTTACTTTCCAAAGTCGTGGTGCCTCTGTTTAGAGGAGCAATTTACTTTTCAAAGTTCGTTGCCTCTGTTTAGAGGAGCAATTTACTTTCCAAAAGTCGTGGTGCCTCTGTTTAGAGGAGCAATTTACTTTTCAAAATTCGTTGCCTCTGTTTAGAGGAGCAATTTACTTTCCAAAAGTCGTGGTGCCTCTGTTTAGAGGAGCAATTTACTTTTCCAAAGTCGTGGTGCTTCTGTTTAGAGGAGCAATTTACTTTTCCAAAGTCGTGGTACCTCTGTTTAGAGGAGTAATTTACTTTTCAAAGTTCGTTGCCTCTGTTTAGAGGAGCAATTTACTTTTCCAAAGTCGTGGTACCTCTGTTTAGAGGAGCAATTTACTTTTCAAAGTTCGTTGCCTCTGTTTAGAGGAGCAATTTACTTTTCCAAGTTCGTTGCCTCTGTTTAGAGGAGCAATTTACTTTCCAAAAGTCGTGGTGCCTCTGTTTAGAGGAGCTTTGGTAAAAAAAAAAAACAAAAAAACAAAAAAAACAAAAAACAAAAAAACCAAAAAAACAAAAAAAACAAAAAAAAACAAAAAAAACCAAAAAATGTTGAGTTGAGTCTTGATTGGGTGTCTACGTCTTTGCGCAATTTCTGTTTCACAGAAAATGTGCAAAGAGGGGCAGCTGTAGACACCCAATTGGGTCCGGCCCAGATCAATTGGACCTGGCCCAAATGGGTAAGCCCAATTCAATTTTATCTTGTATTTTTTTTTTCTTCTTTTCTTCTTCTTTTGTATTTTATGTATTGTATTATTTATTATTATTATGTATTAATATATGTATATATTTATTTATTTATTTTTTGTTAGTATTTATGTGTATTTTATTTATATATATATATATTTTATCTTTTTTATTTTATTCATTTTTGTATTTTTACTTATCTAATTATATATCTGATATATTTTTTTATTATTATTTATCCTATAATATCTGCTGATTTATCTTCTCTAATTATCTAGTTTTTTTATTTTATTTGATTTTGATTTTGGAGGGCTGAGATTGAAGGCTGAAGAATCCCATTGGAAATGGGAATTCAATCAGAAGAGTCCAGTGAGATTCAAAGATTGAATTCCCGTCCAAGGAGGAATTGGGATTGATCAGGAACTCCTGATCAATCCCTATAAAAGGGACTCTGGAACAGAATGCAGGACACAGAAAACAGTGAGCAAAGCTACTGATTTGAGAGAAAAGGAGGCGTATAGGAAGCTAGGAAAAGTTTAGGAGTGTTCTGGGAGTGAGAAAAAATTTTTAGAGATTTTTTGGCGAAAATTTTTTCTGGAAATTTCTGGGAAATTTCCAGAATCCGACGAAAATTCCGGCGAAATTTGAATTTTCTGGCAACAATTCCGGCGAACATTGAAGTTTCCGGCGACCTACCCAGTTTCCGATGAAGAATCCCAGAAACCGACGATCTTCCGGCCAACTTCCGGCGAAATTTCCAGATTCCGACGAAAATTTCCAGAATCCGGCACCGGTGTTCTTCAGTTTCTAGAGAGAAAGGAGAGAAAAAGGAAGAAGAGAGAGAGAGGGGGAGGAGCGTTCTGCCGAAAAACGGAGGAAGGTGCCTTTTATACCCTCCCAAAACGACGTCGTTTTGGCCTTAAGTAACCCAGAGGATCCGCGCGTTTTGCCGAACCCGACCCGACCCGGGCGTCGACCCGCTTTTTGACCCGCGCGTGCCAGCCCCCCTCCGAGCCGAGCCGAGCCGAGCCAAGCCGCCAAGCCGCTCCCCCGAGCCGTTTTCTCTTCCTTGAGCCGAGCCGAGCTGCTATCCGAGCCGCTCCAGGTTTTTTTTTTTTTTTTTGTTTATTTGTTTATTTATTAGATTAGGTTTATGTAATATTCTTTTTATTTATTTTTATTATTTTATTTTCTTTAAATAAAAATAAAAAATTCCAAAAAAATATTTTTAGAGAAAAGTTGAAAGTATCAATTTTCCTTAGAAATAAATTTCCAAAAAATATTTTTGGGGAAAAGTTGAAAGTATCAATTTTTCTCAGAATAAATTTTCAAAAAAAAAATATTTTTAGGGAAAAGTTGAAAGTATCAATTTTCCTTAAAGAAAAATAAATTTCCAAAAAAAAATTTTTAGGGAAAAGTTGAAAGTATCAATTTTCCTTAAAAGAAAAATAAATTTCCAAAAAAAAGTTTTTGGGGAAAAGTTGAAAGTATCAATTTTCTTTGAAAATCAAAATTTCAAAAAAAATATTTTTGGGGAAAAGTTGAAAGTATCAATTTGCCTTAGAAATAAATTTTCAAAAAGGGTTTTTGAGGAAAGTTGAAAGTATCAATTTTCCTTGAAAATTCAAAATTTCCAAAAAATATTTTTGGAGAAAAGTTGAAAATATCAATTTTCCCTAAAAAAAAATCATTTCTTTCCTTCCTTCTATCTTAATTTTGATTTTTGTTTTTTTTCTTTTAAATAATCCGACGACGGAGCCTCTGTAAGTGAAACAGTAGTTTTTCTTGCATACTCCTGAGGTGAGGGAATGTTCTCAATTTTCTGCTAAAAGTATTAGAGTCAATTGAGAATAATTTTCAATAATTAATTACTTGGTGAAATTTTAAGGCTTTTGGATAACACAAATTTAAGCTGGTACCATCTTTTGATGGGCGTTGTGAGGGTGCTATAACCTTCCTCACACGTAACCGAACTCCCGAACCTTGTTCTGGTTAGCAGACCTGAACCTATTCTTTTAGGGACCCTTAAGCTTAGGTGTTCCCTGAAAGGACAGATTCTTTAGGTGGCCAATCGCACCTAGACATAAAAGATTGGTGGCGACTCCCTAAAGCCAATGTCTAGCTATAGATCCCCGGATCTAGACGTTACGACACAATAAAAATATCAGTTACACTTAAAGCCTAAATACTAGTTGGATAAATTCATTTGAAATCTGAAAAACCTAAAAAACATTTCAAAGGCCTAATGATCCAAACGACTCCAACCCAAACAAGTTAAACATCTTGATCATTTGATTTAAAGCCTTGGACGAAATGGGGTGTTTAGATCCTTTATATGAAAAATTATTTGCTTTATATATATGGTTTCTAGTGTTTAAGTTTTTCTATTTGTAAATGCAACATTTAGTGTTGATGCTACTTTTAGCTACAAGTATAACCAATAGCATGAGATTTATGAAAAAGATGGTTTAGTAATCTGCCCAAGATTTACTACAACTCATGTCATTTTAGTATGTTTCCTAGACATCATTTGTTTCCTTGATGCATATATTTGCAAAGTTAAGCTGATCATTATTTAGTTTTTATATCATGTTAGCGAGTTTGCATAATGGGAGATGACATGATAAGTTAGTTTTTGCTTGAAATTTTCTATAATAGTTGTTGTAGATTAGTACAAAAAAATGTTTAGTACTAGCATCTCATTATGTCTCCTTTAATGAACTTATTTTTTGGTCTATTACATAGTTGGTGAATAAAGGTATATCATGTAATAGACTTTTGATAGCTCAGTTGAGAGATATGATGTTTTATGAATCAATCACGAATTGCTCTTTGGAAACTAAAGTAGAGTAGTTTTTCATTTGATTACTAAGATATTTCAAGGAACAAGCATAAGCTCAATATCTTAATTTCTCTTTCTATTTAGCTTGATTTCAAATTAAATGCCTTGAACATTAACTATTTTCTCTTATGGTTGGCATATATGCAATGACTGGGCAATTAAATGCTAAGAGTGATGTATACAGCTTTGGTGTTATGTTGCTTAAGCTTTTAACTGGGAAAAAAATCTATTGATCATACTTTACCCTGTGGACAACAAAGTTTTCTAACATAGGTGCTTTTTTGCTACTTTTTCCTATATCCCTTCCTGTGTTTCATTTTTAAACTTTTCAAACATGGTTGATTAATGAGTGCTTTGAATTATGTTAGGCTACACCAAAACTTAGTGAAGACAAGGTTAGGCAATGTGTTGATCAATGACTAGAAGGATATTATCTTTCTAAGGCTATTGCAAAGGTACTAATATGCTTGGTTGCTCATGGTAATGTCTGTTTTTATTAGTACATTTTTTTTGTTAACATTTTCCCTTGAATTTGATTCTAAAAGTCCATATTTTTTTTAAAATGATTTTTAAGCTTCAAGAAAAAATATGCCACATAAAAGGTAAAAAGCAAGGTTAGATTAAATTATGTTATTTGATTGCACCAGAGAGGTGTTCATGTGTATAAAGAAACTGTTTATATTTGGATAATTGACATTTCCTAGTAAGAATGGTGAAGAATAGTTGCTTATTTGGCTCATATATAGGCATAACTGTCTCTCTTTTTTTTTTTTTTGAAGTTTAGCCCAACCCAACCATTTAAAAAAAAATTCAAAATTGAGATTATTACTACTTATTTTCTCCTTGAGTTTTTGCTATGATGATAACAATTTACTCTTGGTCTATGATATCCAAAGGAAGCCTTGAAGAAAAATTTCAAGATAAGTAAATGCACAATATTTTTGCTTTGAGATTGAAAAGAGATTATAGCTAATATTGTTGCTTATAATAGTCTTGGTGCTTTTGGTTAGAGTGAAAGATATAAGGCTCACTAGAGGCAGTAAAGGCCTTAGATTATCACAATACTATAAGATGATTTTGAACCATAGATATCTATAAATTTTAGCTTCCAATCTTTTTGCTTTCAAATTTTAAAATTTTTCATAAAAAGATTTTCATGTTTTCTGTTTGGTTTATGCAGCTCTCAAATTTTGCACTTGCTAAATGGACATCAACATATTCTTCACTTATAACATGCATAATTGTGGCAAAAACCTTTGGGTATGTAATTTTTCACTTCTAGTGCTTTAGCTTACTGGTATTTAACTATATTCTTTCTTTTCATAATGTAATATAATGTACAAAAAAGAAAATTTCCTAAAGATTACTTTTGAAACAATTTAAAACTTTGTTGGAGAAAAGGGTTATTACAACTTATTGATTAATTAATAATATTATCATTTGCTCTAGCTATTTGGCTCCTAAGTACTTTATGTATGGCAAAGTAAATGACAAACTTGATGCTTATGCATTTGGGATTGTGTTGATTGAGCTACATTTTGGAAAAAAAGCCTATAAGCAATGACTATCCAAAAGGTCAATAAATCTTAATCATGTGGGTATGTCCTTTTTTGGTAAGATATAGTAAGTAAGCAACTCATAAATTGCTTGCTAACGAATTGTAAGAAAA
Source organism: Durio zibethinus (assembly GCF_002303985.1). The sequence continues at coordinate 6,672,454 of NW_019168004.1, forward strand.
TGTTTATACAGGCTCATTTTGATTTTCTTTTTATTTGTTGTTACAAAGTCCATTTTATAGAAGATTATGAGGTTCAATTGGGTAAAAGAAATCTTTACACTAGATGCAAATCCTACAGGATACTATGCAAGTAAATTCACATTTCTAAATTTACTATTATATATGTTTCACAAGAACTTGACTCATTTGGTGATAAACATATCTTCATCTCTAAAAATCTTGCTAATATAGGTTTAAATTGCTAACATTAAATGGTTAGAAGTTAGTTAGCAAGGTATTATATGGATTTTTAAGTTAGGGATTCATTTCTTTTATTTTTGGTTGTGGATTAAGATCATTAGTGTCTCTTTAAACCATTCTTTTAAATATATGATTATATCTTAAACTTCAAATTTAATTAGTTCTCTATGTTTAAACTCTTAGTATTACTTTAAGCAACCTCTCTCTCTCTCTCTCTCTCTCTCTCTATACATATATATATATATATATATATATATATATAACATCTTTTACATTGTCTAACAATTCCTGTAACAAAACATGAGCTTTCACCCTAGTAAATGTGTAATTAGTGATACCAAATATATAATTTATTTGAATTTCTAGCATACAATTTTTCTTAATAATATTGTATCTGTCAAAATTGTTATCAATACCAAAATTTTAAATTTCCTAAACAAGCGAAATTAAAGAGATTATAAGTTTTCGATTACAATATATTTATGAAAAGTAAAAATTAATTAATTATTAAATGAACTTATATATGACAATTACATAATTTGATTGTAAAATTATAGAATAATTATTGTGCTCATCTCCCCAATATCGTTTCTCCATTTTCCATCACTTTTTGTTATTTGATAACTTTTTTTAAATAATAGAAATGCTCAAGCTAATTTTCAACAAAAAAAAAAAGGGTGCAAGCTATTGATCTTTGCCTTTCTTATTTGATTTATAAACCAAAGATTTGCTTCGCCTTAATCATATTTATAAGCAGTCGGTTTAATTCAATAGTTATGAGCAAGTCAAGTTGAAACTTGATATTTAATTAAGATCAATGCTTAAACTAATTGGAAGATTGAAAAAACAGTGTTGGCTTTAATTAATACTTTTGAATCATTATTTAAAGTTTAAACTTCAAACTTGATTTTGATTTTGAAATGTAGCTTTTTTTTTTTTCTTTTTAACTAGAGAGAACTTATTATATGTTAAAATCATGATAATTTTGAATATAAAATTAACTCAGTTAATTAATGTAATCATTTTTAATATATAACATTCAATAGATCTGAAACTTAAATTTTAATACTTATAATTTATTCTTTTGCTCTCAAATTGTAATCTCATTTATACAAAAAAAAATTATTATAATTTTAAAGATAAAAATTAAAGTTAAAAATAAAGTTACCACTCTATTTATGTGAGTGATTCAAATTTATCATTAATCTTTTAATTGGTGTAATTTTATCACTATACTTTTAATTTTGGAATAAATTTACCGTTATACTTCTATTTTATAGCAAAATTTAATTAAGACATACAATTGAATAATTCAAGTCCTACTATATGTTTATTTAGTTGTCTATTTATATTAATTATTTAGTGATTATAATTTAATTATAATATAATATTTGATTATCCAATTGATTATATAGATGTAATATTTAATTATAATTATAACTCTTCTTGTACTTATAATTTAAAAAACGATTAAAAGATATTCTGCAAAATATTTTTTTCAAAACTATTTTATAACTTAAAAATGTTTTAAAAATGATATGACAAGCACAAAATCTTTTATAATTAATACTTATAATTCTCCCACGTGGCATATAGCTTGTTTAGTTTGACAAAATAAAAAAAATGATAAGCTAAGTATAGGTTAAGATAATGCTTAAATTAAAAAATTTTACTGTAATTTATTAGTCGATAAATTCACTGCCATTTATTAGTCTCAATTTTTTTTTTCTTTTTTCTCTTTAGTAAGAGATGTCGCCTCGTTCACTTTTATGCACTGGATTTGGAGTTTCCTTTTGGGTTATATTTTATGGGCCTTGGGTCAAGAATAATTGTAAGTTTCATTGCGACATTTAACATTTTTATGGACCTTTCATATCAGTTACCATTTTGGAATGGGCTCCTTTGTTTGGCCCAAATGCACCAGCATTAGCAAATTCATAAGAGTATCGAGAATTCGTTAATCATCTTGTGATATATTGATAGAGTTGATGATAAATTATAAACCTTTTTGTTTTAATAACCAAATTCAATTCTTGGTGATTTAAATTACGAATGGTTAATATAACTAATCAAATACATTCATGCACTTGTGATTAGCCTCATAAATCTCTAGAATTATATTAGAACAACAATTTTTATAATTAGAACAATTTTTGAATAAAAAAAAAAGAAATCGTCTTATGTACCATCATTAAAATTTTTAGATTTCATAAATATATTTAACAAAAAATATAGAATATATATTTACATTCATGTATAGGTACACATTATAAACATAATTAATCAATGGACTAACAAAAAAACCAACAAACAATTACAATGTTTCTTGGAAAAAAGTTCAATCTAAATTTTGATACAAAAATTCAAAGAGTTAATAAAATGACACTTGAATTTAGGGGTTTTGCACTATTAGAAAGGAATTTTAATGGTGGAATCACTGCAAGAAGATAAATTTTTAACAGCGTTTATTGTATCAACGTTGTTAATCAATTAGCGACGTTTTGACGTTTTGTTAAATGTCACTAAATGCATTGACTATACCTGCGTTGAGAATTTTACAATGTTTTTGAGACAAATCGCAAATGCCACTAATTTAGTGTATTTTTTAGACAAATGTCGTTAAATTTAATAGAGTTTTTTAGACAAACACCACTAATTAATTAGCAGAGTTTTGGATCCAAAATGCATCTAAATTTCACAATGTTTTTAATAGAAATGTCAATAATTGATTAGTACCATTTATGAAACAAATGCCACTAAATTTAACGGCATTTGTATGTACTTCAATAGTGTTTCATAAATGTCTTGAAACGTTTCCCAATAGACAAAATTTTCATTTAGTGACATTTATATGCTTCTATAATTTAGTAGCGATTTATTACCTTAAACGTAGCTAAATTCTAGAATTTATTGTCCTTATATTGAAACACATAAAAATTAATATTTAAAATTATTATTTCTTTCAATATTTACTACTAGAATTATATACAATCATATAAAAAAGGTATTGAAACAAATAAATCTTAATTCATATTCATAAACTAAATATTATAAACATCTAAATATCTAAATCTATAATTTGTTTCAGTGCATTAAAAAGTTAAATATAACAAAATTTTACTTTTTTTCAATTATGTAAATTAATTAAAAATTCAAAAAGTATCAAATTGATGGCGTCACTGACAATTAGAGCACTGTAATTTAATAAAGGATTTTTTCCACCATGATTACTAACGTACTTAAGAACTTATTGAATAAAGTAAATCAAGTCCTTATAGTTAATAATAAGCTCTTTAGATTAAAAATATATAAATATTTACTAAATTTAATACTTGAGTTGATGGATCATTTAGATTGATTCTTAAAAATTATTGTTGTGCAAAATTCATAAGAGTATTGAATCATTCATAATTGTTGATCTTGCACACTTTTGCTCCATTTTAGCATGCTATTTGTCAATTCTAGCATGCTCATCTTCTAATCTAGCATACTTTGCTTCTCTTTCTAATTCCATTTACTCGACATGTAGATGCATAATTTGTAATCCTTCTCTCAATTTGGAGATGTCTCATAAAAACTAACTTGTTGATAATGTAAATTGTTGAAAGCTACGTCTATAAGAACTAAGAATGTAAAATGTAAAGATTGACTTTAGATAATAATGAATCATTAAATTATTGCTTAATTTGGTCTAATGTAATTTTTATTAAAATTTATATTTGATACATTATTGTATAAATGTTATAAATTATCAATGAATAAATAATGGCATTTCATAAAAAATTAATTTTAAAATTTTAAAATTTTAAAATCCTAAATAAATATATTTAAAATTTTTTTATCAAATATCATTATGTGATCCAACGACAATTTATATATAATATATATATATTTATATTTATTTATTGCTGATAATGTATCAAATACGAATACTTCATAAAATGACCTAAAAATTTTCTTAAAATAAGGTATAGACACTCTATTTTGTTTGGGGTTTAGAATTTATTTTATTTTATTTATCGTTTAGTTATTTTTTCAACAAAAAAATGGTAGAAACTTGGTTAAAGACAGATTGTTCGATTGGATAAAAGGTTTTTTTTAAAAATAAAATTCAGTTTTAATCCAATTATCAGATAGACTCTTTGAAGAGTTTAGTCTTAGTTGAAACACTGTTTGAACTTAGAATCTCACCTATAAATTGGTTCTAATATACACAAAAAATGGAGAGGGGAATCAGAAAAGAAATCACAAAAACATATAGAAGAATTAGAAAAGAAATCACGAAAAAAAAAATTAAATTTGGTAAAGGCTGGGAATAGGAAGAGATCCTTTTTTTTTGTGGAACCTATTGATTTGACTTGATTTGGGTTAAGTTGAAGTGAACATTGTTAAGGAAAGATCCAGAAGGTTCAAATTAGTGATTATTAGAGTTTTTTGAAATTTTGACAAATTTGGAAATTTTTTAGATTCCAACAGCTTTTTGTAATTTTCGATGGATATTTCGACAAAAAATCAAAAACCAACAAAGTTACCCATTTTTCTGGCATGAAATTCTAGAAATTAATTAAGATTCATCCAGTTGTTCATATGTTCTAGAGGGAGACTAAAGAAAAAAGAGAATGAGAGAGAAAAGATTGGGAAAATCTAATGAAGAAATAAAATTTTGGCTTTATATACTAATGGTAAATGACATTGTTTTGAGCTTTAATTTCTCAAAAGATCTGAGTGTTTTCATTTGGGTTGACCCGACTTGTAGGGCAACTCGAACCAATGACCAATCCCTTTTACGTTATGGCTAAGATAAGCCAAGCCGTCTTCTAAGCCATTCCAATCGAATCTCCTTCCTATAACCAAGTTTTGAAACCATCCGAGCCGAGTTGATTTGTTTTTAGGTATTTTATTTATTTTATGGTCTTATTTGTTTGTTTATTTGTTTGATTATTTATCAATTTATTTATTTTTAAGTTTTTTTTAATGATTTAATTTCTAGAAAAATTAAAAAAATATATAAAATAACAATTAAAAATATAAATTTTTAATAAAATTTTAAGAATAAGTAATAATTATTCAATGACAATTTTTAAAAATTACAAATGGTCAATTTCTATAAAATTTTTAGATGAAAATTTTTCTAAATTTAACATAGAGGAAAATTTAGATAAAGTTTCAATAACAATAATTAATATTTATTTTCAATTTTAAAATAAAAAATACATAGGCAAATTTAAAAAAATTGTGGGATTGAATTAACAATCACCCAATGATGAGATTCTTAAAAATTTCAAATGGTAAATTTTCTAAGAAATCTCTTGGTGAAAAGTTTTTTTTTTTTAAATTAGACCCAAATGGTGAAAAATTTAAAAATAAAACTTGTATAATAAAATCCATGGATGAAATTCTTAGTAATTGCAAATAGATGATTATTTAAGAGATTTTTAGGTAAGGAAATATTTCTAATTTAGGTCTAAATGACGAAAAAATTAGATATAATTTCAATAAAATAAATAAATAAATGATTAAGTTTTTCAACAATGAAACCTTTTCAAGAAAACAAATAAAATTTTTGAATACTCTTGAGGTGAAAATTTTTTTTTAAGAATTCTGTTAGATTGATGGAGAATCTTAAAAGTTATTTTCAATATTAAATTTAAGACTATTAGAACCACAAATGTTTAGGATAATTTAAAATAAAATGGTACTATCTTTTAGAATGGACATTGTAGGGGTGTTATAATTTTCTTTATATGTAACCGAACTCCTGAATCTAGTTCTGTTGAAAAGGTCATAACCTATTCTTTAGGGACCCTTAGTCAAGCTTAGGAGCTTTTTAAAAGAATAGATTCATTAGATGATCAATCACACCTTAATAAAATATTGATGGTAACTTTTTAGGTTGTGTCTAGCTATGGGTCTACGGATCTATTTGTTATGACAATTTGGCAACTCCACTAGGAACTCTAAAAGTTAAGCCATTAATTAATTTTGAATTATCCTAATTTTTTGTATGTTTGGTCTTAAATTATTGATTTTTTTTCTTTGCATTTTTTCATTATTTTTTTATTCTTTGACTTGACTTGTGAAAATTGTGAATAAAGATGTACATGTTCTTTCATAAATATTATCACATGCATGTGCATCACCTGAATTCTATATCCGAGTTTTATCATTTTTAAGAGGGAGTAAAGTATTTACACTCTCATAAGATGATAATCTCTGCAATGGCTAGTAAAATACTTCTATTCAAATTGAATCATTTCCATTTATAGCCTATGATGTGCATGGATTGAAGTGTCTTATTAGTCTATGATGGATAATGATGTGAGAACAATTTGGAAACCTTTAGATTTAACCTAAACCACATGTAGTAAAACATAAGAAACTAACCTTAGGTTAAAGCCATATCTACCCATCATTAAAGGGTGTAACCCTAGTAAGGACATATGAGTAGACTTTTTAAACTTCATTTATATCAACTTTATAACAAATTTTATTTGGTCCCATATTTATTATTAAATTGTTGTATGTTTTATGTTATATTTTAATCTAGCATCACTAATATATGTATTCATCTATGCATCATAATGTGACATATGTTTATGTATCATAATTTGTTATGTTAAGCATTTAATGCATTCATATTCTTAACGAAGTTAGGATAATTTTGAAAGCTTTTTGCATACACACTTAGCATGCTAATTACGGTATACAAGGTTCAAATATAGCTCCACCATCTAAGAATTCAGTTCAACCTATTCACCATTAGTACAACACCAAAGCCAGAGCTAGACAAATGGAATAGGATAATACTAATTATCTTGAAAAGATAAAGAAAGCCAAAGAAAAGCTTGAAGGGGAGCTAACTAAGATTTTGAAAGCCTTGAATAAATTGAATAAGGGAAAAAGTGTAGGAGAATATATTAGCCAACATGACCATCTGTCATAAGATGTTGTTGATCCTCTTAATCCTTCTAATTATGGCCCAGATTAGGTCTAGTCTACCAAAAGCATTTCTCTACAGTAATTTTTATGCTCGGTAGGATATACCTACTAAGGAATGCCATCTGCATCAACTTAGAGGCATTTTCAAAATTATGTCAATCTAGTCTTTACAAAAAATGAAAAAAAAATCAATATAAGTCCCTAACTTAGATAATCTGAAAAAGAAAAAAAAGTCGAGGCTGAAAGTAGTTGGGATTTTAAAGGGCTCAAAAGCTGAACAAAAGACAAACTTGTTGGATGAGAGATTACAAGCTGTTGGGGGGTTGGATTTTTATGGCTCAATGGATGTAACCGACCTTTACTTAGTTTCGAATGTAGTGATCTCATCAAAATTCAACATCTTAGGATTTGAAAAGTACGATGGTGCAAAGTATATGATAACTCATGTTACCACATACTATTAAAAAATGACTGCTTACATAAGCAATGAGAAACTATTGATACATGTGTTTTAATATAATTTTACTTGTTTTACAGTTAGATGGTATGTCTAATTGGACAAAACTCGTATTACTTCATAGAAGAAATTAACAAAGGTATTCATTACCTAATACCCGTATGTCATAGACTTGGCTTCAGACTGTCCCTCTTTACATAAAATCTTTCAAAAAATATGCTTAAAGGTAAAGAGATATAACTGCTCAGATCCAACTACCTCTTTTTTATAAGAAAACCACTGTCCTATTTGTCAGTACCCTTAAGGTTTTTTACTATGAGAAATGATAAAGAATGCAATGAAAAACTTCCTTGATATGGTGATCTTAAGAGAAATTATTAAAAATACTATCAAGAGTGATAAGTTTTAAGAAGGAGAAATCACCAAAAAATGAGGGTTGCCTAAAAAGAAAGAAATTGAAGCCCAAGTTGTAAATTTTGATAGGCAACAATTGAGAAGCTATGCTCTATATTCACTATATGTTCATCCTATTTACCATCTCGCAGTTAATAGTATTGCACAGGCCTTTTACCAACCATATACATAACCAACTTACCCACTAACCTATTAACTAGCCTTTCAAATACCTACATATAAGTCTAGTCATATCATTACATAAGCTTCAAGGTTTAATAACCAAACAAGTAGTTTAAAAGGCCTAAGAACAACCAAGAAAGAGCCCATATTGATCCTATCCTTATTACTTACACTAAGTTATTCTCAATATTGGTCAAGAATGACTTGGTGTCTTTAATTATTTTAGAACCATTGAAGCCACCCTATCTAAAATGGTATGATGCTAATGTCACATGCAATTATCATAATAGAAATGTAGGTCATTCTACAAAAATTTACCCTATTTTTAAACACAAGGTGCAAAGTTTGATATGAAAAAGCTTGGTGAGCCTCGATGAATTAAAAGAGTCAAATATCAATAAAAACCCTTTACCTAATCACACAGAGGCATAATTTTGGAAAGTACTAGGATGTTAAGGCTGGTTGAAAGTTGCTTGTCATTTTAAGATTTCTTTCCAAGTAATGTTAAGATTTTTTTTATGTAATAAGATTTCATTTTTTTATCATTTTTAATAAAAGTCAAGTTGATGCATTTCATTACATTTTCTCTTTCATCCTAGCCACTATTACATGCTTTGTTTTTTCCCATGTTTTTTTATTCTCATTCTCAAATTTCAACTGATGAATTTTTAAACAATGACAACAATAATTTTAGGGTTTAATTTTGAAACTTATTCACATTGATAAAGTTCAACATGTGAAGACTATTTAAGTCAAAAAAATAATCTATGAATAGATATGAAATAGATATGTCTTAAAGATATGCAGTCTTTTATAATGATCAATGAGTTTATCTTTGTTTAATATATGATCTTCAAAGAAAAGCATTCACATTTGAGATAAAAAATGATTGTCTTTCTTTTAGCATTCATTGCTATCCCTTTGTGCCTGTTATGATTTTTTTTTCTCTTAAAAACCTCAACCAATGATCACCCTCCATACTGAAAAATAAATTTTGAAAAAAAACCCTACTTGAAAAAGAAAAAGTAAAAAATCACAAAAGATCTCAAAGATAGAAAAAAAAAAAAGAAAGAAATGAATGCCACGAATGATTTGTGGTAAAGTAATAAAAATTCTTTTGAGAGAAATAAGATGAATAAAAAAAAAGGTAATAAAATGATATGAAATTGGGCAAATGCCTAGTTGCATCAAATGATGAGTAATAATCCTTTGGTTTTGAACTTTTTAAACATATGTTTTAAGCCTATTTTATCCCATTTTTTTATGACCCTTCACCATAACCTAATTACAACCTTTAAAAGTCCATTTTGATCAAATGTGAATGCTCGAATTAAATGATCATATGTTGGGCTAAGGCATGCTTATGATAGAGCAATGGAATTGTGATATGATTGATGCATGGGAGATACCCATAATGGTGAAGAGAAAAAAATGAAAAAAGTGAAAAACTATAAAAAAAAAAATGTGAAATGTGAAAAAAAATAAAAAATGAAAGAAAAGAAAAACTTAAATTGAAAACCCGAAAGGGCTATTTGAGTAGAAAAATATTTAAGCTAAGAGTTGAATGGACAATTCAATATATGAAAGATCAGTGTCATCCAAATATCCTCCAAAGTTGGGCCAAAGTTTGATAAGCTCCAAAATAATTTCGAAAGTTAATGGAATGAGTTTTTGAAAAATAATTTTGGATTAATGTTAAAAATTATTTGCATATTCATTGTTTGGACAATACCATCCTTAGTGATTGCTTTGAGTTTGTTCTTTTGCCCATTTATTTTTGTACCAAACTCATTTTGATATTGATTACCTTTTTCTCAATTCATATTGTACTTTCTTATTTTTGTACCTATAAAATAAATAGAGAAAATATATGATTGCATTATATTTGTCATGATTTAAAATGATAATTAATGAATGATAATGTTTATAAAAGATTCATACATTCTTTTGAAAAGAAATCCAGGATGATAGAGGCAAAAAAAATAAAAATAAAAATGATAAAATAAGCTTGAGAAGATGATTTGAAAAGACACATAGGATGATCATGTGATAATTATGGTGATGGATTGGTCTACATAACCTATGAGTTGTGATCAAATGATAGAAATAATATGGATCAATGGATAAAATTTATTCTAAAATTGTTAGTGCAAAGAAGCTAAAAAAGAAAAATATAAGATAATGGAGTCTTGAGAACTATATTACCATAATTAATTAGAATTTCATGACATTAATGTTAGTGACATTTGCATTACATTCAATAGGTTTGCATTGTTGTTTGAACAACACATGTAAATAATTTGGTGGCCATGCATTTGCATCATGTAGTGAACATTTGAATCGTAGTTTAGAGTATGACATCTGCATTATTGTGAGAATCTAGACTGTTGCATTTGCATCATTAAAAAAACATTTGCATCATTATCATGACATTCTTTATATACAAAATTTTAACTTTGATGAAAGATTAAGAATTTTTACGACAAGAAATTTTGAACTTTTTGAAGAAAACCTTTTAAGATAAGATTGTGAATCCTTGAATGAGAAAAATATTCTATGAGGAAAGCATTTCAGAATTTTAAAGTGGTGGAGCCTTTTAAGGAGTATTTTTAATGTTGAGAATGATTTGTTAAACCTCCAAACATAATCTCTAAGAATTTTGAAATGAAAATCTTTGAGTTTTTAATGAGAATCTTGAATTTTTTTTATGTGAATCTTTAAATATTAGATGTGAACCCTTAAATATTTTGAATATAAACCTTTGAATTTAGATGTGAAACTCTAAAATTTCTTGAATGTGAATCTTTAAACTTGAATGTGAGTATTTGAATTTTTAGATGTGAAACTTTAAAATTTCCTGAATGTGAATCTTTAAAATTTTAGATGTGAAACACTAAAATATTTTAATGAGAATCTTTAAAATCTTAGAAGTGAATCCCTAAAATTAAAAAAAAAAAACCTTTAACTTTTGGGTGTAAATCTCTATAATTTTAGAATGTGAATCTTTAAATGTTGGATGTGTGCCTTGTAATTTTGATGCAAATCTTTGAACTAAACTTTAGAGGTAAATCTCTCAAATATGAATATGAGTTCTTGATAATCAAAATTCTTGCAAAACTAAAATTTTGAGAATCAAATTCTTGCGAAATTGAAATCTTAAGAATCATATTTTTGTGAAACTAAAATCTTGAGAATCAAATTCTTGTGAAAATAAAAATCAAATTTGCAAATCTGAAAATTCTTACAAATCTAAAATCCTTGCAAATCTAAAAATTTATACAAATATGAAATCCTTGTGAATTTGAAATACTTGTGAATCTCAAAATTTTTATGAATTTCAAAATTTTTGTGAATATGAAATTTTTACGAATTTGAAAATTATTATGAATTTGAAAATCTTGTGAATATTTGAATTACAAACATTTGAATTTCAAAATTGTGATTCTTTGAACTAAAATTATGAATCATCGAGTCTTAATTTACATGGCAGATTGTTGTAAATACTTTAAGTTGTGAATGTTTGGAGTTTCGAGATTTTCGTAATTGTTGTTAAGCTACACCCAGACGTAATGAATGTCTATATCTTTACATAATTTTTGGTTTACAGAAAATGCGAAAAAAAAAACAGCTATAGATACCCTATTTTATTTGAGGTTTAAATTTTATCTTATTTATTGTTAATTTATCTTTTTAGTTAAAAAAATGGCAGAGACTTGGTTAAAGGCGAATTATTCGTTTGTTTTAAAAGTTTTTTTAAAACAATAAAATTTAGTTTTAATTCAACTATTAAATAAACTTCTTGAAGAGTTTAATCCTAGTTGAAACACTATTTGGATTTGGATTCTTATTTGTAAATTGGTTCCAATATACACAGAAAATGAAAAAGCGAATAAAAAAAATCATAGAAACAGAGTGGGGAATCGAAAAAGAAATCACAAAAACAAAAAATAAATAAATTTGGCAAAGGCTGTGAATAAGGAGGGATCTTTTCTTTTCTTTCCTTTTCTTTTTGTGAAACCTATTGATTTGAATTGATTTGGGTTAAGTTAAAGTGAATAGTGTTAAGAAAAGATCCAGAAGGTTCAAATTAGTAATTATTAGCATTTTTTGAAATTCTGAAAAATTTGGAAATTTTTTAGATTCTGAAAGGTTTTTATAGTTTTTGGTGGCTATTTCGACAAAAAATCCAGAAACCAACAAAGTTACCCAGTTTCCTGTGTGAAATTCTAAAATTTGGTTGAAATTCATCTAGTTGTTCATATGTTTTAAAAAGAGAATAAAAAAAAAAAAGAGGAAAGAGAAAAGGTTGGAAAAATTTGAGAAAGAAAAAAAATTTGGCCTTATATACTAACAGCAAACGATACCATTTTGAGCTTTAATTTCCCAAAGGATCTACATGTTTTCATTTTGGTTGACTCGAACTGTAGTGCAACTCAGACAGGTGACCCATCCCTTTTACGCTGTGGTTGAGTCTAGCCAAGCCGTATTCTAACCTGCTCCAGTCAGATCTCCTTCTTGCAATAAAGCTGTGATACCATCCAAGCCCAGCTGATTTGTTTTTTGGTATTTTATTTATTTTATAGTTTTATTTGTTTGATTATTTATCAATTTATTTATTTTTAAGTTTTTTTTGCATAATTTAATTTCTAGAAAAATTAAAAAGTATATAAAATAAGAATTAAAAATATAAATTTTTAATAAATTTTTTAGAATAATAATAATTATCCGATGATGAAATTTTTAAAAATTATAAATAGTCAATTTCTATAAAATTTTTAGGTGAGAAATTTTTCTGAAATTAACCAAAATAGAAAAAAATTTGGATAAAGTTTCAATAACAATAATTAATATTTATTTTTAATTTTAAAAAACTAAAAATTACATAGGCAAATTTAATAAATTTTTGGGATTAAATTAACAATCACCTAATGGTGAGATTCATAGAAATTTTACATGGTAAATTTTTTAAGAAATCTTTAGGTGAAAAGTTTTTTTTTTTCTAAATTAAACCCAAATGATGGAAAATTTAAAAATGAAATTTGTATAATAAAATCCAAAAATGAAATTTTTGGTAATCACAAATAAATGATTATTTAAGAGATTTTTAGATGAGAAAATATTTTTAATTTAGGCCCAAATGATGAAAAAATTAGATATATTTTCAATAAAATAAATAAATAATGATTAAATTTTTTTATGACAAAGTCTATTTAAGAAAACAAATGAGAGTTTTGAATACTTTTGATGTGAAAAAGTAGTTTTAAGAATTTTACTAGATTGATGGAGAATTTTAAAAGTTATTTTTAATATTAAATTTAAAACTATTAGAACTATAAATTTTTAAGATAATTTAAAATAAAATAGTAACCACTTTTAGAATGGGCATTATAGAAATGTTATAACTTTCTCTACATATAACTGAATTTTTGAATCTAATTTTGTTTAGAATGTGAGAATCTATTTTTTAAAGATCCTTAATGAAGCTTAAAAACTCTTTAAAAAATAAATTTATTAGGTAATCAATCACATGTTAATAAAAGATTAATGATAACTTTTTAATTTATAAGTAATTATAGATCTACGAATTTATATATTATAACATACAACAACTTGATTAGGGAGGTTAGGAAGCAAATGCACGTTTTCTTTATTAATATAAATTATAGTGACAGTTGTGTCATTTTCCTATGCCAATATTTAAATGTTTGACTACTTCTAATTTCCATTATTTCTAACTCCTTTTTTAGCCGGGTGAAAAATAGTTGTTTTCAACAAATTTTGGAAGTTGTTGTTTGATTGAATTTGAATATAGCAATTACATTTTCAAAGTTTTGAATTTGACTTCAAAAACTCTATATAATGAGTCATATTATTTGCCTCGTCAATTTTATCTCAAATATATATTTTTATTTTTAATATATTATGTAATTATTAGATAAATTTAAAAATAAAGTCTGTGTAATGAAATATTACTATTATTGTTAGGTCAATAAGGACAAAATGGTATATAATAGGATTTTCTTTCTTTTATTATTCGGAATTTTTTGTCGACAATAACGTGTATCAATCCTGTTATTGCCTGGAGATGGTTATTGGCCATACAATATATAATTGTGGTGTAAAACGAAATTGGCAAAAGAAGCTTTGAAAAAAAAAAAAAAATCTCAAATATTGCATCAGGGTGGAGACCGAGACGTTGCAACATTTTTCAGCAAAACACTGCCCATTGTTCCCTCCTCTGATCAGGTCTACTTTTGCTGCAATATTCAATCCTGATTAAAATTTTCTTTGCTTCCTTCTACACGATGGAAGTTACTTGTTTTTGTATTTTTTCCCTCTAGCTATGTTCAAATTACTTCTCTTTTTATTTTCAAAGTCAAAATTAGAAATTATTAAAAAGAAGAGCAAAAGAGTTCTATTAACCTAAAATTCACTTAGAAATCTATTTAATTAGTTGGTTGCTTTGTTTTTTAAGTTACTGTGTCAATTGTTAATACTTTTCCATTGTTGTAAGGGATCATTTTGTTGAGTTTTACAAGTTTTTACATTAATATAATTTTTTTTTTTAGAAAGAGCTGATCAATTCGTATTTACCTCATCAATTTTTTAATCAATTTGCGACCAAGTTAGCACCATCATAATTTTATTTTCAATCTTTTATATAAGTAAATGTTTCTATCCATTTTCTTGGCAAGAAATTTTTGAAAAGAGGAAAAGAACATTGAGTTGTCTAACACAACTTGTGGTATTATACATTTATTTTATGTGTTTCTTAATTATAATGATAGCTTTTGTTTTTTTCTTTTTTTTTTTCTAAGGTTTGAAGTGTTAAACTATTGTCATCCAGAAGAGCATGATCTCAATGATATTTCAATATTAATTTTTTAAAAGATTTATGAGACTTTTGTTATATTGAACTCTGAGAAGTTTGTATTTGATAATACATGTATTATTATCTTTTAAATTAATATATTCCCTTTTCTTCGTAAATAATTTTAAGAGTTCTTTTAAATTTTATCGTATTTAAATAAATAAGAAAAATGATAAAAAAAAAAAGATCTTTGAATAAAAATTCAATAATCATTTAGACCTTTTATATTTTATTACAATTAATGAAGTACTGGCTTTGTTTATTTTGCATGAATTAAACATTTAAATATCTATTTTTATTTAATTAAAATTTTAAATATCTATTTTCACCCCAATTGAGTTTACGATTAGACGGAAATGGGTGTTAATGATTAACTAATTTTTTTTAATGAGAACTCAATTGATGAAATTATAGATAATTTAAAACTTAATTAATTGTTATAAAATTATAGGACTTAGATGATTATTGAATTTTTGTTCAAAAATTTTTTCGACCTTTTGGCTAAATAAATACAAAATAAATATAGACTATCATAAATAAAAAAAAATAAAATTGAGCTTTTTTTGCAGTAATAAAGGTTGTTAAACTTAATAAAGTCGTTGAAAAAAAATTTTGCAATGACAAAAATAACGTTGTGTAGAAATATTTGCAATGGCTATAGCATTGTAACAACAAAAAATTTGTATATATAGAGTCTATATTTATACCTTTGTATAATTTTTTATTATGATTAAATAATTATAATATTATAATGAAAATAATTATTGGTGAATGCTCCCTTAATTGCCATCTTAAAATTAGGAAGGTTAGAAAGCAAATGCACATTTGTTTTATGGATTAATATAAACACAAAGACAGTCTAAGCTGCCCATATTCCATGCGCCAATTAAATTCTCTAAGCTTCTAAGCAAATTTTCACTTGGCAATTAAAATTTTGATTATTGCTATCTATTCCTTTTTTATACGTTTGGTTAACAGCCTTTTTCCACGAATTTGAAAACCTATGGTTTGAATTTGTATATAGCAATTACGTTGTAAAAGGCTATAGTTTAAGAAAATTCTCAATCTACATCGTACACGGTCTTTTACCCACAATGACATTTACCAAACCTGTTATCGTCTGGTCAAAAGTCATCAGCACTTGCCTCATATAATTTGAAATTTTGAAAATTCCTAAAGCCATTTTCTACAAAAACTTGCTATATATAGTAGTTGATAAGCATAGGGTTGTAAGGGAACTGTCAAAAGAAGCCTTTTGGGCAAGAAAGAAAATAAAACAATTGTCAAAAGAAGGAAGCAAATAGAGTATAGGAAAAAAGAGCAAAAAATGCGTGGTCATCTTTCACATGACACCCTGGTAGAAGTTCCTGCTGCTGTGATATGGGATATCTACCGTAGTCTCGAGCTCGGAAGACTCCTCAATGAACTGCTACAAGATGAAATCGGCACAGTTGAAGTTGTCCAAGGTGATGGGGGCGTTGGTACTATTTTAAAGATCACATTCGCTCCTGGTAATTATGCATGTAAATCTAAGATATATTTATATATATATGTATATGTTTTTCCAAATCATATTTATATGCATGCAGCACACTTCACCTAACAATTTTAATAATTGTGTGATCTATTGATAAAGTATTGAATTTTTAATTTTAATGATTTAGAAAAAAACACTTAACAATTGGAAAACTAACTTTCATTGAAATTAAGTCAAGCCAATTTCGGCCTCTATATTTTTTGTTGTTTGATTTACAATCGAAAATCTTCAGGTTTTTTTAGGACCATATATTATGCAATTGAATGCTATAATTGTTAATATCATGATATTTAAATTTCTTTTAGGAATTCCTGGACCTACTTATATGAAGGAAATCTTCACAAAAATTGACGATGAAATTCGCGTGAAAGAATCAGAAGTCATTGAAGGAGGGTACAAAGATTTTGGATTTGAGTATTGTGGATATCGCCTGCAAATCATTGAAAAAGATGCTAAATCATCTATTATCAGGTCCTCAATCGAGTATGAAATAGATGACAAGCTTCAAGAAATTGCTTCTCTGGTGACTACCAAGCCAATGGAAATTTTGGCTGTAGGGATTAGCAAATATCTCAGAGAAAAAACGAGTTCCTCTAATTAGGATATGTCCTATGCATATTGCTTCCAACTATACTACGTGTGTGTCGTACGTTTTTTCTTTCATTTAAGCAACAAAGTTTAGGGAAGAACATGAACGACTGCAAACTTTGATTTTGCAAACCATACATGTTTAACTATCCTCAATGAGTTATTTCAACAAAAAATAATAATAATAAGTGAGCATTTAGCTCATAGATAGGTGCACATGTATTTTCATGTTGGAAGTGTTAGGTTTAGATCTTTTGTCAAATATAATAAAAAAGCTATTCTTAGCTTATTAGTCTTGTCACACATATATACATATACAAACATATGTAAGTTAGAAAATTAGTTGTTTGATATTTATGTGAAATATATTGTATGGTTTGATCAATGAAATGTATCTTAAATAAAATTTATATTGAAATGAAAAATAAATTAATCAAAGTATTTTATCATAAAAATATAATGTGTTCAGCATCGATTCAAGTTAAAATAATTAATTGATAATAAATATAAAGCCACATTAAATCAAAGACAACCAATGCAAAATAATGCCACTCAATAGGAAATACAATTTTTTTAAGCCAAAGATATATTTTTTTAAAAAAAGTTCTACATACATCCATCCATATAACTATTGAATATTTTAATGTTTATCAACTTTTTATAACACTAATTTTTTAATTCACGTGTTGCTATAGGTGTTTTTGGTTTTTACTTTTTTTTGTTATTATTATTATTATTATTATTACTTTTCATCTTTTATTTTAAAATATAAAAAATAAATAGTAAAAAGCATCAACAAATGAAGCTTAATTTTATTATCATAAAATTATAGAAATGTTCCTAAAAGGGTCATTGGTTGACATTTCTTATGTCAGCTTATGACTCCTACGTGTGAACCATTTTTAAATGAAATAGTAACGCCATTAAATACAAGAAGGCAAGCGACAAAGTCAAGAAATTTTCCATTGGAGGGGTTGGGATAGACATAACATAGTACTAGAGGGTTAGCGCTATGCCGCGGGGCTGTATTACTTTTTTTTTTTTTTTTTGGTGCTGGAGTAACATGTTACTGTAATAACAATATATAATTGTTAATATACAGAAAAAATAAAATTAATATAGACTGTAGAAGGATTAAGGTTTATTGTTTTGCAATTAAGAGCTTTAGAATCAATGATTATAAAAATAAAAATATATATAGAACAACATTCATCCCCAAGTCCCCAAGTCTGAGTAACATAGCACCAAAGTAGCAAAATGAAAGGTGCAAAAACTTTTTTCTCCACATTCAAAGAAGTAAAATGAATATACATTTGGGAAGTTTTAGGAGAACACACCTCAATTCTGATACCACAGCCTCTTAAAAGGACTATGTTAGCAGTGTTCTTCCCTTTTGCTAACCTTTTTTCATTCAAAGGGTGAGAAACCAAAATCTTTGATATCTCCCTGGATAACTCATTAACTAAAGCTGTGTGTCTCGCTTCATCAGTATCATCTGAAGGCTTGGCTTCCAGAAGTAAGCAGTTGTCCTTCAACGGGTCAGTTCCTGATATATTTCCACTCAGTCTTGGTCCTTTAACAACAACACATCGGTGTTCTGTTGCATACATGTAAGAGATTGACTACAGGACTTAGTATTACATATTTTATAATAGAGCTTAAAGCTTCCAATCAATTCTTAACAGAGTTCACAAAGAACAAAACCTTCTCATGACCATCTAGCCTAAAAACTATAAGCATTGGTGCTAAGACATTTCAAGGTTCGAAATTGTCGATCAAAGTAAAGTCCATAACCAAAATGGCTATGTGAAAATAAAACCTAGTTGAGTAAGCTAAAAGTTTTTATATCCTGTAGAACCAAAGTGGAAGAATATAACTTCATAAATTGACAATTACAGCAATTAAAAACATCTGTACTTGACTCTTTACTTCATCATCAAGAAAAGATGGGAGCTTCATTCTATGCAGGGCAGCACAAAGTATAGGCCCATTTTCTTCAAAATGCCTGTCGGCTTTCCTACATCTAACTATGCCAGTTTTCTTATCCAAGGTAGTAAAATTTGACTGAAAAGAGATTATTGGAATGGCTAATCATGTTCAAAAACAAAATCATCATGGTGTTCTGAAGAAAATATACGGAACTATTACATATTAACTTGTTGGAAAAAAGAATAAGTAAAATCTTTAAGACGATCGCCTCCATCATGGATCAAGTCAGAAGCTAGATCATACCTGGTAAGAAGAAAGGAACTGTAAGTTTAATCATATAGAATCATCTCAGGCAACAATTATTAATCAATGTTTTATATTAATCTGAAAATAAAAATACAGCTTATGACCAAAAAATTTCTTCATTCATATCAAAACTAATGACCACATTAAACTTTAAGCTAACATGTTGAAATTCTTGAATCATAAATCAAATTATCTGTATTTGGATAGTATCAAGATATTTATCAACACGATGCTGCTTAATAAATGGTCCAATTATAGAAATAGTACCAGCAAATAATGTATTAAGAAGTGTAGGTGAATAATGAGGGGAAAAAGAAAGAAAAAATGAGAGCTAAAGCAGGGTGACACATCTTGAATGCAATATCTCCAGGTGACATTGCCAACCCAGCCGCCATGGAATGCACCTTGCCCTCGGTAATACACTCGTGGCATAGCCCAACAGCGAAAGATGAGCCGTGTCATTCCCACAAACCAAACCTACTTCCACAGGGTCCATGAGACCATTAACTCTGGCTGATGCTATCACATCCAAATTTGGAACATTGGCAGCCTGCAAAGGCGTCTTATTCCCAAACCTTGGTATCGATACATTCCCCAATTCGTCAATCAGTACAAATGCTACCATTCTCTTTGGCTCTGCGGGACTGTCCATACTTCTGTACATCTACCTTTAAGCCTTATTCTGTTTAAAGGCAGTGGCAGAAATCAACAAAAATGAAATTGACAAAATACCCTTATTTTAGTATGGTGAGTCAAGTAGCAAAGTCAGCAAAGCAGCCTGTTCCTAAAGCAAGCAAAGATGCTCCAATGCTTCAATAGAACTAAAAAACAATGTTTTTAAGCACACCAAAAAAAATAAAATAAAATAAAGTGACTGACTTGATCAAAGTGAAACCAGTTTGTCGTTTTTTTGAAGTCGGAAATTATCTGGATTAACTTATATAAAATGGGGCATAAATTTCAGTTAGATTATTGAAACAAAAAATAAAAATATATAGTAGCAATTCAATCAATTTGATTAAAAATATAAGCAAATATTTTGAACTCAAACTGTAACATCCTGCACCGAAGCATTAAATTTTTAATTTCCTATCTTCTTTTTTTTTCCTTTTTTTTTTTTGCAAATCCAAATTGGACCGCCAAATTTTATTAGTATCAAAATGCAGAATATCACCAACCCTAAATTCCGATAATCAACAGTGAACAAAACATTCAGAAATGCTAAAACACCAAAACTGTGCAAAATCATCAAATCAAACCATTTCAAAAGTTGATTTCAAAGGCATCCTGACTCCCGGGTTGTTTCTCTTATTCCAGCCATTAAGGATAAGCATCAGAATTCAGCCAGATGCAGTCTTTTTCAGCTGGAAAATGACAGCATTGATGGGAACAAAGACACCAACGCTGAGGGCTGTGAAAACACCAAGAGACATCTTGAGCTTCTGATGTTTCATCCTGTCCAAGTCGTGCAAATGCTTAGCATGAAGGTAATATGGTTCATCATGGCCATGCGCATGGCCTTTCCTCATCCTCTTCACTCCAGTGGAATGAAACCCTCCATCGGCTGACTTGGAGAGAAGCGATTGGGATGACGAAGTCAGAAGCATAGAAGCCGATCTCAGCCCACCGTTCAACGCCATGGCTTTTTTTTTTTTTTTTTTTTCACAAAGAACTCAACGGCTGCTGTTTTTTCTTGAAGAATTAAAAAAAAAATGTAGACAGTGAATTCATAAAATTAAAGCCGAACTATAAGATGGGTATATCTCCCATTATAAGATAAGAAAAAGAAAAATCAGAAAAAAAGTTAAAGAAAGGCATGCAAAAAAAAAAAAAAAAAAAAACAACAACAACGACCGATTAAAATGTGAATTAAAACAAAACCCAATAAGCAGAAAAAATAAAATAAAATAACAAATAAAAAAAGAGAGAATTTATTATTACCCGAATAAAATAAACTTCAAGTGTGATTAATGGAGAAAAGCTTTCTTGAGCTGAAAAGCATTGGGTAAATCAATTAAAATCCCAAAATCACGAAATCAAGAACTAATCAACGATTATGATAAAAAAAAAGTTCGGGGAAAACATTATCATACATACAGAGGTGAGTTGCCGGTGGTGGAAGAGCAAGGAGTGAGCGCTAGTGATCGGCAGCCCAAAGAGAAAGAGGGTGAGAGATAGAAAAAAGGGAGATGGCGGAGAAGGGGAATCGGGAAAGAGAAGCTTGAGGTTTTTCCTGGGCAAAGGTACTTTATAATCTTAATTTCATAACTAGAATCCTTTTAAACTTTATTCCAAAATAAAGGTATTTTAACTTATTTGACATCCAAGTGAGTATCTCCCTCCTCTCCAGCTCATCAACTTCATTCACTCCTTTCCTTTCTCCTTCTTCTTTGCAACTCTATTTATATCTTTTTCAAAATCTCTTTAGTTTTGTACAAAATCATTTTAAAATCTACTCACAGTAAATAAGATACAACTAGAGAAAGAAACCAATATTCTTGCATTTTGCTTCAAGAATTATCTGTCGCATATCGTAAGAAGCACTAAAATTTTAAAGTTTTCCCAATTTAACTAAACCAAAGTTCCCTTTCTTATGAGAGGTTAGCACCAGAGAAAGAGAGTTTGGTTTCTATGGGTGTTTTGTCTGTTTTGTGGAACTAGTTATCTTTAAAGAAAAATCATTTATTGTCTCTAAAGAAAATCAAGAACCGATCCAAATAGGCAATTCAAAAATGAATTAGCTATAAAAGCCCTTTGATATAAAAAAAAAAATACAAAGCTTTTAGAGTTGCGACTCTAGTTACCATAACATCGTTTACTTGTTTTGTTGGTTGAAAAAGATTAAAGCCTCCATCTAAATTATAAGTAATATTCTTGTACTCACTTTTTATGGTGTAAATCTTTGTAAATGTAAACTAGTGATATGTTTGAAACTATAATTGATTTATTATTTATTTGATGACATTTTGATATTGTGAGAATGAGTAAAAAAAATAGAGATTTTGGAAGAAAAAAAATACAAGCAGTTGCAAAGAACAACAAGAAGGAGCAAGATTAAGAAAGAAGATGCTGATATGGAACCCCATTGATCAAAATATATGAGGTGGAGCTGATATGGCATTAATGTAACTTAATGTGCCTTATTTAAAGAAATAAGTTTAAAATTACCATGGTTAGAGAATAAAAATTTTAAATTACTTCTTGACGGGAAAAACTTAAAGCTTTTGGATAGCTTGAACATTGATTTATTTCAATAAAAGCTTATAGAGAAGCTTTAGTTTTTTCTTCTCAAATTTATCCCCTAATTTAATTTCATTACATTGAATAAGTGTACAGGAAATGAAAATAAGGGGATAGCTACGTATGCATAGATATTCAACTATAATTAACTAAAAAGTAAAAAGTGGGTAAATTATAGATTTTTACCGTACCAATTGGTACAAAATATTATGATGGGGCTGATAATTTTATTTTTTATAGAATTATTATAAGGTTTTATGTTAAATTATAATACTTCTACTCTTCATTTTTGCTTGAATTAATCCGTTTTTTATTTAAATGTGTTAATTGTCCTAAATATAAGTAAAATAAAAGATTGAGAAAATAAAGTTGAAAATGCACTTGAAGGGGTAAATTCAATATGAAGTGGCTGAAGTAAAGAGCTAAATGTGGAGGCCAAATGGGATGCAAGATGCTAGCCAAAGATTTGAAGAAAACAAAGCATCAAATGACGTCAACATTGGATGTAATTGAAGACTGATTTTTAAGGCTATTTGCAATGATATTTGCCTTGAGTTCAAGGATAGTTTTGAGCTAAGTTGGAGCTGCATTTGAAATGTTAATTTCAAGTTTAAGTGGCTGATCTAATGAGTTAAATTTGGAAGTAAACATGGTGCAAAAGCTGGATGGAAATTCAAGCTAAACAAAGCATCCAATGGCGTCACTTGTGGGCTGTTTTTGGGGTTGATTCTTGCAAGACTTGAAGCTGTTAAATGAGCTAAATCGAAGCTAAAATTAAGACATATTAGATGACATTTAAATGTTCATTTTATACCAAGAAGAATCGGGTAAGGAAAGGAAGAGCAAAAGGAACAAAGTGCAAGTCAACAAGTGGGAATGCAATGAAAAATAAAAGTCAAACATAGTTGCTGGTTTGCATGGTCAAGAAACCATTTATGAGCTAAGAAAGGACCTAGGATAGGGTTGGAAAATATATCATTTTGACGAGACAAAAGGGAGGGCTGAACTTGTCATTGCTTGTAGTGGTTTTCTTCTTCCATTTTCCTATTTTAACGTCACTAGCAAGCAAGCAGCAAGCAGCCTTCTACTGACCTTGCTTTGAATTTTAAGGGATCATTTTAGCTTGTTTTCATGTATTTATTTTGAGCTTTACTTATGCTTTAAAAGGGGGACTTTTGGGAGGAGGCTTGTTTGGTTTTTATTTTCTTTCTTAGTTTAGGTTTCTCTCCCAAAGTTGTTGGCAGCACACTTGCTGGCCAAACAGATCTTTATTGAGACATCATTTTCTTCTTATTTCCAGTTTATTTTATAGCAATTTTATTGCCTTTTAAGTTCTTCTTTAGATTGTTTAATTTCCATTCCTTGCAAACATTCAAGAAGACTTGCAAAAGAAGGATTCTAAGAAAAAGAGGATTCTTAATAGGTAAGTTTGACTTGCAAGAGAAGAATTCCAAAAGGGAAAGGGATTCTTAATAGGTAAGTTTGACTTACAGGAGAAGAATTCTAAGAAGAGAGGGATTCTTAATGGGCAAGTTTGTATGGTTATAAATAGGTGAAGTCTCTACAGGGTTAGGTATGAGAAAAAAATGTAAGAGAGTTGTAGGGTTTTGTGGGATAGACACCTCATAGGAGTATTGGGGCTCTACGTCTTATGGGTGTGTATGTTTGTTTGTGGGTGGACTAGAGGAGATTGAGAGGGTCCACATAGGTATGATGTATGGGAACATATGGGTATGTGTTTGGTTGTGTTGAAAATGTGCACAAGAGTTTGAGTTTGTGTTTGTTTGGATAGAGAATACTTCATAGGACTAGAGGAGATTGAAAGTGTCTTATGAGTATTGATTGTTAAGTGGGGTTGATGATATGATGTATGTTTATAATTCTCTACAACTAGTGGATCTTGTTTCTCATCCATGGATGTAGGTCAGTTGGACCGAACCACATTAAATTGTTGTCTCTTGTGTGTTTAATTTATTGTTTGATTTCGCTTCCGCTGGTGTGATTGGATTGGAGGCTTTTAGCCCAACAAATGGTATCAGAGCTGTAGTGTTCCCAACAAATGGTATCAGAGCTATGGTGTTCCCCAACACATTGAAACTTTTTTGTATTTTCTTGTTATATGTCAAATTCGGTTTACATTCGATGCTGCTAGTTTTTGTTTCTAGATTTTAGTTCTATGTATTATTTATTTTTCAGTAATCCTTGCATGAAATTGGAGCTCTTTGAATCTTGGAAATGATAACTTCGGATGCTAATGTGATAGCTATCATAACGTATAGGTCTGAAGACTCAATCACTAAACATAAAAATTTAAAAATTATGAAAAAATGTAAAAAGTCACCACCAATCTTTTTTAGGGTATGATTGGCCCCTAAAAATTTTATCTTTTAATAAAATATGTTTAAAACTTTATTAAAAAGATAATTTTGGTTTACAAAAATAGAATTAAGTTCGAAAGTTAGTTACACATAAAGAAGAATTAGTACCTCCACAGGGCCCATAAAATTGGTATCGATTAATTATGTGTTATTTGTAATTTTAGACAAAAATGATTTTTTATATGAAATTTAATTATAATTCCCCTTTGTTTGTAAGAAATAAAACTAGCTCTAAAAAATCTTTATTTAAAAATATTATGAAAATTTTCAAATTAAAGAAATACTTTCAAAATCTCAGACATAAAGACAGAATTCAAAAATAATCTCTCCATTTAAAATTTATCATAACATTCCTTCTAAAAATAATAAAATAACACTCTTGGTAAATGATAATTATTGGTGACTCTCTAACATGTAGGTAGAGTACCAACAATTATATTTCATAGAATATTATTTTAATTTTATTTGTTCAAACTTTTTAAAAAAATTTAAGAAAACTTTTTATGTAACAAAACAAAAAATAATAAAATTAATATTTAACATTCATAACTAGAGCTAACATATATATAGATATATGCATATAAATGAAGGCATTAATTTAAAAAATGAAACATATATAAATTATGATCAAATGCGAATTTAAGAATTAGATTTTCAAACATAAAGAGACCACTTGGGCTATCTAACATCTAGATAGAGTTTGAGTGCAACTTTTTATATTTAAAATTCTGTTCTATTATTATTGTTATTTATTATTTTTATAATTGTTGTTTTAATAAAACCAATTTATATTTTGAGCCCCGAAAATGTATGAAAATTTTAATGAAATAAAATTTCTTAAATACCTCAATATTTAGGCAACATTTAGGAACAAATTACTTTGTGAAAGGTTTTCACACAAATCCTTAGAAATTTAAAACAAGCTCATTTTTATAGTTTTTTTCTAAAAGATGAATTGTTATATTCTTACATACTTATATATATATATATATATATATTTCTTTTTGTTTTGCGTAGAATTTATTATTATTGTTGCTATTATTATTACTATGCATAAATTTAAAGTGCATGAAAAATAAAAATAAAATATACCAAACGTAGACTTAAGCATGAAACATAAACAAGCATGAGAATCCAAACAATAAAGAAATCAACAATACATAAAATTAAACTTACGATTAAATTTAAACAACCTAAAATAAAATATAAGTATGATTAAGATTAACACTCATGAAAATAAACTTTGTTGGAAACAAACTTTAAGCTTTATAAATTTTATAAAATTATATTTATCTCAAGATTCTAAGTGAAGAAAATTTCTACATTACTATTTTATTTTTATTATTATACTCAAGAAATAAATAAGATCCATCTATGCCACCATCATGGTCCCACTTCATGGTTTTCCATGGATGTTCTTTTTTATCAAAAGCCAACCATCCTTTCATTACCATCACATGTGAAATGCAATTGAAAGCAAGGTAAATGTAATAAAGGCCCACGTCATGCTCTTCATGCATATTCATCTCCTTTTATGTCAAAATGGTGCACATGACCCACATGCCAGGAATCCCCACTTAAAACAAAAACCATGAAAGGAAAAGAAACCAATGTATTTTGAACAAGAAACCAATATATTTTGAACAAGAAAAGTGAAGCTTTGAGCTTCCACAATCCTTCATTACAGTAGCCATGAAACAACAAGTTTGGGATGGGATCCCATGCGGGGACAAGATAAAAGAGAACGCAAAACTCATAACAGACCAGGAAAATGTGCAAGTTTAAAAAAAAAAGCAACACTTATAACTACAGGACCTTAAACAAAAAAACTAAACCAACATATTGGGTAGCTAGCTTTCATACAAAAATAAAAGAGGGTTAGAGAAACCATTGCAAACCTACCCTCAACCGGCTGCTTTTCTTTTCCTTTCACGTTTTTGGTTCACTTTCCCTTCTATTCTGCATAAGCTTCCCGTTTTAACTCTCTTCCTTTCTCTTTTCTGTTGCTCCTCTCTGTAACCGCTTTTTTTTTTGGCTCCAAAGCTTCCTCTTTTTTCTTTTTTTCAAAACCATCCCCTTTTAAAACCGCCTACCCCTCTTGTTCCCCAAGCTTCTTGTTGTCTTCATTCTCTTGCTCATTGCCAGCCACTATTCTGTCCTCCTTTCTGCAGGTTGGTAGTGCCAAAAATTTCAACTTGTCTCCAGCTGAAATTGTCTCCTTTGTTTGTTTTTCATGCCATCCTCAAGTGGCATTTTTGGACCTTCCTTTTATTGTTACTTTTTGGTTATTGCCATTTAAGCCTCCCCTTTTGCTCGGCAAACATCTCTTTTGTTTCAAAAAAAAAAAAAAAGAAAACTTTGTTTCTTGGTGAATGTAGGCCCTTGGATCAAGTAACATCCAAGGGCTAAAGTTTTTTCCTTTCTTTCTTTTCAAGAAACAAGCTTTAACCATTGGATCAATATTCAAAGAAAATCTAATGGTCCACATTATTCATTGCAAAGGTTGGATTTTTATTGCCTCTAGACCCATGAAAAAATCATTTTATCCCTAGTACCAAGTTTGCAGTATTTCGGTAATTTTCTTATAAATCAATATTCTCATGCTCATTTTTGTGATTTTAAAAACACTAAAAATTATAAAATATTATAAAATTGAGATCTGAAAAATTTTATAAAAATCCAAACTCGAGAAAGTCAAATTATGAAAATACCCTTATAGGGGTATTTTAGTAATTTTATACTTTTCGGGGTACTACTATAATTTCAAATGCACCAAAAATCATGAAATATTATGAAATTGATATCTGAAAAGTTTCATGAAAATCCGAACTCGAGAAGGCTAAATTACAAAAATACCCTATAAAATGCATTTTGGTAATTTTGTACTTCTTCAATGCAATAAAAATTTTTAGTATTTTAAAAATCTCTAAATTTAATTTTAAATCACATTAATTCCAATTAAGTTATGAATTTTGAGAATTAACCTAGGCTTTATCCATTTTGACTAAGTTTTTATAAAATTTTAACTTTGTTTAACCGGATTTGACTAAAGTTGACTTTGAGTTCTAAATTGGCAAATTTGTGGCCTCTTTATGGGTTGTAAACGGTCCTCCCAAATGGACTCAGTCCATGTTTACAAATCAACCTCAGGTTAATCATGTTAAAAAATATTCCGGACAAAATTTGGAGTCTACAATAGTTATATCATAAGGCTCTAAAAGCTTGATCTTTGTATGCTATAATTTATGGTTCTTTGTGTTTATGCTACTTAGTTTTCTACCCATATTTTTTTTTATTTCGGTTCTATACATTTATTTTCTATTTATTTACTGTTTTTATGTTGTATTATTGTTCTTATTTCATGCTTAAAAGTTTCTTACATGTTTGACGCAATGTTTAATTACAAATGTTTCAATTCATGCCATTTTCTTTCATTTCCATGTTTGATTTTCAATTTAATTTTTTAGCATGTTTCATTTCGTTTTTCCCAAGGTCTCCTACACATGTTTTCTTCATTTTTTAGTCCATTTTGATATTGAGTCTTTGATTTCTTGTTATCTTGTTGCTATTTTAAGATTTAATGCATTTAGTTCATTAGATCCATAGTTTAGGCTATGTTTTATGTTCCAATTTGTGTTTTTTTTTTTTTAAGCATTTCTGATCAATTTTAGGCAAAGCTTTCCTATATCTTTTTGGCTTCTTTTCATGTCTATTTAAGCTAGTAAAACAGTTTTTACAAATTCATTGCATTTTCCTAGCATCTTAGTTCATAGGTCTTAGTTTTCATGCATTCTAGTACTTCGGTTTGCATAAATTTTTATTTCCATTGGTGTTTGGTTTTTGCTTAAGGTTTCTATAGGTTTTTGGTACCATTTTAGGTCTAGATTAACCAAGTAAAACATTTTTTATTTTTATTTACATTTAATGCATGTTTAGGTGGTAATTAGTCACATAGGTCATGTAGGAATTTTGGTTAGTTCACTTGCAAGTTTTATTTTATGTTTTTATTTTAGCTTTTTGCCCTTAAATTATTGAGCTTTTATGTTTAAATTCTTGTTTAAGTGTGTTTTAATTATTTTTCATGCCTTAGTTAATTTTTGCTTAATTGTTTAATTTTCTATTTTTAGCAACTTTTCATTTTTTGTAATTTCTATATTTAGTAAGTTTTAGTTCTTAAGTAGTTACTTTTTTCATAATTTTTAGTAATTAGATTTTAAAATTTAGTAAGGTTTAATTTTCATATAAGTTATTTAATAAAAAAAATATTTTCAATTTGACCAAATATATTCGAAGTATCAAAATTAGTACTTATTCATAGGTTTAAAATTTTCAATCCCTAAAAAGACAATAATCTGAAATATTTTCGATTTTTATTATTTTTGTGATACTCTATGGGTAGCAACAGGGCCATGCAATCATTTATTTTTTATGGAGGGTAAAATCAAAATTAACCTTTTTTGGTTGACAAAATTACCAAAAGCCTAGGGGGAGAAGGCTTCAACGACCCCTTTCGCCCCTGCATTTCAAACACATTTTTCATCAAACAGTACTGTTAAGGAAGATAGACATTGTCCTTCGTCGACATATATTGGTTTATTGAAGAGGACATATTGTATGTTAAAAAATTCATTGTTTAATAATTATGCGAGACGTATGATTTGAATAAATGAAATGTAATTTGAAATTATAAAATTTATATCGAAATAGAAGAATTTAATTGAATTAGTTTATAAAAATATTTTTCAAAAAATAACATTCAATAGATATGAATTTTAAATTTTAACAATTATAATTATTTCTCTTATCTATCATCATAAAAATTGGATACATATAAATGTTTCCCTAAATCTTAATTAAGCATGTAAAGTCAAATATATCATACACGTTTCCCCAAGATTACATGCATATGTATATAATGAAAATCATATTCTTGATTTTTTTTTTCTTTTTTTATACAAAATCAGATTGAATCAAATTCGAATTTAAAAGAATTTTATGAATTTTTTTAAATTTACATCAGTTTTATCGATTGTAATACGCGTACACACTTGACAATTGAAAATTTGAAAATGTAGCTTTGAATTGGAATTAAGTTAATTTGAGCCTATGCACATAATGAAGTATATCTTTTAATTTTCAATTTAGGTGTTCGAATATGAAAAATAATTTCAAGAGCTGAAAATTGAAGTTTGAAAGATTTGATTAAAAAGCCTTTTTTTTTTTTTTGCTGAAATAAACTTTTGGAAGTTATAAATATATGATATTTTCTCATGTTTGAATGATATCATGAAATATATTTTTTGTTATTTGGTTTACAATATGAAATGTTTAAAATTTTTTTGCCTTTGTCATAGTCGAAAATTCCCATGTCATACATGTCATAAAATTGAAAACTTTAACATTTGACTTTGCACTGGTGATTTTTGCTCCAGTTAAGCAACGATGCTCACATTTATTAATTTAATATAATAAATTAATTTGTATTATATAATAAATTAATAAATAAATTGCATTTATTATTATATTATGATTTATTACATATAATTTTTATTTAATATACTTAATGGTTATTTCTCTTTTTACTATAACTCATCTCATCATTATTGTTATTTTTGCATTTAAACATATATCTTCATCACTAATTTTAATGTCACAATTATAATAATTAATTTTACTTTTACAATAATTTTCAATCTCACCACACATTCAAATAGACTTTTAATTTGAACCAAATTAATTGTATGCAATTGAAATTTGAAAACTATAATTGCGTTTTTTCCCCAAAGTCAATGACTGAATCAATATATTAATATCATGATCTTTAAATCCTTTTAGGAAATCCTAGACCTAGTTAGATAAAGGAAATCGCGAAAAAATTGATGATGAAATATATGTGAAGGAATCAGAAATGATTGAAGGAGGATAAAAAGATGCTGGATTTGAGCATTGTCGATTTCGCTAGCGAATCATTGAGAAAGATGTTGAACCATCAATTGTTAGGTGTTGGTAGACTATGAAATAGATGACAAGCTTGAAGAAATTGCTTCTGATCAAGTGACTACCTAGCCATTGGAAACATTGATTGGCGCAAGTTATTGAAAAATATCTTAAATATTCGTGGATGGAAAAGATTAATAAAGAAGACAAAATGACAAGAACATAAAAGGATATGTGGTTCATTATTTGATTCAATTAGAGAAATTTCGAGAAAAATCAATAGATAATTCCAATATTCTCTCTCAAGTTGGCAAAAGAAAAATTAATTTGAAGTGGTAAAAAATTGCCTAAGTTGAGAGCCAATGGATCTTGATAGGAATGATCATAAAAAATTGTTAAATTCCACCAATTTTGATTTGATTTGAGGGAGATGTACTGAATTTTTGGAGTGATCTTTCAAAATAAATAAATAAATAAATATATAATATTAGCTGGTTTGACTTAGATAATAGATAGTTGGCTGGTTGAATAAAGGTTGAGAAATTAAAACTGCCAGATAAAAAGATAAAAATAAATCCATTTACAAATGTTGAGAAACGCAATATAGATGACAATAAAAAGGGGTTCATTGAAAATTCTAAAATATAAATTAAAGATAATGACAATTGGGATCAAACCCGCATGTGAAACTTAAAGAAGAACATTTTTGGATGAAAAAAGAATAATAGAGAGGACAAGAGCACTATGAGAGAACCTCTATTTATATAAGTGGTGTAGATAATCGATGAAAAACAATAGTGAGAGATGTTAGGGATTACGATTTATTGTTACATATGTCAATGGATCTGATTAAGCTGAGCTTATATCAGACTTAGACATGATATTAATTGATCATGTACTAGCAATGAATATGATAAAATGACCTATTATAGGCATATGAAATTACATGAACTAAGATGCCACCAAAGAATATTCATGCAAAATACATGACTAATTTAGTCGACTTGATGGTTCATGCTTAAGAACAAGAATAAGATGCCACCAAAGAATATCTATGCATAAAAATTTCCTGAAAATTAGAGCCTTGCCGTCTTTTGTGAGTAGACTTGATAAAATTAGGAAAAGTATAACATAGAAAACATAGAGGTAAGCATCTGTGTTTCAAAACACTCATTTTGTCTGGTTTATCCTAAATATAATTTTTCTTATTTTTATAATATTATTATTTTTTAATTATTTTCTTCCCTTTTCTTTTAGTTTTTTCTAGCAAAAAAATTTATCATGTATTAAATGCATATGTACCATCCCACCTAAAAGTCCAAAAGTTTGGCCATTGACTATCAGTCACCTAACACCAACCTAACTTAGCAACATAAAATTTGATGACCAATTCACTGACCAAATCTCCAATTTTTCTTAAAAAAATCTTAGAAAATTTGAAATTTTAATTTCAAAAGCTCGATAAATAGAGTATTCCCTACAAATAAAAATCCAGAGAGAACCCACAAAGAATCAAAAAAAAAAAAAAAACAAAACAAAAAGGAGAACTAAATTTACCCTTTTAATTTAGCCTTAATTTATTTTGACAATAATTTGACTAGTGTTATTGGTAAAACTTAAAAAATCATAAAATATTTATAAACTATGATGTTATATAAAATACTCATAAAAAAATTATTTTTGTAGGAAGTATCAGTTATATCATTAAATCTAATGTTATAATAAAAATATGGATATAATAATTTTTTTATAAAAATAAAATTTTTTTAACTTTCTTTTCCTTAGCTTTTCCTCCAAATTGGGATATTAAAAAGGTGAGGAATACAAAAAAAACAAAAAATTATTTGAAATTTTCACCTTTCCTTTTTTAATTAACAATTTATCCAAACAAAAGAATGATTTTTCTGTTTCCTTTCCTTTCCTTCCCCTTTGCTCAATCTAAACATAGTGTTAGCAACAGAATTACCAACAAAATTGCTAATGGAAGAAACAAAAAGTTCTTCAAAAATCATTTTTTAAATTAGAAAAGAACTTTAAGTGAATTAGTGATGAAAACTTTGCCGCTAATTTTGTCAATAATAAAAAAGAAAATTTTTCAAAAATAATTTTATTTTTCATAAAATATAATATGGTTTAAGTGAATTAGTGATGAAATTTTTGTTATTAATTTTGTCTCAAATAAAAAATAAAATTTTCCGAAAAAATTATTTTTCTTTAAGAAAAATACTTTAAGAGAATAAGTGATCGAATTTCCATCGTTAGTTTTCCCATCATTCTCAGAATTTTAGTCTGTCTAAATTAGCGACAGCAATAGAGATGAAAATTAGTTTCCGTCAGTAATTTGGTATTTTTAGCAATCAAAATCCATTGCTAAAAAAATACTGTTTTACTTAAATCTGTCATTATTCCATTGAAAATCCGTCACTATTGATAACTTTTAGCAACAAAAAATTTTTGTCGATATTTTTCCGTTGCCATTGACATGTTTTGTTGTGACATAAGATTGACTTTCATCGCTGGCACTGTCTTCGAAATATCTGTCATTTTTCTACATTTTTTTTCATGTTTCTTTTCTTCTTTGTCATATCATTTTTTATATTTACTTTTTAATTTGATACAGATAGAATATTCTGTTATATAGTTTATTTAGTTTAGCTATATTATTATTATTATTTAAATTGTGGTTATTAGTAAATAGTTAGGATAAGTAAATAGGATTATTTTGAATTTACTATTATTTTTAAATGATAGTTATTTAGGAAACTAGGTAACATTAGTCTATAAATTTATTTTAAAATTAAGTGTTTATATGTGACGAATTATTAATAAAAATCAGAGTTTGAATTTACCCTAAAGAGTTCTTTTCTTTTTCTTTTTCTTTTGGTACGTATCATATTCTATGAAATATTTTACATGTTTCTTACTTGCCACATCATTTTTTTAATTTTTATTTTGATATAAAGAAAATGCTCTATTCTTGTTAATTTTGTAAACGTACCAACATAAAAATTTAAAAAAAAAATTGTAAATATAAGTTATGGGAAGGATACAGTGAATTTGGCGTCGAAATTCAGCTTTAAAGCATCATTACATACGGATGCCATCATTTGTTACCAGCCATTTAAAAAATAAAAGACAGATTACAAAAACTTCTAAAATTTTTAGTTTTTTACAAAATAAATTTTTGTCAGTTTTTTATTTTTTAATATTTTTATTTATTAATTTATTACTGTTAATTGTTAAAAAGGAATTTTTTTTTAATTAAATTTATCCTAAAATCATCCTAAATCAAAATGTAATAGTAAAGTTCAGTACAGTTATTCTAATTTTGTTTGTTAGCTTCACGTGCTGCTGCTTTTTGGTCCCTGTGGTTAGCCAGAAATGAAAATGTTTTTGAGAATGAAGAGTGGAATGTGGATGAACTGCTTTTCTTAGTGAAACTCAGTTCAATGTTATGGATTAAGGCTATGAAGGAAAATAATATCTTCAGACTCCATGTGGAGGGGTTGAGCCAATCCCTTGCACACCCTCTAGTTCAAGAAAAACTATAAGGCCCCTCTTTCTGCTCCCTCGTATTTTTGGGTATCTTGTTGATGGCTCGGCAAAAGGAAAACTTGGACCTGCTCGATGTTAAAGATAATCTAATTGCAGTTTTGTCACTCTTTTTTTGGTTCTTGGGGGTGTAAGGATTCAAATGTAGCAGAGTTATTTGCCATTAAATATGGCTTGGGGGTTTTTGAGAAATCTTGTAAGATAGGTAGTCTAGAACTTATCATTGAATCCAACTCTGAGGTGGCTTTCAGTTGGTGTAAGAACGAGACAAATCAAACCCATATATTATGAAAAAGTCAGCAATTACAATATATAAAAGCCTGGTTCAAAAAGATCAGCAAAACAAAGCCTCAATAAGCCAACAACAGCTCAAACCAAATCTTCCTCTAAAAATCAAAATAGCTTACAACCAAACAAAAAAGAAACCAGCTCAATCCACCCCACTTAGCTAAAGAGTTAGCAAAACGTTAGCTTTTCTAAACATATGAACAAAATCAATCACTCCAATCTTCTTACTAAGCTTATCAATCTCATTCGTAGTGTCCCATTTCTTCCAAAGTCTGAATTCAAACTTTATAAACCCAAGATAATGCTATCATTGAGTGAGAATCAGCAAAACAAAGAACACTTTTTAAACCAAGAAGACTTTGAAAAACCTCCAGCACCATTATAATTACCTAGATATCAGCAATATTAACATCTAGTAAGCCAAGCAATCCAAAAAATACATTCCCAAAACTCAACTAGAATAATCCCTTAATTCCCCAACACATATTGCCTTACCTTGTTTTCCTTTAACTCAAAACCAACCTTAAACTCAAACCTATTAAAAGGACATGTCATGAGAACATATATAACACTTTTGACTTCACTGAAGATAAAAAAAAAAAAAGGATAGTATTGAGGAACATTGCAAAATCATTCCCTCTATTGCAACTTTTCTTGACACGCCTAGAAAACAGCATAGCAAATTGATATTCTCCATAAGCCTCATTATGCAACCTCCCAACATCCCAATATCCATTTCGCGAGATAGCACTCAAATTGATCTAGATGTTGATCCAGAAAACAGGGGTCGCAGCAAACTTCAAGAAGAAATTAAATACAATTGCCTTATAAGCTTATCATTTTCCATCATCCAAACCAAAGTTCACTTCCATCCCAAGATCACCATGAAAATTCTTTTCCACTCAATCTGTTGTCTGCAAAATTGGCTAACTCAATCTCCTATCAAATTTATTACAATTATTGAAATGAAACATCACCACCTAGAGCAAACCTAAATTTGCTTTACAGCCTCAAATTCCAAAAATCCACCCCATAACATCAATTAATTATCAACCAAATCTCATGAAACCAAACATTTATCACAAAGTAATAAAATATATATAAGATCCATTTCCTTAATAAAAGCAAATCAATCATAGACCTCATATAGTTATAATTGATCACACCTGAGCTCTTATTAAATGAATCATTTTTCCCTATTGATAAAAAGACTTTCGATCTCCCGCTAGCTAGAATTAAAACCCAATTACCATTATCCTCTTATATCCTCTCAATTCTCCTATTATCACATTAACCCAGTTTAGTCTTCTGGATAAATATGAATTTTCTATCCCAACTTAACTTAGTGCTTAGAGCTTTAAGATCTTGAGATTGATTTTTCTTTTAAAATTTTGAAAGATTGTTCTCTGTTAATAATAGAAAAGAAGAGTAAATCCTTTCTAATTGAATTTTTAGAGGATTATACTTAATTAAATAGTTTTTGTTTTTTATCTGAGGTGGAGTCCACGTGTACATACTACTTCAATTTAGGAATTATGTTTAAAACAACTCTAATTTAGTAAATTAGGTTAATGAGTGCCTTGGTTGAGGAAAAAACTCTTTGGTCTAATGTGTTTAGGGAATCAAGTGAGATGGAAAATGCCTTGGTAGTAGACAGGAAAGAAGTTTTTATGGCCTGGTGGTAGTTGATATTCTGTTTAATGAGCATTGTTTATGCTTCTTTGCTACAGTTGCTATTCAATATCCTTGATATTTGAGTTTTACTTACGTTGTATTACATATGTTTTATTTGGATTTTGGTGCGGAATATTGTAGTGAAAACCTGTTTACTGTTGTGAGTGTTGTCTCACTTCTATCATTAATGAAATTTGATTTAATTAGAAAAAAAATAAATCAAAAATCAAAGTTTAAGTTCAAAATTCAATCAAATTAAAATAGAATAATAAAATTCAATATTGAAGTAAAGTATACTAACAAATATGCGCTCAATCCAAAAAAGATTGGATAAAAATTACACTTCTTGGAAAATGACAATATATAATGAGACATAGAGAAGTTGGTCTATCCAGTCCGGCTCTCATCCAGAAAGGATCTATTCCTTGGAAGCGTAATAGATTTCCATCTAGAAAATTTCAAATTGAAGGAGATTGAGAACGGCAACGAAACCAATTGTTTTATTGTTGCCTTTTAGAATACTACTAGATTATTATATTATATTATATGTATTAGTAATTGTTATGTCCTCATCGCTGTTCGACATTTGAAAGTCACAAGGCTATACAAAAAAGACCCGGAAAGAGGAAGGGATCAAAATTCACAAGTCATAAGAAAATAATCAGAGAGTTAAACACTAAAAAAAAAACATGCATGGCCATCTGTCGCAGGATACTCCGGTTGATGCTACAGCTGCTGTCGTGTGGGATGTATACGGTGGTCTGCAGCTCGGAAGGCTCGTCAATAAGTTACTACCGGACGTTCTTGGAACGGTGGAAGTCATAGAAGGTGATGGAGAAGTAGGAACCGTTGTCAAACTTACATATCCACCAGGTACTACCAATATATAGATGTAATAGAATTATAGATTTTTTATTTTATTTTATATAAATACTGATTAACCTTTGAACTATATAACGGGGAGTAACCTATGTTTTTTCTTTTGGTACAAAGTAACTTATGATTTTTTTTTAATATTTGATACTAGAATTAGAATTTGATTATTAAAATTAAAAATTTAGTATTTTATCGTCAGATCACATAACCGTTTGTAGATACCTATGCATTTTGCTAATCCTTGATTAGATTTTGACATAACTGATATTTTCCCAATAAAATCCTTGTAGGAAGTCCTGGAATTGGTTATATGATAGAAAGGTTCACGAAGGTTGACGATGAAAATCGAGTTAAAGAAACTGAAGTCATTGAAGGAGGATACAAAGCTCTTGGATTTGATCTTTTCCGTGTTCGCTTGGAAATCATAGAGAAAGAATCAGAATCATCTATCATCAGGTCATCGATAGAGTATGAAGTAGATGACAAGCTTGCAGAAGTTGCTTCCCATGTGAGTATTAAGCCACTGGAAATAATGGCAGAAACTGTTCGGAAACATCTCATTGAAAAGAAAACGACCCACTAGGACTCTTTTTCCAATTCCAACTACATTTTCTTTGTTTAATTGCTAAATTCTCATGTAAAACTTTTCAACTAGAACAAACAAGGAATTGATATGGAGTCCTGAATTTATCCTTGTTAATAATGAATATATATATATATATATGGTGCAAGATATGATGTTTTATAAACAGGACGTGCTTCACAGTAAGATCAATTGAATTTATGGCTATAACTATTTTTTGTTGGTTGGTTTCAATTGGCTAAATTTCTTCATTTAAATGTTGTTTTAAATTGAAATCTTTTATCATATTAAAACTAAATCTGCACATAACAATTCATATATTCATATCATAGAAAATATTAATAATTTATATATTTATATAATATTTTACATAAATATTGTATCACAATTCGTATTAATATAAAAAACATAAAATATATTTTTATTTTATGAAATTTATATATAATTTTACTAAAATTTTAATTTATGTTACTTTCATATATTTTTTATATTATTTTTGTATTGCTCCATCGTTTTATATTTTAAATTGCAAATCTAACAAAATCAAGTGAGCTGAGATGTTACCATCTGCCTGTTGCCCTTGTATTCATACGGCTTCACAAAAATCTTGTACTAACATATCGTTGATTGTATCTCAAAATTGTTGTACCAACATTTATTAACATAGAGTTTGTCTATGACTGAAACTATATCTTACCACATAGAGAAATAATTTTCCTTGAAATTTCATTTTTTAAAAAAATTGTCATCTTAAATTATTCGGAAAATGACAATAATGATGGGAGTTGGAGTGTTGGACCATCCAATTTGGCTTTTGGTAAAAACATCTCTTCTTACCAAACAAATAGATTCCATCTGAGGGACTTACAAACTGAATGGCCGGTACGACAGAATTTACATAAAATTTTTCGGATCTTTTCTAGGGATATGCTTTGATAACATAATTATTGATCGGATAATGAATTATTCAAAATATCGAATCGTGGGATTAATAGTTAAGTAATTTGATCAATTATCGGATAAGTAAAAAATATTTAAAAAATAATTAATTATAAGATAAATAATAAAATTTTATTATAAATTCAATCAAAGCAACTTCTGCAAGCTTGTCATGAATCTACTTCATACTCTATCGATGATTTGACGATGTATGATTCCAAATTTTTTTTTCGAGATTTTCAAGCGAATACGAAAATGATCAAGTCCAAGAGCTCTATATTAGGAGTGTAAATTATACATTAATATTCGTAAATTATTCGTATTCGATTCGAATAAGATTTTAATTCAGCTCGATTATTATCAAGTCGAGTTCGAGTTCGAGCTCAAATAGTTCAACTCATTGATCGAGCTGAATTTAAATATTTTTATATCCGACTTGAGTAACTCGTAAACCTAATCGAGCTTTTATATTTAAATATATTTTTATTATTTTAATAAATAAAATATTTCAAACTCGAGTTCAAGTTCAAGTTTAAGCACAAATAATCAAACTTTTGTCAAATATAAGAATTGAGTTTGTTTTTACATATTAATCGAACTTAATCGAGCAAACTCAAATAGCTCAATTTTTATCTTAAGTCGAGCTCGAGTTTAAAAAATAAAATTCGATCGAATTCGAGTCGAGTTTCGAATCTTGAATTTCAAATCGAGCTCAAGCTTAATATTGTATCAATTCGAGCTCGAACTAAAAAAATAAAACTTGATCGAATTCAAACCGAATTTCAAACCTCGAATTTCAAATCAAACTCAAGTTTAATATTATATCAACATGAACTCGATCGGTTACACTCCTACTCTCTACCATCCTTCAATGACTTGAGTTTCTTTTTTAACTCGATTTTCAGCATCAAACTTTGTGGTATTATATGGCATGGTATATACAAAATAATTACACTAAACATTATCTTGGGATTATAGAGAGTTTCTTTACCTGTTTTTAACTTGCGGCCCAAAACGTTTAATAATAGCTATTTCAAAACTAAACATTATCATATGATTGTATCGTTATTTTTTTTTTTTTCCGTTATCCAAAGGGATAAGGGAATAAAAACGATGAGGTTGGAACTACCTTACATGACTTATTAAGCTTTCTTAAATAGGTAAAGATGCTTAAGATTTTTATTGTAATGTTAATTATGAAACGAATTTGTTAATGGGACGCACACGTGGAAACAATGAAGACAAGATGCTAATACCATTTCTTTATCCTCTTGCCTTTTGACTTTGTTCTTTCTTTTTCTAAGCAACAGACGTTGGCTATAAATCCTTCAATTCAGCTTCAATTAAACCACCATTTATCATCATTAAGTTCCTGGCGCATTTACTTCTACGCCCATATATCTATCCTACAATTTTTGATAAAAAATTGTTTTTCTTCAACTTAAGTTTTCTAACATACTCTCAATCACTCCATTGTTAAGTATAAATCTATTTGAAGAACTTGCATTTTTGGTTATGTATGTACCGTTAACACCCTAAGAATCTACGCCTAGCATTTTCATAGGTGAGTTGTCATGATGACTGATTTCAAATTGCAATAGAAAATTAACTAATTCCTTTCATTACACGGGTAGGAAATTCTGTTACGAGATTTCAAGACTGATTTCAGCAACAATCTATTGCCTTCCCTAGTTAAAAAAAGTAACTTCTGAATGAAAAAAAAAAATGACAGTTATCTCAAAGTTATTCAAGGGAACAAAATAGAAAAAGAAGCTTCGAGCCATCAAACAATTTTTGAAATGGGTTAATATAATGAATAACTTCTAAATTATATTAAAATGTTTAATGTGATACTTAAATTTTAAAAATCTCTAATATATAAATTTTTTAACTAAAATAATACTCACTCTTAATGTGACTAACTTCAAATGATGATACATAACAGACAAATAACTCTCTAAATATCACATTAATTAATAAATTCATAACACAAAATCACATTATAAATTTTTAAAGTTTAGATACCACATTGAACATTTCACTGTAGTTTAGAAGCCATTCATGACATTAACCCATTTGAAATAGACAATGCTGAAAAAATGCAAACATAAGACCTCCTGGTCTTCACTTGAGTAACCTGTCTTTTCCTAGAGTTTGCCTTTTGTTTCTTTTTAACAGGCATTTCCGAGAAAATCCCTGGAAATATTAGCATATGGGAAGGTTCTGAGAAAGTTGACTATAGTTCAATGCAGTTCACAGCAAGTTGCCAAATCATATTATTTGTTTTAAGTTTCAATAATCAGCCGCCTCTGATATCATCTTCCTTGATAATGCTCAAGGCCATGAGAGTCCTGCCAAGCTAGTGGGTGGATATTTTTCAGAGAAATCCTATGTTTTTAACTATGGTGTTTTATTACTGGAGATTATTAGTGGCAGAAGAACACAAGCTTTAACAACCACAAGCATTCTTTTAACCTTCTCGGATATGTAAGTTTACATGATCGTTTCAATAATAACTTTCTAAGAAAACAATTTCATACATAAGATAATATTTGCAATATTCAGGCATGGCAGTTGTGGAATGAATAGAACATTTCAGCATTACCAGATACAACTGGTTATGACCAATGCCATTATCAGGTAATAAAGATATGCATGCGTATGGGATTGTTGCACGTGCAAGAATTTGCAAAAGATAGGCCGACTATATCTGCTGTTATTTCAATCCTAAACAGTGAGATTGTAGATCTGCTGTTTTTTCAATGCTAAACAGCGAGATGTAGAGTCCCCTTACAGTTATCAGAATACATGCTCCATGAATGATGTGACTGTCAGTAATGTTGAAGGCCAATGAGAAGCAAGTTCTAAAAATGTCTATTTTACATTCATGTTGCATTGGTTATATGATGACTAAGTGACCGGTTATTCATTACAAGATCTGATTTCGAAGTTCTAAAGATTCAAAATTAGGCTAATGCTTTATGCACATTTAAAGCATGCCAAAAACTAAGGAGTGCAGAACTTATGGTTGCATTCACAGATACAGTGGTCTTTATTCCATGCTTTGACAATAAATTTTGAAGCAGGATGTATTGGCTAGCACTACTGGTCGGCCAGGAGACTACCTTAAACACAGCTATTAACCTGATATTGGAAAGGACACAGGTCCCATAGGGAATTGACTTCAATTTGATCTAAAATCTTAAGCTGATGAGTTGAGGTAAAACCAATATATGTCATATAAATATGATATAAACTATATGACCAAGCCCAAAACATCACTAAGTTCAAAAGCTTAAGGTCAATTGTGGGGAAGTTGAATGAATTGGTTCAATACTTCTAAAACAGCTCAAGTATAATATTCTCATGGTAAAAAAAAAAAAAATCTTGTACCAATAACTGAGGAACTTAAGGTAACAAGTGTTAGAAGCCCCAACTATATTTGGTTCGTTCACCTTCAATATTCCTTTCAAATTGTATTCAAAATACCAATATTTATATGGGTTGCTTCAAAAGCAAAAGCATATTTTGCTAAAAACTTATTCTCCTTCCATTATCGAAATCCGAATGCCGGCAAGCATCAGAGTCTTGCTGGCCACTACATCAAACTTCATATTCTCCTATCTATTCCCTATTTCCATCAACCGTACTATTCCAAAATGAATGCCACTTCTACTAAAAGTGTTCTTCCCCTAATTGCATATATAACCCGTCACCCACTAGTACTAAGTACGTTTAACATAATTTCTAACTTTACCCTAAAAATCTGGATCCGAGCTGCTTCTTTATCTAGTTTTTTAGGAACAGAAAGAGCATGAAGGAGGAAAGGGAACTCCTCCCTATCATAAACACTAAAACATGCAAATGTTTCATCCAACACCATGATCTGCCATTAAGTTTAGATGGCAAATTCTTTAACATTGCGCCTAACACACAGTAAATGCCTAGTAAATTAAACAGAAATAACTTCAATTTGCCATTGATTTTAGACTTGTGATTCATGTATTCTTGTCGTGCAAAACACAGGTAATTCATGTATTTGTATCTTGTTTTACACAAAAATTATGTATTTGACATAAGAGGTATAATTGGAGTCAAGAAAAGGATATATATGATGCAAAATTAACTCCATTGTACTAAAATTATCAATAAAACTGATACAACACATATCAAAAATTCAGAACATGAGCTTATTAAAACTTCAAATATTGAAAATGTACCTATATTTGTCCTTCAATCCTCAATTTTCACCATTTTTTTCTTTATGCACGATATCCCACAGAAAATCCGTTATCACAGACTCAAAATCTGGCATTTTCGCGTATCCCGGAAAATAATTGATATCAATGACAATGTAATTATCCTTGTTTCTAACATCCCTAATAACATCGAAATTGAATAGATTTAACTTCAAATCCTCCCTTAGCCCTTTCACCAATTCCTTCACTAAACTCTCCGGGGGCATTTGACTCTTTTCAAAATCACAACCTTCTCCGCCGCCAGCGGCCGCCAAATTCGAAACCTGGGAAAACGGCAACGAACCTTTCAAATTTACCATTTCATCATCCGGAATATCCGGTAAAGACCTCCGTTTCACGGACCGGAAATATTCACCAGCTACGTAGACTTTGAAAACGACGCCGCCGTGATTAATGAACTCCTGTAAAACAAACGGCGGCGTTAAGTTCTTCAATCCATCGTTGTCGAAGATAAGATGCATTTTATGCGACGTCTCGCTGCCGTCCGCGTCTAACGGCTTCATAATC
The DNA here is from genome assembly GCF_002303985.1 of Durio zibethinus. The sequence continues at coordinate 6,716,130 of NW_019168004.1, forward strand.
AACGGAAAAGTCAGTTTCAGATTTTCCAAATCCGTAACTTCCGTAACAGTGAACTGTTTGGGGACTCCGGTGTTTGTTATTTTTAGTTTCGAAACGGTTTCGAGCATTGAGATTCTGTTGTGGAGAACCTCGATGGAATCTGGGGAGTCGATGATGGGAATATCGCGGTTTTGGGAAGTGAAGTTTTTAAGGTTTTGTATCCAATCTGAGCCGTACAATTTGTGGATGATGCAATCGAACGGTCCTTGCTGTATTAAAGGTTTGTGGGGATCGATTTTGGTTAGGACAACACCGTTCTTGGAGGCGTGGGAAAGAAGGGACGGTAGGATGAAAGTTTTCTCTTTTTTGGGAGTTAGAGCGTAGCCGACTTGGTTAGTTTTTGAAGAAAGTTTTGACATATTTTGTAGCAGTGTCTGTTTGGAAGGAGAGAAAGTCGAGAGAAAATGCAAGCTTCTGTGCAAACCGGGTAGTTAAAAAGCCTTCGGATTCGGAAAGCCAGAAAGAGAAAGGAGATGCTTAACGTCTAGCACGTGGCAATTAGAACCTTTCATGACACGTGCAATGGTGGGTCGTGTGTTTTGCTTTCTCATAACCTCTTCTTCTTGTAAAGATGCAAAGATAGGATGTAAATAATATATTATTATTTATAAATTTTTTGAATTTTATTCAATTATTATTGAGTAAAACTCACGAAACTGAATTCATTGATTGAGTAAAATTCAGATAATTTTACATTAAATTCAAATAATTAATAAATTTAATTGAATTTTTATATTTAAATATATTTTTATTATTTTAATTAATAAAATATCTTGAAATCGAATTTAAATTTGAGTATAAATAATTAAATTTTTATTCAATATAAGAATTAAGTTTATTTTTATATGTTAATTGAATTTAATTGAACGAACTTGATCTTAAATTAAATTCGAACTAAAAAAATAAAATTTAATCAAATTCAAATCAAATTTTAAATTTTAAATCGAATTCGAACTCAAACTTTATATTATATTATATCATTTAAACTCAATTAATTACGTTTTTTAGGTAAAAATAATAATTTAACTTTGATATGTGCCTTCCTGTTTGGTGCGATTAACTTTAATACGTTTAAAATAAAAAACAAAATTTATATGACTACTAAATAGAAGATTTATTTTTAGTTTTTATCAAGAATTTTATTAAAATTTAAAACTCATTTTTTTCATATATTTTTATATTAAATTATTATACCGTGTTTGAAATTACCAATTCTATCCTCAACTGACTTTTGCTGGACATCTTTGAACGTCGTCATTATATCGCCCCTTACCGGTGGTTTAGTTCAACACCGCAACAAGAAGTCGAAAGAAAATTTTTCATGTATATAACAAGGGAGGGGTTAGAAATGGAGTGGCGTATATGGTTCAGTTACAACAAATCAAGTCACTGCAATACCCTATACGACTAAGATTTGATAACCATTACAGTGTTTACTTTCAGGGATGCTTCGAATATGGCTCTTGCCTCCTGAAAGAACTTTGACAAGGGGCCAATGACAAAGCCTCGACTCGAAAAACTGTAAATTTCTCAAGAGATTGGAAAGAGAATGAGAAGGCAACTTTCATCCAATTATTATGCCTGCAACGGAATAGCTTCAGTATTTGCCTTCTTATGTGAGCGAGAACCATCTCTAGACTTACGTGATTTCCTCTTTTTTGCAGAGACCTTCTCTTTCAGGTCTTCAAAAGCTTGTTTTTGATCCTCATCACCATTCTCTTTTAAAAGCGCATCATCCATATCCTTCCCAGAATGCAATAAAGACCTAGTCTTCAGATCGCCCTGAGTTACTGGTTCGATAACAGACATTCCAATGAGAGTGTAATCCAACAAAAATGTGCTTCTTATAAGCCTGTCTATCCTGCTGAAATGTCTCTGAGAATATGGTATAAGACCTTCAAGCAGTTCGCCAATGCCTTTTATCTGCAACATAGTTTGTTCAAGCACTAATTCAGTAAACAGTGGTGCTTGCTATTGCTAAAGTTGGAGAAGAGGGCAATGAGAAAGGCTTGAAGATAACATTTCGATGTGCCACTAATTCAGTATTACCAGCATATACAATTGGAAACATAGTTTATTACACCAGACATAGTTAAAACTTGACAATCTATTACTCAAGATGACACCCTTAAAAAATTGCCAGTAGTACCAGCATACTGAAATAGCTAAGACTCCAGTTGGTTCTTGCTATTGCTTTTTCAAATAGCATTTTGCTTCTAGAAAAAAAAATGAATTTAGGTACAAAAGCAATTGAAAATTTTGAAAGAGATTAACATTAATTCAACTTCCAGAAAAAAAAAAATGCAAAATCTTAACTATATTTAAAACAACTATGTTTGAAATGAAAACATCAATTAACCATTTGATCATCTTTAATAAAATATTATCTTAAGGTTTATCATTTTTTATCCATTATAACAATTCTTGTAGAAGGAAAAAGAAAGCAACAATCAAATGAAGCCTAAACTTATTTCAATTTGCATTAAGCTAAAGGATAATGGTTTTACTTAATGTGTTGGTTCAAACTAAGTGATGGGTTTATAGTCAGACATCTAGAGTATCCAAACACAAATACTTTTCTGTGGCCAAATGAGGCTAACTCCCAATGAGTGACAATTACAACATTCTTAAGATGCTTCTCATTTAAATTCAAAAGCTAGAATCAAAAACGGTGGTGACAAAACAATACCTCAATAATCTCTGTTGGAGGAAGAATGTTGAAAGCTCGGAAGAGAACAAATTGGGCAACGTGACACAGCTTTGGCTTTGTATTCCATTCTCGTACATACTCAAAAAGTAGATGAAATTCTTCTTTGCCAAGGGCGTGAAGGGCTTTGTCTGTCTGATCCCCAGCCTCTCCCTTCCTACATGACATTTTGTTATGAGAAAATGCTCTATATAGAAATAATGAAGCAGATATATGAGTAGGCAAAACTAACCTGCAAAGCCCAGAAAACAACTCAAAAAGTTTATGAGGCCGCCGGAGCTCCAAAGCAATTTGAATTGCCTTTGTGTACTCAGCATCTAATACTGCATTTTCCAATTCTTGCCCTCTCAGAACCCCTTTCTCCTGTGTCAAAATGGAGACACATATTTAAACAATTTGTGCTACTAATACATAATTTAAACAAAACAGCTTAATCAAGGGAAAAGCCCCTCATTATTACACTCAAAATGTTAAAACTGACAAACAACAATGGCAAGGTCCAACAAAAGCTAATTTTGATATATAAGTTCTTACTCCCAAGCACCAAGTAACATACAAAACCCAAAGATTCGCTCATAAGTGGGAAAGGAAAAAAAAAAAGATTCAGTATTTGGGCTTTGCTCAGGTGATGTATCCAAGATATAGTAAATTTTAAATTCTTTCACTTCATATTGTCTGGTTAAAATAAGTTGACAAAAGAAAAGAGAAGTATTTAGAAGGCTCTAAAAATGTTTCTCCTTTCTAGTCCTCCATTTGAGTTTCTCTTCAGAAAATATACCAGAATCTTACAAAAGTCCTTTACTTTTTAATTGGTAACAGCATATTCCAGGTTTCTTAGAAAAAATCAACATCAAAACATACTTATTTGCCACAACTAATTCACAGATTTAGCATATCCAAGGGCCTGTATTAAATTGGCCCCATTGCATGTTCCAATATGCTTAAGAGAAATAATATCAAGCTCAAAAAGTATAGATGACACACCTCTTTACGAAAAGCTTCTTCTTTCTCAGCAGCAGTTGAATCATACCACAGATTGATCACTGCATCACTGCCACCTGTTGCTAACATTTCTGTCTTTTCCCAACAGCCAATGCCCAAACCTGCAGCCCAAATTTTATCACCAAAGGAATTAATGCCACTTGGCTTCACCTTCCTCCATGCATGATGAAGCTCTTGAAAATCTAGTAATGATATACTATTGCATTATCCACACAATAGATGCAGATTTATGAAAGAAACAAGTGAAGATGTAAGCAATTAACCCAAACATTAAAAGAAATAAAACAATAGTTCAATACCTTGTCATCGTGCTGATCATAGGTAGCAATGCATTCATTTGTTTTGATTGTCCACAGCTTTACCAATCCATCAGCACCTGAATAATTAATGACAAGCTAAATGTCATCAAAACATAAAAATGGAAAATGGAAGAAAATCCTAATGAGTGAAGAGAAAGATGTTATTACCACAAGATACAAACTGGGTCCCACGTGTAAGAAATGATGCTCTTAATACACTTGATGTATGTCCTTCAAACGTTTTTAAGCACGAACCATCAGCTATAGCCCATATCTTTACAGTCTTGTCACCTGATGCTGTTATGACACATTGATCAACAGGTGAAAACTCTACAGACCAGATTCCTCGTTTATGGCCTGTAAATTTAACTACAGATACCAGATCTGGAAGCCTCCAAACACAAGCAGTACGATCCTGATTGCCAAAAAAATTATATCATCTTAACCTTTTAAAAGTATCTTTGGATTAAAGGCTGCGCCCAAGAAAATATATCCTTTTGTAGTTTCAGCCTCCTTTTAATAAAAGAAAAATCAATAACACCATAGCAAAAGAGGATGAATAAGATGCAATGCCTACTAACCTGAGAACCACTACAAACTAAACTGTCATTTGGTGCAACAGCCAGAGAATTTATATCTTTATCATGTGCTGCTACAACTGCCTTTGCTTTTAAATTAATAGGCTGTTCGATATCCTCTGAGAGTCCATCCAAGTTCCAAACCTTAATGGTACGATCACTGAAGAAGAAAATAGTACATGTTATGTAAAAATATAAAACCATTATCATCCAAAAAGGGAAAAAGAGAATAAAATCAGTAATGTGCAATTTTAACAACATTTTACAACCATCAATTCTTATGTCAAAAAATTTGCAGAATTCAGGCATTATTGTTGCATTAGATATTACAGAAGTTAGTAAAAATATACAGATATTACAGAAGCATTCCAGAATTAATGTCAATTGGTTATCTAGATATGTTCTTTATGTTTACTGTTTCACTTTAGTTCAGGGTGGTAATTATGTTTTAATTTTTAACTGGTCATATGACCATTATGTGATCTTCAAATGAGTTTGAACAGCTAGGATTATAGGGGGCTCATTTGCATCCAACAGCGAGGGTTAAAAGCTTCCACAATTTTGCTTTTCCTTTTATAGTTTCTATTTCCACACAGCACCAGATTAAGTGCATAAAATATAAAAGGTAGCATGTAGTAAAAACAAGAATCTTATAAACAGTCAAATTTAAAACTACCATCCCCACACAAATTTCCAAGCAAACATGATCCATCATGTAGCATAACTTACAAAATGCAAGGTCCAAGATGAATCATGAACTCATTTTCTCTAGTGTCATCTACAAATACTCCAGCCACCATGTTAAAACATGATTTGCTTGTCACATTACCAATCATAATTGGCAGATAGTTTTTTAGGCATAGTGCACGGAGTATATTATGTCAAGTCAACTACTACCCAAAACCTAATTTCATTTGTCAAGTCAAGAGGAACAGTAAGTTCTGTCAGAGCACATAAGAGAAAGTCAAATCCTAGCACTTCACTCCTCACCCAAATACAGAATGACAACAATAAGCATCATATTATTTGACGAATTCATAAGAAAGCAATTCATGATCAGAATTGAAAAGGCACATGTAGTAAAATTAGAATGCATCTTCAGACAGACAAGAATGCTTCCCAAAAAAAGTGCTCACCTACTGCCACTAACAAAAAACTCTTGGCGCTTCTTGGAAAAAGCAACAGCTCCAACCGCTCCCATGTGACCTATGCCAAGTCCTATGCAACATTGTCTTTCTGAATCCCACAACCTTACCTACAGAAAGAAAAGGTAGATGAAGAGACTTACATCCCATAAATATGCATGTTGTACGAGTGTGTCTATGGCAAAAGAGAATATTACATGCACAAGACAAAATTATGTAGCAACAAGGCACCCCACCTTTCCGCTAACATAGGCGAAACTTAAAAGACAGCTTATATGTACGAGTGATAAAGAAGAAAAAACATACACTATTGTCCTTACTCCCAGTTAGAATAAGTCTTCTTCCATAACTTGCTAGAGACGTATCAAGGCATAAAATAGTATCAGTATGACCAGCCAATACATAGGAACATGACATGGAGGAAAGGTCATACACTCGAATCTGCATTTGTAAATTGACACATTAGATTTTTTACATTTTATGCTACATAAATTCATAAGAGCAGATAAACTCACACATGCACATCAAGAAATGCAATGGTCTGTAAACTCATACATGCACACAGGACAAGCCTTTTTAGGGAAAAACGTGTTAACAAAATCAATCCTGGTAAGAAATTACAGCTGAGATCAATTAAAATTATTGGGTACAGCAACAGGAAAAGGGCTAACAGGAAGCACAATTAAATCCAAATTTGTAATCAAGTTAAAAATTAAATCATCAAGCATACAGATAACTGATGTCTTGGTAGCGCAATATCCATATGCACCTCTAGCAAGGGTACTAAATAACCTGTTCAAGATTTGTAGCAACAGCTAGGTACTGTTCCTCTTCGTCAAGAAACTTCATATCCACGATCTCATCATTGAACCCCACAAGCCTTTTGGACAGTTTTAAATACCACTTTTCTTCTAGATGCTCAGCTGGAGTGTAGAAGAGAAACTGCTGATCAGCTGTCACGCAAAGCAGTCCTTGATCCAAGGGCAGCATAACAGCACTAGTGAAACCCCTTGTTGAATCTTCATCCACATCTGAGCTGACAGTAACATCTGAGGACTTTTGCTCGTACAAGCAAACTGCACTGTCAAAATAAATGATGACAAAAATAAATAAATTATTTAGTATATGTCAATGCAAAGACATGTATCTTCAGACAATGCAAAGACATGTATCTTCAGACAAGTAACCAAAAGAATCCTGGAGGGATCTCCACATATTCAAACTAAATTTTTAAAACAAGATTCCATTTTATTACCCTTCAATGACAAAAATAAATAAATTTATTTAGTATATGTCAATGCAAAGACATGTATCTTCAGACAAGTGACCAAAAGAATCCTGAAGGGATCTCCAGATTATTCAAACTAAAATTTTAAAACATGATTCCACTTTACTAACTTTCAATGACAAAAATAAATAAATTTATTTCATATATGTCAATTTAAAGACATGTATCTTCAGAGGCGTGACCAAAAAATTCCTGGAGGGATTTCCAGATAATCAAACTAGAACTTTAAACATACGATTCCGATTTTATTACCCTTCTGAGTTCCAGATGCGTACAAGTCCACGTTCACCAGCTGTGATAAAATAAATTCCAGTCAATCTGCTTTTCTTCTTTCCACTTTGCTGATGGAGTGCACCCAGAAAAGAGGCAAAATGACTCCCAGAATAAATTATACACACAGCTTCAAGCACCTCATAAGTTGGTATAGTACTCTTGCATCTATAGTCATGAAGGTCCCACAAATTTACAACCTGAGATCACCAAGAAATGCTTTCTGGTTGATAATTTGCTAAAAAGTTGAGCTGCTACAATTGATTGGTTAACTATGTTTAGATTAGAAGAAAAACACACACCAGTCAAACATAACATAAAACAAAGCACATCCAAGAATTTAGGCCAAAGTAAACACAAAATCCCTACAAGTTAAAAAGCATTATCAAGATACTACAAAACATTATAGCAAAGACTACTGAGCATCAGACAGCAGAAGAAACTTGATACAATTAAGAGAAACAATTGAAGAAAATAAAATTATAGAAGAAACTAAAACCATAAGTTAATCTAAATTAAACGGAAACCAAGGAAGTAGAGTTTCCCAATAAGCACTAAAGCAGTCAAAATTGCACTTGGCATTTTCAGCCAATTTCCACTGTTGAAAAAATAAGTACTGTTACTATAAGCATACTTAGACACAAAACTATAACTATAAAACCATTGAATAAAGGCATGTAATTTTAAATCTGTCTAATAGATGTTTTATAAAATAATTAAATCCAGGTCAAAGGAAATTTGCCCCTACCTTATCTCTTCCTGCACTTAGCAAAGTCCATCCATCTTCAGACACTGCCATAGAAGAAACTGCTGAGAAATGTTTTTCTAATACTGCAACACACTTCTTTGCTAGAAGATCCCAGACTCGTACAGTAGTATCATCACTTCCAGAAAAAAGCTACAGAAACAAGGAAAAATTGTCAGCCAAAATCATGTTAAACAAGTATAAACCAATTACTAGCATAAGTGTAAAACCAAAAAAACAGAGCAGTTATATAGAACTTACAAGGGTTTTATTTACGTCAGGATGAAACATAATACTAGAAACAACACCTTTATGACCTTTGAAGTAATGGGTGCAGAAACCACCATCAACATCCCAAACAAGAACTTTCCTATCAGCTCCAGAAGTTGCAAGCAGTCCCCCAGAGCCGTGGCAAGCCATACCCATTACAGGACCATCATGGCCCTACTCAATGCCAAAGTTAAAAATTAAATTACAAAGGGAAGGACAAAAGCTCTGCCAAGTTTTTGAACATAACATTAAAAATAAAATAATGCTAATATAAAACTTAAATGTCATACACCTAACAACATCAAAGCCTTTTTCCCACTAAGTTGAATCAACGATAAGGATCATAATATACTATCGTACCCAAATTAAAACCATATCCTCAGTAAGCTCAGTATAAAATGAGGTCCATTCTGATGTGTCATTCTTCCTCACACCAGTTTCAAGGAATTCAAATTTGTCATACGAGGAGCCAAGAAGCAATTACTTTGAACTTGGGTTTTCACATTAACAAAAATGAAGAAGAAAAATAAAATATTTATTCAAAAAAAAAAAAAGAAATGCATTCCAATGAACATGTTTCACATACCGTTTAAGACCTACTCGATTGAAATTGATGTTCGTTTCTTTATTAATTGCCATCAATACCAAAAATAAAAAGAGCCACTTAAAGTAAAATCATGCAACATTTTTGTTCATAACAAAATTACGATTGCAAAGCTCAATCCTGCAGAGATATAATTGATTTTACATCAAAACCCACTTTTTGGCTTCGTAGTTTGCTTTTTAAATTCTTCAATATATTATTTGAATAAAAAAATTAAAGGCTGACCTTCCAGGAGCGTAGGCATCTGAAAGTATCCAAGTCCCAGACCTTTATTTGCCTACTATGTCCAGCAGAGAATAATAACTTATCATTGGGGCTAAGAGCCAAGGCCGTGATGGTACCAGAATCAGCCTCAATGGTCGATTTGGTAGAGGCGTTGGATGAATCAACAATCTTTATAGATTCGCCGCAAGCGCACGCAATGAAAGAGCCGTCTGATGAGACCGCGAATGGGCCGCCACTGTAGAACTGTTGCAGCGATTGGGAGCTGCGGTAGTTTCTTTTTAATGTTACCGACGCCATTTTTTCTTCTCTTATTTTTCTAAAAGGAGAGAGAAAAGGGGATTTATTGAAGTTTTGTGCCTTTTAGCCGTTAGGGTTTTTGGTTTTAGTTGAAAGAGGAAGAGGAACAAAGTAGGGTTTAAGGAGAGTTTTTTTATTCTATTATATTATTACTTGAATAATTTTATTGTATTTTGTTGAAATACCAAATAACCCCTTTGAAAATATCTTAATTACATTCAGTTGAGGAAGAGACTGAAATACCAGCCAAGAGTTGCACGTGTACATTTTATAAACAAAATGTACATATAAATTTGAATCTTTTGATTTGTCCCATATCAAATAAATCATGTTCCTGGAACTGGATTCTAATTCAGGCTCTGTATGTTTCCGAAGCACTTTGCACCATCTAAATTTTTTTTTTTAAATTAAAAACTGAAAAGAAAAATTACAAGAAATAAAAATAGCCATATGCCAAGTCAGATAGTTTGGAATGTTGTTGGTATTAAGAACAGGTAAATTGTCAGGATGCTAACAAGTTTGAAGTTACAACTGAATATTACAAGCACTCAACAGCACTGAAAATGATAAACTAAAGGGGACCCCAAGCTGAAATATACCATGAATCAGACGCTACATGAAGTGCTTCTCCATTAAGCTCTCAACAGTATCCTTTAAACTCACCTCCAATGGAGTGGAGTTAATGCCTAAACTTTTTGCTCTCTCCTGGGATATCTGAAATGCTGGCATGAATTGCTTCTTATCTGTGCATCTGCCATGACCAAACATATGTTGGTTATTTCTCAGAAGTCATCATCTAACTAGGGGAGAGCAATGAGCAACTCTAATCACAAATTCTACTGCAAGATAATACTATTTGCCAAAACACATGTTAAATGGTTAAACCTTTAAAAACTGCAACAAGCTTGAGCACAGATGAATAGGATCTTTAAATGCGGTGTCATGATTATTACTAAAGGGGGAATAAGCATGTTGGAGAGTTTCAAGTTGTGCAGTGCAGTATGCATAGGTGATATGAAAATGAAACTTGTTGCTTCTGACAATAATTACAACTGACAGATAATATATACAGATCCTAGAGGCTTACTTTTCAGGAAGATTGAGAGCAGGATGAAGCTCCCATAAAATCTTCAAGACCTTGGAATAGCATGCAGGTTTCCCAGCTACACAGTATCTTCCGAAAGCTGAAGGATTCCCAAATGCAAGTACATGCGCATCTGCAACATCTCTTAAAATCTACCCATCTACATGTTGTATTTGGAAATGTTTCAGCCCCCGCATCAAGTAAAAGTTATGTTAAAGAGGAAGAACTAGGTAGGTCCCTTCATAGAAAAGGATTTATATCATCTAGATACTATGTTTTGACCTTGATTACTTTATGCTTGCATTCTGCAAGAAGCTGCCTAGATAAAGAGAATACTCTAGATAAGTTTCTTTTTCCGTTTCTCTTGCTTTCGAAAAAAACAAGGACCTTCCCACTCTCTCATGCAAAGAAATACTAAACAGTCACAAGCAAAGTAGCATGCCATAATGGTTTTTGCAAGGAGATAAAGAAGATGATGAACAAAAGCATTTCTCATAGTAGTTTATTACCGATTTGTTAAAACAAGACAATAATAACCATTAACATTGTGAATAAATTAAAAAAAAAAAAGTCTGAACCCGGGTTTATATGAATTTGATCAGTTTACTAACTGGGTTTGCAGAGTTTTGGGCTCTAATTTGCTGCTTCTTCCACAAAATTTCAGACGCGGTGCTTTCAGTACACCCCCCCCCCCTCCCCCAAAAAAAAAAAAAACAAACAAACAAACCCTCCAGTGACTCAAACACTTCAAGAGACTAAGAAAACTTAATGACTTTATCGCTTGACAAGCCTCATGATCTAGTACACTTAATTTGATCACATATGTTAACAGATCCAACAAATAGGCTGGCTATAAAACAATAAAATGAAGGAGCATACAGCATGATACTGCCTGGCAATGCTCCCAGTTCATAACAAAAAGAAGGCAGTAAGGAGTGATAATATAGTCATTCTTTTTGTCCAAGCTCTAGGAATTCATGGCAGATTTGCAAGAACTTTAGATTATATCTCTAGTTTTTTCAGTTTTCACTAATTTTACAAATAAGCTTTTCTTGCAATTTATTTTTGACTTAATCATGCTCAGACTCATATTTGGCTTTGTGCCGATTGCTGCCTTCTTCACACACAAATAAAGAAACAAGCTAAAGCAGAAAATTAAGCAAGGAATACAATCTGCAATTCCATTATTCTTTACCATGTTCACTTTATCGATAACCAAGCTAAACCATAGTATTACTGATGGTTGGAGGTTACTACCTATAAGGTTCACTATTGGCTCCACACTTGAATTGAGAGTTGGCTGCAAAAGAGGTCCTCACACCATCGCTGGGTTTATTGTGACCATGTCTATACCATTCTCTTCTGAAAACTTCCAAGCAGCCTTCTCAGCTAAGGTCTTAGAAAGCACATAGCAAAGCTGATGAAAACAGAATATGAACCATGATTAACAAAAAATGAAAAATAAAATAAGTGCAAAGCATATTCAATATCAACATAAATTTTGAAATTTAATGTCAATAGTTTTGATTTCTCATATCCAGTGAAAAGAGAAATTTCTAAGACTAAATTCTTCACATAGAGTAGTCAAATTATTTAAATAACTTCAACAATTAGTCATACATGTGAAAAGCATCCATTAAGAGTCAAAAACTCCATATTCATCTGATATAAATCAAAGAAATACTCAGATGGTCGTAAAGCTTGATAGATTGTTGCAACAACTTATACCAGGAGCCTTGATGAATAAACCTACTCTTAACTATTACTTCAGAGCAAGACAAAAGAATAACCAGAAGATAAAGGGAAAGGAAAAAAAGAATTTGCATACATCCTTCCTGAAAAATAGAGGAGCCTATCAAGGCTCTAGTTCAAACAGGCAGTTAATTCATATCAGCGGTGCATAATAATTGCATTGGCCTAAAGCTCCTTCACATTCTGAAAGGTACAACTAATTAGATGGTCCACTAAAAAAAAAAAATTAGCACATTTATACACCTTTGATTTCTCACAAATAACAGGATCTGAGAACCATGTCTCATCAACTACAACATCATCACCCAGAGGTTTTCCAGTCAACACAAGTGCTGCAACAGAGGATGTTATAATCACTCTTTTGATGGAAGGAATTTTAGCACAGGATTGAAGAACATTAAGTGTTCCCTTCACTGCAGGGTCAATCATTTCAGGCTGGAAACAGAAGTGCACAATTCATGAAATTATCAGCATTCTATTATGCCATTGGTTCAGTGAAAATATTAACAAGTCAACACTGAATCAAAATTCACAGTCTACAGTGTCATTATTTCCAGCATTTAGGCAGCTAAGATTTTTGAGCAAAACCAGAGCAAGTTCAGAATATTAACACTATATAAAATCTACAAAGAAACATTCAGTGAAAATAAAAGGGGAAAAATAATGCTTATAGAAAAGTTAACAACATCTGCATAAAACCAAGGATAAAATAATAAAATTGTGTAAGAAAAACAAGTTCAATCATGTAGCAGACAAGCCAATTTGGCTACTGTAGTTTGTCAAGCTATAATCTGCAGTACCAATAAATGTTGGCCCAGACACATTTCATTGGATCTCGAAAAAATCAGCAACTGTTTTGGCAATTATGACTAATAACCAATTGTAAATATTTTCAATCTTAACCAGAAATCATAGGGAGAATTACTCGGATCCTTGACATCAAAATAACAAGGAGATGCTGTATGGAAAACGTCTATACAGCCTTCAACCACAGAAGCAAAAGATCCCTCCTCCAGAAGCTCTGCTTTGAACAAATGAAGCCTTTCGTTTGCTCCATCAAGTGCAAGCAAGTGCTGCGTTTTCTTCCTATCATCTAAGAATATAAGCACAAAATAAGTTGGAGAGAAAGATATCCAACTTATGAACACATTTTTGTATTAAAAAGGTAATTTTTAAATTTTGAATAGTGTTCAATAGTTAGCAAACCACATAGCCAAATAGCCAAATCAGGCTGCTGGTTCATGGAGTGATTAGCATAAATAAGGATGAATCCTTGCAATTTCATCAAGAAAAGATAAAATATTTCAGTTTTGAATAATTTATTTCTAAGAAAACAAAACTTGCTTGCTTTCCTTTTATTCTTTTTCTTTGATAAAGTTTCTTTCAACCCGAAGCACAGTGGTGGATATTACATCTGCAGATCTCATTAAAGTTGAGCTCCACCCGAAGCCAAAGACATCATAAACAAATAACGAGATAAAAACTTATTGCTTGGTTCATACTTTTCCACAAGGCATCAATAAACGAATGTGGCAATTCAAAGATATCACAAAAACAATGGAGGAAAGGGGATAAAACATCAGATTTACATGAATAGATAAAATGAAAGACTACTTACATAGAACATGTCTCTCTTCCCAACACCCAATTTGTTAGTTGGCTAAGAAGGATCAGTATAATCAAAAGAATGAAATCTACATAGTTTAATCAATTTCTTAAAACAAACACAGGATCAAAGCAGCATAAGTCAGGGCACCGCAATGACTTGCGCAGTAAATTGAAAAACTCTACTCATTTCTTCCGTAATGAGTACACTTAACCTCTTAATCAATCAAACCCTGACCAAGGTTCTCTCATCTATAATTAAAACAACCAGACAAGTTACAAGAACACATAACCCAAAATTCATAATTTTCTGTCATTTAGATTTTTAATTCTGGAAAGAAAAAGTATCCCACAAAGTAAAGAACCTTAACAACGACGGAAACCTATAAATTTTTTAAACTGGGATCATAGGCCTACATTCCTGCTGTATAATTGACAACCCCAAGAACCATGCATTCACAAATGATAACACAAGATACAATGAAAGATTTTCACAAGTGTCCCCATAAGTTACACCCTAAGAGTCAGAACTTCAAATTCTCGGGTTCTAATCCTGAGATAGACCGGGTGGGAATGAAGGTATCTCCCATTACGTAACTCAAAATCCTTTTAAGTACCCAAAAAGAAATAGATAATCACAAGAAATTTGATGCATGAAAGTGCCTAGTTTGATAGTAAACCAAAAAAAAAAAAGGAGAAGGGAAAAGTTGGCACTGACTTGGGTCACGAACAGTGGCATTGCAGTGTAGCCACGTTGCAGCAAGTGCTTTACAAGCCAGGAAGCTATGAAACCTGATGCTCCTGTTACACATACCACCTTCTCTGCTTCACTCATCTTTGTTGCTCTTTGACTGTCCCAACTCCTGGCCTATGCCCTTGCATGCTTCTTTTCAAATATATAAGTAATTGCGTTTATAAAATATCCAAGCCCACTACTACCTTTTTGTAAGTTTGTGGCATTGGTTGTCTGTTGTGCTTGGCACTTTGCATTATTATATGTTTTAAGGTAGCAATTGCCGACCGGGTCGGATTCTTTCGGCAAAAAATTACTATGTTAACGTTATTGAGGTTTGACGCTCACTATTATCATTCGAGAATCATATACAAAATTTTTTAATTGTAAAATTATATCGATTTAAATTCACATTATTTTATATTAATCTTTCGAATAATTCGATTATAAATTATTTCAAATTCAAATTGAATAAATTACAATTGTTAATATCTTATGAAAAAATGAAATTGAGTAAGTCAAAGGGATTTTTTAATTTGATCAACTTTATCAACACTATTTTAATTTTTGCCTTATCAAAAATAATACTAGGGCAATTGATAATACTATATATATATATATATATATATTTGATTTGGCATATGATCCTGTCTATGGATTTACCATAAGTCAAAAGTGAAAGGTGGTTAAAATGTTTTACTAATCCATATTTGCTTGTTAACGTTGTACTTCTAACCTGCCAAATTTACCAGGTAATGCAACATTGCAATTGATCTTGGACAAGATTTGATTTGTTTTGAATGAACCAAATTGTTTACCAAACATATATTTATATAATCGTATAATTTGTTAATAAATTATTCGACTCTTAAATTTAATAATTAAAAATTATTGTACGATAACCTAAAGTACTTTGTGTTACATATGAATATGTTCCAAATATTTTATCATATATACAATAATGTCTATTTCTTAAAGATATTTAAAAAAAAAAAAAAAAGTAATAAGTCAAGTCTGATAGCTTTTGGTATTAGGCAGACTTCACTGCAAAATGCTTAGCGTCACCTTATATGATGAATAAAGCTATGTTTGGATGAGTGGTGCGGTCAATACGTTCTGTCCATTCGATATTCAAAGGGGAAGCACTTCCACTACACCGGACCCTAGAGGGGGAATCCCAAGCTTTATAACAGTAATATGATTGACGGGTTGGTACATTCCATGAATCAGACACTAAAGAAGTTCTTCTCCTTCAAGCTCTCAACTGTATCCTTTAAACTCACCTCCAATGGAGTAAAGTTGACGCCTAGACTTTTCGCTCTGTCCAGGGATATCTGAAATGATGGCTTGGATTGCTTCTCATCTGCACATCTGCCATAACCAAAAAGCATGTTGTTTTCATAGAAATCTACCGTCGCAATTGACTGACAGCAATTAGCATGACCAATTAGAGACATCAAAACTGAAGTTTAGCTATATGTACATTGTCTGCCAGACTAATCCAAGAAAGAAAAACAATTATTTTTTGGGCAACGAAGTCGCAGCAACCTGGGGATAGAGGATAGGGGAAGAGATTATAAGTGTTGGGTTTTGAACCAAGACCTGCTAAACTAACTGATCTAAACTCTAGGTTCGAAGGAAAAACAACTCTATCAATGAAATGAGACCACCCAAATTCTTCTAACCTGAAAACAAGGACTACAAGATAATATTGGAATTTGCCAATTGCCAAATCACATGTTTAACACTTGGCCTTTAAAGGCAGCAACAAGTTTGAGCGGAAACGAGTATATTCGTTTCAGATCTCAATTCTCAATGATCTTTAAATGCAGTATCATGATTATTGTCAAAAGGGAAATAAACTTATTAGGTCATAGTATCCACCAAAAAACTGAAAAAAAATATAATTTAAATACAAGCTATATGCAGTGAAATATGGAGAGGGGAGAGGAGATACATATAATGACATAAAATACTTGTGCACTAGAGACTTACTTCTGAGGAAGATTAAGAGTAGGGTAAAGCTCCTGTAAAATCTGCACAACCTCAGAAGAGTGTAAAAGTTTCCCAGCTAAACAGTATCTTCCACAAGCTGAAGGATTCTCAAATGCCAGTATATGTGCATTTGCTACATCTCTAACATCTATCCATGAAAGAGTATCATTTGGAAAATTTTCAGCCCCTGCATGAAGGGTATGTTAAAGAGTAAGATTTTTTTTATATTTGACTTTGTCAGGGTTTGATCTTTCATCACTGGAACTAAGAGTCCAGTACTGTATCAACCGACCACATTTTTGTTGGCATAAAGATTAAGAATTAGGTTGATTGTTAATATTTAATGGAATTTTAGAGATTTAAGTAATGTTATGTCCTAGGTTAAGTTTCTTTTCTGATCTTTCTTTGTCCAAAACTTCTTATTTATTGCAACCTCAGTTCATGATAACAAAATGAAATAAGGCTATAACAGAAAAATAATCAAGGAATACAATCTTCAATAATTCATATGTCTTTTTCCCATAGTCACTTTCATGTATAATTGATAAAAAAAATAAAATTGAACATAAACCATAGCTGTAAACTGTTTGGAGGGTACTACCTATAAGGTTCAGAATTAGCTCCAGACTTGCATTAAGAGTTGGCTGTAAAAGAGGTCCACACACCATCCCAGGATGTATTGTGATCATGTCAATACCATTCTCTTCTGCAAACTTCCAGGCTGCCTTCTCAGCTAAGGTCTTAGAAAGCATATACCAAAGCTGATGGCAGATGAAACATGATTAACGAACAATTGGAAAAGGGAAAAGACAGTAAGCATATCAGAGAATTATGACATTTCAGTTTAGAATTGTGAATGACAACGCTTTTCAATTTTATCATAGCCAGTCGGAAGAGCAATTTCTTGGATTCAGTTTCTCCCCAAGAGCTATCAAACAATTAATCTTGATCGATTTTCAAAGTCATTGAGGCAGCAAATTCGCATCAGTAGTAGTTAACAATACTTAAGCACCTAAAACTCCCTAGCATTTTGAGAGGTATAACCGAAAGCCATGATGCATGACAACAATAAGAAACTATCACATTTACTCACCTCTGATTTCTCACAAATAACAGGATCCGAGAACCAAGTCTCATCAACTATGACATTATCAGCAAGAGGTTTTCCAGTGAAAACAACTGATCCAAGAGAGGAAGTTATAATTACCCTTTTGATGGATGGAACTTTAGCACATGATCTAAGAACATTAAGTGTTCCTTTCACTGCAGGGTCAATCATTTCAGCCTGGAAACAAATGCAGACAATTCGTCAAACAATCAGGATTTTGTTATGCCATTGTTAAAGTGAAAATGTTAACAAATAGAGTCAAATGCTACTAGCCAATCAGAATCAAATTCTAGATGGTCTACTGCCTTGTTTTCTGTATTTAAAAGGCAGCCAAAACATTTCTAATTACAGAAAAGACTTGTGAGCAAATTGCAACTGTTTTAGCAATTATAATTCTCATAAGCAATTGCAAATATTGTCAATCTAAACCTGAAATTAGAGAGTGAGGACAAAGGAGAATTACCTGAGGGTCCTTGACATTGAAATAACAAGGAGACGCTACATGGAAAACACCTATGCATCCATCAACCACAGAATCATAACCTCCCTCATCCAATAGCTCTGCTTTGAACAAATGAAGTCTTTCATTTGCTCCATCAAGTGCAAGCAAGTGATCGGTTTTCTTCGGGTCATCTAAGAAATAAGTTGAATGGAGAATCATATTTTTGTATTAACATCAATTGTAGTAAACTCTTTATCATTTGGAAAGAGTTGAATATTTACCAAACCACAGAGCCTAAGAGAAAAATCATTCCATTAATTGATGAAAAAATCCATTCACTCTAGAAACTTTTCTCACATAGATAAAGGCTATTATACTTTATTCTCTACAGAAAATAATGTATAAAAAAGATAATTTCGCCGCTCATTATGAAGTCTTTAAAGGTTTTATTTTATTAGTGCAAAGTGAAGTCAAACAAGGGCTTTATTGTATCCTATAGCTATTCGAATCGTCCTGGTGCACACCATCAATGATGAGGTAAAATAAATTTAAAGGAAATTGGCATTTGCAGCAGGTCTTGAAATCATATTCTCTCCGATTAACACCCATGGAACTCCTGAAAACATCACACCCAAGCCTTCATCTTATAGGTATAAGATGGACGAGATAGCATATGGAGAGGTTACGGCCCATTGTGCAACACAATATCACCAATAAGCACCCCAAAACAAATAGGTATTCATAAGTAATTAGATGCATGAAGTGCCTAGTTTGAGAGTAAACAAAAGAGAAAGTTGGGGAAAGATTAGCACTGACTTGGGTCACGAACAGAGGCTTTGACAGTGTAACCACGTTGGAGTAAAAACTTAACCATCCATGAAGCTATGAAACCTGATGCTCCTGTTAGACAAACCACCTTCTCTGCTTCACTCATCTTTGTTTTCTCTCTCACCTATCTCCCTTTCTCCTTCTGTTTAAATCATGTTGCAACTTGCATGTTGCATCTATAAAAACAAAGGCTAGCCAACTCCCTCTCTCCGGCCATTGGTTGTCACTTGTCTCTTGTCTTTGTTTAGAACGCTGGAGGTTTACATTATTTATATATTATATATTATATATATGAAGCACTGATGCTGACAATTTTCCTGAAACGGTATCATTGGAGGTTTATATATCCAACCATATACTAACATTTTGAAAAAGTAATCACATAATTTATCTTTGAGTTAATGTTACGGATAATCTTGAATTATAGTGAAACATTTATTGTGACATCTAAATTTTAATATTCTTTAATGTAATGTCTGAATTATAAATTTATTAATTAATGTGCTACTTGAAAGATTATTTATCTATCAAGTATAATCATTGGGAGCTAATCGCGTTAGAGACGAGTATTATATTAGTAAATAGATTCATATTTAAGTATAAAGCTTCACATACCAATTAACATTTCATTATAGTTTAAGTGATATTTGTAACCCTTTATCTTTCTTCACTAAGTAGATTTCTGAAAAATGCATTCTTGCTCTGAAAGTAAAGGGTTTATATATGTTGGATTAAATGGAAGGTGAAAATGAAAGGAGAAACTTGAATTTGGTCATTTGAAAAAGTGGGAATATGATTCTACCATATAAGCATTTTACTATATGTCAAAAACTTAAAAGTGGTTAAATTTTTTGTTTGGAAAACTTAGGACTCAACGCTGTGGTAAACAGAACAGCCAGTACCCAATGCAACTGATCTCGGAACTTGACTTCTGGTTTCTGGAGTATTAGCCAAGTTGTTTATGAAACATACAAACTATTTTATTAAACTTTCTTGACAGCTACATCTCTAACTTTTTGCTGCAACTTTCTTTTTAATAAGATCAGCAACCTTTGACTGTCAACGGTGTTTGAGTGTTCGAAATTCCCTGCTCTAAATTAACATATTATATTATCTACAATGTTTTGCAGTTGGGAGCAAAAAAAAAAGATTGCAGATGTTGAAATTTGAACTCAAATTTACTGGATTTCATTTCTTAAAGGCAGTTGCATTTTGCATGATCTAGTGTTCATTATTATCTAAAATGTTAACTGTTAACACATCTCCTAGAATGTATATTTTAATGTCTGGTTGGTTCATTGACTTTGGATAAAAGATTTTTCCTTTTTTTTTTTTTGGTTACTCATCTGTTTTTTGTGAACATTCCCAAAAAACCTCTGGTTTTCTTGCGTATCAAGAAAATGCAGACTATATAAGGAAGAGATAGTGGTTTTCTTGTTATGCTCAAAGCTTGAGTTCAAAAGTATTTGTTGCTTGTATTGGAAATAGAAAAATCCAGGGTTGTTGGCCTTATGTTGGTAGTTCTATGTGTCTTAACAAGTGCATCCGCTTCTATTTGCTCTGAATTGGACCCTGAAGCTCTTTTTGACTTCGGAAATGACCTTAATAATCCTGAAAACAGGCTTTCATGTGGATCATGGCAAGGAAGCAACTTCTGTCAGTGGCAAGGAATTGGTTTCAACAACAACAGTGGACCTGTGGTGAATTGGTCATGATTGATCCTCGCAATCTGTACCCCATAAATTCTGAATCTTCAAGCAGGTATGGTTTTTGGAACTTGGTTCGAGCTAGTAGTCCTTCATTACTAAAACTCAAGTACTTGGAATACCTAGATTCAAATCTGCACACCTTCAATGAGCTGGACTTGGTGGAATCTTTCTAGCCTGCAGCTTCATGATGTCCTTATAAATTTTGGAGCTTAAGCTTTGGATATTTTGTCTTAAATGGTTTAGATAACTGTCCTTGTTTCTTTAAATCATCTTGCTGCGAATGAAACTGACCTTTCCCTGAGAGGTTCTGGCTTGGTTTGTATATTGAATAAACTGTTTGAACAAGCTGGCTGGTGCCTACCAAAATAGGGAAATGATCTTACGTCAAGTTACATCTTGGGAAAGCTATACAGTTCTACAAGGGAGAATTAGCTGTGGATCCTTGACATTTTGAGAAAAATAAAAAGGGGGGAAGGGGGAACTGTATGGAAAACACCTATGCATCCATCAATCACAGTATCAAAAGATCCCGCATCAAGTAGGTCTGCCCTGAAAAAATGATGAAGCTTTTCATTTGCTTCATCAAGTGCAAGCTGGCGTTCTGTTTTCTGCTGGTCGGCTACTAATATAATGCATGGAATAAGTTGAATGGGAAACATACTTGATTGTATACCTTTCTTTTGGGTACTAAATCAATTTTAATAGTTGTTTAAATGTTGAATGGCGTTTCTCAAAGTTACTCCAAATGCTAATGTCATTTCTTCAAGTTCCAACTAATATATTGATACAAAATGAAAGAGGGAAGGGCAACTTATTCAGTTGAATAAAAGTTAATAAGCATTCTACACGAACATGTTTGTTGTACGTATCCTGACTTGTATCTAACTATTACAATTTACAAGCTTACAACTAAACATAACAAGCATATGGACAGCAACCAACACAGCAGATATGACATTCAAAATAACTCACCTCCTGGGGGTAAAGTTAACACCTAAACGAATCTAGAGTTTAGTTCAGTTAATTCATGCAACCACCTTAAGAAGTGACATCCAGCAAGTCTAAATTCAAATCTCAACAACTATAAGGCTGTAACCCCTTCCTTTATTCTCAGGATGCCGCCTTCTTTGTGCAAAAAAAAAAAAAGTTAACAACTAGACTTTTCGCTCTGTCCTTGGACACCTGAAAGACTGGCATAACTAGCTTCTCACCAGCACATTTGCAAAAGTTACTAGCTACTGTTAATAATACATAATCATGGGGCTACAATTGCAAACATGACTCCTTGACCCCAACATGGGTGCTATTGATATAGAAATAAATCAGATAAGGTAACAGACTCTACAAAGAACATACATTTACTGATATTTGCCTCTAAAAGCAGAAAAATGGAAAAAAAAAAAAAAAAAAAAAGATACGAAACTTTCATGTTGAACGCAAATGAATAGGATCATGTCCTCATTAAAGAACCTAAAGATCTTTAGATCTAAAAAAAATTGGATGGGAATGTAAAATCCATGGAACAAAAATGAATGAAAGCACAAATTGCAATGCACAAAGGCAAATTTGGAAAATAATGGAACCTTAGTTGCATCTGCCAATGATGAAAAGTTTTCATGCAATAAATTCATATCCTTCAAACTTACTTTTCAGGAAGAATAAGAGCAGGGTAAAGCTCATGCAAAGCCAGCACGACTTCTGAACAGTGCACAACTCTGTCAACTAAAGGATATCTTCCACAAGCTGAAGAATTCTCAAATGCTAGTACATGTGCATTGGCCACATCTCTCTCTTTTTTTTTTTTTTTTTTTGTACATAGGAGACCATAGCCTACGGATAGGGGAAGCAGTTACAGGTTCTAAGATTCAAACTCCATATCTATTATATGCCACCTCTTAAGGGACTGCATGAATCAACTGAGGTACACTCTGGGTTCATTAGCCACACATCTCTAACATCTGTTATTTACACGCAAACACGTGAGTATTATTATTTTCATGTATATGTATGAATTCGTGAGAACTGGTCCAAAGTCCAAACTATCATTGAATAACACCAAAAAAACAAAGGAAATCAGCCATTTTACCAATGTAAGGCTGTGCTAAAGCCTCTAGTCCTCAACCTTTTACGTAGGCCCAACCAACTTTTGTAATTTACCGTTATCTTCCACTACCCGCCATCCATGATTTGATTCCAACTCATGAAAACCTACGAAGCAACACACTCCCAACAAAGAAAACCCACACAATAAAACCCGTCTTGTCTGAAATCTCCAAAGAAAAATCTCCCCCTTTCTTTCTCTCTCTCTCTCCCTCTCCTCCATGGCTCTCTCTTCTGTTTCAGTCTTTAGCCATCCACTCTTCATCTCCACCACTACTCGCCGCCCTTTAACCACTAATTTCCACCGCCGTCATCATTGTTCCCCTAATTTTGCTACTTTAAGCTCCTCTTCTGAACCATCATCATCATCACTTCCGGCAGTAGCAGCAATTCCTCCTTCAAGTAGTGAAAGTACTTTGTCATCTAAAACTCAACATCCAAAACCCTTTATTGAATCATCAAGACCCGATGATCCTACCAGCTTTAACTATGCACTAGCCACTCCTAATGGTAATCTCTTCCTTGGTTTTGCTCGTTCCACTGAGTCCAACATTGAAAAGGTATTGATTGAATTTTGGTTATTGTTTACTTCACTCTGCTGCCCTTTTGGTTAAAGATTCAGCTCTGTTATTTGTAGAATTCATGAGCTATACTAGTTTTCCCGAAGCCTATATTAGTTTATAGACAAAATTTTTCTTGATCTGCAGGCAATTTTTGACTTCCGCTTCCTGGCACTTCTGGCTATTGGAGGTTCGTTGGCCGGTTCACTGTTATGCTTTCTAAATGTACTTTCTGATTCCCAGAATCTATCTTTTAAAAATATTGCAGGAGAAGCAAAAAAATTTCCTCTTATTTTAAAGATAAAACATGTCTCATGTCTAACTGAATATACTTACTGATTAGTTCTGACCATCTGCAGGGCTGTGTTTACATAGTTGATGCTTACAAAATCTATTGGACAAGCTGTGTTAAAGGGATTCACTCAGGGAAGATGGTTCTTCGATTGGTTGAAGCAATTGGTAAGTTTTCCAAAAGTTAATTGAAAAAAGATTGTTTTGACCTTATCTGAAGCCCTGTCTCAGTTTATTTCAAACATTGAAACTGTTTTCTTTGCTCCCTTTTAAACACTTGAAGTTCTGTCAATGCCATAATAAATAATGTGCTAACTTGCAGCACCCCGCAATTTTTCAGTTTTTCTCTAGCATGAACTTGGTTAGCCTCAAGTAGTTTTCCCATATTTTTGGCTTCTTATTTTACTTCATAGGCTTCCCAGTGCCAAATGGCAAAGGAACTGATATTATAATTTGTAATGTTGCAGATGTTTATCTTGCTGGGACAGTCATGTTAATTTTTGGTATGGGCTTATATGGATTATTCATTAGTAATGTGAATCCAAATGTGCCCGCCGTTGCTGACCGTGCCCTCAAAGGCTCATCCTTGTTTGGAATGTTTGCTTTGAAGGTAACACCCTTCAGAACCCAACCAGGACTGCTTTATTAACTTCAGCTAACCGTTCTCTAGTACTGTAACTTCACCTTGTAGCAAATAGCTCCATTTCTTGCACGGTCATATCCATCTCGATATTCCAGTCAACCCTGCTAATCTCGAGGACATGTTATATTCAATGGAAAACCACAAACAATCTTAACCCATTAAGGGCCAGGATCAACCTTTGCTTCCAAATTTATTTTTGCACCTTCTGGTGGAAGCTGATCTCAACTTAGTGCTTGTTTGGATTCTCCGACGCGGTGTAATCTAAATTTCCTTTTTGGGCTAACTCCAGCCAAATACATTTGGATAGCATCCCACGGTGCAATTGCCCCGATCCCGATGACAGATGGGAGAGAAAAGGGTCTAGTAAACAATTGGGCAGTCGTCTTAGTATAAAAATAAAAAATGTTTGTATCCTAACGTAAATTATCGCCGCTGATTCTAATTTTTATGTTACAAATCTAATCTCATCTAATTTCATCGTCTATTTTTAATATCATCAGAGCCTATTTTACGAACCACCCAATTGAATCCTTAGTAAATAAATCAGTAATATCTATAGTGCCTCACACATTGATGATTACTTGCGACTACAAAGTCTTATTAAAATCTTTGCATTTTCCATTGTTTGTATTTTTCTGCTAGCTCTTAATTCGTAGTCCACTTCTCAAGTGATAAACTGAATAATTGACCATCATCGGTTCGCAGGAGAGGCCAAAATGGATGAAAATAAGTTCCCTGGATGAACTAAAAACTAAAGTGGGACATGTTATAGTCATGATTCTTTTAGTGAAGATGTTTGAAAGAAGCAAGATGGTGACAATAGCCACTGGTATGGATCTACTTAGTTATTCTGTTTGTATTTTCCTGTCATCTGCTTCATTGTACGTCCTTCATCATCTTCACAAGCCAGAATAGAGATTTCGGATTCAGAGCTCACATAATGTATTAGTAGCATTGATAAAATTATATATAATGTAATTGATTGTAATATTGAATATCAAAAGCAGATATTCGAAACAACAAAAACGGTGCCCTCAGAACTACCTTAAGGAGATTAATGAATCCCAGTTCCAGTATGGGTTTTCAGAAACTCTAAACAGCCTGAATAATGAATTTTAATGAATCCCAAGTTTTTCAAATCCCAGCACCTGCAAGGCTGCAACCCCTTTCTCTATTCCTAGGCTACGGCCTTGTTTGAACTAAAAAAAAAAAAAAAGAGCAAGCAAGTTTCAATGGAATAGTTTCAGGAAGGAGAATTTTCATAAAATCTGATCAGACACTGATTTCAAACAGTTTTTAACGTAAATATTTCCTTGTCTGCATGGAAACTAACACAACGATAGGGAAACAAAGTTCCACAAGAAATTAACAGTACCAATACAATGTCGTAACCAGATAGTTTAGACAGAGTTCAAAATAAATGAACCTTATGAAATGAAAGGTCAATCCTGGAAAGATGAAGGTCCCCCAGCAGCTTCCAAATCCTCGATAACTGGAAAAAAAAGTCAGTCAAATTGGAGCTGTAAACTTAATACTAATCCTTAAAATAATTTATATCAATGGTAAAAGACAGATAAATGGCTACCAGAGTCAAGGTTTTCCAGCTTTTTCAACTCTTCCATGTCCTCTTCGACTTGATTTGGTAGTGGTGAACTTTGAAACCAACTTTTTGCGCAAATTAGACTCTCTAGAATTGTTGGAGTAAGAGAACTATGAAATTTGCTAAGTGCAAGATCTCCAAAACTACAAGCTGATTCAGAATCTAAGGTTGAAACAGGGATACTGAAAACATCTTTAGCAATCTTCGAAAGAACTCGATACCTTCGACCATCTGTCTTCCACCAAGACAAAATATCAAAGTCCTCATCTTCTTCTACCGGCTCAGAACCATCCTCCAAATATTGCTGCAGTTCCAACTCACGTCGAGCTATTTCCTGTTCTTCCCGGTACCTCTTCCATTCAAGTTTGAGAGATTTCACAACTCTAGGACCACCTCCAATTGGTTGATCAACATTCATCTTCAACGAATCTTGAGCCTTAGCACTTGTATTCAAACTTGTTGAGTCAATTTTCTTGTAATAATCAAACAACCTTTTCATGGTATCAATGACCTTATTAATCAAACTTTCAATTTTCTCAGGCTCAGCAGGATAGACTTGAGTTAAGCCGAATCTCAAAAAATTCAATTTATAACGTGGATCTAATGCCACTGCGATTAACAGAAACAAATTAATTTCATCTATGCTGCCCCAGTACTTGGTAAACTTTTCCTTCATTTTTAAGGCCATCAATTGAAGGCACTCCTCTGAACTCTTGGCCCATTCATCCAAAGTACCTTGAATGAAACAAACATGATGAAAATACAAACTGGATGTAACATAAGAACCTGACAATTGCATAGAAGCATCACAGAATATCTCCAAAAACTTGAGTAAAGCACGTGCCTTATTCCAATCGTGAATGGTGGGAGCCCCATCGGCAAGAGCATTCACAAATTCTGGATCATCCTCTTCGAGCATCTCAAATGCCTTCTGGAAGTTCAATGCAGAATCTAGCATAAAGTATGTTGAATTCCATTTAGTTTCAACATCTAAACAAATAAAACTGCTACAAGTAATTCCTTCTGTTACAATACAACACTTGAACTTTTCAGCTCGACTTGTAGAGCTTCTTACATACTTCACTGCATCACGAATTCGAGCCAATGATGTCTGTGCTTCATCTAAACAATCTCTCACAGCTAAGCTCAAGATATTAGTCAAACATTTAATATGGAAGAACTCGCCACCGAAAAGAATATAATTCTTCCTATGAAGATTCTCTCTCAAATAATGCATGGCAACATCATTTGAACCAGAATTTTCCACTGTAACTGTGCCCACATTCTTAATTCCCCAATGAAAAACACACAATTCAACTAATCTGCCAATCTCGTTACCTTTGTCATTGGAAATCAGAGAAAAGTTCAAAATCTTTTTATGCAACTTCCAATCCACATCGATGAAATGTGCATTTATACATAAATAAGAAAGGCTTTGTGCAGAAGTCCACGTATTTATGCTGAGACAAATACAGGAACCTACATTGCGTAACAGCTCCTTCAATTTAGACTTCTCATCTATGTAGACCCGATAACATTCCTTGATTAGTGTAGTGCGTGAGGGTAATTGAAACCTAGGTTTGATAGCACTCATGAAATTTTTGAATCTTTCACTCTCCACTAACTTAAAAGGCAACTCATCAATTATAAACATCTTAGTAAAAGCCACGCTAAAACATTCATGGTCAATTTCAGGAATATCAGAGCTACTCTCTACATCTGGAATGAGCTCTCTTTCATAATTTAAACTTTTCTCTACTGAAGGCTCGGTATCCTGCATATCTGAATCCTTGTCTTCCATATTTACCTATTCAATTAAAAGATAACACAATTCATATAATCCAAGTAACAAACATTTAGAGTCTCATCAAACTGGATTAGTCAAATTTAATTACACAATATCTGTTCTAAAGCCTTAAAATCCTGTATCTGGTTAGCTAATCTTTCATGTGAATGTTGATTGGTTAGCTAATCTTTTATGTGAATGTTGATTGACTAACTGATTCAGTTCGTTAATAGATCTTATGCATGAATAAGAAAATAATTGCAGGAAAGAACAATGAACCCCTCAAGTACTGGTGAATAGAACGATTAACAATTCCAAGTAAACCACCATTAAAATGAAAAGTTGCAAAGATTATGTGTAATTCAATCAATATATACAACAGGATATTCTATTTTGCTGTATGTAGCATTTTAAAGGAGTTGAAAGCTATCAGTTGTACGGAACTATTATTTGGTTCAAAACAGAATACATTTGGTAATAATATGACATAAGAAGGCATGGTTCAATTGTCACATACTGATTCTGCAGTTTCACATCCCAACAGATATTGCATCATTGATCGGATGGCAATACTTGATAAACTGCCCACGTTGCAGAGATTGAGTTCTAGGGTCAAAAGGTCCCAAATTTCTACATGCCTTGTTGTAACAATCAAGAAGAAACTAGAGATCACCTACTTTTCCTCATCCGTACTCCAAAAAAGTCTGTACTAGAGTTCTTCAATCATCACATCAGGTTCAAAGATCAGTTGGGGTTTGAAAGGGTTACAATGAGCTGTTAAGTATCGAAAAAGCAAGGCAGGTCGACAACAAACATGATAGAAATGAATTGATATTTCATTTCATTTGGATTGAAGGGAAGGTGAGAAAGGAAAATTAAGGAAATGAGGGGACAGTGGGAAAATCTATAGACTAACAAACAAAAGATTTGGGTTTCTTTGACAAAAACAACCAGAAAACAGGATTTGCTAGAAAATAAACAAAATAAAAGGAACCCAGATGAGAATTTTACCTTAAAAACTAACTCAGAAGGAGAAGAGCTGTTGATGGCTTGACCACGAAAGACTACCGAGAAAATATTGAGAGCGTCGACAGAGAAAGGAAGCAAGCACGATGGAAAAATAAAGATAACTTCAATTAACTTTTTAGTGTCTCGGATTCCTGACCCGACAATATTTTTAGGGTTTCTTACAACTTTATAATAATTTAATAAAAGATTGAACTTGTTTCGTAAATCGGAAGTACCGAACCGAATGAGATTGTCTCGTGTTCTTCGGTGAGTTCGGTTTCTATAACCGAACTTCAAAGTTTGGCGCCTTCGAGATAAATTATTAAATTTAATTTTTGGCGCCATTACTTTTTTTTTTATTTTTTCAATCAAACCATTTTAATTAGGAGTTTTCAACGATAAAATGTGTAAATTCATTTCATAAAGCTTTTCTTATTGTTTAAATTGTAAATTATATGAAGAAATATTATTAGGACTCTAATCTATAAATAATTTATAATTATATAATATGTTATTTGCAATATAAATAAGTACCAATATAAAAAATTTTTGAACTAGCAAAAACAGATATAATTGTTCATTATATTTTTAAAATCTCATCTGTAATTTTTAATTATTTTTATTTAATATTTATAAAAAATAGTATTATAATTAATTAATAATTTTATTTTATGTTATTTTAATTAATTACGTTCTGATCCAATTCTTATATTAATACTAATAAAAATTTAAAATAGAATTGTAATTTTAATCGTTTTAACTATTTAACTTTAATTAACGATTTAATTGTGATTATTTTTAAAATTGCCACAGTCCATTATATTATTTACATAATATTTTTGTGTTTCCTTTTTCTTTTTAATGTTTTTGTTGAAATTTATTTTCATGTTTCAATTCTTAAATTCAATATTAAGTATGTAATTTTTTTTGGTGCAGAATATTATGTGTGTAATTGTTTGTTGATAATAATTCTTATTTTAACTGTTCAAAATTATTATATAATAATAATTGAGAATTATTTTCTTTGAAAGCAATATATTTATAAAATAAATAAAATAGAGCTGTGTTGGTTATATTTTATAGTGATGGAAGTTGAGGATACAGGACGCTTGCCCTCTATATGAAAAATTGTCCGATTTCACATGATTATGTATTACGACAACCTACAATATTACAAATTAATTTGGTTAAATGGCAAATTCCTTGACAGCGATTTTATTAATGGATTATTTGTGAAAATGCTACAACCGACTTTATTATATTATATAAATAATTAATATTTGCGTATTTTTCTTTTTTGTTAAAATTCCTTTCAATGTTTTAATTATTGCTATTACGTGTAAGATCGTGAATTTATCATTAGACATAATTTTAGGAATTGTTGCTAATTTTTTTTATATATGTAATTAATTACCTAATTGAATTTATTTATTTTTAAAAAAAGTTTCAAACTTGATTTGAATATCTTTGAAAAAATAGATTTTAATTTACGAAGTTAAAACTAAGTCTAAGAATATGATTATACGTGAAAAATGTTATAACATCATCACAACAACTTAATTGAATTTATTTTTTTTAAATAAGTTTCAAACTTGATTCGATATCTTTGACTTTAACTCGAGATTTAACTTATCTAATAGTTTAATAGGAATTATTTGAAAACATTTTTAATTTTATTTTATTATGAAATCTTTTAATAGTTTTAAGATTTATAATTTGAAAAACATTTTAAACCTAAGAATATCTTTTAATAATTTGATAAGATTTATGAATTTATTTAAAAAATATTTTTAACAAAAAAATTAATTTAAGTAAAATGAATAAATAAAATTAACATAAAATATATTAAATAAAAATTACAAATTACAAAAAAAAAATTCAACAACTCGGTTTAGGGTTGACAATAACTTAGTTATAGAAACAAATAACAGCCTGGCAATTTGATGCAAGGCTAACTTGAGACTTGTGAGATGCTGGTTGTTGGATCTTGGCATTATGAGTCTAGTCTGCAATCAGGTTGATGCTTAAGTTAGATCGAAACAAGTTGATGCTTGAAAAAACTAAGAATCATTATTAGAATCTAAAAGTATTGTTAGAATCCCATAAAAAATTTTAACGTTTACTGAAAAATGTCACTGCAATCAAAAAATGCTAGAGCCTAAAAATCTTGCCCAAAAATCATCTAGAATTGGAAAAGACTTAAAATTTGAACTTACAACTATCTAAAACTTTTTTACTCTCAAAATTTTCTTTGTGATTGTTGTGTTTATTATATAAACTTATAGGGTATTTATAAAAGCTAGTTCTCAACTTGTAAGGATTTCAACTCAATCAAAATTTATTTTAAAAAACTATCTTCAAAATAATTTTGAATTTCATCCATATCCTCACCCAAAATCAAACTTTGTAGATTTTATTAGCGTATTATATATCTAACAAAAAAATTGATTTAGGTACCAAACTCTTAAATTGAAAGAATTCCTATCCTTAAAAAATTCAACCTTATCCACATCTTTTTTCAACTATTCTCATTTTATTTTATTGTTTTTTTATTTAAAAAATAAAATAAGGAAAATTGAGAAATAAATAAAGATATATAAGAAATAAATCATTAAATAAAAATTACTAATGAAAATAAATAACTTATAAAAATAAATAATAAAAAACTTAAAATAATAAAAGAAAAATTGGTTTTTAAGTTTAGACTTAAACTGGGTCCAAATAATATAAAAAATCAATATGTCTCAAAAATAATTTTAAAATTTTAAACCTAAACAAAATGTGATATTTTCAATTATTAAATTTAATATTGTGCATTTGATTTGTATGTTTGTAATAATTTTTATTTTTAAATTGTTCAAAAATATTGTATAATGATAATTAAAAATTAGTTTTTGTGGATTATATATTTTTGAAGTAAATAAAATGAAACAATGTTGTATGAATATTATTTTTTTATATGTTTACTTATTACGACGTACCATAATAATACAAAAGTGATTTGAGTTAAATGAAAATTTTTTTACAGCATTAACTCTCAATAGAGTTAGATTTGATATTTTCCAAAAAAAAAAATTTAACATTAAATTTACAAATTGATTTCAAAATTTAAATATTTTCCTAATACAACTACTATCGTCACATTTTTTTATATAAAAGTAATCTTTTGACAAAAACTTTAAGAAAATACAAATAAATGTCAAACAATTAAACTTTTTTTTTTAATTTTTCATGTGATATTATAATATGATTTTTATTGATGAAAAAATAGCTCTATTGATACATCTTTAAAATGTCATTTTAATTTTTTTATTAATTGTATTTTTAATTATCTTGGCTAGTTTTATTGATGTTTTTTGTGACAAAGGGCTTGATTTTCGAAGTCAATATTTTTTTATCTTACTTTTCATTAAACATTTTTTTTCATCTCTAAAGCCATTTTGTCATTAAAAGCTAAATTAATAATAGTCACAATCAATATTACTCAATTTTTTTGACAATGAACTTGAAAAAAAATTTAATGCCTTTATTTCATAATCTATATAGAATTCTATAATACTTATTCAATTAAACAAAATTTGAAAGTTACTCAAATGCTCGATAATAGATTGTACCTTCTTTTACTGTAAAGTATAAATTTTTTAACAAACATAACTTTATTTATAACAATCTTCTTCTATTGTTAATTTTTTTTCAACTGGTAAGTGTATTTATTTTTTATGCTACGGATGAAATACTCTAATATTCATCCATTTTTCAATTGTGACCAATTTTTTTTGCGTAACTTTTTACTAGTCAGCATTTGACATTTTTTTCGATTTGGTAGAATCATCCAATATTGGTTTATATAAATCTTTATAGTAAGTGATCTTCCATTGTTGGATTTTGAATTAAAGAATTTGAAGCTTAAACTTCACCATAAAACCCACGTCACCTTCCATATTTTCAAGCAACAATCGAAAAAAAATTCACCACTTGTTACAGTATCGAATTACTACTATTCATAATATATGTTACAGTGTTGTATTGCTATATTGCCAATACAACTACAATGTCTAGTAGCTATAGTGATGGTATTTCTGTTATAATACTTCCATCCCAAGATGCTACATTACTATTGACTTAAGATGCTACAATAGGTCTGACATCAATTATTGAGCCCTTAAAAAAATTATACAAAACAACATGATAATGTTCATGGGATTTTTTTTTTTTTGGCCATTGAAAGACTTCATTTATAGTAAACTTATTACATTGTTTGTTTTACATTTCCATCAAGCTAGTTATGATTAAGAGATCTTGTAACAAAAACTCTATCTATAACTATCTGTAGACACCTAATTTTATCTGAATTTTTTGAGTTGGGCCTAAATTTTATTGAGTAGCCTTAAATTTGTTGGGCTTTGTTGGGTTCAATTATGCACTTTAAAATTTTTATCTGAGGTTATACAGGCTAAGGCCAATTTCAAATTAAATGGATATTGGTATTTGTGGGCCCAAACTTTATTTAGTCAAGGCCCAATTCCAATTTCTTTGGTATAACAAAATCACTTGGGCCTAATTTCATTTTTTGCCTAAGCCCATTAAAAAAGCTATTATTTTTATTTTTCATTTTTTTTACTTTTATTTTCATTTTATTTTATTATTTATATAGTTTTGTAATTTAATATTAAATATAAAAAAATAAAGAAAAAAAAAAAAACATAAACCAATTATAGTGTGTGTTGTGCACGGTACTAGCAACCCAATTACTTGCGCCATCATACTCACATATCATTACCTAACTTGAATTGCCTACTGCCAGTCGTAACTACAAATTACCAGTCACAACTATCCATTACCACTATTGCCTTTGCAGCATGGATTATGATTGAAAAATGTGGGTTTGTTCCCCTATTAAGCTCTATAAATTAAGCTTAATGGCACATAAAAAATGGGAGGTTAGAAAAAAGGGAAAATTCTATAAAAAAGAAACAAACAAAACTAAAAAAGAAAAGCTTATGTCCAACCAAATACCAAAAAAAAAAAAAATCTCTCAAGCTTATTGGAAAACCAAATAAACATAACCAAAAAAAAAAAAAAAACCACAACCCCTTAGAGTAGGGAACCTAATGCAAACATAAAAAAAAAAAAAAACCAAAATAATGGTTTTTTGACCCAAAGTTTAAAGGTTGATTTAGGAGACTTTAGGAAGTTTTGGAAGAAAAGGAGTTTAGATTCATAATCGGGAGGCTAAGGGGAATTTTTTGTGATTTTTTTAGAAAATTTTTTATCATCAGTAATGGTGGCACGGCATCGGATTTTGGGTTATGGCAAAAGGCTCTGAAAATTTTTTTAAACTGAAAGTTTTTTTTTTTTGTAAAGGGATAAAGTGAATTAAAATTTTTTTGGCCATTTTATATATAAAAAAGGATAAAACATGCCGTTTTGAGTAGCAGAGGGATCTATGTGTAGACCCGTGACTCGACCTGGGATCTATGCACCTAACTCGATGACTTGCTTCCTTCTTTAGCCTAGACCGATTTGATTGAACCCTTTAAACTGGCCAGAATCCCTTAAACCACTTGCTGAACCACTTGAGCTACTACTGAATTGCATCTAGATCGCATGAACCAGCTAGAACCATTAACCAAATTGTTGATCGATCCGATTTAGGTATTTTTTTACTTTTTATTTATTTTCTTTTTGCTACTAATTTTTTTAGTATTTTTTTTAATTTATGTGAAGTATAAAAACTAAAAATAATAAAAAAGAGAGAAAATAAATTTTTATTCGATAATATGAATTTAAGATACTCCAAGTAGTAATGCATAAGAAATCTTTAAGTAAGAAAATTTTTTGTAAATACTACCAGTATGTTGGAATATTTAAAAAAAGTTTTTAATACAATGAAAATTTTTTTCTTTATAAATAAATAACTAAAGCTAAATAAATAACTAAAAAATATTAATGAAAATAATAAAAAAATGAAGGAAAAAACTTTTTATCTGATGATAAGTTCTAACGTATTTCGAGTAGTAATGTTTAAAAAATCTTTAAATGAGAAGATTTTTTTTAAATACTAAAAGTGTATTATAATATTTATAAAAAATTTTCAACGCAATAAAAATTTCTTTTTTTTAATAAAAAATGTGTAAAAAAATGATACAAAAACCAAAAAAATTTTGAAGAAAAAATGAAATGCATGCATCAATATTTTATTGTTTGCATCATATGCATGTCTTTGTTTTTATAAAAAATAAATATCAGCCTTCGAGGATATAATTATAAGGTATTTCAAATAGCGATACTTATGAAATCTTTATATGAGGAAAAGTTCTTTTAATGTTATCAATGTATTAAAATATTTTAAGAATTCTTTCAATAAAATGGTTCTAACTTTTATTTTTCAAATAAAATGGAATAACAATAAATAAATAAATAAAAAGGAAAAAAACCAAAATTATGGTAAATAAAGGAAATCAAGGAAACTATTTTCAAACGCCGAAATTAAGACCTTTATTTGTCAGGATTAAAGTATAACATGTAATTAATTGGTATAATTTTTAATGAGTGCTATAGGATGCTAATTTTTTCTCACGTGCAATGGATTCCTAAACCTAAACTATTTTACAAGTCCAAAAATTATTTTTTTGATAAAGTTTTAATTAATTTTAATATTTTTATTAAAAAGATAAGTTCTAATAGATGACCAATCACACTTGGCCAGAAAAAATTAGTGGTGACTATTTTTATTGTTGTTTTCAAATTCGTCAAGAAACTCCAAAACCATTACGACACTATCCTTCCTCATTCCTGCTTTAATGTGGAGTTGGTAAACCATTTTTGCTTAGAATTTCAACAATGAGGATGAAAGTTACTTAAGCCAACCTAAACTACCCATCCCTATTTCAGACTATGTGGCCACCCTGTTTGCAACTTTATTAGCTTGTCTTTTCTCCAATTTCAATTATTTTTTTGGTAGTTCCCATAGTTTCATAATCTCCCTTATAATTGGTTTTATTCTCCAATTATAATTCTTTTTTGTCCTTTGAAAGTGCATATACAAAACTTTAAAGTCCATTTTCACAATTACCTTTTGAAATTTTCTAGTAGCTACCAACTTCAATCTTGTTTTTACTGCTAGTGCCTCTGCTGTTAAAGCTTAACCCACTTTTACCTGCTTTCTAATCCCATCAACCATATTTTCTTTTTCATCTTTTATCACTATTCTAACCCTTACCTTTCTATTATTTTTTGTAAATGCTCCATCATGATTCATTTTTTACCACCCATTTTCTGGGTATAACCATTCATCTTCTCTTTTTATTATATTTTCCTCCACTGGCCTTCTTGTTTTATATTGGTCTTTATGTACCTTACTACATTTTACAATAGCCTTTTTAGCTCTTTATATTGCTATATATGATATTAGCCTTTTTCCCATCACCACCACTTCACACCTTGTTTTTTAAATCATCCAGCAAGTACATGCCCTACATGTCTTTATGTATATACTCTTTTTATTTCATTTTTACAATTGGTCTAACACTTACATAACTTATTTATCTAAATATATAACTTTTTATTTTTTGATTTTTAACCTATAACATACCTCAAACCACATTCCCTTCGTCAAATCGCATTATAACAATATATGTTACACTATCTCATCCTTTATCTTATATAGGTTGCATATAAGGGATTGATTACACTTTCATTTCTACAGCTTATAGTTTGTTAGAATTGTATCCGTAAAAATTTTCTACAAAAACACTTTGTTTTACAAGGAACTGTTAGTCTCCATATCACTTTCCAAACCTTTTCATCAACCACATATGAGCTTAAAGGTCTTGTTCCTTATTTGTAATTTACTGCTTTTTTAATATTTTATACCTTAATTTTACTATTTAACCTTTTTTTTCTCTTTTGCCCATATTACTTCATTTTTACAATTTTGGTCTCTTATAGGAATTTATTTTATTATCTATTTCTTTTCCCTACTTATCAATGGCTTAATCATTTCTAAATTATATTCCTTTCTTTCATAGTTTATCAACTCTTTCACTTTCACTGGTACTTTTATATCCCCAATTCTTAAACTCGTCAGCTTCTTTTCTTTCAATCTAGGGATCCAACAATCACTCTATATCCCAATACTCTGCCTATACCTTATTTGCCACATCAAATTTTCCTTGAGAAAGTCCATATCATCAAGTATGTTGCTTCATGCCATGATACTCTTGCTTCTTTTGTAGCTTCCAAAATTAAACTTTGAAGGAAGTAAATCCCTTTGAAATTCTTTGCCCATAATGTATTTGGGCTTTGCAACATTTTCTAGCTTTGTTTTGCCAACAATGCTCAGTTGAACATTTTAAAATCCTTGAAACCCATACCACCATCCCCTGTTGACTTTGTAAGCCTGTCCCAACTTTTTCAATGGATTTTATTGTCACTTCCCTTTACCTTTACCAGAAGTTTGCAATAATAGAATTCAACTCCTTGCATGTCTTTTTTGGAAACTTATAATAAGACATTGTGTAAGTGGGGATTGCGTATGTAACAACTTTTTTAAAATTTTCTTACCTCCCATTGACAAAGTCTTTTGCTTCTATATTTTAAGTTTTGCCATTATCCTTTCTTTAATGTGTTTTAATACCTCAGTCTTTGTTTTCCCTCATACCAGTTGGATCCTAAAATAAATCCCTATATTGTTAGCTGCTTTAATTCTTCTACAATCTTTAATCATTTGTTTGATTTCTTCTGGTATGTTACTGCTGAAGATTAGATTAAACTTCTTTAAGCTTACTCTTTATCCTGAAGCTTTACAATACATCTGAATAATATCAAAATTTTTTAACAATTATTAATATTTGCTTTAATAAAAAAATAATGAATCATCAATAAAAAATAAATGTGATAGCATAGGACAGTGCCTACTTAGTTTAATCCCTATAATTCTATTTTCATTTGCACTTACTTGGGTCATCCTAGATAAAAGATTTATTACTAAAAGAAAAAGATAAAGAGATAAAGGATCTCCCTGTTAAGACCCTTAAAAGAAAAAATTTTTTTACTAGGTTTTCCATTTATAGTCAAAGTAAGAAACTAAATTAACATTTTTCATAATTCATTCAATTCAAATTCTATCAAAGCCAAGTTTGGTCATAATTGCCTGAAGAAATCATTATTCCACTATGTCATACACTTTGTTTATGTCAATCTTCATAGTCATCACATATTTCCTCCCATTTTCCCGAAGCTTCATATGATGAAACCGTTCTTGAGCAATTAGAATATTATCTTATATTTGCCTCTTTCCTATAAAAGCACTCTAATTTTT
The DNA here is from genome assembly GCF_002303985.1 of Durio zibethinus. Next base: position 6,754,165 of record NW_019168004.1, read on the forward strand.
TGTGATTATTTTCCTTAGGAAAAGTTTTAATCTATTCACCAGTACCTTAGATATAATCTTATAGTCATAGTTATAGAGGTTTATTGGCTTAAAGTTTAACATACTTTCTAGCCTTTTGACATTTGGTATAATTAATATGTCAATGTTATTGAGTTCTTTTAACATTTTCCTATAATGGAAGAAGCTTTTAACCATTTTATCAACATCTTTATAGATTTTCTTCTAAAAATTTTGATAGAATAATCCATTAAACCCATATAGTCCTAGTGCTTTCAGGGACCTCATTTGGAAAACAACCTATTTTATTTTTATTTTTATTATTTCACAAATCAAAGCCTCATTCACCTTTCTAGTTATTATACCTTTTGGCACACATTCTAGTACTTTCCCATTCTACTGGTAAATAGCTCAGTATAAAATTTTTTAAAACAATCCCTTATCTTTTCCTCTTTGTCTGTCCACTTACCATTCTATTTTTTTATTCTAAAGATTATATTGAACTGCCTTCTTTGTATTGTAGCTTGGTGAAAGAACTTTGTGTTCTTATCACCCAAGCTCAGCTAATTCACCTTTAACCTTTATTGACAATAATTTTCCTTCTGTTCCCATACCCATTTTAATTTTCCCTTATTCCCTATTATTGTTTAGAATTCATCCATTATTCTTATATTCAGTTGTAGTCCATTTATTTGGCTTTTTAATTTTTTCTCTTTCTTTTTTATTGTTTCTCTCTTTACTACACCATTCTTTTAATAGTTTTTTTTTTATAGTTTTTCAATTTTTGCACCACTTGAAAAGCTCTTAACCTTTGGCATTGCAATCTTCATCCTTCATCAACTATTTTTTTACATTCTTCTATATTCAACTAGATTGATTCAAATTTAAATCTCTTACACCCTTTTTTTCTTCTTAAAGTCAGCATATAGCACAATTGTTAAATTGTTAGACCTTTTTTGCTACCAAATTGAGCACCTGGGTGTTTGAAAACTTCACTCTCCATTCCATGTTAGCTATTTCCCTATCTAATCTTCCTTTCACTACTTTTCATTCTCTAACTCGAAACCATATAAACATATGTCATTTGTAATTTAAATCATTCAAACTATAAAAATTAAGCCTTTTTTTTAAATATTCCATTTTAATAACTTTTTCCTTTTTTTCCTTCTTTCTTTTATTTTTTCACAATATCATTGAAATCCCTAATAAACAACCATGGGCCACTAATATTGAGCATTTTTTCTTTTATATGATTCCATGCTTTTCTTTTTTCTTCAAACACCAGTGCTTCATAAATCTAAAAAACTTTCACTTTTATTTCATCACTCACACATTCCATTGTTGTATCTATCAAGTTCTTTCTCTCTTTTATCACTATTAACTTAACACTACTCTTTCACCACAATACTAGTCATCCACTTAATGCTTAAGGGTTTACATATATTTCTTCTTCAAACCTTAGTATTTATCTTTTCTTATCCATTTTTTCCATTCTATTCTTTGTTTTAAGTAGATATATTATGTCTGGGTCATACTTTCTCTTGAGCTCTCTAAGTGCTTGAATTGTCAGGGCTGACTCTATTCCTTGATAGTTTCATTATAATGCAATCATTACTTTTTGGTAACTGTTTATGGCCAACCATTGTAGCCTTCAACTCTTATTCTTATCCATTCACTTACCCCAATCTTTTCCAAACTACTTTCCATTATTTCATTCAGCCCTTTTGAAACTTTAAACAAATTTTTGACACTTTTTTTCTCTTTACCTTCCCTTATAATTCCTTTATTCCTTGCTCTCATTTTCTTTTTTCTTTTCATTACCTTTTTTTTCATCATTCTTTCATTATTTTTTTATTAATGCAACCTTATTACTTATATTTCTTAAGATTATCATCTCTTTTACTCCTTCTAGCTTTTTTTTTTTAACTTTCCTATTTTTCTTCTTCTTCAAACCTTTTTTTAACTTCAAGTTTAGATCTTTATTGTTACTATTATTTTTTTTGGGCTTATCTTTTTTTTCATTTTTTTTGTACTCTCTTTTTTTCTCTTCTTTCTTTTCTGATGGTAGCTTTACAATATACATAATATCTCAAACACTTTCATAAGCTTTCATGTTTGTCAGATTAATCTCTCTTACAGAAAAAGGTTATTATGATGTTCACCTATTATTACACCACATTTATGGTTTCTCTTTTCATTTTTTGGGTCTTCAAATATGATTTTACAAGGACTAGTAGAATAAATTTTCCTTAATTACACCTATTCTATTTTTTTTCTTAAAGTCAAGTTAGATTTCCCCTACAAATTCAATTTTTCTTGCATTTCATGTGTCTCTTTATTGTTTTTTTTTCCCTTTACCTCCTTATCTATCATTACCCTACTCATCCATTTTATATTTTTTTTCCAGTTACTTTTTTTATTTTTATCCCTCTTGTATTACTTTTTCAACTATTTTATTAATTTTTTAACCAGTTTTTTTATAACTATTTTTTCTCCCTTCTTAACAACCTTATTTTTATCTTATAACTCTTCTTTCATGCTTTTATCACCTTCTCTCTTTTCATGTGCCACCTTTAATTCCCTTTTATTCTTAACCATTTTCTTTTTCTTTTAGCCTCTCTTATATTTAGAAGTACCACTTTTATAAAATCTCTAACCTCTCTCTTTGCTCACTCTCTTCCCTTATTGTCCTTACAATGTTTGTCCATATGCTCTAACATTCTATAATTGCAACACCAGTCCAATGATTTTTCAAGCTTTATCACCGTTCATATCCTCTCTTTATTTTTCCTTGAAACTTAAAAGCCATCCAGTAATGGTTTTACCACCTTTAAAGCCACCCTTATTCCTAGGAAGCTTCTTTCAAAACATTCATTCATCCGAGGTAAATTATGGATTTGTACCTAAAAGCTTATTCACTTAAAGTCTATTTCTTCCACTAATAACTTTTTCTTCCATTTTTTAAGGTTAAAACAAAACCCTATTACTGACTAAGGTCCTATTTCAATTACCCTATTCGATAATATTTCTAAATTAAATGATATATTAAATTTGTTCATACCTATCTCTTTATGAACCTAGCTGTCCCTATCGACCAAATCTCACTAAAGATATTCATCACACATTTCTTGTTTAGCCTTTTTTTTTTGCATGAATCCTCTTGACTACTATGTGTTTCACTCGTGTATCAGTTTACACCTCTTCTTTTTTCAGATTAATCATTAGATCTTCCATGCTTCCCTTGATTCTTACTCTTTTAATCAAGAACCACAGACCAATGGATTATGGATAGAATAACAGATTCTATCTATTTGATTACTCTGGATTCCCTAATAGAAACCCTAATCCAAATCTGGTAGTTTTGAATAAAACATAAGTTTACTAAGTTTACTAAGATTACTCTATGATTGATTTTCTTGGCTTTAAGAAATGATTCGACTTTAGACACAATTGACCATAAGAAAGAAAAAAAAAGAAAGAGAATTGTGAAAATTTAGCAAGACTAAAAAAGATAAAAAAAATCAAAGAAATGACTTAGGAAGACCTCATTTAGAGAGAAAACTCTTCACAGTGGAAAACTTTCACTTTTCAAGGGAGAGAATAAATTGATTGCCAATTTAGTGGAGGTATGCTTACAAGATTTAGATGGCTTGATTTAGGCAATATTAATTTTGAGATAAAATAAGATTTACACCAAACAAATAATAATACGGTAGAAAAATAAAAAGAATATCAAATTTTATGTGAAAACTTTATGGAGTCGAAGGAAAAACCATAGGGACAAATATGAGAAGAATCCAATATAAGAAATAGGTAAATTTCAATAGTATAATCTTTTAATTTTTTTTTTTTTGCTTTAGATTCACAATAATTAGAGCAATATAATAAAGTTTCCTTTTTGGAAATATACCAAAAAATCTCAGATTGGTCAAGATATTATGATTATTTTTTATTAAAATATCCCAAGCAAAAACCCTAATTGTTGAACACCTATTTCTCTCTCTCTTTTTAGAGATTTTTCTCTTTTTTTTTTCTTTAATGCATTGACCATGCATTTTAAGCCTATTTATAGGTTGTTGCATAGCTTCAATAATTGCATAGTTGATTAAATTAAAAATAAATAAAAAAGATTATAAAATTAATATAATTAAATAGTTTTTTCTCATATAAAATTGATATAATACTTTAAGTAACGAAAACTATTTTATAATTTAAACACTTTTTTTATTAAAAAAGCTTTCATTGACTTTTAGAAATAAAATATCAAACTTATTAAAAATTTAAATATTTTAAATATTATAAAATTTTTGATGAACTATTATACACACTCTATCTTTAACAAAAATTCTTTTAATTAGTTAAAATACATCTATATTATTATTTTTTTACATTAAAAAAATACTTGAAAATTCTAATACAATTCGTAGACATTGAATTTTGTCTAAAATATTTTTATCATGGTTGAACAAAACCCTTTTAAAGCTCGTAAAAAGATCCCTTAAAGAGCCCATAAAATGCATCGAAATTTAGGCCTAATAAACAAAGAAAAAAGAAACCAGTATGATTACTGTCAAATTTTTTTGCATGAGATTTATATGGATGATATTTTTTACATGGATGCATGAGAAATAAAGAATAAATAAAACGAGTAAACCTCAAAGTCAACTCAAGTCAAAATTACACAAAATTCGATAAAAATGAATAGAACTAAGGTTAATCTTCAAAGTTCAAAGTCTAAGTGAAATTAATGTGGTTTAAAATTAAATTTGGTGATTTTTGAAATACTAAAAATTTTTATTGCACTGAAAAATATATAAAATTACCAAAATACCCTTATAAAGGATATTTTCATAATTGACCTTTCCGAACTCAAATTTTTATGAAAAATTTTTAGATCTTAATTTCATAAAATTTCATTACTTTTAGTGCATTTGAAATCATAGCGTACCCTAGGAAGTGTGAAATTATCAAAATACTTCTATAAAGGGTATTTTTATAATTTGATCTTCTCGAGCTCAAATTTTTATAAAATTTTTTAGATTTTAATTTTATAATATTTCATGATTTTTAGTGCATTTGAAATCATAACAGTACCCCCAAGAATGCTAAATTACCAAAATACCCCCAAAAGATATTTTCATAATTTGATCTTTTCGTGCTCGAATTTTTATGAAACTTTTCAGATCTCAATTTTATAATATTTCATGATTTTTGATGGTTTAAAATTCCAAAAATGAGCATGAGAACATTGATTTCTAAAAAAATGACCTAAGTATTAAAAATTTTGTACTATGAGTAAAATGATCTTTTCATATGTTTGGAGGGCATAAAAATCTAAACTTTATAGTGAATAATGTGAACCATTGGATCTTTTATTAATCTTGATATAATGGTGAAAGATGGTTCCTTAAAAAGAATAAAAGATAAGCTTTGACCCTCGGATGAAATCTCATCCGAGGGTCTATATTAATTAAAAATTAAATCTTTTTTTAGGAGCTAACTATTAAAAGGGGTTGAGTGGTTTGGTTAAAGAAAAAGCTATAAGAAAAAGGTTGGAAGGCTGGAAAGGTGGAAAAAGAAAAAGTCAAACACGTAAAAAATGAGAGGGAAGGAAATTGTTGAAAAAAATATAAAGGCTAGCCAAAAAAGTAGAAGAAGGAGAAAGGAAAAGAAAAAATGAAAGGAAGAGTCTACTAATTGTGGAGTTTGGTCAAAGTTTGGAAGGCTGAAAAGGTGGAAAAAAAAAGCCAAACACGTAAAAAAAATAAGAGAAGAAAGTTACTAAAAAAAAAGAAAAAAGTCAAATATGAGAGGTGAAGGAGAAAGAGAAAAGAGAAATAAAAGGAAAAGAGCTACCAAAAAAATGGGTTGAAGGAGAATCTACCAAAGGAAGAAAGAAGAGGAAGTTGCCAAAAAGAATAGGGAGAAAGTTATCAAAAAAGAAAGAGAGAAAGTAAGCCAAGGTAGAAAAGGTTTCAAGTTGACTATCTTTGTTCTTTCATGCGACATGATTCAATTTTTTTTTTTTGGTTATTTTTAGCTATTATAGTATTTTTATTTATATAGTTTAGTGTTGACTAAATTGGCTTTCTTTTTCTTTACATGCCATTTGCATATTTGGCTTGACTTCATGGAAGTTGTGGTCAATATATTTTCAAGTTAATTTGTTTGATGCTATGTTATACTTGGTTATTGATTTTTTAGATATTCATTAAATCTATTGGTCTTTATGGTGTGATGAATACTTATGGGAAGGCTAGAATTTCTTTTTCTATTTTGGTTTTTTCACTTGTTAATAGTATTGTTTTACCTAGCTCAAAATCTTGTCTTATTCTTCTTTTTGGATTGTTTACAACTTTACAAAGTTTTGAAAAGATGCTGAAATTTTTACAATAAGGCTTATTTTTATGTAGGTTTTATATCATCGTTTATATTTCTCTAATGTTGTTACAAATATGATTATGATTTAAATCCCATGCATTTTCCTTTCATTGTTAGTTTAGTTAAATTTCAATTTTCACTTTGATTTTTATGCAATTTAGTTTTTGCACCTTAATTTTTTTAAATGCAAATTTGTTCTTCATTTATTAATAATAAATTGAATGAAATTTTTGAGGATGATATTTTAAAGAAATTCGAGTAGTGATTCTCTAAAATGTCTAAGTGATGATATTTTTCTAAAAGTATTACAAAGTGATGGAGTATTTACGAAAATACTCAATACAAAAAGTTTCATTTTTCTATTTTTTTAAAGTTTTGATAGTTGTCAATAATAATGTATAATGACTCTTTTTTAATAATGAAATTGATATAATTAAAGTTTAAAAATTACAATAAAAAATATAATTAATTAAGTAAGAAAAGACAAAGTAGATAAGAAATCCCTAAGTGAGAAAATTTTTCTAAAATATCACCAAAATATCAGGGTATCTAGGAAAAGTTTCAATAAAAATTTTATTTGTTTTGTTTCTTTCAAATTTTTAGTGATATTGTGAAAGTGATTAAATATGATTAAAACATTATAAGTGTTATATTTTTTGTATGCATATTCTACTTTATTGTCTGCATTACATTGTTTTAAATGCAAATAAAAATTTTCGATGATAAAACTTCAAAAAGTCTGAATAGTGATTCCCGAAAATTTTCTAGGTAAGAAAAAGTCTTCTAAAAATTATTGAAGTATTAGAATATTTAAAAGCCTCTTTTCAATATGAAAGATTTTCATTTTATCATTATTCTCAATTTGAATAATTTTATATGAAAATATATACTTTTGAAAATGAATTTGTTTATAAATGATAATATTAATAATGAAATTAAGTAAATAAAATTTTTGATGATAGGACTCCGGAAATCCGAGTAGTGATTCCCGAGAGTTTCTTAGGTAAGAAAAGTCTTTTAAAAATTGTCAAAGTATTGAAATATGTTGAAGTTTCTTTTCAATACAAAAAATTTTATTTTCTTAATTATTTTCTTTTATTTGAACAATTTTTTTAATAAATAAGAATGTTTTTTTTTGAAATAAATGTATTTGTAGATAATTATATTATTACATGACTTTTAATAATTAAAAAAAATGAAAAATCTCCAAAGATGAAATTAAAAAAAAAATTAAGTAGTGATTCTTTAAGTTTCTTTAGGTAAGAAAATCTATCTAAAATACCGTCAATGTATTGAAGTATTTTGATTAATTTTCGATAAAAATTTCTCGTTTTTTTTTATAAATGGCATAAAAATGAGTTTTTTTTAAATGCTATTTGTTTTTAAAATTATAGATATCATATTTTATGAAAATAAGTACGAATCACCGATGATAGGATTTTTGAATTTCGAGTAGCGATTTTTAAAAATTTCTTAAGTTATATAGTTCCTTTTAATATTGTTAGAGTATTTGAATATTTTTAAGAATTTTTCAATATAAGGTTCTTAATTATTTTTCTAGCTTACTAAAAAAAAAAATATGTTTTTGAAGAAAATTAAAGAAATTAAATTTCAAATATCAAAATTAAGACCATTTTAGTTATTATTAAAAAATAACAAATAATTAATTGGTATAATTTTAAACGTGCGCTATGAGGATGTTAATAATTTTTTATACGTAATCAACTCCCGAACTCAAATAATTTTTCGCAGACAAAAAAATTATGTTTTTAATAAATTTTAATTAATTTTAAAATTTTATTAAAAAGATAAGTTTTAATAGATAATCAATCACACTTAACCAAAAAAGATTGGTGACCACTCCATCTTTATTTTCAAATTCATTTAGCGATTCTCAAAATCATTACGACATAATCATATAAACATAATTTCCTTTTTTTTTTTATAAAGAGATGGACTAAAAATTATAAGTATTAAAATTTAAATTACAGATTAATTAAATGCCACCTAATTGCTACATAAAATAATTGAACTAAACTCTATACAAACAATAATTTTTAACTCTACTAGCATAATACCTACATGTTGTCGCAAAGTTAAAAATTTTTTTTTTGCCATATTTATTTATCAATTTTTATTACAAAATATATTTAATTAAAAAAAAGATGAAAGACAAAAAAGCCAAATAGGTGTGACATGTAGATATCTTAATTGATTTTTTTCTTATAAATTTCATCTAATTAGAAAAATAAAGGCAAAAAAAAGAAATTGGAAAAATAAAAAAAGTCAAAATAAAGAAAAAAGAAAACAAAAAAAAACAAAATACTTATAAAGAGTGACGCCTGTATATCCCGTTAAGTTTAAAATATTAATTTTATCAATTAAAACATCAAATAATAATTTTATTAATATGATGTATATATAAAATAAAATTATTAATAAAATATATATTTATATATATCTAGAATGAGTCAAGAGAAATTATTTTAAATACGTTTTCATTCTGATCTTATTTTTTTAAAAAGATTTTGACTATCTTAATTCAATTTCAACTTAAAAAAATGCCCATATTAGATTAGAATTGATCAAAATTGATTGAATTAAAATTATTTTGATATTCTTATCAATTGGTACATTTGTTGTAAAATTTATTTAATAAAAAATGTGAAAAAAAAGAAAAAAAGAATGCTACGGAAACATTTCCATTGATTTTTTTCATAAAATTAATTTAATTATAAAAGCATTAAAAAAAGAAAAGAAAATTAAAAAAATAAATACGTGATATACCATTTTATCAAGTGGGTAAAAAAATAAAATTAAAAAAAATTTTATTAAATATTTTTTAAAGAAAAAAGTAAAAAAATAAAAAGTAAATCATAAAGAAAACTTTGTTATAAATAAAAAATAAAATCTTTAAAAAAATATATTTTTGTTTGTAATTTTAAAAATTACTAATTGCTTTTAAAAAGTAAAAAATGTAAAAAATAAAATACAAAAACATATTATAAGTAGATTTCATGCATAAAAATATTTTTTTATAAATGTAAAAAATATTTATTAAATACTTAAAAATTAAAAAAATTAAAAAAAAGTCCAAAAAAGGAAAATATGAAAGTGTCACGTCGCAGTCCAAGGGATCAAGTCAGCACTGTAAAAAAGACATGAGTAAAATTTATCTTGCACATGGATGGCTGCGAGCGATAAATATTTGTCGGATGTAAAAAAATTTGGCCCATAAAAGGCTACCTTCCTGTCGGCTTATTAGTTTCCCGCCATTCCTAGACTCTCTCACTCTCGGAAATTAGGGTTTATCCAATTCCATGAGCTATTGATCTGATCCAATCCTATCATCTGCTAGGATTTTAATTGGTTTTTAAATTTTCCTAAATTCCCCTTGCCTAAAATCACGGTTATAATTGCAACTGACTGTTCAATTTGTTGTTTCTTGTTTTTCCAATGGAGGAACCTCGCGTCAAACGCCCCAAAATTTCAAGGTCTATACACTCTCACAACTTTTCTCTTCTCTCTTTTTTTTTTTTTTTGCTTTTTTGCTTTTAATGTTGATTAGTTGGTTTATTCTCACGGGGGTCGAAAATTAGGGTTTTTTAAGAAAAAGTTTTCCTTTATCCTTTCTTTTGAGCGATTTTCAATGTCACGATTTGTTACCGAAAAAGCACGGGACAATGTGGGGGGAAACGGACGATTGGGTTGAGAGAAAAATCAAGACTTTCACTTTGAATTTTGGTTTGTTGGTGATAAGAGGAGATACAGTTAAATATTTTTGGATTTTTCACCTTTTTTTGCTCTGTTTGTTTCCTTAGAAAATGTGGGTGGGTCGGGGGGGGGGTGAAGACGGGCAATTGCGAGAAAAAAAGGACCTGGAAATTTTTTGTTTCATTAATATATTTTTCATTATCATATTTTTGAGCAATCATGTAATAGGCTGAATGGATTTTTACTTTTTTTTTTTCTTTCAGGGGTAAAGATGACTATCTGCCTGGAAATATCACTGAGATTGAGCTCTATAATTTCATGACCTTCAATCACTTGGTTTGCAAACCTGGACCACGATTAAACCTTGTCATAGGGCCAAACGGTTCCGGTAAGAGTTCTCTTGTATGTGCCATCGCACTTTGTCTCGGCGGTGAACCTCAGGTTGGTATTTGGTTGATTCTATAGCTTGTATTTTGTAGACGGTATAAGACTGACGGTGTTTGATTTTGTGCAGCTGCTCGGGAGGGCCACAAATATTGGAGCATATGTTAAGCGTGGGGAAGAGTCGGGGTATATTAAGATTACCTTGAGGGGGTACACGAAGGAGGAGCAGATCCCCATTGTCCGTAAAATAGATACACGGAACAAGTCGGAGTGGTTGTACAATGGTTAGATTTTAAATTCTCGATATGGCAATCATTCTCCATTACAATAGTTTTGGTCAATCATGGAATATTTTATTTATCATGGTTACATTTGATTGAAATCGTGGGGCTGTACAGTCAACTCTAGGAGCTACTTGTGCATACCTCTTGTTTCTCGTAAATGAGAATTTTGCATAGCATGGAATTTTCTGTCCACTTTTTGTAGGTTGGCCTGTGACTAACATGATTTTTTTAGTTAAATTTTGTGGTTAGTAATTTTTTGTTACCTTGCATTTAACGTGTTCCAGGTGATTTTCTCCAGGGCTTTCCTGTCATCTTGTGTACATATTTTTCGTCTACTGTTTTACTTTGTGTGTGTCCCAGTTTTTTTATAGATTAGTTGCTTGGAAATCTCTTTTCCTCTATATATGGAAAGAAGTTACCTACCGGTGTTACAGGATTGATTTAGCATTCTGCTTATTAGAAAGAAGGAAAAATTGAGAAAAAAAAGTGTAATATGGTTTTACTTGTTGATTTCAGGCAAATCTGTTCCCAAAAGAGAGATATTAGAAGTTATTCGAAAATTCAACATACAAGTCAACAATTTGACCCAAGTGAGTTCCTATAGTTTGTGAAGTAAATGCGTTATCTTTCTTGACTCACATAACTGAATTTGCATATCAGGTGCTTGTGTGTGGCATATCATTTTATTTGGTGATTTTGAGCGTATAGTCAACCGAGCTTGTTTTATCTGTACTTGCTTGCCTAATAGTTTCATATCAAATTTGCCTGTTATATACTTTTCACTTGGGAAAGACAAGCTTATGTGTAATTCAATATTTTTGGGAGATGTTCACTGTAAATATCTTTAGTTGCTCTTGTCCACTGTTATCAAGGTGCGTGCCTAGGTGCTAAGGTATAAATAAAGCAAACTGCTTCACAGCCCTTTGGATGAGGTGCTTTTAATCAACTGGCTGCCTTTTGAGGCAAAAGGTGTGTAAAAAGCGCACCTGGCTTAAGTATCCCTTCCGTTTCTTTGGTTATTGATTTATTTTATCAGCTATTTTCTTATAGGTCAAGAAATGGAAAACGTAAACACTCTTTACAAGAATAAAATATTGGGTAAAATAGTTTGTTGGCAATTTTTTGTTGAAAGATTGAAGTGAAGGAAACATTGGGCCTTAACAGATAATGAATTTAGTTAATTCTGATGATTCTTGATTTTGGAAGACATTATGCAATCTAATGAAGACAGCTCTTAAATGTTTGTTGACAAAATTATATGTTTGAAGCATATTAAAGATAATCCACAAAATTTTCTAGCCAACTGTGTTTCTTCTTTTCATTGTTTTTTTGTTTGTCCAGTGTTTTTAGTTTTAAAATATTGGCAGGATGCAACACTGATCTTTTTGTCATGGGAAGAAAAAATCTGGAAATGGACCGGTGATAGTTATGATTTTTGTTTTTAATTTTAACTAATATTTTCCTTTGTTTACTTTTTAAAATGATATCTTAAAATATTTACTTTTTAAAATGATATCTTAAAATATTGTAAAGTGTCAAACTTAACATGGTTGGTTTATTGATTCAGTAGTTTGATAAAAGCTTTACAGAGTGTTTTCTATAGGAAAACCGTAGAAGAATTCAGGGAAAAAATGGGCTCTCTTAGAATCTGCCTTTTGCAAGATTTGCCAACGAATCCTAGGCTTTTGATGTCTATACAGGAGGAAGAATATGGTCGTATGGATATTGCAATATTGTTTCTCTGCTTGAGGTTGCTCCAGAAGCAAAAAAAAAGTTGCTGAACATAGAGCCAAATGAAAGACCTATAGGTTGGAATAGATCATTATCTCATGCAGGTTCTACCTGCATAGAATCTTTAAAAGAGTGTCCCATTGTGTTCCTAACTTTCAGCTTTTTTGGCATCAAGTGAATTGAGCCATGGACTTAATATCCAAGCTAGAGAGGTTCAGCTTTGCACTTTATACATTTGTTTACCATCAGGCTTTAATGAACAGCAGCCTCTATAACATTTAAAATATGAAATGATCAGCGCTCAGTCTTAAACCAAAATATATAGTCATTAAGACTTTGATGTCCATTCTGTCTGCTTTGGTTTATTATCATGCTTTTTAGTGGATGCAGTATGGTTGTGATTTACATTATGTCTTTCTCCTCTCTCTCTCTCTGTGTCCCTTTTTGCCCTCCCTTGTTTTTTTCCTACCATATCATATTTGTAGTGGATATTAGTGGATGCCAAAATAAGGTTTTTTATTGAAATTTTAGAAATAGGTAAGATCAATGGATATTGGTATTTCTAACTAGTTTGGGATATACACTTGGCTGCATACAGGTTTATATTTCCTTCTCTAATCTTGTACTTTGGTTATTGATATCTGGATTTTGAAGTTTTAGTTTTGTCTTGGATGGGATGTAATTAGTATTTTTGTTCTGCAATTGCAAGTACCTGTTTTTTTCTTCTTTTCTTTCTCCTTACATTATTTTCTTTAGCATTCAATCTCTTTATGTTACTCTTTTTCTTTTTTTTTTTTGGGGGGGGGGTTGTTGGTGGTGATGTGGTTCTTTTCTGGCATAGTTCTTACCACAAGACAGGGTCTGTGAGTTTGCCAAATTAACTCCCATCCAGCTCCTGGAAGAGACTGAAAAAGCTGTTGGTGATCCTCAACTTCCAGTACAACATTGTGCTCTTGTTGAAAAAAGCCGTGAACTAAAAAGATATCAAAAAGTGAGTTCAAACTGTTATTTTTCTGATGACATTGATTTTATAAAGCAATGTGTTTGAACTTCAGCCAATTTATTATAGGCTGCAGAAACTATGGGAGAAAGTTTGAAACAGCTGATAACCCTTAATGCTGAGCAAGAAAAAGATGTTGAGCGTGTTCGCCAAAGAGACGAACTTCTAGAAAAGGTTTGCAAGTTGTCTTATTTATAATTACCTTAGGTACTCCATAACATACTCATGCCTTTCTTTTGGTAAATTTTAGGTTGATTCTATGAAAAAGAAATTGCCTTGGCTGAAGTATGATATGAAGAAGACTGAATACTTGGAAGCCCAAAAGAGGGAAAAAGATGCCAAGAAGAAGTTGGATGAAGCTGCAAAGAAGCTGAATGTACTCAAGGCACCCATTGAGTATGATAATTTGGTTCTTCTGATTGTATTAATAACTTATGTATTATTTGTCCTCCTATGCAAAATATATTGCTTGATAAGTGATACAACTTTTGCTGTGGATTGCTGTTCACTTCCATTTATACACATTGTACATTTAACTGAAGCTGCATTTCAGCCTTAAAATTTATAAGTTTCCGTTTCAATTATTTTCCTTCTGTTAGAATGTCAATCTGATGTTTTTATGAAGAATGGTGATCAATAAATCAACTAAATGATCACAGTTTTGTTTTGTTAATCGACATTCTTTATAAAATTATAGCTAAATACTTTGAATCTTGATCCTGAAGATTTTCATTTGTCTGCTTGCTTGGTTTTTGTCCTTCCTTTGTGCATCTTGTTTATTGCTATATTTCCTCTAATTATAGTGAAAATATTTAATCAGTAAATTAATGGTTGCAGAAAACAAAAGCAGGAGAAAGTGAAGCTGGATGATAAATGTAAACACATTAGCAATCTCATGAATGAAAATATTAAGAAACGGATCAATCTTCTACAAAAAGAGAATGAGGCGGTGTGTTGAACTCGTTATATCTTTTGCTGTTAGCTTTTTATATGTAGTCACATGAATGGTTGAATCATTTATGTTGATTTAATGAGTCAATTACACACTTTTAGGCAGTCCAAGCGCGAGGTAAATATAAGGAAGTGGAAGATTTGAGGAGAGAAGAAGACTCTCGCAAACAAAGTATTTTAGAGGCTAAAAAGAAACTTGCTGCTGCTGAAGAGGATCTTCAGAACCTGCCTACATATGAGCCTCCTAAGGAGGAAATTGTAAGTCATATTTATTGGCGTTTATTATTATTATTATTATTACTTCTTTGCAATCCTTGAGGTAGCTTGGTACTGCATAAAATGGTTGTAAACATTGATTAATACATAAAGACTTATATTTATCTGTTTTTGAAAGATATTCCCAAAGTATAAATCTCCTATTATAAGCACAAAATTCGAGTGATATAGTTGGTTTTTGCATGATTTTATCTTTTGCCTTCAATAGTTGATTATTTTTTGTCTTTTTGTGATGATTGATAATATAGTGAATGCATGCATAGTAAAATGAAGAATAAATGATACATGCATAGTAAAATGAAGAATAAATGGTGCATGCATAGTAAAATGAAGAATAAATGGTTATCTACTTTTGGTTATTGGGGAAACATTTCATCCAAATTGGTAAGATGAACTAATTTTTCTTTTTGTGACATAGGGAGTATTAATTTATTATGTTATAGAACTGAGATTATAATTAGAAGACATTATCCATGTGTATTGGCTTAGAAGAATTCTGTAGGATAATTTAGCATAATGTTTTTCTTTGGTCAAAATATTTTACTGATGTTCATTTGCTGTATATTTTTGGCAATTTTGACATCTTGCCCTCTGATGTTGAGCAAACTTCTTTTTGCCAGGAGAGATTAAAAAGTCAAATTGTGGAGTTAACTTCTTCTGCTCATCAAAAGATGCAGCAGAAGAAGGAGAAGGAAAATTCTCTAGGCCAAATGAAAACAGCCCTGAGGAACTGTGTTGATAGGTAATGTTTAAACGGTCAAAGTTCTGTTTATATGCTTTTGAAAATATTTGAATCTTTTGTTGATTTCTTTGATATTTCCAATTTTTGCAGTTTGAAAGATATGGAGAATACAAACAACAAACTTCTACATGCTTTACAGAAATCTGGTGCAGAAAAGATAGTTGATGCTTATCGGTGGTTGGAACAGCATCGTGATGAATTGAACAAGGACGTTTATGGCCCTGTTTTGCTTGAGGTACGTGTTTCATAGTTCAGATTATTGTCTTTGTTACTAATAATACAGCTGTTTTTGTTTACTGTGTAAATGCAAAACTTAGGTGAATGTGTCAAATAAGGTCCATGCTAACTTCTTGGAAGGTCATGTTTCTCACTACATTTGGAGGGTATGCTCTAACATTGTTCTTTTCTTTTCCTCCTTTTTTTTGGTAATATTTCTTATATATAACAATAACAAGTAGAGGTTACAAAATTGCATGCTGTTCATTGTGAGTTTATTTATGTCCAAGTAGAGGCTAAGAGTCCTAGTTGCTTCTTTTGCTTTTAACATATTCTTAGTTTGTATGAGGTTTATTAATGCTGCACAGAGCAATTGGTTTTTTTCACTCTCCAGAGTCCTTAGTTATGCAAGGAAGTTGACAAGAAAATGATGGGTAAAAGACCTGGTAGGAATAGTCGAGATCTTCTGCATTAAAATTTTGACTAATTTAAAACAAAGAAGCTTAAGAAATAGAGTGCAGTGTGTGGGAAAACACTTATTTACAGCTGGTTGTAATTTGTATATTTATATTTGTATCTCTAGAATTAAGTATTTGTATCCCTAAAATTAAGGACAAAAAATTAGGATAGACAATCCCTCAATTATAGGATCAGTTTTAGGAAGATTTAGTTTTCTTAGTTTACCCACTAGTTAGTTGTATAGAAACTTAAAGTGCTTGTATAATTCTTCATGAGCAGTTTTTTAATATACATTTAGTGTTACTCTTAAGTTTTTCACACAGTGTTATTTCTTAGTTTTTTCACATGGTATCAGAGCTTCAGACTTTTCTTGGGAAGAAAATTTTTTCAGCCTTCATTGTTAAATTCTATTTCAGGCCTTCATAGCCAAATCTTGTTAAATCATTCAGTCTTATTTTTTCTTTCTTTGGCCTTCATTGCCTAGAAACGTCTTTGGTGAAACCTTTATTATCAAGATTTGTTTCAGTCCTGAGAAAGATAACCATGCCAGAGATAGCAGAATCTGTCACTACTACTTGATTTGAAGAAGTGAAATTGGTAAAATCACCGGAGTACTACAAAAGTCTTGGGAACAAAGAGAGTTAGACAAAGAAGAGATTGAGAAACTAAGAAGCCTATTGAATACTCTTGAAAAGCTTACTGGGGTATGTTATTTGGGTAAGGTCTCTAGTTCAGGTAAAACTTCTAGTTCTCATGAATTAAATGTCTCGGTTAAATCTATTATGAGTTCTTGGGTCATTGACTCAGGAGCTATAGACCATATGACACATTTCTCACAGAAGTTTAGTACATATACCATAAGAAAATTGTTGTTGCAGATGGTTCACTCACTATAGTGATAGGATTAGGAGATGTTCAAATTAATCTATCGTTTGTTCTTAAAAATGTTTTTCATGTTCCTAGATTGTCTACTAATATGATATTTATACAAAAACTTACTAGAGACATGAATTGCAAAGTGACTTTTTACCCCTCATATTGTGAATTTTAGAATCAGAGTTCGGGAAAGAGGATTGGACTTGCTAAGGAGAAGGATGGACTATACTATCTTGAGACATCAAACAACATAAATAATATCAAAAATAGTTTACCTTTGTCATTTCTTTTTGAAAAATCTACTAATAAAGACAAAATCTGGCTTTATCATTTTCATCTTGGACATCTTTCTTTAGGAACTTTGAAAAACATGTTTCCTTCTTATTCATAGGATTAAATGTCAAAAATTGTGATGTTTGTGAACTTGCAAAGCATAGACGTGTGTCTTTTCTATTTAGCAATAAAGAAGTTCTACTCTTTTTATTTGATTTATAGTGACATATGGGGTCCCTTTACAATTACTAATATTTCTGATGTAAGGTGGTTTGTTTCTTTCATAGATGATTGTATCGGAGTTTCTTGGATATTTTTACTTAAATCCAAATCAGATGTGAATAATGTGTTTTTAAGCTTCCAAAACATGATTCAGAATCAATTTGCAGTGAAAATCAAGAGATTTAGGTCTGATGACGCAAGAGATTATTTTAACCAGAGTTTATTTACTTATTTTCGAAAGGAGGGGATTGTCCATGAGTCATCTTATGTTAATACTTCATAGTAAAATGGAGTGGTAGAGAGGAAAAATAGTCATTTACTAGCCACAATCCGAGCTTTACTTTTTCAAGCAAACGTACCCAAATCCTATTGGGGGAAGTTGTTCTCACTGCTACACATATTATATATAGGTTACCTTCAAGGGTTTTGGGATTTAAAACTCTTATGGAACTAATTTCATAATTTTATACAAACTTTAATACCACAAACAATCTCACCTCTAGGATATTTGGTTGTACATCATTTGTTCATGTTTACAGTCATAATAGGGGGAAGTCGGATCCTAGAGCAATTAAGTGCATTTTTGTAGGTTATTCATCAACTCAAATAGGGTATAAGTGCTATCATCTTCTTACCAAAAAATTATGTGTTTGCATATGTCACTTTGGAAGAAAGTAAACCATTTTTTACTCTTATCTTCGGGGGGAGACTTCATTCATGGAAATAAGGATAAAGATTTCTTTTTGCTTGATTTGTCCTCCTCTTTAACTTTTTCACTCATTAATTTTTTTGAGTCAAAACTTGTTTCTTTTGAATCCAAGTTAAATACTGAATTTGAGTCTAAACCCATTCCAAACACAAAAGATGTGACAAAGGATATTATTGTTTTTGATTCTATGAAGAAATTACAGGTGCACTTAAGAAGGAAAGTTCTAGATCATGAACCAATGCAAGTCCAAGAACCTGATCTTAACTTTGGAAATGAGATAACTATAGTCTTTTGACTTTGTTTCTCAAAGTAAGTATGAATATCCTACAACTATAACTAGTGATTATGAGTTGCCTATTGCCATTAGGAAAGTAACCAGAGAATGTACTAAGCATCCACTATACCCAATTTTGTGTCATTTAAAATATTCTCACCATCCCACAAAAATTTTCTTGTGAGCCTAAACACTGTCTATTCCAACTACATTATTTGAGGCATTATCCAGTGAAAAATGGAGACAAGCCATGAAAATAGAAATGGAGGCCTTAAGACAAATAAGACATGGGAACTGGTAGAGTTGCCTGAAGGAAAAAATTTAGTTGGGTGTAAATGGGTTTTCACTATAAAATACAAGAGCGATGGTACTGTTGAAAGGTATAAAGCCAGGTTGGTGGCTAAGGCTACACTTAAACTTATGGAGTGGTTATTAGGAAACTTTTGCTCTAGTTTCCAAGATGAATATAGTTAGGATTTTTGTTATCATTAGTTGCAAATTACAATTGGCAACTTCAATAATTTGATGTAAAGAATACTTTTTTACATGGTGATTTGAAAGAAGAAATATATATGAAGGTTCCACTGGGATTTGGAGGTCATCTAGAAGCAAAGTATGCAAGCTAAAAAAGGCTTTATATGGGCTTAAATAGTCTTCTAGGGCTTGGTTTGGGAGATTTGCCAAAGTGATGCTAGCAATGGGGTATAAGTAGAGTCAAGGAGATCATATATTGTTTATCAAGCAGTCTGATTTAGGGAGAGTCACAGTTCTATTAGTGTTTGTTGATGATATAATTGTAATCGGAGATGATGAAAAAGAGAGAAAATCTTTAAAACGGTATTTGGCTAAAGAATTTGAGATAAAAGAGCTAGGGAGATTGAAATACATCCTAGGAATTGAAGTAGCTCACTCATGGCATGATATTTTCATCTCACAACA
Source organism: Durio zibethinus (assembly GCF_002303985.1). Next base: position 6,773,593 of record NW_019168004.1, read on the forward strand.
GAAATATATGATGGATCTTTTAAAGGAAACTGGGAAGCTCGTATGTAAACCTATAAATACTCCTATAGATCTTAATCATAAACTTAGAAAAGCTGATGAAGATGCTGCTGTAGATAGAGAGATGTACTAGAGATTAGTTGAAACTCATTTATCTCTCACATATTAGACCTGATATAGCATATACTGTGAGTGTCATGAGTCAATTTATGCATAGTCCTAAAGAAGTGTACCTACAGGCTGTCTACCATGTATTGCACTATTTGAAAGCCAATCTTAGGAGAGGTATCTTATGCAAAAGAAATTTGGGACTGGTTCTAGAGGCATATATAGATGCTGATTATACAGGTTCAGTAACTGATAGAAAATTCACCTCAAGTTATTGCACTTTTCTAGTCGGTAATCTTGTGACTTGGGGGAGTAAAAAACAAAATGTGATGGCAAGATCAAGTGCTGAAGTAGAGTTCAGAGCAATGACTTATGGAATTTGTGAACTACTATGATTAAAGATTATCCTAGAAGACTTGAAGATCAAGTGGGATGGACCAATGAGACTCTATTGTGATAACAAGTTTACAATAAGCATTGCACATAATCCTGTGCAATATGACAAAACAAAACACATCGAAGTAAACCGACATTTCATAAAGGAGAAACTAGATAGTGGGTTGATTTGTATATCGTATGTATCAACTAAGGGTCAACTTATAGATGTGTTGACTAAAGGTCTCAGCAGTGCAACATTTGAAGAAATTATTTTCAAGCTGGGAATGGAAAACACCTATTCACCAGCTTAAGGGGGAGTGTGGGAAAACACTTATTTGTAGTTAGTAGTAATCTTGTAATCTATATATTTATATTTGTATCTCTAGAATTAAGTGTCTGTATCTCTAAAATTGAGGATAAAAAATTAGGATAGACAATCCTTCAATTATAGGATCAGTTTTAGGAGGATTTAGTTTCCTAGTTTACCCACTAGTTATTTGTATATAAACCTAAGGTGCTTGTATAATTCTTTATGAGTAGTTTTTCAATATACATTCAGTTTTACTCTTAAGTTTTCCATATTGTTTTTTTTTTAGTTTTTCCACACAATGTGCATTCATGGCCCCAAAAACATACTATATTTTCATGAATGCAAAGGGTTGCATATTGATGCTTTCTTCTGAAGCTTTCCTTGATGGCCAAAATGCATTATGTAGGGCAGTAAATGATTGAGCCAAAACAAGTTGCCTTGTTGAGGCTCAGCTTGGCTAAATTTAAATAAGTCAAATCCAACTCAAGTAGAGCTTAAAAAAGTTTTGAACTTGGCTCAGCTTAGTAATGGGAGCTCTAAGCCAAACATGAGCCCATACCAAGCTCTTGGCTTAAGCCAAAACAATGGCTTGAAGCTCATAATATAAAGGATTAAAAGTCCAACTGTAGCTCACCAGTGGTAAGCCAGATATCATGGGCCAAAATGGCCCTTGACTTAATATTGCGTGGTCCTGCATGTGTGGTAGCCCTTCAAACTTTGGCTTATTTATAGATGCAGCCTCCCCCTTCGACTTGTTTCAACTCGTGATGTGGGATTGTCAGGGGAGAGAACTTTTCTTTCTTTTCACTGTCTTAAAACTTACAATGCCTCCATTTTTAAGCACATAACAAATTTATCCTGCAATGATATTTTTTTTAAAAAATAATGGATGATTATTAATCATGTTATGTCTATTTTAAAATAATATAAATATTAAATCATGATTTGAATTGTGAAATATATTAATGCTTAAAGAGTCAACTTGATAAGAATAAAACAAACTTTTGTTGAGCTTATCTTTGAGTTTGTTTGTTGATGGTGTATTGAGCTTGTACATGAACATAAACGAACTGAGCTTACTGATGTTCAAATTCTGTTCTCTTGTTAATTGAGATACAATATTGTTCAAACTTGATTGCTAAGCTGCATAGATGAGATGAAAAGATTGTTCAAAGTTGTTTGTTAAGCTTCACAGATGACTATGAACAAGCTCCAATTGAGCTAGTTCATGAACTGTTCAATGAATACAGCATTTCGTTTTTAGGCCTAGCAGTATATAGAATAGCACAATCATTAGAAAAATAGCTTTATGTCATTTGAGCATGAAAAATAGTGAGTTTGCTATTTGAGCAGAATTTCTGATTAGGCTATCTGATAAGTCCTTTGGTAGACTAAGTTACATGGACTCGGTTATGACTGTCAAACATTGGTATGTATCTAAGCGACTGACTTGTCTTTTGTTGAAAGTTTTGGACTCATGTAGTCAGCAAAAATGGATGCAATACTAGGTTTCGTATACATGGACACATCTATTATATATATTCAAATATATAAAATAAGATTTCATTGTTTCATCAATTTAATTTATTTTTAACAGAGTATTAATTTTAAATAATTTTTCATAAAAAATAATTACATATTTTTCTATTATGTTTAAATTCAAACCCATTTATTTGTAATACTTTTACTAATGCTTTAGTAATTTCAGCCAAAATAAAAAATCACCTTTATGGGCTTAAGTCCCAAAACCCAGCCCATGCGAAAGCCCCATTTTTTTCTGCTCCTCCTTAGGTGCACTAGAATGTTTCTCTTATTCCTTCTACACACCTGCAGATTCTGGACAAGCTGTCACCAGCCACCTTTATCACTTCATTCGGCATGTTCATCCTTGTTTCTTTCTATTTTTTTACCCTCATTTTTCTACTTTTTTGTGTCATTGATTTCTTTCTTCTCTCTTTTTGTAATCTTCCGAATGTTCTTTCTCCTTTCTCTCTCCATACCCATGATGGTAGCATTGATTTCTCTCCTCTCCTTCGTCGTCTTTTTCTTTCATTTGCTACAACTAGACAGAGGGTGAAAGGAAGCATCCAAATGTTTAAACTTGTATTAGACACATATTTCGTACATGACATTGGTACGGTGAGCCATTTCGGTAAGTCCATGTATCAGAGTTGGTGGAAATAAGTGGATGTATTTTTAAGAATTCAAGATTTTGGCAGAGGTTACATGGGTGCATTCTCATGTAAAGTCTGGTAGACTACACCTAGCACAAGACTTTCAACTGTCACACTTGTTGTCAACATTCTCATGTCTATTGTTAGTTAGCATGTTAGTCTATGCGTTAAATGATGTGATTTATAGTTAGCAGATGGTTCATACAGATGGTGCTCACATTCAATGTTGTGATATATGCTTAATGAAATAACAGATTTAGGATCAGATTTCTTTGTGTTTATCATTTGGTTGATTTTGACTTGCATGATTCTCTCTAGATTTTTCCAACGCTAGACATTGTAAGGTATGCATAATGCAAATTTTGTTGCAAAATTTATAAAAGCTGCTTGCTCAAAAAAAAAATTTCTTTGGTTCTGAAATATTGTACTACTGCTCCAATTTTCATGGTTCCTATCATAGAACTCCATTTCTCTTTCTTTCTTGCTTTCCTTCTTTTCTTTATGGGTTATGTAGTTAGGATATCTTTTATCTGGTTTCCGTACTCATCTTGTGTTTTGTTTTCTTTTTTCTCCTTAAATTACTGCCTTACTTATCTAGACAAAAGTTTCAACACATGATGTTAAATTTGACTTTTACCATTTATAGGAAACAATGATCATCTGTTTATTATGCTTACTTTTCTTTGATTTCAGTCTTTCATTACTCAAGATTCTGGTGATAGGGATTTTCTGGTAAAAAACCTACAGCCATTTGATGTTCCCATTCTAAATTATGTAAGAGATGAATCTGGTAGGAAAGCACCCTTTGAAATTTCTAACCAGGTATTTCTCACCGATGGCCCAATTCAATATTTCATCCAAGCATATCCATCAACTTAATTTGTATGTGTTTTCTTGCTAATTGAGCAGATGCGTGAACTTGGCATCTACTCCCGGCTCGACCAAGTTTTTGATGCCCCCACTGCTGTAAAGGAGGTTTTGACATCACAGTTTGGTCTGGAGCATTCAGTATGCCTTAAACTTCCTTGGTCAACATATATGTCTATATATATATATATATATATATATATATTTCAGCTGAATTTGAAGATATAATTTCTGAAAGTATTTAGACTTTGATATCTGATCCTTTTTTCTTGCTTTCACTTGCTTCCATTAGCATATTGGGTCAGACAAAACTGATAAGAAGGCTGATGATGTTGCAAAAAAATTGGGAATTTTAGATTTTTGGACTCCACAAAACCACTATCATTGGTCTGTTTCTAGATATGGTGACAATGAAAAATCAGCACAAGTAGAACCTGTTCGTGATTCACGTCTTCTACTGTGTGGTATTTCCTTACTAACCCTTCTCTATATTGACCTTAAATCCTAACTTGGAATTTTCTGAGCTGCTTACTCTTCTTCCTTTTTTTTTTTCAAGGTTTGGATAGTGGGGAAATTGAAAAACTAAGGTCTAGAAAGAATGAACTTGAAAACTCTGTTGCCGATATGGAGGAAGGCATAAAATCACTTCAGATTCAGCAAAGATTGTTTGAAGATGAAGCCGCCAAACTTCAGAAACAGCGTGTATGCTAAAAGAATAAGAGTTTCCTTTTTTTTTTCTTTAATTTTAACTGAATGTTATATGCTGACATATGAACTTGTTTTTTGTTTTGCTTTATGTTGTTATTTTGTATGCATGACTTGGAATGACACTGAATCTTAAAGGTAGCATTGTCTTGTAGTGCTCATCTTCCTACATACATCTAATTCATACTCTCTGCAGGAGGAGATGGTTGAAACTGGAAGAAGGGAGATGAAAAAACGGAAAGAAATGGAAAGCTGTGTTGGTAAGTTCTGTAGTTTCATTGGTTGCTGTAGAGAGTTTCTTGTTCCTTCTCATCATTTATTTAAATAAATGTTCCTACAAATGTAACTGTAGAACAAAGGAAAAGAAAATTAGTATCTTTGGAGAAAGGTGGTGACTTGGAAACAGCTGTGGCTAAGCTCATTGACCAAGCTACGAGATCCAATGTTGAGAGGTTCAAACATGCAATTAAAATTAAGGTGAAGATGCTTTTCAAAGCTCATGTTTTGTGATGCTTGTTCCATGTCATTATTTTACTTTGCAGACAATAACTGGAACTTGTGTCAGAAAACAAGTTATTAATTGGCATGCATAGTAATGTAGTATTAGTGCATTTACTCATTTACTTGGTTCTTATATTCTTAGTTCTTTCATTGTTTTGTTTTAATAGGATTTGCTTGTTGAAGCTGTTTCCAGCAAATGGAGTTTTGCTGAAAAACACATGGTCTCCATTGAATATGATGCTAAGGTATTCTTTGGTGAAATATGCAAGAGTAACTTTCTTTCCTATTGGGTGGGTAATTCATGAACCTTTTACAAAGTTTATTTTCATCTGTGACAAAACTGTCATGTCCTTTTTAAAATGTGTCAAAATTATCTATCCATCAGTCATCAGAGCAAACTTGACAATCTGCCATGTCATCGCCATGGTTTGACCACATGGCATCCTTGTATGTACTTATAATTTTTTCTATTTATTTTTTCATTTTCTTTATCAATTTTAACTCCCTACTCTCTCACTGACCTCCCTCTCCGTCTCCTAGTCTCCTTCCTTGGCCCAGCCACCATTGTCTGGGAGCTAGCCAGCTTCTCATCTTTCCTTATTTTTCTTTCTTTTGTTTGGCCATTGTTTCTCTCTTCATCCCTCTCTCTCTCTCTCTCTCTCTCTCTTGATTGAATCTCTTTACCGGTTTATCTGTCTCATCATTGGATCTTGCTTACAACAGGCCAGGATCAGATGGCTCTATTCAGTACTTCCCCTCCCCAATGTTTCTTTCTTCCCTTTCTCTCTTTACAATTTCTATGTGTTTCTTATTCTCTGTTTGTCTCTAGTGCTGGGTTCAGTTGTCCAGTGCTCAGATTGGCATTGAATGGCTACATTCAGTACTTCCATTCACCATTGTTTCTCTCTTCCCATTCTCTCTCCTCCCTCCATCTCTTTCTTCCTATGTTTTTGTATTTTTAGTCAATAGAAGGCTGTCTGGATTTCTGCCTATTCTACTTTTGACATGTGGCATGTGGAGTTGATGTGGCAATTTTTGTCAATTCTCTAATGTCTGTTTCACATCAGCACTTCTACAAACTCATGAACAAAAATTTTGAACTTCCTTTTTTTATTTGTCATGGATGAGAATGAAACTTTTTTTAAGGTTCAATGAATGCAGGCATAAGTTATTAATTGAATAATTTGGTATTTCTGATTCATCAATCTCTGGTTTTTGCTGGCTTTGCAATGTTATAGATTAGAGACATGGAAGTCAATCTCAAGGAGCACGAGAAGTTTGCTCACCAGGCATCACTGAACTTGCAGTTCTGTGAGTTATTTGTTTATTTATTTATTTTTAGTTTTATAATCTAGACTCTTTAATTGTAATTTTTGTTTCATCTCTTCATAGAAGCTTGTCAAGGTGGATTGTGTTTTGGTTTGCCTTGTACATTTATTATACAGAACAGTCTTTTTTTCCAGGGTTTATAGGTTTCTAAAAATAGTTCCAGGTTCGTTTGTTGCTACAAATTTAATTTTCAGAACTGTCTTGCTTCTTATTTTTGGAAAAGGTTTATTTAAATGCATTTCTTTGCAGAGTTAAAGCTAATGTAAATGTTTAAGGGATGGGTTCTTTGGGTGGAGTATTTAATTTTTTTCAATTGATGGGATTTCAATGTGTCCCCCTCAAGTAGGAAAATGCTTAATTTGTTGTTCTTGTTATATGAATTTCAGTATATACAGTTTCTTTTCCCGAGTATAAGCATTTTTTATATTTTAAATCCTATGTACTTTCTAGTTTATATGATCCTGATGTGCATGTCGTTGACTGAAAATCTGAAACCTATGATTTACATATTTATTATACTAGGATATACAGGAATGATATATTCAAGAATTGCCTGGGATTTTTTATTTTATGCAATATTATTTTCCAAAAACTGACTTTTCCCAATTTTCTTGATTAGGTGAAAATGATGTAAAGGGTTATTCTCAACAACTCTCAGCTGCCAAGAGGCATGCTGAATCAATTGCCATCATTACTCCTGAACTTGAAAAGTTATTTCTTGAGGTTTGTTTTTGTTTTGAGTTGAAGTAGAACCATAAAAATATATTATTCCCTTTGAATTTGTTATGAGCACCTATTTTCCTGGCTTACAAATTTGGATGAGTGAGCTTCACTCATCTACTGTGTTAAATTCTTCACAAATTCACTATTGTGATTCCGGACATGAATGGACTGAATCCATATAAAAGCAACTGTGCTGGACAATTAAGCAGCAAGTTTGGCTCAATCCCAGGAGAATATATATATTTTTTGAAACTGATCCCAGGAGAATGTGGGCTAACTAGTAAACTATATGTGCATATGTAATTGGTCCTTAGCTAGCCTTTTGTGTGTATCAAGGTTGATTGACATGGATTGGGGTTGAAATTTGCAATCAACAAAATTGTTTTTGTTGTTCTGTCATTAGATTTGATGATGAGTTGGGTAATATGGATTTTACAGTTTTCTGGCTTTACCTTAAAATAGGATATAAATGATCAAGATTCTTCTTATGTGTTCCAAATGTAATGTTAATATGTGCCAAATGTTTGTTTCAAAAACCTTTTTCAGACTAGTTTGTATCATCAGTTCAAATTGAAGTCATTGTGCTTTTTGTTCTTTGGATCTTTTCATTTTATTAATTCTTCCATGTTTACCTAAAGATGCCAACTACAATTGAGGAATTGGAGGCTGCTATACAAGACAATATTTCTCAAGCCAATTCTATTGTTTTCCTGAACCGGAACATACTGCAGGAATATGAAGATCGTCAGCATCAGGTACTTTTGTATTATCTTCTTTTTTTTTTTGGTGTGTTACTAAAATCTCATCCATATTTGCATATGTGACAGATAGAAGCCATTTCTGCCAAACTAGATGCAGATAATAAGGAACTACAAAGGTGCTTAGCTGAGATAGATGCCCTGAAGGTGAGAGAAGTCTTATGGTTTTCTTGTTGTAAATATGACTTGTTGCATTATGAAAGTAGATAATATTACTGCTTCCTAGTTGTGGTAATGATTACTGTGATCATGTGAGGCTTGAAAAAGAGACATGCCTCATTTGGAATGTGTGTGTAAAAGTGACTTGATAGTTGGCTTTCTATGACATTTCTCACCTCCTCTTTCCAACTGTTTCCTCTCCTGCATGTGGTTTTCTATTTTGGTATAATGTCCCATTTTGTTTCTTATGGTATAGGAAAATGTATAAGGCACTTATCTAATGTGGTACCTATACCAAAAAAATGTTCAATGCAGTACTCAAAACTTTCATTCTGTCTATCAATGTGCCCTAACATCTAACACTATTCTTCTTCATTAGACTTTTCTCTTTCTGTTTGTTTTCTTCTTTCTTCTCTCTTATTCTAGTTTCAGCAAGAGAGATCCAGAGAGTTAAGGATTTGGGGGGATTTGAATTTCTTGTGTTTTGACTGTTTGACGATTTTTTTTGATAAGATCATTTGATAATTATATTTACTTTTTAACCTTTTTTCCCTTAAAAACTGAAAATTTTATTTATCATTGGGCATTTTTTTACTATGTTAAATGTTCATTATTGCGATGTGTTATTTTTTGTGTCTTATAAATGCCAGTGAGTCAAGGAGTTAAATGATATCCATGTCTACTGACAGATTCCACCCAAAAAGGGCTTGTATAGTGAAAAGGAACACTTTAATGGCTTATTTAAACGTGATAAAGGGATAAGAATTTATCATGATCTTTTGTAGTATAGGGGCTTTTTTTTTTAGGATTTTACCCTTAAAAATACTTATAATCTTCTATGACAAGGTATCTTGCTTCTTTGGATGAATAAAATTTATAGTCCTTCAAAATATAAAACTAAAGTTTTCTATATATTATCGGCAAAAAAAAAGTTTTCTAAATATTAGAACAGGATTTTACCAGTACCAGAAAAAGCATGATGTTACTTTTATTTTGAAAATTTATCTTTGTATGTAACATTTTAATTATCATTTGCATTTGCTTTTCAGCAACTCTTAATGAAGTGGAAGCAGATAGCAAAAAACAAGTAGCAAAAGGAGCCTTGTTCTTTTCCTTCTGCAAATATTCTCTTTCATTTGCTCATGAATTTGCCTGTTTTAAAGCTCTCTTGGTAATGATTAAGATTTGTTGGAAAGCATAAAAGAGAAATCCTGGAAACTTCAAGTTAATATTTTTTCCCCATGAATCCATTATCGACTTCGCTTTAGTAATCTAATCAAGCTTTGGAGGCTTATCATGCACCCTGCCTTGTGGGAAAAGGCTTGGTAGTGTTGTTTCTGTTGACTACTTATTCCTCTCTGAATTCTAAAACCATTTGGTGCCTGAACCACTGTTTCTGCTTAGTACTGATATTGGTTTCAAATTTGTTTAATACCTGGATCTTGTCACTGTACATGCAGGGAAATTGGCTTCCAACGTTGAGAAATCTTGTTAGTCAGATAAATGAAACTTTCAGTCGTAACTTCCAAGAGATGGCAGTTGCAGGAGAAGTTTCATTGGGTATATGTTATTACCTTTTAGAAAGTTAACTACATGCTGAGCTGTGGCTTCCTGTTCTGATTTATTGTTTTCTTTCAGATGAGCATGACATGGATTTTGATCAATTTGGAGTACTTGTAAAAGTGAAGTTCAGGTGGGTTTCTGAACTTGTTATGTATGTCACCAATATGACTGTGGAAACTGAATGTATATTGAAAAACTGCTTATTTTGAATTATACAAGAATCTTAGGTTTATATACAACTAACTAGGGGTTAAACTAGGAAACTAAATCTTCCTTAATTCTAGGGATACAAATACTTAATTCTAGAGATACAAATATAAATATATAGATTACAAGATTACAACCAGCTGTAAATAAGTGTTTTCCCACACTCCCCCTCAAGCTGGTGAATAGGTGTTTTCCATTCCCGGCTTGGAAATAATTTCTTTAAATGTTGCACTGCTGAGACCTTTAGTCAACACATCTGCAAGTTGATCCTTGGTTGATACATAAGGTGTACAAATCAACCCACTGTCTAGTTTCTCTTTTATGAAATGCCGGTCTACTTCAATGTGTTTTGTTTTGTCATGTTGCACAGGATTGTGTGCAATGCTTATTGCAGACTTGTTATCACAGTAGAGTCTCATTGGTCCATCCCACTTGATCTTCAAGTCTTCTAGGATAATCTTTAACCATAGTAGTTCACAAATTCCTTGAGCCATTGCTCTGAACTCTGCTTCAGCACTTGATCTTGCCACCACATTCTGTTTTTTACTCCTCCAACTCACAAGATTACCACCTAAGAAAGTGCAGTAGCCTGAGGTGGATCTTCTATCAGTTACTGAACCTGCATAATCAGCATCTGTATATGCTTCTAGAACTAACCCCGAATTTCTTTTGAATAAGATACCTCTCCCAGGATTGACTTTCAAAGAGTGCAATATACGGTAGACAGCCTGTAGGTGCACTTCTTTAGGACTATGCATAAATTGACTTACCACACTCACAGCATATGCTATATCAAGTCTAATATGTGAGAGATAAATGAGTCTTCCAACTAATCTTTGGTACATCTCTCTATTTACAGCAGCATCTTTATTAGCTTCTCCAATTTTATGATTAGGATCTATAGGGGTATTTGTAGGTTTATATGCAAGCTTCCCAGTTTCTTTCAGAAGATCCATCACATATTTTTGTTGTGAGATAAAAATACCATGCCGTGAGTGAGCTATTTCAATTCCTAGGAAGTACTTCAATCTCCCTAGCTCTTTTATCTCAAATTCTCTAGCCAAACACTGTTTTAGAGATTCTCTCTCTTTTTCATCATCTCCAGTTACAATTATATCATCAACATACACTAATAGAATTGTTACTCTCCTTGAATCAGAGTGCTTGATAAACAATGTGTGATCTCCTTGACTCTGTTTATATCCCATTGCTAGCATCACTTTGGCAAATCTCCCGAACCAAGCTCTAGGAGACTGTTTAAGGCCATATAAAGCCTTTTTAGCCTGCATACTTTGTTTGCTTCTAGATGACCTCCGAATCCCGGTGGAACCTTCATATATATCTCTTCTTCCAAATCACCATGTAAAAAAGCATTCTTTACATCAAATTGTTGAGGCTGCCAATTGTAATTTGCAGCCAATGATAACAAAATCCTAACTGTATTCATCTTGGCAACTGGAGCAAAGGTTTCCTGGTAATCCACTCCATAGGTTTGAGTGTAGCCCTTAACTACTAACCTGGCTTTATACCTTTCAACAGTACCATCTGCCTTGTATTTTACAATAAAAACCCATTTACACCCCACTGGATTTTTTCCTTTAGGCAACTCTACCAGTTTTCATGTCTGATTTTTCTCTAAGGCCTCCATTTCTATTTTCATGGCTTGCCTCCATTTCTCATTGGATAATGCCTCGGATAATGTAGTTGGAACAGAAATAGTGTTTAGGCTCACAAGAAAATTTTTGTGGGATGGTGAGAATTTTTCAAATGACACAAAATTAGATATTGGGTATAGTGGATGCTTGGTACATTCTCTGGTTTCTTTCCTAATGGCAATAGGCAAATCATAATCACTAGTTATAGTTTTAGGAGATTCATGCTCATTTTGAGAAACAGAGTCAAAAACTGTAGTTACCTTATTTTCAGAGTTAGGATCAGGTTCTTGGACTGGCATTGGTTCAGGATCTGAAACTTTCCTTCTTGAGTATACCTGTAATTCCTTCATAGAATCAAGAACAATATTATCCTTTGTCACATCTTCCGTATTTGGAATGGGTTCAGACGCAAATTCAGTGTTTGACTTGGGCTCAGCAGAAACAGGTTTCGACTCAGAAGAATTAATGGGTGTAAATGTTGAAGAAGGGGGCAAATCAAGCAAAAAGAAGTCTTTATCCTTATCTTCCATGAATGAAGTCTCCCCCTGAAGATAAGGTTGAGTAAAAAATGGTTTATTTTTTTCAAAAGTGACATCTGCAGACACATAAAAATTTTTTGGTAGGAGGATGATAGCACTTATATCCTTTTTGAGTTGAAGAATACCCCACAAAAATACACTTAATCGCTCTTGGATCCAACTTTCCTCTGTTATGACTGTGAACATGAGCAAATGATGTACAACCAAATATCCTAGGTGTGAGATTGTTTGTGGTATTGAGGTTGGGATAAGATTTTGAGAGTAGTTCCATAGGAGTTTTAAATCCCAAAACTCTTGAAGGTAACCTATTTATAATGTGTGTGGCAGTGAGAACAGCTTCCCCTCAATAAGATTTAGGTACATTTGCTTGAAAAAGAAAGGCTCGGGTTGTGGCTAGTAAATGGTTGTTTTTCCTCTCTGTCACTCCATTCTGTTGTGGAGTATTAACACAAGATGACTCATGGATAATCCCTCTTTTTGGAAATAGGTGGATAGACTCTGGTTGAAGTAGTCTCTTGTATTATCAGACCTAAATCTCTTGATTCTTACTCCAAATTGATTTTGGATCATGTTTTGGAAGCTTAAAAACACATTATTCACATCTGATTTGGATTTAAGTAAAAAAACCGAAGAGACCCTAGTACAATCATCTATGAATGAAACAAACCATCTCGCACCAAAATATTAGGAATTGTAGAGGGACTCCAAATGTCACTATGAATCAAGTAAAATGGAGTAGAACTTCTTTTGTTACTGATTGGAAAAGACACACGTCTATGTTTTGCAAATTCGCAAATATCACAATGAAAATCTTCAACATTTAATTCTTTGAACAAAGAAGGAAACATGTTTCTCAATGTTTCAAAAGAAGGATGTCCAAGACGAAAATGATAAAGCCGGATTTTGTCTTTATTGGAAGATTTTTCAGAAAGAAATGACAAAGGTAAACTATTTTTGATACTACTTGTGTTATTTGATGTCTCAAGATAGTATAGTCCATCATTCTCTTTAGCAAGTCCAATAATCTTCCCCGAACTCTGGTCCTGAAATTCACAATAAGAGGGATAAAAAGTTACATTGCAATTCATATCTCTGGTAAGTTTTTGTATAGATATCAGATTAGTAGACAATCCAGGAACATGAACATTTTTGAGAACAAACGAGGGATTAACTTGAACATCTCCTAATTCTGCCACTGTGGTAAGTGAACCATCAGCAACAACAATTTTCTTATTACTAGGACACAAGTTATATGTACTACACTTTTGTGGGGAATGTGTCATGTGGTCTGTGGGTCCTGAGTCAATGACCCAAGAACTCGTAATAGGCTTAGCCGAGACATTTAATCCATGAGAATCAGAAGCTTTACCTGAACTAGAAACTTTACCCAATGAACATACCATAGTAGGCTTTTCAAGGATTTTCAATAAGTTTCTCAACTTTTCAATCTCTTCCCTGTTGAACTCTCCTTGTTTCTGAGACATCTGTAGTACTCCAGTGATTTTTTCAGTTAACATTTCCTCAAATTGGGTGATAGTGATATCTTTCTTTGAAAGGATTCGACAATGAAGGCCTAAACAGGATTCGACAATGAAGGCCTAAAAAAGTCAGCAATGAAGGCTGAAAACTTTGCTTCCCAAGAAGAGCCTAAAGCTCTGATACCATGTGGAAACTGAATGTATATTGAAAAACTGCTTATTTTGAATTATACAAGAATCTTAGGTTTATATGCAACTAACTAGGGGTTAAACTAGGAAACTAAATTTTCCTTAATTCTAGGGATACAAATACTTAATTCTAGAGATACAAATATAAATATACAGATTACAAGATTACAACCAGCTGTAAATAAGTGTTCTCCTACAATGACAATATCATTTGGTATGGGATCAGGTTTTCACTTTATTTAAAATAAAATATGAGATTTGGCTGTTTTCAGTTTTGGAGTGACGTCTGAGATGTGTCTGCTATGTGGGACCAATTAAAATTTACAATTCAAATAAAATACTTTTGTATAGAAAAGCTTTGTTTAATGGGAGATCTTTGCAGTATTGACAGATTGTATGCAATCCATAAATAGCACTAAATTAATGGATGACATCATTTGCTATTTGTGTGCTTTTAGCTTCTTGATGTCTGGTTATAAAATAGCTGAATGAAATATGTCTTGAAGGTTAATGTTTTGAACATTTAAGGCCCTAATGCAACTTGAAGAGATTTAGTGTTTTGAATGTTAAACGTTGTCATTTTTGCTGCTTGGGAATCTATTCTCCAACACATATTTCTCATTGAGGTCACTATTGCTTAAAAATCTGAGATGCTTTCCTGACTGGTAGAGATGAGGCTGACTGGATAATTCCCAATCTATGTCTCTCATTGTTAATCAAATAAATACAACTCTAGTGCGATTTAGTTGTATTAGACATATTAGATAAAAAGGACATTTTCAGTTGAAATTGTGATTGCAGTATTATATTTATATACTGCAAACAGAATGAAAACGGAATGACTCTAGCATTATCCTTGCTCATCCATAAAATATTAGAGTTAAACTGTGCCCTTTTATAGAGTATAAATTTGTCAAACATGAATTTTTTTAGACTGGTTCTGTATATTTCCCTTATCTAAATAATTTGTAAGGTGAGAGAAGTTTGCTTCTGTTTTATTTATTTGTCTAGGTGTAGTGTAAGTTATATGTCCTGAGTGTCATTTCACTACTTTTTGTTATATAATATATGATGATTCCTAGACTATGTTTGCTTTTTCACCATGTTGAATTTCATATGCAATTTATGTCTCTGAATGATTAATGCTTGTTCTTGATTTTTTTTTGTGTTGTCCATCAGGCAAGCTGGTCAACTTCAAGTTCTCAGTGCTCACCATCAATCGGGAGGGGTACTCAAATTCAAATTCTTTTAATTCATGAATGCGATTTGGAAAAGCTTTTTTTTTTTTTTTTTTTTTTCTGCATTTTTAAATTTCCTCTTTGTAGGAACGTTCAGTTTCAACTATTCTTTATCTTGTTTCTCTTCAAGATCTCACTAATTGCCCCTTTAGGGTGGTTGATGAGATTAACCAAGGTAAGCATGAATCGACTTATACAATTGCATGTTACAGATATGTACTGCATGAAAATCCTTATGGTTGATTTTTCTTCTTTCTTCTTCTTCCCTTCTCCCAGGAATGGACCCCATAAATGAAAGAAAGATGTTTCAGCAATTAGTAAGAGCTGCCACCCAACCAAACACCCCACAGTAAGAACTAACATTAGCAGGAAATGTTATTTCTTTTCTGTTTGTAACTCCCTAGTTTGTTGACATGATTTGGCTAGTGGTTAAACAGCTCATGTTATAAATGCAGTTGTAACTGAATTTTTCTACTATCAATGTACTCATGAGGCTGATCGGCATAGGTAACAAAGAAATGGATTAGGCTAAGAATCAGATGTTTAAAACTGATGAAATTGTGAGTGTTAACTTGATTCTCCTATCTAAAATTTTTTCCTAAAAGTTGGCCTTAATCTCAACTGAAAAGAGGACTGATGTAGAGGATCAAACCAACTAGTTTGGCTTAATGCTTTATTGAGTTGAGGATGATAAAAAATAGGTTCATATATTTGTAAAGTCAAGCTTCTACCAATTATCTTACTCTTTTTGGGTAGAATGGTAAACTTCTCCTTTGTTAGGTAGATCACAAAATGTTAACTGGTTCGAAGGAATATGTTCTAGTTGTTGTGTTGTTGTTAGTTCCAAATATATGAATTATCTGATGTTTTTACAGTTTGGTAGAAGCTGAGTTTTTGTTTTCAATTTAGGTTGTTTAAGAAATATATATTATCTAGTGGTATGAATTGTTTTTTTTTTCTAAAACAATGTGGCAGGTGTTTCCTACTTACACCAAAGTTGCTACCAAATCTGGAATACAGCGAGGCATGTAGCATTCTGAATATAATGAATGGTCCTTGGATTGAGACACCCTCTAAAGGTGAAACACCACACCAGGCATTGCCTGCTTTCAAATAATATCAGAACACTTTTAACTTATGCATGTCTTTATGTGTTGTTTTATTCAGTTTGGAGCAGTGGAGAATGCTGGGCCACCATTGCAGGGTTAGTGAAACAAAATCGATGCTGAAATATCATCCCTGCTGAGGATGCCAATGTAGAATATTAATCCCAAAATAGGATAGAACAGGGGAGAGGAAAGCAGATTGCAATCCATTCTTTAGAATATGCAGCAAAAAAAAAAAAATGAAGCTTTTTGGGAAAACATTTCTGCTTCATTTTTACTGTCTGTAATGTATATGTTTTTGCTTCATGTAAAGTTGGCTTCTGTACGCTCCAAAGTCGTCATAGTAATTAGTAATGAACAATCCGTGTGTTTGTGTTGGACCAAACACAAAGGTTGCAGCTCTTTACTTCTGTGTTTCTCATTAGTCATTGCTGATCTCAATCACTTCTCCACCCCTCCCATTCAGATATTGGTTATTTTTTTTTATTGTTTGATGCGCATATTGAGAGTTTAAAAATCAAATTTCAGCATATTCAATCATTTCTTTCTTCCCAAAGAATACGCAATGCTATTTGACATTCTCCTTGCATCAGTGCATTCTTTCCCTTGCGTCATTAATGAAAAAATGGTTTGCAAGCAAGAGTGATCTTTCAAAAGTTGAACGTTTATTATTTAGACAAAAGTTCGTTGAACTCATTAAACTTGGTAAGTAGGCTGGTTGTCTCACGGTACGCAGTTCTCTTGTTGATGTCGGTAATATATGTAAAGGAGAAAAGATGCGTTGCAGGTAGAGGAAAAAATCATGAAAATATTATCAACCTCTACCCGGACTTTTTATATTATATAGTTCATTGTTGAGGTGTGAATGCTAGGGACGGTCATTTTTACACTCCCGTTACAACACTCGAGCAACCTAGATGCGCACGTCATCCTATAAATTAAGACTCAAACCTGTCACCTGAGCTTCCGGTAAATTTCTCTTTTGTTTGCTGCGAGTGAATACGTTACAGAGTGGGTTTAGTTTGAGAAAATTTATAAATTTTTTTTTCAGAATTTTGATGGTGGATATTTGATTCTTAGTTTGACTCAAGATAATTTGATTATAAGAAAAAATGTCAGATTTTCAATAATGTCTAAAGTCCCAGAATAAAAAATTAACTTCTTCTTGGGATATTCTGAGATTTTTGAAAGAAAGTTATCTTATTTTCATATTTGATTTGAATAAAAAATTATAAAATAGGTGTTACTTTTTTAAAAAACACGTTTGGAAGTAATTGAAACTCAGTTGTAGGTTTCTGTACAAATTTTTTTTTACATTGCAATTAAAGCATCTAGCATGAAGAAACTCTTTAATTGTGGATCATTAAGGTGTTGGGATTGAATAAATGCCATAATTGATGATCATTTAAGATGTTTTTGTATATAAATACCCTAAATGATCATCAATTATGGCATTTGGTTCTTAAAATGCCTTAAATAACCTTTGGCGTCAATTAAAGCATTTTCTTCATTAATATGCTTTAATTATTAATTTAAAATAAATCTTTTTTTTTTCTCATAGACGTTGTTATAATTATTTTTAGTCATAGTATAAACAAACAATTAAGGTGTTTGTATGGAAAAACACCTTAATTGGTTATCAATTGAGGCGTTTCTTCCTACAACCGCCTTAATTGCCACATTTAAAATTTTTTTCCTCTTGAAGATCGTGTTATGATAATATGAATATTTTAACGTCTAATTGTAAAGCAGAAGAGCCTATAATTTATATAGTAAATAAGGCATTTGTATATATGCAATTCCATATTGATGTCTTCATCATGTTTTAATAATCAATACGTTTCTAATTTATATGTCAACATATCTCAGCTCATAGCATTTACTTATCTTTTTGAACAATTTTAGTTTTAACATCTATCATTTAATTTTCGTCATGTTCATTTTTTACACAAAACGGTGCGTATAGTTTCTGATTGATATTTTATAATTGATGTTGCCTTCCAATGTTTTTATTTTTCATTTTTTAGATGTCATTTAGATTTGGATTTATATTTATGATATAAACACCTTGTTTTGTGGTTAATTTGTTTTAACTCCTTCCAATCTTCTAATGTTTTGTTTTTTATTTATATTTTATTTGATTATGTTTGATAAATTTCATCTACCAATGCCAAAATTTACTTTCCATTTATGTTGTCAACTTTAACGATATTTTATCTTTTAAACATTTAAGGCTAGTTTATCACTAAAAAAGAAGATTCAATTGGTTACATTGCTTTTGATGCATTTAAACCATATAGAGACTTTATTGTATGTGTTATGTTTTGTTGCTATAACTTTGTAATATATGCATGTTAAAAAATGATGTGGACTATCTTATGATGGAACATCTTATGATAGGTTACATATTAGAGAGTTAAACTTAAATAAAGTGATCTTTGAGAGCGATGACGGTGTATAAATAATACTAGAATGGATAGGAGAGCTTTTACAAAATTATATCATTTGCTTAAAACAAAAGAGGCTTATAGTCATCTAGACATATGTCAATAGAAGAACTAGTAATTATCTTCCTCTATATCATTGTCCATCATGCAAAAAATAAGGTTATGAAGCGTCAAGTGGTTAGATATGAAGATATGACTAGTAAACAATTCCATTTTGTGTTGAATTCTGTTTTAAGATTGTATACACTATTATTTAAAAAATCTAAATCGATACTAAAAAATTTAATAAATAATAGATGAAAATGGTTCAAGGGCTGTTTGGGTGCCTTAGATGAGACATACATCAAAGTTAATGTAGACGCAGTTGATAGGTCTTAATACAAGACTACGAAAAATGAAATTGCTACCAATCTCTTTGGTGTTTATACCCCAAATATGTAATTTATATATGTTATACCGAGATGAAAATATTCTGCAATAGATGGTAGAGTGCTAAGGGATGTAATTATAAGCAGGAATGGGTTAAGGATCCCATAAGGTATTATTTTTATTATGTTCATGTAATGCTAATAACAAAATACCTTTTTTTCATATTTTTAATGTTGTTGAGTAGATAACAGGTAATTACTATTTGTGTGATGCTGGATACACAAATAGAGAAAGATTCTTGGCACCTTAGAGACATCAACGATACCATTTTAGTGATTAAAGAGGCATGACCCTAACCGATGACCTTGCAGGAATACTTCAATATGAAACACCCTTAAACAAGAAATTGTATTGAAAGATGTTTTGATATATTGAAAGCTAGATGGATAATTTTAAAAGAGAAGTCATTTTTTTCAATAAAGACACAGTGTGAAATCATTTTTGCTTGTTGCCTTCTCCATAATTTTATTAAGTCTGAGAAGGTTTTTAACCCTATTGAAGTTGATGTTGTCGAATGAAGTTTTAGCCAACCAAATGAATTTGAACATCAAGCTTTGATTACGTATGTTGAGCCATCTAATTCTTGACTCAATTTAGAGATAATCTGGCTAATGAGATGTTTACCCATTGGTTGCAATCTTGATGATAATAACATTATAGAAATGTTTTATATGTTATAATTTGTTTACCCAATGATTTTTATTGTATGTACCATATGGTTGAGTATAGAATTTGCTTTATATCAATGTTGAATATATGTTTACATTATATATTTTTATTCTTAAATGTCTAATGTATATTATAATTTGGAGTATACACTTTTTTGTTTTCTTTTCATGTGTATTCGTTTATTTTATTCTTTTGATTATTTTTCATTTACCATATTGATATTGTTTCATAATGTCTAACCATGTGATTAGGAATTGAACATGTCTTCATCGCGCGCCAATCCATCGCAATCTATTCAAGGCCTATCCAAAAAAGATTAGACAGTTTGAGTGTTGGTAACCATTCATGGACTCGATAGAATGATTCCTATTCATGGACTCGATAAAAGGATTCCTATTTGGTTCAATGCTTACATTTTTTGGTTAAAAATCCTAAATAAAAAGTGAATAATGAGACATTTTATGTCAGATATTTAAGTTATATTGAACAAATGCTAAAGCAACTTATTCCTACTTCATAATTTAAAGCCACCTCCCACATTGAATTCAGGGTTAAGCTGCTCAAGAGATTATCAAATAATTTGTGATACAAAAAATTCTAGTAGATTTGGGTGGAATGATAAAAAAAAAAATCACAGCTGAGAAAAAAGTTTTTGATGAATGGATTCCGATAAATTTTTTAAGATTATATTATGGTTTATCTAACTTTTTTACTTTTTTCTATGGGTTTTATTTTATTCATATTTGCTTAAACTTTTGCCAGTTACACCCACATGTTAAAGGGTTAAGGGACAAACTTTTGTCATTTTTTGATGATTTTAAAGTGATTTTTAGATCTGATAGAGTAACTAATCAAAGAGTCGAAATAATAGTTGACGCAGTTGAATCATTGAATGCTAATAAGGATGCTTACTTCTTTTGAGAGTTTGATATCCATGCCGAAGGCAATGCGGAGAAAAGAGACAATGAAGAAAAATTGGTTTTACCACTCTGAGCAATGCTACAAATCTGTTGTCAAGCAAAAAGCATTCTAGGAGTGAAGATGGACTAATTGTTGATTTGGTTAATCAAATTGCTAAAATTGGTGCTTTATAAAATACGATGATTGAGGGCATTTCAACTTACTTTCAGACAGAAGTTGAGAATACATATAGAAGAAAATCATTTTTCAATGAAATAATGTAACTCAACGAATTCACACATGACGAAATTATCACTGTTGGTGCGTATATGTTGAAAGAAAATCACAAAGTTCAATTTTTCTTTATTTTGTTGGCTGTATTTAGAAGTAATAACATTAGGAAATAGTTAAATGAATGTAATGCATATCACCTATCGTTTGACTTTGCTCTTTCTATACACATGTAGACTGCACTACATTTTGTTAATAGATTCACACTAGAATTTTGTAAACCTATTTATTTAATTAAGGCAGGAATGGGAAGGTTGTAAATAAGCAAAATGTGTGGCATGTTATGCATGAGTTTATTTATAACAAATATCGTACTTGTGTGAATCAAATACATATTTGTGATACTATGAATTTCATATTTGTATTTAGAAAACAAACATTGTAATATTTCAATATGACCCCACAATTTGGATTTATAATTGATAACATTGGCGTATAAAAATATGAATGTTTGGTGGTCAACGTTGTATGTGTCTTCATATAATGCAAATAATATAAAACAAATATATACCAATAAAAATAAACCAATAAACCAATTAAAAATAACACATATCCAATCATACTACCTTTACAAAAAAAGTAGATTAATGTAATGCACATATTTACAACCAATCAATATTCTCTACATCAAGGTTTAGTGAATGATAATACATAATTAGACCAGTCTTTGCAGACTTTATCAAGTTCATCTTTCATGAAGCTTCTCTTATTCTTTCATTATAAACAAAAAAATAAAAAATCAATGTTATTAAACATGCACAAACTTTAGGTTTTTTTTATTGAAATATATTATTATATAAAATTAATATTAACCTTGAATAGTGTGCTAGTAAACTCATATAAAATTATCTCTCTCACAAAATGAAAGACATAATATCAATATTTGATAACTCTTGGTTGACAAGGTACCTGAAATATAAAATTGAATGGGTTTGTAAACATTTATTTAAACAAACTCAGCATAAAAATGTATATTTCACACTTGCCAGTAATGACACCTAACTTATCTTTCTATTTCTATCAACTGCAGCCATTCCCCTAAATGAAATAGAAAAACAATAGTAAAAAAAAAGTAATTATGAAGAAACACAATATAATATAATTATCACTTATTAACAACATGTAATACTTTTTTATTAAATTATTAATATCGGGTTTAGGCATTGTCATTAGTTTAGTGGAGTTAAATAAGTATGGCATCCAGGAATTAGTATCAATTACGATAAGCAGCCAATGACACCTACAAAATAATATGCATGATATACAAAGATTAGGCATGATATTAGATGTTATAAATGATATAATTTTAGTAATACGAATAGAACTTACGCAACATTATAAAGCACTAGAAAATAATCGACTTGTTTTTGCATGCATTGACTTATATGACGACCACAAATAACTATAATGTCATTCTCATGACTAATCACATTTGGGTCAATGAATCTAAATCTATAGGTAATTTATCTCGCCTTGATCTCTTTATATAAGAGGCTGTACGATAGCAATCAATAGTACTAGTTAGTAATACACCATAATATAGAATAATTGATATTTACTTTGAATATTTAAATTAATTGATAAGCTAACCTCATATAGGCAACAATATCAGAAGCCGATATCTCATCCAAGGTACAAAATGCCTCAATCTCATGCCTCTTAATGTAAGAAATGGATAGATGATCAAATAACCCATACTCGGACTCAACGATAATAATGTTTTCTCTAGATAAATGATTAAATACACAATTAGATAACGCATTAACGACAATTTCTGCAGGAGTCATCGTTTGAGTCCTAACATCATGTTATAATATATAATGAAATATTAGTATTAAAACTAAATCAAAAAATATAAAAGATAAATAAATATTGAATGAATAAATAAAATGAAAATAATGATTATTATCGAAGTTTGGGTTTGCTACTAGACCTGATTCATGAAAGCATTTTCCTACTAGATTTTACCAATAGATTGCTTTTTAGGCATGTTAGGCTGCATTGCTACCACATCGCCTCCAAAGCTGCAAGTTGTTACTGTTGATCATTCAGGCGTTACTCTTGGTCATCAAGTTTTTGCTGTTGTTACTGAATGATTGCTTCATATTTTGTATTTTTTATTGGAAGGGGTTTGGGTTGATTACTAAAGAATTATGATGGCAACACAAATTTATCAACCCCCCGAACTCGACCATGTCTTTTTTTGGATTCTTAATGCAAAAAACAAGTGATCTTTGCCATAATTGGTCAGTAGTTCACCGGATTTAAATTTAGTAGCAAATTCATCATGAAATACAAAAAGATAGTGCGTAACAAAAAGGTTATACAATATATAGTCATGCATACAAGCACAAACATATCATACGTGATAAATTGATCAGTTATACTTACAATCTTTTTAGCCATTCCTTTAGTTGCTTCATTTACGAACGATCCATCCTTACACATATATCCTTTTTTCATATATCCCATCTAGAAACTTCAATTCCAAAACTAGATGATTTCTAAAAAATTAATGCGATATAAGAATCAGAATCTATATTCACATGTTCATAAATACTCATATATGATTATAAATAAACGTGTGAATACTTACAAGATTATGTGTGATACTTGCATAACCATTTCTCGATGTTTGATGGTGATATACTTGTTTGGTTAGAATATTCTTTTGTTGTTCTTTGATTTTTGAAAAAAAAAGGGTAAATCATATATTAAGATATCGAATATATTACACAAAATATTATAAATAATTAACAAACTAGGTATGTATATTGAGAATTTATTTGATAGATGATCTCGAACAAATTGCTTTCACTTTTCATAACTGATAATATCTGCATTTGACGATGAAGGATTAGCCAAAAAATTAGAATTATCAGTGACCGATAAAATATATTGAGTTGTCAATCTATTTTTAAAGTTTCTAAATGCTTTTCCAGTCGATTGCAACATAAGCTTTTTATACTCATTTGCAATGTCAAATTGTTCCTAATAAATTTAAAATAATTAGTATGAACATATTAATTCAATTCAATTTCCAAATGAACAAGTATTTGGATATTATTAAGTAAACATACCACAACCAACTCCCATATGCTATCTTTTTTATCATCAGAAATCATTCGCCAATTATGGTACATAATAAAAATACTATACTAGACGACCACTTTAATGTGACTAGCCAACTTGGTAGCTCCAGTCAACACAGGTTGCTCACTTTGATTGAACTCAATATGAATTTTTATTCCAATTGCTTTAATTTGTTTACCACGTCCTTTTGCTTTTTTTTTTTTTTTTCACTACAGGTGTGCCTTCTTAATGTTCAGTAGCAAGAGACATATGTTCTTTGGATTCTATAATACCTATGATTTTGATTATAATTATAAGAAATACATCAAACTTTCTCTTTATATATCACACAGTAAAACAACCAATATCCATTATAGTTATAAAAATACAAAAATATAAATATATATAGTAAGGAAAGACAAAAATGACATATATAGAAGAATATAAATAGCACATAAAGGATAAACTATCCACATACCGATAAAAAAAAAGTGCGACAACATTGAATAGTTGATGGTCGATAGCAATGAGAGAGATGAAGAAACCAACAGGCAAAGTAAATAGGTTGATGGGTTTAGAGAAATACACGCATTGTAGCTTTTTATCTTTCAATTGTATTAGCTGTTTAGTTTTTCAAGGTTCAAGAATGAGGAATGAACTATTTAAAATGATCATTTAAGGTGTTTGTATATAGAAATACATTAAATGATCCTTTGAATTTTTTATAAATGGATTATTTAAGGCATTTCTATAATGATCCTTTAATTTTTTTTGTAAAAGGATTATTTAAGGCATTTTCTGTACAGAAATGCCTTAAATAATCCTTTTATAAAAAAATTAAATGATCATTTAAGGTATTTCTGTACATACACGCCATAAATAATTTTTTTATAAAAAAAATTAAATGATCATTTAAACGATCCATAATATAAAATAAAATAAAATGATCATTTAAGGTGATTCTATATAGAAAACGCCTTAAATAATTCTTTTATTTTTTTTATAAAAAAATTATTTAAGGTGTTTCTGTACAGAAAATATCTTAAATTACCTTTTATAAAAAAATTAAATGATTTTTTAAATGATCCATAATATAAAAAAAATTAAATGATTATTTAAGGTGTTTTTATATAGAAACGCCTTAAATAATCCTTTTATAAAAAAAATTAAATGATCATTTAAATAATCCATAATATAAAAAAATAAAAGGATCATTTAAGGCATTTTTGTATATAAAACACTTTAAATGATCTTTTTATATAAAAAAAGAAATTAAAGGATCATTTTATAAAACAATAAAAAGATCAATTAAGGTGTGCAAAGTATCAAACGCCTTAGTTGATTTTTTTTTCTAACAATTTTTCCTATCAATTAAGGATGCAAAGTGTTAAACGCCTCAATTGATGAAATTTTATAAATAAAAGTAATAATCAAATAAAATATGCCTTATTTTGCTACTAAATGTATTATTTGTTGTTTGGGTTTTTATTATTAATAAAATAAAATAAAAAGTTACTATCATATATGTCAAGGAGATTATGATAATTATACAAAAATTAATATACGTAGATTCCTACCAATCAAACGAATGAATCTAAATATGAAATACCTAAAAAATGGATGAAAATATTGGATATCACACTCTTTCAAGAATCATAAATTTTTTTGAAATCCAAGATTCTACGAACCAAACAGACTCATTTTTTATAAAAACAACCACGCCTCTTAAGAATTTATCATAATGATTAAACCACCCTTCATGTACACTAGTTTTTATTTTTTTCCCCCTTTCTTGGCCTAGTCATATGCACTAGTTCACAAAGGTAGTCAGGTAGTGCACTGGTTAATTTTCTAGAGTATACCATTCTTTTTAAACTTAGTCTATTTCATTTTAATTTTATTTCAATTAGTTTACAATCTAAAATTTTTAAAAGTCTAAATTTAGCGCATCTATATATAATGTTTTGCTGAATATTTTTGTTTGGCTAGATATAATATTTTTGAATAAGAAATCAACTAAAGTACTATGAATATAAAATAAAAAGAGTTGAAATATTAAATAAAATTATAAAGTATTTTGACATTGTCAAAGCTAGTTTAGCTTTTAACTTAATGTTGATACTAAAATGTTGGAAAATTATCTAATATACAGTAGACTATTTTAGACTTTATAAACAGGGTTAGGAGGATGATACATATCTCTTAAGGTATATTAAAAAATAAAAAAATAAATTTCAAAAAAATATGTGTAAAGTTTTTTAATTTCGATTGTTAAGTTAAAAACTCTATTAACAATGTATCGAATAATAAATCATAAAATATTACTCTATATCTCATGATTAGTATTTAAGGATAATTTTTTTAGTCAAATTTTTTATGTTTGACCATTATTTATAAAGTAGTATTAATTAAAATTTTAAATTTTTGTTTTTTTAAATATATATTTATGACATATCTAAAAATTAAAATTAAATCAAAATTAAATTTTTACTAAATAAGATTAAACTAAGATAATATTTATGAGACAAAAAAATATATCATGAATAATTTTGAAAATATATTTTTACCTTAAATTTTTTGTTAATATTGTAAATTATACACATAAAGAATACATTATATAAACAAGTTGGTTTATAATCACATATCTCTTTAAAATCTCTAATCACGCTTATATTGAAATCATATATATAAATGTGAAAAAATAAAGGTAAATTAATATTAAATTTTACACCAAAATAATATATATAAATATGAAAAAAAAAATAAAGATGAAATATTTAAATAATATATTTTTTATACTAAAAGATTTAAGTGAAAGGAGGTTATCTCATTTTAGTGTTAGAACATGCTCAATGTTAGACTTACAAATCTTCAACCGAGAGATTGTTGACCGAAAATTGAACTGAAATCTTACAAGCGAAGAGGGTGTATCCATGGCTTAAGGGGTAGAGTGTCTACAGACCCTACAAAATTTTGAAAATAACAAACTTTGAAGGAAAACTCTCTCATGTGCAATTTTTTTTGTTGATAAAATTAGTAAATTGATTAGTAGTTTTTCAGTGGACATTGCAAATCCAGAGTGATTTGCATATTAAAATTTTTTATTTTTGGTTAAATGATTATTTAGTTAGATATATTTGATAATATTAACAAAAATGTAATTATGTTTTTTTAACATATTAGAACTTTTCGTGCATATTCATAACAATATAATCATATATTTTTTAAATTTTTTGTTTACAATTTTTATTATTAAAAGTCGATATCTCTGAGAAAAAAAAATCTAAATCCATCACCATAAGTGAAGTATTTAATCTTTATAACCTAATCAACTCTTGTTGATTATTTAAATATTATATACTATAAGGGTGACATCTTTCTTGTTATACAATGATCAATCGATTATTACTTTGATCTTTTCTTTTTTTTTTTTAAACAATTGTTTGACCTCCTTTATTAATTTTCTACCTTCGCCTTCGATACGCTATCTTTATTCAATTAAATAAAAAAATGGATTTGTAATGAATTTGGTGTGAAATGAAAAGGAGATATGCCAATAAGAAATACATACGATATAAAGATATATATATATATATATATATGTTGTCTCTAAATCCAAGAAGCATAAATTGCTCTTTATTTATCCTACAAAGCTACCTTTTTTGTCCTTCTGCTATCGCATATTTTTTATTGACAGAAGGGTAAGTATCATTTAGCAAGTTAACAGCTTGCTATACAAAGTATCCAGTTGTTACTTAAAAATGTGATATAACGGATGCTAAAAGCGGCTGACAAAGGTGACTGTCCTTAGCATTCCCCTCCTCAACAATGAATTATGGAACATAAAAAGTCCTGGTAGATGTTGATAACATTTTCGTGATTTTTTCCTCCTTCCCTGTAACACCTCTTTCCTCCTTCACCTACATTGCCGACATTAAAGAGAAGTGCATACTGTGAGATAAGCTACTGAATCATGCATGCTCAGGATTCTTGTTGGTAGAAAGATAGATAATTCCTTATGAAATGATCTTGAGCTTCAAACTTCTAAGTCATAACTCTGCACCATCAAATCAAACACTAACACTGCTGAATGGCATAATTATCTCCTTGGATTAGTGAGATTGACTTCTCTTCTTAATTCTTGTTATTGGGATAGGAAGGGATTTATCAAAAAAATTTTGTTTTATTGTTTTATAACCTGTCTTCATATGTTGCTATTGTGAACCACCTCGCAAAGGCGGCGTTTTCAACTATGTACTTAATGCTAGCAGCATTTTGACCACTCCACAAAAATCCTCAGGAAATTATTTTTAGCTTTGTTAGAACTTCCAAGTTAGAAGAGCCTGAAAAAAAAAAAAGTTTACAATTTCAGTACTCTTTGCTTAGCCTGAAATTTTCAGTACTTCACTGCTGTTCCATTTGCTTCATCAAGTCTCTGAAAGAATTTCTATTCTTTTTTAAGAAAAGCTGGAGGTGGATTATTTTCCTGCTTTAAGGATATTGTTTAATTATGATATATATATATATATATATATTTTTTTTTCCTGTCGATTTCCAGGTGGAGATCTTTTGAGGTAAGTTGGATCAGCAAAGGTTGAACCATTTGAACTTAAAGCTATATAATCCTCTTTCTTTGCAACCGCTGCAAGTGTTGGGTCCACTTTTAACTTAACCTAAATGTAATATTTTTCAGGTGGAGATCATCTTCAAGGGAAATATAATAGGTTTTTTGTCAGGCAAGTTTGAAGAAATACCTAAAGAATTCTCATCCTGAGAGCCAAATCCCTTGTCATTGTAGCTGTTTTTATACCAAGTTGCAATTTTAACCTCTTAGAAAACAGAAAACACTCCAGAGTTTGTGTATGACTTTTGCTTCCTCAAATAGCATCAGAGAGAGAACGAAATAAAGATCCATTTGCGTATTTTGTCTTGTTTTTACTCCCATTTTCAGTAGAAATGAATTAAGGAGTTTGTTGGAGCTACCATTTTTCAATTTAACTAAAGGAGTTGATGAAGTTGAAGTAGTTGCTACTCTTTTTTTCTTTAGCAATTGAAGTTGAAATTGTAGCCAAATAATAATTGTTGATTTGGGCTAGGATTTCGTGTTAATGGATAGTAACCTTGTTGTGTAAACAGTGTAAAAGTAAATAATTTGCTTGAATTTTTTATTTTTCATATTTAATTTTTTAATAAAAATTTGAGATTTTGAATTTTTAAAAATTAAAAATTTTAATTTTAAAAATTCATAATTTTTTAAATTTATTTAAAAGTTTTTATTTATTTTTATTTTTGTAAAATTTTTAAAGTTTTAACCTTCATGATATGTGACAATTATGTCAATCTTACATGATAATCATGTATTACCCATATAAGTCATATTTATATACTTGTTAAATTTTCATTAGCTGACTGTTAAATCATCAATTTTTATTAATAGTGTTAGATCATGAGATAAATGGACACACAAATTAAAAGTTAATGTACAATAAATTTTTAATTTATAAATCATATTAAATATTTTTTAATAATTCAAGAACTATACAAGAGATTATTTCTTTTTTACTTTATATATGAAGAATTTAAAATAAAATATCGGATTTGAATCTTAGAGCCGATTTGGATTACTGCTGTCTCCAGTTGACTCAAATTGGACTGCTCATGAATTTGGCAAACAACTTGAATGCAGTTGAAGTTAGTTTTAAATGCGCCACACTTTTTTTTTCATCTCCACAATAACCTCTTTTCCTTTAATTCCCTTACTTTTTATTTGTTTTATTTATTTATTTTACCCTTTAAACAATAGCAAAGGAACAAAAATGTCCATATCACTTGTAGTCTTTGACTTTGCTTTTTCATTATTTTATTTTTTTGATTATTTTATACATAAAAATAATATAAATAAAAAATAATCTGTAAATATTTAATAATAAAGTATTATTTAATATAAAATAATTTTAATAATTTCAATTTATTAATAAAAATATAATTTGATATAAAATAATTTTTAATTATTAATTATTTATCAATGTCATAAATATCAAATAATTTTAATTTAATATATTAGAGATTATTTTATTTTTTCACTATAATTCATATTACCATTACTGTTATATTTGCATCTAAATATATTTCATTATTATTTTTAATCTCATCATTACAATAACTAAACTCATCATTATAATAACTAATATCATCAAAATCATCATGACCGCCTATCTAATGTACTCGTAAACTTTTAATTAGC
Organism: Durio zibethinus; assembly: GCF_002303985.1. The sequence continues at coordinate 6,803,629 of NW_019168004.1, forward strand.
TTAATCTTAAATCATTAATGAGTTGAAATTCATTAAAAAAAATGGAATTGTTGGTACGTTGTGTGTCTGAATTTTTTTTATACATAAAATGATCGATTAAATCTTTAATTATACAATAGAAAGTAATCTTCTCTGATTTTATAATATGGTCACCCATTTTCAATATTTATAATTTTGATTTATGAGTTAAATTTTCAAAATAGAAATCAAGCTATCCTCTTTGAAAGAAATCTTCCACAAACTGATAATTTAATTAAAATTTCAGGATATAGTGGCTCAAAACCTTTGCCTTCCCATTGAGGACAGATTGGTTGCTGGTGGATATGTGGATATCCTACTTAAAATCTCAAGTTAATATCAATAAACGTATGCTTATTATTTAATATCTTATTCCCTTTTGTAATTATTTTGTAAAAAAAAAAAAGAAACCGTAATTTAAAAATATATAAAAAGATTATAAATGTTAAAATTTGAATATCAAATTTATTAGTCATCACATTTAAAAATAATTGCATGGATTAATTAAATTAAATTCGGATTCTAAGATTTCTTCCTTTCTAGTATAGGATGTTGTCAATAAGAAGGTGATTAAAAGCATTTAATACTAGTCAATATAAATTAGTCCATTCCCATTTATAAAGAGGGGGAGATGTGGGTGTCTATTGGCTCCACAAACAAAAAGCATTGGTTAGAATACAACTAAGAATTGGTTACTTTGTTGTTGTTAGGGCCAATATTGAAAGAATGGATGTGGCTTTGCTTTACAAGCTCATAAATAGCATAAGCCAAGAATAAAAATATAAAAAAGCAATAGAATGTTGTTATAGATTTGACCAAATATTGGCTCATTAGAGGGTCCATTTACACTTCACTTCATGGTTGACAACCATATGGAACTTTTGGTTCGTGAACACTGCTTACAAAGGGTCTGCCTCCTATAGCCAAGTTGATTATTTCACTATTTCATCGTTTGTTTTCTTTTTCAAATGTCAATCTCATCCTACCTACATTGAATTAAATGCCCAAAGATCCAAACTTTCGTCCAATTGGTAGCAACTAGGATAATCTCACCAATTTCACACATTAAAGAGTGCAGTTGGAGGCTCTACTCAGCATTTTAGTTATTTTTATTCCCATCTCTACCGACCTCCTAATTTTGACCAATTAGATTCAATTTTTTTATGAAAGAAAAAAAAAGGAAAATAAAAAGAATTAATGGAATATAGAAAGTTCAATGAGGCAAACGTAGGAAAAAATAAATTAAAGAATATTGCAATTCACCTTGAACCAAGCGATATCCCTTCAATCAATACAACACTTCTCGATCGTTGCCTCAATAAATAGTTTTGTAAATTTGCTTAATATATATATATATATATATATATATTTTACAAAGAACAATTAATTATTCAAAAGGTCGATTTACCTGATTAATGGTTCAATTTCTAGATTAATTGGGTTCTTTAATCTTGTATCAATAAAATATTTTAAAATATATAATACGTTTAAAAAATTAATCATTTTTTTTAGAAATAATAAAATTTTTTTCTAGATAATTTTGTATTTATAAAATTTTCATTTAATTAAAAAGTATAAAAATAAGTTTCTAACTCAAAGTACCAATCAAATAACTAAAAAAATTTTCTCTTTTTTGTTTTTCTAAAAGACTTTGTAAATTGTAAGTTTTTACTTTGTTTGCAACTTATTTTTGTTTTTTAATTATTAAAAATCATTTAAAATACATCATTTTGGTTAAATGACATAACAACTCATAAAATTAATTAAAATAATCATGACTTTACAGTTATTTTACTAACATAAGTCAAATTCATCCGATTAAATAAAATCCATAGATTTCATCAACTTAATAATAAAACGTCAGTTCACAAGAGTTTAATTTGAATTATATTTATGATTTAATAATAAAATTTTAAATTTTAGCATTAAGTCACCAATTTGATTAGTGTAATCAATGATTCGATTTGATTCGATTCAATATGATTATTAGGATTTAAATTAAATATTACAAGGAGGGCATGAAATCAATTAAACATTATGATTTCATCTACTATAGGCCAATCTCAGGTTGTAATTTTAAATGACTTTTTTATCACATATTTATTTCCAAAAAAAAATTTTCTAATTCTTTTTTATTTTTTTATTGACAATAAATTAAGGAACATTATACGATATGCTAAACAATATTCCATTTTATTGTTTATTGACAAAAAATTTAAAAAAAATTATCTCAATATTTACAAACTCTTTTATCCTCCAATTATGATTTTTTTATAAAAAAAATCAAATTATTAATTTAACCCAATCCGACCCTTTAACACCTCTGCTTTAAATTAAAATAGAATATAGAGTCTTTTAAAGATGTACATGTTTAATTAGGGATAATTCTAGGCTACTAACGAAGGGCTATTTTATTTACTAGTAACACGTGTAATCGAAGTTTGCAGTCTATCAAATTTGGTCTTAGCTTGCAAAGGTCCCCCACTTTGCAGTATGTTATCTGTCAATGCGGACTCTCATTATACTTTTGGCCAAGTCCTTACCTTTTTTGTGTAGTAGCTAACTACCATCTGCCCAACCATCTGTAATTAACCAATCTGATCTTTCATTAATTAATGCTCTCTCTTTCTCCCTTCCCCAATCCCTCTTATATAATAAATACCATCACCACATTTCCCTCTCAACCATTTCTTCTTCTTCTTCTTCTTCTTGGCCTGCGTTGCTGAAATTATCTGTGTCAATTAATTAACCATGGCAGGATCAGCTAATTCTAATTCCAATGGCAATGATTCGAGGACAGTTTGTGTAATGGATGCCTCCGGTCACCTTGGTTCGGCCCTTGTGCACTTGCTCTTGCATAGAGGCTATACTATCCATGCTGCACTCCAACACCATGGTAATTAGCTTCTCTTCCTCTTTATATTTTTCCCTCATCACATAATTACTAATTTTTATTTTATCATCTGAATTATACTTCTGATATCTTGTAAGATAGTACATATATATTTACTCGAGTTTAAGTTCCCATGTGCATGGTGGTCCATTAATGGCTAGACTTGTTGGAAATGGGATTTAGCAGATGGAATATACAAAAATGACTATCATCTGAAATAATAAAAATTAAGCTTTTTTAGTCAATCTTTTTTTTTGTTGGTAATATGCAGGTGAATTCCAATCATTTGAGGGGCTGCCTTGTGGTAATGAAAAACTAAGGGTATTTCGTGCAGATCCCTTTGACTACCACAGCATAACAAATGCATTGAAGGGATGTTGTGGTTTGTTTTACTGCTTTGAGCCTCCCTCTGACCACTCCACCTATGATGTATGTCACTTTTTTCTTTTTCACTATATGGTAGTTTTAATATCTCAATTTTTACTATATTATTTTCCCTTTTGTGCTAATTTTTTATTCATTACAAGTTCCTATTCTCGAATTCATTAATTATCTTATTAATTTTCTTTTCAAAAGATATCACTATATATATATATATGTTAAAAATAATTAAGGTTATATTGATGATGCACTATTATTTATTTTTATTAGTTTAAAATCTCTATCCAATTTCGATTACACCCTTACCACTTGAACTGACACATGCACTACTGAAATCAATTCTTGAGCTGAAAATCTTGGTTTCAAACTTCAATTATAAACCAAAAGATTAAAAAAGAAAAAAAAAAGCTAATTGAATAGAAATAATCCCATATTTTTAGCTTTCCAAAGCCTTATTTATTTAGTAATTAGGTTTAAATCACTAGCGTGGTGTAAAAGGTAGCTAAATTGATGGGAGTCATTAATTCAACACTCGAAATTGTTGATGAAGTTAACATGAACTTGTAGCATTTATGTTTGTACTAATTTTTTTAATAAGAAGAGTCCCCAAAAGATGTAAGTTTCATTATCAAGTCATCTATACCCTTTATTTTTTTCATGGTGTTGACATGGAAGAGTGAAATTGAAGAAAGAAGAAAATTTATAATCTAATGATTTAATTAGTTATCTTTCTATTTTTTGGTGACTGATCTTCGATTTGGAATTTTTTTTTCTTTTAAGTATAGAAAAGGTCTCTAAAATAAAATTAATAATTATTTAAATTTTATTATTTCATTACAATCAACTGAGTTCTTTAATATTTAATTTTACTCATTCAAGTTTTTATTTGACGAAAATTGATTAATTGTAAACACTTATTTTCAGTCAATTGAGAGCTCAATTGAATAAAGATAAAATATTTAAAGATTTAACTTAATGAAAATAAAATTTTGAATATTCAAATGATAGTAATAAATCTACATAGACCTGACTCCTTTTTTTATATATATTTTAGTGAAAAATTTTCTATCCTTTCACGCTTGCATTTGTTTGTTTTATGCACGCTTTAGTTTCCGTGTGCATAGTAAAGCAAAATTGAAGTTCATTGCATTATAGTAAATCAATTTTGAAAGGAACAAATAAAGTGAGAGAAATCATGCATGTGAGCTTGTTTGGTGCAGGAATTTATGGCAGAAGTTGAGGTGAGAGCTGCACACAATGTGTTGGAAGCATGTGCTCAAACGCATACAATGGAAAAGGTCGTTTTCACATCGTCTGTAACAGCCGTGATCTGGAACGAAGGTCGCAACACGGCTTCGTCCGATCTCGATGAAAAGCATTGGAGTGACATCAATTTTTGCAAGAAGTTTAAGGTACTAATTCAACAACCCTTTGCTTGGAGATAGATAGAAGTCATACCTGTTGGCTAATTTCATGTATGCTTCTCATGGATATAAATTGATCCTTCAATTTTAAGCAGTTATGGCATGCATTATCAAAGACACTAGCAGAGAAGTCAGCCTGGGCACTGGCAATGGACCGAGCAATAAACATGGTGACCATTAATGGAGGTTTGTTGATGACTCCTGACATAACCATCACAAATCCATATCTAAAAGGAGCTGCTGAGATGTATGAGGATGGTGTATTTGTTACCGTTGATCTCAGGTTCATCGCGGACGCTCACATATGTGTGTTCGAAGACATCTCATCCTACGGACGATATTTATGCTTCAACCATGTAATCAATTGCAGCCATGACGCTGATAAGCTTGCCCAAAGGCTATTACCATCCTCTGATTCTTCACCTCCTCAAAGGTTAGTAACACAGTTTATGTTTTCTCATAAGTTCTTCAAAGCATAAGAGATTCAAGCCTGTTCTATGTAATTTTATGTCATTTATATATTTTTTTTCTGGCTGCAGTTCGGGGGAAACAATGATCTACCAAGAGAGAATAAGCAATAAGAAACTGAACAACATGATGAAGGAGTTTGAGAATGATCAACTTCTGACTATAACTGATCTGTGAACTGATGAGACAGGCTACTGTCTTTATTATTTTCCAGAAGCTTTGTATGTGTAGGATCATCTATTCATACCCTCCTGTTTATATTCTTTAAAAAACAAGAAGCTACCCTTTTTTAAAGAAGTTTGCTTAGTACTTGGTTCAGTAGATTTCAGGACTCTGATTATATCTTCAACTGGAAAATCCAGGAGAAAATTTATTATATGCTATCATTATTCATTCAGCCATTAGCTTGCAAAGATGACAATTGACCTTGTAGCTCAAAGCTGTATTCAAAATTACTTGTGTCCTGTATTGCATTTGTTGTTTTATGCCCAAATTTGATTAATGGAACTTTATGTCATACTGCTGATAAATCTTTTCTCCTTTTTGCTAGTTTTATCTCAAAAGAAAGGGAACTGGCCACCAAGACTTGATAGAACTTGTTGCGGAAATTTGCACTATGATCTAATTATTCTACCAAAATTTCTAATCCAGGAAAATAACTGTTGGGATGAAAAACACTGACCTTTGAGAATAAACTTTGATCTGATTGGGCACGGCACTGACAAGGATATAACTCGTATATAAGCTTCTGCGTGAAATTTCAGCAACATGCCAATTTGCGAAGAACTTCTTAGATGCGACAAGTATTTATGCCATTACAGGGATAACGATCGAAGAAACGACCGGGCAACATTAGTCAGGTATAGGTTGTAAACGAGTCAAGCTACTTGTGAGCTATACGTGTTTGACTCGAAAAATATTTGAACCCTACTTATTCATCGTTGAGTCGAATTTAAATTTGAACTGTACAAATAATAAATTAAATCGAATTCAAATAATTCAACTTGAAATATTAAGTAAACTTATTTAAGTTTAATTGAACTTTTAATTTTTTATTATATGTATTTATAAGAATAATAAAAATATAATATTTAATATCAATATTTACAATTGAATCTCCATCAAGTTTTTAAATCAAACTTGAAATTTCAAAATTTTAAATCAAGCTAAACTCAAATCTAATAATATATGGACTCCATTACACTACTAATCAAATGTTGAGATAATCATGGAGTTTTGAGCGTTAAAAAAATGATCAAGTTTCAAGGTTCAAATTTGATTCAAATTTTTGGATTGAATCAAACTTGAGCCTGACTCAATTCACTCAGGTGTGAGATAACGATCGAGCTGCAGCATCATTAGCCAGAAAGTTTAAGCAACGATCTGAAGCAGGGAAGAAAATGAATTTCATTTTAAGTTACATGAGGGTTGCTGGCAGGAATCACCAGTAACAGAAAATCAGGTTCAGTATCTCAAAAGCAAGCATTCTTTCTGCTTTTCTTCAATATTAGCAACCTATAAAGATGTTATAAAGAAAATCGTATCATCTAACAGAATTGGCTCAAGCATAGAAAATTTTACGTATATTTTCCTCAGCAGTCAGCACAGTTCTATTCACATCCACTTCTTTAAGGATTTGTTCCCTGTAAAACTAGCTCATTAAATACCCACAAGAACGTATACATTTAACTTACAAGAAAAAAAATTTTTGATGCATTTATAGAATTGGTTACGTCAATAAAATCGGATTCATGATCACACAAATATATAGTCTTCATTTGAGAGATACATCCCTTAGGCACTTAGTGACATAGTCGTGATGGAAGCTAGCTTGAATTTGTGGACTTTGGTAGAATTTTGAGGCTGGAATATGACCTCAGTACTTGATCTTACGGTTACTTCCTTCCACTCAGAAGCTGAAGCTCCTTCACTTCGATAATCTCGAGGAGAGTACAAAACCTGGAGCTTTGAATGAGCTGCATCACCAAGTAAATTGAATACAGGTATAAGAAGATTACACAGAAATATGACAATACATCTAAACCAGTAGATAATGTCTACATACATTATCTGCAATGTTTTTGCTATATTCTGCAACTCCATATTTCACCATAAAATATAAGTTTTTGAATGTCTATTATTTTGAAATAGCAGAGAATGGGGTGAAGTGATTGTTGGAAATTGGAATCCAATTCTGACAAGCACCTACTTCTCAATTCTTAAATCCATTTTCTTGCAGTATGACCTATAACTTCTACCATCATAATTTATCATATCACGACCCTCAAGGAAAGAGGCTTTTGCTTAAGAACTTTTGAATTAAGATATCTCCATCTATCAACTATTTCAAAAGTCAGATTCATATGATTTTTCATTGTAGAGGAAGAACAATTGTTATGTAAATAATCATTTCTAACATTAATTCTAAAGGTATTTGACCATCTGCAGTATCACAATCTTCTGGTTTCCTGGTTTTATCTCAGAATTGGATGAGGATACATTGTTACTGCTTCAATACCCAAATGTAGCAATTAATTTGATTTAAATCCTACTAATGCATGCCTAGAAATGACAATTGTCATATATACCCAATGAATCACTATAATGACTTTTATGGGAGAACTTTTAAGATTTTAGAATCCCAAAAGGAAAAAATATTTTTTAAAAAGAAGCAAAGAAGACTATAAAAAATGCAGAGTACAATAAAAATATGGGGATTACCTAATCCAAACATGCTAGTCTTTTGAATAACAAGGCGACTAACTTTTGATCTCTTTATATTTCTCAAAGCCAGGGTATCCTCTTGCTTCCCTTTGAATTCCAGGAATTCTCCAAGAACATATTTATTTTTTAAGCTCCAGCCTGCAGAAATCATGGAAAAATAAAGTTTTATCAAGCTAAAATTGCCTATGATGATAACATAATTCCCAAAAGAATCATGAAGTTACTTGTATAACCAAAAATTTATCTTCGTATATGACTCCAAAATGGGAGGGATGAATAGAATGAAAGGACAGCTTAATTCCTACTTAATCCCTAATGCTTAATTCAAATTTTCTTGTACTAGATATTCCTTTTAGTATCATTTTATTTACTAAGTGTCTAACAGATGGAGAATCTTGCAATTAATTCAGGGAAAAGCAGGCAAACTAAGTAAAATTATGTGACAAAATCTGAGTATCATATGGTAAGATAGATTATCACCATTATTGACCAAAAATGACAGATATGCATAAGAAAAATAATCCTATTTGAACAAAGTTAAAGGCAAAGTTATTGGCACATGTAGTAACATACCTGTCCCACATGGGGGCAGTGCTGAGGATAAAGTTAAGTTGCTTATGGAAAGACTCCTGCATCTCCTTCTTCCCACCTCGAAAGGCACCCTTAATCCATCCAGAAAACATACTTTTTGTTTCTGGTTTAAATTGCACCCATCGATCATAAGTGATTACCTCATACGGAAAATTGTTATAAATGGCACTGCAAATGAAAATTATTCAGTACTTACTCTTACAAGGAATTTTTGTAGGGTAAAAAAAGGAAATAAACTTATTCGGAACATACTGGGATTTTGGATTGGGAATTACAACTTTGTAAGAAAAATATCCTTCTGGTAAAGCAAGTCCCCTTTGTTCAAGATATGATTCAAGGACTGAAGCCTGTTTTTTAGCCTCTGCAACCTGAAACCAGAGATATTTTATGATCATCTTCACTGCTCTCTAAAGTTAGAATGCTTTTCCTAATTATTGGAAGTAGAAAAGTTCTAGACATTCATACTAAGGCGTTGCAATGTTTAAGCTTCAACCACAGATTGTACACATTCATAATTGGTAAAAGCCAATTTGTAAACTAGACATTTTCTCTTCCCCTCACAACAGCCATAGTACATCAAGAAATTACTATCATTTCTGGAGGTACATGTCAACAGAAAGATGTTTGAGAACATTGAGAATAGTGTGAAATCAGTAAATTAATGCAGTTAATACTGCATCATTGACACTACGAATACAACCCATCTAGCAAAGCTTTTATGGCAACAAACATGCAAACTCATCATAAGAAACATGCAAAAAGCAATATATATTGAGCCGCTGAAGAAGCAGACATTTGAACGTGGGGACTTACAGGATCTGGATGACGCTCTGCCCTGTGACTGCCACCTTCACAAGTCCAGCTACCATCCTCATTTATAGAAACAAACCCTGCTAGATTCTTGACAGAAATAACAGCTGCCTCTCTGCACAAATGCATTAAATTCCAAGAGGTAAAATTAAAGGTAAGAGAAAATGAACATCAAAGAAAACTCCAGTAATTAAATAATCCTATCTTTGCTAGCAATAAAACGGAGATGAAAATAAGAAAAAGAACTTTAAACTACAAGAAGTCTCATTCTCAACATATTTTCATCACTGTTTACCACTTAAACAAGCCAATTAAAGCTTTTTTATGTAAATAAAACAAATAGATAACAGAACACACTCTAAGCAAATGAAAAAAAGCTAGCATAGCAGAAATAAGTTACCCTTTAGTAACAAGAACCATATCGATGTTCTGTCGAGAACGAGTGTCAGCATCCGGAATGTGAAGCCCCACATACACCTTTCCACCATAAAGCTTTTCAAGTCTACAATGAAGGTGCACCAAAAGAAACAGTTAATAGAGGAGTGGGGGATTTGAGTATGGTCACTGAGAAAATCAAAGGAAAATTAAATGGAAAGATAGACTCACCAAAATATTCTGTTTTAAGTTAATGAGTAAATAGTAAGAATGTTACACATATTAAAAACTTAAATTGTTCCCACTCCATATAACACTAAAATCATGAATTTCATTATTAAAAAAAATATAAAAATTAAGTTTTAATTCTACACACTCAAACGCATTCTTGCCTTTTCACTTCCAACCCCAAAAGCAAATTCAAAACCAAAAAAAAAAAAAAAAGCAACAACAATACTAAGCCTAAATTTACACCCTTGTTCATTGCAAAGAACAGTAAAAAGCACTTTCCAAGATTCCAATTTTCCAAGAAACCAAACAAACCTCAACAATATAACATTTATGCAATCAAGAAAGCTTCGCTCTTTCTTCGGACAATTTTATTAGAAAACTATAAAAATGGAAAAAAAAAAAATAAGAAGAAAAAGAAAAAATTAGAAAAAAATGTTGAAATTGTGAAAGTAGTAGTACCTATTGGCTACGGAGAAAATAGCATTAGAATCAGAGGTTTCGACCTCCAAGACGCCATCGTTGTAGAAGAAACGCCGGAACAACCGGTAAATGATAAGTCCGTAGATTATCTCCGCCCACATGGTGCACTAATTTCTGATTTTTTTCACCGGAAAACACAAAACTTGAAAATGAAGAAGGGATTGGAAGACAAATGCTATCGATTTTTTTTTATTTTTTTTCTTCAAATAAAAATATGAAATTTTGGGATTTTGATTTTGTTTTGTGAGCGTGGCTATCGTGTTGACTATTGCGTGCCCGTGTTAGGAGTGACCAACTGACCAGACCTGCTCAACGCCTTAACCACTCAGCAAGAACAAAGAATAGAAGATTGTCGAAGTTTAGAGAAGTGAGAAGAGAGGTGTGTGGTATGGGCCATAATGGACCGCCAGCAATCTTCAAGGACCGGTTTGGATCTGCAGCATACATGTTAGCCCAGTTTGGTCTACCAACCAGCATTGCTCAAGGCAGGCCCGCACGTGGAGAGAGTTTTGGTCATCTATTGTTTGGTCTACTTATTCAACGATGAATAAGTAGGGTTCAAATAAGTAGGGCTAGGGTCAGAGGGAACTGCAAATCATGGGAAAAGGGCAAAAGAAGAAAACCATTACATTACCATTGGACAGTTCAAATTACATTCTGCTCCCTACATGACATAGCTGTTTAATAAGTCAACTTTTTACCGCGGTAATTTTCATAAAAGAGGTGCATGATTTCTTCTTGGGATTCTGTAAAAATATAAAATATTAACATTATCCCGAGGGTTTATCATATGAGATATATTTCATCTCACTATTTAAATTCTAATATTAAAGTTAAAAAATTCCACTAAAAGTGTTAATTTGAGTCAAATTTTATTTCATTAATTTTATGTTATCCTTAGCTTTGAATATATCACATTACAGACATCAACAATGATGATGTCAACACCCTTGTTTCACGGATGACCACAATCTATTGTTTAAATGAAGAAAGCATGCTTATTTGGATATGGAACAATCACTGCTCTAGATTGGATTAGCTACTAGACACCTTAAAACAACCAACATTGGTGCCACAGCCACTTGCAGTTCCTATACATTGATAAGTGGAGAAAAGAGAATTTTGCTGTTCTAGTTTTGATCGGATTCTTCCCTGGGATAATGGAAGGTTTCATGTTTGATTCACACGTAAAGTTAACCATTAAAAACCCTTTCATTAATGTCATGATAACCCTTAGCTCCCATTATCTAGTCCTGGATGCTATATTCTACTTGTTCCACATGAAATAGGAAGACATTTTCTATCTACTGAAGCTGTTGGTCACTCAAAATGAGAATGGATATTTTCTCAGAAAACTGAAATTTTCAACTTTGGATTAACAGCATTGCAAGATCAATCCGCAACTCAGATTTTTTTTTTATACCCAAGACGACTAAGAGCATATAAGGTATGGTTGAGTTTACATCACAAACTGATCAAGGTAACCTAATAATCATGCATGATCCTGTAAATAGCGGTTTCAATTTAAACATGACATGTAAAACTAAGTTTAGCAATGATGAATGCATAACATTTAGTTTCCTTGTAAAACTTGAAGAAAGCACATCCAAATACAACTTAAGTCACCACGCTTTCTCATGAATTTTAGATATGAAAAACAAGCAAAAAAGAAAATATCTTCATCAAATACAAGATACCATCCAACATGGAGAATCAAATTAAAAATTTTAAACAAGGAAAAAAATTATGGAACTAAACATGATACAAGCCTCTTCAATTTTAAACCTATTCAGAACATTAGAAGCAAAACAAATGAAGCAAACATATTCAGCTGCAAGATATTATCCCATATACCTGCCTGCTGATAGGGCTAAGTCATGCATGGCTGATTTGATTATCTACTTTTGGTTGCTACTTCCCTTCTTCTTCAGTAGGCTCCCAAATTTACGGAGTAAAGGCTTCTTCTTTTTATGTTGCTGCTGCTTTGATGGTGAGTTTCCACCATCATCGACGTTTTCTGTTGAACCATTTATCTGATCAAAGCCCTCACTACTCTCCACCTTTGACTCCACTTCCTCCTCAAAGGATTCTTGCTCAGGTTCTCTTTCTGGTGAAAATTCTTTCTTTTCAATTTTGCAGCTTTCCCACATTTTGAATTCAACTTCAGCTGAATCATCCTCTTTTCCATTTGCCTCATCTTCCTTCACTTTTCCATTCACATTCTCCACTTTGACACCATCTACTTGAAGAGCCTCATCTTTTGAGCCATCATTTACCTCTGGCAAATTTTCCTTTTTGTGCTCCTCCGGCTGTTCCAATGGGAGATCTAACTTGGGCTTCTCTTCACTTCCATGTCCATTCTCTTCCGAGAATTCAACCACCTTAGGCAGCAAATCGTAGTCCTTCTCACTGTCAGTTAGCTCACCATTTTCCTCACTTTGCTTTTTGATTGTAGCTTCTTCTAACAATTTAGACAACTCCTCAACTTTCTTAAGAGAAGCAGCTTCCTTGGCTCTGAGTTCCTCATTTTCTTGAATGACACTCTGCAATTCAGTTTCTTTATCCAACAAACTCTCCTTCAATTTCATGCTCTCAGTCTTCACCTCCTTTAGAGCTTCCTGAAGATAAATCACCTCAGATTCAACTTCCTTTAGGCTCTCCTTCAACTGAGCTTCTTCCTCCTTAGATGCAGAAACTTCTTCCTCAGATTGTTTCAGCAAATTTACAAGCCTATTAATTTCTTTTTCCAGAGAAGAGTTTTCTTCTTCTGATTTTTTTACACAATCTACTAAATGCAGCTCTTTTTGTTCCCACTCAGTTTTGGAATTCTGGCATTCATTCTTGGATTGTTCAATGGTATTTGTAAGAAGATCAATCTCATTTTTTGCATCATCAAGCATGATTTCATACTTCTCATTTGTTGCTTTCAGGACCAATCTTAGATCCTCTAACTGGGTCTCATAATTTTCATGCTCCATTTCACTGGATAACAGCTTCTCCTTAGCCTCCCTAGCTTCTGCAGAAACTTCATGTAAGGCTGAAGCTAAGCTTTCCATTGCTTTCTTGCTCTTCTCTTCCTCGTCCCTAGAATTTTCCAACTCATTAATGAGTTTGTTTTTCTCTTCTAAAAGAGTTTGAACACTGGAAGCTGCAAGCTTCTCATTATTTAAAGCTTGGACCTTTTCTTCCTTCACTGTTTCTAACTCAGACTTCAGAGATTCAGCCAATTTTGCCACTTCTGCAGTTTCTTCCTTAGCCATATTAATGCGACGTTCTGATTCCACAAGATCCACTCTTTCTCTAGCAATTGTCATTTCCAGCAATCCCACCTTCTCTTTAAGAGCAGCGATTTCGGATTCTGCATCATGCAATGAATCATTGTTGCTCTCTAATTGCTTCATGACTGAGTCCAGGGATTCTGATGCAGATCTTTCCAACTTCTTTGCTTCCTCAATCTGCATTTCTAATTCTTCAACCCTATTTTTCCATTCCTCTACTACATTGTGTGCATAAGATTCAGCCATTCTCGCAGCTTCTAGATCAACATTAAGTTGTTCAATGAAAGCCTCCTTTTCCATCAACTTCTCCTCATAGGCCTTTGCTTTCTCAAGTTCTTGTTTCAATGACTCTATCTCTGCCTTAAGCTTCAACACCATTTCATTGTTTTCATTAGCCTCTGTTTCACGCTTCGAATCAAGCAAGGACTTCAACCGGACCAATTCAGCTGAAAGAATCTCCACTTTCTCAGCATGGATTTCAGCAATCTTGGTTGCATCATCAGCATGGTTCAATGCTTGATTCTTGGCATCATAGGTCATGGCTAGTTCCTGCTTAACCCTTTGAAGCTCCTGAGTGGTAGAGAGAAGAGCAGCCACATCCAAAGCATGCTGGTTCCTCACAGATTCAATTTCTTTCTGCCATTCTTCATGTTTCTTCTGAGCAGCTTCGATCCCAGCCTGTTCCAACTCAACTGCTCGGAACTTCTCAATCTCAGAGCTCTCTTCAGCTCGCTTTTGTGCAACCAAAGCCTCTCTAAGCTTTTCATTTGCTTCTTCAGCGGCTTTCTGTGCTTCTTTCAGTTCATCAATTGCTTGTGTCTTCTCTTTCTCAATCAATGATATTTGCTCATTTGCTTTCTTTAAATCCTCCTGAACCAAGTGCAATTGAGCCTGCAATTCTGATCCCTTACTCACCCGTGTTTGTGGTTTCTGAAAATTAAAACCAACCAATAATGCAAATGAAATTCCATTAGTTTCACAATTAAAATAATAGATGAAAGTTTGATTCTCTTTCCCAAAAACCAATTTTCCTCTCCAAACATCAAATGATAAAACTGTTTCAGAAAATATTTTATTTCTCCTAAAAGTTAATTAAACTTCTTTTCTAAAAATTACTTGAAATGCAACATATTATCCCCAAGGCATCAGGTAAAAACTTCCCTTGATTCAACATCATCTTAACCAGAATCCTACATCAATAAACTCTTTTTAATCTTCAAAAAAAAAATTTTTTGTGAGTCAGAAAATTACTTCTTGTACCCAAAAATGTGTAAAGATCAAATGCAGTAACAACTGACAGCATTGACTAAAAAACTTACTTCAGGCGGCGTGGCAACCTTTGATGATCTCCGATCAATTGTAGGCTTCGAGTTAAGGGATGATCGTGGGGATCGATCAACTGAATGGCGAGTAGTCTGCAAGGGAGAGGGTGAGTCAGGTTCTTGTTTAGCCAGTCCCCTGCTTACTTTACTTGCCACTTTAGGTGTTGCTGGTGAAACCTTGCTAGGAGTTTCAGATAAACCAGATCTGTTAAATGTTCAAAGTGTCAAATTTTGAACATAAAATCAAATTGCCATTATTTAAAACACACAATGCAAAGAGTATAAACAAAATTTACAGTGGAAATCAAACTAAAGATGGATCTATGTCCAATATGGCAACTTTTTTCTACATAATTCAGCAAGATCAAATTAGTCTATTAAATTGATACATGTATCATAAACATTTTAAATAACACATTTGGAAATTGAAAGGAATAAACATGTGATAATATTCAACCCCAGAAGCAAAAGAACTAAGGAAAAACAATTCATATAAGAGGGTCAGGAGTATGAATACAGAAAAAAAATAAGTAAAACGCATTAAAAAAAAAAAAAAGAGAATCAAAGAACAAAACTAACTAAAAAAAAGTGAGAACTTGAGTGAGTTTTTAAATGTCAAATTACAGGGAAAAAAAACACAAGCCATAAAAAACCATCAAAAAGCAGATCCAGCGTAGTCCTACAATTTAAGAAAAATATCAAACGAAAAGAAAAATACAAAAACAAAAACAAGCAGTCCAACAAAGAAAAAAAAACCCAAGTCAGATCTAGACTAAAATAAAATATTAAGGAAGAAATTTTGAGATTAAAGAGAGAAAAAAATGGAAATTAATTGGGTGCAACTTACTTGGATTTAGCAGACATGCTGATAATGAGAAGAAGCAGAAAGCTGAAGAAGTTTGTTGTTCTTAACAAGGAAAAAGAGAGGAACTTGGAGAAACCTGTTGCTTGCTAAAATGCTGACATTTTTGGATTTGGAAGAAGAGAATGAAAACTGTGATGTTAACTATAACTGATGAACTTTCTTTTTTTCAGCTATCAAGATGAGAAAGAGAGAGAAGAAATGGTTCTTGACCTTGTTTTTCTACAATCCAATTATAAGATTTAACAAGAAAGAAGAACAAAAGTTGAAGAAAAAAAATTAACAAACCAAATTATTTTGGTTGGTATTTCTTGTCTCTAGAGTGGCCACAACATCAATGAACACAACACAACACAACACATCTCTTGAAACTGTCATGTCTTTTTTTTTAGAGTATTTTTGAGTTTTTGATTCATTTATCTTGTTTCTTTTTAGACGTGAGAGGATGTTGGGAAGTTACAGAAATGACCCTCGGTTGTTTCTTTGGACTGTCAAAGATGTAGCTTACTTTATTGGAAAAAAAAAAAAAGATGTAGCTGTGACCTTGTCAGAGTCTCAGAGAGACCTGAAAATATTTCAGCTACCAGAGGCTACTAGGCTTGACCACTTCACCATACCGTATCATATGACCAAAAAAATCAATTAAAATTAATAAAAATAAAAAATATATTTCAGATTTAATTTATAAATATAAATTATAAAAATAATTTTGATATTTTGTACTTATTTTATATAAAACAGATATGACACTAAGGGCCAAAGCCTACTCTACTTTTTCAATAAGGAGAGAGTTTGGGGGGAGACTGGGTCATTGTCATGGCCATGTTGTTTCATAGAACAAAAAATGAAGTATATGCTCCTATTTGAACTACTTTATTTACCTTTTTTTTTTTTTTTTTTGGAAAAGGAGTTGATTTGCTGGGCATTTTCATTTTGATAAATAGGGTATGAACTTTTTAGTACTACGAGTCCATCTCATTTCTTAAAATGTTAAATTTTGAGCTAAAAAATTTTAATTTTTAAGCTTTGTATTCAAATTTTGAGATGAATGTAATTGAATTTATGAATGAAAAATTAATTCTCATCATATAACTTAAAATCTTTACATAAAAAATATATTTTACTAAAAAAGCAATTGCAATTTAAGAAACAAAAAACTATTGCAAGAACTATGATTTAAATTTTAATTTTGTTTGATGTTAGTTTTTAAAAATAATGATATAAATTAATTGAATTAAATTTTAAATTTTAAAAAATATTTTTTATATATCCATTTTAACAAAAAGAAAGAGATCATGTTTCATTAAAATTATGATTTTGAGTACTTAAAGATGCAATAGCATGTAATTATAACAGTCCATGTGGTTGAAAATGGTATTTGATTAAATAAAGTTCCTTGTATTTACCATAAGTAAAAAAATATAATAACTATTCTTAAATTATTGTTTGCTTATTAATTAAGAAATTATATAATAATCTCTTTGTTTCTTTAGTTATAATGTTTTTGGTAAGCAGATTGCACCCAATCTTTCTTAATTAAATATAAGTATAATACAGCTATCATAGTCGTTGAAGAAGAAGGAATACGGTTATAATAGCCCCTTAAAAAGGAATTATAGTTAAGATAATTTGACAAAATAATTGTCCTAAGCTTGCTAAAAATAGTTTAATTTTTTTTCAACAAAAGGAATCTAAGTTGCATAATAAAAAAATAAAAAAAAACAATCTTCCATCTCTTTATTTATATTTATATCATAGTTGGCTTTTCAAAACAAAAAGGTGCAATTGAACCACCAAATTAAATCATTTGTTAATGTATTATTATATAATATTAATATAATTATTTAATCAAACCTAATGTTGGAATTTATTATGTTATAATTAAAATAACATTTAATATTATTATATGATTACAATATCGGATTTGATTTTTTTTATTAATAAAAATATTTTATATAGAAATAAAACACTTCTTTATAATCTTTTATTAAACCAGTAAATGCAAAATTATTTCTTTCATATCATTAATGGGTAAAACATGTTTGATGAAAAATTTTGGCTTCTTTTGCTTTTTCTGGGATGAAAATGAATTGTGGCTACTCCCTTAAAGCTTAAGAAAATAACTTAAAAAATTTCCCTCATGTGTAAGAAGGAGAAAGCTAGTCATTTTCATATAAAAAGGGTTCTATTTTAATTTAATTTGCTTAATTTGGTTTGCATTAAGCTAATCAAACCTTTGTCGGCTAGATTACGGAAAATATAAATATTCTTTATATTATGATCAATTGAAATGATACAAGAGACATTTCAATTGTTAGAATTTTAGATTTTAATTTAAAATTTTTATATTATTTAAATTTTAAAAATTTTAGGTAAAGCAATTAGAAATGGTGTCATTTCATTTGATTTATTAACATTAATATCCAAATTATCACTTCAAAAGTAGCACACTAGCACTTCATAAAGACAGGAAGAACAAAAAAAAAAACAAAACAAAAACAAAAACAGGGTATGATGTGTGTTCACTAGCTTGAAAAAGGTCAATTCAACAATTATTGCTAATCATGATTTGATTTAATGGCAACTCTAATAAGTCATAACATAATGTTTGAAAATCTCAAAAATTAAAATCTTTATGAATAGCAAACTTTTTCTTTTATGAAGTTCATAAAATATTATCACTGTCTCTTTTGTGTGTAGGGATTAGGGAAGCCGAAATCATTGTATTTTATTTTGCTTATTTTTTTTATTTTCAGGGAATTTAAAATATGATTTTTTATTAAATTGATGTTTCATAATTTTTAATGTTGGAAAGTAAAAAAGAAAAAAAAGCTATGAGAAATAAATTTGAAACAGAAAAAATAAGAGTTTTTAAGTACTAAAAAAAAAAGAGGAAAAGTACATAATGTTGGAAATTTTAAAAAATGAAAAAAAAAAAAAAAGAGATGGAAGGAGTCAAAGTTGGACCAAAAAAAAAAAGACATAATTTACCATTGTCTAAGTTGTTGATAAATTTTATTTCAACTCTTTCATGGTAGTTGATAGATATATTATATGTCGAGGAAATTTAAGTATTTTTATTTAAATGGGGCATATATGTATTTATCATTTAAGAAAATGTTCAAGTACATTATATATCCACATTTCTTAGCAAAAAAGAATTTTATATGAAAATTTTATTTCATCTTTACTGTCTAACCCAAGCTCAAGTGGCTAAATGGTCCAAAATTTATAAGTTTAATGGTAAATGACTACTAAATTAGTTGATCAATAGATTAGATGGATTAAAAGAGGCAGATAGAGCCAAGAGCTATTCCAAACCATTATTCAAGATTAATAAAAGAAAGGGTAGTATGATTAATTAGGTAATATGAATTAATCTTAGCTAATTAAGGAACTTAGGTTGGTTAGCTTTTAACTTGTGCAATGTTTTTATAATGTAGAAATATAAAGTACTTAAAATTAATATCAAAATTTAATTCAATTGATTTATATAATCATTTTTATAAGGTTCGATTTAATAAATAAAAAAATTTA
Organism: Durio zibethinus; assembly: GCF_002303985.1. Next base: position 6,823,023 of record NW_019168004.1, read on the forward strand.
AATCCTAAATTTTGATTTTTTTTGTAAAAAAAAATTAAAATTATGCTAATCATGATTACGAAAGTACTCAAAAATTAAGAACGTGATTAAAATGAGTACCTACCGCCAAAATTGACCTTGTAATTATCAATCTTAATATTCTACCGTATTAATCACCAAATACTAACTTTATCCAAGATCATGCACTAGAGCTAAGTTGAAATATAATAACAGCATAATCACTTTTTACATGGCCTACTAAACAAGGTTGAGTTTCATTGCACATTGAAAAAGTGACAACTTTTTTGTATGGTGGGGGAAGATGACTAGCTACCTACATAACTTTTTGATTTTTCCCTATTTTCTTATGGTTGGGAGCATAATTAATTGAAATTATTATTAGATTAGAGTAGGTGGGACTTTATTAAAAGAAGTTGTAACCCAAAATCTCAATTCCACCCTTTGAAATTATTGATTGGTTTCCATGTTCATCATTAGGGCTGACTGAGCTACTACTATCTCACAGTCACAGCTATCTCTTTTGGGTAATTTATAGGTGAAGATTCTTATCTTGTGAAAATTCAGTTAGTCTTTAATTTTGTGGGTTTAAGCTAAAAATAATATCTTTGGTGTATTTAAAGAACATTTGTTAATGTTATTGTGTCACATCTTCTTAGGTAATTATTGAAGTTTAGTTGATTAGGGTCCACCAATCATTCAAAGCTTGAAATACAACAATTCAAGTGTTAGTTACGATAATTTTCATTTTTTCGTAGCCACAAAACAAATATCAATTGGTTTTTTAGAGTAGAATTTGATTTAAATAGCAATTCAACATTTGATTTAATGATTCGTATATGTATTTTGTGCTCAGATAACATTAAATATGAGCATTACAGTAATTATCACAAATGATTTTAAAAATATAAATACAAAGAATGCAAAGATTTTTAAATATGAATAAGTATAATATAAAAACACTAATCTTCAGAGGCGATGACAGAAAATGTATGAAGGGATCAAATAGTAATTTTAATGAGAAAGAGGAATAAAAAAGGAATTTGATGAGATTGTATATTGCAAAATGGGAAATTCTAAATACACTCATGTTTTTTCTTTATACACCTCATTTTTTTATTCAAAAATTTTTGTAAATAAAATTACTAAAATACCTTTCTCATAGATTTTATAACTTTTGGAAATATATTTTCGAAAAGTTATAACACTATTTTTGGAAATGCATTTTCAAAAAGTGTTAAAATTATAAAAAAAGAAAATTTTGTTGAAAATATTTGTAAATAAGTGTAATAAAAAATCATAAAATTTTAAATTAATAAAAAAATTACTTTTACTATTTTCATCTTAGAAAAAAAATAATATTTTATGAGACCCCAATTAAATTAAAGATAAAATAACAAATATAATTTTTTATAAATTTAAAATTTATCATTTTTAATAATTTTTTTATATCGATTATTAAAATTTTATAATAATTTTAATTAAACTAAACTCTTCGGAAATGTCTCTTCATCTACTTATTATGATGAGTTTCTCTAATTAAAATATTATATTTTGATAAAATTATATAATATTCAATAATATTACTTATATTACCTCTTTATTTATAAGCATGCAATGTTGGTCAAGAAAATCTCTAATTTCGAATTAATTCTAATTTTTCTAACATCCTTCCCACTAATTCTTAAATACATATAAGGCTGAAGACATGGTAATAATGATTTTTTTTCCTACTTTTCTTACTCAAAAAACATCATTAAAAGTCCTACAAGCGTATAATCATCATATTTAGGGACATTGACCAAATTTCTAATTTAAGTCGACTGGTTATGCTCCCATTGACCAATAGCTTGAAGATTTCGCTTGCATTTTCAATAATCATGTAGATGATTATTTTTATTAAGATTTTAAAATGCTTAATTAGCTTAAAGACAGATATTTCTTGTACACCTCTCAAATCAAAATAGTAAAAATATTTTTTATTAATAATAAATTTTCGTTATACTAATTTATAAATAATTTTAACAAAATTTCTATTTTTGTAATTTTTTTATAAAAATTTATTTTTTTCACTTTCAAAAATGCATTTATGAAAAATGTTATGACTTCTCAAAAAATGATGAATATCAAAAAACTTATATGAAGGATATTTAAATAATTTTACTTATAAAAATTTTGAAAAAAAAAAGAGATGCAGACAGAAAACATGTGAGATGCATTTAAAAGACCCCTCGTAAAATTTGGGGGAGAGGGGACGTGGCCCCTTCTAACCCTGCTCCTCTTTTTAAAAATAATTCATAAAAATAAGAAAAAAAATAAAAAAACCCTTTACAATCTATTCAATTTGAAATTTGTTTTCAATAATGGATAAAGAAAGAACAAATGAAAAGATTGTAAAATAAAAAGCATTTTCTTTCTAATCAAAATCTCACTCATGCAAATTGACATATACCCAAGAGATTAATTTAAGGAGTTGTAAAAATCACGTGTTGACAATGAAAGTACCTCTAAATATTGTCAATTTCATATATTTTGAGTATTATTTGATTATAATTATAATTTGTATGGTACGCATAATCTTATATAAAGAAAACACTTTTCCTTAATAGGATTGTAATTAAAAAATAATGATAGATCCTAGATTTTTTGTATTGCTAATTTGTTAATACTTACAAAATAGTACAAAAGGAAGTCGCAAGGGACAATTCCATGTAGTTAGTAACCTTTCCACATCTATGTTAAGTGGTGGGTTGCAAAGAGATAGGAAAAATTAAATGAAGATCAAATTGCAATTCATCTTTTTCTTCTCTTTTTTCCCTAAAAAGCAACATGTTGATATTTTCTTCAAGAAGTAAATGATAAAATTTAATAATTATTTGATTAGCCCAAATCTTACGGTACGTTGGATGTTAGCCTTGTTAGTTAAAAATTCTCCATGTTTCAAGTTACCAATCTAGAGAGAAAGAGGGAATAGGATAGCTTAGGTTTAACTACAACCTTCATCTTTTCAAAGTTTTTTTTTTTTTTTTCAAATTGAGAAATAAAGGAATCAATTTTTTTTTTTATCTAGGAGATATATGTATAGGTTAAATATTTTTCTATGATTTGATGATTTTAATTATATAAGGGTGATTTTCTATCATTATAAAAAAATTATAATAATTAATTGCGATTAAATAATCAAAATTTTGAATATTATGAGCTCGAGAGAATTTAAGCATCTAATATCATCCTCAAGTAAGTTCTAACTAAAAAAATCTTCAAATAAATTAAGTAGATAAAGATTAGAGAACTAAACATAAATTAAAAACTTTTAAAAAATAACATAATAGATTTACGAGAAAAATATATGAAACGTTTTTATATGTTTTAAAGTTTCTAAACTTTGGAAAAGAAAATGATAGTATTAAAATCAAATTTACGAGTTTGAAAAGCCGGATTAAATCAAACTAGAAATTGAGGATTAAGGAGATAATATTGAAGATTATAGTTTCTTTTTTAGATCCCATGATCTTAATTGACATTTTCAATTATATCTATAAGAAACAATTGTATTTTACCAATAATATTCATTCTTTCATTGGTAAAAAAAAAAAAAATCAAACTAAAATTTTTTTCCGCTTTAAAAAGATTTTTTTTTATCTCAATTGTCTTTTCTATTGTTTGTACGAAAACAACTCTGCTGTATTTTTATCAATAATATTCATTTTTGGACAAAAATTTTGATCAGATTTTAAAAGATTTTTAATGAATTTGAGATTCAAATTTATAAAATTAGGAAAAGACCAAAGTACTATAAGAATTTTCAAATGCTTTAAACGGAATATATATAGCGGGAGATTTATTGTAATTGAAACTACAACTGCATGCAAACAAAGTGGACCAAAAAGAAAAATTCGTGAAAAAAAACAAATGTTGATGACTGACCTTAGCAATCACTTCACCTTAAACTGTGGTCCTTGCAAAATTTGATTGGTTTCAGCAGTATTTGACCCAATGCCAAAACGACAGTTTGATCCTCTCATTGTTTATTCAAATAAATCATAAATAAATGTTCTAACTAATTTGAATATTAAATTGTCTAACTAAAAATTTCAATAAAAAGAAAATTAAGTTTCAAATTTAGGCCTACCGTTGCATGAATGGTTTGGTGAGAGTATTTTGAGCTCAAAATTAGCTGCATTTTTTTTGCTATTTAAATTAATAAATCAAGTTTTATGATTCAACTAAACTTATGTAATACTAAATAATTAGAAACATGAAATCACATGAGCGACAGATAGATAAAGATTATAGAAAACTTTTTGCATTATGCATAATAAAGAGTTTTGAATAAATGTAATTTAGTTAGGATATATTAATAATCCTCTGTGACATGAATAATAATTTTCCATTATGCATGGTCCATGTGCTGGATACCCCGATATCAATTGGTCTAATGGTTGGTAGGTGGTACATTATTTTCTCCCTCAAAAGTTTTTATTTTCCTTTTTTTTTTTGTGAGTACATTTTTTTTTCTAAATTAAAGATATAATAAAAACTATATAAGCTTTAAACTCAGAATTTAACTTATTTAATTTATGCAATTATTTTTAAAAATTGACATCCAATAAATTTAGAATTTAATTCTAATATTTGCAATTATTTTCTTATCTCCAAATTAAGTATCATTTATACAAAAAAAAAAAAAAACCCATACAAGCTGTAGGTAAAAAAAAGTTTTCTTTTTATTAAAAAAAGTTTGAATTCATAATTGAGAATATTAGCATTAATCCTTGGTCTAAATGTTAAATGCAAATGAATAAAAATGATATTATACATGTGAATTGCGGTGGATTAGTTAGATAACCATTTTAGGATAAAAAAAACTTTTCAAATTAATTTTTTTTAAAATAAAGAAAACAAAAGCAGTTATGCCAAAGATAAGAAAAAAAAAAGCTTAGATTATTTTTATTATTAATATATTTTTTTTGTTGTTCATATCTTACTATCTTAGTCTTCTCATGTAAAAAAACGGAAAAAAAAAAAGATAATATTCAACATCACACTTCACACATCAAGAGCTTTATTAATTACTCAATTGCTATGTCACATGGTGATTTCTCAAAGATAAGCATGATTATAGAACACATGATGTCCATGCATGTCAATCCCCCATAAAGATCAAAAGAAAAAAAAAAAAAACTAATTTGATGCATGTGAAAATGGTAATGAAATTCATGAGTCATACACCCTGTTGAACAGTGATGATTTCTTTTGACATTTCTTTTTCTGTCATTTTGTTTTAAATTTTATTTTTTGGTATCTCATCTATTTTTCTATCTTATTTACCTTTTAACAAATTAAAAAGAAACTTTGTTTAAAATTCTTTAATTAGCCTATATGAATTTAAAAAAACAAAGAGAGAATTAAATATTCCATTAGGTTATCTTACCTCATCATTTGAGACTTGGGGACCAAGTGGTATTCGCTTTTTTGTTCCCTACTTAATTCTATTTTATAACTCCTTTCATGGGGTGCAGTGGTGAAGAAGTGAAAGGTGTGTATGATCCATTAGATTTGGCATAAAAATAAAATAACTTAAATAATAAAATGATTATCATTAGAAAAAGGAAATATCTCCCACCATTCCTTCATTGTTTTTTTTTTATATATTTAATTTTAATTTGATCGAAAATAAGAATTCTATAATTTACTAATAAATCATATGATCATTATTAGTTGTTGTTTACCACTTATATATATTGATAATAATTTCATCACTAATTATAAGTATTTGTTTGCTCATTTAAAACTGAATAAAGTAAAATTTTAACATTTAGCATACGCAAAAATACTAAACAATGAAATCCCAATTAGACTTTGGTATGATAAATCTTTAAAAAAAAAGAAAAACAAGAATTGAATTCCTGGTTTCTATGTTTAAAGTATACTAAAAAATTTTCTAAAACATGTTTGGGAGAGATTGTCTCTTTATAAGGTTCGACCCAACTCGATTTTGGATTAATTGAGATTCAAAGTAATTGCCGAATGCCGAAAGATTCTAGACAAAAAAAAAAGTATACTAAAAAATTTTCTAAACAAAAGAGAAAATATATTTATCACTTTTCTCTATCTATTACCTTCACTATAAATAAAATGTTCTAAACATGATTCCGAAATAATTGTGTATTAACATCTTATCTAAGGAAAAATGTAATTATATCTAAACCTTAGGGTCTGTTTGATCCGACTAGAGTTTCTATAAGTGATGCTTGAGTATAGCTATTCTAAAATTACTACAAAAAGGTAAAAATAACGTTTCAAAAATATAATATAAAAATGCTGTAAAATGTTGAAAACTATTTGGTAGTATTTTTATATATTTTAATCAATGAAAAATAAAATCCTTAATTTTATTAAATTAAATCTCAATTTTTAAGTGAAAAAATAAATAAAGTAAAAAGATATTTTTATTAATTAGAATAAAACAAATGAAATCAATAGTAAAATTAAGCAAGATAAAAAAGTGAAATAGATAATATAATCCTCATAATTTTGTAAATTACATAAGAGTAAAGTGAGAATGTAAAAAATTTAATTAAATACTTATTATTATTAGATTTCTTGAAGAAGTTTTAATTTATATATTCATTTAAAAATAAAAAAAAAATTAGTCAAAAAGTAAATTATATCTGCTTTTTGTATAAATTAAAAATAAAAAAATTTGAGAATCAAACACTTTACTTTTGTAGTAGATAATAACATCAAACACCCACTTTATGCAATACTTATTCAAACTCGACTGGCAGGTGAATGCAAATAATTATAAAACTTTTTAGCTGTGAGGTTTTGTAAGTCGGTTAATTTTTCATCCATTAAGCCTAAGGTAGTAAAAGATTAATTTGATTTTAGTAAAATTTGCCTCCAAATGTGGAAAAGAACTTATATTAAGTTATTATAACAATGGTAAGTAAATAAAATGCTGAAGCTACGTAAACATTGTTTAACCAAATAAATCTCCATAAAGATTATGGGAAATCTGGCATTTTGTCTTCTTTTTGCCTTTGGCTAATAACGATAATCCAAGTTAGTTAGCCTAAGATGAATCCTAAATAATCGGTTTACTTGATAGAAAATATATTTGAATATATCCGAAAAAAAAAAAAAAACTTGTCAATTTTTGTATTTTGCTTGTCTATTTTGTGTTAAATTTGAGTAAAATATAAAAATTATCGTATCACAATTCGTATCGATAGATTATATATGAAATATATTTTTTTGTTTTTAGCAAATTTATTTATGATTTTTGTTAAAATTTTAAATCATATTATATATTTTCATATTATATTTTATATTATATTTAAAATTATTAGATCTAATTTTTTTTACTTTTTCCTTTTGCTATTAATTATATGAATTTGAAGTAGCTACACAATTTCATTAAAAAAGAAAGGAAAAAAAAAAAGAAGAAATAAACAATTCACACGTTATACCACATGGAATGTTTGAACTTTCATCCCTTTGGCATGCCTTTACTAATGCTAGGAGTGATATTTCCTTTGGACAGATTGAAAGGTCGTTTTAAGTTTTCTGTATCTTTTGGGTGTTTTTTTTTTTTTAAGTTAAATTACAAATGCAACCGTTAAGGTTATATATAAGAAAAAAAAATTACTTCTTTATAAAGTTATAATACATTATCTTAATACAGTTAATATTAGTACACCATTAATATCTTTTCTAAAATGCCACATTTATATTTGTTTATGTATGATTGGAAAATGTTTTTGTCATTTTGAGTATTCAAAGTACATATATAGAAAGATTAATCCTGCAACCGAACATTTGGTTTTAATTGGCAATGCATGATCTAATGATCTTTCACTAAAAAGAGCAAAATCCATTCTTCTTTCTCCAAATTAAAAAAAAAAAAAAGGATCCTGCTTCATTTTTTCATCAAAATAACAAAAGGGAAGGGGAGTTTTACTAAGTTGAATAATTTGGTTCTAACTATTTTAAAAGGATAGCCTAAAAATCAAAATAAAATGTTGTTTGTTGAAAATTGAAATCATAGAGAAAGCAATACCATTCATGGGAAAGGGATCGATAGACCTTAGACAGATAAGAATATATATTACAATGTAATCAAAGTTTTCATAGATGTTATTAAAGAGAAATTGAGTGATGCAGAAGATTTGAATCATTCATAGATAAATCAAAACAACTGTCATGCACATGGAGATGGGATCAAAGTTACTGACAAATGCAGAAGAACAAAAGGTAAGGATATCAAGCCAAGACAAGATGTACTACCAGCTTATTATGGGAAGCCCGTTTTCATTTTTTTTTTGGTTCCACTCTTGGATTAATCCTTTGCCAGCCTCACCTCTTCCCCACGCATGGCTTATCCTGAATAAGACTAATCCTTACATGAATTAGTTGCATACGTATTTTGGTTTCTTCAATCTAAATATCAGTCATTATGGTTAGATAGATGGAACAATATGAGATGAATGTTAAGGATTCATATGATGAACGAGAGAAGCTTTCTCCTTTTTTTTTTTTTTTTTAAATCAATTAGATTTATTCTCATGAGAGTGTAAAAACACTTTAAAAATAAAATTTTAAAGGCATTAGATCGATATAAAATCTGCTTTTAAAATCACATAAAAAAATTAAACCCAAATAAAATTTGAAGGTATCTTGATCTTATTAGTAAAAAAAATAATTTGTTTTTTAAATCATTATTGAGATTAAAAAATAGTTATTAATAGGGGTAACCCTTTCTGTTGCATCCATTGTCAAGAAAAGTTTTTAAGGAAAGTGTCCGGTTCTTGTGCCAACTGTTCCTGCAAAGCCTCTAAACAAAAAAACAAAACATTAGGGTAAAATACGACGAATTTAATTAATCCATATGGCTGAACTTGCCAGGTTGTTTACAGATGTACTCAAACAAATGTTGTAAGCAGGCTAACAGATCCCTGGCCCAGCAAAAACCAGGCTAACAGATGATGGTCATTAGGGCAACTCCACCAACCACTGGTTCATATACCGGATTATGAATTATTCAGATTCTTTTCATGCATATTTTTCAGCTAAGGTCAAGAGTTGACAGGTCTAATTTTTCGGAAAAAAACTTAATACAATTCATTGAGAAGCCAAGTTCTGGATCAACAAAATTTCAAAACTTCTCTTCTTTTCACTTTTTACATATATAAAAAAATATAACATGCAAAATTACATTGAGGTACATTTAGGCCCGAGGCACATGCTGTCCTGCAGAATTCACAATCAATTATAGGGCAGAACCACACATATGCTAAATTTAGTGAAATTCAAACCATACCAACCCCACATACTGGAAATCCAGGAATACAGAATAAAGGACATAAATTAGACAGCCAATTCTCTCGTGATACATTAATGGAGGACAATACGAGGACAATTGACATTTATATCAAGAACAGAGATACACAGAAATATTCAGATTTAATCTTCGGAGAAGATTGAGGTGAATGAAGCAGTCATCATCATAAGAGACATGGAAACTGGTAGTGCCTGCTAAGGCCTCAGGGTCTTCGACCCCACGGCAGCAATAGAACTTGGCAGCATACGGCGGATCATCAGATCTCAATTCATAGTACCTTCAATCAATCCAAAGAGGTAAAAAGTAACTAGCAAACATCAGGTGTGACAAAAGCCTGTTTAAAATTACTTTTAACTCATATACAGTTTTCAATTTCTATAATGTCTCTCAACATCCATTTTTGAACAGATTTTTGTTTAATTCGGTATTATAATGTCATGATCTCCTTTTTCTACTTAAGAATTTATCTCATTATAATCAGTTTAAGGAATTATATCCACAATAGTCAGTTCTGCAATCTCTTTCTCTCTCTGTCTGCATGCAAGGTTGCACAGATGTGTTTGTAGAGTGCTCAACGTCATTTTGAGTAGCAGGGTAGCAGCAGTGGAGGTACTCAAGATGAGTGATTAGTGCCATTACTGAGAAAGCTTCTGACATCCCAAGTTCCGAAAATGTCAGGGTGGATTGTTGGCAACGTACTGAAAGTGCAATGTTAGTTGAAGTAGCAGTGATGAAGATCCATATATTCAACAAGAAACCTCAACTACTGAAAGAGAGAAGTGATCCTATTATCTGTACAATCATTTAAAAGCTTCACAAGTATGCTAGATGGCACCTTCTGGCTGTAGAAATTAAAAAAAAAAAGGTTCAGTTCATGCAGAAAAAAACGATTATAAACACGAAAGGTATATAGGAAGAGAGAGAAGTTGGAGGGTACCTCTTTTGGTCGTCATGACGACTACAGACAAAGAAATCAACAGAAAGTTCTAACAATAATGAAACAATAAAAAATATAAACCTTAAATTCACAAGAAATCATGATGTTAAATCCTGAATCCAATCCCAAAGAAACAAGCCAATTAACTATTATTAAAACAAAGAAATTACAGTAGATAAACAAACATCAAACATGTTCATAACACAACTAGGATACAGCCTGACATTAAAGACACGTGCCACGCCAACAACTAAAATCCGACGCTCTATCAACACAGACCACATGAATGTTGCCTCTAAATCACTCAATTTTAGTGATTAGATGAACAATGCTTTGGTCCAGCCATCGAGAGAAGTCCAGTCCAATACCACTAAATGGAGACATGCCCTGCCATTGAATAAAAAGGAATTGGAAAGTTTCTAAAGAACGCTAAATCAAGATAAACTCTATTAAAGCTTATATATTTAATATATATATTTATATATATTTATTGAAGCAAGGGGATACGACTTTCTGAACAAAAGATATACAATAAATTTAATTACTATTGATCCAATTTGTTGATACGGTTGATTTTGTTTTTAATTTTGAGTGACGTATGCTTTATAATAATAATAATAATAATACTATTAGATCATATGTTATTATATACGATAAAATAGCATTAAATAATTCCAGTTTATATGTTCTTTTTATTATTTTTATATTTCAAATGAAAATAAAAGTAGAGGAAAGAAATTTGAAAAAAAAAAAAGAAAAAGAACAAAGGAAAAAAAATAAATTAAGCTTACCGAATCATTGGACTGATCATTCCTCAGCTGAAATTTTAGTACCATCCAGATATATAAGAGAGGCATGAGCAATTTTGGGCCAATCCACGCCACTTTCCTGTTTGCATCTTTCACTTAATACGGGACTATCTTCAATCTTCACTTGTTTAAGGCACTGCAGCTTTTGCGGAAGAGTTGATAATTTTGGACAACTGATAATCTCAAGCTTTTCAAGTGATGTGAGACTCTGCCACTCTGGTGAAGTTGTGAGGTTCTCACATCCTTCGACGCTCAGGTACTTTAAAGTGTTGGTGGATCCTCGCAGAAGCCATTGGGGTAGAGCCTCCAGCTTTGGTAAATATGCAATCCCCAAAATTTGAAGACGGAGACCATTATCAACAAGGTTTTCTTGATTATCATCACCTTCTTTCTCCTTGAATCCCTGCATCGTACTCAGATCAAGCTTTTCACAATCCCCAATTATTAGAGATTGTAATGAAGTTTGATATTTCAAACCATGCGGCAGTGATATCAAGTTTCTGCATTCACCGATAATCAATGTATGAAGGGATGTGAGTGTCTGAATCTCTTCAAACAAATATTCCAGATTTCCACAGCCATAAATAACTAAATATTGAAGAGATTTCAAGTGTTGTAATCCATGTAGAACCGTTGTTTTGTAGTTAATGTTAAAACTCTGAGACTGATCATGTATCTCACATCCTTAGGCAGCTCTTCAATTTGGTTGCAACCACCAAGAAACAGAGATTGCAAATTTTGCAACTTACAAATGGAGTGTGGAAGTTTCTTGATGCTGGGATTACCGGACAGGTTGAGATACCTTAAATGCTTCAAATGACCAATCCTTTTGGGCAATACCTTGAGAGTAGACCCACTAAGATCAAGCACCCGCAAACGTTGGAACTTCTTGAGACATGTTTCAATAAAGGATTTGTTTGAAGGACCATTTCCCATATCTGGTAACCTAAGTGTACGCAGATGTCCTAATTTATCAAGGAATTTAGAAGCATTTTCCTCCAGAAAATAAGAGTTAATTAGGCACAAATGCCGAATCCCTTGGGCAATATTTTGCTCGAAAGAGTTTACAATACAACAGTCATTCTTTGCCACTAATGATGCAAGATCATGTAAAAGATCATGCATTTTGAATCTATTATAAATAAGTTCACCATCACAATCTTGAAAAAGAGATCGTGACAACAGATCGTTCAAATATTGCCTACCAATATCAGCCGGAGATTCATTTTTATTGGAGGATTGAAGAAGACCATGAGCCATCCAAAACTGGATTAACTCAAATTCATAAAAATCGTAATCTTTTGGATAGAGTGAACAATAAGCAAAGCATTGCTTCAAATGAGGAGACACTTGATCATAAGTTAGTTTTAGAACAGAAAATATTTCATTTTCCTTTTCCATTAATTCCCAAGTCTCGCTATTTTTTACAAGTCTCCACTCGTTCTCTGAAGTTTTAGAGAAAAGTAAACTCCCCAATGTCTTCAAAACCAAAGGAACCCCTTTGCATTTCTCAACAATTTCTTCTCCAATTTTTACAAGGTTTGGATGTTGTTTCTCTTCCCCTTTCTTGAATGCAAATTTGAGAAACAAAGACAAAGCTTTGTCATAAGGAAGACCTTCCAAATGCTGTGGGGGAATTGTGCCTGTGATCTTTGCAACTCGGTTACTACGAGTGGTGACTACAATTTTGCTTCCACTGTCACCTCCCACTAACAACTGTTTCAGTTCTTGCCATTTTCTATTGTCATCATTCCAGACATCATCTAAAACAAGTAAGTACTTTTTACCATTCAAGCAGTCTCGTAAGACCTTTTGTAATTGCTCCAAATCCATGTTACCAAGGTCTCCATCAACCCCTTTTCCGGCTTTAATGATCTTAACCAATAACCGTTTTAGATCAAAATCATCTGAAACACACACCCAGAGTTTCAACCCAAAATGACTATCTAAACTTTCATCATTGAACACCAACTTCGCAAGGGCGGTCTTCCCAAGTCCTCCAACTCCAACTATGGGAAGGACGGATATGTCTTCCTCATCAGCTGGAACATCTTTCATCAACATTTTTATGATTCTTTGTTTCTCTTCGTCTCTGCCAATGACCTCTGATGCCTGCACAAAGGAGTGAGTCTCCCTGTCCAACAGCAGCGCATGCCTACGGCCATGATGCCTTTTCTTGAGATGAAAATTATTTTTCAAAACAGCAATCTCACCAAACCTCTCAGTAATTTTTTTAATCTTATGAGCCATCCTAAATTGGAAAACAAGTGGGTTTGAGGCTGAAAAGAAATGGCTTACCTTCTTTCTAATGCTCCTCTGTTTCAGAAGTTGCTTCCGCGATGCTTCAATTTCAAATTCATCCAATACATCTTCTGCGTCATAACAGGCATCCTTCAACTCTTGTAACCAAACCCGCAGCTGAGCGTCATGAGCCTGTTTCTCTTCAGCATCTAAAAGCACTGCTCTGATAGTAGTTAACGTCTTCTTAAGCTTTTCAAGGTCACTCCGAACTCCCCAAGCTTGGAGAATTTCTTGACACGCAATATTGCCGAGTTGGAAAAGGACCCTTCCAGCAATGTTAAATGCGAAGGATTCAGTCATGATTTGTGAGACTAGGGAGGGGGTGATATGTCTTGTGCCAAGTCCAATTTTTGTGATGAGGTCTATTAATGGAATTAAACAAGGAGGAAAGGAAAGGAAATTAAGAAACTGGTTGAGATCAAGAGAAATTCTATGAAATGTTGTCTGTTACTGCCGATAATCTTCAATCAATAATGCAGATCGATCACAAAGGAATAAGCAAGTGGGGAAGAACATTACAAATTGACTTGACTTAGTATAGAAAGCAGTTGGGGTGGTGCTTTCAGTTTTTCTTTTTTTTTTTTCAAATTATGCTAGAGATCTTATACTTTGCACAAATTTAGAATTTAATCCATGTATTATAATTCATATAAATTTAATCTTTGTGTTATTTTAAATTGATAACTTTAGTTTAATCATTAATTCATTTATTTTTTATCGTTAAAAATGTTAATGATTGTCATAACGATTTTAGGAACGACTAAAATGAAAATTTTAAAAGTTTTCTAAACCAAAGGAGTCGTCACTATTTTTTTTTGTTTAGCTTTAATTGATTACTTAAAAAGTTTATATTTTTAATAAAACAATAAAACGAGTTTAAAGTTTATAAAAAAAAAAATTTTAGTTTACGAAAACAAAATTTAGTTCAGTAGTTGATTAGGTATAAAGAATGATTAAGACTTTCATTGAAATTGATACCAATTAATTACATGTTATCTTTAATATTGTTAAAAATGATCTTAATTATAATATTTAAAAATGATTCCATCAAAATTTATTTTTTTGTAAAAATCTCTTTTCCTCTTTTTTATTTTTATTTATAAATAAGATAAAAATCTTTAGTATTGAAATATTTTTTGATTCTTTCATATCTAAACAGAATTTCAAATAACATTTTTCTACTTAAAATTTTCATATTAATTTTTCAAAAATTTCGTATAATATATTTTATAAAGAATAATTATTGAAAAGCTTTTCAATATTTATACAAGATCCTAATAATTATTTTTACCTAAGAATATTAATATTTTATTTTTAAACAACTTTTTTCAAAAAGCTTAACATTTGTTGATTTTTGAAAAAAATTGTTTATAAATAAAATATTAATATTGTTGATTTTTTAAATGCAATATCATATAGAGCATATATGTGATACAAATGTAATTTAAATGCAAATAGTCTATTAAATTCATCCAACACATATTTAAAATTTATTTTTAATTCTTTTTTATCCAAAAACCTTTTATTAAAGAAGAGGATAGAGATATTTAGTATACAAATATTTTTTTTTTTAATTTTTTAATATTTAAGTAAAATTTTAAAAAATATTTCTCTATTTAAAAATCTCGCTATTTTCTCAAAAATTAGTGCAATACTTCTTCTCAAAAACTAATTATGAAAAAGCCATTCAAGTAGGATCTTAATAATTATTTTTACATACACTTATCAATCATTTTCTCCTTTTTTTATATATATAAAAACTAATTCCAAATCATCTAAATACTAACTCATATTTTATTCCATGACATGATGCAATTAGGGAAAGCAGAAATACCTGAAACCGACGGGTTTCGACCCGATCCGAACCGTTAGAGTCGATTTTTTTTTTTTTGAAAATCCGGTATTGGGTTGGGTAGCATAAAAAAATTTTGGGTTTGGGTCGAGGTCAGATTTTAGGCAAACCCGACCTTACCCAACCCGATATATATAAAAAAATTATTTTTTTAATTTTATATATTTTTATATATATTTAATTTTATATTTATATTTAAAATAATATTTTATTAATTTAAGATCGGGTCGAGTCGGATTTGATTTTATATAATGTCGAATCAGGTCGAGTTCGGGTATTAAAAATAAAAAAAAATTATCGGATAAGGTACGAGTACGAGTTTTATATGTTTAAAGTCGGATCGGAGCGGGCAAAAACTTGACTCGACCTGACCCTCTACCATCACTAGATGCAATACAAGATAAATAAATGATACAAATGTGATCAATTAACCAACATGATCTTATTTTATATATACTTAATCTTGTTATTATTAATAATGAAAGATATTCTATTTATTATTTTTTATTATTTTTTTTATGTGAAAGAAAATTTTCTTTAATTTTTCAATATTTAGATGAAATTTTAAAAAATTTATCTTTCAAAATATGATTTAGATTTCTTAAAATATCTAGATAGGGTTTCCAAAAATCATTTTAAAAAATATTATTTTATTTTAATTTCCTTAAAATCATTTTTCTTAAATCAATTTTCTTTCCAAACTTATTATTCCTTTTGTATACAATATAACACTTTCTGTCTATTATTATTTATTAATTTTTATATAATTAAAAATCTCATCTATCCACATCAAATTTATTTTCAAAAATACTTGATAGAAAAATATTAAAACACAAAAAAAATATTAAAACATCTTATACAAATGATAACACATCAAACAAGAGATATGAAAATATATCTAACAAATGTATAAACTTAAGCCCCAAATTAGCTGGGCTTGTTTCACCAAGTGTAACTCTAAGATGACTCTCCGAATGTGACTCCTATGGCTTTCTATCCCCTCCTTTTGTTTCAACAAACCAAACCCCTGGCTCACATTTTCAATCTTCTTTTTAACATTTTTCTTTTGACTTTTCTAAGCCCCAACATTTTTTCAACAAATAAACCTCGTGACTCACCTTTTCAACCTTTCTTTTAATTTTGCCCTTTTAACTTTTCTAAGCCTTATCCTCTTTTCTCAATAAACAAATCCTATAACTTACCTTTTAACCTTTCTTTACTTGCCCTTTTTAACTTTCTAAGCCTAATCTTTTTTTGCCTTTCATCTCCTAAGCCTTCATTTTCACTGTATTGTCTCATTTTTATTTAGATTCCTCATTTTAGGTTTTTTGGGTGTTTATTTTTTATTTTCGACATAAAAAGGAAAAGATTTTTTTAATGGCGATTAATGGGGGCCGTAGAGTTAGAGACCGTTTGGGTTTTTTGCTTTGATTTTTTTTTTTTTTTTTGTGCTTGGGTTTCATGGCTAAGGTTACTTGACAATGGCAATTGTGGGTAAGGGGGGTCACATAGTAGAACCTATTTCGATTTTTTTTTTTTGAGGGGATAGGTTGCTAGTGACGGTGAATAGGGCTATGTTTGGAGTTAGTTGTGTGATAGCTTATTTGTTGGCTGAGATTCGATTGTGGTGTGGGGATTAGGTTGGTGTTAGGAGAGTGTGACTATGATGGAAAATGAGTGTTGAGGCTTGTGAAATTTTTTTTGTTGTTGATGGTTTGCTGAAGCTAAATGGTTGAATGGCAAAGGAATGGAAATGGGTTTTTTTGGCCAAATGTTGCTTTGGGAAAAAAAAATTTTTGCTTGCTTTTACTCCCCCTCCATTTTCCTTTTTTTTTTCTCCTGCAAAGCTCCTTTTATAATGAACCCAATCCTTTATCCCAAGCTTTCATTCTTTGTTTTTTTTCTTTCCTATTTCAGTACCTCCGTAAAAAGCTTTTTGGCCGCCTATTAACTTCATTTGTTTGCTTGTTGTAGGCGACAACTGTTGGTGGCAAAGCTTTCGACTTGTTTTATGCTGAGTGTCTCTTTAGCTTTTGCATGAAGATTTCATGTGAAAAATAGTAGATGTTGGCTTCTATTCCTTTTCTTGGTTTCAGTTTGGGCTTCCAAAAATCCAGCCTTGAACCTTTGCTTTTATGCCCCTGTTCCTTCACGTGAAAAATCGAACGAGCCTTTTTTTGGGCTTTTAAATTTTGCTTTTGGACTTTGGGCTTTTAAGGCCCTATAACCTAATTTTAAATTGCCCAAATTAAATTAGATTGAGCTTTGGTTCATTTAAAAATAAAGAAATGATTAATCGTAAATAAACTCACTTAATTCAAGTTAAAAACTTAAATAAACCCACACAAATTGAACTCAAATAAGAAAGTAGACATCGAGTACCAAAAATCGAATAAATTTGAATCAATTCAAATAAAATTAAGTATCTATAATATAGTCGTTGACTTGATGACGTAAACGTTAACTTTATGGATGTAACATTGATTTACTAATGAGGTAACTTGAATGGATGAAAAAAATTTAAAATTTAGTTTCTCTAATAAAAATATTTTTAGAAATATATTATTTTTATTATATATAGTTAATTATTAATAATATCATATTAATAATAACATTATTATCATTTATATTAATCAATTATAAATTAATAATTTAAATTTATATATCAAAGTTAATATTATTTTAATTAGTTTAAATATATCATATAACAATATTTATAATAAACTAAATTATTGAATAGAGTTGCATTTGTAATAAATTTGAAATAAATTATTAAAAGTATGGCCATTTCATACAATTAAACAAAATAAGAGATTTAAATCTAGATTCTTACGAGGAATGAGCTTCTATCTATATGAACTTTTATCCGTATGAAGGACGGATATTGAATCTTAACAAAACAAATTAAGAAAATGATTTATTTAATAAACCAAAACAACAATATGTATATCATAATGAGCTTCCAATTTTTTTTTTAGATTTTTACAAAAAGAATTTATTTAAATAATTGTGTTAAATTAAATAATAAGATTAATTTTAAAATCAATAGACATTGAGTTTTGTAAATTATTTTAATGTTTTTAAAATCTTGAAACTAGATTTAATAATTTAAATAGGACTTAATTTAAAAGAATAGAAACATTTTTTATGGATAATTTTACCCTTATAAGATGGAATTATAATTCCAATTCATTTAATAAATTAATTAAAAAAATAATTTTATTAAAATTAGATAGTGACATATTTATATTATATATTAACAAATTTGTGATAGATTTTTAATAGATTTGGGTAAAAATTTTTTAAATGGCCACAATATACTATAATTGTGACAAAAAAGTGACAAGATTTGTAATAAGAAATAGTATGGAATTAATAATAGTATTTCATATGGGGAACAAAAAATTATGATGGATTTAGTAATAGTATATGAAAATTATAATAGAATATTATGATAAATTTTTCTATATTGATAGAATATCGTGACAAAATATTGTGACAAATTTAAAGTTTAAGAATTAAAAAAACTAAAAATTTTTAAAAAATTCAAAATATTTTTTATATTAAAGAGATTAAATTTTAAATTTTGTGAGTACATAAATTAAATTTCAAATTTGATATAGTATAAGGATTAAATTTCAAATTTTGTGTGAGTACGTGAACCATTTGCATAATTTAATAGTTAAATTTCATCAATTACAATTATCATGTTAACAAGTTAATATTATGTCAACAATGTCAACGTCCATATCATCAATTCAACAGCAAGGTCAGCATTTTTTAAAGTAAAAAATTGACGGAATTAGTGATTAGAATAAGATTATTAAATCATAATAGTATAAGAATTAAATTCGTATGAATTATAATATAACGACTAAATTCTAAAATTTCATGAAGTATAAAGACCTCTAGCATAATTTAACTATTTTTGTTTAAGAAATTGAGTTAATTAAATACTCGGACAACTTGCCATGATACAAATAAAAATAGATATAGTAATATAATTTCCATCATTATAGAAAGACGTAGTTGAAATTAATTAATAATAGAATTTAATTTAATGAATGAGTAAATTTCATTGGAACAGCATCATTACTCAAAAACTTCCGCATCTAAAAGGACAGCTTTAACAACGTTCAACGTTTTACTAGGCTTTTAAAGGTCACTTTGGGTACCTCAAGCTAAACGAAGCTCTTCATAAGTAATACTGCTTAGTTTCTCGATGACGTTTTCTTACTATGTGAAATGTGAAGGTTTCAGCCATGATTTCAAAAAATTAAATTGTAATTAATGAGTAATCAATCAAAATGGAATACCATAATTATTCTGTCGAACCGTTAATTTGAACTAATAAATTAAACCTATGTTATTGCACAAGCAAACTGTGTTTAGTCTCCTCAAAAACTAGGTTTCTGTGAGAGGAGTCTTAGTCTTGTTTGATACAAGAGTTTTCTTCCCTTAGGATCGCTGGAGATAATTGGTCTTTGGGGTGCTGGTTTAGGACAACAGTCTTTTGTAGTATAGTTTCCTCTGACAGTGGCGAGTCTATGAGACGAAGGGATTAGCGATGGAGGACAATTTGAATCACTTGTGGCAGCAGTTATTGTTCACAGAAGACGAGAGAGCAGGAGTGGAAGTGTGCGAAGGAATGGACACCCTAGCAAAAGGGGGTGAAGATAAGTGGTTGGTGCGCAAACTTCATACAGTAAGGCCTTTCAACAAAGAGGCAATGATCAACATGTTTTAAGATTGTATGGAGCCTTACAAAGATTGTGGACATTGTGTGTCTTGAAGAAAACATTTTCCTATTTAAGTTTGGTACAATTAACAATAAGAAAAGGGTCATTGAGGGATCTCCTTGGTCCTTTGAGAAGCATCTTTAAGTTATGGAGGAATATGATGGAGAATTACGGCCTAATGAATATAGATTTGATACAATTCCGTTTTGGATTAGGGTTTATGATCTCCCTTCAGACATTAGATCTCGAGAGTGGCTGAAAGTACAGGTAACAGTCTGGGCAAAATAATGGTTATTTACAAATCATTAAGACAAGGGGATGGGCCAGATTCATACGACGAAGGTTGGAGATCAATATCATGAAGCCTTTAAGGAGGGCAATGAAGGTAGGAGATGGGAAAGGAAGGAAGGACGTTTGCGGGAAGCTAAAGTATGAGAGATTATCATCTTTTTGCTATAAGTGTGGGAGGCTAGTAGTACATGTAGAGGTAGATTGCCAGAACGACGACGACATTGGAGGGAACCATGTGCAGTGATATGGGGAATGGATGTGGGCCTCAAGAGGAAAGATTTCAATGGTAGTGTTACCCCATTCTATGTTAAAAGTTTGAAAAAAGAAAAGTCGTAAGTCCAGACAACGGAAAGTGGACGAATGTACCCGGAACAAGCAACGACTGAGGTAGTGATCGAGGATGACAAACAAAGGGCAAGAACGGGTGGAGGAAAAATGAGGGCTGAAATCATGGGCAATCAAAGGCAAAACAGAAGGCTTGAAACATGAGATGGGGAAAGGATTATGGAACCAGTTCAAATTGGGACGAAAGCTTGAGAGGAAGATATGGGATTAAATGTAGAAAATCCATGCAAAAAATTGGTAGAAATTGATGCATTAATGGGGGTCAAAGCATATCCAATGAGGGGGTCCACTTGCTATGCAAAGACTCAGGCTTGGCACGTAAATTGCATGGGAATGAAGATGATAACATAGGATCACATGAAAGTAGTAATGTGGACAGAGGTGTGGGACAACCCAGAAAAAAAGAGATGCTAATTAATATAAGTGAGCAAGAAAATAGTGTGGAAATTGACTTAGCGAGGGCTGCCATAAAACAAACAATTGCTAAGACCAGGTGGAAGAAAATGGCAAGAACAAGTGCTGGTTCTCAGAATACAAGGTGCTGAATTAGGAAACGAAAGCAAACTATGTCAGATAAAGGAGACACAGAAAGAGAAGCCAAGGTAGCAAGAATTAGTATCGAAGAAGGACAACTCTCCAGGATAGAGATTTTTCAACGGCTGAGACTGGATACCAGTTCTGCCGAAAACCATGAAGTGCATAGCTTCGAACTGTCGTAGGCTTGGGAACCCACGAACAGTTTGTGCTTTTCAAAGACTGTTGAAGAGAGAAGATTCCGATGTTGTGTTTCTAAGTGAGATTTTTATATCTAAAGAGGTGTTGGACAGAATTAGAAGGAAATGCAACATGACTTCTGGATGAGTGTAAGTGTAATAGGTAGGAGTGAGGGGTTGACATAATTGTGGAAGGAAGGAATTTCATTGAACCTTGCCAGTTTCAAGACACCACATAGACGTGAAAGTGATGGATGGCGAGAATCAACAATGGTGACTGACTAGATTTTATGGAGAGCCGAATACAACATCCAGACACGAGTCATGGGACCTAATGAGAAGGTTGGCTGAATCATCACATTAGCCATGGCTATGTTTTTTGAGATTTTAACGAGATTATGTAGGATTCGAAGAAGTGGGGTGGTGCTGTAAGGACAGCATGGCAGATGGAGAATTTTCGCAAGGCAGTAGAGGATGTAGGTTTAGAGGATCTATGATGCAAAGGGCTTTGGTACACTTGGGAAAAGGGGAGAAATCCCAACCGGATTTTAAGGGAACAACTTGATATAGCGTTGGGGTACAAGCAATGGCAAAACTTATTTCCAAAGTTTTCGGTCACCAATATTCCAATGTCAGTATCTAACCATAATCCAGTTATAGTAGACATGGAAGGTTGTAGGAAAAATAGGCACAGAGGCAAAAGGAGGAGATGATTCTTCTTCGAGTCTATGTGGACAAAGGAGGAGACATACGAGAATGCCATTTGTAGCGGCTGGAAAGATGGGAGCATGATATGTTTGACCTAAGATGGCAAATGTGAAGCAACATCTTGACACGTGGAGCACTACCATGTTCGGCGAATTCCATATATAGTTGAAGGAGTTGAACGCAGAATATAAGCTGATTAAAATGCAATGTCCGAATGAGGAAAATGTGAGTAGGGAGATGGTGATAAAGACTACAATAAATGATCTAATGGAGAAGGAAAAGCTGTTCTAGCAGCAAAGCTCGAGAATCAGCTGGTTAAGAGACAAGGATAAAATCACATCAAACTTTCATGCTCAAGCTTCTAGCAGAAGGAGAAATAATCTCATAAAAGGATTGAAGGATGAAAATGGTAGATGGTGGAAGGAAGATAACAAGATGGAAAATATAGCTCTTGGTTATTTTCAAAAGTTGTTTAAATCCCAAAGACTAACTAACTTTGATGAGATTACCTAGGGGATAGAGGCTTGAGTTACCGATGAGATGAACGAGTTTCTCTTAGCAGAATTCCAAGTTGAGAAGGTTCATAGAGCAATCAAGCAAATACATCCAACAAAAGCTCCCGGACCTGACGAAGATAACCGTCAAGGTGATCCTTTTTCACCCTATTTTTTTCTCTTAGGCAGAGAAGGTTTTTCATCCATGCTGAAGAAATATCAAACCGAATTATGGATAACTGGTGTGAGAGCTAGCCAAAATGGTCCTCGAATTACTCATTTGCTCTTTACAGATGATAGCTTGCTATTCATGAAAGCAAGTCCGATAGAATGCATAAGGGTGAGGTACCTGCTACAGAGATATGAAGAAAGTTCGAGGCACCAAATAAATTACAACAAGTCCTTATTCTTCAGCAAAAACACATCAGTAGATTGCTTAGAAAGGATGAAACATATCTTTGGAATTCAAGGGACCGCTAATCCTGAGAAATATTTGGGTGTTCCTACTATGATGGGTAAAGGAAATAAAAGATAATTCCGAGAAATAACAAATCGACTAAGTGGAAGGACAAAAAGCTGGATTGGAAGAATGCTATCGAAAGGCGGGAAAGAAGTATACATAAAATCAATTCTCCAAGCGGTACCAACATATGCCATGAGTTGCTTACTCTTTGATGGATTTAGAGCAGAGGAAGAACAAACAAAGACAGCAGAAACTAATCTGTCACTTGAAGTAAATTGACTCATTTGATCATGAGCTTCATTTCATTAATTTATAGGCTTGAAAAATACAAAAGTTGTTGGCCTAACAGCATGGGTCACCATGCACAGACCCATCATTTTACCTAAACTAATCTGCTGCCAGCAAGTTTCAGCAGAAATGCCATACTAACTTGCTTCAACCACTAACACACTAACATGCTTCAGTACTAGCATGCTTCAACCACTAACACTCCTCCTTGGTATTTCTGCTGGAAACACCAAGACCTTTCCTTAATGTTTCAAACCTTGCCTTTGGTAAGGCTTTGGTCAGAATATCTGCAATCTGATCTTCTGACTTGCAATGCACCAGTTTCACTTCATTCTCAGCTTCAACTTCTCTAATAAAGTGATACTTGATCTTAATATGCTTAGTTCTTCCATGAAACACAGGGTTCTTGACCATTGCAACTGCTGACTGATTATCACAAAAAATTTCTGTTGGATCATCTTGCTTTTGACTCAAATCCAACAGAATTTTCCTTAGCCAAATTGCTTGATTAACAGCAGCTGCAGCAGCTATATACTCTGCTTCTGCTGTTGATTGAGCCACTGTTCCTTGTTTCTTTGAATTCCAGCTGAACACATTTAATCCAATGAAAAACACATAGCCTGAAGTGCTTTTCATGTCTTCATGAGAGCCAGCCCAGTCACTGTCTGTGAATCCTACCAATCTTGAACTGTCATTCTTCTTGAACCAAATTCCAAGTTCATTGGTTCCTTTGACATATCTCAAAACTCTTTTTGCAGCTTTAAAATGTAACTCACTAGGATTTTGCATGAACCTAGAGAGTAAATTTGCAGCATACATGATGTCTGGCCTGGTTGCTGTCAAATACAATAAGCAACCAACCAAGCTTCTATAAATAGAGCCATCAACTTTGTTAGCTCCATCTTCCTTAACAAGTTTCTCATTTTGAGCCAAAGGAGTGTTGACTGGTTTGCAATTTTCCATCCCAAACTTATTCAGGATTTCATTTGCATATTTTCTTTGACAAATGAAGATTCCTTGCTGGTGTTGATGAATCTCCATTCCAAGAAAATAAGACATTTCTCCCATGTCTGTCATCTCAAAAATTTCCTGCATTTGGAGCTTAAAATCTTCCACAAGAGCTGATTTGCTACCTGTCACCAGAAGATCATCAACATACAAAGAAACAATCAACAGATCATTATTGTTAAAAACTTTAATGTACAATGTTGCTTCACTGAGGCTTTTTTTGAATCCTAACTTCAGTAAATGATCATCAATTCTAGAATTCCACACTCTGGGAGCTTGTTTTAATCCATACAAAGCCTTCTTGAGTAGATAGACTTTGTCTTCATGTCCCTTGGCAACAAAACCATCAGGTTGTTCAATATAGATCTCCTCCTCAAGATAACCATTCAAGAAGGCAGATTTGACATCAAGTTGGTATATTTTCCAACTTTGTTGAGTTGCTAAGGCTAATAACAGCCTTATAGTGTCCAACCTTGCAACTGGAGCAAATATCTCTGAAAAATCAACACCAAGCTGTTGGGAGTAGCCTTTAGCTACCAATCTAGCTTTAAGTTTGTTGATGGAACCATCAGCATTCAACTTTGTTCTGAAAATCCATTTGACACCAATGATGTTTTTGTTACTTGGTCTGTCAACCAGCATCCATGTTTGATTTTTCTCAATCATTTGAATCTCCTCCTTCATGGCATTTCTCCACTCTGAAAATTTGACAGCTTCTTCAAAGCTTGCAGGTTCAAGAATGGCAACATTTGATCTTTGATAAATATCTGTGAGTGGTCTGATTCCTCTCACTGGTTCATGATCAATAATTTCATTTTCAAACATATAATCTTCTTAATCTTGGAAGCTTATCATGTCTGCAGCAATTTGCTTGACTGATTCTCCCTTTGATTTTTCCCAATTCCAGGCAGCTTGCTCATTAAATCTCACATTCCTACTTACAATCATCTTGCCTGTAAGTGGATTGTAAGTCTTATAGCCTTTGGTGATGTTGCTATAGCCTAGAAAAATACATATTTCTACTTTTTGATCAAGCTTGTCCCTTTTGATATCAGGAACGAACACATAACAGATGCTGCCAAAAATTCTGAGGTGGTGCACTGATGGTTTGCTTCCATTCCAGGCTTCAAAATGAGTGTTTCCCTTCAAAGCTTTTGTGGGCAGCCTGTTGAGCAAGTAGACAGAGGTATTGACTGCCTCTGCCCAGAATTTCTTTGAAAGATTCTTTTCAAACAGCATGCATCTTGCCATCTCCATGATTGTTCTATTCTTCCTTTCACTGACTCCATTTTGTTGTGGAGTGTAAGTTGCTGTCAGTTGGTGTTCAATTCCTGCAACTTCACAAAACTCATTAAATCTGTCAGATGTGTATTCAGTACCATTGTCTGACCTTATGATCTTGATTTTACAGCAACTTTGATTCTCAATCCAAGCCTTGAACTTCCAAAATACATTTGCAACTTCAGACTTTTGTTTCATGAAGTAAATCCAACACATTCTAGTAAAGTCATCTATAAAAGCAATGAAATATCTACTGCCATTCAAGGACAAGGTTCTCATAGGACCACAAACATCAGTATGAACAAGTTGTAATCTTTCAGTTGCCCTCCATGCTTTGTTAATTGTAAATGGCAACTTACTTTGTTTTTCTAGTTGACAGACTTCACACACTCCAGCACTGACTTCAACAGTAGGCATGTTTAATACAAGATCATTTTTATGCATGAAATTCAATGCATTGTAGTTGAAATGTCCCATCATTTTATGCCATAAAGAAGATTCATCATGTGAAGTAGCATATGCAGAGAAGTTTGCTTCATGCCAATTCAAGGAAAAATATTTTCCTTTCATATTAACAGTAAAGAGTTCATGGCCAGTGGGATCATGAATTATGCATGCCTTGTCTTTGAAGACTAAAGAGTAGTTATTTTCTAGCAACTGTCCTACGCTTAACAGGTTTTGATCTATTTTGGGCACAAATAACACATCTGAAATGAGTTTGGTACCTGTTGGTGTCTCAACTGCCACTACTCCTTTTCTTTTGACTTCTATGAAATCACCATTACCTATTCTGACTTTAGAGGTGCAGGTCTTGTCTAGTTCTTTGAATATGTTGATATCAGATGCCATATGGTGTGTGCAGCCACTGTCAATGAGCCATGCACTGGAGGAGGTTCTGGTTCCATAGCAAGTTGCAACAAAAATTTGCTCTTCTAGCTGTTGTTGATTGTCAGCAACTCTGGCTTGTTGATCTGGCTGCTGCTGTTTTTTGCTTTTACATACCTTCTTCATGTGACCAAGCTGCTTACAGTACCTACATTGTATGTTAGGTCTGTACCAGCAATATTTCTCCAAGTGAGTAGTCTTTTTGCAGTGAGAGCATGGTGGAAATTTTCTTTTCTTTTCACTGTTTCCAGTACCTTGGTTTCTTTGGTCTCCTTGTTTTCTGCCTTTGCTTTCTGTTTGCATCTTGCCTTTCTCCTTGGCTGTAAAAGCACCTTCTGTTGAATTCTCTTGTCTGATAGCCCTTCTTTGCTCTTGAGCTTGTAGAGCATTGAACAATTCTGCTGGAGTTATCTTGGTCAGGTCCTTAGAGTCTTCAAGGGATGAGATTTTCGACTCAAACCTCTCTGGTAAGCTGACAAGAACTTTCTCTACAATTCTTTTGTCTGACAGCTCCTCACCAAGTAATCTAATCTTGTTTACTATCTTCATGAGTCTGTCATTGTACTCCTTTAAATTTTCAGACTCCTTCATCTTTAAGACTTCAAACTCTCTTCTAAGATTCAACACTTGCATTTGTCTTGTCTTGTCACTGCCTTGAAACTCTTCCTTGAGCACATCCCAAGCTTGTTTTGCAGTTTCACAAGTCATGATTCTAATGAATATGTCATCAGAAACTGAAGACTCAATACAGCTTTTAGCCTTATACCTCTTTGCCTTTTCTTCATTATAATTTTTCATTTGAGTTACTGTTGGATTTGCAGGAAGTTGTGGTGGTTCCTTCTCATTTTCCACCACTTCCCACAAATCAAAAGCACTCAAATAAGTCTTCATTTTGACAGCCCATATCTGGTAGTTCTCACCAGAAAAAATAGGAGGTAGAGGTAAGGAGCAATTGCTTGAGGCCATTTAAGGTTGACAAAGGCTGGCTGGAAAGTGTTTGATGGCTTTTCACTCAATTTTTGGAACTCACAGATCCTCTAAGAACTTAAAGAATGCTCTGATACCAATTGATGGATTTAGAGCAGAGGAAGAACAAACAAAGACAGTAGAAACTAATCTGTCACTTGAAGTAAATTGGCTCATTTGATCATGAGCTTCATTTCATTAATTTATAGGCTTGAAAAATACAAAAGTTGTTGGCCTAACAGCATGGGTCACCATGCACAGACCCATCATTTTACCTAAACTAATCTGCTGCCAGCAAGTTTCAGCAAAAATGCCATACTAACTTGCTTCAACCACTAACACACTAACATGCTTCAGTACTAGCATGCTTCAACCACTAACACTCTTACTGAAAGGGTTATGTGATGAAATTAGTAACATTGTCAGCAGATTTTGGCGCAGATCAAAGTCAAACGGCCTAGGGATTCATTGGCTTAAATAAGAAAAGTTTTGTCGAAGCAAAGGTGTGGCGGTGAATGGGTTTTTCAGGATGCATCAAAGTTTAAAGTGGCGCTGTTGGGAAAACAAGGCTAGAGAGTATTAAAAAGGCTTGGGTCATTGGTTCACAAGGTACTCAAGGGGAAGTATTTCCCAAGATCCAACTTCATGGAGGCTGACTTGGGCGTAAACTCTTCTCTTTCATGGTGCAGTATATGGGCGGCGAGGAAGGTATTAGAGATAGGACTACAATGGAGAGTAGAAAATGGAAACTCAATTAAAACTTGGAACGATGCATGGATAAAACTTGGTACAAAGGCAAAACCATATACGAACAGTACGAGGGCTGCAAACTACAGATTGGCGGTAGAATTAATTACTCCGAACACTAGGAGATGGAAGGAGGATGAAGTACAACAAAATTTTCAGCAGAAGATGCAAAGTTGATATGCTGCATTCCACTGGCATGCGTTAGTAGAGAAGATCAACTGATATGGGGATTGGAAAAAAAAAAGGGTGAGTTCACGGTGAAAAGTGCATATAGACTTCTCACCAGCTCCACTATGGATGGTATAAATGATGAAGCTTGTAACAGCTTCTGGAAGTATCTTTGGCTGCTTAACATACCTGCAAAAATAAAAGTTTTTGGCTGACGCCAAAATA
Source organism: Durio zibethinus (assembly GCF_002303985.1). The sequence continues at coordinate 6,851,586 of NW_019168004.1, forward strand.
ATGGTATATTGCCAGTTTTTACCAACCTAAGAAAGAGGGAAATTGATGTCCAGGATATATGTTCCAGATGTGGACAAGAAGAGGAAACAATGATGTATGCGGTCAAACGATGTAAGGTGGCAAATGACCTATGGAAAATGGAATGCTGCGGGGATGAATGGTCTGATGCAAAGATTGAAAGTGAAAAAGGATGGCTGAGCAGTTTGTATGAGAAAGGAACCCGAAACAGCTTGGAACTGGGACTGACAGCATGTTCGGTTTTATGACACAATAGGAATATGGATATAAAAAATAATGGATGCAAAACTGTCGAGGAGATCATGGCATATGTAAGGCAGTTTTTGCATGAATACAGAGGAGCTCAAGTACAGCCTGAGATGCAAATCATGCAGGAGATACCTAAATGGAGAACCTCAGAAAATGGCTATGCTAAAGTAAACTTTGACAGTGTGCTCAAGGTGGATGCCAGTGTGTGTGAGATAGGGGCTGTTGTTAGGGGACGGAATGGGCAAGGTGTTAAGGGCATGCTCAAATAGAGTAAAGCATGTTAGTGATCCAGTTGTTACAGAGGCAATTGCCCTGAATACAACGATTGAATTTTTCAAACAATAGAGATTACATTCTATTATAGTAGAAGGAGATGCACTTGAAGTAGAGAACCAGCTGAAGTCTGAGGAGGAGAACCTGTTGATGATCGGTGAACTGATGCAAGATGCAAAGACATTGATGCTAAACTTCAGTCAATTTTCAGCTGTTCGTACAAAAAGGGAGGCAAATGGGGCCGCACACAGACTTGCAAAGTATGCAATTACATCGCCAGTAGAGGAGATCCAATGGATTAATGAATGCCCTAACATTATTTCTGATGTAGTACTTGCTGAAAGCACATTTCTTTAAATCAATGAATTTATATTTCAAAAAAAAAAAGAAAATTGTGTCTAGAAATAGAGAGTGAGTAATCAGAACATCATTGTCTAATTATTTGGTATTTTCTATATATTGGCAGAGACAAGCCGAGCTTTCTTCATGTTCCGGGCATCCAGCCTTGAGATTGTGAGATCTACGGTCCCATTATTGAATGCGTACAGGTGAGTTTGGTTGTCTATGGCCAAAGCTGGATAAACTCTAGCAGTAATGCAGGCTCTTCCCTTCCAACCGAAACTTTCTACAACTGAATGATCTATCTGCAAAGGTGAAACCAATATCAGTAGTCCAACACAGAAAATGCTTTGATTATTTGGATAAAGTTTTATAATTGATCAAATGTTTCAAGTAGACTTCTAGGCTATTTACAAACCAGGGTTCTTAGTATAATCTTCTCCTGAGCTGGGTCTATGTCAATGAAAGCTCCATATGTGGTCTTCTCTGGCCCTTCCCTAAATGTAGACCTGTTAAATTTTTTAATGTGAAGTTGAGGATCAGTTCGCATCGGGAAGAAATGAAGTGGCTCAAAAAAAAAAAAAAGGAACAAAAACTGACCTGCTTTGATTACTACACATGAGTACAATATATTTGCATGGCTTCTAAAGATGCGAAAGAAGATTGCAGTTTGCTCTGTCAAACCTTGAGAGGCTAAAACTAGCAATCCAAATGGCCCAATCATGACTCGAAATGAAACCGTCTGTTGGCTACAAGGAGCTGGAGGATCAACCCCATCTGGGACTATAAATTCAGCCTCTTTCAAATTGGTTAAATCAAATGAGACTTCTACATTGGCCTGTACATGCATAATTAAACATAATTATCCTCCCAAGATTATGATTTTGGACAACAAGTATAATTGTTCATTATGATTGAACTTGTTACGTATGAAGCTGTTACTCCCAAAACTTCAAGAACTGATCCACCGTTGAGCTGCCTTTCCTGGATGCTTATGTTCTCAGGACAAAGAGTCTCAATCTCTTTGAATGGCCATTGAGTCAATTGCTTTCCAGTTTTACTGAGCAGAATGCTTCTAGGAATTGACTGTCAAACACAGATTACATTGCAAATGAGTTCTGTCAATTGTCATTTTACCTGTATATATTAATGATCGTTCCACACCTTAGATTACCTGAAGCCCTGACCACCCTTTCTTGACGGCATTAGCATCACCATCCATCTCTGCTATCCAGCCCCATGATATTCGCCTCTTCTTAGAGCAGTCAAAAAACGTCTTGGAAGCATAAAATTTTCCATAATCATATCGAAAATCAAAACCACTGTCCAAGATGTCATTTTCAGCTGAGAAGTTGTCTGTTTGGGGTGTAGTAATCATTTCCATCGAAGCTTGCCTTAAGCACATGCTTGGTAACTTTATCTTGGATAATAAAATTACAATTTATTCAAAAAAAAAAAAAAAGATCTCTATTTCTATACAACAAAGAGTTTACTAAGATAATTGCAGTGAAAGCCAAGTCAATACATAAAACAAAGTCTTATTAATGATGAAACAATTAATAACAATGTGTGATGTTGATACAAAACCTAAATTCAAAAGAAACCAACTGGCTAAATCTTGAATCCAATCCCAATAAAACAAACCAATTAACAATCAGCAAACAAAGAAATTACAATCCATAAACAACCATCAATCAATAACACAACTAGCAAGATTCTATATTACAATCCAACAATTAGGACACATATCAAGCCAAAAACACATCTTGACTCCATTTATGGGATTACATGAACAATACCTTGGTCCAGCCACCAAGAGAAGCCAGTCCAATACCAATAAATGGAGACACGCCCTGCCATTCAATAACAAGGAATTAGGAAATTTTCTACAGAATGCTAAATTGACCAATAATTTTTGGTAAAAGGTGTTGAAAATGCGTTTTTTTTTTACCAATATTGAAAATTGTATTTGTTTCTAGTTTTGAAGTCATCTTTATTTGAGAAATTTCTTTGTAAGTGTAACTTTTTCCAGTTATTCAATTATTCTCAGGAAAGAATGTTATACCCTTTTAACTTTATTTGAATCTAAATCGGAAAATGAGGTGTTATAAACATTTTATTTTGGAAAAAAGTGCAAATGAAGATAATATTACAGTTTAGATTTTTTTTTTTTTTTTGAAAATTGAAGGAAAGGAATTAAAATTCGATTTTAAACAAAGGATTTACACAAACTACTGATTCAACTGCCGATGTCATTGATTTTGCTTCTAATTCTTAGTGAAATAACAAGAATTTTAATAAGTAGGCACATGGTAACATAATCACCTATTACCTTTCAGATCATATTACTAGTTATTATGAATATTAAAAGTTGATAACTTTTTTTTTTTTTCTTTTTTTCTTTTTAATGTCCAAGTTGACTTCTTAGACTAATTAACCAAAGTTCAAATCTTGATAGTCTCATAAAAAAAAAAAAAGACAATATGACATATTAAAAAAAAATGGCATAAAATTTAGAAGTTCTAAACGTTCAAAAAACAGGCTTATTATCCCACTAACATGCTTTATCAAGAAAATAAAAAATATAAAAAAAGTTATAATTTACTATAACGTAGCATTAAATAATTCCATTTTATTTATTTATTTATTATTATTATTATTATTATTATTATTATTATTATTCAAATAAAAAATAAAATGAAGGAAATAAAATTGACAAAAAAAAATGAATAAGAGAGAAAAATATTAAGCTTACCAAATCATGGGACTGATCATTCCTTAAGCGAAATTTTAGTACCATCCAGATATATACGAGAGGCATGAGCAATCTTGGGCCAATCCACACCGCTTTCTTGTTTGCATCTTTCACTTAAAACATGACAATCTTGAATCTTTACTTGTTTGAGGCACTGCATCTTTTGTGGAAGAGTTGATACTTTTGGGCAAGCGATAATCTCAAGGTTTTCAAGTGATGTGACGCTGTGCCACTCTGGTGAAGTTGTGAGGTTCTCACATCCTTCGATGCTCAGGTACTTTAAAGTGTTGGTGGATCCTCGTAGAAGCCATTGGGGTAGAGCCTCCAGCTTTGGTAAATATCCAATCCCCAATTTTTGAAGACAGAGACCATTATCAACAAGGTTATCTTGATTATCATTATCTCCTGTCTCTTTGAATCCCTGCGTCGTACTCAGATCAAGCTTTTCACAATCCCCAATTATTAGAGACTGTAATGAAGTCAGATATTTCAAACCATGTGGCAGTGACACCAAGTTTTTGCAACCACCAATAACCAATGTATGAAGGGATGTGAGTTTCTGAACCCCTTCAAACAAATATTCCAGATTTCCACAGTCCACAATAACTAAATGTTGAAGAGATTTCAAGCGCTCGAATCCATGCAGAACCCTTTGTTTTGTAGTTAATGTTAAAAATCTAAGACTGATCATATAACTCATATCTTTAGGCAACTCTTCGATTTGGTCACAACCAACAAGAAACAGAGATTGCAAATTTTGCAACTTACAAATGGAGTTGGGAAGTTTCTTGATGTTGGAATTGCCTGTTAGGTTGAGATACCTTAAATGCTTCAAATTCCCAATCCTTTTGGGCAATACCTGGAGATTAGACCAACTAAGATCAAGCACCCGCAAATGTTGCAACCTCTTGAGACATGTTTCAATAAGGGATTTGTTTATAGGACCATTTCCCATATCTGGAAACCTAAGAGTACGTACCTGTCCTAATTTATTAAAGAACTTGGAAGCATTTTCCCCAGGAGATTCAGAGTTAACAAGGCACACATGCCGAATCCCTTGGCCAATATTTTGGTCAAAAGACTTTACTATACAACACTCATTCTTTGCTACTGATGATGCAAGATCATGTAAAAGATCATGCATTTTAAATGTATTATAAATAAGCCCGTCATCGTATTCTTGAAAAAGAGATCGTGACAACAGGCCGTTCAAATACTGCCTACCAATAACATCTGAATATTCAGTTTTATTGGAGGATTCAAGAAGACCATGAGCCATCCAAAATTGGAGTAACTCAAATTCAGAAAAATCATAATCCTTTGGATATAGTGAACAATAGGCAAAACATTGCTTCAGATAAGGAGGCATTTGATCATAACTTAGTTTTAGAATAGAAAATATTTCATTTTCATTTTCCATTAATTCCCACATCTCACTATCTTTCACAAGTTTCCAATCATGTTCTGAGGTTTTGGTGAATAGTAAACTCCCCAATGCCTTCACAACCAAAGGAACCCCTTTGGATTTTTTAACAATTTCTTCCCCAATTTTTACAAGGTTTGGATGTTGTTTCTCTTCCCCTCTCTTGAATGCAGATTGGAGAAACAAAGAGAAAGATTTGTCATAAGGAAGAGCTTCCAAACGGTGTGGGGGGATTGTGCCTGTGATCTTTGCAACTTGGTTACTACGAGTGGTGACTACAATTTTGCTTCCGCCAGTACCTCCCATTAACAATTGTTTCAGTTCTTGCCATTTTCTATAATCCTCATTCCACACCATCTAGAATAAGTAAATACTTTTTACCATTCAAACAGTCTCGTAAGACCTTTTGTAATTGCTCCAAATCCATGTTACCAAGGTCTCCATCACTCCCCTTTCCGGATTTAATGACTCTTACCACTAATCGTTTGAGATCAAAATCATCTGAAACACACACCCAGAGTTTCAATCCAAAATGGCTATCTACACTTTCATCATTGAACACCAATTTGGCTAGGGCAGTCTTCCCAAGACCTCCAATCCCGACTATGGGAAGGACTGATATGTCCTCCCCATCAGCTGGATAGTCTTGCATTAACATTTTTATGATTCTTTGTTTCTCTTCATCTCTGCCAATGATCTCTGATGCCTGCACAAAGGAGTGAGTCTCCCTGTCCAGGCGCAGGGCATGCCTAGGGCCATCATGTCTCTCAATGAGATGAAAATTATTTTTCAAAGCAGCAACCTTACCAAACCTCTCAGTAACAGTTTTAATCTTACGGGCCATCCTAAATGGAAAAGCAAGTGGGTTTGAGCTAGAAAAGAAATAGCTTACCTTCTTTCCAATGCCTCTCTGATTCAGAACTTGCTTCCGCAATGCTTCGACTTCAAATTCGTCTAACACATCTTCAGCATCATAACAGGCATCCTTCAACAGTTGTAGCCAAATCCGCAGCTGAGTGTCATGAGCCTGTTTCTCTTCAGCATCTAAAAGCACAGCTTTGATAGTAGTTAAAGTCGTCTTGAGCTCTTCAAGGTTACTCTGGACACCCCAAGTGTCACGGTCCACGCATTCCTCCTACTGAAACCACGCGACCGTGTGACACCAAGACTAATCCTAGTCAAGGTTAGCCTTCTATCGTGTCCATTTTTCTATGGACAGACCATTTCTGATCCTTCGAGCCACATGCCCGTTAGCCTTTTCTGGCTTTTGACCCCGTAGGATTGCTCATTCCAAACTCCATAGAGAGGAACCCATCTCTCATCGCACTTTGGCCCACGGTTCTCCAATTAACCAAGAGCACCCAGCTCTGGCCGCAAAGCTTAATGCTTCGAGCACCGACCCTCAGATCTCGTAGGGGCACACAGCCCCAGTTCTCATGATGTTATTACATCTTGGCATGGTGAGAACCCAACACCATGCTCGCCCGTATGATACGTAAGCTCCCGTATCAAGTTTACGCAAGCACCCCAACTAAGCTGGTCAGTAGCCAGCTCTAAGCCTTTAGGCTCATCTCGTCCCACGGGACTCGGTTCTTAGGGCTCAGGCCCTTAGCATCAGTATCGGCCGCCCGCACGCATGATTGACACCCCACATCATGCTAGTCCCGCAAGGGGACTTGGGTGTACTGCCCCAGCAGCAGTACACCAGCCCGACTGGCCACACGGGTCTAGCAGCGTGCCTGCCTGCTAGCCCGCACATCCCTCTGGCTCGATGGCGTCCCTCCTACGCAACACCATCACATGATCCTTCCGGCTCGAGGAGGGGAAACCGAGGGGCCTAGCGATCTCTACCGCCAAACCCCATGGCTCAACGCAAAGGCGCGATACGAGGCCCGCCGGCCCCAACCGTCCCCGGGTTTACCTTACCCGAGGAAACATCGTGCCACGCTCGTGACCCTACGATGCCCGCCCACCTAGACACCACGAGTGCCTAGGAGTAGCTCACTTCAGACTAGCCAGGCCCCCGCCTGCCCGCTAGCCAAGGGGGTGGTGGAGAGCTGACACCAGATCATCCCCCTATAAAGAGCGTTAGAGATTTTCCCACTATGCTACCAGTGACCGTAAGAATGTCTGAAACGGGGACACTTTTCTGCCCAGCCATCCTAGGGCCTTTCTCCGGCTAACTCAGGGCCCCGTAACCTTCCTCTTGGTCACCATTGCTCCTTGATTCTGCTCATTACTCCACCAACCCACTCGAAGGTGCCCGTGCATGGCTTCGACCAACGGCACCCGCCCGGCTACTTGGCTTGAGGGTGTCTGACCACTGTCCCGAACTTCCCCGCGTATCTTGCGGCTCGGGGCTCCCATTGCCCCCACAACATGCTAGCATCATGTTCCAAAGCTCGGAATGCACGCCCACATCTCGTAGAACCACTTTCCCGCCAGCTCGGTCTCGACCACTGCTTGGTTCAGGATCAGTCATGGCAGGACCAAGGCCTGACCATGACACTCTCCCCCACTTACTATGTCGATGCCCTCATCGACGCCAAGACCACACCCAACTATCTTGTTGCACACAGCTGACATTTCCTCATATGTCTCTTACTTGTGCCCTCAAGGATTGGGTCGAGGTCCCGTCACATGAGGCACCGTCCACAGTACTCGTCCATAGTTGGTGTAGATTGGTCCCATTGTTGCTCAGCTTTGTTGTAGTTCGAACCGCCTGACCTATCTTGGTTGTACTCATATGGGCCATACCATGGCTTCATCCCTTGATCCTTGTTAGGTTGCGACCTCGAGGTGCCCTCATTGATCGATGACCCTCAGTAGAATGAATGACCACAGCTTTGCCACTCATTTGGTGCGTCCCACCGGACGTGACCCCTCACACCAACTGCACGCTTGCAGCATCAACTCACTGATGCGCCCCTCTGGACGTGATGCTTAGGTCAACCGCACTCATACGGCACTCTACATGATGACCCTAGCACAGTGGCATTCAAGCACTTTGGTCATCTCCCAACTTGGGTCCTCTCGGCCCCTCCAAGGTCACCTCTCTAGGTGTGGCCCTCAGGCCAACCGCCCCCAAGACGGCACCTTAAAATGCGCTAACTCGGTCTTTGCCTCCGGCTTGAACACTATGCTCCATCGCCCAAGCTCCTTTATCTTGGCTCAGTCTCGTGGGGAATTGACAGGTCTCCCCCACTTTTACTCGAAACTCGGCACAGCATTATGCGCAACCCTGTCTTCTCGATGGTTCTATTGCTCGATAGTTTTGACTCCAGCCCAGTTCCTAGGGCATCCCAAAATCCGCTTATACTCGGAGACCCGCTGATTTGCTTGACTCGGGGATTCACCCGCTCGATCCTCAAGGTCCACTGACCGGCACGTCTGAGGCCTTGTCAACTGGCCGTTTCCCTTTTCTTGTTCCATTGGAATACATCCTGTCGTGGCCCACTGACCACCACTACTCGTGAAACCTTCCCTTTCGGCCAATACAAGTTCGATATCCTGGTTCACACATACACTCTCGTGATCCTCTGACCACAAGAACTCACGGTCCACTGACCAACGCCGCTCATGGTCCACTGACCAACTCGCTTGTGGCTTCAATCTTTAGCCACTTCATGCTCTTCTATGTAGTAGTCTCATGCTAGGACCCGAATACTTCGGCTTGCACCCCCGCTGGGGCACCTGCACCATACAGCAAGTGCACACATTAGTAATTAATCTTGCAACTCGACACCTCCTGCCCCTCAGGACAAGGTTCACTCGGCCCACGTGGCCTTACGCAACACCATTTCATGGTGTAAGCCCCTTTTCGCATCTCGGTCTCAATACGGTTCCTTCCACCGTGAAGGCATTACATGCCGCAACATATGCCAACACCTTTTCTAGGTGAGGCTAGACTCTGATGCCCTTTTGCTTGGCATCCAAGAGCCTACTCGAGAGCCTTTTCACATAGGCCTAATATTTCCCGCAGCACGCATCGTTGGCTCTTTCCCGAGCCCCCATAGGCATAAAACCCGCATCTGTGTCTCGATAGCTCCGTTTAAGCCTGGCATCACCTCGATTTCGCATCACTAGACCCACACATGGGGTCGCGTAACTCTCGCTACTGAGCCAACCTAGGCTCTGATACCAAATGTCACGGTCCACGCATTCCTCCTACTGAAACCACGCGACCGTGCGGCACCAAGACTAATCCTAGTCAAGGTCAGCCTTCTATCGTGTCCATTTTTCCACGGACAGACCATTTCTGATCCTTCGAGCCACATGCCCGTTAGCCTTTTCTGGCTTTTGACCCCGTAGGGTTGCTCATTCCAAACTCCATAGAGAGGAACCCATCTCTCATCGCACTTTGGCCCACGGTTCTCCAATTAACCAAGAGCACCCAGCTCTGGCCGCAAAGCTTAATGCTTCGAGCACCGACCCTCAAATCTCGTAGGGGCACACAGCCCCAATTCTCATGATGTTATTACATCTTGGCATGGTGAGAACCCAACACCATGCCCGCCCGTATGGTACGTAAGCTCCCGTATCAAGTTTACGCAAGCACCCCCAACTAAGCTGGTCAGCAGCCAGCTCTAAGCCTTTAGGCTCATCTCGTCCCACGGGACTCGGTTCTTAGGGCTTAGGCCCTTAGCATCAGTATCGGCCGCCCGCACGCATGATTGACACCCCACATCATGCTAGTCCCTCAAGAGGACTTGGGTGTACTGCCCCCAGCAGCAGTACACCAGCCCGACTGGCCACACGGGTCTAGCAGCGTGCCTGCCTGCTAGCCCGCACATCCCTCTGGCTCGATGGCGTCCCTCCTACGCAACACCATCACATGATCCTTCCGGCTCGAGGAGGGGAAACCGAGGGGCCTAGCGATCTCTATCGCCAAACCCCATGGCTCAACGCAAAGGCGCGATACGAGGCCCGCCGGTCCCAACCGTCCCCGGGTTTACCTTACCCGAGGAAACATCGTGCCACGCTCGTGACCCTACGATGCCCGCCCGCCTAGACACCACGAGTGCCTAGGAGTAGCTCACTTCAGACTAGCCAGGCCCCCGCCTGCCCGCTAGCCAAGGGGGTGGTGGAGAGCTGACACCAGATCATCCCCCTATAAAGAGCGTTAGAGATTTTCCCACTATGCTACCAGTGACCGTAAAAATGTCTGAAACGGGGACACTTTTCTGCCCAGCCATCCTAGGGCCTTTCTCCGGCTAACTCAGGGCCCCGTAAGCTTCCTCTTGGTCACCATTGCTCCTTGATTCTGCTCATTACTCCACCAACCCACTCGAAGGTGCCCGTGCATGGCTTCGACCAACGGCACCCGCCAGGCTACTTGGCTTGAGGGTGTCCGACCACTGTCCCGAACTTCCCCGCGTATCTTGCGGCCCGGGGCTCCCATTGTCCCCACAATATGTTAGCATCATGTTCCAAAGCTCGGAATGCACGCCCACATCTCGTAGAACCACTTTTCCGCCAGCTCGATCTCGACTGCTGCTTGGTTCAGGATCAGTCATGGCAGGACAAGGCCTGACCATGACACCAAGCCTGGCGAATTTCTTGATTGGCAATATTACCGAGTTTCGAAAGGACTATTTCTGCAAGGTTAAATGCGAAGGATTCAGCCATGATTGTTGCGGGGAGATATATCTTGTGCTAAGTCTAATTTTTATGATGAGGTTTATTGATTGATTAAACAAGTGAGAGGAAAGCAAAGAACAGGATGGAGCGAAGAATTTCTATGAATATCTTAAAGCAATAAAGAAGAAAGTGGGAAGGAACATTAGAAGCTGACTTGACTTGGTAAAGGGAGTAGTTGGTGTGCTTGCCGTAATATAAGTAAAAATAGATATAATGATATAATTTCTGTCATTTAAAAAGAAGTAGTTGAAATTAATTGATAATAGAAGTTAATTTAATTAATGAGTAAATTTCATTGGAACAGTATCATTACTCAAAAACTTCCGCAACTAAGAGTACAGCTTTAACAACGTTCAACGGTTTACTAGGCTTTTAAAGGTCACTTTGGGCACCCCAAGCTAAAGGAAGCTCTTCATAAGTAATAATGCTTAGTTTCTCGATCACGTTTTCTTACTATATCAAATGTGAAGTTTCCAGCCATGATTTCAAAAAATTTGTGCAATTAATAAGTAACCAATCAAAATGGAATACCATAACTTTCTGTCAAAACATTATTTGAGCAAATAAATTAAAGCTTTATTATTGCACAAGAAAATTGTGTTTAGAAAGAGAGAGAGAGTAATCAGAACATCATTGTCCAGTGATTTGGGATTTTCTATATATTGGCAGAAACAAGTCGAGCTTTCTTCATGTTCCAGGCATCCAGCCTTGAGATTGTGAGATCTACGGTCCCATTATTGAATGCGTACAGGTGAGCTTGATTGTCTATGGCCAAAGCTGGATAAACTCTAGCAGTAATGCAGGCTCTTCCGTTCCCACCAAAACTTTCAACAACTGAATGATCTATCTGCAAAGATGAAACCAATATCAGGAGTTCAACACGGGAAACGCTTTGGTTATTTGGAAAAAGTTTTCTAATTAAACAAATGTTTCAAGTAGACAAATAGGCTATTTACAAACCAGAGTTCTTAGTGTAATCTTCTCCTGACGGGGGTCTATGTCAATGAAAGTTCCATATGTGGTCTTATCTGGCCCGTCCCTAAATGTAGACCTGTTAAATTTTTTAATGAAGTTGAGGATCAGTTCGCATCAGGAAGAAATGAAGTGGCTCAAAAAGAAAAGGAGCAAAAACCGACCTGCTTTGATCACTACACATGAGTACAATATATTTTTCATGGCTTTTAAAGATGCGAAAGAAGATTGCAGTTTGCTCTGTCAATCCTTGAGAGGCTAAAACTAGCAATCCAAATGGCCCAATCATGCCTCGAAATGATGCCGTCTGTTGGCTACAAAGAGCTCGAGGATTAACCCCATCTGGGACTATAAATTCAGCCTCTTTCAAATTGGTTAAATCAAATGAGACTTCGACATCGGCCTGTAAATGCATAATTGAACATAATTATCCTCCTAAGCTTATGATTTGTGGACAACAAGTATAATTTTTCATTATGATTGAACTTGTTACCTGTGAAGCTGTTACTCCCAAAACTTCAAGAACTGATCCACCCTTGAGCTGCTTCTCCTGTATGCTCACGTTCCGAGCACGAAGAGTCTCAATCTCTTTGATTGGCCATTGAATCAATTGCTTTCCAGTTTTATGGAGCAGAATGCTTCTAGGAATTGACTGTCAAATACAGATTACATTGCAAATGAGTTCTGTCAATTGTCATTTGACCTTTATATATTTATGATCGTTCCACACCTTAGATTACCTGAAGCCCTGACCACCCTTTCTTGACAGCATTGGCATCCCCATCCATCTCTGCTATCCAGCCCCATGATATTCGCCTCTTCTTAGAGCTGTCAAAAAACGTCTTGGAAGCATAAAATTTTCCATAATCATATCGAAAATCAAAACCACTGTCCAAGAAGTCATTTTCAGCTGAGAAGTTGTCGTTTTGAGGTGTGTAACTTCCTAATATGTAGTAATCATTTCCATCGAAGCTTGCCTTAAGCACATGCTTGGTAAATTTGTCTTGTGAAGAAGTGTCAACTCCATAATTTCCATTTATGCTAACAGGATAAAAATCGGGACACTCAAACATATTGGTCTTTACTGACGAATGAAGTGGATTTGTGCTCCTAGTCCAGGTAAAAAAGTCTTTGCTTTGGTATAGAATTGCTGTTCCCTGGCCATTTAGGTTGCCTCCAAGAATGACCCGCCACATTCCATCAGGACCTTGCCAAGCAGTTGAGGGATCCCTAAAATTCTTTGGATCAATGCCGTTATTTGGAATCATTAAAGGATTTAGAGGAGATTTCACCCATTCTGTTAAGAATGGATCAGATAGATTCTTAGGCAACGCCAGATTTTGGACCTGACTATCGTTAGAGTAAACTCCAGTATATAGAATGGCTGGTTTTCCATCAGAAAGGATTGTGGTTGAACCAGAAAAGCAACCTTTGATGTCAAAAGGATCTGTTGGGAAAAGTGCATGTGGAAGATGAAGCCAATTGACAAGATCATATGATACTGAATGAGCCCATGTAATGTTTCCCCACAAGGGACCATATGGATTGTGTTGATAGAACAGATGATAGACTCCCTTGTACAACATTGGTCCTGTTATAAACAAATGAATTGGTCTTAAAAAAGGAAAATCAAAGCTTTCTGGCAATTGAAACAATACATATACTCTACAAATTAAAGAAGTTAAAATGTTTAAAGGAAAGAAAATGACCAAAAAAAAAAAGGAAGCAGATAGGCAACATACCATTAGGATCTGCAGTGCCGTTGCATCCATTAGCAAATTACATGTCAATTCCATGGGAAAAAATGAAAAAGAAATTAGCTGCTAGAACTGAAAGTTGATTAAAATTTGACGTTAATTGTGGAGAAAAATTCAACACAAGAAGGCGTATGTATATACCATTCATCCAGTTTTGGGGAGGCTGGAAATGGTAGGCAGTCCTATATGGCTGTTCTATTGAGGATTCAGCTCGAAGGGAAGCCAATGCAACACATAAAGCAACAACCCTTATTACAGATATTACCATGCTGGTTACCTCTCAGGTCAGGACTCAAAATATGAAGCTCTAAAGCCGTGCTCAAAATCTGTATTGGATACTACTGATATGACAAGGATCCTAATATAATATAAGGAGGGAAATGCACCCATTTTTACAACGGAAATTTCAGCATATCTGCTTCCAAGTCTTTACAGACCAAGAATGTTCTTTGCAGAGCAATACGTAAAAGAAGGTCTTGTCAATTAATGTGAGAAAGTGACTTGCAAACATAGAGACAAACGTGGTAGCCCAAAGTCATAAATAAACGCTTATACAGATTTGAATTGTTCCATCTAGTAGATATATATCTCTTTCATTTCATTAATGAACCTTCCTTTCTCTTTCCCATTTAGTAGAAAAATAAACAGCTTTTATTTTGTTTCATCCTAAAAAATAACAACATAAAATATGTTTGGTAAATACATCTTTAAACATAGTACACCTATAAAAAAAATTCACATGTATTTTCGGGTGTTATTTGACTTTTTGACTTTCATTCTCCTATAATTTTATTTATTTATAACTTTGCAGTTGATTACCATTACCAAAATGGGGAAATAGTTTCAAAATTAGTGTGGAAAGATAAAATAAACTTTTTATAATAGAAAAAAAGGTAATTTAGAAGCATGGAACCCTACCCCAAACTTGTTTCGAAGAGAGAAGGTGATACATGTCTGATTGTAGGAGTAATACATACTTATGTTATTTTTTGTTGTTTTGGACTAATGTTAGGCCACGATCAGTAGCTGAGATAGTCCATAAGGGGTAATGTAGATATTTTCATATATTGCAACGGTGCTGTCTATTACAAAAGGGATGAATGTAAGGTAATCCGCACTCACGAAATAGAAGGATATTTTATTTTACTCTCTCTCTTAATTCTCTAGACTTTCTCTCCTCTTCTCTATTCTCTACTTTCTCTTTTCTATTATTTCTTCATTTCTATTTCCCATCTTAAAAGAAGTTATTAGCAATGGTGTGTGATTCTAGAAGAATCTACATTAGTGGTATCAGAGCTTCCTTCCTGGCTAGTGATTAACAATGGTGAACGATGTTACTACTCATCTTTAGAAAGAGCTTAATCAGACACACCAAAGTGTTACTCAGATCCAGATAGAACTTTAACAACTAGGGGAAAAGGTGGATAGTCTTCGTTTGGAGATGAGGAACGATTTCAAAACAATGTTAATGGAATTTTTGAATAAAAAAGAGCTGAAGGGTACGGTGTGTAAAACCCCTCTCATTAGAGAATGCACTCTAGTGCTCTCTGAAAATACTAGCAATGAATCCTAAAATACTCAATAGCAACTTCATTCGATGGTTGGGACTACTGGTCAGCACTCAAGTCTTGATTTTTCTAGGATGTTCCAGTTAGAATGTCCTAAATTCGAAGGAGAAGATTTCAAGGGATGGCTTATGAAGATGAAGTAGTTTTTATAGCAAAAAAGGTACCTGAAGAGTTGAAGGTCAAAGTAACCATGCTGAGTTTGGAAAGTAAAGCCCTTTAGTGGCATCAGCAATATACAAAATCCCAAGATGGCTTTGACATGTTGAGTTAGGGTAAGTATATAGCCAGTATGAGAGAAAGGTTTGCATGAGAGGAATTTGATGAGCTGATGGCAGAACTGGTGGAGTTAAGACAATCTGGGACTATGGAATAATACTATGAAGACTTTATAGGTATTATAAATCTTTTACAATTATTAGAATCCTATGCTTTGAATATATTTGTTAGTAATTTATATTACGATATTTCTAAAAATATGAAGCTATTCAGGCCTTCAGTTTGAATCAAGCCTACACTTAGCCAAACAATTTGAATCCATTTTACACCCTTCCCATAAAAAGGCTGTTCAACTTAGTAAATCCTTCTTACCTACCACCCACGTTAACTCGTGTAATACATATGGCAAACCCAATATACTGCCTCATTTACTACCAACCCCTAAGGCACCTCCCAACCCAAACTTACTATCTCAAAATCCACCAATATCACCTATATATAACCATGCCTTAACAAAAAGTTCAACATCACAGAACACTTCACCCAAATTTCACACTAGGAAACCAACCACTGTTGAAATGGAAAATAGAAAAAATAATGGATTATGTTACTGGTGTGGTGTTAAATACAGTATTTGTCATAAAAGCATAAAATCACAGTTGTACTAGCTCTTAACTGAAGATGTGGCTGATGATCCAGAATTAGAAGAATATTCAAATTGTGTGGATAAACCAGAACTCCTGTGGTAGACTCAAAAAGGGGTTATGTGTCGGTAATAACATTGCATGCCATCTGTGGAATTGCATGTTATCAGATGATAAGAGTTTATGGGATCATTAATGGCCAAAAAATAATCATGTTAGTCGATTCGGGTAGCACACATAACTTCATAGATAACTTTATAATCAAGAGTATGAGGTTAACTGTCAGATTGAAAGGCAAGAACAGAGTTAACGTTGCTAATGGTGACATAGTTTTGACCTAGGGGGCTTGTCAAGGAGTGTGTTGGTCAGTATAAGAAAATGAGTTCAGGGCTGATTTCATGGCATTACCTCTAAATGGATTACCTTACAGGGAATTCAACATGGAAAAGTACACCTGATAAACATAAAACAAGGTATAAAAATGCTGCAATCACTATTGGGGAATAGACCTTATCAACCTTGTACCACGATGATCTCTGATGGAGTATAGCCGTAATTGCATATGATCACCAACCATCAATAAAAGGCAATAGAGGTTCAAAAAGAGCTATGTCAATTCCTGCAGGCCTAAAAAGATTGTTTAAACTGTTGAAAAGATTACCACCTAACAAACTTCAAAACCATAAAATTCTCTTAATGGATGAAACCAAAACAGCGGCAGCTCATTTTCATCCCGTCATAATGGTTAAAAAGAAAGATGGTTTTTGGAGGATGTGTGTCAATTATAGACAACTGAACCAATTAACCATTAAAGACAAGTTTCCCATTCCATTAGTAGAGGAGTTACTGGATGAACTAACTGGTGCTAGTGTGTTTTCGAAGTTAGACTTAAGGTCTGGTTATCACCAAATTCAAATGCATGAAGCTAATTACACAAAACAGCTCTTCGAATGCATGAAAGGCATTACGAGTTCTTGGTCATGCCATTTGGGTTAACAAATGCTCCTTCCACTTTTCAAGGATTGATGAACAGTATCTTCAAGCCACATTTGAGGAGATTTTTGTTGATTTTCTTTAACAATATCCTAATTTACTCCATGGACTGGGATTCACATTTAAAACATTTGAAGACAGTTTTTGATATTCTCAAAGATAATCGGTTTTATTTAACAAAGAGAAAGTATAAGTTTGGAGCTCAAGAACTCGAGTACCTGTGACATGTAATATCTGGCAGTGGGGTGTCATTTGATAAGAAAAAGATCCAACATGTGCTAGAATGGCCTCAACCTAAGTCCATTAAGGAGTTAAAGGGGTTTCTCGGACTAACTGGTTACTATAGAAGGTTTATTAAGGGTTATGGAATCACTGCTAAGCCCCTAATTAATCTTCTAAGGAAAGATGCTTTTGGTTGGAATGAGGAAGCTCATGTAGCATTTGACAAGCTTAAAAAGGCTGTGACTGCTACACCAGTTTTGGCATTGCCAGATTTTTCACGAGATTTTGTGTTAGAAACTAATGCTATAGGAACTGTGGTAAGTGCTATCTTAATACAGAGTGGCAAACCCTTAGCGTATTTCAACAAGGCATTGTCCCCTAAACACCAATCTTTATCAGTGCACAATAAAGAGATGATGGCAATCTTAATGGAAATTAAAAAATGGAGTGCCTATCTAGTGGGCAGACACTTTAAAATTAAGACTGATCACTAGAGTCTAAAGTTCTTGTTAGACTAACAAGCCACCACCCCTGCTCAACAGCTCTGGATTACCAAGATGATGGGTTACAATTATGAGGTTTGTTACAAAAAGGGAATTGTTAACAACGTAGCTAACTTACTTTTCAAAAAGCCTAGGGAAACAGAATCTACATTGATGGCTATCTTTGTTATGAGCACTGAATTGTTGGATAAAATCAGAAAGTCATGGGAGCATGACTTACACATACAAGGCTTATTGGTAGAAATACAAAACTCTAATGGTAACAACTCTAACTACACACTACATAGGACTTTACTGAAGATGAAAGGTAAACTGGTGGTGGGAAAAGATCTGGAGCTAAGGAAAGAGTTAATACAATACTTTCATAATACTGTAATTGGTGGATATTCTAGCGTGCAAGCAACTATGAGCAGAATCACCACTGTTCTTTTTTGGAATGACATAAAGAAAGAAGTCAAAAGGTATGTCAGGGAGTTAACACCTATCAACAGCATAAGAATGATACTGCTGTGAGTCCAGGATTGCTTTAACCACTTCCCATTTCAGATAGGTGTGGACCAACATTTTTACGGAGTTTATCGAGGGGCTACCCAAGTCTCAAGGTAAATATGTGATAATGGTTGTTGATAAACTGAGCAAATTTGCACATTTTTTGCACTAGCACACTTTTCTACTGCCTTGTCAGTGGCTCAAGTCTTTATGGAACATGTTTATAACCTCTATGGTATGCCAAACAATTTGTCTTAGATAGGGACAAGTATTCATGAGTTATTTTTGGCAAGAACTATTTAAAAAGCATGGTACAACCTTCAATCTATCCATGGCCTATCATCCTCAGTCAGATGGACAAACTAAGGTTGTCAATATATGCTTGGAATCTTATTTAAGATGCATGACCAATGAAAATCTAGGAGAATAGAACAGATGGTTATCTTTGGCAAAATTATGGTATAATACCACTAATCATTCAGCATTCATACCACACCTTATGAGGTCATTTATGGACAACCAGCTCTGGTGCATTTACCTTATTTGGCTAGGGATTCCCTTATTGGAACAGTGGATAAAAGCCTACAAGCTAGGGAAGTGGCCATAAGGATGCTCAAGTTTTATCTTTAAAAAGCTCAAGTGAGAATGAAAAACTTGGTTGATAAAAAGAGGTCTGATAGAGAATTTGAACCAGGAGATTGGGTTTATGTGAAATTACAGCCATATAGGCAAAGAACTGTCATGAATAAGAGTTGCTTGAAGTTATCTACCAAGTATTTTGGTCCATTTCTGATTGTTTAAAAAGTGGGGAAGGTTGCTTATAGGTTGCAGTTACCACCAGGGTTGAGAATACATCCAACTTTTCATGTGTCTCAACTGAAAAAACACAAAAGAGCCAGTTCAGCACAATCTCAACTTCCTTTGATTGGGGATGATGGTACTATTAGTAAAGAGCACTTATTGATCATTGATAGAAGAATTGGCAGAAGCGGAAATAGAGCTGTGACAGAGGTTTTGGTTCAATGGACTAACACTTTTCCAAAAGACGCAACGTGGAAGTCCCATACGAGATTCAACAAAATTTTTTAGCTTTTGGTCCTTGAGGACAAGGACTTTGTTAGGGGAAGGTATTGATACATGCCTGATTGTGGGAGTAATAGATTATTCTGTTATTTGTTTAGATTTATTATTTTTGGTTGTTTTGGGATAGTGTTAGGCCAAGCTCAATAGCTGGGATAGTCCATAAGAGGTAATATGGATATTTTCATATATTGCAATGATGCTGTCTATTACAAAAGAGATGAACGTGAGGTATTTCGCACCCACGGAATGGAAGAAAATTCTGTTTTACTCTTTCTCTTAATTCTCTGGATTCTTCTCTCTTGTCCTCTATTCTCTACTTTCTCTTTTCTATTATTTTTTCCTTCCTATTTCCCATCTTAAAGGAAGTTATTAGCAGTGGTGTGTGATTCTAGAAGGAACTACATCAAAAGGAAGAAATTTTCATTCCAAATTCTCTAATCATCAAACTCTAGTTTAACACTCAATCTTTCATTTGTTCCAAACTTTCCCATCTCTGCAACAAAACAAAATTCCAGTTCACTACCCAATTTGATAATAACCAACACTCAAAACCTGAGATGAACCTTAAAGAATTAGGGATTTTGAAATTGGTTGTTGAAACGATGTCAGATTTCGTGGCTTCAAGTTCTTTGAGGAATTCTTCTTTTGTTGTGACTTGTTTTTTAAGGAGAATTTTTTTTTTTTTTTGGGATCAATTTGAAGTTTAAAATCCTGAAATTTTGCTTTAAATTGAATATGGTTTTGAGAGGAGTGAACTTCATAAGAAGAAAGGAAGTAAGAAAATTGTGGGTTTATTGATTTTTTCTTGATTGTGAATTGTTAAGAAATTTGGGTTTCTTGGTTCTTTTATTGGTTTGTTGTCAGGAAGATGAAGTTCTGATCATCAAGACAAATTTGAATTTTGATGACTTTGTTTTGAATGATAATTTTTCTTTGAATTTTAAATTTTCTAATAAAATTGGGTTTTTAATTTTAGATCTTTTAAGAAAAATAAATTTTTAAGATTGTTTTAAATTTAAATTTGTATCAATAATTAAAATTTTGAGGGTATTTTTAAATTTTATTAAAATTTTATATAAATTTTAATACTGTTATCTTTTTTGTAAATATAATCAATCATAAAATTAAAAGTGAAAAAATCAAATATCATAAGAGGTGTATATAAAATTTACTTTAAAAAATCTTGTATTCTTTAAAAAAAAAAATCTTGAATTCTAATTGGATCTATATAAATGAACGTAGAATGATGAATGTCTTGAAAACATGGCACTGATATTAAAATTACGAAGAAGAGCTAAACTTTAGTAATTTGTACATATTAAAAAAATAATGAAATTATTGAAAATACATTAAAATAAAGGTTAAAAAATAAAAAAGCAACAAAACAAAAATTGGGAAGTTACACATATAAACAATATTAAAATTTGATAAGAAATTAAAAGATAATATTATAATTTTGTTTTATGTACCAAATAAAATAAAAATATCTAAAATAAAATCATATAATATATCACTTATAATTATTGTAATATAATTAATCAATCATAATTTAATATTATGCAGAATTCATTAAAAATTTATGCAGAATTTACACTTTAAAATAGTGAACTCTTATATAATTTTTAATTAATTATAACAAAAAATTATAAATAAAATACTCCCATAATAACATGCTCTCTCAATCAAAATCCAATTCAAAAACAATCCCATTTTCTCACAACCTAAAACTTATTAAACTCCAAAAGATTAATAAAAAAAAAAAAGGACAGATGCTGTTGTTCAAATTAACCAAGAATGAACAAAACAAAGAAATTAAAGCCCACAAACAAACCATCAATAGGTCCATAAAACTATTAGCAACAACAAAACCCAAACAAGCAGGAGACATGCTTTGGTTCAGCCACCAATGGAAGCCAAATCCAATACCGATAAATGAAGATGTGCCCTGCCACTCAACAACAATGGAATTAGGAAATTTTCTCAACATTTGTTTAGTAAAAGATGTGAAAACAATTAACATTTTACTTGACAAAAAAATGAAAATGAAGATAAACAACAACTCCCACTTATCTTTCATAATTTAAATATTTTAATTTTATTTTTTCATTCCTTTTTGAAATATCAGTAATGTAAGCTTAGTAACATACTGATGTTACTTGGTCATAAAAAATTATTAAACATTGATTTCTTTATTAACAACTCACTTATGGTTAGACTTTATATCTGGAGCTCAAGGTTTTAGGATTTCCAACTTAACATTAAACCGAGCTTCCTTGTTATCATTAAATCAAGATTTCATTAACAATCATGTCTCATTATTTGATATATAAACGAAGGAAAGAGAAATTTAAGAAGAAAATTAGTTCTTCCCAATCTAGCTAATTGTTTGGCTGATCATTTTGTTTGATGAGATTCATAGCCATCGATACATATACGAGAGACATGAGCAATGTTGGTCCAATCCTCTCCGATTTCTGGTTTGCATCTTTCTCTCAAAATGGGACAATTTTCAATTGCCAATTCTTTGAGGCTCGACATCCGCAATGGCAGTGATGACAATTTTGCCTAGTCAAGAATCTCAAATATTTCAAGGGACGTGAGATTCTGTTTCTCTGATAAAAATTGTGAGGTTCTTAAATTCCCAACGTACTAGGAATTGCAAAGTGAGGCATTAGGGTAGTGCCTCCAACTTTGGTAACCCTCTAATCATTAATGTTTGAAGGCCAAACTCACTGCCAATGAGTTGATAATCTTCATTTCCACTCCCTTTGAATCCCAATGTCATATTAAGATCAAGCTTTTCACAATCCCAAATTACCATATGCTTTAATGCGGTTGAAGATTTCAAGCCTTGCGGTAGTGAAATCAGGCTTTTGCAACTAATAATCATCAAGGTGAAAGGAGGTGAGGTTTCGAATCTCTTCAAACAAAAACTCTTTTAAGTTTTGACAATAACCAATGGGATTTCAAGTGTTCTAGTCCATTCTCACATAGAACCAGTGTTCTAGTCCATTCTCACATCCCTTTGTTTTGTACTTATTGCCAAGGTTTTGAGACTGATTATGCATCTCGTATCTCTGTACATCTCTTCAATTTCCTCACAACCAATGAATAGAGAGTTTGCAAATTCTGTAACTTACGTACGGAATCGGAAGTTTCTTGATTTTGGAATTGCCACTTAAGCCGAGATACCTTAAATGCTTCAAACCACCAATTTTTTTAGGCACTACTTCAAAAGTAGATGTTCTTACATCTAGTACTCACAAATTTTGAAACCTTGAAATGCATTTCTTAATACGGGATTCACTGTCTGCACTCTCTTTCATATTTTTTGAAGCGTAATTGGGATGGTTTATTGTTATAAAGGAACCCAGTTGAAAGGTTTTCTACCGGAAAATTGGAATTCTCAATGCACAAATGTTGAACCCCTTGGGGAATATGACGGTTGAAGAAGTTTACCATAGAGCAGTCGTTCTCTGCCACTGATAATGCAATATCATGAAGAAAATCATGCATTTTGAAATAATTAAAAGAAAATTTTTTTATCAAAATCTTGGAAAAAGATCTTGATGATAAATCACTCAAGTAACGCCTGCCAATATCTTCTAGGTCTTCATTTTCATTGGAGGATTGAAGCAAGCCATGAGCCATCAAAAATTGGATCAACTCGACCTCAGAAAACACATAATCCTTTAGATAGGTCGAAAAATATGCAAAACATTATTTTAAATGTGGAGGCAATTGATCGTATCTCAATTTCAAAACAGGAAAAATGCTTTTTTTCCTTTTGCACTAACTTTCACAACTCCATCTCTGTCACAAGTTTCCATTTATGTTCTGAAGTGTTAAAGAGAAGCAGGCCCCCAAGGGTCTTCAAAACCAAAGGAACTCCATTGCATTTTTGAACTATATCTTCCTCAATTTTTACTAGGTTTGGATATTGATTCACCTTGAATGCAAATTGGAGAAACAAAAACAAAGCTTCATTTTCAACACGACAGTGAAAATTGTGTGTTGGGATTGTGCCCCCTCTGCAACTTGGTCAATACGAGTGGTGACTACAATTTTGCTCCTCCCTGTAACATCTGTTTTTGTTCATCATTCCATTTTATATTTTCCTTATTCCACACATCATCTATAATGAGTAAATACTTTTTTCACTTTAAACAATCTCGCAAGACCTTCTGTAATTGCTCCAAATCCATGTTGCCACAATTTCCATTACGTCCCTTTGCAGCTTTAATGATTTTCACCATTAATTGTTTCAATCATAATCCTCTGAAACACACATCCAGAGTCTCAAACCAAAATGACTATACACCACCCTTTCATCATTAAAAACCAATTTGGCTAGGGCTGCCTTCCCCTGGCCTCCAATTCCAACTATGGGAAGCACGGGGATGTATTTCCCATGCTGGATGATCTTGCATTAACATTTTTATGATTCTTTTCTTTTCTTAATCACGACCAATGATATCTGATGCCTGTAATAAGGAGTGGGTCTCCCTGTCCAAGCTCACATGCTTAGTGTTATGATTTTAGAGATGAGTCATAAATTCTTTTTGGCTGTGTATTAGAGTTAATTTTAAAATATAAATGTTCAATCATCTTTAACTTGTAAAGCATTTTTTGTGAAATAAAATTAAGTAAGATCAAAATAAATAATACCTTAAATGAACCGTAATATTTGATATCAGAGTTAACTCTAAAATAATTAACGACTTGTAATAGTGGGAGATGTCATAATCGTAAAGAAGAATCATAAATCTCATATGAATTATGTATTAAAATTGATTTTAGAATATAAATATTTACATTATCTTTTAACTTGTAAGTCAATTTTTTAAGACAGCAGCGTGGCCTAATAAGATCAAAGTAAACGATATCCTGAACCGACACCCCAGAGACTTTTCATGTCTTTTTGTGAGATGAAATTTGGCTTTCAAAGCAGCAATTTCATCTAACCTCTTTGTGACTTTTTTCATCGTATGGGGCCATGCTACATGAAAATGCAAGCAGGTTTGGGCTTGAAAAGAAATGGCTTACCTTCTTCCCGATGCTCCTCTGTTTCAGAACTTGTCTCCGCAAGATTTCTTCAATTTCAAATTCATCCAATACAACTTCTACGTCATAACAGGCATCTTCAACTCTTGTAGCCAAACCCGCAACTGATTGTTATGAACTTGTTTTTCTTCATCAGCATCCGAAAGCACAGCTTTGATAATAGTTAAACGTCTTCTTGAGCTTCTCAAGGTCACTTTGGAGCCCCCAAACTAGACAAATTTCTTGATGGACAAAATGGGCCAGTTTCCGAAGGATTTTTTCTGCAATGTTAAAAGCGATGGATTCAGCCATGATTTTGAGTCAGAGGGAAATGGTGTTCGAACAAATTAACTGTGAATGATTGTGGGGTATTTTGCTAATTGCCTTGCATGTTGTATGTTGCTGTCTCCATTAAGCATAACAAATCAACAAGCAAATATTCTTTACCCTTTTACTGTTTTAGATATTCTATCTCCAAAATGCAAAGGAAAGGTTTCAACTGTAAGTGTAGTCAGGTCAGGCCAAGGCATTGATTCTTTGAAGGTTGAGCATGAGAGAGTGAGGAAACAAAAGAAAGGTTTGAGAAAATTGAGATTCTATCAAATTATAACTAAAGGCAATGGATTTATTTGTCTAACAAATTATTGGCATCTTTTTTTAAATCTAATTCAATTAATCAATAAAACTTGAACTCAATTGATGCAAATTCCTTCATTTCATTGTAAATAATTTTTTATTCGAATCTTATAATGACTCTTTATTAGTTTGTGAATTTCAAATGCATAATTTTTATTTTTATTTTTAAATAGCATGGATTTTGTTTTGATTAAAAATATTAATGAACTTATTTATTTTAAGATTTAATCAATAAAAATCAATTAAATTATAATATTTTTATGTAAATGAAGTAATAGATTGAAATTTAAAAAATTAAAAATATTGAAATTTAAATATAAAATTTGTTAAATATTATAGTTATTATATAAATCAATTAAATTAAATCTTAATTATATATATATATATATAAATCAACTTATACTAATATCATATATTTATCTATCTATTTATTATTTATTTATATATAAATATATAAATATATAAGTGGATGTGTATATATATATATATATATATATATATATATATTTGAAAAGCGTGTTTTATG
Organism: Durio zibethinus; assembly: GCF_002303985.1. Next base: position 6,876,935 of record NW_019168004.1, read on the forward strand.
CCTTTGCGGCTTTACCATCTTCCCATCCCTGCCAAAATATTAATTTACAGACACACGCTAAAGAAGCATCGGAAAAAGTGATATTCAATTATTTGTTTGGGATGTACTTTATTTGTCCTTCACGGAAAAAAAAAATGGCAAAACAAACAAATTAAACTGAGAGGAAATAAAAAAGACCATACATAATTTGGAGTTTATAGTTTATAATATAGTTCGACAATTCGATGTTAAGGGGAAAATGGTGGTGAATGTTGGTGTATGATGCTTGAATTTGCTTTCTTTAATTTTTTTTATTAGGATGATCTGACCGTAAGACGATTTTAAATCTGGAAAATTGACTTAAAATCCGAATGAGGAAAAGTAAAAATATATTTTTTTATTTTCGTGTGTGTGTTAAGTTGAAAAAATAAACATTAAAAGAAAGTAAATTTTTTTCATTCGATAGAGTTGAAAAATAAAAACTATATTATTTATTAGTATAATCTTTTTTAAATAAAGATGAAAATAAAAATTTTAAATATGATATATAATCTTTTTAATATGCAACACTTACCACTTATTTATGTCTTTATTTTTCAATTTAAAATTTGTTTATGAATAAAGATAAAATTGATTTCCTTTCTTTCACTTTTCTCTCTTGCCAAGCTTGCCACAATTTTTTTTTTTTTTCATTTTTTCTCTTTACCAAACACACCTTAAACATTATTATTCCTCTAATTATTTGCATTTTGTTTTTTGAAATAAAATGTAAAGGGATAAAAGTTCCTTCGGATTAAAAAATCAAAATTGATTATGAAAATTTTAATATTGAAATTAAAACTTTTGAATTCATTTTGTAAATATTTGCTCAATCATAATTGAAGTAATTATGTTTTTTTTGGATAAAAAAATTCAAAAATAAATAAATTATCCATTCCATCATATCAGAACAAGATGTGTCATTCCGACAATCTAAAATAAATAACTACAAATCGTACATTCAAATTAACTCCAATAAATAATCACCGATAAAACTCGAATTCAAAACTTTTTTATCAAAAAAATCAAACCTAATCGATTAAACCAACCACTTATTAATAAAGTAATTATGTACTTCACTACCATCCTTTTTTAACAAAATCAAACAGTATAAAGTATAAAGAAAACTTTAACAAGTAGTGTTCTGTTTCGGGAAAAAAACAAAAAAGTAGACTACCATCGTAACAAAACCGCATAACTTCCAAATTCAATGAGGAAAGGGCCTTTAAAAAGTATTATGAAAAAAAAAAAAAAGGCGTCTATCACTTTGTATAGGCACTTTCAATTGATTGACAATTGAAAAAACCTTTTTCTTTCAAGAAATTGTCAAGATTTAAATCTTAAAGCTAAATCTCCATCATTTTATTCAATTCCACGACTCAAAATCTAAAAAATAAAAATAATAATAATATTTTGGAGTTTTTGACAAAAAGCAAAAGGATTCATCCTAGACAATTTGACAATCAAATATCCGATAGGAGACCAGCCCTATTAATTACTGGAATGAAAATAAAACACCTGCTGAGCCGAATTTACTTACCATCCGCTCGCTGTATCACTTCCATGAGAGAAAGAGACACGGCCATGCACCATTAAAGCAAACTAGGCCTGCAAAAAGCTAGCATATTTGGCACCTAGGAAAAGCCTCTGGATGCAGAGTAAGGCATTCTTGGTAACCTCAGCACTCTCGTGGTTCATCAATTTCATCACCCGTTCCTTGGCCTTGAGATCAGTCACTATCACCCTCCCAGCAGGATGGTGCTGAATAAATTGTGAGAGATCAAAGCAAGCAACAGCCAGAGCTCTTGGATCATTGGATGAGTCCATAATTGTAATGAGGACCCTTATAATCTGGAAAAGCAGATAACTAATTACAACACAAAGTTTTCTATTTGGATATTCAAAACCATTGCAAGTATGATTCTTCTGACTGATTCTGTTATTCCGAAACCACGTTCAGATGCAGCAAAAAATAAAATAAATTAAAAATGTAATGTTAAAATATCAGAACAGTAGCAAACGTGTTCAAATTGTTATGATAATAATTTGTTGCAACGACTAATACAATTGTCCGCTCTGGCCCCCTTGGCCTCACGGTTTTGTCCTACAAAAGGCGCCTCGCAAGGCGGAGGTGGTGTGAGCCTTTTTATACCTCAGGGACCCTCATATTATGTTCGATGTGGGATTCAGGACTCCCCCTTAGGTCCGTGACATTCTCCCGCACCCAACCTCGTGACGCCCTCGTCACGGAGGCCGGCCATCCTGCCTACCTCCCTCGAGGCGCTCGGCGTGGATCGAACGGTTTAGGGCTGGCTCTGATACCACTTGTCACGGGTCGAGACTCAAGCTCCGAACCCGCGCGGCTCCGGGACCCGGGCATTCACCCTTCCGGCGTCCCAGATCAGCCTTCTCGCCACGGTTCACACCCTTGTGAGGTATTGTCCGCTCTAGCAGCAAGAATCAATGAGCCGTCATAACTTGCCAGAGTCACCATATCAGAAAATTAATTTTAAAAGCATCAGACTATGCATTCTTTTCTTGAAGACCTCTTTTCTCGAAGACTCGTACATGAATCATTGTTACCAAAATGCAAGCAATCACCTGGGAGTTACATATTGACTAATCATCTTCACTAATGTACCATGGAAATACTTTCCTTTTAAGAGTAATAGTGAGCCATACCAAAAGACAAAAACTCTATCATCTTCACTAATGTACCATGGAAATACTTTCCTTTTAAGAGTAATAGTGAGCCATACCAAAAGACAAAAACTCTTGTCCATATTAGCAGTTTGCATGCATGGCAGTGCGCAGCAGTGATCGGTTGGTGTTCCTCACATAAAAGGTTTAAAAGGTTTGGGTGGTCGGTGAATTTTGGACAAACCATTTGGACAAATTAGCATTTTTATATTTGAACCCCTCTTCATTAAGTTACTCAAGCAAGTAAATAGCATGAGAACATGAAAGCCATGAGAAAGCCAAATGAAAGGAAGGCAGACATATACCCGGAAATCATTCTCTTCAAAGCATGTTATATTATCACGCCAAAACAATGGATCTTTATGCATAGGTGACCAATCAAGATGACCAAGGAGAACTTCTTGCTTATATTTATCAAAGGAACTCAATTTCTTAATGTTATCCTTCAGCCCATCTTCAAGTTGATTGAGAGCCTCCAATAGATCCTATGAGATATTCAAATCCATTCAATAAGCAAGCATTAGTATGTAAATAGTACATCAAAATTAAGTTTGAGGAAAATAAGATTTAACATAAGACTACATAGCCAAATAAGTATTAAACCTTCCATTTTCTTACCTCATCACTCCATGCTTGTGCTTTCAAACTCTGAACAATTTGTGGCAGTCCAAGGTCAACCATCTGAGCACCAAATGTGCCTTTGGACAACAAGTTCCTAAAGGTCAATACAACCACCCTGACAACCTGGCAGCCATTGTTCATGTCCAAATAAACAAATTTATACAAATCAAACATTTATGTTTCAAATGATTAAATTAACAAGACTAATCAATAACATAGACAGATTAATCAGCCTGAACTTGAAAGCATGCATTTGTCCCTGGTAACAACAAAAATTCAAAGCCAATACAGAATCATAGAGAAGGTTAAAGGGCAAAACAGGAAAGCTAGGAAAATAACAGAAATCTGGTCATATACCACATTATAGGATGCCTGCTCATGCATATGTTTTATTCCAGCAACATAGACATTACAAAATGTACTCAATAACATAAGAAACAAGACCTCACCTTCTCCTTTGTGGAACTCCTAACAACATCAACCAATCGTGGTAGAGCCCTAGATGTTGCCAAATACTCAACTGCCGGTTCATAGTAGGATAAAAGCCACATACAGAGACAAGTTTCATAAAGAAGCTGTTACAAAGATTAGTTGTCAATTTCAGAATTATGCTACACAAGGATTCTCATTTTTCAAACCTAGCCACCTTAAAATGTGAAATAAAAAAAAAGAATACCTGGATAGATTGCTGGGTGGATGCCGGAGAAATTAAAGGAATCAACAATTTCACCCCATCTACTTGAACAAAGGAAGATCTGACAACAGGTTCCTTCAGTAATGCCGCAAGGCAGTTAATAGCAGTTGGAATACCACGACTAGGATGAGAAGGCTTCTTCAGCTGCAAAAGACATAGGGCATCAGGAAGTAAGGACAACTAAAATCTAAGTTGACAAATAAATAGAACCTTCTTCACAAGAAATCATTTTGAAACAAAGTCATGAATGAGAATGAGAAGACCAGAGACAATAAAATGGAGGAGGGAACTTCCAGAAGGTATGCAAAATCATAGGGAGAATCTAGTCAAAATCTACCAAGGCAGTCAACTTCCAGCCGTAAGAAATGAGCACTGCTTTGCAGACTATGAAAAACAGATCCAAAACAGTATACTCACCTGTGTGCAAAGCCATTCAACCAATCCTTTTAGTACATCATCAATGGTAGTGAACTTTTGCTTTGAATTTGAGGCTTTTCCATTTGCAACAACACCATCCTGGGTTTTTGGCCTGGCACTATAAGTTAATAGAAAGACAAATGTGAAGAGCCATTAAATAATGCATGTCAGACACTAAGCCATTTGGTTAAGTTTCTTTAAACCTGTACTTCATCACTTGGATCACACATTTTTGTACCTTACTATCAAGGCAAGTATCTTGCAGCTCTTTTCTTGTATGAACCAGTTACCTTTCCAGAGCAATCTGAAAGTGAGACCAAATTGTGGATTGTTAGTTTTAGTTCAGATAATTCAGAACAAGATAAGAAATCGAGTATATATGAACAAATATCTTCAAAGTTAACTAAGGAACACTAGTATTCTTCCAATTCTACAAGGTAATACAGCCAGAGGGTAGAATAAAGATAGAGACAGAACATATGACATTGATAGCAATATATAATCCAACAGCAGATGCTTGGTGACATTCAAAATACAAGTTATTTGCACCTAAAATTTCTCGCAGCTAGCAGCAGACAGAAGTAGCACAAGCTCCTCATAAATACCATGTCTACTGACCATATGGTAACTAGAACCTTTGAACTGAGATCACCACCTAAATTTCCCAAACATTTAGATGGGGAGCCAGTTGCATGTATATTTTCATACATGATATCAAATACACTCACAAAACATATCTCCTGACCATATGGTAACTCAAACCTTTGAACTGAGATCACCACCTAAATTTTCCCAAACATTCAGACAGGGAGCCAGTTGCATACATGTATATTTTCATACATGATATCAAATACACTCACAAAACATGCTTACCAATTATTTATATCTAAATGGACAACTTATGGCAAAGAATCACATAAAACTCAGTTAGGTGCAAGACATGAAAAATCCTGATACTGTACAAGCTCATTTTGCAGATGGAGCCAACTCTATCAAAATAAACCCGACAACCTCAAGCGAGAGGATAAAACTGTTGTGTCTTCAATGGTCCAACATCTACTTTTCAACGAAACAAGTATCCTAAAGAATCACAGCCATCATTAACAACAAAAGCCAGCTTGAGTCATAAGCAGATTCAGTGCCAAAGAACCAACTCAATTCAGTGTCAAAATAAAAATGCAATAAAGGACAAGTGAAGCCAATATTCATAAATATAACATTTAGAAAGGTAATTCTGACCATAAAGGAATCATCAAACAGACACTATATACTGTATTAGAGTACTGCTAGTCAATTGATAATTTACAGATTAAAGAGTATCAGCCACCTTACTAATCCACACACACAGATGCAAAAAAAAAAAAAAAAAAGCGACAGATTAACGAAGAAAACAATTTTGAGTAAAAAACTTAACTTAGGAAAGGTTCATAAGTATCTTCATTTGAAAGAGACTTGTCATGAAATAATCTGGCTCGTTTCGGATTGGCTGCCATAGAAAATAATGGTAAGTAAATTTATTTATGATAAATGTGTCATCACAAGACCAATATTCTTCAAATACCTGCAAGCATTTCGTCAATTAAAGCCAGAACATATTCCACTGTTTCTTCCTTAAATATATCACGTAATATGTTAACAAAGACTCGAACATAGGCTGGACCATCCTGTCACAGTCAATTTCACCAATCAACATCATTGCAAAGACTCCATAAAATCTTTCTTTTATCCTTGATTCTATTAGATTTTCCCATAGAATTTTATTTAGGCTTTCAAAAGCTCATTAGGTTTATGATGGAACTGAAGTTAATTAAACTATTGAATTAATTGAAGGGGGAGAAAAGAAAGAACATATGCATAAGATAAACCAGATCATAAGTTAAGAAGAGCTATTAAACATTACATCATCCAACAACTGTGCCCTAACATTTTCAGCTCTATTATCATATCGCCTTAACAGCTGTAGACCTGTTCCTGAAATCAGCTTAGTTGTCATGTATGTTTCCCATGGGATGTCCCTCTTCAGAACCTTTAAAAGAGAAAATGGAATCACCATTAACAAGTAATACCATTCATAATTAATTACATCTGACAGAACTGCCAAAAAAATAAAATAATTTAGATTCTTTGAACTAGGAAACCACCGTAACAACTTAAACACAGGATGAAATGCTCAAAAAATTTATAATCAGGGAAATTCTAAATGACAAAACAAATAATAATGTGCTCCGCTACCCATGACGAGATCAACAAACAAACAATTTGAAGCATCTAAAAGAAGCCTCAGCAGTGTAGACCCTCAAAGCTGTCCGTGTGGAGAATATCTAACTTTTTCTTAAGAAGGTCCATGCTTCTCAGGGTGTCAAAAACTAGAATACCACTTCAAATACAAAAGACTGATTTTGGCATTCGATAACAGAAAACTAAAAGAAGCACCCATAGAAATAAACCAAATCCACAATTAGACATAAAATTTTAATATCTAATTCTTGCAGAAAAAGTTTTACAATTTTAATGTCTAATTCTTCAAAGTTATCATTCGCTTTTATATCCAACCGCACTTTCTACATTTTGCTTCAAAAAGCAAAAGGAAAAATAACGAAGGCAATGACCAAACGACCGCTAACGCTTTCAAATTTCGATACCAAAAGAAATCGATGCTTGAAACTCAATAAATACTTACTTTTAATATAAAAACATAACTAATAAAGCAAATGAAGTGATCAGATCACTAACCTGTTCAGTGGTTAGTTCAGCACGGTCCATTGATACTCAAAAACTATTTCAAATTCCACACAAATTTAAATCCCTAAAAATTTCAACCAAAAAAGTAAATCAAATAATTAAGAAATTTAAAATTAAAAATCCCCTCCATTTTACCTACAAATACACCACAGAAATCTATAATTATTTTAATTTTATCAAATCTGGGGATAAATATTTACCGATCAAATCTGATTAATCTAACCTAAAATTTAATTCATTTATCAGCTAAAATTTCGGAAATAAAATAAATTTTTCTGGAGAATGAAAAAAATTTAATCAGAGAAAATGCAAGTTGAACTAGTCTGATTACATGAAAATTCATCAAAATTTATAAAAACGAATTAGGAAAATAAATTACTTTAAATCACCTTTAAATTATTTAACAAAAAATAAAAGAAAATAAATTGTAAATCCAGAGATGAGAGAGGAAGACAAAATTTGAGTATAGTTTGGATTGAAAGAAAATTCGGAGGAAATTCAAGAAAAAAAATTAGAAGAGATTTAATCCAACTATTAGAAGAAAAAAAGATAAAAACCGTGCCCAATCATTTACCTGAAAACTATTTTTTTTTTCTGTTGTGGCTCTGTTCTTCTGGCCAAGAGAGCGATCGCCAAGAAGAGCTTCAAACGGATTTCGATTGAAGAGTAAGGATCTGGTGCTGCTGTGAGTAGTCTCCAGCAGATTTTGTATTACAAATTTGACGCGTGGCTATCAGGTAGTGGGACCAACATTTGGGTTTCATAATGAATGTCGGTACAAAGCACATGAGGAACCAAGAAGTACCCAAAAATTGTTATAAACTAGTTTTAAGCCCGTCTAATGTACGGGTAATAATTATATATTTATAATTTAATTATAATATAATTAATAAATTTTATATAAAAATAAAAAATTTTAAAATATAAATTGATAATTTTTACTTTAAATAAAATAAGTATTCTTGACACAATTTTTTTTAAAATATGTAACCTATCTAAAATACATAAACTCATATAAAATGTTGTATTAAAATATAATTTTTTAAAATATTCTATAAAATTTTAAATATAGATAATATTAAAAAAATAAATTGATAGATGTATGTAAAAAGTTAAGTCAATTTATTTAAGTTAATAAAGCATATTATATAATTATTTAATGGAAAAAGATAATAAATTGATATAAAAGGAAAAAAATAAACACGGAATACAAAAAAAAAAAGTAAAATAGTAATAAAAACTTTTGATTGATTAGGTAAAAATTGTAAAAGTTACGAAAATTATATTTTGAATAAATTTAAAAATCTAACATTTTATAATTTAAGTGATATACAAAGTGATAAAAAGATTGAATCATGATATTTAATGAGATATGATTGAAAAGGAAAAAATATTTTGAATTAAATCAAATTTTTAAATTTGGTTTGACAAGGAATTAATATTTAAAAAAGGTAGATTGATATTTCCAGTAAATTATCATGATTTCAAAACAATTTTATTTCAATTAGACATTTAATTTTTAAAAAATAAATAATCAAAACAGTAAGGTAAATAGATATTTAAAAGAAAATTAATGTAATTAATTCAGTAAAAAATAAATGTTTTGACACCGATTTGCATTTAGTAGTAGATTTTTATACAATTGTATGGACTAAAATATAAAAATTAGAACAACTATGAAATTATCAAAATTAAAAGAAATAATGTAAAGAGTTTTAATTATATATTTTAGTTTGTAAAATTATATGTACTGATTTGAGTTAAAGAAATCTAAGGAAAAAAAATGCGTGAATCCATATTTTTATATTACACTTGCATCTCTTGTTACATTTTTCAAAAATGATTATAATGATAATACGATATAATTTCATAATATAAAAATCGTCGTTAATTAAGATAAAACTCAATTAAATTTTGAAAAAATTAATTAAAAACAATGATTATAGATTTAAAAATACTATTAATAAATTCATAAAATGAGATAATATTATTCTTAAAATATCATAATAAAAATACTTTTTAATTAGTTATACTATTTTTTGTAATTTATTTTTGTAATAAATAATTAAACAAAATTTTGTTTGTATTTTAATTTTGTAATAAATAGTAGAAGAAAAATATAACATATTTAAAACTTATTCACATTATCTCTAAACATACTCATGTAAAAAATAAACTTAATATCAACTAAAATGAAAATGAATCTTATATGGAATCAAATATTTTTTGAATGATGCCTTAAGTTTGGAAAAAAAATTAAACTGGCAGCATCCTAAATAATTTTTTTATAGTTGTTGAATCTTCCTTTTATATTCTCCTCAAAATATTTAAAAATTTTATGAGTAGAGTGATTTTTATATTAAGCATATAAAGAATCACTGTACTTCTAACTAAGACAAATAATTACTCATTTGAATTTTTACAATGTCCATAATTTTTTAACATCACTTCTTTGTTTCTTAGTCGAGGATCTTTCGATATCTGGTAATTATTTTAAGTTTCGATTAATTTGAAATCGAGTCGGATTAGATCTTATAAGGGGGACAAACTTTTATAAATTTATTTTCTTTATTCATAAGACTTAAAATCGAGATCTTACTTAAAAAAAACTAAGCTCCTTACTACTCAGACCAAGCGTTAGTAATGTCAACTCTTTTTATACTTTAACTAAGACCACTTGCATATAAAATCAAACTACAATAAAATTTTATATGAAGTGCATATTGTATTTCATAATATAAAAATTAAACAAATAAAATATTGCACCATTCAAAACAAAATATATATACAAAGGCATAATCATAAGATCATTTGAATATGCAAATGAATACATCGACAAAAATTGGGTCGTAAAAATTTTTTTATACAAACTCAAATCTAGAAGCTTCGTTGCTCTCTAAATCAACATCTAATTTATAATTGTGATTGGTCAGCAAATTAATTATAAAAATACTTAAATTTATGAAATTTATATGTGAAAAGTTGACCATAAATTAAAAAAAAAATTATTTATGGAAGGCAATATCAATAGATTGCAAAGAATAATCTCATTACATAACTTATTTTAACATAAAATCAAGCATAATTGTAGATAGTTTAAATTTATAGTAAAGCCCTTTGGCAAATATAGAAAGAAAATATTAATATTTAATATAATTTAAGTTAAAATTTTAATTCTAAAAGATTATAAAAAGTCACAAAATGTAAAAAGGTTAGTAGTTATATTGAAAATTTAAAAGGAAAGTAATATAATTAATTATTTGAAATATTTTTTAATTTAAATCAAATTAAATAAAAAATTTTAATGCAGGATGCATAATTATTTTTTAAAACTATCCACATATCAATAATATAAGCTATCTAAATTAAACATTTTTTATTTTAGCAAAAAGCTTTGACTTTTATAAATTTAATATGAGGTATAAGATTTACAAATTTTAAACATGAAAAGTTGACAATAAATTAAAATGATAATTACTTATGGAAGACAATAACAATGATCGCAAAGAATAATTTCATCACATAACTTATTTAGACATAAAATTAAAAATAACTGTAGACAGTTTAAATTTATATTAAAATCTTTTGACAAATATGAAAATAAAATATTGTTATTCAATATAATTTAAGTTAAAATTTTAATTATAAAAGACTATAAAAATGTCATATAAATGTAAAAGGGAAGTAATTAAATTGAAATTTAAAATGAAAGAAATATAATTAGTTATTTGAAATTTTTTTAATTTAAATCAAATTAAATAAAAATTTTAACTACAAGACACAGCTATTTTTCAAAACCATCCACATATCAATTATTTAGGATATCTACGTTAGATAATTTCCTTTTTGACCAAAAATTTTGATTTTTATATATTTATATAAGATAAAATAATAAAAAAATACAAAAAAGTTCATGAATTTAAAATTTGTTCATCATTTATCATTTTAGTATTTTATTTTATTTTAAGTATTTTGGGAAAGAAAAAATCAATTAAGATTTCACATAAAGGGAAGAAAATTACTATCTATTATTGGTGTTTTTAATAAGAAATTTGAACAAAAAATAAAATGAAAATTTCTTTTTAGCATGCATATCTAGAACCTAATAATAAAATTTGTTTATTTCAAATAAAACATTATTTAATGGTTAATATATTTTTTTGTATTTGAAAATTAAAAATTTAATCTCTTTTTTCTCAATATATAAAATAAATAAATTTAAATTTAAATGTTATATATTAACAATAAAATTTTTAGATTATGCACAAATGATGCATTCATTTAATTATTAATTATTTTTATAAATATACTTTTATAGAGACACTTGTTAACTCTTTAATCAAATTTAAAAATTTTATGGTGAAAGTAAGAGGTAATTTTTTAAAGAGAAATTATTTAATATATTGACAGTAGAGTTTTTTTTTTTAATTTTATAAGTGGAATTAAAATAATGACATATATCTAATTTTTAAAATTAATTATTTTAAATATTAAAAGACATATACTATCATCTTAATCTTATTTATGGAATTAAAATTTCAATTTTAATATATTTAATAATTTCTCTTTTTTAAAAAAGCTAAAAAGGAAGGGAGAAGAAGGAAATTTGACAAATTATCTTTTAATTTAAACAGTTGGAACATCCATAGTTTTTGGTGCTTGATGTGAGTGAGGGCCTTTGTGGTGGCAAGGAAAGTTTCTAGAAATTTCATGTCTTTTCCTATGGTATAGTAGTTCTATGTTCTATCCCTCTCCAATTATCTTCTTATGTACATATATTTACATTTTGTACATTCATATAATGAAAATCACTAATATTCTATTTTTAATTTCTTTATTTAATGTAAATTACTAGAAACTAATACTAGAATTTAGTTTTTTTTTATAGAACTTAGTAGCAAGGTTCTTTAATTAAAGGTCAAGCACCAAAAACTATGGATATTCCTAGTGTATAAATTATGGATGCTAAAAAATAAATAAATAATAAATTTTATTGAAAATTCCTATGTTCATGAGTTAGATATGATTCATTTGACATATTTAATACTTGCACAAAGTTTGACCATTTGAACATTTAATTTAAATTTTATTATAAAAATATTAAAAATATTTTGATATTAATATTTTAAATAAATTTTAAAATTAAAATTAAATAAATATAATTATTTAATAATAAAATATTCTCACAAAATTGGATTTGACCAGCTTGAAAATTTTATCGAGATAAGTAAAAGTGAGGTTTCCAAAATTTGTAAAATGAAAGATTGGGCTTCTAACAATGAGATTGAGTTCATACAACCCGTTAAACAAAACGGGCTCAAAATTTTCCATATCTAAAACGATCAGACATCCACGTAACCAAATCTTGGAACTCAAATATAAAAACATTTTATCCTGGACACAGAAAATGGAAAGGCAAAGCAAAGAGTCTCTTCTCTCAAACATTCACCGAAGTCTGTGGATGGAGATGTCTTTCATGGCCACTGCTTTCACTTCTCCATTCTAAACAAAGAAAACCCAAAACCGAGAATTTTCTCGATAAAAAGAAATCCCATTTTAGTCAATAAAACAAAGAGTAGAAAATAGAAAGAAAATATTGAACTTTGAAACGGTTACCATGTCTTTCTCTTTCCTTAATTTTATTTCATCTCCTCCACAAGTCAACTCCGTTTTTTGCTCTCCAATTTTCTCTCTTTACCACTTCCATTCTTCTCCTTTTCCTTCCCTATATCACCTCAAACAAAGTTATGGGAATGGAGGGATTATAAGAGGGTTTGGGATTTTGGGTGATTGGAAAGGCAAAGAGAGGGTGAATCCTGGTTCAATGGGGAAAGAAAAAGGTGGATTTTTTTGGGTTTCTTCTCTTTGTAGTTCTAGAGGGAGTAGTAACTGTAGTAGTAGCAAAGGAGAAGAATTTGAGAGTGAAGAGGAGGAGGAGGATGAAGTAGAAGAGGGTCATGGGTCGTTTTGTGTTTTGCCTGACAGATGGGATGTTCTTGGCCTTGGTCAAGCCATGGTATATTTCATGACCTTTCTTTTTTTAAATGTTTTGTTGTTTTAAATTTATAATACTTCTAAGGTTAAGTTTTTTATTGTGTTTTTAGGAAAAAAATAGGGAAAAGACAATAGAATTGCATGTTAAGGATACAAGCCATGTAATTTAGTACATTATGTTTTGTTTCTTAGAAAGGAAAATAGAATTTGGCTCCTATGTTCTCCCTTTTTTGTTGCTTTTAAATCGTCAAGGCTTTGATGGTTAGTTTAGCTACCTACTGTTTACAATTTTCCTTTTGTTTTTTTAAAGGTAGTTAAAATCATTATCATGTTTGATAAAATTCACTTACTAGTTTGGTATCATATGCATTGAAATATAACTGTTGGTATAAAAGTGGTATTATGCATTTTGTCTGGCAAAATTTAATTAAAAGATGTTTTGCCTTTTAATTTAGAATTTAGATGCATTTTTTACCTTTACTTTCAGAAGCAAAAAGCATGTAGTAAACATATCAACAACATAGAACCTTACTTATTGAGGAAAAGTTGGGTAAAATTGGAGGTATTTACTCTATTTTACGTCCATTGAGAAGTGGTAAAAAAATTGGCAATAGGTCAAAGAATTGTTTCCCATTCTACATGTTGTTTAATAATCTGCTTTGTCAATTAGGGCGTTCTTACTGGTTTGTGCTTTTGTAGCTTTACATAAAACGAATTAGAAGATGTTGATTGTTGAAATGGGATTCTTGAGGGCATAAACCAGTATAGAGAGACTTCGCGTGATGCTATAACAATTGAATAGAAATTTCAAAACTTAACTCTTTAGCTGGTCTGCTTTATTTATTTGTGAATGTTGAATTTTTTTTATTCTCTGCAAATGCTGAGAATTGATTGGAAGACATGGCTGCTTATATTCTTGGCACCTGTTTTTTTATTATCCTTTTTTATTGTTTACTCTAATTTTACTTCCTGCTTAGCAGCTTTTGTTGTTATTTTGTTTGCAATATATTAAACCTTTTTTATAAATTTTTGTACGAATAATTTTTAGGTAGACTTTTCTGGCATGGTTGATGATGAATTCTTGGAGAGATTGGGATTAGGGAAGGGAACTCGGAAGGTTGTAAATCATGAGGAGAGGGGTAAAGTTTTGCAGGCTATGGATGGCTGCAGCTATAAGGCAGCTGCTGGAGGATCTCTTTCCAACAGTCTGGTGGCTTTGGCAAGGCTTGGTTGTAAGCCCATTGGAGGCCCTGCGTTAAATGTAGCTATGGCAGGCAGCGTAGGTAGTGATCCATTGGGTGGCTTCTACAGGTAAGATTTTGTTGTGAGAAATATCTTGTTGTATTCCCTTTCTCAACTTGTTTTATTGTGTGAGTCTTTAATTGAAATTTCTTGCTAATGGCACTGTAGATGTTTAAGCTGCTCCAAGGAAACAAAATGATAATGGACATGCATTGTCCTTTTAGAATAAATATGTCTGAATCTGATATTTCTAGTGCTATCTTTTTAATAGAACTTATCTTATTAATTTGCTGAGAGTACCTATTATATTTTCTTGTCATAACTGTTAGAACCCACCCCTGCTTATAAAAAAATATGAAAAGAAATGAATTTTTTTCTAAGTTATACTGTTTAGTAAGAATAATTGGTTCACTGCCAAAGATGGCTGGATGTGGTTGGTTGCTCTTATTTAATCTGGCCTGAAATGTTGTATGACTGTTTTAAAGATGATTTGGCTATATTAATTAGATATTAGGTGGGTCATTAAGTATTTGCCGGTTCCTTTGTTAGAAATCAACACTCTGCAGGACTTTGAAGTATGATGATTGATAAATTTAGGAGGTCTATTGGTATTGTTAGAATGATCTGGTATTTCTTTCTGGATTTCTGGTCCTGATCTAATCAGATTGCATTTGTGATCTTGATAAGCTGAAATGGAAGTATTTTGTCAGTTTGAGGGTTGAGAGGATGAAAAAGCTGCATGTTCTAGGTACATAGATACCAGACATTTGCATTGCATGCTGAATTTTGTTAGAACCTTTCAATGAACTTGATATTTGTAGCTGCTTTTTTTAGGTGATTATCTGCTTTGTAAAATACTTAATTCATGGACGGATGAAACATGTTGAAGCTCCATTAAGAACAGAATTTGCAAAAATTATGTCTTATTATTTGCCTTTGCTGGCTGTTAAGAAGAGTTTGTTTTCTATGAATTGTGCTCTCATGTGTTGCACACTCTTCCATATATACTGACACTAGGAATTAATGCAATGGGGATTTTTTTACTCAGAATATTTTGTGATGAGGTGTGGGGATTGGTTTTGTTCCCTATTTCTGTACGTTAAAGTTTTCCAAGAACTATATTGGAAGTATTGGCATGAGTAAAAGAACTGCAACAAGTATTGCAGGGTCTGAATAGTCGCATTGTTAGAAAATTTTTTCTTCTTTTTATGGTGAAGTTTGTTTAATAAAAGAGTTGGTGGAGGTTTTAAGGCGATTGACCATTACTATAGGAAATTTAAAGATAAGATTTGATGGATATTACTTCAAGCTTTTGGTATCTATTACATCGTTAATTCATTGTTTTGGTTGAGTTTCTTGATAGCATAAAATTTGGGCTATAGTTTCTAAGTTTGTTTCCCTTTTTTTTGTTTTGTTTTGAATTTGTTTCCATGCTTCTCTTGTATAGCTCCCATATACTTCTGTGGTGCACCATTTTGGTGCACTTAATAAAAGAAACAAAAAGCATTTGTGAGTCCTAGGGAACTACATTTCTTGTGGTATCCATATTTGTTAACTAAATTCTGGCTGTTAGGATAATTCTCACCCTTGAATAATTAAGTTGGTAGTTGATAATCTTATATTCTGCTGATTCTTGTCTCGAATGTAGTTATGGAAGAACGATGGAGAAATAAGACTTCCCTCGATAAGCTTATATTTTACTTCATTTCTTTTATTAAACTTTACTATTCTTTTCCCCTTTAATCCAGTGGAACTCCATTCCTTGTTCCTTACTCTTGTGCAATTTTTGTTATTATTATGCTATGAATCTGTGAAAGTTTCTCGAGTCCTTTTAAATGTAGTGAACTAAACTTTTGATTTGAGCATTTTAGATAGAAAGCCTTGTGTCCTACCTTGCATCTTGTAGGTCCTCTCTCAATGTAGTTTTATGTGCAGTTTCATCTGTTTCAACTTTGATGGGAGAAGAGAAATAATGTAGGAGAACTTCTCCTTACTATCAATATTACCATGATGATAAAGTCTAGTTTCTCCTTACTTTTATACATCTTAGAAATTCGTTGTAAGCTTTATGTAATTCTGTTATATCTATAATCTAAGGTTTCTTGTATCTTCAATGCCTCTTGTAACTGCACGAGATCTGAGATTGCTCTTAAATTGGTCAATTATCATCTGCAATCGAAATTTGACTATTTAACCCATTCCAATATTTGTAATGGTATTGTTAAATTAAAGATCCAATTTCTTGATATATTTAGGGCAAAACTACATCGGGCAAATGTGAATTTTCTTTCTGATCCTATTAAGGATGGAACAACTGGAACAGTGATAGTTCTTACAACTCCAGATGCTCAGCGCACAATGCTTTCTTATCAGGTTAGACTTCTTCGACAATTAGCATAGTCTTTTTTCCTATTTACCTTCAGTTGAGTTATGATTGATATATTTATTCTCTGTAAAAGCACACTTGGTCCTTTCAGGCTTTCTTTTTTGGGCATTAGATTGAATTATATTAGAAGGAAAACATATTGTAATTACGTTACTTATATTGCAAACTCGCATACATGCATAATCACTTAAGCATTGAGTTGCAAATTGGAAAAGCAAGCATTTGTGAACTTTCTCTATTATTGGGTGTTTCATTTCTATTGTTAAAGAATATGATGCTTCTTTTTCAATTATACTTTTCTTTCCATTCAAGGTTATAAGTGAGAGTAATGCATCGTGTTGTATTTAACTGAATATTGTTTATTACCCCTTACTTATGGGGAAGATGCATTAAAACAGGATCCAGGATCTACTTTTTGCTTCCTTACTTTACTGGTCCATTACTTTTACTTGTCCATTAGCTTCTGCTGTTGTTTTTTCAACATCTCCAGGACAATGAACTTGTTCAACCACTTTAATATGTGCAATTTACTTATTGGCCTTATCATGACTTTGCAATTTACATGTAATTTCAATGGAGCTTTCGTCCATCTAATATAATAGTCTTAAAAATAAAATTTTATGTTTGAGCAAACTCCTTTTCATCCGACAACACTTTATACTAAATTCTTTCGCACATTTTCCTTTCTTGTGAAAAAGATCTTGCAAATAAGTTCTGCCAGAAACTCTCTGATGTCCTAATTTTCTTTAGAAAATGTGTTGGTTGGGAAGTGAATTGCATGAGATCCTAATAATTAACTTCTTTCTGTTATTTCAGGGAACATCATCGGCTATTAATTATGATTCTTGCTTGGATGGTGTTGTCTCCAAGACAAATATATTTGTTGTTGAGGGCTATTTATTTGAACTTCCTGATACAATCAGAACTATTATAAAGGCATGTGAAGAAGCATGCAGGAGTGGTGCCCTGGTAGCAGTCACAGCATCAGATGTCTCCTGCATTGAGAGACATTATGATGATTTCTGGTAACTTTTTTTATCTAATTTGGTCAACCTTATTAGAGTTATTGGCTTTTTGTGTTTGTCCTCTGGAATGAGTTTATATGTTCCATAAAAAATAGTAATCCAATTGGTTTTAATTGTGAGTAAATTTGATTGAACATAATTTGATAGTGGTCCAAGGATCCTGGAATTTATGTTTGATTTTTGGTGAGAAAATATAGCTCTACAACTTCAAAAAAACTGAATTTGCCAAAATGTTGAACATCAGGCACTATTGTGAGGGAGCATATCACCTACAATTCTTTTTACTACAATGCTTCAATTGTCCAATGAAAATAAAGATTTATGTAGTATCCACCATTTATAAATGTGGGTTCCATATAAAATTTTGATTGATCTCACATAATTTTGAATTGTGATTGATTAATTGTACTACAATCATTGTAGATGATATGCTCCCACATTGCGATAGGCTGTTTAGTTATATGGAGCTTTTCATTTAGGAAGCTAAACCCTCAGGCTCACCCTCAGAGGTTGGAAAGTAGTGTACATGGTCATAATTGAGCTGTATAATTCAAGGATGGTTAATATTTTTTGAACTTGTCTTTAAGGGAAAGGTTTTTTGTCTGGATAAAAAGATTCATGTGTTCTTCACGTCACTGTGTTCTAGGAGAAGCTATGTGTGATACGAGAAAACAAGGTCAATTATTGGTATCATCATGCATGAATATTCTAGTATTCTTGAAGAAGTTGAGAATCTGACAAAAAGTGATGTATATGGCCTGAACCCTAACAAAGTAAAGGAAGTTCCGATTTTCTTGAGAGGTCAGATGCCTGTGGGCATTTGCATACGGTAAAACCACTTGTTAGACGAGAAACTTACTGATTACTTCAGAAATTGGCGGTATTAACAAGGTGATTGATAGAGCTTACTGTTTTAAAACAATTTGCAGCCGTATTTGATTCTTATTGTCTTGATTTAACTTCTAAACGTTTCTAGGAGTTCTATTCCTTAGCTCATTACATGTCAAGTTCTGTGGGAATTTGTTGCATTTAGGTCTCAAATACTAATTGTTTTGCCTTTCTTGTCCAGGGAAATTGTTGGCAATTATGCAGATATTGTGTTTGCAAACAGTGACGAAGCAAGATCTCTATGTCATTTTACCTCAAAGGAAAGCCCTATTTCAGCAACAAGGTATCTTAGTCACTTTGTTCCCCTGGTCTCAGTTACAGATGGACCTAGAGGATCTTACATAGGTGTAAAAGGAGAAGCTGTATATATTCCTCCCTCTCCATGTGTACCAGTGGACACATGTGGTGCTGGTGATGCATATGCATCTGGTATTTTGTATGGTATATTACGAGGTGTCTCGGATTTGAAAGGCATGGGTACATTAGCAGCTAGGATAGCAGCCACAGTTGTCGGGCAACAGGGGACCCGACTTAGGGTTCAGGATGCTGTTGCTTTGGCAGAGTCGTTTGCATTCAACCTGGAGAGTTCTAGTGTAAGGTCAGATGTAGGTTCAGATCATATTTCCAGCTTGTGACTGGTGCCTTGAAGCCCGTGTTGATTTCTCCGTTCTTTTGGATCTTCATAGCTTGTAAACTTTTTCATTATCGCTCCAAACATTGTTGGCAACATATTTGCCTTGCCAATGATTCAAAATTGATTGTCATTCCAATGTCATTTGGTATAAATGTCATGAAAAATATTTTGGATTCCATCGATTCTCTAATTGTATATAACAACAGATTCTTCTGACCAGCCTTATCCTCAACACATAGACCATGCCCACCATCTCGAAAACAACTTTTGAGAAACACTTATTGGATTCTAGAGATTGGTAGATGATTATGATGGAAATAATGAGATTTGGTGTTTGAAAGTTTGAAATAAGTTCTGTTGCCAATAGATATGCGTAAGACTCGTGGTGGGACAAATGAGATTGGTGCCTGTCATTTTCTGCAAGATAACTGGAATATGCTCATAGGTTTTATCCCACCTCAATCTCTGAAACAACCCAAATCATTGGAGGTGTCATAGTTGAATTCCATGAAGTTCCAATATTTGTTCATATGCACACTGGTGTTTTATGCATGCAGCCTTATTTCATCTCTATTTTATCTTTATCCATGAAAATGGAAATAAGAATTAATTGTTGTCCATATATAAATGTCATTAACCATGGTTTTGGATTTAGGAGTAATTAAAATTGGAGAATGAATCACAACAAGGTTTGCAGACTGTCTTTTTTGTATATAAAAGTGTAAATTTTAAAAATACAAAAAGTGATTGACAAACACTAATATAATTATAAAAATAATAAAATTATCATTTCATATTTAATTTAATTTTTATTTTTGTGGGATTCATAGTAATATTAATTAATTTTCATTAGTTAAAGATTTCTATTAACACACAAATACTATGATTAAAATTAGAATATTTTTATTGAAAAGACAATTAGAAGTCAAGAAATAGTTAATAATAACCAAAAATTAAAAAAGAATAACATTCTATAAAAAAAAGAACATAGCCATATGGCTTGGAGAGTAGTATTTATATTTTTCTAAAAAAATGGATAAAATAATTTTTTTTTCAAATAATTACATTATGTGTTGAAAAAATTATTAACATTTTCACAAAAATTTTGGACCCTCTTTTTGTGCATTTATGATTATGAATTTGTTTTGGGTTTAATGGGACATTAAAAAATTATTTATGACACCCATTTCAAGCCTACTTTTTGCCATTAAATGTGTGCTTGAGGGTGACAAGTCCACCCATAGGTTGATGAAGATAGATTTACTTTCTTAAGCACATTAGCCTTAACTAGGTTTTAACCTTTCCGACTAACTCATCATCATCATTATCATCCATACAAAACCAAATGGTGGTTGGGGAAAGTAATTGACTTATTTTGGCATTATATGCCATTGTAGGACTTGTTCTCAAGAAATCAATGACCTCTCTGCTTCGTGATTTTCATTTTTCATAAGCTCACTCATTTTCCCCATTGAAAATAATCTAAATATAATAATGAAGAAGAACTAAGTGCCAGCCTATCATAAGAGGAAACAGAATTATACTTCTAATTTCTTAAAGAATACAGGTTTAATTTAACTTATGCATATAATTATTATTAATTGATTGAATTTAACATATTTAGAATTTAAATTTTAACATTTATAATTTTTTTTAATTCTCATTTTACAATTTTTTTTGTAAAAAAATCTTTTTTTTCAAAAGATATTAATTAATCTACTCTCTTTTTTTTTTTTTTTTTAACTTTACAAAATATAAACTCTAAACCTCATATTTGAGATTTCTTTTATTTTTAGTCTATCCATTACATAAATTTCCCTTTGTTTTTTTTGGTTGACCAAAATTTTCATTTGTTCAGCCATAATTTTGGTCTTTTAAAGTGGGTCACGGACTCACGGGTTCAAAAAAAAAAAAAAAAGATGAAATCAAAGAAGGTACGCCACTACAAAAGTAAAATGAGTAGTTTTTTTAATTGAATGTGTGAATAATTTTATGAATAAAATTAATTAAAATAATTTATATTAAATAAAATTTATATAATTTATTTTAAACTCAATCGTTAATGCTCATTATATGAAAATTTATAAGATGGAATATGATTATTTTTCATTACATAATTAAATTTTAATCCTTATATATGAAAAATATATAATGAATGCATAATATATTTTACTAGAATTTTTTATTATTATAATAATTTTTCTTGTGTTGAGAGATATAACAACCCCACCCCAAGGGGCCATTGCTTTTGTCTGTATTTATTTGTATTTTTTTGCTTTTCATTATAAATTCTTGTTCCCGTAATGGAATCTCCTAAAAGCTTTGAGCCACTGATAAATTCTTTTTTAAAATTAAAAACAGAAGAAAAATATGCGGTCAGAAAAAAAAAAAAGTTCATGATAATTCTTTTTTTTTTCTAAGGACAAAACTAGAAAACATCGCACGATGAATGGTTGGCTTTGAACAAGCTCAGCCTAATCTAACCTTCTAGACTGTAGTTCGGCATTTATAATGGTCAGATAAGTAAACTAAATTGGTCCAAATAAGACCAATCTGAAGAAATTTTCAAAAATTGAACGCTACTTTTTCCTCTTTTCAATCCTTTTCTTTTTTCTGATCTTATTTTTTTTGTTTGTATTTGAAGTGAGAAAATTTTAAATTTTGGTAGGTGGGATTAAGAATTTAGGATTTTTATTAACAAATCAGCTTATTAATTTTCTTTTTTAGTGTTACAATTGTTTAATATTCGGCTTATTTCTTGGAATTAAAGGGAGTTGCATGATCAATCTGGGAGAGTAAAATATTAATAAAAAGTGTTATATTTATATTATATTATATAAATGGGTATAAATTTTTTATTCGATATAATTTGACCACTAATAAAATTATTTGATTAAAATATGAAATATAGAATATTTTTAAATATATTTATTTATTTGAAAATATTATTTATTTATTAAAGAAAATTTTTCAATAGGAAGAAGGAAACTTTCGAATTTTTAAATTTTTAGATTTATGTTCAATAAAGTGTTGGATTTATCAAAATTATATATTGATTGGTTGGCTGTTAATTTGGTTTGTTTAATGATTTCTCTTTTTAATGTAAATTAAAAATTATTTAGTTATGAATATAATTTCTTTTAATATATAATTTTATAAAATAAAGTTTACCGTTGCAAACGAACACATTATTTGTCTTTTTCTTTTTAAAAGATAAACAATAACAAAATAAAAAAATAAAACCCTATTTAACTTAAAAAATTAACTGTATCAATACTACAAAATTGCTTGCCTTCTTGTCTCGATGCCTTCAAGTTAGATTCCATTCTAACTAAGGCTATGGTCCAGTAGTAGTACTACAAATGGGTACCCTATAAACGGGTGCCTGAAATTTTGGGGAAAAAAAAAGTACATAGAACTTTTCGATCTGATTAAAGGATTAGAATATCTTATAAAGTTTTTAAGGGTTTGATAGTAAAATTATTATCTATTATAGGTTTGAATATTGATTTTAGGATATTTATTATTCGAATTCAATTATATTTTAATTATGATTTATAATTTTAATTCATTTGTATGAGTTAATTTTAATTTATTAATTTAATTTTTTAATAATATATTAATTTAATTTTAATTTTAAATTTGAAAGTTAAACTTTAATTTAATAAATAAAATTAAACAAATTCGAATAATATAATCTTAATATTTTATGAGTATAGTTCAAGTAGCAAAAATAAAAAATATTGAAATAATTATCAAATTCAAATATTTTAATTAATAATCAAATTCAAATATAAATATCTTAAAAATAATAAACATCCAATCACTCCTAAGTAAAAAGCTACTTGCTTGTTTCCATAGAAATTGAGAAAGAAAATAAATGTGAGAAACACATGTAAAAGAATTAACATGCTTAACTAATTAGTTGGTGATGTGGTAACCCAACAAAGGGGTAATTAGCCAATCAGTACAAAATAACTATTAAATTGCATTAATTTTATGCTTAATTTTATGAAATGAAGATAGGGATACACATAGCAATAGGGCACTCGACACTCTACATCATGGCTTAGGCAGGCCGGGTTCATCAATGTTGAATGGTGGGCTCCCACCCTATCCTAAATGACCTCCCCGAAGGCGAAGCATGGTTTTCATGGTGAAGCAAGTGGACAAAAACTTTTGGGTTAAATACTATTTGGCCCCTGTAGTATATAACTTCTGTTAATTTAATACTCAAAAAATTAAAATTTACAATTAAATATTCAAACTTTTATTTCGTTAAATACGGCCCTTTGGACTAATATTGTTAGTTATATAGCTGACATGGCCAAAAACATCCAATAAACTCATGAGAGACATATAGTTTATTTATCACATTAGCATAAAGTTTTTTTTTTTTTAAATCTATTTTAATTTTAAATTAAAAAAATTAATAAAAAGTAAAAAAAAGGGAAAGAATTAGGGAAAGAAAAGGAAATGAAAGAAGGGGAAGAGAGGGGAAAGGCGTGAAGAGGAAAGAAGGTGAAATTTAATGTCGAAAATTGGTCGACCAAGGGCAAACCGAGTTGATCTACTCCAAATTGGGCAAATTGACGCCAATTTACATTGGACTAGATGGATTAACCATAATTCATTCTGGGTCGGTAGATTTTCACTTTCCTTCTTTTTCCTCTCTTTCCCTTCTTTCCTTTCCCCTTCTCTTTCATGATTCTTTCCATTGTTTGTTTTTTTTTTATTATTACAAAAAATTTATTTTAAAAAATATATCTTAATTTTTTAAAAAAATTACAAATTTTTAAAATTTTTATTGTTATATTTTAGTACTTTTAAAATTTTAAATCTTTTGTATATATTTTTAAAATTTTTAAGTTTTCTTTCATTTTTTATTAAATTAAATATAAAAATGACTGTAAATTAAATGTATAATCGAGTTGAACCGAATTAACACATTATAATGCTTGAACTCAAACTTGACTAAAATATTTAGGCTCCAAACTCAGCTTAAGCTCGATCAAATTTTATTTTATAAGTTTGAATTCGATTAAAGATAAAACTCAAATCGAACTTAAGTGGACTTGATTAATCTTGATACTTAATAAAAATTTATAAATTTAATTAATATACTTGACAGCAAAGTTTCAATCTAACTAATCAAAACAATAATATAATTAAATCAAATAATCAAATCCAAATAAAAGCTACATTTTTTCAAGTCCCAAATGATCCTTCAAACAAATGTATGCTTAAACCATTCAACAAAAAGAATGCTCTTGAAGCTAAGTAAAATGATGGCAGTAGGATTTGTAAAAGAAAACTTCAGAAGCTTTGTAAAAGAAAGATCTAGAACAATCTTTTTCAAATTTGATTCTTGTTTTGGAGTAAGAGTTAGGGAAGCTAAGAAAAGTTTCAGCATCATAAAAACAGACAACAAGTTCCAACAATTTTCAAGGACTTATTTTAGAAATCAAGACAATGAACTAAAAATAATAAAAAAAACACTAATTAAACTCGGTACCTTACCTGAAATTAGTGCTACAATCAAACCTGTAGCTGTTGGTATAGAGTAATTGCAACTGCTACTATCTTGGAAGAGGCACTGTTGGCTAGAGTTAAGATTGGTGGATCGAGACATGATAGAGAAAGGAAGAAAATTTTTGTGATAAAGGCTCAAAGAGTAAGAAGGAAAGAAATGAGTGCTTGTTAGGAACTTGGGATGGCTTTGGGAGAGGGAGGGTAGGGGCGTTGCTTGTTGGGAACTGAAGAGGGAAAAATTAAGAAGATGGAGGAGTTTGAAAAATATATTGTAATAGAAAAGCTTGATTAAGCTCGCGAATCACTTAAATTAAATATTATAAAACTCAAATTCGACTTAATCGATAAATTAATTTACTCAAGTTTAAATTCGACTTGACAATAAACGAGTCTGGATTGAGCCCAAATAACTTGCAAATAGATATGTATCATTTACACCTCTACCTTAAACTATAAACGATTTATCAATTTGATATCTAAAAAATAAAATTTTTAGTTTGATACTTCAACTTTTATTCAGTTATCACATTAATACCTCATATTAACATTGTTAGTCTAAAATATTAATGTGACATGAATATCAAATAAGATATTAAAATGTATAAAAAAATTTAGTTAGCATTATATTATCGATGTTACGTCAATATAAAAAGCAAATTTTAAAAAATTTAAAATTTTCCAAAAAATTTCTAAAAATTTTTAAAATTTTTTTAAAAATTCTAAAAGATTCTAAAAACTTCTAAAAGAACTTTTAAAAGATTATAAAAAATTCAAAACAATTCAAAAAATTTTAATAAATTTAAAAAAATTTTAAAATTTTATAAATATTTTTAAAAGTTAAAAAATATGAAATATTTTTTAAAATTATAAAAATTTTAAAATTCTAAAAATTCTAAAAAATTTAATAAAAGTGCTAAAAATTATTTTAATAAAAATTATATTTTCTAAAAATTTTAAAAAATAAAAAACTTAAAAAATTGAAAATTAAAAAAATCTAAAATTTTTAAAAATTTAAAATATATATATAAAAAATTTTTGAAAAAATATGAAATTTTTTTAGAATATTATAATTTTTTTATAAAATTTTTAAAAAATTAAATAATTTAAAAATCTGAAACTTTCTAAAAAATTAACAAAAATTTGAAACTAAAAAAATAAAAAAATTGGAAAATTTTAATTAAAATCGATTTTAAATTTTTTTATAAAAAAATTCAAAAAATATATAAAAAAATTAAAATTGTAAGATTAAAAAAATGAAAAAATTTTAGAATTTTTTTGAAAAATCTTTTACAATTTTTTAAAAATTTTTATATTTTTTCAAAAAGATTTAGATTTTTTATTTTAAATATATTTAAGTTTTTGTGAATTTTTTTTGAATGTTAAGAAAATTTTATGTTTATTACAATCTTCATTTTTTTAATTTTTAGATTTTTTGAAAAATTTTAAGTTTCTATAATTTTGTTTAGAATTTTTTAAAATTTTTTAGAAAATTTTTTTTAATACTAACATGGCATAGATAAATGGGACTAATTGCACTTTTTTGACATGTGTCAGTAACTTATTGGATATTCATGTCATATCAACAAATTGATTAATGCGTTAGTCTCAAATACCAAAATGAATGACGTAATGAAAGTTAAGTGCTAAATTGATAATTTTATTTTTTTAGGTATCAAACTTAGAGAAAGTGTATAATTCATAGAACATTTTTATAATTTAAACTTTTTTATTTTGAATTTTTGGAATTTGTATATTTTTTACTATTTTTAAATTTTATAAAAAAATATGTATCATTTCATGCTAATATGGCTCAATAATATCACACTTTTGTCACGTGATATGATTTTATTAGATATTTATGACACGTCAACAAAAATTAATGGTGTTGGTAGAAATACTAAAATGTTTGACAAAATAAAAATTCACATATCCAATCACTAATTTTAATTTTTTAAATGCTAAACTAAAAGAAATGGTATACTACAGGGTTCAAATATGGAATTAGCCCAAACATTTTTTAGGGAAAAAAAAACAGTTACAATTTGTAAGAGAATCCATGACAGGGAGAGGGAATAGGATAGAATAGACAGAATTGAAACATATCTCAGAGGAAAAATGCTAAGGGCTAAAGTGACTGATGGGTCCATAAATTTCTGTCGTCTGCTGTGGATAAGAGGCAAATCAGAATTCTTCCAAAAAAAAAAAAATCAACTCAGAATAATTGGCCTCTTTCCCCCTGATATGCTTTTGTTTTTCCTTTTTCTTTTTTTCTTTTTCTTTTAACCATTCCCCATCATCACAACAAGAGGACAAACATAATTTTTTTTTGAGATTATGAATAGATAAAATAAGGTGTTGATATTATGAATTTGTGGTATTGTTTGTACTTAATTCATTTCTTATAACAAGTGAGGAAAGGTGAACAAATTTATGGGATTTTCTTTGATGAATATATATTTATTATATAGTATTGTTATCTAGCTAATGCAATGGTGATGGATTTTTTTTTTTTTAAGTTTTAAAATGAATTTAAAAAGCTGATACTTGTTTTTAAAATATATTTAAATAAAATAATAAATTATTTAAATATTAAATGATTTCTCATGGTAAATGGTAATTGTATATATTCACTTTTTGGATTGAAAAACTAAATTAAGATAATTAGCGCCTCTAATATTATGTTATGCAATTGATTTTTTTTTAACCAAAAAATTCATACTAAAAGAAAGTGCAATAATTGAGTGATCATGTCTTCCTTAAAGCATGTATGGTTTGAGCAATGAGAACTCGGGGAATTGGCATTCCATTTCTTGTTGGGCTATTGAATTTTATTAATGGAAGATTTTTCATTCTAGTGCTCTAATAATATCTTTATGTGCTTCTAATTTTTAATAATTTCAAAGAATATGATGGCTTGTCAATTTGAATTAAAGTAAATGGATATACCTTTGAATTGTTCTTCTTTATCATGCCTTTTATTTTATTTTATTCTTTCTTTACATTTAGGGGGCATATTTATATGTTTATGGAATTTGAAAACAATCAAATTTATCACCTTCGTAGTGGAAATAGTGATTCTAGCATTTTTTTTTTCAATATCTTACTCCAATTTGGACAAGAGAAGCACAAGACACATAAGAAACCATTTGTACTTTCTTTAATATAAATAGTATTGGTAATGGATTAA
This sequence comes from Durio zibethinus, assembly GCF_002303985.1. The sequence goes on from NW_019168004.1 coordinate 6,905,015, forward strand.
GTCTGGATGAGTTTTTGTTTGCCTCGAATCTGACCTGATTTAATATTGTATAAATTGTATTCAATTCAATCCGACTCGAAATTAATAAAATATTATTTTTTAAATATAAATATATACATATATAAATAAAAAATTAATTAATTAATTAAAAAATAATTTTTTTATAATAACGGGTGAGGTTGGGTCGAGTTACCTAAAATTCGAATCCGACCTGACCCTGATTTTTTTTTTAATATTATCCGACCCGAAATCCAATTTAAAAAAAATATGATCCTATGAGGTCAGGTCGGGTTAGAATCCACTGGAGTCAGATTGAGCTACCAACCCTAAATACAAACAATAAGTCACAAACTTTCAAGTCTCATCTCTTTCTCTTATTATTGATTCTCAATTTTAGTATTAATTCTAAAAAGATTAATAAATTGAATATTTAAATGTAAGATCTATGATTATAAAATTGTGATTGAAAAAAAGGGAAGTAAATTAGTGTTATGTTTAACAAGTGGTGTGTTTTGCTTTTGGTAAAAATAAAATTGTGTTATCTGAATAACATGCATTATTCAATTTTAGATCAATTCTAGGGTGATTATGTGATTTAATGGCTAATTTACGGTCCACATTTTTAACACCGACACTTTAAGATGGTTCATTATCCTAATTTTTGGAACATAGAGTGAACTTGTGGATCTTTATATTTCAAATTAGTTTATAATGTTTAAATGCAAAAATGAATCATAATGTGGATATTTGAAACTTTCTATAATAGTTATGAATTTTAGTTATGTGATTGTAATTTTTATTTATAATAATAAAACATTATTACTTCAATTATTTATATTTGAGAATTTTTTAAAATTTAGGGCCGAATTCAGGACTTGAATCGTAGGATGAGTCTTGGAAATTCATGGACGAATTCATAGTCCAAAACTTTTAAGACTGACCCTGCGTGGATTGTTGACTGTTATCAACTTGTCATGACTCATCAAGCTTCTTTAGTGAATGTGATTCAATGACCTATATTATTAAATATATGCGTCTGATCAGTGATTCTCGTAGATCAAACGTCAAACCCATCGTCACATTTCAATTATTGATAGCAAATAGAAGATAAAATTTTCCTTGTTAAAGATGATGTTCTCATGACAATTACCCGTGAAATTTTTGACAAAGTTGATTTTCAAGGAGATAGAAACCCAAGCACACGAGCATTTTTTTACTTTTATGTTTTTCTTCCCTTAATTACATAATCATGAGCTTGTTAAATATAAAATTTTTTTATTTCACAAATAAAATTAAAAAATTAACACATCTTTTATTTTTAATTAATTTTTTTATTTTTAATATAACTTAAAAAATATTATTCTATTAATTTCGGTTATAAAATTTAAAAATTTTATCATAAACAAAATATTTTTTCAAAAATTTATTCCAATTTCGTAATTTAAGATTAAAAATCGTGTTATATGATTTAGTCACCAACCCCAATATAATCTAAGACCTTAATATTATAATAGTCATCATAATTAATATATTATAATATTATTTTTTTATTGACAAAAATATTTAAAAGTAGATAAATTATTTAATCTTTTAAATTAAAATAAGATGTATCATATTTGATAATTTAAAATAATTAATTATAAGTCGTGCATTAAAAATAATCTTAATAAATTACTACCGATAAAATTCGAACTTAAAATTTTTTAATAAAAAAATATAATTTTAATCAATTAAATCAATTATTTATTAATATTATAATATTAATAATACCATTATTTTTTCCCTTTTCCATTGCCTATATTATTCAACAAAGTACAGCGCTAAAGATGAGTATTTTTTTATGATGCAATGGACGGCTGAGAACGGACCAAGGCACAATTATTGGAGTAAAAAGGACACGCGTCGATGTGTGAGTAAATTTAAGTGGCTTGATTGTGATTGTGACGGCAATTTTCAGGTGCTTAACTTTCTGAGGGCGGCGTGTACTACATCACTTTCACTGCCATTAAAAAAATTACTAAATTTAGGAAATTGTTTTCTCTTTTGGAAAATAATTACTAATTAAAAGCAAAAAAAAAAAAAAAAAGAAAAAATTTGGCCTTTACCGGTATTACAGGTGAAAAAGACAAAATTATATGTCAATGTCAATACCTTACTAGAAATTGCAAGGAACTCTAATTTTAAATTTTGATGTGGCTCATTTTGTAATTTAAAATTTTAATATTTTTTAGAAGTTTGAAGGGAATTGCAAATATTGTTAAATTAATTACTTGTATTGTTGGTATACAAAGAGATATTTTTAATTCACCAAAAAAAAGAGATTTTTTAGAAAAATTCTTTACTAGAAAATTTGTGTTATTTCAAGATTTATCCTTTTTTCATATTGTTTACTTACCATTTTGCTGCATTTTGACCTAACATGCAAGGAGAAAGCCAACCAAAGTAGAAAAAAAAATGAAATTGCAATTGATTTTACTAGTGATTACTACTATTAATGTTTTATGAAAGACTATAATATTATAAAATTAAGAACATTTGTATTTAATAAAAGAGCTAAATAACAAATTTACGAAATTTGTAAAATCTTGAAGATTTAGAAATTCCCATGAAAAAGGAATTATAATTTAAAAGGAAAATAGAAAATGTTATAAGTACTTATATTGAAGATATTATAACAAATATTTTTGGAATTTGAAAAGTTACATAATGAACAATTGAAACAATTGAATTTTCTAGAGTATATGTTAAAAATATTCCTATAGAGTGCCTTTAAAAAAAAAAAAAAGCTTTTATGGGCTTATTCTTTCAAGAAAATTACTTAAATTTAGGTTGAGCTGCATCAATTACTATTGGTAACACCATTTACTACAACACAAATTGGAGGTTACTAAATGATATATAGTAATTAAAAAAATGAAGACCCTTCTTTTGGAAATTAAAGCACCATGACGAGTAAATACATAACTTGGGTGAGTGCATGGGATATTGACCTTTCCAATCAAAAGGAAAAGCTGAGTTCCCAAAACTCAGGAGTGTTAAAACAATCAATGACTTGAAATAGGAGTTCACCAAACTTCTGTTATAGCAACATTAGTAATTATACTTTTTAAAATCTTTCTTTCAACCTATATATTGAAGCTAACACTTGTATGAGTATACATTAATAACCTTAAAAAAAAAAGAAAAATTAAACAAAATTATGAGCATCACAATTGTTAAATTTGATATATTTGTTTAGGTTTTTATATAAAAATATATTAAATATATTCCTTAGCTTGTTATTCATTAACAATAAGAACTATTCATAAAATTCTAAACCCAAATTTGTATATTGCAATATCACAGTTTGGTACCACATGATTTCACGCAAAGGTGAGTAAAACTCGATTCTAATTGATTTCCATTTCAAATTTGGACAATTCCAAGGAATTTTAGTGGAAAGAAACCACCCAAGTAAAAAAAAAAAAATTTGTGATTTGACATCCAAAATTCACTTCTTCTTCTTCTTCATGATTCCAAATTGACATTTTCCCACTAACTAATCTTTACCATCAACAACCAAATGCAGTAAAAATTCCACCCTATTGTCAATCAAGAAAACAAACAAACCCAAAAAAAAAAAAAAACTTTTATGGTACTAAAACAAAACATGGCTTGAGAGAAAACGTGTTGAAACTCTTCAAGAAAAAATCCAATTCATGGTACTTTCTTTCAACAAGACAAAAGGCACCAGAATTTACGCTGCTAAACTGATCTCAAACGCGCCTTTTGTCGCGTATGAGAACCCCCTTTCTTTAAGAGAAGTTTTCAATGGCAGTGTACTACAAAAAATCAGTACTTGAATAGAAAGGAATGTCCTTACTCCTTTAAGACTTCAATAATTTTACGTATGTATATATATTATTAAAATTTTAAATTATATCATTTTTATTATTTTTATCATATTATTATATTATTATATTATATTTAAAATTAAAAACATGTTATATTTAAAATTAAAAAAAAAATCGCTCTTCACGGCATCAGCAACGTATACATTCAACAACAATCTTTTATGGATTGTCTACTCACTCCATTCATTTCATTTTCACAGAACATTTTTCTTATAATACATCCAACTTCTATATATATAAAATAAATATATACACATTTTAAACCCCACAATACAGTAAAGAGTTCTGTAAAAGAAACAGTATCAAAAGCCTACACATCAAGCTACTGATCTTACTATCCAACCCATGTCCTAAATTTTGATCTAATCTCTTTTTTTTTTTTCCACATTTTTCTTTATTATTATTATTGTTTTTATTTTGCCCATTTCTGTGTACAATAATATCGGTATAATTTAGTTTCCAACACCGGCCTCAAAGGAATAAGGCTCAGGTGTCGACATTGTTTGCTATATCAGTGGAGAAAAAAAAGCTATAATAATTTTTCTTATTAATATTAGTATTCTATGATGAGACCTCCCATTGGAGCTCGATGAGGAATTCCCTTCCTCCTTTTGGCAGTCCTGTAGTTAACGGCTGTTGGCGGCGGCGTAAAGCTATGTAGTTTGCTCTTGGTATAACTCCCATTGCTCACACCATTCAATGACTCGGCATCTGACCCGTCTGTTTCCTTGCACATTTTCTTTTTCCTGATGAAGTTCTTGGATGTCCCAACGATCTGAAGTAATTTAATTACAGCCATAAAAATGTTAAGCAGGAAGATAAAATGGAAATGGGGTAAAAGAATTGATGAAAATTCTTTTTTTTATTGGACAAAATTAGGTGAATAAAAATGTAGATTATTAATTACCTTGCAACCAAGAGAACAAAAGCTGAAGGAATCAAGGAGGCTACGCTCGCAGACTTGGCAGGTATTGGTGACACCTTTGCCGGGCCTAGGCTGGGGCCTCTCATTCAAGAAAACAATCCTGGCACTGTTGATAATGTAGGTTTGAATCCCTGTTATGTCTAAGAATTTCTGAATCTCAGAAACCCTTATCACATCATGGTATGAGGATCTCCTTATCTGCAACAAAAACCACCAAAATCCCATCTCAAAATTTTAGCAAAAAATTTGGTCAATTTAATGAACATAATCAGCAATCAAATATTTGTATTGAACTAATAAGTTTTGACTATTGAAAAAAAAAAGGAAGAAAAAGAAGAAAAACCAATCGCCTGTTGTCTTTTTGTCAATCCCCCAAGAAAAAAGGCACACGACAGTGCTGAAACCAATGCAAATTCATAAAATTTCGTGCCTATGATCAAAGACAGGTATAACTTCTGATAATGGAATATGTCACTCACTCATTCTAATCAGTTTACAGCCCAAAATTTCAGGAAGAAAATTCTAATAAAACAAAACATTTTTTTCCTAAAGAAACAAATAAAGAAATTGAAGTTATACCTGAATAGCTCTATGGTCTCTGTGATAAGCAAGGCAAAGAGAACAAAGAGCACCATTCATGCAATCCAAGCAATACATATTGCACTCACTCTTATGAGCATCTGCATGGAGCTTGCACTGAACAAAAAAGGGTGTTTGAAGCAGTGGTCGCAGCCATGGCGGCCACTTCACATCCTCTTTATCATCATCATCATCTAGACCTCGTCCTCCCTGAATTATGACCCATATTTATTTTATCATCAAATTAACAAAATCATCATCATCTCAATAACAATATCATTACAGTCATATACTTTAAACCAAGAAAAAAAATGCATGCGACAATCAACAAAGATAATTCAACAAGGCCGGGGGTCCTAACCATGATTCTTCTGCTTTTTGGTTTGATTTCTCTAACAGTTGTTTCTTGATCAATACTGATCATTTAGAGCCAGTTTTAGCAGAAAGAAAAAGAGAAAAACTTTCTAGGAAAACTTTATTTTCTCAAGAAAAAAAAGGGTGAGAAGAAGAAAAAACAGAAGTGGGGTTGCTTTGTAGTGGTGGGTGGTGGATGGGGCATGGAAGGTGCTTATCTTTGGGCTTAAAAGTCTTCAACCGAACCTCTATCCGAACCTAACCCTAAAACACAAAAATATTAGATGCGTTTATTTGAAGGAACTTCACCACTTTCATAAATTTTTATTTTTCATTATTTTCATTTCCATTTTTTAAAATATTTTTTATTTTTTTGAAAATTCATCTATTTTTACTTGGACAGAGTAGATTGAGACTGGCAATTTGGAAGCTTCGCTACATGGTTATTTTTTAATGTTGACGTTTGGAAGTGAGAGAGTTTGAAACCTGGAAAAATTAACGAATCAGCTCGAATTCAAGGAGGGCCAAAATGCCATGTGTTGGACCTATTTTATGATATATGGATCCTAATTTTGCATGGTGAGGTTAAAAGTTAGGCCTTTGGAATTTGCCACCTCAAATGCTTATATATTAAGATTAATGTTATAAATATTTGTTGAATTATAATAAAATATTTAATTTAATATTTAAGTTTTAAATTTTTTTAATATATATTTAAATTATAAATATATTAATTAATATGATACTTATTTTTAATTTAATTAACTTTAAATAATAAAATATGACCAATGAATAATTTTTTAAAATCAAATTAATTAATAAATTTATAATTTTAATGTTACATTAATTGTATAATTACATTTTTTTTTTCATCAAAGTTTAGAGCTATGTTTAGAAATTAGTTCTCTCAATTTAGAATTGTGGATGGCTCGGACCCAATCAATCCGTTCATTTAAATTATAATTATTATTAATATTTTAAAATAAAAATAAATAATTATTTTATTAATATAATAATATGTTGAATTGGATTTAAAAGATCGTGTCCAAACCGAATATTCAAGTCGAATGAGCTTGTTGACTTAACGACAGGCAAACCTACTTTTCGGTACGATACTCAGAAAAAAATTTGTTAGATGAGTGAATTTCGTGAAATTTTTATATTAAAAATATCACATAAAAATAAAAAATAACAATTCAAATAGTTAAATTAAAAGACTTTATTATAAATTTTTGAAATTTTATACATTAATTTATTTAATAATATATTTTAATATAACGATTTGAATTTTCAATGTTAATTTTTATGTAACCGTTTTTAATAAAATAAAATTCACAAATTTTATGAAAAAAACTTTATCTAAATGAGATTTCTTATCTCACCCTACAAATACCTCTCATATGATTTAAATATGAATCATTTTAAATAAAATTTCAAACTCTAATATACCGTTGGTGTAAGGATTTTAAAATCAGTAGAGTATTCTTTATTTTTATTCCTAATTTTTTATATTATTTTTATTTTTATACTCAAATCCAACAAATTTTTTAAATCTATTCTTATCTTTGTTTCGATTGAATTTTATAGTTACAGCAAGCATAACTATTTTAAAAAAAGAATTACATTTTTTTTTGAGTTTTTTATTCTTGTATCTACATGTAACTTTTATAAATATACAAATTTTTAATAAAAATATATTAGATCTAACATAATTTATATATGAAAAATTCAATATCACAATACAATCAATAAACGATAAATCAAAGAGTTTTTTAGAGATAAAGAGAAAGAGATGTAAAGTAAAAAATGTTAGTTCTACCAAGCATAAAAGAGTGTAAAAACATGTAATCATAAGGACTAATTATTCTAAAATAAAAATTTATATTATTAAATATATAAAATATGTATAGAGTATGGATAGATCTATTCTAAAGTTGAATTACCTAAAAGTCTTCTCAAATTTTGAAAAGATTTGGATAAAAATTAATACTCATTAAACGGATTTTAGTATAATTTTTAAATCCATTTAAATTTTTGATTGGTTCTTAAACAAAATAATTTAAATCCATACTCGGCCTAAATAAAAAATATATAATTAAAATATTATAATTATAAAATATATATGTGAATTTTTATTTTAGTAGTTAGTTTTTAAAAAAGAGGATATTTTATTTTTAAAATATATTTATTATATAAATCAAATTTAATGGGTAGATTTGAAATTTAATTTTTTAATTTAGATCGAATTTGAAAAATTTTTGAAATTCAAAATATTAAATTAGATTGGACTTGAAAAAATATATAAATTATTAATATTAAATATGAACTCGATCTAAAACTAACTCAACCTATGAACATTTCTAGGTATAAATATGAATAACGTACTATATTACTTGTCTTCATCTCTATATCCAAATAAAAAATTTAAAATTATACCCACCCTTTGTCCTTAAATTTTAAAAACTCTCTATTCCTCTATTTGAACAAAAAATCATATTTTTTAATTAAATTTGGATAAAATTAACATTGGGTGTTGTCTAGTCAAGCAACTTGTTCTTTCCGATCACACCCTATATCTATTCATTGCAATCAATCTTTCCAAACTAAGAATTTTGTGCTATGCATTTAGTTTCTTTTTAATAAATGCTTTGTTAAATTACATGAGTTATAACTGACATTATAATAAAATTTCGAGTGCATTCTCATAAACAGTCCACTCACATAGTTTCTACACCTGTATTTCTGCCTTTTTTTAATATTGTCTATAAAACATAAATATTATACACATAAATCTTTCGAATATTTAATTTTTCAAAAGTTTGATTAACACACGCACACGCACGTATGCACACATATATATATATATATATATAATCTGATCTAATATTTAGTTATCAACGTCGCTTTTGTACATGCTAGATAAATGCATAGACGCAGGCATGACCAATCCTACTTTATGTTTTCAACTTTTTATATTTCGTTTTGGTCAAAATAAAATTAGTTATGGAGTTGTTAAACAGTGGGCAGTTATCTGTCAAGAAATGAAAATTAATTTTCTTGTGAATTTCTTTCCTTTGAAAGATTATTATTACTTGTACAATTGAAGATTTATAGGATTTGTGTTGTACATAATGAGCGGACCAACCTTCTTCAATTTCATATATAAAACCTGATCACCTCATCTTTCCAAAATCCAATTCTCAGGTTTATTAATAACGTGTCTTTTTAAAGATTTTTTTTTAATATATTGATATAAACTGTATTTTATAAAGGTTTTTATGTATATCATATCATATCATATATATATATATACACATAAAAAAATTTTTAAATATATTTTTTATACAAAATAGATCATAATTTAAAAATAAAAAAAATTTATAAATTAAGATTTGAATGTTAAATTTATCGAATATTATATCTTAAAATGATTGTATAAATTAAATAAATTTATAAACTCTGAATTCTTAGATATATTTTTGAATTATCATAAAAAAATAAACTACTATTAAAATTTAAAATTTTAATAAAAAAATTTTATTTTGTACAATGAAATAGATAATTTCAACAAATTTGTGAGTTGGTCCCGAAAAAAAAAATTGACGGAGCAACATGGAGTGTACTAGATTAAGAGAAGATTTGCTTTGATAATAAATATTGTAAGACTCAATGAGTCTCAAAATTAGATATGTAGAAAAATTATGTCTATGAAAAGGAAAAAGTTATTACAATACACTGATTGAGTTAATGCCAAATTTGATTCGTACAAATTTGTTAACAAGATTAATTAATTTGGTAAAGAATCGGAACGGTTTGATTAAGAGCCAACTCACCTAATCTATTACTATTGGTTAGATAGTTCCAAGGATGGAACTATTCGTTCAAACTCGATAACCGAAAAAAAGACTCATTTAAAATATAAACTGAACCTTGGTTTCAACATTCAAAGTACATGTCCGGTTCGACCTAATATATTTTTTAATTATATAATATATATTATTTTTATATTTATATAGTATGTACTTTATATCATATAAAAGATAAATATATAATGTTAAAGTACCTCTTAGAAATTATATTAATTTATCCTTATTTTAAAACTTACTAAAAAATTAAATACTAAATTATTTGGTTTATTTTTATAATTATTTTTAATTACTAATTTAGACATGCCTTGATAGGATTTGAGAGCCAAATCAATTGGGCTTAAGCAAATATGTATAGTAATGATCAATGTTTAAATTTGATTCGAATATAATCGAAACTCAATCATAAATACTTTTATTAAGTTCTTAATTTTATTAATAATTTATTATTATTATTTATTTTTCCCTAGATTTATTTTAATTAATTCTAAAAAAGTTAATAACTTTGTTGATCGGATTATCAATTAATATCTACAAACCAACCTGACCTAATGTTACCCATGGAATGCAAAACATACAAATCGAACAAAAAAAAATTCTGTATAATGTATCAATTGGGTCTTGAATGGACCGAATTTTAATTAGTTTGCACTTCCAATTACGCAACTATCTTCATCTGTATGGATTCCATTACGTTATATATAGGTTTCGTGGCACTTAAAGCTATACAATTTGAGAATCTCTTATACAATTTCATTCCATTTTCAATATTTGATGTTGAAACTTTCAAATTAAAAAATTTTAAAATTTTTCTATCAAAATGTTTTATTGGGACTTAATATGCAATCCTTAGCAAAAAGAATACAATTTCATTATTACTTCTGCACTTTTTTTTTTATCAAATATAATAATTGGTGTATTTATATTTTATTTATTTTGTATTAAATATATGTAAAATATAAAAATTATTATATCATAATGTGTATCAATATACCAAATATAAAATATTATTTTTGTTTTTATCAAATCTATATACCTTTTTTACTAAAATTTTAGATTTAGTCGCTTTCATTTTTTTTTCTCATAATATTTTTATATACAAATTTAAAATTATCAAATTTAATAATTATTAACAGTATTATTTGCCCTTTTCCTAAGGGTAGCAGGCTTTTTCAACGTTGGACCAAAAGTGGTTTATAAATGCTATCCAATGAGGTAGAATCTGGAAATGTGACGATGAAAAGTGAAGTTGATCTTTAAAATTTGTTGTGGGAATGGACTTTGGGCCTACTATTGACAGAAATTGCAGAGCCCAGCATTGATGACACTCAGGACTTTTGGACTGAAATGTCATGTCATTTCTCAAATCGTTTTTTCGTTAACATGTTCATTGAGGTATCTAACAATTGAGCCAACCTCGCGCAGCCGCTGATCTTCAATGTTTCCATAATTGGCTGATGTAGGCAACTCGGCATGATCTTTTCCCACAACCACAACCACTTTCAGTCCAGCTCTTCCTGTATTATTAAAGGGACTGAAAAGGCCTTGATGCACTACGAAATACTGTAAATGCCATTTTGCAGCGGGAACAACTTTAAAACCAAGACTTCATTTTTTAGTCTTTTTCTGAAGATTTGGCCTATCATCGAGCAATTTGCGTTTCATGAATCCTTTTCTGTATTCAGCATTGCTCAAGTTTTTCAATTATATGCAAGTTAGTGGGTGTCTTTTTTCTTTTAATAGTGATTTTTTTTATTAAATTTGTATAAAAAAAAGTTTGTAGTATATGTGATATTAGATTAGAAGATAGATGCTAAATGTCTCTTATTCCATAGATTTCACTCTCGTTCATTTTATTACACGAATTCGATACTTCCAAAATGGAATTTGAAAATTTAATAACTCTGGGTATTGGATGTTTCACTAGATTAAAATTCTGAACTTCGATAAGAACTCTTGTGGGGGGCTATTAATATCATTGATGAATTTGTTATGTCTTTTGGGTTGGAAGTAATGAGTAATTGTTGTCTTTATCAGAGACACACCGCCGATGCCAAGTAACCCATTGGAGCTGAAAATGAAAGAGCGATGTCACTCCACATTACGCACGGGCCGTGCCTGCCATTACATCTCTTGTTTTGACGTCAAACTCAAACTGATTAGCCAGAGTTACTCCATTTTTTTTTTCAATGAAAATATACGCACATGTAGTGTATATGACAAAACCGGAGGTGAATCCGTTGAGTCAAATAACCCGTGGACGCAGCAAGAAAGGAAACAGTAAGCGCTCTAGAAGGGATTTGGCTTGTTAGTATTCTTGTTGAAGAAGGAAAACGGTAGAAACTTTAAAAACAACATAAAATAAAGGATTGAGGGATATATATAAAGTATCCCTAAATGATAAGAGGATTGACACCTGCTATCACTGGTTTGTTTTTGGGTTTTACTTTTAGTTGGATTATTCTTTAAGTATGGGCCATGGGTATTTAACATGATTTTTTTTTCTTTTTTATTTCTCATAATTGTACCATCAAAATCCAACACATTTAAGAGGGGTTTTTTTTTTTTTTTTTCAATAATCTTTTTATATTATATTTATTATTTATTCCTAAAAGTAAAACCTGTCAAATGGATTGGCAAGTTGGCACCGCAATGGATAAAAAGAAGGATAGAGTTATTCACCTTTTCTAGTTTTTCCACTGCAACCAAGCTTTTCAACCTTGAACATAACTATTTCCTAAAAGTTTGGGGTACTTCATGCATTTGTTGCATAATTTGTTAAGGAAAGAATGTACTTACAATTTTGATCATGTAAGGTAACAACCAATGAGAAATTAAGTTACAAAGCTAATAAAAAAAGACCTCAAATGGTAGAGTGGCAATTTTGAATACCACATCTAAGTATTCAATGTCAACTGTTATTTGGCATTAATCCATCTTAAACAACACTATCTTTAAACCATTTCAAAAAAAAAAAGAAACACGTAAATCTTAAAACACTAACAATGAATCAAATACAAAAATAACTTAAAAAAAAAACATAAAAAACTAAAAAATGTAGAAACTCAAACCAAACTAACATGTAAACCCGTGTATTGGAGTTTGGGTTGCAATATCCATTATACATGCAACCCAAACTAAAATGCAAAAACTGAAACCAAACTTAAAAATGCAAAAACTACTAAGTCCTGTGTGCTTAAACATGGTTAAACTCAAACAGGTTTTTCTATTTTTTTATATATATATATATATATATATAATGTGCATACAAAAATTTTAATTGGAGTCAAGATTGATAGAATAGTAAATATATTTGGTATTTTGGAAAAAAAATAAAAATCGGAGAACAAAGACAATATTAACTATGTTGTTGAGAAGCTTTTTATTGATTTTTGACATCATTTCACCTTGTACTGTTACTCTAACACTTTCTCCACCTCGTAAATTAAAATTCAGTATAAATAAAACATTGATAAAATAAATTATGTTTTGTAGTAAATAATTATTCATATATATATATATGTATTTATATATATTTTTATGAAAACATTTTTTAACAATTCGTTTGTTAACTTTTATTTCATTAGATTGATTATTATTGAATTTATCGAATCTCAAACATGTATTATTTTTATTTTCATAGTTCGATTTTATCGACGAAAAGATAACAAAAACAAAAAAAAAAATTGTCACTCAAAAAGGCAAATAAAAAACAACCTAAATAAGAAGAGAACAACAGCTGCTTCACTTCAAACTCACCTAAGAAAAATTTAATCCATCTCCCATACGCTGTCAAAATAAAATACATCACAACCTATTACCCACAAAACAAACCAAATGGATATTATCAAGTTAAACAAAATCTTAAATATATTATATTCTATAGATGAAAATCTTGAAGCACAAAAAAAAAAAAAAAAAACTTGATTAAGCTTATAATATCATACCCGGCAAACTTGTGGGTGAAAACATCAACAGTTGAAGCTCCACCAATATTGTTGAACATATGGCCAATCAAATATATGATCAAGGGTGAATCAGTGCCATCAGCAACAGTTCCAATGCTTTCTCGCAAGGAGGGGACCTTATGGAGAACCAGATTGTGAGATGTTTTCTTTCATGTGTTCACCGCACTGATTTTGAGCTGACCATATGCTGTTTACTTGCCCAGCTGAAGAGGCTAGAAGTTTTCGGAAATGAAGTCTGTATTTTGCACATAAATCAAAATCCACACACATAATCAATGACCAGAAAGGAGATAAGAGGATAAAATGAGCGGATTTCACATGCTAAAGACTAACCTGTAAATAGCTTTTCACTTTATCATTGGTGAAACCATCAACTTGCATCAGTTTTTTAATCTGTTTAGGAATGGCCACTGTGAAAGAGAATAAATCAATCAAATTTATTCCACAATTAAAAATAAAACTTAGATACCAATAAAACTCGATCGGAACATTTCATAAAAAACTTGATTCAATCTTTTGGTCATAACAAAAACATAATTCTATAAAATTGAGAATAAATAGAAGCGCCGATGAAAGGTTTTTCCAATGCAACTTGACAAAATATATAAATAAATCCATCAATCTGATAACATCTAGTTCACCTTGTGAACCTCCAAGCTGTTGAAGCGCCTCAACAAATCGTCTATAACGCTCAGGTGACCAGCACAACCTTTGTTTCCTGGAATTCCGCTACTGCTGTTGTGATTTGGTCTGAAACTTAATTTGGCTTTGTTTTGCATGTGTTCATTATTCTTTCTTTTACAATTATGTATGTACCGCTACTTTTCATCTTTAGAGATTTGGGTAATTGTAAATTTGTGGACCAATTTTGGAAAAAAAAAAAAACAAATAAAACAAACATCTGCTTGTTCTTCAGAAGCTATTCATCGATTTTTGACATCATTTCACCTTACACTGTTACTTTAAGACTTTCTTCACCACGTAAATTAAAATTTAGTATAAATAAAACATTGATAAAATAAATTTAACTATTCATATATATACTTATATAAACCCCTTTTTTCTGAAAACTTCTCTTTTTAGCAGTTCACTTTCGAACTTGCATCTCATCAGATTGATTATTGTTGAATTTATCGGATCTGAAATATGTGCTATTTTCTCTTTCATAGCTTGATTTTATCGACAAAAAGACAACAAAAACAAAAAAAGAATGTTGTCACAGAAAAAAGAAAATAAAAAACAATCCAAATAGGAAGAGAATAACAGCAGCTTCACTTCAAACTCAAATAGGAAAAACCTAATCCATCCCCCATACACTGTCAAAATAAAAAAACATAGTAACCTATTACCCCCAAAAACAAATCAAAACAATATTATCAAGTTAAACACAATTTTAACTATATTATATTCTATATATGGAAATCTTGAAGCACAAAAAAAAGCTTGATTAAACTTGCAAGTAATATCATACCCAGTGAACCTTGTGGGTAAGAACATCAACAGTTGAAACTCCACTAATATTTATGAACACATAGCCAATTAAATATATGATCAAGACAATGCCATTAGCAATAGCTGCAATGTTTTGTCGCAAAGAGGGGACCTTGTGGAGAAACAGATTGTGAGATGTTTTGTTTCATGTGTTCATCGCATTGATTTTAAACTAACCATAGGCCGTTTACTTACCTAGCTGAAGAGGCTGGAAGTTTTCGAATATGAAGTCTATATTTCTGCACATAAACCAAAGTTCACACACAAAATCAGTGACCAGAAAGGAGATAACAAGATAATATGAGCGGATTTCACATGCCAAAAGAGTAACCGACAAACGGCTTTTCACTTCATCATTGGTGAGACCATCAACTTGCATTAGTTCTCTAATCTGTTTAGGCAGCTTACGATTACCAACCTGTTCACGAACACCACTTTTGTTTAGAGTAATGAAGACATTTTCTGAAGCCTCAGAAATTATAATAACAATGACCAAACACTCACCAGTAGTCACTTTCAATAAAAAACTGAATTCCTCTTCCTGGCACTGCAAAGAACTCTACAACGTCAAGAAGCCATGCAGAAATGGTGGATCCTTTGCTGTTGTTTTGGGCATCATTGGTTAGCAATTTTCATCAAAGAAATGGAAGTGGCGATCATATTCCACTATTGCTTTTGCCAATGGGTGTAGGCTGCTAGCCTAAGCAATGAGAAGAAGGGAAATTCAGTAACAGTAGAAATGCATGAAAGAAGAGAATATAGAAGAAAAAGGCCAGACTACTCTCCTGAACCTTTCAATGTACGTCTATATTTTAAATGTGCTCTTTTTATTGTTGAACACCCTATGTAGGACTTGAAACCAGAAATGGTACAATAAATACACACAAACAGATAGAGATAGACAGAAGAATAGGGATCTTATTTTCATTTGCGCGAGAACAACAGCCTCTTCCTTGGAAATGTCTTGAAGTCTCTTGTCGAAATCGTCCCTGTGAATCCTAAAGATTGCATTCTAGATGCAGGAGAGGAGTCCCTTGCATTTCTTTTCGACCAACGGCAGCAGAGGACTGGATTCTTTAGTTTCATCGTCAGGAATGGCTTTGTCCACCAACATCGCTGACTTTTGCCTTTACAAACACAAATCAAATCATAATATTAATTAGATAAATTCTCTTTGAAAATAAATTAAAAAAACTCAAAGAACATCTCAAAATTAAAAAAAAAATAATGAAAAACGCATAAATTCATAAAAGAAAATGCTTGAAAGATTGCTAAACCCAAAGATCTGAATAGCAAGACTATGAGTTGTTTGTCCTATAGAAATTTAAAGATCTGATAAAAAAAGAAAGCAAAAAACGGAAAAACAAAGAAAGGTAAAATCTGAAAAAGAGAAAAAGTAATGGAATGAAGTTGGGAGGTCATGAGAAGAGGGCATGAAAGCTTCCAGAGACAGAAAAACCCAAGAAGAAAAAAAGAGAAAGTAATGGAACGAAGTAGAGAGATCGTGAGTGTAGACACCTAATTTTGTTCGAATTGATTCGATTTTTGTTCGATTTTTACGTTCGATTCAAATAGTTTAACCTGGACTAATTTGAGTATGGTAATTGAATTAATATGTTTAAGGCTTATCTCAGATTAATTGTTTGCGAATCATTAAAATCTGGTCCGATTTAAAATCTGAATCCTAAAGCCTAATCCGGTTCAATCTTGGTCAAAATTCAGTCATATGGGCTTGAAGGCCCAATAGAAGTCCAAATCGATTTTTTTTAAAGGCTCCAACTTCAATCTCAAGCCTAGATTAAACTTTTATGTCCAGTTTCATTTTTATCTTTAGTTTTTATTTTTATTTTTTTATTTTTTTCAGAATTAATTGAATTAATTTAAAATTAAATTACAAAAAACAAAAAAAAAGAAAAAATGACAAAGAACAGAAAACAAGTAAAGGACAAGTAGTGGTTGGCAAACATATATATGCAGAGTACCATCTATTGCCAGAAGAAGCCAAATTTTCAATACAGCAAATTGGTTGTAGTTATGTGAAAAATTGAATTTTTGGTGACTTATTATATAGTTTCAACATAGGGGGTGAAAATGGATTTTTTTTCCTGACAAGCACTAAGTCCCTTCACCAGCCTTGGCTAAGCCCTATTTATTTATCTCAGATCCTTGCCTTTTGTCTCACTCGCACTAAGCCCCTCTATTACTCAAACCCAATCGCTTGCAACTGCTAGAGAATAAGCCTCGTACCTCCATCATCTAGCCAAATCGCACAACTTGATCATAGCCCCCCTCAAGCCTCCTCTATGGCTCTCCACAGTAGCTTGCTTAAGCACCAGATGGCTTTTAACCAGCTCTAACCATTCACCACACACCATTGCACATCCCAATCCCTACTGTGAAACCTAACACCCACTCAAAGACAACTCCCTTCAAGCTTCATCCACGACCCACACAATAACCCTTAAGCACCAACACCCACACCGCCTCTGTTTCAAACATTGACACCACCACACAAGCCTTTGCCTTTAACCCAGGACCTAACCAAGCAACTGTAAGCACCAATACAATCTTTTCATTCCTCGACTAGAACCCATAACACCTGCAACATTGAGCCTCGTGCCTTCACACCCTTCACAATAGTAAAACCTTCTCATCATACTACTCTCCAACAAGAAGCCTATAAGCCCTATACCAAGTACTTTCACTAACACATACCTATCGTAATGGTTTTGGGATCGTCAGACGTAAAAAATTTAAAAATAAAAAAAATGAGAAGAGTCGTCACCAATCTTTTTTAAGGTGTGATTGGCCATCTAAAAGTTTATCTTTTTAATAAAACTATAAAAAGGCATTTAAAGTTTATCAAAAAGACTAATTTTGATCTACAAAAATTAGGTTAGGTCTGAGAGTCGATTATGAGTGGGGAAGGATTAGCACCCCGTCAACACCCATAAATTGGTACTATTTAATCATGCGTTATTTTCGATGTTGGATGAAATGGTTTCGGTTTGAAATTTAATAATAATCCCTTTTTATTTTTTTAAAATTAATTTTATCAAAATTTTTTATTTAGGAGTATCGAGAAAATCTTTAAGTTAAAAAATTATCTTAAAATTTTTCAACATCTAAGCAGAACTTTAAAGATAACACTTTTAACTGATATTTATCATGATATCCCTTAAAAATAAAAATAACATTTTTTGAGAAGGATAATTATTAATAACTCTCCAATATCTAGGCATAGTATCAAGAATTGTTTCCCTCGGGATGTTATTTTTATTTTATTTTATAACTTCACATTTTAAAAGTAAGTAAAAAAACATTTTGTCGAAAAAATAAATGATGATACTATCAAGTAGGAAACAAATATGCAAAATGAGTGCAAATAATAACAAATAAACGCATTTAAGCTAATGGGTGCTATGTATAATGAATGAAATGCAAATTTGAAATTGGATTCTTAAATATAATGAGACCACCTTGACTCTCCAACATTTAGACAGAGCTTAGGTGTGGCTATTTATATTTAAGATCCCATTTTATTATTATTCTTTTTTTATTTATTGATTTTAATCCCATTGTTAAAGCAAATTAAGGAGTGGCATGAAAACTTAATGGAATAAAATTTTCTAAATACCCTATCCTTTAGGCGGTATTCGAGAACAAATTACTCCACTTGAGATTTTCGCATGTATCCTTAAGGTTTTAGAATGGTTTTGAACAAGTATGGATTGAGATTTTAAAGTTTGGATGACTTATGGGTGATGATTTGAGATTGTGTACCAAATTTGGAGTTTTAATTTTTGAAAAAAAGTTTTAAGGGTTTTGTATTTTAGAGTGTTGGTTTGAGTTTTAAGGGTTTGAGGGTTTGGTTTTAAGGTTTAGAAGGTTTAGGGTTTCGATTTTAGGATTTGAGGTTTAGGATTTTAGTTTTAGGGTTTAGAGGATTTAGGCTTTTAGTTTTGGGGGTTTAAGGTTTTAGATTTCAGGTTTGGAGGATTTAGGGTTTTAGTTTTAGGGTTTGGGGTTTAAGATTTTAGTTTAAGGGTTTAAAGTCACGATTTTAAGGTTTGAAGGGTTTGGGGTTTTGATTTTGGGGTTTTAAGGATTTTGTGTTTAGAAATTTAAGGTTTCAATGTTAGGGTTTTGAAATTTAGGGTTTGGATTTTCGGGTTTAAAAAAAACGTGAACACCTCTAAAAATCTCTAACATCTAGGTTGATTTTTGAAGTAAGTTCAATTTTTATAATTTTCAAAAATTGATTAAAATTTTCATATATATATTTTTTATGAAAATTTATTATTATTATTAATTTATTATTATTAATAATATTATTATTAGTAATTTTCTTATTGTTTTATTATTTATTATATTTTTAAAAATTTTCTTTTTATAATTTTCAAACATCTAGACGAAATTATTTTTAAAAAATTTTTTTTACTCCTTTCAACATTTAAGTAGGGAAAAGAAAAATTTATTACTTTATTCTTATTATCATTCTTTTTAGATTATTATTTTTTAGCATTTTTTTTAGTTACTGTCTTACTTTGTTTTCATTTTATTATTATTTATTATCATAAATTATTATTACAAAATAACAAATGTTTATTCTAATATTTTAACATGCATAAATATTAATAATAAAATTTAAAATAACAAAAATAATATAAAAAAATAAAAAAATAATAAAAAATTACTGCCTAAACCAAACCGTTCAATGATCTAATCAACACTAGTCTAGAAGGCTCGGTGGTTCGACAGTTCAGACTAGTCTGAATTGGTTCGCTAGCGATTCATTTGGATAAGATGAATGTTGGCTGAAATGGGTCACTGGGTCAGGTTGCGTGGATCTCGGGTCAGATTTGGGTTCAGGTACAGATCCCCTAGGTTTAAAACGATATTGTTTTGGGTTTTATCTTTCTTTGTATAAGCTTAAAAAAATTTTTTTTTTGCTCATTTCTTCTTCTGCTAAAAAAAAAAATCACCTTAACCCTAAAAATCCTCTCAAGCAACACCAGATATAAAATGTAAAAAATCTTTTGAAAGTTTTTTTCAACATGCTTTTTTCAGATTTGGTGTTCATTTCACCAAAAACGGCCCTGATCGACGTAGATCGGGGTTGAAAGTTTTAATTTTTTTTTCTTTTATAAAGTAAAATTGATGTGTTTCCTTTATTTTTATAGGGAGCTTGGTGCTGGGTTCCTCCCTATGAGGAAGACAATTTTTTTGTGGATTTTTTTTTGTGGCTAGGTGTTTCGGGTTTTTTAGCTTTCTAAGAGGTGAGGGGTTTTGGGTTTGATTAGTGTCATCTAGGGATGAGGTTGTAAGGAGGTCGAGCCATGGGTTTTTAGAGCTGCTGTGATAGGGTGCAAGGTGTTTGTGGGTAGAACACAAAGGCTTTAGGGGAGAGAAGGACGGGTGCCTGGGGGTTTTTCTCAAGGGGCTGGTGCCTGGGAAAAGTCTGGTTATGTAGAGATGTAGGATTGACAGGGCATGAGGCTTTTGGCGTAGAATGAGGTGTTGGTAGTGGTGGTTCAGGGGTGAACAGGGGTGAATAAGGTTTGCAGGGTATGAGAGTGGCCAGTGGTGTCGTGCAAGGCACCACTGCCACCCCTGTCTTGTTCTTTTTTCTTTTCTTTGTTTATTTGTTTATTTTATTGATTATTATATTAATTATTAATTAATTTCAATATTAATAAACAAAACTTGAAAATAAGATTTAATCTCGTAGTTTCAGATAAAATTTGATGTCTAAAATACCTAACCTAGCCCCAACACAATCCTTCCAGAAAAAAAGAATGGAGCAACTCCAAAACCCCGGTCGGAGTCGTCAACCACAACAAAGCCAAATGATATAACCCTTGCCAGCCCTTGACCCACCAGCCTAAGCACCAAGCCAATCCCCTCCACAATAGCCCTGTACCAAGTCCCTTCACTAACAACACCCCTTGCCACCTAGTTGAGCTCTCCACATCAAGCTAAAAAAAACCCACGAACACCCACTAGAAGAACAAAAAAATCCCCAACCACTATCAGCCAAACATCCCAAATTAAAAAACAAAACTCCCCCAATCAAAAGACCAAACTCAACAATCATACCTAAAAAAAAAAAAAAAACTACCATAGTCTTGGTGGGGAACCTCAGCGCCAGAGCAAAACAAGAAAAATAATAAAGCATAAAAAAAAAAAAGAAGAAGGCAACCAAAAATCACCAATGTTAGTAGCATGGATAGGCGAAAAACTTGCCAACACTTGGGTTTTGATGAAAGAGACCACAATTTTTAAAAGAGTTAAGGTAAACAATTTTTTTAATAGAATGTTTAAAATGAATTAAAAAAAGTTTGTCTTATGTTAAAAAAAAAAAACTAGGCGGGTCCATCTGATCCTCGTTGATCCAACCTGAATTGATCTAGCTTGTTTAGTTGATCTCATCTAGAGACTAGCTTTCTCCACTCCAACCATGTTGACCCGACTCGTGACCCAAGGGAGGCCTAATTTGATAGGCTCATTTTGCGTAAATCTAAGTTCCATTGCTTAAAGGCTTTTGGGCTTAAGTTTAAAAGTTTAGTTAGGTATGTTCTTTTATTTAATTATGTTTTGCATTTATTTGTTTTAATACTTATTAATATAAATTAGTAATTTAAAAATTATATAAGGATCAATAAATAAAAAAAAACATATGTTTTAAGAAGTAAATTTATTTATGGGCAATTATGTTAGTATAGGAATTTTATTGTGAAAGTTTAATAAGTAAATGAAAATCTTTCCTATAATGGGATTTTGAGAAGTTCGAGTAATGATTCTTGAGAATTCCCTAGGTGAGAAATTTTTTTTAAAAATTACTAAAGTATTGGAATATTTAGAAACTCTTTTCAATATAAAGATTTTTTCTTTAATTTGAATAATTTTCTTAAAAAAAGGAAAAATATATAAATATTTATAAGAGTATGCATTTTTAGGAAATAAATTTATTTATAGATAATTATATTATTATATAACTTTTAAAAAATTAATAATATAATTAATAAAATAAATTTTCGATGCTATGACTCCGGGAAGTCCGAGTAGTAATTCCCAAAAATTTTCTAGGTGAGAAAAAGCTTCTAAAAATTACCAAAGTATTGGAATATTTAAAAACTTTTTTCAATACAAAGATTTTTATTTTTATTTTCTTTAATTTGAATAAGTTTATTTAAAAAAAGAGATAAAAATATATAATATTTATAAGAGTATTTTTTTAGGAAATAAACTTATTTATAGATAATTATATTGTTGCATGATTTTTAAATTTTAATAATTATAAAAAAGATAAAAATGAAAAAAAAAATCTCCGAGGATGAGATCCTAAAAAAATTCGAGTTGTGATTCTTGAGGAATCTCAAGATGAAAAAATTTATCTAAAATGCCGCTAACATATTAGAGTATTTAGAATAATTTTCAATAAAGATTTCTCATTTTTTAATTTAGTATAAGAAATAAATTTTTGGAAAATATTATTTGAATTTAAATTAGAGTTACCATATTTTATTACATGCACTATAAGTATTGATTTTGGAAATAAATATGAACATCGATGATGGGATTTTTAAAAATTTTGAGTAGTGATTTTTAAGAGATCCTTAGGTGAGAAAGTTCCTTATAATATTGTCAAAGTATTAGAATATTTTTGAAAATTTTCCAATAAATAAGGTTCTTATTTATTTTTTTCCAACCAAAAATAAAAAATAAAAAATGTTTTTTACAAGAAAGAAAATTAAGAAAATTAATTCTAAATACCAAATAAGACAATTTTAGTCATAATTAAATGATAACACATAATTAATTAGTACCGTTTTAAACATGCATTGTGGATGTGCTAATCTTTTTCCACGCGTAACCTACTTTCGAACCCAAACTATTTTCACAAACCCAAAAAATTATTTTTTTGATAAAAATTTTAATTAATTGTAAAATTTTTATTAAAATGATAAGTTTTAATAGGTGGTCAATCACACCTAGTCAAAAAAGATTGACAACAACTTCTTTTTGTTTGCAAATTCATTTAATGGACATAAAACTGTTACGACAGTGAAAAGAGGGCATGGAAGCTTCTAGAGACATAAAAAAACCCTAAGAAAAAAAAAACAGCTGTTGATTACAAGATCCTTAAGGGATCCTTTTTATCTATAGTAGTATAGATTAAAGCCATCACCATCAGATTTATAACTTCCCCACTATCTAACTCACATTCAGCCATTACTCGATCAAGAAAAAAAAGCAATAGCAAAGGTACAACTAAAAATATATATTTATTTTTGGATTGAATTTTATTTTTAAAATTTTTTATCAATTAAAGATTATTTATAGATATTTATGTTTTATTAAGGGAAAAAACTAAAACATGGGACAGGGACAATAGCATAAGAGAGTAAGAGAGCATATTATGGAAGTGAAAGTTGAGAAAAATAGTGAAAACAAAAAGGAAAAAGAAAAAGAAATTGTGCTAAAAGTTCACATACATTGTAAATTATGTGCTTTCAGGGTTTTCAATTGTTTGAAAGGTTTCGAAGGTTAAGGAAATTTACTATCAAATTTAATGTTTAGTTTTTTTAAAGTATATTCTTGTTTATTTTTGTTAATTTAATTAGAATTTAGGGTTTAAGGTGTTTTAATCACCCTTAAAAACAAGGGTTTTGGAAACATATTGATACCTACATTAGTGCTCTGGCAATAGTAAAATATGTAAAGTAATCTCTTTAACTATAAGTATATATAAATTTATTTATTTTATTTGTTTAACATCAATTTAGTGTAAAATTATTTTATCTCAAAGCAAAGTGAGGTTTACTTCCTAGTATGTATAATCGTGTGGACTTTCATTTCTTTCAATTATGAATATAAATATATATATATATATATTTATTAGTACTAATAATAGAGTATATATGTGGATGATTAACCAAAAACAAGGTATAAATGGGGATCATTGAGGTGAAGCACATTTATTTTTTTGGGAAGAAAACTACAACTTGTGCTATTTTTTGGACAATCACCTCTTTAATTGTTCTTTGTTTACTTAAAGTAGAATCTTTTTTTTTTTAAATATATTTCTATATGATCATGTACATTATGTTGCACATTAATTATTATTATATTTTATTAGTATATAGTACATTAATGAAATGTGTCTAAGTAATATTTTTTCAAAAAAATATATGTAAGTAAAAAATTGTTACATCTATTTACACAAAAAATAATTTTATCATAATAATAAATTACTAAAAAAATAATATGAGAATATAAATAAAAAAACCTTTAAAAATGGAAAAAAAGCATAAAACCTTCTTTGAGTAATTTTATCACATTTATGATTTACGTTACTAGAAAGTTTACTAATTTAATATTTGATGATTATAAATAAGAAAATGAAATTGATCTAGTATATATAATTTTGAGCTTTATATTTTGATGGCTCCCCAAATTATCATATCATCAATGTTTCATACATAATTTTAACATAGACAATCAGTTGTTTAACTAATTACATCATCATCATGAGATGCAAAAATGAGAATCTGATCAAACATGTGTCATTCTCTACTCTTTATCTTTTCAATTTTCTCTTTCGATATTTCCTATTCTCCCTATTTTCCTTTCTCATACACTTGACTCTTGCTTCTCTTTTCATACACTTGATTAACTTGAGCGTAGGAATGTTAATGGGTAGGGTATAGGGAAGATAGAGCTCTTCCCATCTCTATCCTTAGATTTTTATATTATACTCATCCTCGTAACTATACTCAATGGGTATTTTAAATTTATTTCAATTCTTATCCTCACAAGCATTTAATGGGTATGGGTAATCCCCATATCCATAGCTTTTAAAAAAATAAAAACTAAAATTTATTTTTTTAGCTTTTTTTTATTTTTATATTGTATATTTAAATAAATTTTTATAAATATATATTAATATATATTTTCAATAAAAATATATTAATTCTAATTAATCTAAAATATAATTTATATTATTTAATAAAAAAATTTATTCATTAAATATATACAAATATATATGTTAGGTATAGGTACAGGTAAAGGGCAAATGTTATATTATCTATCCCTATCCACATATCCACAATATAATATTCATCTCCATCCCCACTTAAGCAAAATGTCAAGTTCTTTATTGGATATGTGTAAAATTGACATTATGACTTGAGCATCAGTCAAGTTGTTTTCCTCTTTAATTTTTAGCTTATTGCTCATTCCTGTTTTTAGGTATCAATTATCTTACAATTTTGGAAAATCTTATCAGCTTTATTTGCAAAGCATGCATGGTTGCATAATTGGTTTTATGTATTTAGTTTTACTATTAAAAATTTGGAGGAAAATGAAGATGGCATTTAGTAAGCATGAAATTCGTATTTTAATATGTACAATCCTTTTTATAATTTTCAAACTATGACTTTCTCTATAAAAAAAAATGGAGAAAAGCTCCTATCTCTCACAACAAAAATCAAAATTAGATGGATATAGGCTATTAATTAGTACTCAACTGTAAAATGAATGAAGTAGAAATTAAGCTTCATTTGATAAGTTAGGGAAGTGAGATAAAAGATGGCATAGATCTTTGCCTTTAAATAAAAGCTATCCTTTTTTGTCAACTTGTAGGTTCAATCTTGAAAGGGAATATTTCAAAAATAAAATTCTAAATGCATTAAATAATTATAAAGATATATATTCTTAAAATCATCCGAAAAGAAGATTAGATTAAGAAAAACCTAAAAATACCACTAATCGCATTACAAAATTAAATCTATGCAAAAGTGTCAATTCTTTTACTAATATTCTTGCATTGTTAATCATTTTTAGATTACTCTTCCAAATGCTTTGATTTCCTTTTTTATTGGTAATTTTTTATTAATATAATATTTTTTGGTGAATAAAAAGTGCATAAAAACAAAAGATAAACCCTAATAGGGGCCTATAATATAACAGATTTGAGAAACTTGATTCCCATTACATTAGCCATGAATAATGGAGACAACCTAGCAGGAGGTTCTTTAAACCACACAAAGGTGGAAACAATAAAGGGCCCGATTTTGGTCAAGTGATTAGCACAATAGTTGGCCTCTCTAAAGATGTGTTAAAATTTGTAATTACGGATGCGTCCTAGCAATGACCTGTAATCAACAACATTAGACCAATAAATATGGGAAAGAGGAACACCCACTATAAAAGATTAGGTTTATAGTGCTGTTTTTTTTATTTTTATTTTTAGCGGCGTTTATAAATGCCACTAAAAGATTAGCGGTATTTGCCAAAAATGTCGCTAAAAGTGTTGGCTATACCAGTGTCGAAAAAAATAACGGTATTTTTAGAAAAACACCGCTAACTTAGCAGCGTTTATTTTTAAAAATGCCACTAAATGCTAAATTTAGCGACGTTTATAGTAGAAAATGCCACTAAATTAATAAAATTTATTTTTTAAAAATTTTCTTTTAACATTGATTATTATCATTAAATAAAAAATATTAAAAGAAATAAAAACAAACTTAAATTCATAAACTGAATATTATAAATACATAATTTGTTCAAATATAAATGGAACACAAAGTTTAATATATACAAAAACATTCAAATTATTTTAGTACATTAACAAAAAATCTAAAGTGTATAGAATTGATGATTGCAGAGATTTGGAACACTACTATTTGATGAAAGATTTTTCCCACCTTGGTTACTAGTGTGCTCAAGAACCTACTAAATAAAATAATACAAGTTTTAACACTTAATAATAAGCTATTTTTATATTAAAAAATATAAATAATTACTAAATATAATACCTCAATTGGTGGATCACCTAGATTTGTTCCTGAAAATTGTTATTGCACAAAATTCATAAGAGCGTCGAATCAATCATGTAAGTGCTTAAATCTTGTACGCTCTTGCTACATTATCAGACCAAAATTATATAATTAAATTAGATGAAAACTAACAGTAACATATTTAATTATACTAAGTATTAAATTAAAAATAATAACAAGACGATATCAGAGATAACATATTACAATGCAAAAAAAAAAAAAACCTATTTCTTTAGTAATTTTAAAAATATTCTATTAAAAAAAACTAAACCTAAAATTTCATTCGTGTTTATAACTAAATTCAACGTTTAATTTCAAGTTTTTCAGAGAAAAATCCTATTTCTTTCACTTTCTGTTCTATTTTGAATTTTTCTCACCAACCAAACAAAACCAAACTCAGAATTGCAATAACAAAATAAATTGGTAAAAAAAAAAAAGAATGGCTAAACACTGAAAATTATTAATGTTGAAATAAAGCTTACTAATAGAGCTTGAACGGTGGTAGAAATGCAACAAATCAGATAAAAAGTTTAAGGATTTAACCCAAAATGCAAAAAAGTTAATTTGAAATTTGTAAAAATGAAAGGAAAAAAGATGAAAAATGACCACAAAATGACTGAAACTTAGGCAGCAAATGAGAAGAAAGCGACCTAAAATAAGCGAAATGAAAAAAAATGAGTAAAGGAAAGAAAAGTAGAAATAAGCGCTAGTAGGTTTGAAATTTAAGAGAAATTTAGTAGCGTTTTCTTATAAAAACACTTTCAATAATCCCCTCCCATTTTTTGGGGATTATTCAAAGCTTTTTTGGCCAGAAAATGCCTTGAATAACTCTATTTAATTTTTTGTTAGAGATTATTCAAGGCATTTTTTGCCAAAAAATGCCTTGAATAATCTTCTTATAAAAATTGAAAGGGACTATTAAATGCATTTTTGACTAGAAATATCTTGAATAACCCCATTCAATTTTTTACAAGAGATTATTCAATGTGTTTTCTGGCTAAAAACATCTTAAATAATCCATTTCAATTTTTTATTGAAGACGTTTTTGGGCAAAACCAACTTGAATAATCCCAAAAAAAATGAAAAAAATTATTAAAGGTGTTTTTGACCAAAAACACCTTGAATAATTTCAAAAAAAAAAAAAGGGATTATTGAAGACGTTTTTGGAAGAAAATATCTTAGTTTAAATAATACCTTTCAATTATAAAAATATTGAAGTAGCTAAGTTGGTTAAAGCATATGGTTATTAACCATAAGATTGTAGGTTTGATCCCTCCCTTTAGTATTTTTTAGGTTTTTCAAGAGATTATTTTAGATATTTTTTGTCCAAAATTGCTTTAAATAAGTGATTATTTAAAGCGTTTTTGGATAACAAATGCCTTAAATAATCTTTTGAAAAATCTTACGACTGTTAACATAAGATCGTAGGTTTGATCCTTCCCTCTAGCTTTTTTTAGGTGAAAAATACCTTAAATAGTCCATGAAAAACCCAAAAAAGGTTAAAAGGAGAGATCAAATCTATGACCTTATGGTTAACTACTATATGCTCTAATTGACTAAGCTACTCCAATGTTTTTATAATTGAAGGGTATTATTTAAACTAAGAATAATCTCTTTTGAAAGACGATGGTGTCAATAATCCTCTCCCATTTTTTAGGGATTATTCAAGGTGTTTTTGCCCAGAAACGCCTTCAATAAAAATTGAAGAGGATTATTCAAGGTATTTTTGTCTAGAAATACCTTTAATAACCCCATTCAATTTTTTGTAAGGGATTATTCAATGCGTTTTTCATGTCAAACGTCATATAGAAACCAAATTTTTTACTAGCAGAAACCTATAACCGACTTGCATTATTTCTAAACATACTTTTTAGAATGGTATTGGCTATTTCATAATTTTTTAGTCAGGTCAAATTTAAAAATAACGTTACTTTTTCCTCAAGAATCCTAGAATACTACAAGGAGATTAGTGTTTTTTATTCTAAGACTTTGGGTACTGTTGAGAATCTATAAGTTTTTCTCGAAATCAGATTACCCTGAATCAAACATTGGAATCAAATACCCAACAGTCAGATTTCGAAAGAAAATGCTTGGATTCTCCCAAACCTAATGCCCCCTGAGTTTTTTTAAGTTTGTATATTTGTATTTAGCGGCGTTTACGTAAACATTGTGAAATTTATAAAAGTAAAAGTATATAACGACATTTAGGTTAACAAATGCCACAAAAATATATTTTTAGTGGCATTTTAAAATCTAAACGCCACTAGATAAGAATTTAGTGGTGTTTTATAAAAAAATACGGCTAACCTTAGAAAAACATGAAACTTTGTGACATTTATTTATAAACGTCATTGAAAAGTAGTGACTAAATCTCTATTTTCATGTAGTGAGCATTGAAAACTAACCTTAAGATAACTTGAGAGTCAACTTCCACAGTTAAGTTGTCAAATCTTCTGCTAATAGCAAGGTGAAGCCTTTTCTTGAGCCTCTAAAGTTCCACACATAAACTGATAGTGATCCTAAACTTGTGAGAAAACCTCCAATCCAATTTTCAAGATGGTATTTAAACACACTTCAAGCCCCAACTCTATTAAGATTACCTTTAGCAGAACCATCATTGTTAAGTTTGATGAAGTTTTGAGGAGAGGGTGTCCAACCGATGTTGACTTGTGAAGTAATTTTTGGTTGGATTTCCAGGTAACTAATGGCCCAAAATTCCTTGACACGAGTTTAGATGTAGTTGTATTGATCGTTAATGCTTTTAGGGATTTTTTGAAAGATAAGCTTGTTCCTTTCTTACTAAAAAAACCAAATAGCAAAGGGAAAAATAACTTTTCAAGGGATATTAAAAATAGTTGACTCCACCAGAGAATTGCAATTGATAGATGACTAGTTAACAAAGTCCATATTGAATGAATGAAGGACTTCGGGAGGAATATGTAAAGCATCCTATAACTCTTTAATCTTTTCACAATCTTGAAAACGGTGGCTAGAGGTTTCATTTTCCTTATTACATCTCGAGCAAGCGGAATTAATAAGCATTCCTTGCTTGAAGAGAGAGTCCCGAGTAATAATTTTTTGGGGTTTACATAACCATAGGAAGTGTTGAATCCTAGGCAAGGTGAGGTTTTCCAATTAACTTTCCAACTTTTATCGTTTCCCCCAATAGAGCTCTTTAGCACCATATAAGCTGAGTTAAGGGAAAAAGAACTAGATTGAAAGAATTTCCAACTAATGGTATCTTTATTACCACTTCCCACTTGAATAGAAATAGAAATGATCCTTTTTTGAATTTCATCCAGGATCTGTGCATTGGCCAAATCAAAATCTCATGCCAAGGACCAAAAATAATAGAGTTAAGGGAACCCATGCCAGTCCAATCATCCGACCAAAATAGAGCTTGAGCTTTCAATTTAACAACCCATCGAATCCCTTTTTTGAGAATAGTGTTGGAAATAATGACTTAAATCTCATAAGTGTTTTATTTGAGATTTGTTAGATATTACTTGATAGACAAGAAGACTTGCAGAAGAAAATTCTATAAGGAAAGGCATTCTTAATAAGCAAGTTTGACTTGCAAAAGAAGAATTCTAAAAGGAAAGGGATTTTTAACAGTCAAGTTTGTATGCTTATAAATAAGTGAAGTTTCTATAGGGTTAGGTATGAGAAAAAGATATAAGAGAGTTATAAGATTTTATGGGTAGACATTTCATAAGATTACTAAAGATTTACGTCTTATGGATGTGTATGTTTATTTATGAGTGGACTAGAGGAGACTGAGAGTATCCGTATGGTATGATATATGGGTGCATATGGGTATGTGTTTATTTGTGTTAAAAGGATGCATATGGGTATGTATTTATTTGGGTTGAGAATACTTCATGAAACTAGAGTAGATTGAAAGGGTCTATGGGTATTGATTATTGAGTGGTTAATATATTTTGAAGTATGTTTGTAATTCTCTATAGCTAGTGGATCTTGTTTCTCATCCGTGGATGTAGCTCAGTTAGATCGAACCACATTAAATTGTTATCTCTTATGTGATTGATTGATTATTTGATTACGTTTTCGTTAGTGTGATTGGATAAGGGCTTTTTTACCCAATAAGTAGTATCAGAGTTGAATGTTCGAGATGTGAGAAAAGCTAAAGATTCGAGACATGGAAAAGAGGCAAGCCTAGAAGAGCTCGATTCAAGAGAAAAGTTTGAGTTCAAGTTTTGAGAATTGAGAATTAGTTTACAAGAAGCATGAAAATACATAAAGAGAAGATGATTGTGAGACTTCCATTACAGGTAGAGCCAAGTATGTCTAGCAAGAAGATAGATATTTGATAAAATTTGAGTCAAGGTAGAGATTGTTGGGAATAATGACTCAAATCCCATAAGAAATTTATTTGGGATTTGTTAGATAATACTTGATGGACAAGAAGACTTGTAGAAGAAGAATTCTAAAAAGAAATAGATTTTTAATAGGTAAGTTTGACTTGCAGAAAAAGAATTCTAAATGGAAAGGAATTTTAATAGGCAAGTTTGTATGCTTATAAATAGGTGAAGTCTCTATAGGGTTAGATATGAGAAAAAGATGTAAGAAAGTTATAGGATTTTATGAGTACACGTCCCATAAAATTACTGAAGATTTACTTTTTATGGGTGTGTATGTTTATTTGTGAGTGGAATAGAAGAGACTGAGAGGGTCCACATAGGTATGATGTATGGGTACGCATGGGTATGTGTTTGTTTGGGTTGAGAATACTTAATAGGACTAGAGGAGATTGAGAGGGTCTATGGGTATTGATTGTTGAGTGGTTGATATGTTTTGATGTATGTTTGTAATTCTTTACAATTAGTAGATCTTATTTCTCATCCGTGGACGTAAGTTAGTTGGATCAAACCACATTAAATTATTGTCTCTTATGTGATTGATTGATTGATTATTAAATTATGCTTCAACTGGTGTAATTGGATAGGGGCTTTTTTGTCCAACAAATAAGAGCTCCTTTGCGCATGTCTGACAAGATGGGAGAACAAGCCTTCCTAATGAATTCACCATTTCTTGAGTATTTGGCCTTCAGAACTTTGGTCTAAATACTCGCTGGCTCATTGAGGAAACGCCATCCAAGTTTAACTATATTAACCTCATTGAGAGTTCTCATGTCCTGGAGGCCTAAACCTTCTTCTTTAGGCAAGGTCACAGCATCCCAATTAACAAAATGCATTTTCTTGTGGTTTTCTGTCGATCTCCAAAGAAAGTTTTTGCTAATTCTATTGATTTCTTCACATATGCTAACTGAGGGATCAAATTCTTGCATGTAATACATTGGAAAGGCATTAATGGATTTAAGAATTATAGTTCTCCCAGTAAATGAGAGTAGGTTGGCTTTCCAGCCAGAGAGTTTCTGCCTGATTTTGTCAACAATGAATTTATAGTTGCTTGCTTTTCATTATCGGACAGAGGAAATCCTAAGTATGTACCAAGATCAAAAGAATAAGGGATTCCTATAATGTTGCTGAGGGAATCCATTATTGCACCTTCCATATTTTGGGAAAAGAACAATGTCGACTTGGCCAAATTGATGGTGTGAGCTGATTTTGGGACCTTTACGGGATTCTTTGGTTGACTAGAGAATTGGAATGCGGGAGAGGGAACTCGCCTACTGTAGTTCAGGTGGGACCAAACGAGGTGGATTGGAGATAGGGAAATTGGATTAAGGGGTACAAGGACAAGAATTAAATGCATGAGATACGTTAATCTCATGCAAATTTCTGGAACTCTACCCAGCAAACCAAGAGGCTTGATTTGTCAACCGTTGAGAGTGTTCTGCCACGTGCTATTCCATCGCGTTGCTTTTGCCCCTCTTTTGTGTTTTGAGGCGGGTTTGGTTCTGGGTCTTCCTTGCCCGACTTATGATCTCTGTCTTGTTTGGATCTCCTACGTGTGACAACTATCCATGGACCATACTATTCCCCTTTTGAACCTACCTCATTTTTCGTCTCTTGTTGAACATGGGGGGTGTTCAATAAGCTGTTGTGATGCTGCCATATCCACCTCCTTCATTTTACTAAGAGAACAAACCTCTTTTCTGTGCCCGATAAGACCACAGGCAAAGCAATGATTAACTCCTTCATATAAGACCACTTGCATTAATTTTCCAATACGAATTTTAGGCACCAGTGGCCTATCCAGATCTACCTAAACTGCAAATTCTAACATACCTTCCGCGTGCATTTAATTCGGTATGAGCATCAATTTTTAGTAGAGTACCAAGTTGGTTGCCTATCCTTTGCAGTATGCCTTTATCAAAGTATTCAATGGGTAAGCTTGGTAATCGTACTCACACTGCAGTGGTGGAGAAAGCAGTAGATGAATCAGGCAAGAATCCAAGCTCCCCTAGCCTCATAGTTAGGTATGTGACCTCATGAACCAAGGACCACCATAAATGACTCTTTGGAAATCATCTACGTTATGGAACCAAAAACAGAAGAAATCATGTCCCAGGTCAATGCATTCCATTCCTCCTTTTGGCCTCCATTGGGCTTTGACTCTGGGATAGAGAAAGTTATAGCCAACCGTCTTCCCAAAAGTTTTCACAATGATAGCACTTTTCCAAAGGGCTCCGATTCTGTTCTTTTCTTCTTTTGAAAGCAAGATTGTTGGGATATCATCCCCTTCATCAGTTACTTGATCAGACTCTTCGTCCATGAAGTTAGGTTGGCTCACTAGAGGGAAAGTTGATGAATCTTGATCTCCCCATGAAGGAATCTCAATAGGAAACAGTGGAAGGATGATGCTCAGCCATTTCTTGGTGTGGAGAATTGAATTCTCCATTTTTCGTTCGTTTGACCCTTCTTACTTTCAAATTTTCTTCTTAGGAGCAAGTAGGACCGTTCATGTCGAGAGCATATCTGTAAAATTTGTTATTATTAATATAATTTTTTTACTTAGTAAATATTCCGTATTTTGAGCCTGGGATTTTGTTTCACATTTTTCATACTTAATAAGTAGTGGTTAAGTTGGCAGAAAAAGGATGTTAGCTTGGGTTTCCATTCTTTCTTTTTTTTTTTTTTATTTATTTTTATATTGCCAATGAATTGGGAGAATCATCTACAGTTATTACACTACGAATAATTCATCATAATCCAAAATTATGCATGAATTATTCAAATTTTATACGAAACTCACATTTTTAATTTATGGATCTTTATACACAAAATGCAGGGATTTCATTTTTAAACTTATTTTTGCAAAACAAAGAAAATACTGCATGGTTTTTGGCAATTGGAAAATGAACATATCCTTTATTTTTGTTTGTTAGAATTATATTTTGATTTTCTTCATCCGTTTGTGATGAATATAATTTTTTTTTTTTTACAAAAATGTTAATAATTTGGATTAATCATCCAAAGTTCGAGCCCAACCCAAATTACTGGCCTGTGCCAGCCATATTGCGACCCTGAAAGTTGATCACAAGCTCAAAGTCTCTCCTATAATATTTGAAAGAAAAGAAACCCAATTTTCATTTTATTGTTATTCTGTTTTGTTCTTTTTAAATTGTGATAGTTCACTCTCTTTTAGTTAGAATTTTTTAATTTTAACCTCTATTATTCTAAAAATTTTTAATTAATTAAATTATAAAACATATATTAAAAACTACTTCACTCAAATTTTTTAAAATATTAGTTTTTCATTTTTTTATCTTTTTATCAGTGAAAAAGATAAAATAACTATAAGAGGTAAAAATTTTGACCAACAAAAATCTAAAATATAGTAAGCTAATTGGCAAGGAAGCTGTGGTGGATCTTGCCACTTGATTTTGAGGGGTCAAATTAAGACTTATTTTATCATATATTTATAAACTATATACTAATTGTTAGTTTTAAATTGATCTTTATTTTAAAATAATAAGACATTAAATTAAATAAATTTGATTAAAATTTTGAAAAAAATTTATTTAGTACATGTTCTTAAGTTTTATTATTTTTTGGTACTAAATAAATAATAAATATGTTTTTCAAAGTGATATTTGATTTGAAAAATATCTTGACAAATTGCTTTGAACTAAAAAAAATTTTACTAGTAATTTTCTAATGAAAAATGATTTGAGACCAAAAACAAACTTCTTTCCTCATTGAAAACATGCTTTATGCAAAATTAAGAAAAATGGATAAATCCCTCTATGAACAGGATTGATCCTCTTTACACAAAAATTGGAAGCTTTGTTAAAAACCTAGAAGCAATCAATCCATTAAAAAATAGCTTGATTGATTTTATATACAGAAAGGACTCAAACTTGAAAATTGCAAAAATGGATTGATTGGTTTTAAAACTAGCAAAATGGGTCGATTCCCTCTGAAAAAGAATTGATCAATTTTTTATACATAAAATCACTTGATTCTAAATTTGGGAACATGGATCAATCTCGTCTAAAAATGGATCGATCGCTTTTTCTAACAGAAAGTTAGCCAATTCAAATTTGATAAAAATGGATCAACCCTTTCCAAAATGGATCAATTGTTTTTTGTTTTGTAGGAAGGAGTTTTGGCTTGAAAGGCTAAAACCAATCGATCCCCTCTAAAAATGGATTGATTAGTTCAGCCTAAACAGCTTCTAACAGCTAACTTTTCAAGGGAACAACAAGTATTTCTTCACTCGATCAATTTCAAATGGCTACAAACTTATTTTCTCTATAAATTAAGCATTTCATCATACTTGTGGAAAAGAAAGCAAGCACCAACAATATTTACATTCATTTTCTCAAGAATTCAAGAGCATTTTAAAGATTAAAGCTTTAATTCATCCTATTCTTGTATCTAAGTTATATTTGTTCTTCTTTTATCATTCTTTGTACTTAAATTAGGCAAACACTCAACCTTTGAGAGATATTTTATAATTTGCAATTTTTTTTTTGTATTTAAAAGGGATTTTTAAGTTAAGAGGTAAGTTATCCTTTTGAGTGAAATTGATTAGATTGAGTAGAATCCTAGAAAGGACAAAGGTTACAATCTTAACCTTAAAAGATAAGGATCTTATTTTGTAGGAGATTCTTTTATTAGTGGATCTATTTTGGCTAGGAGAGCTAAGAGAGAAGACATAGGTACCTTTAGAAAATGACCAAACCTTTATCAATTTTTATGTTTGATTTCTCTATCTCTATTCTTTTATTTTCATTTTTGTTTATATCATCACAGGAAAATGATTATTTAGTGGCAATTTGTTAACGGCATTTACGAATAAATGATGCAAAATTCCAAGGTTTTATAAAGTTAGCGGCATTTGTTTATAAAACGCTACTAAATTCTTTTATAGTGGCGTTTATATTTGCAAACGCCACTAAATTCTTTTATAGTGGCGTTTATATTTGCAAACGTCACTAAAAGCATACTTTTTGTGGCATTTATTGAACTAAACGTCACTATAATTTATTAAATATAAAATATAAAATATAATTTTCTTTAAAAAACCCACCATTTTCTAAATTTTTTTAGTGGCATTTCTATTAAAAAAATGCTGCTAAATGCCTTGATTTTTATAAAATTCACGGCGTTTACATCAGAAACATCACCAAATAGTTTCTTTAAATTAGAATTGCACCTAAAGGCAAAAAGTTAGTGACATTTTTAAGTAAAAACGCTACTAAAGGCAATAAGTTTGCGGCATTTCTAAGTAGAAACGACGCTAAAGGCAATAAGTTTGTGGCATTTCTTCAATAAATGCCACTAAATTTCTCCTAAATGTCAAATACTAGGCCTTTTCGACCCCTTTTTATGCTGTTTCTCCTATTCTTTCCTCTTGTATTTTTCTGTGATTTCTACTCATTTTAGGTTGATTTCTTCCCATTTTGCCATTTCTGCAAAATTCCAATCAGCTTACTTACATTTTAGGTTGAATCCTTAAAATTTTCAGTGCTTCTAAGTGGGTTGTTCCTTTACTACCGTCGATTCTGAACTTGTTCAAGCTTCATTAGTAAGCTTGTTATTGTCTCTTAGGATGTTTATAATAAGAATTTCACTGTTACAGATTTCTCACTGCTCTAGGAAGTAAATTGGGAACCAGGAAGAGTTCAGGTCATCAACCCATTCCATTTAGGGGTGTTTTGAGACGTTAAAGAAAATTGGTATTGCAAAACATTTTCCAATCAAAACACCTAAAAAGAAAAAAAAAAAAAAGACAAAACTCTCTTTGTCTTTCTTTTGTGCTTGGCGTTTGTGGTATGCTTATTCTTCCTTTCTATCTTTCTTGTATTACTTATTGATTTCGTTAGCTTTTATTTTAGTGTCAATTTTGATACTATTGACTTGTGATTTGTGATTATTAGCTTTCTCCCTTGTGGTAATGCCAAATGAAAAAACTATTTTATTTTTGAGTTTTTTGTGATGGTTTTTTGGGTTTGTTTGTGAACTTAGTGGTAATGCCAAATAATTTTTTTTTGTGTTTTCCTCGTTGTAGGTATGCCAAATGCTGAACAACAATTGTGAATTTTAGGAATCTATGGGGATTACCAAAGCATTGGCAGTGAAAAATGGGTATGAGCTGGATCAAATAAAGAGGTATATATTCTGAAAATGTAGCACAACTCCCTTTATATTTTAAAACTATATGGTGGTGATAAATTTGGCGTTAAAGAAGGAAGCAAGACCTTGGAGGCAATGGAAAAAACTAGAGGAAATAGATAGATTGAGACAAATAATACGACAAGTAGATTTGTACATGTTTACAAAGAGGTAAACGGATATGCAGACTTATTGGCAAAGAAGGGAGTGGATTCACCAGAGCTTTTCGAAGCTTGGTTATGAGGTGGTTTAGGCATTTTAAGTTAGTTTGAAATCAGGTGGTGTAATATTCTATTAGATCTTTCAGCTGAACTTCTGTAAACAACTACATCTGGATGCTTCCACTAATAAAAATAAAATGATTGGCTGAGTAAAAGAAAAAATCCCTCTATACTTACTGTTGTAACAATTGATCTTTTTCTATATCAATACTTTATTTTTTTTCTTTATATGAAATCACTTTTGCAGGTTAACAATTGCCTTACATGCTAAGCCTACCTTGCATAGGATCAAACCATATAGGTGTAAACTCCATAAGTTGGTGTTTGTTCTCTGCTTTTTTAACAGTTATTGATTTCTACTTTTAGAACTAATGAACTAACAATTTCAACATCTCAAATCTCTCTCTTTCTCTCTCACTTTTTCTTCGTATAAATGCTTTCTGTCAACACTCAAATTTGAAATGTTCCTTGCAGTAGATTCACGTGGTTGAAAAGTATCCCTTTTAGTTGGAGCGAATGTAGTTAATGAATGTATTTGTTGTCAGTATATATGATGGATAGCATATTGCTAGATTTTACCATTTGTGAGGGCTACAAGTTCAATAGGTTGCTCAAAAGGAATATGATGTTTCAATCGCTTAGCTTACTGTTTAAATTTTTTTACATTTAGGAAAGTCAACAGTAAAATGTTGTGTTTGCCAAATTTTCTCTGAAAGAAGGCTGTAACGAATTTTCTCTGTGTCAACAGTTGTTTGGTATGAGTGTTGCCAATATCTTTGGTTCATTCTTTTTAGCATACCCCACAACATGTGAGTTCTTCCTCACCCAATGACTGAAAAATTGAGTCTTCATTCAGTTTTTTACTGTTTCTGTTGTTTCTGTCCAATTATAGTCTTAACAATTTGATGACGAGCAACAATTTGTGAAAACAGGTTCAGACTTTGTGGTTGAGCTAGCTACATCATTCATTATTTCTATTTCAATTTTTGAAGTATTTATAATCATTGTTGGATATGGGCTTCATCTGGACATTTTAAGTATTTGAAAGATTTTAGGGTTTAAGGTTTCTGTTTTAACCTTTAAAGTGACATTTTTCTTTTAATTTTTGAAAATACATTGTTTAAATATCAATGAGTTTTCCAATAAGCAACTTTATCTGATTCAAATATCACTTAAGTTCATGTAATTTGGCATGAACTAAAAAAATTTTCATGGTGAATGTCACATGAATTACTCAATATAAGGTGGATATATAGGTCTAATGAAATCTTTTGGTTTCTGTCATTCAAATTAAGATTAATATTATGATGGGCTTTTGAGCCTTAATATCATGATGGGCTACTAAAAATCAACACATTCTTTTGCATGTGATATGATCATTATGCTGAGTTTTAAGTTGTTTATACATTCTTCATTGGCATTTCTTGATATAAAAAGTCCACTTATTGACTTCTCTGAGTTGGTATGTCAGTTATTTACTTATAATTTGTACTGGCTTATGGTACTTTGTTTGTTATTACATGAAAACATCATACATGTGCATTTATATCTTTTTAATTGAAACAGGACATTTATATTGAGAATTATAGCTCATGATTTTGGTTCAAAATTCATGTTTTATTAGGTTTGATGGCAACTATATATTCATAGTCAAGAGATTTATTTTTTATGTTTTCATATGTACTACAGTAAAATCAAGTGTTGGAGATTTGTTTTTTATGATTTCAAATTAGATGTAAGTTCTGTGGGAGAACATGTTTTTGTTTATTTTCAAATTGTCATTTTTTAATATTAATTTGTAACAATACTAACTATGTTTTTTTTTTTGTCAGTTTTTAGTTTGAGATTTGAGTTAGCTTGTGATTTATAGTAGCAAAACTTCACTAAAGCAAAAACAATACTTCATCAAATGGCAGTACTCCAAATTTAAGTGGTTCATACATTTTAAATTACATCTTAATTAATATACTAAAACAATTTGAATATTATTGTATTAAAATTTATCTTACATGCATATTAAAACAAATCATATATTTAGATATTTAAATATTTAATTCAGTTTATGAATTTAAATTTGTTTTTATTTCTTTCAATATTTTTTATTTAAATATAATAGTAAATATTGAAACAAATCGAAAAAAATAAATTTCCTACATTTAATGGTATTTGTGGGTAAAAACGTTGTTACATTATAGAAATTAGCTATATTTATGTACAGAAATACCACTAAATTTAGCAACATTTGTTTGCATAAATGCTGCTAATAACCTATTCCCTTGTAGTGTATGTGCTTTAATTTTCTTTTTTATTGTTAATTTTATTAAATTTTCATCAAAGATTTTATTGTTTTAAATTTCTCATTCAAATTCATTGAAAGTTAATTTTAGAAAAGAATTTGTAAACAATCCAATTCAAGTTCTTCTTATATTGTTATATACATTAGAGCTAACACTAATAATAAAAAGTATCAAACTCATAAAATTATAAAATAAAAATATTATTATGAAAATATTAAAATTTTAAAGAGTACAAATGCTTTCAACTTAGTGGTAGAGTTACTAATTATACAATTTTTTAATGAATTATGAAAATTTTTTATTTTTCTAATAATTTAAAATTTAAAAATATATCAATCATTAAATAATATAATTTTATCAAAACGAGGGAAATTATTTTTTTAAATGAAATTGAACTTTAAGAATCAAAGTTATGATCAAATCTTCTATAATGTGATTTTAATCTTAAAAAGATTAGGAAACAACATGAAATTAAATTGAAAGTGATAAATTACATGGGGAGGAGGAATTGTTGTAAGTTAAAAAGAAAAAATGCAATTGGTATTTGGTCAAAATTTTGTAGTGTTGGTAAGAAAGATAAAAGATTAATTTGACTTTTTGTTAGTTTATTTTATTGTGATTTAAAATTGGCCACGAATTTTTTGATTTTAAAGATTTGCAAATAGTGATTGGTGGGTATAATAAAAACAAAAATAGTAAAATGATTTTAATTTTTCTTAAATTACAATACATTAAATTAAATTATGAAATCAAAATAAATAAATACAATAATAACAAATTAAGTTTTTTATCTCATAATAAATATAAATAAATAATAGTATTAATTTAATTTTAAAAAAGATCAATTTAAATATATTGTGATCAATAAATAAATAAATAAATAAATATATATATATATATATTTAAGAGTTGGAAAAACTTTAAAGGGGCCAAGGCCTCCTTTGGCTTGAGGGACAGTCCGTCCCTGCATGGAAGGATTATGTTTACGGATAGTAATAAGTCTGATAGTTCTTTAAATTAGTTTTATTTTTTTTCCAAAATTTCTTTAAATTAGTTGTGCAATTGCTTTTTCATAAAAAAAATTTCTTCAAGTATTCAATTTTAATATGTTTCCCTTCAAATTCATTGTTCTTTAGATATTCATTTCTAGCACATGGAATCTAATTTGATATAATGAGAAATGCAACTTCCGCATGAAACCTTTTTTACTAATCCTTATGAAAAGTTTTACCTTTTTTATTTGAGGTTGGTAAATTTTAATTTTAATTATTGAAATTGAAAGTTTAACATTTTACCAATAAATCTCACTATTATTAATAAAAATTATACTTTTAAGTACCATATGGATATCTTGTTTTGGAACAAAACAATTAGAATTAGACTTTATCAACTAGAATATATATTATCCATATAGGTGATCCTCCAATTGAGAAGATCCTACCACCTGAGACGATGAGAAATGTTATCTATTTATTTAATTATTCAATTAAACCAACAATTCGTTATTAGAGCAGATAACAACCATTTCATCCACGATATGCTTTTTTTTTTTTCAATGGATTTAAATCTATCATTAATTGGTTTAGGCTATTTCACATTGGATAATATGTAATCATTTCGTTCTCAAAAATCTCTAAAAATTATATTTCAATTATCAAGGCAATAATTTTAATTTGACTAATATGGTATAAAAATATTAAAAACTCATTATTTTTAATAATTAAGAAATGTAAGAAGAAAGTTTTATAATATTTTGAATTGATTTTTGCCATTTCACTACATGAATGGAACCATTCGGTACGGCAGAAAATTTTTGTTGCTAAAAAACTCTAATACCTATGAATTTTTTATGGAATAGTGACGCATTTAAACAAAATATTTTTACGTTTAGCTATGGATTTATTGAAGGAATTTTTTCGACAAATATAAATAATTATAGATGAAAATAGATTCTATCGTTAATTCCATTGCGAATTGATGCATAAAAAGTCTAAAAATGTTGATAAATTTAGTGACGGGAATTCCATTGCTGATATCCTTAAATCCTTTTATTTTAAAAAAAGTTAGAATTTTTGTTTTTTTATTAGCGTCGCTAATGTTTTTAAACCTTTACTTTAAAATATTTTTTAAGAATTTTTTTATAATAGCGACCGACTTAGGATCCTTTAGCAACGAAATTCTATCGCTAATTAAATTTTCTTTAAATATTAAATGTTTTATTTTTTTAGCTGGCCAGACATTACCAAAAAAAAAAAAATGTGGGGAGGCATTAGTAATTAGATTGAATCCCTAAGTTTTTACTTCTCTCTTATCCTTTCCCTCTATTCTTCTCATTCTTTTTCTCTCGATCTCCCCGACCCTCCGCCAGAAAATCGGAGATACCGGTCGACTTCACCCCGGTCGTACCCTCCGACTGCCGGAAGCATCCTTGCACCGGCTTGGATCCGATCCTTGACCGTTCCTTGTGAATGTGTATGGCTCAATCCACTGATAAATTATTGTTGATATCTGCTTATCGTTATTCATTGGATGAGAAAATTATATTTCTTTGAAAGTTAAAACTTTGAAGGAGCTAAGCCTTTGTCTAAGAATAGAAAATGTTAATTAAATCATTGAGTTTGCAGGGAAACACGGGTTTCTCATGTGAGTAGTCTTCTTCCTCTCTTTGCCCTCTCTGGGTCTGGGGGGTGCTGCTCTGTATCATTATTTC
This sequence comes from Durio zibethinus, assembly GCF_002303985.1. Next base: position 6,947,709 of record NW_019168004.1, read on the forward strand.
TGGTCAATTTGACGTTTAAAAGGATTGAACTTGATTCCACTTGTGAAGTGCAAATGAAACTGAGAGTTATTGTTAATCTAAATGAAATTGTTTCTTTTAGAAAATTTTGTTTTATTTTGTTAAAGGCCTAATTTTGGAATTCAAGTTTCTGCCATGCTTATGTTAGCCGATTGTGTTTTTAGTGTTTCAAGTTTGGTACTTTGCCTGTTTATGAATTGGGTTACTTAATGCCACTATGCAAGTTCTTTATTTTGGGACTCAAAAAGTAGGACAAATATGTGTTTTTTTGTTGCATGCTAGATTGATTTGATCCTAGCCAATGCGTCAGAAATTTAGTGAAGGATTTGATTTTTTTTGTTTTTGTTTTTATTATTTTGTTACGTAGAACTCATTGGATAGAGAAGATGACAAACAATCAATTTTGAAAATTTTCCATAGGTCCCTTATAAATATGCAATTTATTGTGTTAAGTGATTGTAGAAAATTATGGACTGTGCTTGGAGGGTATTGATATGCTGATAACGTATCTCCTTGAATGCCTCCTTGAACAGGTTGGGCTTATAGGAGAGGCCGAGAGGCCATGAATTTTGTCTCACCAAATGGTATTACCTCTGTTGAGTGGATTGGGGGGGGGGGGGGGTCATTGGCTGCACAAAAACAGCAGCCATTAAGATGGCATAAGGTTAATAAAAATGGAAAGTTCAAGTAGTTGCAGCATGATTTATGGCTTCTAAGTGATCGGCTTTGGATATGGAAAGTATGGGAAAAGGTCAAATATGGATTAATGGGCAGAGTATTGGTAGATTTGCAGAAATCTTTCTACTCTGTGTAGTGAATAATGAATAGAAAGCAGCATATGGCCTTAAATTAAAAGCATTTTCATCATTTAATTTTTTTTTACGGGTACCACGTTCGTCCGTCTTTAATTTTGTAAAGATTGTAACAATTTTGTGAATATCATTCGTTAATCAATGAAATGAAAGTTTTATTTATTATATTTTTGATTTATTTTTAATATATTTTAAAGAGATTTTGACATAGAATGATCTTTTTTATCAAAAAGCCGAAAGGAATCACTTTTGTTAAAGGGATCGATCTGATGGCTTTTCAACGGATCAATCCATTTGAGGAAGGAGTTGATCCTTTTGCACAAAAATCTTGTAATTAAAAAGTTTTATCGATGGAAAATAGGGTATTAGCAATGAATTTCTTATTGCTACCATTTTAGCAATAAAATTTGGAAATCTTTTGTATTAAATACTTCTAGCGTAAAAAATTTATGAATTGCTGGTGGAAGTCCACCGTTAAAGGTGTTTCACACAAAAAAATTTTTCGCCACTAAAAATGATTAACAATGGAATATTTCATCGCTTAAAGTGACTGACAGAATTTTTCATTGCGATCGAACACTTTTAGGGACATCATTTCTTCGACGAATTAATACCAACGGTAATAAGTTTTTGCGACGAAAATTAGATATTTAGCAATGAAATTTCTTTTAATGTTTCACTTTATTTTAATCAAATTACTTTTTAACTAAAAATTCATAATCGATTTATTAATTTGTAAATCAATATCCAAATAAAAGATTTAAAATATATATTTGGATAAGGTAAAAAAAAAAAGAGAATAATTTTTTTTAGGAGAAACATAAAATCTTTGTCAATCGATAGTAGATTCAAACTAAATTTCTAATCAAGATCCAAAAATTTTACCGTATGCTGTTTACATGATTTCACCCTTCGTAAATTCCTGCTACAGAGATTCTTTACAGTTAAAATTCCTCACCAGACAAACGCAATCCTTCAATAAATAGAACTCCGCAATCCAAACCTCTTTCTATATCCCAATCCTCTCTTTCTCCTTTTATATTTCCTCGCTTTCTCGCCAACCAATCACCTCGACACCCAAACACCCATTCGTTTCAGAAAAGACAAAAAAAAAAATGGTTGTTGAAAAAAATAACTGTACGAGCCTCATTTTCACTTACGGTACCTTGAAACGGGGTTTTTCCAATCACGTGCTTCTTCAAGATTTAATGCGAACCGGAGACGCCGTATTCAAAGGAGCATATCGAACCGTGGAAAAATACCCTCTCGTTTGCGGGCCTTACCGCGTCCCATTCCTCCTCAACATGCCCGGTTCGGCGCACCAAGTCACGGGCGAGTTGTACGCCGTGTCGTCTCGGGGACTTGCCCGCGTCGACGAACTGGAAGGCACGAGTAGCGGGCATTACGAGCGGCTGCCGATCCAGCTGATGCCAGCCGGCAACGGTAACGAAAGCGGGAACAAAGAAAACGATGAAGAGTTGTTAACGTGCACGGCGGAGGCGTATTACGCGCACAAGAGTTACGAGAAGGAGATGTGGAAGAGAAATGGTAGGAAAGGGCTTTGGATGTATTCGGAGAAAGAAGCCAAAGGTTATGTGAAAAGAAATGATAGGCCTCAAAATCTCAGTTTTTTGGATCATATTAGGATTTTTATTTCTTCTCCTTCTGATTAATTGAAAAAATAAATTGAAATAAAATTTGGATGTTTGTATTTTGTTATGAATTTTCATGGGTTGTTTTTTTTTTTTTTTTAGCTTTTTCTCTATTTTGGTGTTAGCGTAATTTGCAATATTGAAGAAATTACAAATGAGAAACAAGGTTGGATCTTCTCAATTTGCTGCATTTTGTGTATAAATTTTGCATGGGTAGGTTTTTCAATGTGAAAATTAAAGTATCGTAACTCCAACTTGAAAATTTCGTAGAAAAATTCATTTCATTAATAAGTTCCCATGTTTAGGTCCAAAATTTTAGCCTCCAAATGCAATTTACTAAGATGAACAGAATTCAAATTCAATGGCATTTGTGTTTTTCTTCTCCTTTGAATACTTTTATGACTTCCTATATTTGTTGATTTTAATTTTTGTAAAATATTATTATTCCTTATGGATGAAATTTTTAAATATCACAAAGGTGATTAGATAAATCAATATCATTTAATTTTTTTTATCAAACATCATTATTTTATACAATAAAATTTTTAAATTTTATAGGTGATCGTACAAATTGATATCATTAAAAATTCACTGTAAAAAAAAAAGGGTTTTGAGTTTAGATAGTAGTTAACAGCACAAGTTAAATCATGAGCCAACAATCGTTGGATCTGAATCATTCATGAAGTTTAATAAAATGATCATAAATTGGTAAGTAGAGTGTAAACAAATTAACTAATTTACGTAAGATTTACAAGGTTTGTCTAAAATCTGAATTTAAACCCTTTAAAACAGCTTTTGTTGATCTTAAAAAGATAAGGTAAGAGTGGAGTTAGTATGCCATAATTTTGTTTTTTCTTTTGACTTGAGGTTAGGGATTTGAATTTTGAACCATATGGTTCAAATAGAGAATACATGGAATCAAATGCTCAGTGTTAGCTAATTATGTGATAGACTAACTCCTTTTTTACCACTTTCTTCCTTACACAATTGTTGATTTCATCATGAGAGTGTGTCTCAAAATCTGAACTTCCATAACTATTTTTAATATATATATTTTTCTCTTTGACAAATTAGATGAATCCTCTTTCAAAAGCTACTTGCCGACCTTATCCTTACTGTCTAAAAACACCTCAACAGTTTTTTTTTTTTTTTTGAGAAATAGAAAAGAAAAGAAAGGAAAAGAAGAGAATTTGGGAGAATGAGTTGTGTAGCTTAGATAGTGAGGGAACTTAGCTAAGCAATTTCACTCATTGGGGTTTATGACAGAATTAATTAGACATATACCTAATTTTGTTGTGTTTTAGCAAATGAAACTTCGTTTTGTATACTAGATACTTTAGCTTAAAGTACAATAACATGCTCCTATCAATTCATCCCTTAAACACTAAGAAGAGAACATGTGTTGTATCCTATAAAAGTTATGCATTAAGAATTAGTAGTGATGAAAAATTATAAGTAAAATTTAAACTTTAAAGACATGATTAGATTTGATAATTCATATATTTATATTTTGTTCGTATCATATTGAACGCAAAAAATTAATATGTTAAATTTGCACCGATACTTTAAAAATAAAATATATACATATATATATATATATTTTATTTTTATCAAAATTCATAAATAATTTTTATTAAAATTTTAAATTATACAATTTTTACGTTTTCTTTCATATTGTATCATTTTATTGTATTTGAAATTGATATACCTAAACAGGACTACTCACTATGGAGAATCCGAGGTAGATAAACTTACCAATTTAGCAAATCTCTCATTTGCCAATTAAATGTCCAATATGTATTCTATTTATTGATTATGTACCAAAACCAAAAAAGAAGAAAAAAAAGGAGAATTTTGCGTTAGGGTCTAAGGAGATTGGGAGGGGCTGTCACTTGTCTCTGCAGTCTGCTGTGTATCATATAATTTTGTCCAGTTGTTAGAGAAATTGTGAGATTTTGAAAAAGGGACAAGATGATAAACAAAAATCCAAATGAAAAAGCAACATGGGTTCATACCATTTTACACAAAATTCAAATGTCGAATTCTCTTTTGAGTCAGATGGATAACGTGTAAACAAAATGTCGGAAGGCTTCTATGAGAAGTGACGCCAAATCCGCCAGAAGTACTAATAAATGTTGACTTACTTGTAGTGTAAGGAGAAGAAAAAGATTTAAATAGAAAAAATGTTACGAGTTCATTTGAATGATGGTGAATTTAATTTTGATGAAATTAAAAATGATAATAAATATGAGATTAGTTATTGATTTATTGTAACGGTAAAATTAAAATACAAAAATATTTTATTTATAATATTATAATATAATTAATTAATTATAATTTAAAATTATGTGGATTCATCAAAATTTTATATGGAACTTATACTTATAAATGATGGACTTTACATAATTTTTTATTATAATTGGACAATTGTAGGATTATAGTAAGAAAATTATAGGTGATAACTTCCTTAAATTAGTGGTTGATATATGTATTTGGATGAAAACACAATAGTAACGGTGTGTTGAATTATAATAAGAAAAGAAATGGTTATTAAGGATATTAAATTAAAATTTGAATATAATAATAAAATGTTAAATTATACAATATTTACAAAATTTATTTATATATAAATTTTTTAGTTCATTGATAGGGGTTAGGGATGGTGGGGTTCAAAATCACACCTCACATGTCTTTTTGGGACTTATTAACCATTAGTCCAAGAAGCTAAAGTCATAATATTTATTAAAAATAAAATTTACTTATTATATAAAATTTATTAAGAAATAATAAAACTTGTTAATAAATAATAATATTTATTTAGTTATTTATTAATGTATTATATAATAAAAATTATTTATTATATTAAATTAATAAAGTTATGTTTATGATTTTTAAATAAAAAATCAAAATATTCTAGTAAAAAACATAGAAAATCAAAATAAAAGGCATTGGTTCAATTGGTATTAGAATAGGACTTTGGTTAGCACAAATGGAAAAAAAAAACTAATAAAATTCATCAATACTCATTAGACCAAAAATGATCAGTCGGTGATTGGCCTTTACCTTTCCATCCACCTATTTGGGTGTCCATCGAACAGTGGGCACAAAAATGGATGGCAATTGGATCTACAACCATCCACTGGAGGTCCGGTTGCATCTAAATGAAGTCTAGATTGTGTATGACATTGTATTACTCGTTAAATATGTTAAGATACAATTTGATGAAAAATACAAATAAATACCAAGTAATCAACACTGTTGACACCATTACTTCTAAAAGAAAGTCTACAAACGACATTTGAAGTATGGAAACATGTTATATATGGGTATAGTTATGGCAACAAAATTAAAATTAATGAAAGAATTTATAAGCCCAAATTAATGAAAGTATTTATAAGCCTAAACTAGTGCTTAAGACACCGTTTCATCAACAGATATCTCTTTTATGAAGAATCACCACTTTTAGAATGAAACACCACGTCCAATGGATATATTTTTCAAATTTTCAGGAAGTGCGATTGAATGCCTAAAATGGGTAGTTGACTTCCTTAGTTATATTTTCAAATAAAAGGAAAATCCTTCTTGGACATTTGACTGCCCTATCAGGGCATTCAATTGCCTAAGGTCAAATTCTTATCATAATGCATTTTGGCACCAGGCAATCGACTCCCAAAAAAAAAAAAAAGTCTACTAATCCAAAAGCCTATTTCAACATTTTCAAACATTCATTCTTCAACAAATATGCATACTATATGATTATAAAACAAATTTAACACTAATATGATTTTAAAAGACACTTCTTTGGTAATATATACAACAATCCTTCATTTATACCAAAAAATGTAAATACTTATGCAAACTTAAAGAAAATGTAATTTGATTATTACATAAAGTGTATGTCTAAAGGTGGTCCAAGAATTGAACAAACCTTTAAATTGAATATGAGACACACTGAAACATATTCACACCTTACATTGGTTTGTGAGTTTTACAAAAGGTAGTGCATTAATGGGCTTTCGTTTTATCTTGTGGTAGTAAGTATTCTAGGATTAAACATAAAATCCATAAAAAACGACTTCTTACTTCTCTACTTGCATAGGAAGACTTATTTAGAATGTTTAAACAACCTTTTTTTTTTACTTAATACTCTACTCAAATAAGTATGGGCATATGTCCAACCATTTGTTGTGGACAACATTGCATCTAGATATGAGATTTTATAAAGGAATTTTATCCCTACTATTTGAAGAATGATGCATAGGGAATTCCATATATCTCATATATGAATTTCTTGGATAATTCAAGATTAAAAACCTTTAACTCTCATTCATAATATTTCCCCATAAAGAGAATATCCTTTTCTTTAAAAGGATTAATTTCCTAAGTGGCAATACTAAGACAAAATAGGAATCAATCAAGATTACCTCTAACTAGTAACAGTCTCATATCTCTCATAATATCTTATCACCCATCAAGGGTTTAGTTTATGTGGATCCACTTATAGGAAGTGTTTTACCTTTTAGAATATATTATTGTTTCTCCCATAGTAATGTGTTTGCTATTTATACAAGCGCTTGGTTATTTGGTTCTCTCAATAAAAAATTGTACCTTTTAAGAAATCTTTTAAACCAATTTATAAAACATCACTGAGCTCAGATTTTATACATGATAATATCTCACAAGATTGTTTCTTATAACAACCTTTTGACTTTGTGAAACACAATTTAGTCTCCACCATCTAAAGTGCTATCATCAATTAAAACAAACAATCAATCACTTGTGAATTTGGAACTTATTTTATCCAATTCCCAACTTAGTTGTATAATAATATATTCGTAATCTATCTTTTTGAAATGAACATACCTCATAAAATGATGACTTTGATTTTAGCCCTTTATAAGTCTTACCTTATCTTTTTGTCTTGAACATTCCTTTTCCACTTGATGAATATATGTCCTCATCCACCTCATTATTAAAGACAACATTTTCGTGCTTCCACTTTCAAGTTTCTAGCTTAGAAATCATATCTCCTATAGAAAAATCTGAATAAAAAAAAATAGATTTTCGGTAGCCTATATCTTTCTTTGTATTATAACCTTTGGTTATAAATTATCTTCCTTTAAGTTTACCAACTTACATTTGATTTGAAAATTACATTTCAAACTCACACTTGTTTACTAAACAAGTTTATTGTTAAAAAGAATATCCTATTGCATCTCTTTAAAGGCACACTTAATCAAATGATTTATGGCATGTTACTCTTGATTTTAATCATTCATTAATGCTTATCACTTCTCACTTTCATAAAGTGAACTTTTAGTGAATATTATAATCATATTATCTCATTTGTCACCATATTAATTTATTTCCAAATTAATTGCCTTTGTAGAAATTATACATTTTTTTTTTGTAAATGTTCATTTTTAATCACACATTTTGTATGGACTTTTCCTTGAACCTCTTATTAATCATCAACTTAAGATTTTAAAAAAAAAAAATTAAAGATGTTAGTAACACAATTTCATGTAAAAGAGCATGTGCTCTGATCATGAAATGATAAATCTCAAGAAGTACTATTCATAATGTATAATTCAAGTTTAATCATGCAGTAATAGTATCACATAATGTTATATTCAATTCTCATATGACGATAAAAACATATATTTAACTCATATAAGTCATCATGAATAATCATCATATAACAACTAATCATGTTTAAACCAAGATCACCAATATCAATTCTTTAAATGTTTGAGCTTGTCATGTATGTTCTCGTTAAAACAACTATCAATTATTCTCAATTTAATACTCATGCATTATACTATTATAGTATCTCTACATAAATAATGCATTAATCTTAAACTATATATCACATAACAATTTATCATCATACTTAAAAGTTTATTATAAGCATATACATATCCAAGTAAACTCTGATATCTCTAAATAGTTTAGCAAAATATTAAGTTAACATAATTAGTAAGTTTTATTCTAAGAATCTATACTATTATATTAAAGTAGTCCCAAGATTGAGTGTTTTCCAATTTATTGCCTGTTCTTTATGTCTTAAAAAATGATTAAAGGGTAAATTTGGGTTTTGGTAGATGAAAGATGAACGAGCTAGGGAGGAGAGAGATGGAGAAAAAAAGAGAGAGGGAGCTAACTTTCCCTTTCCTTTTCTCTTTCATCCGTTGAAACTTCTGGATGTTCAAGATTTCATTATTGAAAAAAAAGATTAAAGCTTTTGGTAGGTATGTTCCCATCTTTAGGCTAATCACTAAAGGAAACAAACAAACGTGCATAGTAATTATTAGTTTTAAGAGATGAAAGTTACTTTTTTTTCAAAATGGGTTTTTTCAATGATTTGTTTTGGAGAAAAAATGAGGCTCAAGGACATGGGTTTTTTATGGATTGCTAACCAAAGATAATAGTTTTGAACTTTGAAGGAAAATGAGAAGAATGAAGAATACAAGAAAGAAGGAAGAAATAGCAAAAGATTGTGGATTGCTAACCAAAGATAATAGTTTTGAACTTTGAAGGAAAATGAGAAGAATGAAGAATACAAGAAAGAAAGAAGAAATAGCAAAAGATTATTGCTTCTTTTGCAAAGATGGTGGATTGACTCAGGGTCTATGACTAATGTTTGCTTAAAGTTCTTCTTTTTATTTTGTATGAGACTACTGTATAAGATTTTTTTTTGGGTTTGATTTTTTGGGTTTTGATTTTATGAGTTTTATATATTTTGTTACTGCATGTAAAATATGCAATTTTATTTTTTATTTTTTAGGGTAGACAGTGAAACCCAACGTAGATTTCTTGTCATAATCAATAGACAAGTGTTCTAAAAGAAAAGAACAAAGACCAAATCTAGTGCCTTCAAGAGGGATTGTTGGTTGTAAAAGGTTTTCATGGCATGTAAGAGTCCTGTTGCTCAGATCAGTTCTTTTGTCTAACTAGTGATTGTACTCTAATAACTTGAAGTTCTAGGAACCGTTGAATGCTTAAACATTCTGCAGGCTCTTTCATAGAGAATTCATTATAGAAAATGTGTGGCAGAGTGTAAATTTCAAGCATCTCTAGATACTTATAGAATTGCCATTAGATGACAGGTATTGTTTGTTAGTTTCATTCCAAGTACAGTTTGTTGAAGCATTTTTTGTATGATATTTTCATTGTTGGTCCTGAATTTTGCAAAACATGGATTGGTTGATGGAGTTGCTAGCATACCCTTCAATTGAAAAGTTAATCAAGAAAAAAGTAGAAATGAAAGCCAGTTGGTCCATCAACTAAGTAGGTTATTACTAATTATCTAGATATATTTTATAAAATGTATAAATTAAGGTTTAGAATTTATGTCTAAAATGGATCTTTTAGTAGTAATTTCTTTGGAAAATCATCTTTTTCAGTTTTTTCCTTGTAATTACTTTTTCCTTATTAATTCTATAATGTATGAGTTTCAAGTTTTATCCTTGATGCAGAACAAGAGAATATAGTCTTCAACTGAGTAAAACACAAATGATAAAGAGGTATTACTCTTTACTTCCTTTCATTTATATAGCATAATAGTATTTTTTTAATTATATATTAAATTCACATTGAAACATGAGATATTGGCTGGTAATTATAGGATTTTGTTACTGCTTATTGGCTGGTAATTGTAGTAAATGGCATGTTGAAGGATGTTGATGGTTTTCCATTTGCACCTTGGATGGTAATAAGCTGGTAATTGTAGGATGTTGTTTGTTTACTACAATACTACTCTGTGCTTCTTGGTTTGGATCTTTCATTTGCGTAGCATGTTTATGTTGGTTATCTATATATATATATGAAACATTGGTTATTAAAGTGAACAACTGATTGTTTGTGTGAGGTGCTATGTTTTACATTACAAAATTTATATTCTATTTAGTTCTTTAGGCAATTGATTTTTCTTCTCATACTATTAGTATTCTCATGCTCCTAAATTACTCTCGCGATGAAATACAGACTTGAAATCTAGTAATGAATAAATATTGTCATTGACTTTGGTGTTTATTGATTAAAAGACATATCTCTTCAAATTGTGTTGTTTAATCAACAAATTTGTATTTATTGAATTCACATCTTTTGAAACTCAATAGTAGTCATTAACAACTCCTTATAAGTGAAAAAAAATACTTTTGGTTAAGGTTTAAACTTGTAAAAATATAAATAATTATTTCAAACCAAAAAATTGAAACTTTATTAATCATTTTATTGTTTCTTTGTATTTTATTTCCAAAATTTAGGTTTTACATTAAAAGTTCTAAGTAATCAATTATATTCCATAGTTGATTACCACATTTTAGAATATCTCATGATCAATTATTTTGGTCATGAAACTCTTTCCTTCACTTCCCTTGACCATATACCAACAAACAAACTTAAAACTCAATTCAATGACAATCTAAAACATTTACCCATTATCCATTCTTTGAATAAACTTCAATAGAAGATATTTAAATAAAGATTAAAAATACAGTTTCACAATCTTTCAATTGTATAAATTAATTGCATTGAGTAAAATATGTATGTATCATGAAGATTAGACCTTTTAAGACACTTATCATTGCTTCTTTTATTCTTGAATCACACTTAATCTTGTCAAATTCAAGTTGTGTAGAAAAGCAAATTCGAATAAATGACTTTGTGTTATACTCGAACTAAAAACATGGAAACAATCAATTTTAATCTTCCACAATCACTTAGATAGTTTTTCTATGAAATAACTTTTTGATTTGGTTCAACAGCAATAACATTCATTAGTGCCTTTCATAGAAATTTCTCCGTTTCATGAACATGAAACTTGAATGTTAACATCGTCATTGGAGATGAACTATTATCCTTGAATTGTTGTACATGGGTATAGTTATGGCAACAAAACTAAAATGCAAAAACGGAGAAAAAGAAATAAATTTTTAGGCAAAACACTTCCTGAAAGCTATTTGTAAACACCCAATTTGGTCCAGGCCCAGATCAATTGGGCCTAGTCCAAATGGGTAGGCCTATTTTGTTTTTGTTTTTTTTTTATTTTGTATTTTGTATTTTATATTTTATATTTTTTTCTTTTTTGTATCTTATGTATTATTTATTTATTTATTTACTATTACTATTTATTAATATTTTTTTATTTTTTTATTTTTTTATGTTAATATATATATTTATTATTACTTAGCTATTTATATATTATTATATATGTATTTATTGTTATTTATTTATTTATATATTATAATTTATCTATTATTTATTTTTATTTATCTGTTAATATTTTGATTTATCTGATTGTTTTCTTTTAATTATCTATTAATATTTTTATTTGATTTTTATTTTCTTTTTTTTTCGGTAGAGATCGGAATTGTTTTTGGAGAATCCTATCGTGAATGAGGATTCAATCAGAGTCCATATTGGATTCAATGATTGAATCCCAATCCAAGGAGGAGTTGGGATTGATCAGAAACTCTTCTGATCAATCCCTATAAATAGATCTACGGATCAAAGGACTGGAACAAAGAAAAAAAGGAGACACTGGCTGAAAGAGAGTACACAGAGAAGAAACAAAAGCTAAAAAAGGTTTTGATGTGTTAGAACAGCTCTTGGAATCAGTGAAAATTTTTGGAGAATTTTTTTTACAAATTTTTTTTGAAAATTTTTGAAAAATTTCCAGATTTCGGTTGAATTTTTCAACGACGTTGGAATTTTTCGGTGACTTTTTCGGCCAAGTTTGAATTTTCTGGCCAACTTCCCAGTTTTCGGTGACTTTTCCAAAAATCGATCAGTTTTTCGACGAACTTTCGATGAAAAACCCAGATTCTGACGAAAATTTTTAGAATCCAGCGAGAATTCAACTGGAGTTCTTCGCGATTTAGAGGGAAGGCAAAGGAAAAGAAGGGAAAAGAGAGAGAGGGAAGGCTCGGTCTACTGAAAAAATAGAGGGATTAGCCTTTTATACCCAGTGAAAACAATGTCGTTTTGGCATTAATAAACCCACAGGATCCATGCGTTTTGCCAAGATCCGACCCGACCCGAGCGTCAACCCATGTGCGACCCGCGTCTTCGAACCATTAGCCTAGCTGAGTCGACACCCCCGAGCCGCTTCTTCGAGCCGTTTTTCTTCTTCAAGTCGAGTCGAGCCGCTAAGCCGAGTCGTTTTCAGGTTTTTTTTTATTTTTTTTATTTTTTTATATATTTATTTATTTATTATGATTATGATTATTATTTATTAATTAGATTAGAATTGTTTAATATTTATTTTATTTTGTTATTTTATTTTTCTTTATTTTATTCTCATTTTTATTTTTATTTTATTTTATTATTTTATTTTCTTTAAATAAAATTCAAAAAAAATATTTTTGAGGAAAAGTTGAAAGTATCAATTTTTTCAACTTTTCCTTGAAAATAAGCTTTCAAAAAAATAATTTTGGAGAAAAGTTAAAAGTATCAATTTTCCTTGAAAATAAGCTTTCCAAAAATATTTTTGGGAAAAAGTTGAAAGTATCAATTTTCCTTAAAAATAAGTTTTCAAAAAGTGAATTTTTGAGGAAAAGTTGAAAGTATCAATTTTCCTCGAAATTAAAGTTTCTAAAAAATATTTTGGAAAAAAGTTGAAAGTATCAATTTTTTCTGCACAAAAGTAATCACTTTTTTTCTCTTTCTTTTTTATTTTCTTAAATTTTCTTTAATGTTAAATAATCCGACGATGAAGCCTCTGTAAGTGAAACAATAGTTTTCTTGCATACTCTTGAGGTGAGAGGATTTTTTCAAATTTCTGCTGAAAGTATTAGAGTCAATTGAGAATAATTTCCAATAATTAATTATTTGATAAATTTTTAAGGCTTATTGGATAACACAAAATTAAGCTGGTACTGTCTTTTGATGGGCGTTGTGAGGCTGTTATAACCTTCCTCATACGTAACCGAACTCTCGAACCCTATTCTGGTTAGTAGATCCAAACCTACTCTTTTGGGGACCCTTAAACTGAGATGTTTCCTGAAAGGATAGATTCCTTATGTGACCAATCGCACCTAGTTAAAAAAGATTGGTGGCGACTCCTTAAGTCAATGTCTAGCGATAGATCTCCGGATCTAGACGTTATGATAGCTTGACGACTTCACTGGGGAACTCTGAGAGTCAGGCCAGTATATAAATTTGTGTTATCCAAAAGCCTAATAAAATTGAACCTTTTTGTATAGATTTTTTATTCATTCATATTTATTTACTTTATTAATTATGTCATTCATATACATGTGTATAACATGAGCTCTATACCCGAGCTCCGTCCCTCTAGGAGGAAGTAAAGTACCTATTGCTTTCGTGAGGTTTAATGCCTTCGCAATGGCTAGCGAAATACTCCCACTCAAATTGAACCTTTTCCGCTTGTAGCCTGTAATTGGTGAGAATTAGGGTTCCTTATTAGTTTATGATGGACAATGATGTAATGAGCAATTTGGAAACCTTTAGACTTTAACCTTAAACCACATATAGTGAACCTTAAGAGTGCCTAACCTATAGATAGAGCCATCACTCTTTCATTTTAGAATTGACCAGAAGCATAGGGTTCATTCCTCTTATTCTGTATGATGTTTTAATTTACTTAGTTATTTATTTATTCTTTTTTTTCTGGGCATACTAACATTTTTCTCATTCTTTTGCATTGGTTCGTATGCATATCATAAAGTTGCATAAAGAACATTTGCTTGAAAGACGGTCTTTAACAAAAATTTTTCATGGACTCTACAGAACGACTAGTTTGTTTTTCATCCGTATTAACACCTTGTGAGACACCCAATGAAGTAAGGGCCAAGTCAAAAAAATTTCAACTGAAGATGAGAGATTGTTTACCAATCGGATATGATTCTACCTTGTCTCAAAAAACATCTATCCTTCTCAAACAAAATAATCTAGAGGATTTGGTTGATATTTGGAAGAAGATGAGTCCATCAAGACAAAAATAGTTCTGCTAAAGACACGGCCATATATCACACCTTCTAGCAGTAGTTGTCAACAATCAACTAATCAGAGCTGTAGCATAATTCTGGGATCATGCATACAAATGCTTCATCTTTAATGAAGTTGATATGACTCCAGCCATCGAAAAATATTCGATTTTATTAGGTTTGCACCTCAAGGCTCCTGATAAGATATATGTCAAGAAACATAAGTAAAGATTTTGTAAGGGTTTGGCTCAACTCATGGCGATAGACAAAGAAGTTGTGGATTCTCATACAAAGAAGAAACAAGAACAGGTTTGCTTACCTTGGAAGTTCTTTTATGAGTTTCTAGTGCAACATGCCAATGAAAAATGAGAGTTAGATATATTTGCCTTAGCCATGTATAAAATGGTGATCTTCCTAAAGGTTTTGGGTTATATTGAGATAGCGATGGTTGACTTTTTCGAGAGTGTGATCAATGGCTGTAATCCTTCAAAGGTAATATTAACAGAGACTATCAGATCTTTGAGTTACTATCGTCAGAATGGAGGGCACTTTATAGGTTGCATACAATTATTGTACTTATGGATGAAAAGCCATTTTAAATGGGGAAAAGGTACTTTCTCGAAGCTTTATATCCGTAATCAAACTTTAATTAAAGAATTCTATAAAAATTGGTTGTCAGAACGAAAGTCTAAAAAGGAATGGATAACTTTCTTACAAAAGTTGACCAGTACCGATGTAAGATGGTTAGCCCCATGGATGAATCGTGAGCCTATGTTGTATCAATGTGGGGATAATACAATGGTCCCACTTCTGGGTTTATGGGAAGCAACAAATTATGCACCACTCCTAGTGAGAAGGTAGTTTGGGGGAGAACAGTTCATTATTATGACTTATAGGCTTTATCAATTAGATTTCTCTTATAGTGAGCCAAAAGCATTTCAGAGGATGAATGAGATAATTAAAGCATGGAAAAATTCTCGAAAAGTGAGTCTTGGACTGTTTACTAATAAAGTCACTCTAGGGTATTTGGTTTGGAGAGTAAAACGAAGACAAGAAATAGTATTCACTTATGAAAGCTTTCAACTGCCAACAGAAGAAAAACTTAAAAGACACCATCAGAATTAGAGCTTGCAACAAAAGAATTTGAGTCTAAAAAGGGTAAGTTAAAGCAAAAAATCCAGAAGCTTTAAAAAAAAAAAGGCCAATGGAAAGATAGAGCTAAAAGTCATGAAGCTAAAGTTCACAAATTACTAGAGAGCGTGATATAGCTGTTGAAGACTTAGCAGAGCTACACCAAAAGCATAAAAGGTTATGTGTGAGAGAAAGGGCCAAAGAGACAACCATTATTGAGCTGACTGAGAAGAACGCAAGATTGAAGCAAGAGTATGCTGAATTAGAGAAAGAAAACACCCAAGTACAGATAGAGAATAACATGCTAAACAGTTATCTGAGCAAGCTAAGATAAAAGTTGAATGAACAAGAAGACCACATTGCTGCATTGGTTAGGGAGCATAGAGAGTTATCATATCAAGTCTGGTATGGTAAAAGAGAAAACTTAGAAAGATAAAAATACATTTAGCACCTAACAGCCCAAATCTGTAAAGGGGTATGCAAGGCAAGAGAGATGGTGAAATAGGCAGAGTCATTGAAACAAGTGGTGGCCCCAGTAAGAGAACATGGACAGCATCTATTGAACTTCATCGAAGAAGCCAAGGCCCAGTATGAACAAATTAAACAATTTTATTGTTATAATTCTAGGATGATAAACTCAATGTAAATAAAAGTTTTTTGGAATAAATAAAATTTTTTAGTTAAATACCAACTTTAAGGCAAATGTTCTTTACATACATGCATTTTTCATTCATTGCATTCTCATTCATTATACTTAACAAAGTAACCATGAGATAATTATGTAAATTTACTAATTCTAAGATATGGTATTCAAGGTTCAAAGATAGCTCCATTTAGCAAGAACCTTGTTCATCAATACAACACAAGGGCCAGAGCCAGACAAATGGAGTAGAAAAACTCTCACATATTTGAGAAGCTAGAAAAAGCATAAAAAAAGATTGAAAATGAGTTGAGCAAGATTCTAGATGCTCTCAATAAGTTGAATAAGGAAAAAAATTGAAAAAAATACAAGCCAACAAGTTCTCCATTACAAGAAGTGGCTGACCTTTTGTACCTTTCAGGTTTCGGTCCACCTCAAGCCCAGTCTGCACAAGAGGTTCCATCGCAACACTTCGTATATCCTACATATCCTGGAATGCCATCAGCCTCTAACCTAAGGCATTATCATAGCTATGTAAATCCTGTCTTTACGAAAAAAATAGTGGAACTGATTTCTGATCTAGATGATTTGAAAGAAAAGGAGAAAGAAAAAGTAAAAGTGGTGCAGTCTTAGGGAGATATAAAGATTAGTATGCTTGAACAAAGGTTACGGACAGTAGAGGGGATTGGATTTTATGGCTCTGTTGATGCTGTTGGGTTGTGCTTAGTCTCGGATGTAGCCATTTCACCAAAGTTCAAAATACCAAAATTTAAAAAATATGATGGTACGAAGTGCCCCAAGACTTATAGCACCATTTATTGTCGAAAGATGGCAGCCCATGCTCATGATGAAAAACTTTTGATGCATGTTTTTCAAGATAGCCTTACAGGCTCTACTGTCAGGTGGTATGTTCAGTTAGACAGAACTCACATTCGCTCTTGAAGCGATATGGCTCATGATTTCATCAGTCAATATCGACATATTATCGATTTGACTCCTGATTGTTTGTCTTTACAGAACCTAGAGAAAAAGGCAAACGAGTCTTTTAAAGAATACGTCTAGAGATGGAAAGATGTAGCTTCTCATGTACAATCTCCTCTGACTGAGAAAGAGACTACAGTGCTATTTGTTAGTACTTTTAAACCTTTCTATTATGAAAAGATGATAGGGAATGTAACTAAAAATTTTACTGATATGGTGATTTCGAGAGAAATTATCGAGAGTGCTATCAAAAATGGCAAGTTGGAAAGAGGTGAAGTATCTAACAAAAGAGTCTCCAAGAAGAAAGAGACTGAAGCTCAGGTTGTGAGCTTTGATAGATAGCAATTTGAGGTTATCAACCCTACTCACCACAAGGATACTTTCCATATTACCCTACTATAAATAACACCTTCCTTTATCCATACCAACCATTTGTACAGTCACTTTATCCTCAAACATATCAACCTCCTCTTAAGCCTCAGAATACCACATATAGTCCTAACACTCAACCTACCCCAAGTCCCCAAAATCATCCAACTAACCCCATGGGTGGTTCACGGTAACAATGAACTACCCGTGAAAAACCTGTATTTGACCCAATTCTAATGACTTATACAAAATTATATCAAAAGCTTTATAATGGTCATTTGATTACTCCTAGTAAGTTAGAATCCCTTAAGCCACCTTACCCCAAGTGGTACGATCCCACAGTCCATTGTGACTATCACTATGGGATTACTGATCATTTCACCAAAAATTACACCGCTCTGAAACACAAAGTGCAATGGTTAATCAAAGATAGAATGATTAGCTTTGATACAAGAGGGGGTGACTGCACTGAATGTTAGTGGCAATCCCTTGTCTAATCATAATGTGAATGCTTTAAGTGAAGAATAAGAGCACCATTTGAAGAAAGAAGTGGCAAAGATTAAGACGCCTTTTAGTCAGCTGTTTGATATCTTATGAAAAGCTGACATGATACAACTAGTGAGTCCACACAGTTATCATGGAGTATATATAGCCGGCACTAGTTGTAAATATCATAGTGGGGTAATAGGCCATTCTATTAAAACTTGTGAATAGTTTCACCAAGAGGTATAAAAAACTCTTAGATTCATACTAGATGGATGTCTATGAAAGAAGAGAAGACTTAAGAAGTATTGAGGTGTCCATGACTAACAAGCCTGGAAAGCTGTTTTCAAAGCCAGTGACAATTTATTACGGGAACAAGCCAAAGTCAATCATAGACAAACTCATTTTCAGGTCAGTAACTTTTAAAGTTCTGACTCTTTTCCTATACAAGGATGATAAAGTTATACCCTGAAGATATAGCTGTGATACAATAGTTCAAGGGTAAGAAGGGGATGTCTCTAAAGCTGACACCTCTAATATAACTGGTGTAAGAGGTATTACCCGAAGTGGAAGGTGCTACACTCTAAAAATATTAAAAAAAGCTCGAAAAAAGAAAGTCAAGGAATGAGAAGGACGGAATAACCCTGAAGTAAAACCTGAGAAAGATCGCTCGAAGTCAGTGTTAGAAAAAGAGGTTTGTGAATTTTTAAAGCTGGTAAAACATAGTGAGTATTCAGTTGTTGAACAATTGAACAAAATGCCAGCTTGAATCTCATTACTATCACTACTGTTAAACTCAAAGCCACACTAAAATACCCTGCTGAAAATATTGAACCAGGCATATATAGCATATAATATATCTGTTGAATATGTGAACCACCTGGTTGGAAATTTAGTCATGCCAAATCATATTTCATTCAGTGATGATGAGATTTCCTTGGAGGGAAGAGAAAATGCCAAGGCTTTGCATATCACGGTCAAGTGTAAAAGCCATATCATAGCTAAAGTCCTTATTGATAATGGCTTTGCTATTAATGTCATACCTATGTCAACTTTGGCAAGGTTACTTATTGACTACTCTTATATGAAAGACAGTCAGATGATAGTGAGAGCTTTTGATGGGACCAGAAGAGAAGTCTTGAGGGATACCGAGATGCCTTTACAAATTGGGCCATGCACTTTTAATGTGAAGTTTCAAGTAATGGATATCTTTCCATCCTACAACTGTCTATTGGAAAGGCCATGAATTCACATGGCAGGAGCTATGCCTTCTACCTTGCACTAAAAGATCAAGTTTAATGTAAAAGGTCAATTAGTAGTGGTAGTTGAAGAAGAAGGTATGTTAGTGACCCAACCATTGAATACTCCATATGTAAAGGCTACCGAAGAAACATTATAATGCTCCTATCGATCTTTTAAGCTAGTTAATTATGTAGGTGAAGGACTTAAAAATTAATCTTTTTCAAGGATAGTGATGAGCTAAGTCATCAATAAAGGCTGGTATCCAGGACTAGGGCTGGGTAAAAACTTGTAGGGAATAAAGGAACTCCCGATAGTGATAGACAATAGCAAAAGGTTAGGCTAGGCTATGAGGTAGCAGAATGAGAGATCAAGAGAAGGCCATCAGGAAAAATAACAAGACTAATGGTTATCCTACACCTGTATGAGACTTTCAGACCTGAAGGATTCATGTACCCAGATAAAAAAAAATATGGAAAGAGCTTTTGCCCAGTTAACCATTGATGCTATTAAAGATGAATGAGAGATTAATCAAGAGGGGTGGGTCCGCCTTTGTCCGCCAGATTATGAGTTGAGCAATTGAAATGCCATCGAGATACCTATGACTTTTGAAACTAATACAATGTAATTATAACATCTCAATAGCTATTGCCCAAGGCATTAGGGTGATCTTTCTTGTTGGGGCCATTTATCTTTTATTATTTTTAATAAAAATTAAGAAGGATGCATTTTCATTCATTTTTTCTTGTGTTTTCATTATTTCTATCTTTCCAAACACATCTTGCTAACATATTCCATTTCATTCAATTTCAGGTCTTTAAATGAACATGAAGATAATCATGATAACAATCAAGAGGTTAGTTTTGAGAATTTAATTAACACTGATGAACTTGACAATAAAGAGAATTCTGAAGAATATGTTATGCTTTCAGACCTAATAAGATTGATTGAACAAAAAAATAAGCCAATTGAGCCTCATCAAAGATAGTTGACTTAGTGAATCTAAGAGATGAAGAGAATAAGAAAGATGTCAGAATTGGCACTTTACTTTCATTAGGAGATAGACAACGATTAGTAGACCTACTTTAAAAATTCGTAGATGTATTTACTTAGTCTTACCAGGATATGTCAGGGTTGAGCACGGAGATAGTGGAGCACAGATTACCCTTAAAGCCAGAATGTAAGCTGGTTCAATAGAAACTGAGACGAATGAAGCCTGAAATGCTACTAAAGATAAAAAAAAGAGGTGAAAAAATAATTTGATACAGGTTTTTTACAAGTGGCTAAGTATCCAGAGTGGGTAGCCAATATAGTACCAGTTCTTAAGAAAGATGAAAAGGTACGAATATGTGTAGACTATCATGATTTGAATAAGGCTAGTCCAAAAGATAACTTTTTTTTATCTCATATCAACACACTGGTAGATAACATGGCTAGGCATTCAATTTTATCCTTTATAGATGATTTCTCAGGATATAATCAGATAAAAATGGCTGCAGATGATATGAAAAAGACCACTTTCATGATTATGTGGGAAACATTTTGTTACAAGGTATGCATTTTAGGTTAAAGAATGCTGGGATAACATATCAAAGGGTCATGGTAACACTCTTCCATGATATGATACACAAAGAGATCGAGGTGTATGTAAACGATATGATTACAAAATTTTGTGAAGATGAAGATCATGTCACCAGCCTCAGAAAGTTATTTGAGAGATTAAGAAGGTTTCAACTCAAGTTAAACCCAGTTAAGTGCACTTTTGGGATAAAGTCGGGGAAGTTTACTAGGCTTTGTGATCAGTGAAAGAAGAATTGAAGTCGATCCAGATAAGATACGGGCCATTCAAAATTTGTGACCTTCGAGTACACCAAAGGAAGTTCGAGGTTTTTTGGAAAGATTGAACTACATTTCTCGATTTATCTCTCAGCTTTACCTATAAATGTGATCCCATATTTAAGCTTTTTCGTAAGAATAATCTTGAAAAATGGAATGAGGAATGTCAAGAGGCTTTTGATGAAATTAAGCAATACTTGTCAAACCCTCCAATATTGGTGCCACCTGTTTCAAAGAAACTTTTAATTCTATACTTAACAGTATGTGAAAATTCAATGAGATGTGTGTTGGGGCAACAAAATGAGTCTAGCCGAAAAGAGAGAGCTATTTATTATTTCAGTAAAAAGTTCACGGAGTATGAATCAAAGTATTTCTCATTAGAGAAAATGTGTTGTGCATTAGCGTGGACTGCCAAAAGACTCAGACAGTATATGCTCTATCATACCACATGGCTCATAACAAAATTGGATCCAATTAAATATATCTTCGAAAAGCCTTTTTTGTCTGCAAGAATTGCTAGATGACAAGTAATGCTATCAGAGTATGATATTATATATGTGAGCCAAAAGGTAATAAAATGGGACATTATAGTGGAGTTCCTTGCAGATCATGCTACTGAAAAGTATGAACCAATAAAGTTAGAATTCTCTAATGAAGACCTAAGGGCTATTTCCCAACTGGAAAAAAGAGAGCATAGAGAAAATTGTTGGAGAATGTATTTTGATGGAGTTGCCAATGCCTTAGGACATGAAATTTGGGTAATTTTGATTTCTCTAGAAGAGCAATACTATCCTGTAACAGCAAGGTTAAATTTTAATTGCACAAATAACATTGTTGAATATGAGGCATATGTCATGGGCTTACAAGCTACTATAGATAAGAGAGTGAAAGTATTAAAAGTATTTGGAGACTCAGCTCTAGTTACATATCAGTTGAAAGGAGAATGAGAGACAAGAGATTCAAAACTTGTTCCATATCATAAGTATATTTTAGAGCTGATAAAGTAATTTGAAGATGTCTAGTTTGACCATTTACCTCTATGAGAGAATTTGATTGCTTATGCATTGGCTACTCTGACTACAATAACTCAAATTGATAATAATATTGACATTCAACCCATCAAGCTAGATGTTAAAGATATGCCAGCTCATTGCTCCAATATAGAAGAAGAGAAAGATGGGAAGCCCTAGTATTATGATATCCTACAGTATATTAAGGATCAGCAATACCCAATTCAAGCAACAGAAAATGATAAAAGGGTCATCCGAAGATTGACTATGAGCTTTTTCTTGGATGAGAATGTTCTGTACAAAAGAAGTTGGGATCAAGTATTACTAAGATACGTAAGTAAGGCTGAAACGAGAAAAATCATTGAAGAAGTGCATGATAAAATATGTGAGGCACATACCAGTGGACATATGATGGTGAGATAGATCATAAGAGTAAGATATTACTGGTTGACGATGGAGAGTGATTATATTGATTATGCTCGTAAATGCCATAAATGCCAGATATATACTGATAAGATCCATGCTCCGCCATCTGCTTTACATGTTATGGCACCACATTGGCCATTCTCAATGTAAGGCATGGATGTCATTAGTCTTATCACCCCAAAGGCTTTTAATGGGCATAGATTCATTTTTGTGATGATAGATTACTTCACAAAATGGGTAGAGACAGCATCATATGTAAGTGTAATACGATCTGTGATTTGTAAGTTCATGAAAAAAGAGATCATCTGTAGATATGAACTTTTAAAAAAATTATTTCAGACAATATCAAGAATCTAAATAGTAAAATGATACAAGAAAAATGTGCTCAATACAAGATCAAGCATTATAACTTGGTACCATACCGTCCGAAAATGAATGGGACAGTTGAGGTAGCCAACAAGAACATAAAAAGAATTCTTGAGAAGATGACCGAGACTTATAAAGATTGGCATGAGAAGTTGTCATTTGCACTGCACGTATATTGAACATCAGTGCATACCTCTACTGGGGTAACCTCATTTTTTTTATTTATGAGATGGAAGCTATACTACCAGTAGAATGGAGATCCCATCCTTGAGGGTTCTAAAAGAAGTTGAGTTAGAAGAAGCTGAATGAATTCAAAAATGCTATGAACAGTTAAATTTCATAGAAGAAAAGAGATTGACTGTATTGTGCCATGGTCAGCTATATCAAAGAAGAATGATGAGAGCTCATGATAAAAAGATTCGACCTCATTACTTTCGAGAAGGAGAGTTAATCTTAAAGAGAATTCTCTCAATCCAGCACTATAGTAGAGAAAAATAAACTTCGAATTAGGAAGGGCCATATATGGTGAAACGGGTTTTCTCGGGTGAAACGTTGATACTGACTGAGATGGATGGAAATGATTTACCCCATCCTATAAATTTTGATGCTGTGAAGAAATACTATGCTTGAAATGAAAAAAAAAAAAGAGAAAAAATAAAAATGAAAAAAATGAAAAAAAAAGAAAAAAATGAATGAAAAAGAAAGACTCAAGGTAAAAATCCTAAAAGGGCAGTTTGAGTCATAAAGGGTTTACCTAAGTTGAAAACCTGAAAAGACAGCTTAGATAAGGAGAATACAGCATCAAATTTGAAAATCCGCTGGTATGGAGACTAGCAAATTTGAAGAAGCTCCAAGTTATTAAATACATCAGATGATTGAATTTTCAGAAAAACCTTGAGATGTGTTATCATGATTATCCGATTATTCATTTTTTAGCATTGTCCCCATACTTATCCTTGTAATTCTTTCTTGGCCAAAGTTTGCTAACATTTTGTTAAAAAAAGACATTTTATTTCACTTTTTGTGTCCCTATTCTATTGACGGTTTCTCAACCATTCTTATTCTTTTCCTCTTAATACTCTACAATGGAAAAAAATATGCAAATGCATTCTTACTTTTTGAGTTTGAAATAATGACTGATAAATGAATAATGGCATGAAAGATTTTTACATTACATTGAAGAAGTCTAGAATGATAAAGGCAGAATCAAGATGTTCAGTTCCTGATAAGGACATTGAATTTGGAAGGAGATTTCTTACAGGAAGAATGTGAGTGGAAGAGATGATTGGGAGCTACACTGGCTCGATCTTAAAAGAGCAGCATAATTAGGTCTTTGAAGAATCAAGGGTTCGGGACCCAAAAAAAGAGCTTAAGAAATTTGAGTACCACAATTGAATAGGAATCAAGTAACCAACATTCGCATAGCATGTGTTAAATTTCACATGCATTGCATAGCATATACTACATTTAAGAAAATATAGTGCATAAATTCAAGAAGCAGGGGTATTCCAAAATCTCACATAGAGAAGACATATGTGAAGACATTTTCAAATTTGAGAAAAAGCTTGTCAGGTAAGTTTCTAATCCTTGAAATAGGATATCTCTCGGTATCAGGGTTGATTTATAAGACCTTTGGACATAATCTCCTGAAATTCCTTCAAACATAATTTTCAACTCTTTTGGACATGATTGTCAAGGAGCTTTATTTATTTTTCAAAGTTGTTAAGCTTCTGATTAGAGGAGCCATTTATTTTTCAAAGTTATTGAGCCTCTAATTAGAGGGGCTATTTATTTTTTCAAAGTCGTTGAGCCTCTGATTAGAAGAACGGTTTATTTTCCAAAGTCATTGAGCCTTTGTTTAGAGGAGCTTTATTCATTTTCAAAGTCATTGAGCCTCTGATTAGAGGAGCTTTATTCATTTTCAAAGACGTTGAGCCTCTGATTAGAAGAACATTGTTTATGTTTTCTAAAGTCGTCGAGCCTCTGCTTAGAGGATTTTTTATCAAATCTTTAACACCAAAAATGAAAAAAGAGATCGAGTTGAGTCTTAAATGGGTGTCTACGTCCTTGCGCAATTTTTGTTTCACAAAAAATGTGCCAAGATGGGTAGCTGTAGACACCCAATTTGGTCTAGGCCCGAATCAATTAAGCCTAGTCCAATTGGGTAGGCCCATTTTGTTTTAGTTTTTTTTTATTTTGTATTTTATATATTTTTTCTTCTTTGTATCTTATGTATTATTTATTTATTATTACTATTTATTAATATTTATTTATTTATTTATGTTAATATATATATTTATTATTACTTAGCTATTTATATATTATTATATATATGTATTTATTATTATTTATCTATGTATATATTATAATTTATCTATTATTTATTTTTATTTATCTGTTAATATTTTAATTTATCTGATTATTTTCTTTTAATTATCTATTAATATTTTTATTTGATTTTTTTTTCTTTTTTTTTTTCGATGGAGATTGGAATTGTTTTTGGAGAATTCTACCGTAAATGGAGATTCAATTAGAGTTTATATTGGATTCAATGATTGAATCTCAATCCAAAGAGGAGTTGAGATTGGTCAGAAACTCTTCTGATCAATCCTTATAAATAGATCCACAGATCAAAGGATTGGAACAGAGAAAAAAAAGAGACACTGGCTGAAAGAGAGTACACAAAGAAGAAACAGAAGCTAAAAAAAGTTTTGGTGCGTTAGAACAGCTTTTGGAATCGGTGAGAATTTTTGGAGAATTTTTTTTACGAATTTTTTCTGAAAATTTTTGAAAAATTTTTAGATTTCGGTTGAATTTTTCGGCAACGTTTGAATTTATCGGTGACTTTTTTGGCCAAGTTTGAATTTTTCGACCAATTTCTCAGTTTTCGATGACTTTTCTAGAAACCGATCAGTTTTTCGGTGAACTTTCGGTGAAAAACTTAGATTCTGATGAAAAATTTTAGAACCGATGAGAATTCAACCAGAGTCCTTCGCGGTTTAGAAAGAAGGCAGAGGAAAAGAAGATAAGAGAGAGAGAGAGAGAGGAAAGGCTTGATCTGCTGAAAAAACAAAGGTATTAGCCTTTTATACCCAATGAAAATAACGTCATTTTGGCATTAATAAACCCATAAGATCCGCGCGTTTTGTCAAGATCCGACCCGACCCGAGCGCCAACCCGATTTCGACCCACGTACGACCCACGTCTTCGAGCTATTTTTCTTCCTCCAACTGAGTTGAGCCGAGCCGCTAAGCTGAGCCGTTTCCAGGTTTTTTTTTTCATTTTATTTTTTTTATATATTTATTTATTTATTATGATTATGATTATGATTATTTATTAATTAGATTAGAATTGTTTAATATTTATTTTTATTTTTGTTATTTTATTTTTCTTTATTTTTATTCTCATTTTTATTTTTTATTTTATTTTATTATTTTATTTTCTTTAAATAAAATTCAAAAAAAAATATTTTTGACGAAAAGTTGAAAGTATCAATTTTCTTTGAGAATAAGCTTTCTAAAAAAAATATTTTTGAGAAAAAGTTGAAAGTATCAATTTTTCTTGAAAATAAGCTTTCTAAAAAAAATATTTTTGGAAAAAAATTGAAAGTATCAATTTTCTTTGAAAATAAGCTTTCCAAAAATATTTTTGGAGAAAAGTTGAAAGTATCAATTTTTCTCAAAATTAAAGTTTCTAAAAAATATTTTGAGAAAAAGTTGAAAGTATCAATTTTTCCTACACAAAAGCAATCATTTTTTTTCTCTTTCCTTTTTATTTTCTTGAATTTTCTTTAATGTTAAATAATCCGACGATGGAGCCTCTACAAGTGAAATAATAGTTTTTTTTGCATACTTTTGAGGTAAGGGAATTTTTTCAATTTTCTGCTAAAAGTATTAGAGTCAATTGAGAATAATTTTCAATAATTAATTACTTGATAAATTTTTAAGGCTTATTGGATAACACAAAATTAAGCTGGTATCATCTTTTGATGGGCGTTGTAAGGGTGCTATAACCTTCCTCATACGTAACCGAACTCCCGAACCTGTTCTGGTTAGTAGACCCGAACCTACTCTTTTAGGGACTTTTAAACTTAGGTATTCCCTAAAAGAATAGATTCCTTAGGTGGCCAATCGCACATAGATAAAAAAGATTGGTGGCAACACCTTAAGTCAATGTCTAACGATAGATCCCCGGATCTAGACGTTATGATACTATTTTAAGGATAATAGTCTCTCCATTAGAGTATAAATGAACTCTTGAAAATGTTATCCCCTGGATACAATACTTATTTTGAAGAAAGAAAAGATTGCACTTCAATTTCCTATTGAACTCAGTTGAACTAACAAACCAAAAAAAGAGTGCAAGAAGAGAAATTCTTTTTTAATTTTGAAAAGAATGAAATATTATTATAATATGAGTGTTAATGAAAGTATATATAGGCCTCAATCAGTGCTTAAAGCATCCTTTCATCAATGGATATCTCTTTTATGAAAAATTGTCACTTTTAGGATGAAACACCATGTCCAAAGAACATTTATTGCAAATTTTTAAGAAGGGCAGTAGAATGGCCAAAATGGGTAGTTGACTTTCCTAATTATATTTCAAACAAAGGAAAAATCTTTTTTGAGCATTCGACTGTCCTATCAGATAATTCAACCATTCAAAGCAAAATTTTTAATAGAATGCATTTTGGCATTAGGCAATCGACTCCCATTAAAGAACAGCCAAAATCTTCATTATTTTTTTCATCAAAAAACCTATTTCAACATTTTCAATTATTCTTTCTTCAACATGTATACATACTAATCATTATAGAATAATATTTAACATTAATATGATTTTAAAAAACACTTATTTGATAATATATACAACAAAACCACCACTTATTATATGCTCTCCAAAACGCCCAATACGTAAACTAACACCAAATTCATCGTACCTAGCACACACATATGCTATCGTCTTGTTTGGTAAGACAAAACAAAGAAAAAAAACAAATCAAATTTGTGATACGTAACATGTAAAGGGGGCATGAATTCCCCATGCGCTGCTTGAGGAAGGCTTCCATGAGAAGCGCTAATAAATTGTGAAATCACTTATAGTGTAAGGAAAATAAAAGTAAATTGCGTATGACACTGTATTACTCTACATGCTAAATATATGATTATACAATTTGACGAAGAAATCAAGAAAATAATAAGTGATCAACACCGTTGTCATCATTACTTTGAAAAGGAAGACCATCAAACGACATATGAAATGTCCAAACCATGACTTAATATATGCTCACGAAAGCGTCCCATGCATAGACCAACACCAAATCCCTTCTCCTTAACACACATATGCTATCCTCCTTTTCTTTTGACAAGACAAAACATCCGCAAAATTGTAATACAAAGAGGACATTAACTCCCTTTGTTAACAAGAGTTGATTGCATTGATAAATATCAAATATTTTATATATAAAACTTATATTTGATTTTTATTGTCAGTAATTTTTTATAGATGATCTATAAATTTAATGTGAGGTTTTTTTTAACCTATGATCTATTTGATTCTGAATCAAAGACCTAATTTTTTTTTTAAAAAAAAAACAACTCCCCTTTATTATAATAGACCTTAAAGTGTCAAAGCTATTACTAAACTAAAAGTTTTCTTCGCTTCTGTTCTTGTTCTCCAAAGGGCGAATGGCATCTTTTTCTTTGTGTGTTATTTATTGGACAAATTTTAACAAGCCTGCTTTCATTTTGCTCCTAATAAATAATTAATTCATTTAGTATTGTAATTTATTTTATATTTATAGCTCCACATGTAGAAGTTTTCCTTGAGATTCTAAAAGTATAGCATAACATTCCATATAATGTCCTGTGAATTATTGTCTTTTAAAATCTTTATTCGATTTGGAATATTTAATTTAAATTTATTTTTTAAGTTTCATGATAATTTATTATCTTTGAATCCTTCTCAACACTTTTGTCAGGATCCCAAATTCCAAATACTTTCTTGTTGTGTAAATCTGTATGAAGACGTCTCTTTGAATATCATACTTTCCATGCCCATTCAGATTCTCAAATGGTTTGCAATTAAAAAAATAATAATAATAATTGCACTAAGAAGCGGATTCATCGTCATCATCATTTTTCTTAACATTTTTTTTGGAATTTTCTAAAAATGATTTTGCTTGATTCATCAACTAAAATAAAATCATATAACTACTATTGAGACATATAATAATTTATGTCACTATATCTTTTTTAAAAGAAAAACACATTGAGTTCTAAGTTTTTTCTACCTGAAATCATTTATAATCTATAATTTATTTATTTATTTATATATAATTTATATTTATAGTCACTTACAATGTGTACAAAAACACGGATTTAAAGAATATTTTAAATGGACAAATATAGACATATATGTTTATTATATTTATAAATTCCATTTAAAATTTTATATTATTAATAAGGTTTCTTCAATTTATAAATAAAAATTCCACATTGAGATATTTTTTAAATAAATTTGTATGATAAATAAAAATGGGCTAAAGTTTATTTTTTAATTTTTTAAATAATTTTTACCGTTAAATATTACTTTATTTTTAACAGGTTCCATAAGATACGGATGCTGTGGGTCAGTGGCTGAGGTGCATCCACGCAATTTTATTTATAAAATGGTGTAGGGAGCAGCAATTATTGAAAATTATACCACCATTATTAATTTATTATTGATTGCTTTTTTTTTTTCTTAGAACAATGATTTTCATATTTGAAAATTATGTAAATAAATAAATGGGTGACAAATACTTCCAAAGCTCAATTGCTATTTTTTTTTTTTTTTGAATGATAAAAGCAAGAAAGCTCTAAATCATAAACAAACAAAATAAAAGACAAAAAAGGAATTTTGTAAATTGAAAATTATAAAAAAACTCTATTATTTAAAAGGCAAATAATTGCTTTCAAAGTACACAATTCTCTTCCCAACTGTTTATATGCCACACATTGTCTGTTTTGCTTGCAGGCTATCAATTATTGCCTTGGTTATGTGACATTAAATCAATTACTAGTTTTGTGTTAACCAAGCCACCAAACTGCTAATAGAGCAAATGGTCAAAAAAAAAAAAAAAAAGGCACAATTTTGGACATAATGGTAAGTTGTCTCAATTAGTAAATTCGTTCGCCTCCACCTAGGTGATTCTATGTTCGAGCATTATTAATGTAAAATTGACTTATTCAAAATAATAATAATAATAATAATAATAAAATCGATATTAATGACCTACGTTCGAGCATTACGGATTTATCTTGTTATATCTCGACAGATGACTTCCCAACATCTATGCCCTAACATGAGAATTGAAAATTAGCTTAGTGATTAACGAGGGTTATGGCTAGATAGAAATCTTTAAAAAAAAAAAAAAGATTTATTTTCATGAATACAAATTTTGTTGCTGATCCTATCCTATTCCAACATTATTGCATTGCTAGCATATCACAATATGATCTAGCATTAAACTTGGTAACTGTACAGTCAATTAATTAAGAATTGGCCATTTGAAGAAACGAACAGAGAAATGAAGAATCAAATGAAAAGAACGCTTGACATAAATTTCAATGGTTAAGATTAGAGGTGTAAATGGTATATTAATATTAATAAGTTATTCAAGTTTGATTTGGATAAAATTTAAATTCAATTCAATTATTATCAAGTCGAATTAAAAGTCAAACAATTTAACTTATCGAGCATTTTAATATTTAGCTTTAGCAATTTACGAGCTTAATCGAGTTTGTATATTTTATTATATATTTTTATTATTTTAATTAAAAATTATTATATTTCAATTTGAGTTCGAATTCAAACATAAATAATTAAGCTTGAAGTCGAGTTTGAAAATCAACTTCATTTTTATTTGATAAATAAATCTAATCGAACGAATTTGAATAATTTAATTTTTATCTTAAGTTGAGGTTGAGTTTGAAAATTAAAAAGTGATCGAACTCCATCCAAATTTCGAGCAACAAATTTTGAGTTAAACTTGAACTCAAACTTTTTACTGTATTGATTTGGCTCGACCTAATTACAAATAAGATGGCAATATTAGTAATGCTATGTCTAAACTATATATTTAGTTACTCTATCAAACTCATACAAGCTAAACCATGCCTCATTGGAAAGCATCTCACATTAGAAAAATCTCTTTTACTCGATCATGCCTGATTTTGATTGAGATTGCATCAACAATTGAAGATGTAATAATACAAAGAAGATGAGATGCATTTTCTACTTTGATAAGTACAAAAAGATTAATATCATTATTGCTTTCGATTCATACAATGGCCCTGTCAATCATATGACATTGGCATGCCAAATTCACCGATATTTCTGAGTCACTAAGAAATTAAAAAAGGCAATCTTTAAGAACTATAATGCATAATAAGAGCTGTACCAGCAAATTTGTCAGCAAATTCATTTGTTTCTGCAAGTTGTTGTACCAGAATCAGTTGTAATAGAAAGTCAGTAGAACTCCTATCAATTTTTGTTTAGGATCAAGTAATGCATCATCGACTAAAATGCTAATATATGGCTTAAAAGAAGCCTTTTTATAAGCTGCTCAGCTGGTCTAATTTCTAGCAGTGATAAGATTACTGCCATCGATCTCAAAATAGTGAAGAGGGAAAACACTGAATCAGAAGGCATCAACCATAAGAGCAAAACCTTTGGGAAAATTTATTGTCTGCTTGGGCATTTGGAAAGGAGGAGGAAAAAGAAGGACAAGCATTGAAACAATTTTATATATAAAGGTTTGTAAGATCAGTTATCAAGTTCAGAATCATCGTAAATAGAACATTTCTGCAGTGACTCTTTTTTACTGGACTTACCAGTCTACCACCATTCTCTCATTTTAACCCAAACCATTTCTCTCACTGTCATAGACTTATAGCTACTACCAACTGACAAACCTTGACATGCTATAGATTAATATATTAACTTTTACATTGAATTTTTACTAAATGAGTTGCTACAATAACGTGAAAAATCCCCCTCCTCCCCCCCCAAAGGAAAAAAAGTTTAAGAGAATCAAAAGAACTAGCATATTGGTGTATGACTAATACCAAGCTCGTTGCAAGTAACAATCATTCCTTTAAACCTGGCAAGACATTCCTGCATCACAATTGCTAAGATTCCTAGACCATTATGTTAGGCCAAAAACCTCCAACGTAATTGAACATTTATGTCAATAAAAGTATAATCAAAGAATTAATCAAACACACAAAGACAATATTTTAACGTGGTTTGGTTCAACTGATTAATGTTCAAGGATGAAAAAAAAGATCTATTAATTATAGAGAATTAAAAACATATAATTTGTATTAATCAACACTCAATAATCAATATTCATACCTATGCATCATATCTATGTGAACTCTTTTAGTCTTCTCTAATTCATTTATAATTATTCAAACATACACACCCATAAAACATAAATCTTTAATAATCCAATGAGGTGTTTATCAAATAAAACCCTATAACTTTTTTACATCTTTTTCTTATACTTAATACTATAAAAACTTTCCTTATTTATAACCACATAAACTTACCTATCAAGAATTCTTTTTCTCTTAAATTTTTTCTTTTGCAAGTCTTTTTGTTTATCAAGTAATATCTTGCTAATCTCAAATAAATCACTTATAGGTTTTGAGTTATTATTTCCAACAAATCTCCACTTTGACTCAAATTCTTTCAATCATCAATTTTCATGCTAAACATACTTGACTTTATCTGTAATGAAAGTCTTATAACAATCTTCTCTGTGTGTCTTCACGTTTCACGTAAATCGATATTCAAAACATAAACTTGAATTCTTCCATTGAATTGAGCTCCTTTGGGCTTGCTTTTTTCCCATGTCTTCAACCTTCAGCTTTGATACCACTTGTTAGGCTTATGACAATTTTGATACTACTTATTAGGCTAAAAGCTTCCAATCTAATTGAACATTCATGTTAGTAGAAACATAATCAAACTATCAATCAAACACATAACAGACAGTATTTTAACGTGATTTGACCCAACCGACCTACATCCATGAAAGAAAAAAAAGATTTATTAGTTGTAGAGAATTACAAACATATAATTCATATCAATCATCATTTAACAATCAATACTTATAAGTTTTCTCAATCTTTTCTAGTCTTATGGAGTATTCTCAATCCAAATAAACACATATCTATGTGTACTCATATACCATATTTATATGAACTTTTTTAATTTTCTCTAGTCTACTCATAAATATTCAAATTTACACACTTATAAGATGTAAATCTCTAGTACTTTTATGAGATGTCTATCCAATAAAATTTTACAACTCTCTTAGATATTTTTCTCATACTTAATCTTATAAAAACTTTGCTTATTTATAACCACGCAAACTTGTCTGTTAAAAATCCTTTTCTTTTTAAAATTTTTTTGCAAGTTTTTTTGTGTCTCAAGTAATATTTTGTTAATCTCAAATAAATCACTTATAGGATTTGAATCATATTTCTAACACATTAAATGTGGCATCAACCAATTATGCCTAAAGAAACAAAAGTTTGGCTATTCTAAATTATGATACCATATAGGTTAACATAAATTCTTACCCATAAAATATACTCATCAATCTCATATTTTCCAGTTAAATCATACTTTAAGCGTTTATCAGGATTGATTAATACTGTAAAAGAACATAATGTATCAGCATTACAATCTATATATAGTTAAATGTGATATGCTATTGAAAAGCCTACATCAGAGAAGTATAAATCCAATGATTGGGTGACTGATTAAGTTGCACTCAAAGGTAGCAGGATCATATGCCAAAGAGAATGTGAATTTTTTTGTTCCATCCAACCAGAAAATTACCTTTGTAAGCTTCGTTTATCTCTTCGAACTTTGAAGTAACAGCACTATCACCCTTGTGCTGACCTGGATGACAGGTCTTTAACAACATCATACATTCTCCAGTCAACTCGATTATATTTAAATAAAGCAACTGTTAAGTTAAACAAAAATGTGAAAGGCTATCCATGAAGCAATGGTAAGAAACACAAAGAGTTAAAAGAAAAACAAGAGAGAGAGAGACGCCTGACCAGTGCAAGCATCATAATCAACTTCCAAAATTTTATAGTAATCCTTGAATAGAAATTATAACTATTTATCAGATACATGCCGAGGTAACTATAAAGTGAAATGAAACAAATGATTGCAACATCTGTGAAACAGAGACAACATATAGGTTAAAATGTCCAACCTATAACTAATAACACAGATTGTCGCACAAGGCTTGGTTTGAATCATCTAGATAAGAAGGCAGATATTGGTAATTGTCACTATTAAAGAAATTGCCAAACAATGCGGCATTAATACAGCATTAACACTAATCTCAAGGAACTATACATTAATAGCCGCCCCCTCTCCCCCAAAAAAAGAGAAAAGGGGAATGAGAATAGAGGGATTGGATGGACGGGGGATTGCATTTCATTGAACATAGCCATTATTCATGTAAATGGAGAAGGTTATAATAACTATTTGTGCATAGAATTTGCACATATATGAATAAAAAATAGCAGAAACTAGGAAGAAAGTGTATGCATAAGCTTCTTTTATATGTATTGTATACATAAGCTTCTTTTATATGTATTCTGAGAAGTGCTACTATGTGAATGTATGCATAAATTGAGTAATAAAACCACTAACAAGAGGAAATCATACAAGTATTTGAACTAATCTGCAGCTTCAGATGGCAAAAGGCATAAATAACATGAATGGTCTCATTAGAGGCACTGGTGGATGGCATGAATACAAATATGAATATACACCTACATCATCTAATGGCTACTGTCTAAAAGTATTCATGGGTTGGGTAAGATTGAATTTGGATCAAATTCATATTTGATATTAATAATTTATATATATGTTTAAGTCGTATATTCTGGAACTCAAATTTTTTTCAAGTCAGCCTAAGTTCAAAAAATATATTTTAAACTCAATCATTAAATCTAACTTATATAATAAAAAATTAAAAAAATTTTAAAAAATCAAATGTTAAATTAAAAATTTATATATATTTATATAATTATAATATTTTAATTATATATTTTATTCGATTAGTTTGAACTTAAATTTTTTTTATCTAAGATTTACTCTATAATTTAAACAAATTTACAAATTATGTGTGAAACCGTTTAATAAATTTTAATATTTTTTCCAAAAATTTTCAAAATTTAGACGAACATTTAAAGATTGGACAGTGGACAGGTTCCAAGGCATCCTCTAAACCGACGAAGCAAAAAGGCGGGGAATGTGAACATATTTACTACCAAATGCAGTTGAAATATGATAGAACTATCTATTCAGCAATGATCAAGTCGAGAAGATGGTATGCTGTAAAGCATCACTTTTTCTAGATTTAAGGCATTGAACAACTCATTGGAAAATAAGTAAATAAATAAAATATAAAATTGATCACTTAATTATGATTGTGTTTTAAGATGGTCATCTATTATTAAATTTTTTATTTAATTACTAAAATTTAAATAAATGTTTTTTTTTAATCATCTAGTCGATAATCTTTAATAGTATGCTAATATGGCATCTTAGCTATCAAATATAAAATAGATTGTCATATTTTCTAATGTGTTATGTAATATTATACATTTTGAAAAAAAATAAAATTTACTGATGTGATAAAATTATGTAACACTTGGCAGCTGATTTATCAATGCCACTTTAATATATCTTTAGAGATTAACTGTTGAATGAAAAAAATATTAACTTAAATTTTAGTGATTAAATTAAAATTTTAATAAGTTAGTGATCATATAAAAAGTACGATAAGATATAATTTACCAAAAAAAAAAAAGAAAGCAACTCTATAATTCCATTGACAAAAGTAATTCCATATAAATTATATTTATTGATAAAATTATTTTTTTTCAAAATTTATATAATTTAAATTATTAAAATAATTTTTAAAAATGTAATAAAATATTTAAATTTAAATCTAGTGATTAAAATTAATTCTCTGACTTTTAAAAAATTTAAATCATCCTTAGTTTATATAAAAAAATGATTAATTTTCATATAATTTAATTTTTTTAAAAAAATCAAAACATGGTATAAAATTATTAGTATCTATCATATTCATTATTCTGAATAACCCAAAAGATGGCTTCAATGAAAAAAAAAAAAAAGTCATCAGGCATTACGCTCTAGTACGTGAACTGCACGCCCCTGCACAAAAGCTTGGGCAATTTAGAGCCCAAATGACCCAATACCCCAGAATAAGTAAATAAATGTTTGAGGCCCAAATCCCCCATACAAAACGTTGGGGTTTTTATTGGCCAGAAAAAAAGCTCGGGGTTTTTGGCTGTCGATTCCATCTCTCCCTTTTCTGTATACAGCCGCTTCTTCTTCTTTTTCAAAGCTGAATTCTTGCTTTGAAGTAGAATCGGAGTAAATTATAAGAAAAAAA
This sequence comes from Durio zibethinus, assembly GCF_002303985.1. The sequence goes on from NW_019168004.1 coordinate 6,984,130, forward strand.
AATGAAATTGGACGTCGACGTTTTGAGGTATCTCTCCAAAGAGGATTTTAGGGTTTTAACCGCCGTCGAAATGGGCATGAGAAATGTATGAATGAATTATTCTCTTTTTTTTTTTTTAATTTTTAGTTTCTCTTATTATTCTTTTTGAATTTTAATTTCATTATTAATTTTATTTTATTTTTCAGCATGAAATCGTGCCGTCAGACCTCATCGACCGTATTGCTTCTCTCAAGTAATAGAAATACTTATTTTTAATTATAATTATGCTTTTTTTCCTTTTTTGTAAATTAAAAATATATTAAATTGAATTATAGGCATGGAGGCACTTACAAGGTCTTGAAGAACTTACTCAAGCATAAGCTACTGCACCATGACTCTTCCAAATGTTCGTTTTACCTTTTTTTTTTTAAAAAATTTTTTTAGGCAGTATTTGAATGTTATTTTTGCTACTTTTTTTTTTTTTTGCTTTAATAAGTTTAAATTAAATAAAAAAACATGTTTTCCATATAATTTATTTTGGAGTAAATTATTGTTATAATTATAATCGCTTTGGAAAACAAAATGCATGATTTTAGTTTTGTGCCTAATAATTATGTTGGAATTGGTTTAAATTTTAGTCATTTTGTTCATTTTAATCAATTGTTATTTTCAGAATCTTTATTTATTTTGCTATTCAATAACTTGTAAAGCATTTTTTTTTCTCTTGAATATAGATGATGGGTTTCGTCTTACGTACCTTGGCTATGATTTCCTTGCCATTAAAACCATGGTCAACCGTGGAGTTTTCACTGCAGTTGGTCGTCAAATTGGGGTTGGCAAAGAGTCTGGTAACTCTTTCTATCTAAATCTAACACTTTATATTTTTCAATATTTCACACTTGTTATTAAAGTTATCTCATGTTTTGCTTCTTCAAGATATCTTTGAGGTTGCACGTGAAGATGGTACTGTGATGGCAATGAAGTTGCATAGGCTCGGTAGAACTTCCTTTAGGGCTGTCAAATCTAAGCGTGATTACTTGAGGCATCGTAGTAGTTATAACTGGCTTTATTTGTCCCGCTTAGCTGCACTCAAGGAATTTGCATTTATGAAGGTTCTCTTTATATTTTCCCTTTACTTGCTTTGGTCTTTCCTTGTAGTAATCAGGGTTCTATTTATATTTTCTTCTCTTATGCAGGCTTTGGAAGAGCACGGTTTTCCTGTACCAAATGCTGTGGACTGTAATAGGCATTGTGTAGTTATGTCACTTATCCAAGGTTATCCACTGTAAGAGATTCTCCTTAATCCTTTGGATTTGTTTGCATTAAATCCTGTTGCATGCATGTCAAGTGGCTTTTCTGTCAATTCTTTGGAAGTGAATGAACATAATTGATATTTACGAAAAGGCTAATGGAATTATAATCTGTTGCGACCTCTAAATCTTTTTCATCCTTTTTACTCACAAAATGAGTTTAAAAGAGTCAATGAGAGTAGGCCTCATTGTATCAATAAACCAATATTATTGGTTACACACTTTATGTTAATTGGTTTTGTAGTTTCAAATATTCATGCTTTCATTGCTGTTAGAATTGCATGGTTACTCTAGGTTTATCTTCATTGTGTTGTTAACTTCTATTTGCCTCTCTCTTTTCCTTTTCTCGTTTGTCTTTCTTTGGAACCTTTTATCACTTGGTGTTGCAATATCAAATATTCTTGCTCTTGTTGCTGTCTGAATTGCATGATAACTCTACGTTTAGCTTCAGTGTGTGTTGATAACAACTACTTGTCTCTCCTTTTTTCTTTTCTCATTGTGTCTCTCTTTAGACCTTGAGTACCCTTTACACCATTTATTGGAATTGGTTTGGTATGTCTGAGATGTCTTGGATTATTAGTTTCTTTTGCATAATGCAGTGTGCAGGTGAAACAGTTGCAAAATCCTGAGACAGTTTTCGAAACAATTCTTGGCCTTATTGTTCGTCTGGCAGAACATGGTCTCATTCACTGTGACTTCAATGAGTTTAACATAATGGTATGCATTTGAAGCACAGTATTTGTACCATGACCAATTTTCTCAGTTTTGATTGTTTTCTTGTTAGCTTATAACTCTACTGAGATTGAGCAGTTAAATAGGTGTCAATTTTTTTTTACTTAAAAAAAAAAATACCATGTGAGCTTCATGTTCCAGTTTTCTGTTAAAATTGTTTAATAAGTATTTGAAACTTTTTTTTTCTGTAGATTGATGATGATGAAAAGGTGACAATGATTGATTTTCCACAAATGGTTTCTGTGTCACACCGTAATGCACAGATGTATGATGCACTGTCTTCTCTCTGTTGCGATTTCTAGTTTTCATGTTCGTTTTACTTGTGTGAATCTGATGTTACATTCTCATTTATTTCTAACTCTCTGTTGTTCAGGTACTTTGATCGTGATATAGAATGCATTTTTAAGTTTTTTGGCAAGAGGTTGGTGATCGTTTTTCTAATTCAATACTACATTTTATATGATAAAGATATGATGGTTTGTGAAATCTTTAATAACTCTCCTGGTATGATTGTTACTGTTCTGATATTTGTAATAAGTTAGTTGATAAACTTAAAACATATTGTCTACACATGCATGTCAATGTGGGCTATCAAATCATATCCTTGGGATTCTTCTCTATGGATGGAAGGAGTGACTTTGGCCATTGTAAACAGCCTTGGCTTGTATTTAAACAATAAAACAACATAACTTCTGTGTTTTTACCGATGAGGGGATTATAGGGTTCTTACTTCCCTTCAATACCCTTTTTTCGCAATATTATTTTATTTGTTCTATAATCTATCCTATTTGTAGTTGAAGATGAATTGGCACTAGGGAAAGTCTTGTTAATGGAAAAAATCATTTTTTGACCAATTCCTCAAGGTGATGGTTGAAGTTTCAAAGTGCTTTTATACATGCTTTTACCTAACTCTCAGTAAAGTGCATCAGATGTTTCATTCCAAAGAGAAAGAGTAAAGATAGATATAAGTGGCTATTTTTTTTCCCTTTTTTGGCTGCTGCAAGCTGTGCTGTTGAAGCATGATCTTTTCCCAATGTCTTATCTAGGTTCAACTTGTCATTTGAAGAATGCTCTGACGATATTGATGATTCAGAGGTAGACACGGATGAAAGTGGCAGGCCTTCCTTTTCTTCAATAACCAAAACTACTGGTTTTCTCGACAAGGAACTTGCTGCCAGTGGATTTACGAGAAAAGATCAGGATGACATTCAGAAAGTATGGTGAAACATGCTTTACTATAATTTCCATTTCTGTGTGTTTTTATTTTTATTTGTTGGTAACTTATTTTAGACAGACACCATGTTTTGGTTATTGTCTTCTTTCAGATTTACATCTCCAATGTTGGAAATTTTGAACTTTTTCAGCATAAATATGATGGCCTTTTTCAAAAAAAAAAAAGGGAAGGAAAGAATAAAAGGGATGCCATATCATAGTTTATAATTGCTGCCAATTCTATTTTATGCAGTTCATTGAAGGTGATGTAGTGGAGGATGATGTTTCTGATGAAGAGCATGAACCTGAGTTATGTCGAGCAAACATAAAGAGCTTTAATTCATTGCACTTAGATCAGGTGTGTTCTTCCGGAGCTTTTGATGTTATGTTGTGAATTATGTAATCTGACTCAATTTTGTTTTATGACCTGCCCCTAAGTAAGCCATAATCAATGAAATGAGATTGGTGGATTAACAAATACTAAACAATAGGTATGATTAGTTTTGGTTTAGGTAAATGTTCCAGACCTCCACTCTTACTTTTTGCATGTGTGCATTTGTGTTTATAAATTGGATACAAGCCTTTCTTTTATCTGCATTTTATAAACTGAAAGAGTTTTGTGGATGTATGTGGACATTTTTGTTACATGTTACTCTATGTGTGCGACTGTGTGCGACTGTGTATGTGTGCTGAAGATATTAAGGGCTATTGAAAAATGATACAGGAAGAGCCAACTTCAAGTTGTAATGAGGAAGGGCAAGTAGATCAAAACCATCATACCCCTGAAGCAGGTCAAGGCGGTGATTCTGAAAGTCAAAATTCAAGCAATGAGGTATATATTATGTCTTTTTTTAATATTTATTTATGTGTCTTTCCTCCAATTATGTTCGCTATATTTGCTTGAAGACGTAACTTATACTTGTGCAAGCAGGCAGTGACAAAGTAATTTTGTTATTGCTTGAAGGAGTTAGTTTTGACTTGCTTTTTCTTTTTGTATAGGATAGTACATATCCTAGTTCGTTATGGACTTTTGATAATAACTCAAGGACCTTCCTGAAAGAAGCATGTATAAGGTCTTAGGCTTTCAGTGAGCAGGTGGCCTTGACCCTTGATGTTTAAATTATTTGCTAGACAGGCTAAAATATTACTATTGTATTACTTTATGCTATGCTTTTTTTTTTTTTTAATCAAACAAAGTTTCCTTGATGTTTCAACATCGTTTTAATTTTTCAAAACAACGAAAATCATTTCTGCTACTGCTGCTCCATCCTTTTGTTAGCTTCTTTGACTAACCAAATTGGTCTGTTGAAAAAAAGTTCTTTGTTAAATACCCTCATTATTTGATGTTAAGCAGATTCCTAATGCTAGTTTTGTTCTTCCAGGAGGAAGACAATCAGAACGCTGATGAAAATGATGCTGAACTCATGAAGAGCTTGGCCAAGCAGAGACGACGTGCAATGGCTGCAGCACGTAAAGGACGGAAGAATATTGCGTCCAGAAATTCTTACAAAGACAAAGGGGGTAAATCTTCTAATAATTCTAAAATCCAGAAACAATTGAGTAGTTGGTAAATTTCATAATCAATCCGACACAATCTGAGATACACTCCCTTGTGGTGATAACGGTCGTTTTCATACTATGGAGTTTCCGCTTGTTTTTTTTTTTGTATAGTTGGGGAGGGGCAGTGAAAGTGTCCACGGGGGATTTTATTTTGATTTTTTTCTTTAAAAATTTTTTACTATAAATCTTGCACATTCATCCGTATATTAAATCCACTCTCTCTCACTATACTTGCATTAAAAGTTGCAAGATTTTAAGAGCAATCTGATGTCTATGTGGCAACTTTGCGAGCTGTTTTTTAAATTTTTAAATTTCTTTTTACTTTTTCATTTTTTAATTAAATTAATTTTATAAAAAAATATAAAATGAAGTGTTAACAGAGCACTTTCATTTATTTTTTCCTTTCATACTTTTTGTTTTTGATTTCTTTTGGATATTTTAATTATAAAATTTTCACAGCAAAATGAGCAAGATGATGTGAATGATAAAATAATTGATATCTAATATATTTTAATTCGTTCCGATTTGATATGAGCGATTTTGTAAAAAGTCAATCTCACTTGAGTTGGATTTACTTTTTAAAGAAAGTGGAGATGGGCTTAAAATGGATTTTAAGGTGTTTTGTTTAAGTAATTTTGTGATATATATGAAAATATATATTTTATTAATTATTTAATTTTATATTTTTATATATATGTATTACATTAATAATGTTATTATTTGATGTTTTAATATAAGATATTAATATTTTAAATTTAATTTGGATGTTCACATGAGCATCCTAATATATATATATATATATATATATTATTTATTGTTTATTTTTATGATTTTTTTAATAAAATTATTATTTGATATTTTAATTTAAGAGATTAACATTTTAAGCTCATGATTGAGCTTTTTTTTTCTTTTTCTTTTATTCGTTTTATTCATTTTTTCCTTTTGATTTCACGTCTTTTTAATTAAGTTAATTTTGTTAAAAAAAATAATTGGAGTGTTCACGAGGCATCTTATTTTATTTTTTTCTATTTTTTGTATTTTTTAATTAAATAAATTTATAATAAAAAGTACCGATTGAAGAAGATACCAAAATAATCCCATATATGATGGATTTTTATCCATATCGATCTAATAGAGGATGAAATTTTTATATTTATATTATATAAAATTGCACTTACCATTAAGAACATTATTATTTGTAATTATTTTTAATTAACTTTTTATATTTTTTCTATTGTTATAATGGTAACTCCTATTAAAAATATAAAAGATATACTTAATTTTTTCATTCATTAAATCTAAAATCAACATTATTGTGTACGAACACGAGTCCATTTCTAGTTTTATTAAAACTTGTGTATAATAGAATTTATAGTATATATTTAATATTACTTAAATCAATAAATGCTTAAAAATTATTAGAAGTATTTTATATCAAATAATATTTTTGTTATTAAATATTTGAAAATTATTTTTATGTATATGATAATGTTATTTAACATTTAAAATCTTAAAAATATTACTTAAATCAATAAATGCTTAAAAATTATTAGAAGTATTTTATATCAAATAATATTTTTGTTATTAAATATTTGAAAATTATTTTTATGTATATGATAATGTTATTTAACATTTAAAATCTTAAAGGTTTTTTTTTTTTTACCAAAATCCTAAAGTTTTACTTAATAAATAGTGAAATATTATTTTAAGTTAAAATAATATATTAAAACAAAAAATAATGAACCAATATTTTAGATTAAAACAAAATGGTTTTTTAGCTATTAAAAATTCATTTAAAGGCAATATACGAATAAAAAATTATTTGGGGTAAAAGGTTTCGGTCGAAACATAGTAATCCATTGTACCTTAAGCCGCAGTCCACAACTAGCTTTTCAGTGCAATTCAATAGCTCAAACGAAACCGATGTCTTTTTATCCAACCGATATCAAAGGTGCGACTAGCGGTAAAAAGCAAAGGAATCGCAGCTCACCCGAGATCCAGTGACTTCCTAATGAGCCCTAAGCCGGTGAGTGGTGAAGAGAGGGGTGGGGTGCCTTTTCCTTTTTTATTGTCCTTGAATCCTATATTCTTATTGTGTTGATTTCAAAAATGTACACCAGGGTCCATGGCCATGTGAATGTGGTAAACTGTCAATCTCTCATTTCCAATGGGGGATTGAATTAATTACTAGAAAAAAAAATATTATGATTATAATTACGAGTAAATTATACCCATTTAGATATAGACGAAGTACGCATGTTTTTTTTTTTTTTTAATTCATTATTAACTTAATTGTCGAAGAGTTTTTTGGACAGCAAGTGACTGAAAATGCAACAAGGTTTATTATAGAACCAGAATTTAGCTTCAAAATTTCTCTTCAATTAATCTCCATTTGAATTTTAAAAGCTTGATTCTTAGTTTTGTATCAAATTTTGTGTATCTCTTTTTTTTCTTTAGAAAAAAAAAATCAAATAGATAAATCGACGATATTTTTGTTTTTTCTGTTGGCATTGAAGGGTTTATTGTAAATTGATTGATTTCACGTATAAAAGGCTCTTGATTCCCCTTGATGTTTTCTTCCTTGCCTATTGTCCACGCTTTTAATTTTGCTATCTTTGTGTTTCACAAACTTGCTATCTCTCTTTCTCTCTCTCTCTCTCTCTCTATATAAAATATATTATAAAGGTTTTTTTTTTTTAATTTGATTGAAATTAAAAAATCATGACTGCAAACAATTCTCAAGGCTTTTGAGTTTTGAGTTTAATCATCATTTTTAAGGTTAAAAATTGAAGCAACAACTCCAACCATGATACATATAAGTAACAATTTTGAGATGTAAACAACTTTATTAAATGTAAAATTAACAAGAAGATTTGCCAAGAAAAAAAAAAAACAAAGAGAAAGAATTGACATTGCCACTTATAAATTTTGGATGTTTGTAATTATCAATACTAGGTGGCTGGCCTGCTCTTTACCGCTGTCTGTTTAAACTAGAGGTATAAAATTTTTGGATATGAAAGAATAGCTGTTAAAATGATAATAATAAGATTTATTATTATTATTATTATTATTATTACAAACGTCACCAATCTTATTTCAAACATCCAAAATTTATAAGTGGCAATGTTTATAATAATAAAATCAAAAGAAACTCATTATCAAGCTTTTTTTATTAAGTGTGAATAGTCATTTATTAAAACTTATCATTTTAATAAAATTTTAAAATTAATTAACATCTATTAAAAAGATAATTTTTTTGGATTTGCAAAAATAGTTAGAATTTAGAAGTCAGTTACGCGTGCGGAAGGATCAACACTCCTACAATATCCGTTTAAAATGATATCAATTAATTATATATTATCCTTTAATTTTGACTAAAATGATCTTAATTTTGATATTTAAAATTAATTTTCTTAATTTTTTTATTGTAGTAATTTTATTTTTTTAACATTTTATTTTATTCGAGAAAAATACTAGTACTTTATTTTTGAAAGAAATATTAAAATATCAAAATACGTTAGTAACATTAAAAAAAAATTTTTCACCTAAGGAAATTCTCGAGGATTACTATTCAGACTTTTCAAATATTTCATTCTCGGTGGTTTGTATTTATCTTCAAAACCAATATTTGAAATGCATATAACAACAAAATACTTATAATTTAATCCGTATAATGCTTTTTCATAAATATTTAGTTCTTATTTCTTTATTAAAGGTAATGAAAGTATTTATTGAAAATTACTCTCAATAGCTCATTACTTTGATAGTATTTTTAGAAAAAAATTTCTTATTTATATATTCCTAAAGAATCATTACTCAGATTTTTTTAAAATCTCATCTTAAGAAATTTTATTTTTTTCATTTTTTAATGATTATTAATATTTAAAAGTTATACAATAATATAATTATCTATGAAAAACTTTATTTCCTAAAAAATGCACACTTTTATAAATATTTTATATATATTTAATATCTTTTTTATAAAAAAATTATTCAAATTAAAGAAGAAAACTTTATATTAAAAAGAGTTTTTAAATATTTAAATACTTTGATAATTTTTAGAAGTCTTTTTTCACTTAAAAATTTTTTTGGAATCACCATTCGAACTTCTTGGAGTTCCATCATCAAAAAATTTTATTTTTGCTTTAAAAATATTTTTTTAGCCTTTTTTTAATTATATATATTTTTTTAAAAAGATTTGAATGTGCATAAATAAACACATAAATAACTTAGCAAGAAAAAAATAAATAAATAACTAAATAAATAATAAAATTAACCAAAAGAGTGGTCAAAATTAGTTAACAATTTAAAGTGATTCACTTCCAGTTCAGACAGGTTCTGTTTGGTTTTTTGGTTCAGTAGATGGTTTAAGAAAAGTCAAAATAGTTCAGATCGATTTAGAAATGGTTCAATTGGACCAGTTTAAGGTTGTGATAGAGGCTGAAAATTAGGTCAAGCATGCGAACCTTGGGTCTGGTTTGATCTATGCACATGTCAGTTTTTTTTTTTAATTATAAAAAACTAGTTTTTTCTTTCATTTCATTTTAAACCTTTTTTTTAAAAAAAAATTTCAAAGGCTCTTAAAGGCCAAAAGTGCCGATCAATCAGAAATCGACCAATCACCTCCGTCGACCACCATTTGATATCCCAACCGTTAGAGCTTCTTTTTTTTTTTTTTCTTTTTCTTTCTCATTTTCCTTATTCTTTTTTCTTTTCTCTTTTTTCTCTCTGCACCGCCATTACTTCCTTTCTTTTTTGATGATCCCAGCCAAAAGCATCTTTAGCCGTCAATCCCCTTTTTTGTTGTCACCATCGACTTCTCTTTCATAACCTATATTGCTTTTTTTAAAAAAAAATTTTTTTTATCAAATCTAACCTTTTTTCTATAAGGTTGCTTGGCACTACTTCTTCCTTAATCTAGGGGATATGGTTGATTTTTTTTTTGGTTTTTTTTTTATTTTTTGTTTGGTATTTTGTTGTGATAAGTTTGAGGTTGGGTTTCTTTTTTTAGTGGTGTTTTTCTTTTTGTACATTTTTTTATGGTGCGGATGATAATGATGTTAAGTGGTTGCTAAAGGCATCAAAGGGTAAAGGTATGGTTAATGAGTTTATGAAATTTTTTTTTTGAGCTGTTGGTTGATGGGGTGGTTTAGGCTATTGATGGTGGTGTTGGAGTTTGGAATGTTCTAGTGATAGTGGGTTTCAAGCAAAGATTCAAATAGCGATCGGATAACGGTGTAATGGCCATTATTTTGCTATTTTGGGGTCGTGCCACTATTGCCATCGTTATTGGAGAAAAAACAGGAGAGAATTTGAATCTTGTTTATAGCAGATGAATCACGATTGCGAATTGCGGTATAACGGTGATAGCGGCAATAGCAGACTATTCTTATTTTCATTCAAAAGTTCAAAAAAAAAATTCATTTGATTATGTTTAAAAACTTAAAACAAAAATAGCAAGAAAAAAAAAATAAACATCAATTTGCAAATTCAGAAAAAAAACCCAAAAAACTTAAACTTTCAAAAATATCAATTCTCCCAAATTCAACTGCAATAAAAATCAAGTAAATGCAGTTAAGGTAAGTAATTAATTCAACACTCAAATTACTTTTTTTTTTATTTTCAAATTTGCCGTGATTTTGTGTGTTTGAGATTAGATTGGACTATGACACATTGGTAGAAAGAGATAAGAGTTATTCGGACTTAAAAGGAGAGATAAGAGATGAGAGTGAGACTTGAGGTTGACGGAAGCAAACAGATAGCACATACCAAATAAAAAGAGAACTAAGAGATGAGGATAATGATGAGGGTTTGGAGAAAAAAATTATTGAATGCAAGGTGAATGGATGAGAAGTTGTGTGGGTCTGTGCAATTTAGTCAAGAGGTAGAGGAAGTAGACTTGAGGTTATTATTGTTGAAAATTGCCCACAACATGAAGGCTACCAAGTTTGATTTACTGTAAGTTGATAAAAAGCAATTCTCTTGACTCATAAATAATAATGCTTTTACTTAATTTATGAATATTTAATCACTTATTATTTGATTTATGCATAATATAGTTCGATAATAATTTGATGAGTACGGTAATTAAATAATTAAATATATCATTCGTTATGATTATTTATTTTTCACATGTTTATTCATCTCTTGTTATTTTTAATTATCATATAAATAATTTTTTAAATATGAATATTTTATTAATAAATATTTTTTCTTAAATAAATAAAACACATGATATTATATAAATTATTTTAAAAATCATAAAATAAAAGGTTTTATGATTAATAATTAAAATTATTATATTTTATAGCAAGTTGAGTAAAATTTAAAAAATTTCACAATCGTGATAGCCGCAATAACTGCGAAGGTCTATTATATCTGTAACTGTAACAAATGTGACGCAACTGAAAACGTGACCGCTACCGTAATTTAAATTCCTGATTTTAGGTAAGGTTGGGACATATGATTAGGTGTAGGCCAAGGCTCTATTGCTGGTGTAAAGGGATAGGTGATGCGGGTTGGTGCCGGTAAGGGTGCTTTATGAATGGCCAAATGGTCTGGGTGTGCTTGGTGGTGGGTATGGTACGCACGGGGGTTAGTCGGGGCTATGAAGTAGGCGAAATGGTCGAGTTGCACTTAGGGAAGATGTTGATGGTGTTGGAGGTTGGCTAAGGTTGTAAAGCAAACGAGATGGTCTAAGGTGGCTTGGTGGCTTGGAGTTACTGGGTTTTGGTTGAATGGAAGGACTGTGCTTGTAAGAAGGCTGAGGCTGGTGGAGTGCGAGGCTTGGTGTTGGGTGTAAAGACTTGGTGTGGGTAATTAATGGTGCATTGTGAATGGCAAGATGGTCTAGGTGTGATTGGTGGTGGATGTGGTGTGTGTGAGGGTTAGCTGGGGCCGTGAAGCGGGCGAGATGGTTTAGGGTGGTTAGATGGCTTAGAGTTGTTCGGTTCTGGTTGAATGGAGGGATTGTTCTTGTACGGAGGCTAAGGTTGGTGGAGTACGGGGATTGGTGTTGGGTGTTAAGACTTGGTGCGTGTAAGGATGCAGAAAAAAAAAATGCTAGAACCCTCTCCCATGGTGCTTTTTGCTTGTGAATTGTATTTATAAATTTCCATAATGAACAAAAATTGTAGGGCGATGCAAGGCGGTAGTTGGGCAGTGTGCAGGGTAGTGGCCAATAGGTTTGGGTTAATGGTTGCTAACAGAGCCAGAAGCTATCTTTGGTGCATTTTTGTTGTTTTGTGATTTTTCACTTTTTAATTAACCTTTCCTTTGTAATTTTTTAATTAATTTAATTAATTTTAAATGATAAAAAAAATAATAATAAAATTAAATTAAAAATGATTAATCCAAAACAAACTCAAATAAATCCAATTCAATTTAATGCTTAAACTAACTCAAATAAGAACATACAAATTAAACATAAAAATCGAACAAATTCGAATTGATCCAAACAAAATTCGGTGTTTACAATAATAATAAAACAATAAAATTACCAACTTATAAGATAAGATTCTAAGTAAAACATACTTGAACAGAATTTGCCTTATCATAGTTGTATTGCCTGCACGAGTCATAACATTGCCTTGAATGATAGCCAGCTATGCAGTGGCTTCAATAGCAATACAAAAGACATACTCGTCCTACTTAAGTTGTTCCTAGAAAAGCCAAATTGGGTATATCAATTGTCTAAAAGCCTTTGCCATTGCAAAGTGCTTGATCTTCATGATACATGATGCCAAAAACAATGGTTGAATTCACCGCTCCTTATTCTAAAAATTAGGAGTGCTCCTTTATATTTAGTTGATTTACTCCTCTATAATTTACAATTACTTTGAAAATTCAACAGGTTAGGCTTATAAGGAATTGATCATTTCATCTTCAGGCCACTGGGCAAAAAAAAAAAAAAAATTTCTCAGGCCATACTCCATACTGAATTAATGGATTCTCAATGAACTTCTCCAATTCAGCCATCTCTTGCTAAATGTCCTCTCCATCAATTTCCCAATCAAAGAAAGGAAACATTTAGATAAAATCTATAAAGAATTTCAATATAAGTTGCAACATTAGTCACAAACTTTGTAAAATCCATGAATGAACAAAGACGGGATGAGTAAAAAGTCCACCAATTTTGATGCTTCGTAAGTGCTTTTGATTTTGAAGCCCTTATTACCACAGTGAAGAAAAATATAAAATGCTAAAGATTACACTTCAGTATCATACAATTTCTATAGACATTTCTGAAGATGAGGTTATTTATGGTTTCCCAATGAATAATTGACTAAAGCAAAAGAATATTGTTCATCTTCGAATATGTTTCAAATAGTGACATTGGACATGTTGGAACTTTCTTTGATCTATAAGAGTATTATGATCTTATCCTATTCTCTTAACCTTTATTATCTCTTCCATGACATCTTTTCATACTATCTCAAAATGAGGAATCTTCTAGGATGGTTACCGAGAAAAAAAACTAAATCATGATAAACTAAGGTAACTTTTTCCATAAGAAAGAAGGAAAAACAAATGGATAAAGGTAAATAAATAATGTAATAATTATAGAAAGTCCACATACTGAAAAAAAAAAAAATGGGGAAAAAAAACTATATCCTTAGGCACAACTATAATCAATGCAACCAAGAACCACATTGAATTTATAACAGGAAAACCATGACAAAGAAAAAAAAATTCAGAACATTATGTTTGATTTGTTACACATAGAAAGCAGATAGTAAATTTACTTCAAGGATGTAAACATTCATAACCTACTGATTGAATAGCATGATTAGATCAATGATTAAAGAACAAAAAATAGTTTGAAATTATTTATCATTGGCTTTTCAAAAGTTTGTAGATAACAAAGAATAATAGTTTAACTGAGTTCGATCCTCTTTTATCACAAGAAGACACATTTTAAAGAGAGTGCACAAAAACATAGAACACTAGAGAAATAAACTTAGTGTTCTTTAAATTGCTTTGACTGAGAAATTTTTTTTTTAACTTTTGGGCAATTAATATAGATATGCTTTCCAAACATATATTCAATTTTTTTGAAGATATATCAACACTATCATTACGATGATTAATCCATATTGTGAATGATCTATCATCAATCTTTTCTAGTCCTTGAACATCTCTGTTAAGTGTCAGTGTGTTCATTTATGCTATAATCAAAGAGAGGATGTATATTTGAATCATCAAAGCAGCTAAAAGAAAAACATTTACGATGTAAGACATTGCCTATGGGGAAGGCCTCTAGCTTAATAAAGGGTCAAATGACGTATAGCTTTAGCAAACAAAATGAAAATAAACTGAAAACAAAAAACATTTTCAATAATCCAGTAAGATATAACACTCAATCATTAGTCACACTAAAAGAAACTTACACTTAGCTGAAGCCCTAATCAAGCTAACTTTACCAATATGAAACCTTTAATACCACCAAAAACATCAAAATGTAGGATTTTCAATACTAATGTACATGATCAAAATTATTGTGAATGATTAATACTATTAAAATATACATTAAAAAGATCCAAACCAACAATAAAATAAATCATGCAAAACACTATGGAACTCCTAAACCACAAATTGATTAAATAAGATGAATCACTTATAAATAAAACTTTCATAGAATTACAAATCAAATATTTTATTAACAAAAGAACATTTGTCACAGTTTTTACAACTGCGTTACATTTTGTTTATGAATAGATAGTATTTTATTTTTATTTTTGAAGATATGTTATTTTGTTAGTATCAACCACTTGAATCATTTCAAAAGACAAAAAACAATAAATTATAAAATAAAGCCACAACCACCAATAATAAACCCAATATCCATCACTAAATCAACAAACATAATACCAGCACCAGTAAAACTAATGCCTATAACCATTATGACAATAGTTTAAAACTTACAAAATAACATGCATAAAAGTAAAACAATTGAACATAAAACTACCCCAATTATTCACCCAAAACAAAAAAACACAACTTAAAAAAAAAAAAAAAGACCATGCATGTTAAAATAAACAAATTCAAACACAAAACCAAAACCCAAAAACCAAAAAATAAAAAATAAAAAAAGAATCTATACAACACATGCACAACTAAAACAATATTTGTTATGAAGTCATTAGAAAAAAATTATGCTTGCTGCAACTTCATCTGGTACAAAACAAAAATATAAAGAACACTTATGGCTTCATATAACAATTTTTCATCCAGAAAAGAAAAACTCAAAAAATTGAAGAAACCAAACATAAAAACAAAAGAAAAAACTCATCTTCCAACATAAAACTATCTCTGATTACTAATGCAAAACAAACAAACAAAACTTAACCAAAAAAAATCACCATGCACAAAAAAATAAAACAATCAAAACACAGAAAGAAACCTAGAAATCATAAGAATAACAATCTATACAATGCATGAAAAACATAAAATAATAAATTGCACAACACCCATTCCCACAAAAAACAACAACAAAACAAATCGAATTATAGCATAAACTATTTTGAATTTTTTCATCCAAAAAAAAAAAACCAAAACAATGAAGAAATGAAGCGTGAGAAGAAAATAACAAAATCAGCTAAAAAAACTAAATGAAAAAAACCAAAAAAAAATCACAGCGTAAACACAAAGAGAAGCGCATAAAAAGAAGCGGCAAGTAGATACCTAATGTTAGAAAGAGCTTCCATCTCAAAATTAACTGTCCAATTATATCTTATTACATTATTGATGTGTCTAAACAAAATGCACAAGGGGACATTTTTATATATAGTTATAGATTATAGATATTTGATTTGTCACTCATATAGATCAAATCTTGATCAAAACCTTGACACAATCTGGTTGCTTCAACAACTCAAATGCTTTGTTTGCGTCTTGCAGCTGAATTTCATGTGTCAAAAGTTCATCAAGTTGGATTTCCTGTGGGAGATCACTCATTAATCAGATTACAAACATTTATGATTGTGGGTCAAAGAAGAAAGACATTGCACCCCATTCTCGTTGACGAAAAAAAGGTATAGTACTCACCCTTTTTTTACATTTTTCATATATAATTGGAAGGTCAGATTTGGCTTTGAGCCCTCCAAAAATCGACCCTTTCAAAGTTCTGCCAAGGATTATGCCCATATAATTTATGTTTACACTTAAATTTCCTCCTCCTCCTATCTGTATGATTTTTCCTGCTCCCTGACCATAACAAATTTAATAAAAAAAAAATACTTAGATAATACGTCAAATCTCCAAACATATATCTTAACTATTAGAAAATCTCGAATTTAAACCTCACATTAGAAAAGTATACATGAAAAGGATGATTATCACTCATATATAATTCAAAATCATATATGTTAAGTCAATTGATAATAGGTAGAGAAATTCAACTTAAATTTAAAATTTAATAAATGTCAGATAACATCTATTTAACAAGTTTCATCACATTTAATCTTAATTCTCAATTGACAAACTCATAAAAGGTATAAGATAGAATCACAAAATGGAATTTGGCATCTGATGTCATATTAAGTATCAAATCCAAAATTAATTGATAATAAATAAAAATGTCCAACTTAAATATAAGATTATAAAAAATTTAATATTTAATAGATATATGATAATATCACTTTAACGATATGCGTAAAATATCTTGAAAAATATTTGAAAAATTAAAAATCATGTAGGATATTGATATATAATTAAGTTGTATATGTATACCAGTTTTGTGGCTTCAATGGCTTCATTGATGAGGGGTGGAACCCCAGTGCATTCAAAGCTATAGTCCACTCCCATTCCACCTGTTAAATCTCTGACTAATTCGGCAATAGATTTATCAGATTCTTCAGGATTTATAAAATCTGTCATTCCAAGGGCTCGTCCCTTTGCTTCTTTCATTGGGTTCTTGTCTATACCTATTAATTTAGTCGCTCCTTGACTTTTGGCTCCATTGATGGCCTGCAAATTAGATAAATATATAATCAAGGACAAATTGTTTTTTTTTTCAGATTTGACTGCAAGTTACAATTGTTTAATTAGGGAACCTAACACATACTCAGTAATTTCTTCTATTATCAAGGTTCAAAAAGTCATACTGTTACATCCATGCCTCTTCAATTTAATAACAAGATTTTGAATGTGGACTTTTTTTTAACAGAGAAGGTTGTAGTTTAGGAATAAGGAAAGAAATTGTTGATATTAAAATTTTAATTTCAATTTGTCATATGTCAATTTTTAAAAAGTCATTATATAAATTAATTAGATTAAATCTCGAATCTAATATAAATTAATCAATCCGGGTTTGATAATTATATTTTAAAGGAAAAAAAAAAGAGTAGAAGGGTAACTTGTGAAATATTTACCCCTAACCCAACAGCTCCAAGGCCGAAAACAGCCACAGTTGAGCCCTTTTCAACCTTGGCTTCCTTCCAAGCTGCCCCATAGCCCGTCGAAAATCCACATGAAAGGAAGCTAGCATCCGAAAGTGGAATGGTGGGGTCAATCTTGAGAATAAAGTTGACATTGATAACCGTGTATTCAGACCATGTGGAGCAGGAGAGTCCATGGTACGCAGTTTTGCCTCCAATGGACATCCTTGAAGTGCCATCAAGCATTAACCCATTCATGCTTAAGGGGTATTTTAGGCATAAATTGGTCTTTTCAGACATACAATTCTCGCATGTTTTACACTCTGCAACATAGGCTGGAATCACAAGGTCTCCTTCTTCTACTTCTGTGACGTCCTCTCCAATGCTCTCCACCTCCCTGCATTCTTGCCAATTTGTACTATTTTGAAATTACTGGTAATTGGGAACCAAGATCATCTAATTTTCTTTGAAAAAAATTCACTAACATTAAAACATGTATAATGCATTTATGGATCAAGATTTACTAGTCATTTCCATATCCCAAGGCTTACATCTGATAATTTATATATTTATATTATGTATGTTTATGTCAAATATATATAAAATATAAAAATTATTATATCACAATTTGTGTGAACACGTTAAAATATAAAATATATTTTAAAATTTTTTTTAAATGTATAAACATTTTTTATCAAAATTTTAACTTGTGTAATTTTCATTTTTTTTTTTATAGTTTTCATATTGTATATATACAAGTAGAAGTAAAAGACTTACCCGACACCTTCATGCCCCATAACTCGAGGAAAAGAAGGCTGAAAGAATGGACAAAATTATAAACAACAATGAGTACCGACAAAGCTAAAGATAAAAACTAAAACGAATCAAGAATAGATTGAATTAAAATGAGGAAGAGGAGTACTAACGATTGGGAATCCTTTGGAAAACAATATATCACTTTGACAAACACTGGCATATAGCATTTTAACTCGAACTTCGGATGCTTTTGGTGGTTCTACTTGTATCTCTTCCATCTTCAGTGGCTCATCCTTTTCCCAACTTACGATGGCTGGCACATTATTTCAAACCGCAAGCATCGGAATTGAGTCATATCAACAAAACAAGAGTAGGAATATACAAAATTATTGATAAGATTCGAATCTAAAATTACTTAATTAAAACAAACAATTAATAAGCTGAGTTGATCCCTCAATGATATGAAAATCTAATTTTTATGTAAATATATATATGTATATATATATATATAAATAATATTTGCGTGTATGCACATGGTTTATAGTAAAACTACAAACAGAGATTTACCTTTACAAGTTATGACTTTGGAGCTGGCCTTCACCATCATTGGAAGCAAAGAGTATGGCGGAGGTATAGCAGCTAATTAATTAACAATTGAGTTTAGTTTGGAGATAGAGATCAGAAACTTGTCTATGTGCAGCCAAAACAAATGCCTTCGAGAGATCAGAAACCTGTCTATGTGCAGCCAAAACAAATGCCATTGACTTCAATACGTTGCATATAACCAAACAAATTGGTCGCCAAAAACGACTTTTTCCTTTTTTCTAAGAAAAGAAAAAAAGTAAAGAAAAGCGCACTTTGAATTTCTTCGGCTTTATTTGGTTGGTGAAGAAAAAATGAGAAAGATGAACAATATATATTTTTTGTATTTAGTACGAAAGATTAAAAGTTGACAAAAAATAGTTTTCTTTCTTTTTTTATTGCTTGATAGAGATAAAAATGAAAAAATAAAATAAAAACTATATTATTTACCACCATACTATTTGGAACTAAAGATAAAAAGGTAAATTTTAGATAATCACATCTTTTTCATTTTTTTCTTTTCATATTTTTTCAATTTGAAATGATTTGATTATGTGAAAATTATTTTTTTATTTATTTTTTCTCACTTTTCTTTCTTGTCAAGTACACTCAAAATTTATTTTTTTTTTTCATATTTTCACCTTCCTTTATCCATACTTTTATTTTTCTACTCTACCAACTATACCCAAAGGCTTTGCTTGACATAATTGATAAAAAATGGAATGATAAAAAGCCGGAGTAAAAGAAAAGTGAAAGAAAACTCATTTATTCTTTCTATTGATATACTTAGTAGGAAATATAAGAATTAAAAGGGAAAATAAAATTTTCATAAAAAATTTCTTTTTATTTGTTGTTTGGTAGCAATGACCAAATCCTTATTAGAACTAGAGACCTTTTGTTTCCTTATAAATTTTAGTTTACAGTGTATATGCTTGTATTTGTATAGTTTTGTTAGTGTTGTATAGTATTTATAATAGGTTCTATTATTGCTCTCTTGGATAAATAAAACTAATACCATTTGTAAACACCTAATTTTATCCGACATAATTTCACACTGTCGTGGTCTGAGACCTATGTTGTTCGGACTCATTACACGATTCATTTTACTAAACCCCAAAACAAAACTCAAAATTAATAATTTAAAAACAACATATTTCCTGGCCTGATTGAAAACTCATACTAACCATCCAATGATGCTCGAAACTAATAAAAGGGAAAAAGCCAAGTAATGAAAAAAAGCTCATTAGCAAAGGCCCAAATGAGATATTAAACATGACTTCAAAAATTAGGCCAAAATAAAATAAAGAAAGCTTAAAATGGAAAAAAAAAAAAAAGAATGAGGGAGAAATAAGCCCATTTGGGTATGGGTGATTAGTTTTACATAAGACCATGAAGAAGACATAAGCAAAAAAAAAAAAAAATAGAGAAGATGAAGAAAATGAGTTGAACAAAAAAGAGGCTAAAACCATGAAAACCAAAAAGAAGGAAACCTATTTTCTTTATGTGAAGTTTATATGCATAAGGGACAACCAATTATAAGCAAGTTGATTTACCATAAAGAGGACATAGCAAAAAAACATGCAATAGAACAAACAAAAAATAAATCCGCTATAGATGGTAATATAGGGAAACAAAATAAAATAAAAGAAAAAACTTAAGGAGAAAAGAACCTATCCAAATAAAGGTTTTAAAGATTTTTTTTAGATGTAGAAAGGGGTAAAAAAAGGAGAAAATGAGGAATTTGCCAAACAAAAAAATATACATAGGGGCATTCAGTTTTAAGGCTTTTTTTTAAACGGGAAGTTGCTAAAAAAAATCTAAAAAAAAAAAAGCCTTGAAGAATCGATTAAAAAAAAAACTAAAAAAAAGGCTTGAAAGAAAAAAAAAAGAAAATGGAAAAGAAAAGCCATCAAAAGACAAAAAAATAATTTTTCTTCTAAAAAAAAAAAGAATCTGGAGAAAAAAAAAAAGGGGTCTGGGTTTTTTAACAGTCGAGAGTGATCCTTTATTGGTTTTTTAGCAAGTTTTTCTTTTTAAAAAAAATAATAAAAGCACAAAAAAAAGGGTTTTCAGGAATCCATTCAGAAAAAAAAAATCAAAAAGCAAGAATAAAAAACAAAAAAAAAAAAAGGTTTCAAAGGAAGTCTTGAAAAGCCAAAACTTTGGAAAAAGGTAAAAAAAGGGTAATTATTTTCTTTTCTCTTTTGCATTATTTCCATGCATTAGTGCTACCTTGTTTCTATATAGGGTTTAGATACACAAAGTTTAAATTCATGAGATTTATTGCTTCTCATATGTGATTTCATGGTTTGGAGGTTTATGAATACATAAAGTAGGTTTTTTTTTTTTTAATATTTGGTAACCTAAAAAAAATTATCTTTTGGATATTTATCTCATTTCATTTCCTTTTTCTTGGAGTGTTGGGAGCTTCACCTTCTCTTTTTATTGATTGCTGGCTATTGATTGTCAGCTATTAGAAATAAAAATGAACTTTTAAATGGTTTCAAAATAGGAAGAGGAAATGGCCTACAAAAGTGAAGGAGAAATTTCAAAAAAAAATTTCGTTTCCTATATAGTCTATCCATAATAGTTAAAGTTATATTACAGCATCTATTACTTTGTTTTGTTTTTTGTTTTTCTTTTCCTTTTATGTGAAAAATATTCTTGGATGTTCAGAATGTCATTCTTTTCATGTCTAACTTTGGCATCTATGTGCATGGAAGTTTAAAACTCTATATGTTCACTAGTTTGTGACATAATGGTTGCTTGTAAAAAGAAAAAGCTTAAAGCTTCACACATTCACTAGGTTTTACACAATATATGGCTACTTGTGGGGAACCTCATAGCTTTATTTTGCTTTCGGGATTCACCAGTCACTACATCAAGGTGAGTTCCAAATCATTTTTTTTCTTCTTTTTTTTTTTGGCCCATAGGTATGAGTTTTCATAGCTTATTATTGTGATTTTCGGTGCTCTTGCGTTTGTAGTGTATTTCATTTTTTTTTTTAAATGAAACATATACATGATAAATGTCCTCCAAAGCAAAAGGAAAAAATAACGTTAAAAAATAAAAAGAACTTTTATGTTTGTTTCTTGCTATTTCTTCCTCTTTCCTCTTCTTTTCAATTTGTTTGATTTTTCCTTTGTGTGTGGTATATTGCTAAAGCTTATGGTTTTGCCTCTCTTGCTTGCACCTATCTTTTTTTCTTGCATTGGTTTGCTGTAAGAGTTTACAATTTGGCTTTTGCTGTGAATGTTGTGAGAAGTTTAATCATGCCTATTTTCCTTTTTATGATTGCACTAAATTGTCCCATATTGTACATACTTTTTTTTCCTTATACTAAATATGTAAATAGGAAGCTTAAACCATTTTTCTTTCATTCCTGTGCCTAATTGTGTCGCTTATAAAAGGAAGTTTTAAAGTTTCAATTTGCATACTGCATCTGTTTTACTCTGCTGCATGGTCGTGGCTTATAGGAAGGCCTGAAACTTTAAATTTTCTTTCATGTTTACTGTTAGAAATAATGAAAAAGTAGTCCTTCTTTAAAAAAAAAAAAAGAATAAATACACATGAAAAGCCCTGGCATGGGGACCATGATGTTAAAGTAATTGCATTCTATATTTCCCTTTGGCCCTAACATGAGTAAATTAAAAAAAAAAGAAAAGAAAAGAAAAGAGGAGTAGAGTGGTAATCTAGAAAGTCCCTTTAGTTGGAATTTTATAATAAATAAAAATTTATAAAATATATAAGGCTTAAAGTTTGTTCCCAATAAAGTTTTCTTCCATGTGTGTTTAATCTTAATCATACCTATGCATTTTTTTTTTTTATGTTGTTTAAGTTTCATTGCAAGTTTAATTTTATACATTATTAATTTCCTTATTGTTTGGATTCATATTTTCATTTTAATTTAGTCTTTCATACTTTAATCTATATTTGGCATATTTTATTTTTCATACATATTAAATTTATGCAAAATGATGATGATGATGATGATGATGATGATGATGATGATGATGATAATGATGATGATGATGATGATAATAATAATAATAATAATAATAATAATAATAATAATAATAATAATAATAATAATAATAATAACAACAACAACAACAACAACAACAACAACAACAACAATAATGATGATGATGATGATGAAAATCCTAAAGAAATAGATTTTAAAGAAAGTCCTAATAGTGATTCTTTAAAATCTCTTGGTCATAATATTTTTCTAAATACTACTAAAGTAATAAAATATTTAGGAAAGTATTGAATACAAAAGATTTTTCATTCATTGAATTTCTTAAAATTATATTTGCAATTAAATGATGTCTTAAGTACAAAATAAAATAATGAAAGAAAAAATCACTCTTCTTAATAATGAAATTAATACAATAATACTTGAATATTATGAGTGACTATTTTGCTTGTCGATAAAAATGATTATAGAAATTAAAATTAGAATTAGGATAAAAATTAAATAAGAAAGGAAAAAAAGTAAACAATTCTCTGAAGATATGATTCTTAAGAAGTCCGAGTAAAGATTCTTAATTGATCTTTAGGTGAGAAAATTCTTTTAAAGATACTACTAAAGTATTAAGGTGTCTAGAAAATTCTCAATAAAAAAGATTTTATTTGCTTTGCTCCTTCTAAAAAATTTTTAATAATAATGATTGTTGAATAATTAGGTGATTAAGACAAAATTAAAATGAGTAATAAAAATATAATATAAATAAAATAAGTATTATGTTTTAAAAGTTTATATATAATGTAATAAAAATATAATAAAATAAAATTAAAAAAAGATATAAATATTAAATAAAAAAATTTTAAAAAATTTCATATACATATTGCACTTGTCCTTGACATTACCTAATCTTTAAAGTAAATGGGAGTTTCCGATGATAAAACTTCGGTAAATTTAAGTAATGATTACCGAAAATTCTTTAGGTGAAAGAATTTTTTTGGAAATATTATCAAACAATTTGAATATTTAGTATGATTCTCAATACAAAAATTTTCACTTACTTTTTACTTCTAAAAGCGAACTTTTATATATCTCACAGACTAATTAATGTACATCATATTTCACATATATCAATTATAAAAGTAAATGAAATTTTTAATGATTGGATTTCGTAAAGTTCAAGCACTGATTCTCGAGTATTCTTTAAGTGAGAAAATATTTTTAAAAACTATCAAAGTATCAGAATATTTGAAAACCCTTTTCAATATAAATATATTTTTTTGAATAATTTTTTAACATATTTATAAGAGTTTGCATTTTCTAAGAAGTAAATTTATTTATAGATAATTATAGTATTACTTAACTCTTAAATCTTAATAATTATTATGAAAGTAAACGAGAAAATTCTTCGATGATTAAATTTTAAAAAAGTTCGAATAATAATTCTTTAAGAATCTTTAAGTAAAAAAATTTATTTAAAATGCCGCCAATGTACTAGGTCAGTTAGTATAATTTTCGATAAAATTTTTTTTAATACAATAGGAAATGATTTTTTTAATTATAAACATCATATTTTACTACATGTGTTATAAATATTAATTTTTAAAGATAAATATAAACTATCGATAATGGGATTTTTGAAAATTTCGATTAGTAATTCTTAAGAGATCCTTGTGTGAGAAAGTTTTTTTTTAATATTACTAAAGTATTAGAATATTTTAAGAAATTTTTCAATAAATAAGGTTTTATTTTTTTTTTTTCAACCAAGATAAAAAAATAAAAATATGTTTTTTACTACAATAAAGAAGATCGAAAAAATTAAATTTTAAATGTCAAAATTAAAATCTTTTTGTCAAAATTTAAAAATAATACATAATTACTTAGTACTATTTTTTAACAGAAATTATAAGGATGCTAATATTTTTTCATACGTAAGTGACTCGTAAATCTAAATTATTTTTGTAGATCTAAAAAATTATTTTTTTAATAAATTTTAATTAATTTTAAAATTTTATTAAAAAAATAAATTTTAATAAGTAACTAATCATATCTAACAAAAAAAAATTGATAATAACTGTTTTTTATTTTCAAATTCGTTTAACAGATTTCAAAAATCATTACGACACCTTTTACAAGAAAAAGCAATGACTGAACCCGAAATTTTATTTAGTGAGATTAATAAATTAATATATGTCAAAATTTTAGGATGAAATCTCTTGTTTGCAAATAGATTTTTTAAATCAATTTCAACGCGCGTTTGCTTCGAACGTCGATGAGTATTATCAAGATAGTTGGTTTCTTGAATTAAATTTAATTGCTCCAATATTAATTTTTTAAAATTTTAAATTTGGCGATACTATCTTTAAAGAATATCTGTATAAATAAATTAGACTAAACAATTAAATAATATAAAGAAAAAAATAGTTCTATAATCAAAATGCATTAAAAATATAATGATAGATATAAAACAAGGGGTAAAATTGTCAACAAATTGGCCAGTTGGCACAGGCATCTACACAAGTAAATAGAAGTAATGTTGTTAAAACTTGCACGCAATCAATTTTGAATTGAGTAGAAAGAAACGAAAAGTTTAATTCATGTTCAATAAAATATTAAAAAAAAAAAAGAAAGAAGCTTTTATGTTACATTATCGTTGGATATGATTCATAAACACCTTTAATTATAAATTGTTTATTAATCTCAAGGCTTCTCCCCCACCCCTTTCCCAACTAACCTTAGACATTCAAATTGAACAAAACACATTTTTATTATTTTTTATTAACCCCTATTCCTTTCCCAAATAATCTTTGACCTTTCCAAGAAAAAAAAAAAAACCTGCATTTTAGAATGGTGTCTCGGCCAGTCAAAATAAAGCACACTCAAGACCATATCTTATGGATTTCAGTTATTAATTTCACATCACATTATATATATCCCTTCGTAGCTTTTTTTTTTTATTTTAAAAAATTAAAAACAGAAAGAGAAAGAAAAAGAAAAAAAATCCAAATGCCACGTGGATCCTCATTCAATATTTTTTCACAAAATTATTTAATTTTTAAAAAACATAAAAAATATTTTTTAATGAATAATATTAAAAGAATGTCACCATAATTCTAAAAAATTATATTTTAAGTATGAAGAGAATAAAAAAATGAGTTAAAGGAGATGATACGTAGAGGCAAAAAAGTGAAAATTTTATATTATGAATATTAAAATATATATCTCAAGGTAAGTTGGGGTAAAGTGTCATTAAGCCACCCTAACTTGATTTTGTTTCTCTTTAAAAAAATTCAATTTGACTTAATTCACTCTTGATTTGAAAAAAAAAATTATCCCTTTATAAATTGGATCAGATTGAAACCTATCGGATACGTATCGTGTTACTATCCTTATTTATTGACATATTTTACAGTAAAATTTATCTAATCAACAAAACCAAAGAAAAAATCCAAATTGGGGAGCCACATGAATACCTTTATTGTTTTTTCCCCAAAATTTATATCAATTAAAAGAATCCATAACGATTTTGGTGTCACTAAAAGAATTTAAAAATACAAAAAGAAGTGACCACTAATATTTTTTTGGCTAAATATGATTGATTACCTATTAAAACTTATATTTTTAATAAAATATCAAAATTTATTAGAATTTATTAAAAAAATAATTTTTAGATCTACGAATATAGTTTAAGTTTAAAAGTCAATTATGTGTAAGAAAATATTAGTACTTTCACAGCACCTATAAAAAAATAGTACCAATTAATTATATATTATTTTTTAATTTTGACAAAAATGTCTTAATATTAGTATTTAAAGTTAATTTTCTTAATTTTCTTTATTGTAATAAAAATATTTTTTTATTTTTAGTTGTTTGCTTGAACAATAAATAAAACCTTACATATTGAAAAATTCTTAAAAATATTCCAATACTCTGACAATATTAAGAGAAAATTTTCACATAAGGATTTCTTAAGAATTACTACTCAAACTTCTTAAGAATCTTATCCTCAATGGTTCATATTTATCTTTAATATTTATATTTACCATGCATATAGTAAAATATAATGTCAATAATTTAATCCAAATAATATTTTTTTAAGAATTCATTTCTTATTTTATTTATTAAAAAAATGAAAAATCTTTATCAAAAATTATTTTAAATGCTCCAATACATTGGTGGCATTTAAGATAAATTTTTTCACCTAAAAATTCTCAAAGAATCATTTCTCAGACTTCGTTAGGATCTCATCCTCGGAGATTTTGTTTATTTTTAGAATTGATGTGTATGGATGAAATATGATGTAGTTAGATTTATTTATAACATTATTGCATCATATAAAAGTTTTTTTTAGCAAAAGTAAACAATAATTTTTTTTTATTTAAAATTGTCCTAAATATCCCAATACTTTAGAAATAACTTAGAAAAAAATTTTCACCTAAGAATTTTTTGAAAATAGCTATTTGAATTTCTCTAAAATTACATCGTCAAAATTTTCATTATTTTTCTAGTTATTATTATTTCACTTTAAAGATTATACCATGAAACAATTATCCATAAACAAATTTGTTTATTAAAATGTATATTTTTATAGATAGTTTATATTTTATTTATTTTTTAACTATTCAAATTAAATAATAAAATGAAAATTTTTGTATTGAAAAGAATTTTTAAATATTCCAATACTTTGGTAAATTTTTAGAAGTCTTTTCTCACATAAATAATTCTTGAGAATTGCTACTCAAACTTCCCAAAGTTCCATTATCGACAGATTTTTGTTTAATTTTAATTTCATTACATTTATAAATATAATTTCACAATATTAAATTCAACTTAATCATTTAATATATTTAAAAATATAATAATATTATTTTTATTATCAACAATTTAAAAGAATTAATTATATATCTAATAAATATAAAAAATACATGAAAAATAAACAAGTAACTAAATTAAATTAAAATAAATTTATCATAAGTTGGTTCCAACCCAATTCAATGGAAGAGCCTAAAGTAAACGGGTTGAACCTTGGGCCTTGTTTATGGCCTGGTAAAAATGTGAGTCCAGCAATATAATTGGACCCAAATAGAAACTGAGCCAAGACTGGGTCACGGGCCATTAGGTGAACAAGTTGGTTGGATCAACTTTAAAGTGGGTTGAGCCAATATAGGTTGGATCGGTGCGGGTCTGGTTAACCCCACCAAGTACTTTACCTTCTTTTTTTTTTCTTTTTTGTTTTTGATATAAGACAAAGCTTTTTTTAATTCATTTCATACTTTTTCATTAAAAAAAATTATCTTCTCTCCTTCAAAAAAAATTCTTGTCACTAATTGCTGGCGCCAATGGGCTTTTAAAAATTCACCCAAGCTTCTCCTCAACCTCCTCTTCACAGAACCAAGCTCCATCTTACATAACTCTAATTGGATCTTCCTAGATCTGAACTTAAAATTTACACTTTCTCAACCCTTTTCCATCATTTTCCACTATTCGATTTGGTCAAGATTTTATTGTGTTGCTCCCTTATTCCCCTCTATTTTTTTCATTGTTTGGATCTTCTAAAGGTTTTTTTGTCACTATTGAACTCCCTTATGTCACCACTGCTCGTGCCATCAATGGTAACCTCCTTTCTTGTCTTTTATTTCCCTTCTTTCTTTTTTTTTTTCTTTTTCTTTCCTCTTTTAGTTTGAACTCCCTTTACAAAGCTCCTCTAGCCCTTTTTTTTTTTTTTACTGCTAGGTTCCTCTATGAGGACTGTAATTTGATTTTTGTCTTTTCTGTTGGCGTGGCGCTACTGTCCTCACTTTAAAGCTGTGGTTTTTTTTTTTTTGTGATTTATGAAAAAGGAATGGTAGGATTTTTTTTTTTTTTTAGTTTGCGCGAATATTGGTTGTTGGAAGGTTTAGGTGATTGCTTGGTAGAGATGGGGTTTTGCTAAACAAGGCTAGCGTCTTTTGGCGCTTGGTGCTTGAGTAGGTGGTTGTTCCGGTGGCAATGGGTTTCGTAGTGGGGTTTGGAATGTGCATGGGCCAATTCTAGTGTCGTTGGACTAGTGATTAAGGCTAAGTTTAGGTGTCTTGTTGCATGCTCTATGGATAAAATTGGTGATTCAAGTAAAATGTTGTGGTGTTCATAGGGCTATGATGTTGTTAGCCGATAATGGTGGTTGCTTGGGTTTTGAGAATGGAATTGTGAGTAGGGGTGGATGGTGGGTCGATTTTAGAGTCTCCTTTTTTGTGAATTCCCTTTAGTCTTTCAATCTATAAATTCTCATAATGGACAAAAATTGTAGAGTGGTACAAGGTAGTAGGTAGTGGAAGACTTGTTGTGGCAAAGTGTAGAGTAGCGAAGCAGGGTGGTGGTTACTGGCAAAGCTAGAACTTGTCTTCTGGTGCCTTAATTACCAACTTTCAAACCTGTTTCCTTTTTTTTTTTTTTGTAATTTTTAGAGAAATGGGCCTTAAAATTGGATTTTAAATTGGATTGTGTTTGGGCCATTAATATCATATTTGGATGTCAAAAAATGTTCTAGGCCATTTTTATCAAAATTGAACTTTAAAAAATTTCGGCCTTCATAATTAGACTTGGACTTTTTAAATTGGGTCTTTAAACTTAAACTAAAAATTGATCCAATAATTAAATGGAATTAAATTTGAGTTCATACAAAAATGATTCAAAAATGATTAATTCAAAACAAAGCCTAATCGAGCTCAATTTGATAAATTTAACTTAAATTAAAATATTCAAATCAAGTACAAAAATCGAACAAATTCGAATTGATCCGGATAAAATTAGGTGTCTACAAAAAAATTTTTTAAAAATAAAATTTTAAAAAAAAATTTTAAAAAAGAAATATAAGGTACCACATTGACACCTTAAAAAAGGATTAAACAAAAGTCAAAATAAGTAAAGTTTATATAATGATTAATGGATGGATAGATAAATGGGTTACATCTTAATTATGAATAAGTATAGTATTTTTATTCAATTAATGAATTAAATAATAATTTTTTAATATAATATATAAATATAAAATTAAATAAATAATTTAAAATATAATTATATACATATATATATATATATATACTCAAGGTAAAACGGAACACATAAAGTTCACCTTTAACTTGACGATAATTTAAAAAAAAAAAAATCTTGATGCGATCCCAAATGATTTAAAAAACCGACACATATTGGAGTAAAAAATTCGAAATTCATGATATTTAATGGATTGTTTTATGATTCCTACATCCATTAGCTTATTTCTTATAAAATTTATTTAATTAAAAAAATAAAAAAAAAAAAAGAGAAAAGAAAGGTAAATTAGAATACCACATGAATTTATTAAATTAAGATATTAAATAATTATTTTATTAATATCATACATACATACAAATATAAAATTACATAAATAATAAAATAAATTTATATATACTTGGACAAGCGAAACACACTTAAAACACATTCGACCTGACTCTGATTTATGAAAAAAGAACTTGATCCAATCCAAAATTTTAAAAAATGACCCTATTAAATCCAGACGAAGTGAAACCTATAAAAAAAAGTAATGAAAAAAAATATATTTTTAATGCTAATATCATATGGGCCCAACATTAGATTTTTTTTAAAATTTTAAAATATTTATAAAATTAGAAAATGGAAAATCTGTAAAGAGGGAACAAATTAAAAAGTAAAGCGAAAAAAAAAGAACCAAAATTACTTGACACATAACATACCTTTGATATCAAGTTATTTACTAAAAATGAAATTTAAAAAATTATTTATTAAATATAAAATAAGAAAAAATAAGAAAATAAGAAAAGTTAAAAACTTAAAAACACATAACATACCTTTTTGTTTATTTGATTACTTTAGTTTTTTTTTAATATTATATATATTTTCAATGAATAAAGGCAATTTTGCTGATTGACTTTTGTACTAGTGAACTTACAAGCAACTCTAGCCTATTCATTTCTTATGGACCTTAATGAATTATTGGACAATGAAGTTGGCGTTATTGTGATATTCAAATCATACTCCTAAAATTTAGTTATTTTTTATTTGATAATTACCATTAATAGTGATATTCATATTTATTTCTTAGGAGAAATAAAATGATGGTGTCACAAACATGGAAGAAGATATTGATGGTAACTTGACTAATATCGAAGCCCTTAACTACGATGATCTTGATAGCATTTTGAAATTGCAAAAAACTTGTAGGTACATTAACATAATGCAGGTTAGTTTTATGTCTTAACAATTGCTTTTGTTTCTTATTCGATATTGAATTCTTATATCTAGTACACTTGATTGTCTGATAAACTATTATTATGGAGAGAAGCTTTAACTTTGTACGTAAAAAGATTTGTTGAATCTTCTTTGCCTTGAGTTTATCTTGACTATTTCGATTCTTAGCTCTATTTACAATAATACAAGAATTCGATGCATTATTTAGTAAATAGTCCTTTTTAAGTCAATTTTGTTCTTTGATTCTCTTTTTCAAATGGGTTTTACTCAATTTTTGTGTATTCATAATCATTACCTTATTTCATGGGTGCTTTTACTTGGTTTTTTTTGTTTATGGGGTTGGATATTATCTTGAGATTATTTCTCTCAATTTCCAATTGTGTTATTTAAAATGCATATGTATAATGTATCACTTTAATAAAATAATTTAATCTTGCTAAATCATGTACAAAAAAGTTGCCATATTGGAGATAGATCCATCTTTAATTTGATTTCTACATGAATTTTGTTTATATTCTTTACATTGTATGTTTAAGTAATGGGAATTCGATCCTATACTCAAAATATGACACTTTGAACATTTAAACAGATCCAGTTCATTTGATACTCCTGGCAATGTTTAACTAGCAACACCTAGAATGGCAAGTAAAGTAAGCAGGGGACAAGCTAAATTAAAATCTGATTCACTTTCTCCCTTGCCTACTACTCGCCATTCAACTGATCAGTCCCTAAGATTATTTCTTAACTCGAAGCTTGCAATTGATTGTAGATCACCAAAGGTTTTCACCCTAACTAAAGTAAGTTTTCTAGTCAATGCTATAAAATATTACTACATTTGATCTTACATATTTTTTTGGTATAAGAAGTAATTTTTTGACTAATGAAAAGATTAAAGATAAAAAGGGATTTATTGATATAAGATTCAGTTTGAGAGGATGCTGAAGCAAGGAAAGTGCTTTCTTGATGTTTCCAAATAATGTGTTGTATTTCAAGTAATTTTTAAAAATGAAGTTTTATTTTGACAAAGAAATAAAATGTGTCATGAAACATGTTGCATCCTTTAATGTTTGGAGAGGAAAACTGGTTTTGGGAAAGAGAAACAAACATTCATCTTAATTATGAAATTAATGGACTTTCATTTGCATTATTGGTTGGTTCTGATTTTCATAAAGCACAAACACAAGTGGATAAAGGATTAGAATTGTAGGCTTAATTGAACTTGGTGTAGGAGGATTTAAATAAAACAAAGGAGCAAATATCATTGATTGAGAAGGAGAAGGCACAAGCAATTGATGAACTAAAAGAAATAGAGAAAGTACTTGAAGAAGCAAATGAAAAGCTTAGAGATGCTTTGGTTTATCGTATACCCAGGTTTTAATATAACTTTATTAAGATTTAAACCTTTCCTATGCTTAGATTAAAATCTCCAATTTTTTCTTTGACTTTTAGCTTTATTCTACCAAAGATTTCCTTTTTCTTAATCTTCTTTTAGGCAAACCCCAGATTTTTTTATTTAACATTTTTATCCCTGCTAATTATTGAAGAAAGTTAAGCTTTTTTTAGTTGATCTGCTGGAGGCTTAGAGTTGTCAAATTGGTAAATCCTTTGAGTTTTGAGGGAGTATTTGGATTAGGGGGCAATAGATGCTGAATTTGACACAAATTTGCGTGAAATTAGCTTCAATTAAGCTTTTTGAGGTATAGGGTATTATTAAAGAGAGTTTTTTTTTAGAATGGATCATGTGATTGGTGGCAAGTTCAAGCTTGGAAAAAAGATTGGCAGTTTTGGAGAGCTCTATTTAGGTATAATAATTCAAAGTTCTTTAATAATTTTCTCTTTCTTTTATGGAAAATATATATTGTTTCTTTTTCAGCATTGTGCCATTTTTTTTTTTGTTAAAGGGGTAAATGTGCAAACTAAAGATGAAGTTGCTTGCAAACTGATATGTGGTTTTTTCTTAAGGATGTGTTTTTGGTTGTGTTTTGTTGGTCTTCTTGAAGGACTAATTTCTAGCCATGATATTAGTAATGATGATTTTGGATCTTGAATACCTATGAATAAAGCAATCTTCTGTTTTTCGTATGCTTACTTTGGTAGTTATTTTCACCCTATTTATTTGTAGTCTATTGTCTCTCTCTTAAAAAAAATTTTATTGGTAGTTATTCTTGCTTATCTTTTTCTATTGTTTAGTGATATTAACCTTTGGACTTTATTGCATTACATTTTAGACTTTAACTAAAAAAAGATAAAAAAAAATATGCTTCTTAGTCATTGCCCTTTTTTCTTAAAAAGAAAGGTGTTTTTACTAATACGCTTCTTAATTTGTGTAGAAGAAAGTCATTTATCAAAGACAGTGTTTGAATATCTAGTCATATTTAGCTTTGTGTGATTCATAATTTTAAAATAAAGGGCAAGAACATTTGTTATTGCATTCATTTTCACTTTGAGAAGAAAAAAGTGTTTCTACACAAATGAAAATTTTGAAATCACAATTTTATGCTAATTGTTAAGTGTAATTTTTTAAGACAATTTATCAACTTTGTATTTGTGGAAACTCGCACTCAACCTGAGAGGTATTGTCAGCTTTGAATATGAAGATCTCATAATTTTATCTCACAAAAGGTGCTTCATAGATTTAGATTTAGATATATATATATATATATATATATACATATTATACCATATCTACATATTCCTCCAATATGAAATTGAGGTGTTACAATCTTTTCACCTTTAAAGTTTGATATCCTTGTCAAGTTTAGTTCAACCACATGACTAAAATCACACAAGACGTTGGGATTCTAGAGGTGACTTTCCACCGTGTAGCATTTAGCAGGCTCCCACGATATAACACTTAATTTTCATTAACTTTGATCATTTTGATATCATTTGTGGAGATTCATACCCAACCTGTGAGGTATTGTTTGCTTTGATATTAAGGTCTCACGATTTTGTCCCACAAAAGAAACCTTATAATTTGAATTTAGATTTTTACATATATATTATACTACATCTACACATATTTTCAATGTAGGATTGTGAGCGTTACAGTATTTTCAACCTACACTTTTCTTTTCTTTTTTTTTCTCCTTTGAAAGGAAGATATGGTGGTGCTCTTTACATATGAGAATGTTTCATTTTAGGTGTGAATGTGAAGGTTGTGAAAATTTCCTATTCATGGTAACAGTAATAGCACAAAACATTTTTTTTTATTTAATGGCATTTTATATTTTCTAACATCCAAAGCCATCCAAAGCAATGGCCTTTACTTAATTTTTTTTCTCTTCCTAATTTCAGGAATCTGTGAAGATCGAGCATCCATAGTTTCATTACTGAGTTAAAATTGTACATGCTTCTTCAAGAAGAAAGTAAGTCTCTGCCACAATAGTTGTCTATTTTTTTATTTTTCTGGTGCATAATTAGTCTGTTGTTTTTGCTAATAATTAGTTTGCTAATATATCTAAATTTCTTTTCATTTAGAAATAAAATTATTTTATCCTATAATTTGTGAGATTTAGTAATGAGTTAACGGATTTTAGCTATATTGGTTATAAAGTAAGGATGTTACCAGTATCACCACTAAATCAAAATATTTCACACGTTAAATGAAGTGAAATTGAAGAAATAATTAGATTGTACTTGAATTTTTTTTTTTTTTGGTATAATCAACATTAATGGTTGCTATTATTGTGGATTCAATGTCATTTCATATGATGTCTAATCCTGATTTGATGCGAATGGCCTCAAAAAGCTTGAAGAACATGAGGCCTGAAGAATTGAGACATGCTGTAAAACAGTTAAAGTGCACACATCCTAAACAGATGGCGGAGATTGGTGAATATATGACTAATGCATCAGATGAAGAGATAGCTGCCATGCGTCCCCATGTTAATGCTCAGATCACGTATAAATTAAGTGCATCTCACATGTTGAAAAATCAAGCATGTTATTGTCGTCCAAAATCACAGTATTGCTGTTGATATTCAATGTCTCATAATGAAAATATATGATAAACTGCAAAAGAAATATTTTAATATTTAAAATTAAAATTAAACAAACCCCACAGCAGCGCTAGCAAGCTACTAGTTATGAATAATAGAGAAGGAACAATTAACAATAATCATTTGTCGTTAGCAAATCGTTATCATATATTATTGAATCTGAATTCGACTTTCGTTGTTTTCACTATATTCAATTTCAACATGATTAATTTATAGTTTCTAAATTTAATTTCAATTCAAAATTGCTTGCTTGCAGCCTTATGCATTAATTAATATCACGTATGAAAGCCGCTATTATTGTTTAGATGTCTCTACACACTTGCCTATTTGTTGACAATTTTACCCGTTATTTTATATGTATCATTATTTTTTTAATGCAATTTTATTATAGATCTAATTTTTTATATGATTTAATTATTTAATTTAATTAATTTATATAATAACTCTTAAGATATAATATTCATTAAATTTAAAATTCAAAAATTAATATTGGAGCAACTAAATTTAATTCAAAAAATCAATCATTTTGATAATACTCATCAATGTTTAAAGCAAACACATATTGAAATTAATTTAGAAAATCTATTTCCAAATAAGAGACTTCATTCTAAAATTTTGAATTATATTAATTTATTAATTCGGCTGAATAAAATTTCGGATTCGGTCATTGTTTTCTTTGATAATGACATTATTTTTATCTATCCAAGAAAGCAAGGATAGAACCTGCTGCAAAGATGCTTACGACACTAAATAATGACATTATTTTTATTTATCCAAGACAGCAAGGATAGAGCCTGCTACAAAGATGCTTACAACACTAACAAAATTATACAAATAAAAATATATCCATTGCAAACTAAAATTTTCAAAGAAACAAGAAGTCCCCAGCTAGCTCTGACAAAGGTTCGGTCATTGCTACCAAGCAAAATATAGAAAGAATTTTTTTATGAAAATTTAATTTTTCATTTTACTTTTCTATGTTTCCTGCTAAGTATATCAATAGGAAGAAAAAATGTTTTCTTTATTTTCACTTTTCCCTCGCTCTAATTTTTTCATTTTTAAAATTTTTCTATTAATTCTGTTAATCAACAATAGGAATATAAATGTATAAGGTTTTTGACAAATTATTTATGAATACATTCAATTTCTATTCATTTATATTTGTTTATTACGCTTAACAAATTATCTTGAATAAAATTTTTATATTTATTTATTTAGCGAATCAAATATGAATAGAATTATATTTGATTTATTTATATTCGAAAACAAATTTATTTAAGATTCATTTATTATTCATTTATAATAATATTAATAATAAATTTTCATTTTTATCATTTATTTTAATTTTATTTTAAGGTTCATTTATATTTATTTGGGTTCATTTATATTTATTTAAAGTTCGTTTGTTTAAATTTATTTAGTTATGATTTATTTATCATTTATGAACACATTCGTTTAATATTTACGAAAAAGTTTATTTTACTTAGTTTAGTTGAATATGAACCAAATATAAATATTTTATATTTAAACAAACTGAACGAATGAATAGTGTAATTTTTTTATTGAATATAAATCAAACTCGAATATATTAAAAAATAAATAAACAAACTATAAATATACATTCATTTGTTCATATTCGATTTATTTATAATGTTAACCAAAGTTTTAGGGTATATTTAGAAAAGTAAAAAAAATGAAAGTATGGATAAAGGATGGGGAAAAGTGAGAAAAGAAATTAGAAAAATGACCATTTTCACCCATTTTCACAAAATCAAATCATTCTAAACTGAAAAGAAAAAAAAAAGAGGGAAAGAAAAAGTTGTAATTATCTAAATTTGACTTTTTTTAATCTTAACTTGTAAAGAGTATAATGGTAGTTTTTTTTCATTTCCATCTCTCGCAATAATAAAGGAAAAGAAAACTATTTTTCGCCAACTTTTAATCTTTGTGTATATTACCAATAGAAAACATTTTTTTTTTATCTTTCCTATTTTCTCTTCACCTAAAAAAAAAGAAGGAAGAAATTTAAATGGTGTTTATCTTTTTCTTTTATTTTTTTCTTAAAGAAAAAAGGAATAACTCGTTTCTGTCGACCAAGTTGTTTGAATATATACAATGTATTGAAGTCAATGGCATTTATTTATTTTGGCTGCACGTGAGGCTGACAGGTACTGCTTATAAATATGCATAACCACGGCCACATTTTTTTATCACTCCATCTTCAAACTAAACGCAATTGTTAATTGTTAGCTGCTTTACCCCCTCCATACTCTTTGCTTCCAACAATGGCGAAGACTAGCTCCCAAGTCATAACATGCAAAGGTAACTCTCTGTTTGTAGTTCTATTATAAACCATGCATCCGTTTCACACACATATATAAAGTTTAGATTATATAAATTTTGATATCATCGAGGGATTGACTCAACTTTCGTTTTAATTTAGTGATTTTATATTCGAAACAGTAGTTTGTATATTCCTACTCCTGTTTTGTTGATATGACTCAATTCCGATGCTTGTGGTTTGAAATAATATGGCAGCCATTGTAAGTTGGGGAAAGGATGAGCCATTGAAGGTGGAAGAGATACAAGTAGAGCCACCGAAATCATCCGAAGTTCGAGTTAAAATGCTATATGCCAGTGTTTGTCACACTGATGTATTGTTTGCCAAAGGATTCCCAATCGTTAGTTCTCCTCTTCCTCATTTTAATTCAATCTATTCTTGATTCGTTTAGTTTTTTATCTTTAGCTCTGTCGGTAGACATTTTGTTGTTTATAATTTTGTCCATCCTTTCAGCCTTCTTTTCCTCGAGTTATGGGGCATGAAGGTGTCGGGTAAGTCTTTTGTTTCTATATACCCACATGCATATTTTTTCATATTTCAGTGTCTCTTTTCCATCTAGTCTTGTTAGTATAATAATTTTGGATACAATACAATTAATACGATAAAAAATAAAATAAAAATAATATTAATTAAAGTTTTGATAAAAAATAATATGAATGTGAAAAAAAAATTAAAATATATATTCATTTTTAATATATTCATATAAATTATAATAGGATTATTTTATATTTTATACGTATTTAATATAAAATAATTATGACATTAATATATAAATTACCAGATTAATAATGAAAGTAACCAGCAAATCCTGATCTGCACATGCATATATAATAATTTAATGATCTTGGTTGCGTATTACAATAATTTCAAAATAGTACCAATTGGCAAAAATGCAGGGTGGTGGAGAGCATTGGAGAAGACGTGACGGAAGTAAAAGAAGGAGACCATGTGATTCCAGCCTATGTTGCAGAATGTAAAACATGTGAGAATTGTATGTCTGAAAAGACCAATTTATGCCTAAAATACCCCTTAAGCTACAATGGGTTAATGCTTGATGGCACTTCGAGGATGTCCATTGGAGGCCAAACTGCATACCATGCATTTTCCTGCTCTACATGGTCTGAATACATGGTCATCAATGTCAACTTTATTCTCAAGATTGACGCCACCATTCCACGTTCGGATGCTAGCTTCCTTTCATGTGGATTTTCAACGGGTTATGGGGCAGCTTGGAGGGACGCCAAGGTTGAAAAGGGCTCAACTGTGGCTGTTTTCGGTCTTGGAGCTGTTGGGTTAGGGGTAAATATTTTCACAAAGTTACCCTCCTACTATTTTTTTTTCTGTAAAATATAGTTACCAAACCCAGATTGATTAATTCATATTACATCCAAAATTTAATTAATTAATTTATCTAATGATTTTTTAAGCAATGTCATCTGACAGATTAAAATTAAAATTTTAATATCAATAATTCTTTTTTTATCCTTAAATTACAACCTTCTCTATTAAAAAAAAGTCCATATTCAAAATATTGTATTAAATAGAAGGTGCATGAATGTAACAGAAGGAATTTTTTAACCTTGATCACAGAAGAGAAATTATTGAGTGTGTTCTAGACTCACTAATTAAACAATTGTAATTCAAATCTGAAAAATATCTAAAATAATCGGGAAACAAAAAACAATTTGTCCTTGATTATATATTTATTTAATTTGCAGGCCATCAACGGAGCCAAAAGTCAAGGTGCGACTAAAGTAATAGGTATAGACAAGAACCCAATGAAAGAAGCAAAGGGACGAGCTTTTGGAATGACAGATTTTATAAATCCTGAAGAATCTGATAAATCTATTGCCGAATTAGTCAAAGATTTAACAGGTGGAATGGGAGTGGACTACAGCTTTGAATGCACTGGGTTTCCACCCCTCATCAATGAAGCCATTGAAGCCACAAAACTGGTATACATATACAACTTAATTATATATCAATATCATATATGATTTTTTAATATTTCAATTACTTTTCAAGATATTTTATATATATATATATATTATTAAAATAATATTATAACACATCTATTAAATCTTAAGTTTGTTGCTCAATACCTTTACCTATTGTCAATCAATTTTGAATTAGATATTTAATACTTCATCAACCAAATTGTGTTAGTGATTTTATCTTACACTTTTTATAAGTTTGTCACGTAATAATTAAGACTAGTGTGTTGGGGCATTTTAAACTGATGTTATTTGACATGTTTTAAGTTTTAATTTTCTATAATCTTAAATTTTTAGTTAAATCTCTTCAATTAGTATCAATTGATTTTAAATTAAACATTTAATATATATAATTTTAAATTATACACGAGAGGTAATTATTCTTTACATGTATACTTTTCTAATGTCAGTTTCAAATTTGAAAATTTCAAATTAAAATATCAAGTTTTAATAATTAAGATATATGGTTGGAGATATGACGTCTTATCTAAATTTTTTTTTATTAAATTTGTTATGGTCAGGGAGCCGGAAAAATCATACAGATCGGAGCAGGAGAAAATTTAAGTGTGAACATAAACTTTATAGGCCTACTCCTTGGGAGAACCTTGAAGGGGACGATTTTCGGAGGGCTCAAAGCCAAATCCGACCTTCCAATTATATATGAAAAATGTAAAAAAAGGGTGAGTACTCTACTTTTTTTGGCCAATGAGAAGGGGGTGCAATGTCTTTCTTCTTTTACCCACAATCATAAATGTTCGTAATCTAATTAATGAGTGATCTCTCACAGGAAATCCAGCTGGATGAACTTTTGACCCATGAAATTCAGCTGCAAGACGCAAACAAAGCATTTGAGTTGTTGAAGCAACCAGATTGTGTCAAGGTTTTGATCAAGATTTGATTGACAAGAGTTACAAATCAAATATACTGATAATTACAACATAAACACAGTGTTGACATCCAAGATTTACAAGTACCAATATCAATTCTTTCTCTCTGTTTTTTTTTTCTTGACAAGTCTTTTCTCTTTTATATCTTTCGTTACATTTCCTCGTTAATTTTTACATTTAATAAAGTTGTTTACATCTCAAAATTGTTACTTATATGTACCATGGTCGGAGTTGTTGCTTCAATTTTTAACTTTAAAAATGGTGATTAGGCTCAAAAGCTTTGAGAATTGTCTGCAGTCATTATTTTTAATTTTAATAATTAAAATTTATAATGATTCTCTCAAATATCAATCAAACAAAAAAAAAACCTTTATAATATTATATATATATATATATATAGAGAGAGAGAGAGAGAGAGAGAGAGAGAGAGATAAGAAGTTTGTGGCATACAAAGATAGCAAAATTAGAAGTGTGGACAATCGGCAAGGAAGAAAATGACATGGGGAATCAAGAGCGTTTTATACGTAAAATCAATCAATTCACAATTAACTCTTCAATGCCAACACGAATTATCTTTTTCATTTTTTTTTTAAATAGAGATACACACAAGATTTGATACAAAACTAAAAATCAAGCTTTTAAAATTCAAATGGAGAGTAATTGAAGGGAAATATTCGAGCTAAAATCTGGTTCTAAAATCAACCTTGATGCATTTTCAATCCAATACGGCCCAAAAATCTCTTCCACGATTAAGTCGGTAATGAATTAAAATAAAAAATAAAAAAAAAGGTAAACGTACTTCGCCGTATATGAATGGGTATAATTTACTCGTAATTATAATCATATTTTTTTCTAGTAATTAATTCAATCCCCCCTACCTAAATTGGGTAGATGGTCGAAACTGAAATCATTAAAATGAAATAATCGGGTATTACTTACCTTGACATTAAAGGAAGAATGCAATTATGGATCATCTGTTTTTTTTTATTGTGTTTTTCCGGGTAGGTTCTATCCACTTCATCTCTTATTAGTCAGTGGACCCTTTGTTGATTGGAAATTTTGTATTGATTTGAATCAATTGGGCCAGTCGAACTTCCAATGACGATGGACAGATGTAGTTTTTTAATTATCCGTCCTTGTAAATGACAAACGACTCCATTAGAACACATCATAACATTGACAACTATGAAATTAAAATAACAATGGTGGTGAGATTGAAATTTGAGATTAGACAATGTTGGCTTGGTGCGGATGTTGACTGTATGATACTTTAAAAAAAAAATTCATTAAAAAATTATTTTTAATTATAAGAATATATTATGCATTTATTTAACTGGTTTTATGAATATTTTTATTTTTTAAGTTTTATTTAATCAATTATATAGGATACTAAATTTGTAAATTTTTTATTTTTAACATTATCATTTTACCATTTTTTTTATAAATTATAATGGAAATTTGACAACTTAAATTTGTCTTAAAACTTTGTTTATCCAACAAATCTAATTGAATTAGACTCTTACATAATAGAGTGAAGTAAATTTAAGAAACTGGACATATCTGATTGTGATTTTTAGTAAGCTTGGCTGTATTTTTTTTTTCCTTTCACCATAAAATCTGGGAAATATGTAGTTCTTGGACAGCTAATTAATATTGTCCGTAAAATACTTGCACTTAATCCAATGCACCATTAATAATGGGCTTGGATTTAATCTAGCTGTGAATCATCTAATATATTTAAGGTTTTATTTTTCATATACGACAAGAGGCTTTCTTTCTTTCTTTTGTTTTTCCCTGGAACTTTACCGGCGGCTTTATTTGTTTATATGTGTATGGATTTTGCAGATAGAGATTCTGCAACAACCTTTTTATTTTTGTTAGTTTCTTTTTTGAAGCCACCATTAATTCAACTATTAAGTTCAACACCAGCAAAGCCATTGCCTAACAATGTCACACAGCAGCTCACAAGTCATAACATGCAAAGGTAATTTGAACTGTTAAGTTATTATTGTTCCACTGACATTCAAAATTATGGAATTTTAGTTTCACTTATTGTAAGTCTGCTATCTCTCTCCCTCTTATGCTTTCCTTGGAAATAACATGGCAGCAATAGTATGTTGGGGAAAAGAGGAGCCACTGAAGGTGGAAGAGATACAAGTAGAACCACCAAAATCATCTGAAGTTCGAGTTAAAATACTATGTGCCAGTCTTTGTCACACTGACATATTGTCCACCAGAGGATTCCCAATGGTTAGTATTTTTCCTCATTGATTTTCCTTCCATAACAATTTAATTCTCATCATTTTTCTTGATATCGG
Source organism: Durio zibethinus (assembly GCF_002303985.1). The sequence continues at coordinate 7,026,387 of NW_019168004.1, forward strand.
TCATCTGAAATGTTTATTGATGGGTTTTTCTTTGCCTTCCATCAGCCTCTTTTCCCTCGAGTCATGGGGCATGAAGGAGTCGGGTAAGTCCGCCGTTTATATTCCGTACATCGTATGAATTTCAATCAACATGGCAAGCATTTGAGAGAGAGATTTTCATTGAACAAAAAATGCGAAATACTTACCGTAGTCAGGGGCGGATCTATATGTTGAAGTAGGGTGTCCATGCCCAAAGATTGAAAATTCTCCGGGAAAAGAAATTCTGAATCCACTACTTGCAGTCCAATTAGTAGTTTTTGATAATCTACAAATGTTCGTTATGCAATTGCAGGATGGTGGAGAGCATTGGTGAGGAAGTCGATGGACTAAAACAAGGAGATATTGTGATCCCAACCTATGTTGCAGAGTGTCAAACATGTGAGAGTTGCACATCCGGGAAGACTAATTTATGCCTAAAATACCCGTTAGCCTTGGACTGCCTGATGCTTGATGGCACTTCAAGAATGTCCATCAAAGGCCAAAGTTTGTACCACACATTTTCCTGTGCAACTTGGTCTGAATATATGGTTATAAATGCCAACTATGTTGTCAAGGTTGATCCAAGCATAGCTCTTTCGCATGCTAGCTTCCTTTCATGTGGATATTCAACTGGATTTGGGGCAGCTTGGAAAGAGGCTAAGATTGAGGAGGGCTCAACCGTAGCTGTTTTCGGTCTTGGAACTGTTGGATTAGGGGTATGATTTTTCAGGCTTTGGTTATATATTCCAGAGGTTTCAATCATCAAGGTTCACTATTAGTTGTTAATGAAATATATACTGCTGAACATGTCTGAACATTAAACAATTGGAAATTGTGCTTAAATTTGCAGGTCGTTGAGGGAGCTAGAATTCAAGGTGCAACTAAAATAATTGGTATAGACAAGAATACTAGAAAAAATGAAAAGGGAAAAGTTTTTGGAATGACAGATTTTATAAACCCTGATGATTCCGATAAGCCTATCTGCGAATCAGTTCGAGACCTAACTGATGGAAAGGGCGTGGATTATAGCTTTGAGTGCACTGGGGTTGCACCCTTGCTCAATGAAGCCATTGAATCCACAAAAGTGGTATGTGTAATGTACATGGTTTTGTGTTGTGATGCTATAAATCATACTTCTATATATATATATATATATATATACATGCAAATCCACCATTTTGTGGTGTTGGATGGATATTTTCCAAGATTTTGATGTACTTTCTGGTGGATAGGGAATAGGAAAAACCATCCTGATTGGCGCAGGAGATCATCTAAGCCTGCAGATAAATTTCCTACCCCTTCTTTGTGGCAGAACTTTAAAGGGGTGTATTTTTGGAGGCCTAAAAACCATATCTGACGTTCCCATTCTACTCGAAAAATGCAGAAATGAGGTCCAGATTTCAGAATCAAAATTACTTTCCAAGATATTGCAGTATCTTATTATTTGAAATGAATACACTCACAGATATATACATGAAAGGAATTTTTTTGTTACAATATATGCTTCTTTTCTCCACAGGAAATCCATCTTGATGAACTCTTGACCCATGAAGTTCAGCTAGAAGATATAAACAAAGCATTTCAGCTGTTGAAGCAACCAGATTGTGTCAAGGTTCTGGTCAAGATTTGATTGATACAAGTAACAACTTAAGCGTGTCTTTGTCTTCTATTTTTCCTTAAGCCTTTAGTTCTATAATAGTTCGCCCTGTTTAAGGCGCTCTTTAAGTTTTTTCTGATAGGCAAAGGACTTGCAGCTTAAACATTTCCTTTCTCCTTTAAGTCATCAACAAGTTTCTAATTACATATGAAGGAACCCTCTATACTTCTCTACAATATATACTTTCAATAATCACATGACATATATATAATTTTAATTCTAGTTTTAATGATAATGGCATCTTTTACTTTTGAATAGTAAGCCATAAATACCTTGCAAAGATTAAATTATTTAATTTATACAAAATAAATCATTTTTTGATTTATAATAGAATAAAGAGTCTATAGCTCAGTGGTAAAGTATTTAATTGCAGATGAAAAGGTCACCGGTTCAATCCTGGTTGAGCCTTAATTTATTTTTTCATCCTTTCCTTTTTCAATATCTTTGACAGTTCCTGGTTCATCGAGGTCTTAATGTTTCCTGCCTCTACCTAGAATTAATTCATGTTTCATTGACAGTAATGTTTCCTGCGGTTCATTGAGGTCTTAATGTTTCCTGCCTCTACCTAGGGTGAATTCATGTACCAAACATTGAAATCATGGCTCTGTGTTTACGAAGGGAATTGAAGGATTATAGTAAAAAAAAAAAAAAATTGTAGGTGAAATACTCCCATTTACAACAACCTATAATATTTATGGCCGAAAGAACTGTAGCAGGTAAGGAACCTTTGCACTTTGAGATCTCTCTACTGCTCATGTTAATGCTGCTAAAGCTAAACAATCGAAAAGTGTGGCTTAAAATTTAAGGCTTTAGAATGGCAATGCTCAAGAAAGAAAGACAACTCACTGCTCTAATTTGCATTCTCAAAGAGAAAAAAACAAGAGAATTGTGCTGAAGCATTACACTAATGTTTTGAAACCGAAACATCAAAAAAACAACAAAATTAACATAATATCAAAACTGCATTATCCCATATAAAATTTTTAAACACTGCAAATTGGAATTCGTTATACAAGCATGTGCAACCGACAATCACTGAAACTCAACTTCATGACTAAGCAACAAACGTGTTCCTCACATAGTCGCTTCTACTTCAGGGTCCGTTTCAACTGGCACAGTTGGTGAATTATTGCCACCTCTCAAACGTGAGGATACATTGTCAATGGCAGGATTGAGTTGGCTGATTTTTTAACTCAGGGTCTGCCTGGTTTTCTGCTTTCAATAAGCAAGAAACATCCTGAATCAGTATAAAGATAATAGCATGCATCAATGGACAAATTGCAAACGAAGTAGAACCTAATTACCTCTAAACCATCATCATAGTAAATTAGTCGTTTTGCCTTCCGGAATCCGTATTCATCTTCATTTAGCAGGGATCTCCTAATCTAAATCAAAACAACAAATTAAAAGCTGAGAATCCGACCTCAATAACCAAAATTTCACATGAAAAACTGGAAAAAAAAAGAAGGACAACGCATGACAGAAAAGAACAGTAGATAACATTTCATCACCTCCATGCAAAATATGATGGGTGTCCTTGGGGTAGTAATCCCAGTTATGGCTCTACTATGGCAAGACAAGAAGAAAAAGAGAAACAGCACATGACATGATGCAGTTAAAAGACAGATGAACCATGCAAATTGATTTTTCTGACACCCCTTTAAATGTAAATAAGGGATAATTAATTCTTTTCTCCAGAACACAAATGCACTAATACAAGGACATTTTCAGTCAACTTCAGTTCATTAACGGGAAATGTTAAAACAAGTATACACATAAGAGGGATTTCAGGTGTTTTTTTTATTTATTTATTTTTTTTATCGGCTGCGGATGATCGCATCTTTCCGGTTGGCTTGACCAATTGTTTTTTTTTTTTTTTTTCACACTAAGTTTTTTGTTCCCTTTCTTTTTTTTTTTTTTGTCCGTATATCAAATTCGTACTTTTCATGGTATTCGTTTTTAATTTACTTTAAAAGTTTAAATTTAAAATTCGATTTCATTTTTGTAATCTAAATCTATTCTATTAAGCTTAAATCATTTACCTGAAGTAAAATTTTATCAAATTAAATCAACTATATTTGAACTTGACTTTTGAATTAAATCTCAAATGTGTAGAAAATTAATATATTCTAATTTTAACAATGGCTTCTTGCATGGATGGCAAGTAAAAGATTTTAAATTTTTAAATATCAGGTTCAAGTTTCATCCTACGTAAATTTATTTTTTTATATTGAATTTATTTAAATTATTTTTTTTATTTATCTATTTCATTAAGTTTAATATACAATGTGATTTTTAATTGCAATTATAGTTTTTATTTTTAAATATAATTTTACATTGAGAAATTATTTCATCCATTGAGATTGAAGTTTTTATACTTCGCAAATATAATTAACACAACAACACGTTTATTTTAAAATATATTAAAAATTAATTAAAAAAAATGAGACATGTGACACTTTTTAAATACCACTTGTAAAATTAAAAAAATATATATTATCAATATATAAAAAAATAAATTATATATATTAATTTCATTGCTACATTAAACTCAAATTCAAAATCATTTTAAAAATTCATAGTTAAAAGTTTTTTAATTTATAATTGTTTTATGAAAAAGAATGATTTTAATTATGTTATAAAATATCTTTAAGTTATTTTTCCCAAATTTTCGTGTGCAGCATTATTCAAATTTTGTCGATTGCTTACCGGACTATATTGATCTAGTTGAGAACTACATTTTTATTTGTTTTTTCTTTTTTAACTCTTCAATTTAAGTTGTTGAGACAAAATGTTCTTACAACTTATTTTTTCACTTATCATTTTTCATTTAAATTTTTAAAAAATTATGAAATAATAAATAAATTTTATTATTATATGATAAATATATAAATTAATTTTAATTATTTATTAACAAAACTATTATTTAACATAAAAAAATCTAATGATTTATTAATTTTATAAATATTAAATATTTTAAAATTTTTTATTATATATAATTTTTAATTTAATATACTTAATAAATATTTTCTCTTATTATTACAATTCTTATTGCTATTTTTTACATTTAAGTACATATCTCATCTCACCCTTATAATAAATTGATCTTATTTTCATAACTATTTTAATTTTACCAAAACCAACCCAATACTCATCTAAATAAATTTTAGAAAAAGATAAAAGTATATTTCATTGAGAATGAAAAAGTAAATGAAAATACTAGCAATTTAAATTAGAGAAGGTCTCACCATAAGTAGATGAAGGCAGATGTTAGTAGCAATTTTTGCAAATAGGACTCCGTTGAGATTAAGAAAGACTGCGAAGGGTATTAAAGGAATGAAAAAAATTGAAAGGCCTCTTAAAAATCCCGGCCATAAAACCACGAGTTGTATTGTTACGCCCAAAGTTAACGCTTTGATGGATCCGCCCTCTCTGCTGACTGCCAATTATTATTTTATTAGCTTTTTTTTTTTCTAGCCGAAACCATTTTTTAACTTCATTTCAATTTTAAGTTCCAAAAAATAATTAAATAAAGATAAATTTTGCCACTATATTTTGAGTTAATGTTGAATTTTATAACTGTATTTCAATTTCGTTGAAATTTATTATTGTACGTTCAATTTCATTGATTTAAATCCATTTACATTAATGTAAATCTTATATTTTTTGTCATTAGATCAAAATTAAATCTATACTAATTTGAATCAAAATAAAATTAAATCCAAAACTTTAGTTTAACATTAACAAAAAAAGAATTTATGCTATACAATATAGTAAAACTTTTTTGGGTTCACTGGATCCAGATCTAAATGTTACAACCTTCTTTGTGTCATTTCTTTCAGAGTTGGGTGCAATTTATACCTTTTTCAAAATTGACCTGAATCTACGATAAATTCCACCCAAATCATAACTCACACCAATTCCATTAATTTTGAAACGAAAAACTAAATGATTTATATGAATTAAAGTTAAAACTCAATACTTGAATGAATTTAATTTTTAAGGATATATAATTAATAAATTTCTTTTAAAATGTTTGAATATGGTCAAATTATTATGAAAAATCAAACTCAAGTATAATGAACCTAATAACAACTTAATATTAACTCAGATAAAACTCGAACAACATGCAAGTTGATCAAACTCTTAAAAAGTTACATTATGCATGTAATTTCTTTGTCCCCTGCGGGTGGGTAATCTTCCCATTCTCACTTAGCCAAAGTCCAACATTTTTTACATAGGCAGCAACAAGATGAAACGACGGAATGGGTAAGCTTGAGAAAGCCTTTATGATCTGCCAGCTAATAGAACCAAATCAATTCAATATTCACACCACTGCACTGCTTGGCCTCTAAAAATTATTGGTTTGCTTCATTCCCCAGTTCCCACCAATCCATCATCAGCCAATTCCCTAATACCCTGCTAATAAACCATTCAAAGCAGTAAAGGAATGGTAGTGAGGGAAAAAAAAAAGGAAACCGAAATGAAAATAAAATTCCTCCAGATCAAAGCATTGGTTTGCAAATTTCTTGTGAGATATTTTGAAGTAAACCGGCTTTCATTCTCTTTATATACAAACAGCCGTGACTATGTCTATGCACTCAAAAAAAGGAGAGAAAAGTTATTGCTAAGTTCTGTGTGGGTTATATGAACAGATGGAATGTGGGTTTCTCCTACAAAGCTGCTGCATGCTAGGCCATTGTACATGAGCTAGTGACCTGGTATACATTTTTACCACTTTCATGTAGGGCAAAGAAATGCATAAACAACCTAGGATCACCATGAGCCTATTTGTCAGGGAAGCCCCCAAACAGTAGCAGGGAAGTATTCACAGGATGCCTCTCGGGCAAGAGCAGCTGCTCTGTTTTAGAAACAGACTTCACATTCCGTTCCTTTTCAGGAAATGGGAATGAGAGGGAAAGGGAAAGGGAGGCAGATTCATCATCCTCCTCTTCCTTTCCTGTTACCTTATCCATGGGCGTGTCCTGGTTGTCATTTTTGTCTACTTTTCCAACAAAGAAAGGCAGGATCCCCTTGTTTGGTGATCTCGTCTCGGCCCCCAAGGCAAGCTCAAGATTAGGAGAGGCATAGTGGACTTGGTCCTCGTCTTTTACAGAGAGCTCCTTCCAGGGTTTAGAGTTGTTCCCCAACTGAAGTTCCCTTGCCCGATGTGAATCCATAGGAAAGAAGAACCTTTCACTACTTCCCATGTCCTCAGGGATAACTTTTTCTTCACAAGCAATGTCACACCTCTTATCTTCGACAGAAGAGCCAAAACCCAGATCATGTCTGTCTGATGCTAAACTATCACCAAAAGGACCTTGATCTCTAGCACTGCTATATTGGTATATTCCACTGGAACCTGTCTTCAGCATTTTATTGTCACTTCCTCCATCTATAGAAACTCTCTTCACCTCACTCCATGGCATTTTTTGAATTGTATCAGTACAAATTTCTGAAACTGTTTCTGTAAGATCCAAGCATGAGCGTTTCCGATAATTCTGCTGCCAACAGTCAAGATCTCTCTTTGAAGAATTTTTTCCATCAGCATACCCATCATCATTCAAATCCCTAATTTTAACAGAATCTCCATCAATCTTCCCCACAACTGCCTCTTGCTGTCCAGTAGGGTGATTTTTTAAAGATGGATAATCTTCTGGTACATGCATTTCCTCTTTCTCAACTATGACAGAAACACTATTGGTTTCAGCAGCTTGAAGGCAAGATTTGAGCTCTGTGTCGAATCTACAATCTGGAACTTTGCTCTTGTCCTGCAATATAATGGTGCAAGTCAACATTTGTATGAAGGAGTTTTTGTTTTTGTCCTGTTTGCCTAAAAACAAATGCAACAAGTTCAAATAATACAATACAAACTCAACACACAAGTCAACAAATCAACTCACAATATCAAATATTAACACTTCTTTCAACCAACCCCCACCCTCCCCACCTCACAAAAAAATAAATAAATAAACAAAATAAAGTTTCAATGATTACGAGTCCTTCCCAGGTGGTTAACTTGAAGGACTTCAGACACTATTGATCCTTCTGATGAAGGTCAGGATCACAATTATCTGCTCAGTATACATAACTCGGTAGAATTGTGATCCAAAACATTTTTTCCCATATAAATGGCCCAAACTCTTTAGTCTTAAAACGTTCCTATCTAGCCAAATTGTTTGAATACACAAAATAGTCTCAAACAGAAAAGAAAATATATTAGATATTAAGAATACATAGCTTAAAATATATTAGATATCAGTCTTAAAATACATAGCTAATTGATAACAAGTTATTAAGAAAAATACGAGAAAATAATTAATATTTGAGACAAAACACTGATTAGTGCAAAGAGGCTCAAGGATTCTAATATAGCATAAACCAATTTAATGAGGTCCACAGATAATAAACGTGCCAACACCCACCCTAAAAGAAACATTGGGTGACTCGTTTTTTCCTTTTGGGAGCAGTAGGGCAGAGAGGGAAGAGAAGAAACAACATGCACCAGTCCAAGTAACTAGCCAAACACTTATCCAAAAAAAAGGACAAATACAAAGCCAAATATTGCACCCATGCACTGATAACAGGACAAAAAAACAACCAATCCAATTAATCATCCATTAGAAAAAAAATAGAAAAATTAAAATTAAAATAAAAAACAGCCCAATGCACAGGCAAACATTCCGCCTTTAATCAATAACAGTTAGAAAGCCACCTGCTGCCCATCATAGTAAGAAAGTTCACATTGAAGAGATACAAACAAAGAAAACAGAAACGGAAAAATCCACGACTGCATGGAATTTAACTTCCTGTTGACTTCAGTGAGGATGTGCAAAGCTATAACAGGGCAACACCATCCAGTAAAATTTCAATTGGGGCCAATGAAATATTTAGAAGGTTGAGAATTCACATAAATGAACCTTAAAATAAACTTTAACAGCACTAACATTAGAAAAGAGAACCAACAACATTCCTCCACAAACTAAGAAACTGAATAAAATCAGAGACCAAAATGTAAATTTATAAGCATTTTGCAACATAAATCAGATTACTACTTTCTTGACTTGGAATATATTAATTCCTGATTGATTTGATTATGTCACTAAATAAATAATACCCTATAGCTGATTGTAGGGTTGAATATTAGTAAATAAAGGCATAATAAATATAAGCAATCAACTATAGCAACAAGATGAACTTGACAGCCTTTTTTAAGTAATATATATTGACAGAACACATTACCAGAGAACTAGTGCATTTCATTTCTGGATGCACCTGTGTGCTGCTTGTTGCAATTCTCGACAAGAATTTGGTGTCAATTTTACCATCTTGCTCCTTCAATTTTGCTTGTATTCCCACAAATGCCTCATTATCACCAATTCTATCTGTTGATATACATGCCTTTCCAACCACACTGGCTACTAGGGCTACATTACATGTATTGTCACATGCAGCTGATTCATTATCTACTAGCTGAGTAATATCAGCAGATATCTCCCTCTCCAAATGTACCATGCTTGCATCAGGAATGCATGCATTCTTTGAGGAATTTGAAGAGTTTGCTCTTCTTCCTTTGAAAACCCCCCAGAGGAATAATAAGGTATTCCACCCTGCATACAGCAAATCACAAATTTTAGCATTCCTTTTCTCCCTCTTGATAAGAAAATAGAACATATTAAACATAAAAACAGAAAATCACAAAATCCAACAAAATTAAAGACGAATCCAAAAACCGTGAGACATAAACCAAAATAGACCTTAAAAAAAAATCAGTCCTCAAAGGATAGGTCCAGTCCTGTTAAGTACAACTTAAGAGAAAGATAAAGGTACCATGCATATGCTGACAGATGCACTGGTACAAAGGAGCCAATGATTTGATACAAGTTAGGAAAAAAAAAATAACGATAGACCAAAAGTTATGAGTTGAATTGCATTAAAATGATTTGATGTCAAAGAATTCGCCACATAATGTCACATTAAATATATGGAATAAAGAAAAGGATTCATATGGCCTGCCCCTGCTAATTTGGGATTAAGCAGTTGATTCTGAGTTGTGGTAATGCAGAAACAGGCAGCCATGCAATGAACGATGCTTGATAGACTTAAATAACTCAAAGCAAATAATCTGCATAACAGAGAATGAAGTCACTCTCCAAACCTTCCTTTAAATACATTCTGTAAACAGTACTATTTCTATCAATGTTATCAAAACAAAACCAAACAGAAAAATGCCAAAACCCACATCAAGACTATGGAAAGTGTGCTAAAGAAACAGTAACCATTTGCAATACATCAGCACGCCTATAGTCTACAAACAAATTTCCCAAACCTGCAGGCTACAGTACTGCAAACATGCTCTAATGCAGGGTGCAGCACCAATGTTGGCAAGAGAAAAAGAAAACACTCAGTGGGAACAGAGGCTTTCCATTATACAGTAAGCAGAGTTTATAACCAAAAGGACAATTCTTTTTTGTTTTTAGCCATCATAAGTCCCCTTGCTTGAAACAATTAAGAGATGACAACTCAAAACTCCACCTACAATATGGTCTTTAATGCATCATATCATCACCCTTACAACTAGTAGCCCTAGCCTACACAAAGACAAACGCATGCTAAAAAAGACTCAACCAAATCAATTTCCTTAAATCTAAGATGCCCAAAAACTTGAGGACTTCAGAAAATGACAGTGTTAGACCCATTTGGCAGGCAAATTTGTCCATTAATCCGCAAATCTAGAGCATAGATTTGGAAAACGGAGTCTAATTAGCATATCATCACCTCATTGCACGTCTCACTAAACACAATTCAGCAAATTACCATACATTGGAATAAAGAGACGCTGCTTTTCCACATACACTGCCTTTTTTTTTTTTCCTGCTGTTGACAATACTAATCCAAATTTGAGTCATCCAATTGTATCAAAGCTTTAAATTTTACATGGGAACTATAGCCTGATTGTTTATTTCATTTACAACAGCTCTGTATAACATCTACAAAACTGTTTTCTTCAATATCAGAACCACAATAGAAATAATAAATTAAGAATGCAAGTTTCAATAGATGTACACTAAGGGGGACAAAGAACCAAAACAAAAGAATGCATTAGTAGAAAATGTTTCTAAGTTCAACCGGAAAAATCAAATCGAAGAAGTTTGAGAGCACGCTAGGAGGTTGTTTAATATCATGGAATTTCTGTATCGAAGTAATAAAGTTAAGGTTGAGTACTTTGAGACATCGCTGTTTACATTTCTCAAGTATGTAAGAAGCAAATATCAAAATTAGCCCCCATGACCATGCTTTAGCAGTACCTACAAACCCATGTGGTGTGGTGCAGACAAACAGACATATCCCTTTATCCTTGCCTTGTCGTGAATCTTGGGTCAAAGAATATAGTCCAACCAAAAGTAAAATTACAGGATACTATACTGTATATGAATACTCAATTTAGCAACAATACTTACGCTGGCAATTTTCAGGAAGTTGGCTGGATGGGAATATCAGGAGTTCAACACCTTCAAAAGCTCCTTTGAGGGCCAGGTCATTCTTGATCAGGTTATCCAAAAGGACCTTGTAGTTCTCATAACTGCAACATGAGCAGCAGAAATAAGTTTTTAAAAGACAAAAAACACTGAGAAATTGCATCAATGATCAATCCAATTGGAGAAAGGGGACAGGAAGAGGGAGAGGACGGTGTGAACAAGGAAAAAGAAACAAAGTATATTCATATCTACCTTTCAAGGTCCTTGGCAAAGAAGTATAGAGCAACATTATCTTCTTTAGGACCACTGTCATGAAAATGTGTTGGCCAAGTGCTCAAGCGAGGTACCTCATTCAAGGAAACTTTGTGGGGAAAAGTGTTGACAACTTCAAGCACTTTAGGTGATGCAATCGTTGAGAGATGTGCCTGAATTCCACTGCAAAACTCAGGAGGTTTTCCACATTTATGCACCTCAAAAGCCCCCCTGCATAAAAGTAACAGAATCCATCTCATTTAAGAAACATCTCTATGCTGCAGCAATAAATGAAAATGACACCAAAAGGGAGCATATTTTTCACAAACAAAAGAAAATAGTTCAATAGAAGGACAGGAATCCTACTGCCAGATGTATTCATGTTCTGGAATGGCAGAAATCTTTGAGACAGCAGACACTGCTTCTGCGGCTAAAGGAGGGGCAAAGATATCTCTCATTGACAGATTGCCAACAGAAGAAACTAAGGAGACAGCTCCAGTGGAATGTGAATTAAGCAGCTTCCTATTACCAAGGGAAGCCTGATTATGAAGATTTGATTGCCCTTCATGTGTACCTTCAACAGAAATCATGTTCTTTGCCTTATTGGAAACTGATGATGGATCTTGAGATGTTCTTTCACATATTCCAGGCCTCAAACGGATAGCTGCCTCAATTGCCGCTTTCAACTTATTGCCTTTATGTATCCCCTCCCTAGAAGTTCTTGGAGCAGACAGATCAGCACCAGAAGTCTGAGAGACTGAGCAATATTCAGCTGTATGACCCATTTCTTTGCATTTAAGACATGGAACACTTTTTGACAAGCGACTGACAGAACTCTCCCTAGATTTCTCACTCTGGTTTGTTGAATCTAATGACCGAGAAAGCCCATCTGACATAACTCCGTTAAAATTACTAGGTTGCCTCTCCGCTGTCCATGAAGAACTTGATGAGGGTTCCTCCTTTGGGCTTACTTGGTTTAACTTCTGTTCAGAAGAAATGCACCCATTGGCGGATGAAACTCCAACAGCTGCAAAATAAGAATAATGCTTTTAACTTGTCAGGATCAACCAAAAGAAAACAACAACAGAGATGAGGTAAGAAAACAGAATAAACAGCAAAACATTATCATCAAAGTGAATGCTAAAAAGGAAAAAAAAAAAATGAGACTCTCCATCAGAACGTCACAACATACCAGAAGTAACTGCATTTTCTACACGAGCTAGAGAGCTGGTTGATCTTGATAAGGTACATGGTTTTCCATCTGACTGAACAACCTTAGTTTCTCGGTTGTTGCTTGCAGATGAATGGGAAATTGTATCAGCACGAGGTGTCAGTTTCTGATCAACCTTAGGTACAGAGACAGTAGAATTAGAGCGATCCAACTTTAAGAAATTTTTCCTTTCTAATGACATCCGCTCATTAACTTGTTTTAATCCTTTCCGATCTTGAACATGAGGATATTTAGTTGATAGCATTTTAAATTTTGATTCCCCAGTATATAACCGTCCAGAGTTAGTTGATTTAAATGAAATGGCTTTGCCCATCATTCTAGCAGGTTCCTCCCTGCTATCAAGGGATGCATGTTCTCTAGCACTTTTCTGTTTTTGAAGAACAACTTCATCTACAAGCTTCACTTTGGGTTTGGAATTTAAAGGATTGAATGAACTGGATTTCAATAAGGTACCTGTATCAAGTAGGACAGTATGCCAATGCTTAAAATTAACAAGTATGGGAAAAAGTTTTAGCCAACAAAGTCAATTCACTTACCCTTTGGTGTTTGCAGCCGAGTACCAGAAGTAGGAGAGCATACAGTTTCTGGCATATCATTACCAGAACGATTGCCAAGAGAAATTTGTGGAGATGGCCTCACTTTCCCCTTGTCTAAATTCTTGAATGAACCCTCTCGAGACAAAGAAGACACTCTGCCAGGGCTCAATGATTTCGGTGATCCCATATTTGTTTCAACAGCCTGCCTTTTCAGAGCCAAAGCACCCTCTAGATTTTCTGCATATCTCTTACCTAAGCTTTGTTTGCTTGAGCTAAGTTTGCTTGCCTTTTTTCCCTCAGTATCCAAACCTAGAAAATTCAATGGCAAAATAAGTTCAGTACAGGCTCCTATCAGAGTGCCATTTTTTATTCCACCTGTTTGATAACTAACCTTGCTTTTGGCTTTCACTTTCCTCAGACAGCTTGCACTCTTCACAAAGCCAATAACCTTCAGGAACTTTTTGAAGCATTTCTTGCATACAGTAACTGATCAATAGCATTAATAACGTAAAACTCACCAATGAATACAGGCATGTAGATAAGAAGTAATAGAAATGCAATAAAAACCTGCTGAAAAACATATAGATAAAGGGATTTGTGCACTTACGTGTGCTCTGCACCATCAGAGCACTTGCTACATATAGCAAGCAAATCTTCTCGTCCTGCATCCCCACAAATATCACATACCTTAACCTATTCCAGAAATTGGGGAAAAAAAGAAAAGATAAATCAGCAAAATTTATTGATATAAAAAAATTATTAACAAATTAAAAAAAAAAGATCTAGGAAGTCCTACAAGGCAAAAAGAAAAGGAATGATTCTCTTTAAGTAATATAGTTTTGATGGAATCCAGTTTAATAATCTACTTAAAACCATTTGACAAGTTCAAGAACTTCCATATTCATTTTCAAAGCATTTGTTATCCCTTAAAAGATTCCTTTTAACAACACCTAAAAGAGTAAAGGATCTGGCCAGAGTCATAACATTACAATAAGTTTTAAGAATACTATAATCACTACTTCCCTTATCCTAGTGATGGCACATGCACTCTTAGTGAAAAGAGAAAACCAACTAAAATATGGTATCTTTAATATTGTTCCTCTCAGATTGATTACATTAAGCTCAACAGACAACCTCCACAATGGCAGTCCTAAAGAATCTAGAGATAGCCAGTCATGCAAGCAGACTTTCTTCATTGCAAGTGTCAGATAGACTTACATCATGCTCCGTGGCGTCAGATTCATAATCCTCATCTGCAGAAAGTGCTTGCAAAGGAGACTCCTGCTTGTCAGGTAACTCAACCAACTCACTCGACCCATCTTGCTCATCTTTATTCAAACTTTTACCAGCTTTATCAAGTGGATCACCATTGTTGTCAATATCTGCTTCTGCCTTCGAATGGATTTTGGTAGAAATCTCAGAACTGCCTCCAATAGCACTCTTGCCACTTTGTGAACGTGAATATGGTCTCTGGAGCCTAAGTGAAATACTGCCAGCATCTTCCTCCTTTACAGATGGAAGTTCTGACAAGTCTAGCTTCGGGGAAGAAAGCACCTTTCTGGATCCTAAACTACAAACTGACGCTGAACTACGAGATGAATTCTTACTGTCTAAATCCTTGTTATTCACATCATTAGCTCTACTAGCACATGAAATATTATCATCCTGGCCTTCAACACTTTTGGAACCATCACACTTATTTGAGATGGGTCTCTGAATCCCAACATTTTCCAAAGCATCAGATACATCAGATGGCCTTATAGTTGCTTTACTTTCTATATTTTCAGAGTAAAAATCACGACTTGAATTGACACAAAGCAAATTGCTAGCTTCACTGGGGGTATGCTGTAAGCTGTCACCTGTTGTATCCTCGTTGATAGAATACTCACTTGCCACAAAAACATGATCAGTTTCATCGGAAAACTCATTTTTTGATCCCATTTGAGCTATACTAAGGTGCATACAAGATGAACAAGGAGCAGAGCAAACGTTACAGGTTCCAGATTCTGCTTTTGTATGAACCTTTTGACTCATGTCACGCCTAATTAATCTTTTTACAGTTTTTGGTGGTACCTGAGATTTAAAAAGCAGAATTAAGCAACTAATAAACAGAAAGCCAAAGACCCATACCTATGCCCTTTCCTCAATAGAAAAAAAATAATTAATCTTATGCAACAAAAGTAATAGCAAGTGAAAATAATTTTTGATTCAACCATCACAAAAGAAAAGATTCAGAGGCCCTGCTTTGCACTTTGGCAGAGAAAGGAAGTGCATTAACAAGAAAAATAATGAACAGCAAAATAAGGAACCAAATAAAGCACCAACTTAATCTTTTTTTTTTTTATTCTAAGAACCATCTAATGTTACTGTACAGAATTTTTCATACAAAATAATCAATTCTACAATACTGACTATTCTAAAGATTGTTTTTTAGAAGTAAACCACTAACAGTTTTAATAGAACACACTTTTCATCACTGAAACTGAACATACAGAAATTTAACATCATGTATTGGATGCAAGAAAAAATAAGAATAAAAATTAAAAAATAATAATGCAACGAAGGGCTTTATATTCTAGAACACTAGGCATCTTTAAATAAATTATTCCAACTCCAAAACAGCAGCCATATATGCTGAGTCAATGTTATCCAATTCTTAAAACAGGAAATGGGTGTAAGATGGCATGCAGTTTTTCACTGGTACTGAGAGAACTTAGAAAATGCAAATGATCAAGGGAGTGCATTTGCCACCTTAGCCAACAAATTTGAATCCAGCAAAACAAAAGAGAATGGGAGATGACAGACAAAAACTAAGAAATAAAAACATCATTTTCTAAAATTCCACTTTTAAATCATTCCCAGAACGCACATGAGTGGAAAGTACAGTAACTTTCTATTCTATCATTCTTCACCCCACACCTATTTATTCATCCTCCTAGTTTTCAGCACTCTTCACCAAGAAAAATTATATGGTTAACCATAACTACATACCATGTATTATATATCCAAAGAGGGAAGCAAATTCAAAGAACTTGGCACTTTCATATGTTTGTACCAATAAACAGATATTCTTCCTTCTCTCAACCTAAAACATTATTATACTAACACGATTGATAAAGAAAAGCATTTGCAAGTTAAGAACAAAGATTGCAGATTACCCTGTTCTCACCATATTCTTCTGAATACTTTGATCCATCTCATGCACTGGCCCTTGCATGCAATAAATCCCTCTCAAAACAGGTGTGATCTGAAAAGCACATCACTGTATCATTAATCAAAATCCAGGAAGTCTAACTCATTGCACAAAAACTGTTCTAATTTAGTTACATCTAAAACAAAATAATAGCAAAAACTTGCATTTAAACTCCATACGGGTCTAACATAGAGCCATACTATGTAACGCAACTAAACAGAACAAGCAAGGAAAGAAATATATCCAATTTCCAAAGAGGAGCCAAACCCTAATTCCTAACATAGGCCACCCACACCACAATGGAGTGATACAGCAAATTTCATTATAAATATTACCAATATTTGCACACATTGTATGGTTAATTTAAACGAATCAAAAACTATATCAATTAAAAAAACAGAATTTAATATTCCAATGTTTCTAATTGATAAAATCAAACGAAACCCTAATGAAGAGATAATATAATATTGCATGCCTCTGGTTCATAGATTATCTCAGTCGCATCGAAAAGCTCCTCAACGCGCCGCTCCTTCCGCCTCACCACAATAGCTGCTGCTTTCGCCGCCGCCATCGCGGACGCAAACGATCACAATGCAAATTGAACATTAAACTAACTTCTCTCTTTCCCCCTCTCCGGATTCCCCCTCCCTCTCTCTCTCTTCCTCTTTAACCGCTTGGAAAGTTTTCGATTCCTATTTCAATCTCAATCCCCCAATTTCTACTTCAAATTTCCTCTACGTTTTTTCTACAAAAAAAAAAATCTGATATTCACAAAATATACAATAAAACAAATCAATATTAATAACAAATTAAATTATTTCAATTTTTCTCCATAAATTTAACATTTTCTCACTCTAGGTTTGTCCTTTTTTCTTTCTCTTGATGATCTGAATTCTGAGAAAATATCTTGAAATAGTGATAACAGAATCTAACTTCTCTCACCCATAAACAAAAATCAAAAATTAAAAATAATTAAAAATAAAATAAATTTACCTCTCTTTTTTTTCACTTTTTTTTTCTCCTTCTATTCCTCTGAGCTTTCTCTCACTCCTAAAATGTAGAGAGAAAAACCTCTCTCCCTATCTCTACAATAGATTAGTCTCTCTCTCCGTCCCCCCCCCCCCTCCCTACCTTTTTTTCTTTTTCTTTTTTTTGAGAAAAATGAGTTTTTTTTAATATTTTATAAATTTCGTAATAAAGAAAATTATGTTCTCCCTAAGTGCTCCAATTTTAGTACCTTCATTTTTTTCTTTCTTTAAATATTTTTAAAGCTGCGGAGAACACAAGCCAGTTGGATGGGAGAGGGAATGAGCGATAGTCTACAAACACGTGCGAATAAGGATTGTGCAATTTTGGCTCGTGTGAATGGTGATGTTTACACGTGTGATGTTGTTAAGTTCAAGCAATTACACGTGGGATTGAGATGTCCGTTTTCTATTATCTTGTGTTGAGGGGTATCCGTAGAGATGGTAAAGGGTCGGAGCAAGATAAAATTTCACCTTTTTTTTTTACCCAAAATTTTAAAGTTTTTATTTGATACTTAAGCTGACTTTGTTCAAGGTTTTATTTGTAAAATTCAAACCTAACCCATTAAGAAAGGTATTTTTTTTATCATGATCGAACCTGAATTAGTAGTTTAAAGATTAGTTAGTTATAGCACAATAAATTTAAACTAACCCAAGTTTAAAATATTAATAGTTTGTTTTTTACTTTTATGTTATGAGAATTTTTTCTTCTTCTCTCTTATGCTAATCATTGTAAATAAAAAAAAATGAAAATTAGTTTTAACATATTGTATAAAAATTAAAATATAGACTAATTTGTATCATTTTGGTCTTAATTTCCATCTTAAGTATAATATTCACATTTAGACTTAACCTTAAATGATACAAGATATGAAGAAGCATTTAACACAAAAATGAATATTCAGAAACTGATAAGATTTAGGCCATTCAACGAAACACACGAGATTAAAAGTTTTAAATGCAAATTTATATTGCTCTTACTTCTTATCGATCAACACTAACAGCATTTATCATATCATAACAAACATTGAAAAAATTATTAACGCTTATTGATTTCAAGATTAGAATGAAATCTATTAGAATTTAATGGTTTTCAATTTAAATGATGATTTTCAAATTTTCATAAATTTTTTTTGTTGAAAACATCTACACTACCAGTGGATTTGTTATATACCTTCAAAGTTACTAAAACCAAATAAAAAAAAGGATAACATAAGCAAACAACCAAAAAGGACAGCATAGGCAAACAATCAAATAGTAAAACAAATATGGGTATTTAATTATTTATGCTAACAAAATAAAAAAAATGTAACGATCGACATTTAAATTTTATGAGAAATAAAATATTACAATTCATTGAGACAAAATCAAACACTTTAAATGCTTAATAAATAACATTATAAAAGAAAAAATCTATAAAAAAGAAAGAGATAAGGACTAACCGCGAATGAACAAAGCTTTTGATGAGTGGTGACCCCTTTCTTTTAATGAAGCTTTTAGGGAGGAAGTAGTTGGGTGGATGGAGTAACCCACTAGGCCAATAAAGCTATTCGTTTCCAAATTTTTTACAGATATGAGAAATTGAAATAAAAGGGAGGGAACAACTGGATGACAAAGCTATTGGAAGGGAAATGATGGATAAAGCCTTTAGGATAGAAACTCGTGGGTTAGGTGGATGGATGGAAAAAATTTTTAAAGAGTTGAAACTTGAGGAGGCTGGGATTAGACTTAGAGGTAAGAATAAATGGGAAACCCTAAAAAAATTACATATATATATATACATACAAGGGTATTTTGGCAAATATCCCGACTCAGGTCGAGTCAGGTTTCATATAAACCTAGCTCTAAAGCTCAAAAAAATAAAAACCAACCAAACCTAACTCAAAACCTTTTTTTCAAAAAAAAAAAACCCCTATAAGGTCGGGTCAGGTTAGGTCAAAACCAGATAGTTTTTGGTTGATTTGCTATCTTTATGTGTCATAATCAGGGTTTAATTAATTTTACTTTTTTGCCTAAATAATAGGATATTAATGGATAGGTTATAAAATAATAGAGTGTTTTATTATATTTATTATAAAATTATACCCATCTTTATCCCATCCCTATAATATAATATTTATTCTTATCTCTATTTGGATAAAAAATCAAGTTTTTCATTAAATATAGGTAAAATTGACATCCTTACTGATGAAGACTAAAAACAAGATTTATTGGGATAATAGGAATGTTAATGCACCGGTTTAACTTGTCTAATAATTTCTCCTTATTTTTTATTATATTTTATAATTTTAACTTTATGTTAGTTAAAAAAAAAAAACTAATAGCATACTCGCACAATGCTTTGAACCTAATTTTTTTATCATAACAAAGTTAAACAAATTGAACATATAAAAATAAAAGAGATAATATTTACATAGAGTATGTGATAAAATAGGCAAACAATACAAATAGTTTTAAAAGTCATAAAGCATTCAAGTAGCACCAAAACATAATTTCAAAAAGCAGCATCATTATTTACATTGAAGAAAAAGTAGAATTGTTATGTTCGAATATACGTCTAGCTGATATTAAGAGAGAAAAATCACTATAAATACTCACATAAAATTTTCCATTTTGTATCATCACAAATATGCAATAATTACCATGGTTCAAGCAATTATCAATTGCAAATTTCTTCCAACCAACTGAAAAAAATTGTTTCGATATGTGCATCTATATTTAATATTCCACGCTTTGTGTTTTCAAAAAGCAACAAAGCTATATAAATGTCATGTTTTGTTAGGTATTGCCTATGAAATTTATCTGGAATATGCTACAATAATAAATTGAATTAATAAAAAATATTAATAAGTTTAACCAAAAACTATGCATGATTAATTTTTAGTGTTTCATTTATTAAAAGATGTAAAGTATTGAAAAATTAAGAATGCATAATAATAGTTTATGCACAATTTATTACTAAGATGCAAGATATTTTATCATTTGTCTTCGTCATTGCACAATAAAAATAAGACGTTTAGAATCAGTCTAATCTTTATTTGAGTTCATTTACATATATACTTGAGAACAGTAAATTTTAATCAAAGATATCCATACACAAATGAAAAAAATCATGGTTCAAAACTTTCTTTTGATCAATAAAATAATAATATAATTAATCAAATAAGTCATAAATTTTCAAAATAAATTTTAGCTAAAAAATAAAAACCTTAGATTTAAATTTTTTCAAAGGTTGTTATATACTAATGTCCTGTGATTCAACATATAATCCAATAGTTGATCTAACAATTTTTTTTATTAGTTGTATTAAGGTAAACAAAGGTAAATTAATAAACCATATAACATGCTAACAAAAACTTGCAAAAAGAATTGTAATAAAATTTCATTTATAGATGACAATTACACCTTAAAATAGATCTTTTGCAAATGGCTCATTCAATGTATCGTGTTCTTGAATATCTATAAAAATTGATTCTCCTATGCTAAAAAACAGAAGCTTAATTATTTTATAATCATAAAGCATGTTGTATATATTGCAATATGAATATATTATTAATACTCAAAGAAAGTAATACATTAAATAAAGTTTTTTTTTTTGGTTTACAAAAAGTAATGAATCAAAACCTAATTCTTCTAGCTTTTACAGATGATTCTTTTGGAAACAAATCAGTTGGAATATTAATATACACTAATGTAACTGTTTCTTGTTTTTAAAAGTGAACTCAAGTTCAATAATTTGCTCAAATGGAACAATTGCTATTGAAAAAAATATTCCACTAGTTCCCAAAAGTGATATTGTTCTTAAGTGAAGAAACTTTGGTTGACAACAAATGCTGGAACACTAATTTCAATTGGTTGTTTAGTAAGATTAATTTGAAAACTTTTAATTTATTAAGTTCTTCATAGCAATAAGTAAATTTATTTTATCAGTTATTAAGTTCTTCATAGCAATAGGTAAAATCATTTTATTTGTAGTTTTTTTAACAACCATTTGTTTAATTATTTACCTGATGAGTTATTCAGCTATTGAAACAAAAGTAATTAATTCAGTTCCACCAATGGTATAGTTAACCGTCATTTAGATCTTACAACTAATATGATGAAATAAAAAATAAATAAAAATAATTTATTTTCCTTATGTAAAACCATTATAGGCATGTGTAAGGTTTTATGTAAAGAAAGTGACATCAAATCGATTGTTCTTACAAAAGTTTTAGACTTTGTTCACATGTTTTACATTCAGATAATAAAATTTTTCATTCATAAATTTCATTAAGCATTGATTACAACTTTTATAGAATCACCTATCAAAGACATCAATTTTAATTATCTTAGTTTGACATATAAAAAAGAGATCTCATATCCTAAAAAAATTGTGCCAAAATAACAAAACATGGGTATAACTTTTTATGACCAAAGTAATTAAAAAAATGACAAACAGTTAAAGGATAAGTGATTTAACCTTAGACTTTAGTAAGTCTATTTTTATCAACTTTTCAATAACTCTACTATTTTTATCACTATCATCTGTAGTTATTGCTTACATTTGATTATCATCCTCTAATAAGCAAACAAATAACGTTAAGTTTCATACCTTCATTTAAATAATAATAAGGGCAAAATAAATAAATTTCATAATATAAGATGAACAAATAACCATCTAACAAAATATTAATCTATTTTTAAAGAGCTTGGTATCAACAATTGACAAGTCAATATAACCTTAGTTGCTAAAAAACTATACAAATTTATGTTTCCTGTCACAAAATTTTGATTAATGAGTCATCATAAATTAAATAAAAATAATTAATTATAAGGATTTAATGAGTCAAATTTTTAAATAAAAAAATAACTTACTTTGGAATTCCTAAATAGTTATACCAACTAGCATGATAACCACATTTGAATGTGCTTGAAATAGATTTTCCTTAAGACCATTTTACATGCTTAACTCACAATGTAACACTAGAAGTGCCATAATTGAAAAATATAAAATTGATCAAAATTAAAATTCATAATATTCAAATAAAAGTCAACAATATATCGTAAGTTCGATATTAACATTTTATCTTGAAGCTGTCAATTCTATCTACTCATGATATCTTTTTTATCTTTGTCATGACCTTTAACAACTTTATCAATGCTTATAAGGATTATAATAACATCAACACTGCAACAAATATTTGATAATTCCTAAAATAAATAAACAAAACATAATTAATGACATAAATACGAGTAACATACATAACATAAAAACAAAATAGCACAATAAAAATAGAAGTGTTGAGAACCAATTAACACATAAAATGTAACAAAGAAAAATTTTCTAACAAATAATTTTCAAATACATTTTACAAAAAACATAAAGAAGAAACAAATGAAACCTACTATAATATATTTATAATAACATTTTTTTATCAATTAATATTAAGTAAGGTCATAATTCATAAATACAAAATGAGAAGGCATCATATAACATTATCACATTAGGTAAATAAAATAACGAGAACTAAATGTAAAAAAGAAAACAATAGCATGCTCATTTAACGAACTAAACGAGAGTATATTAACTCAACACATAAACGTTTTTGTATAACATTTTACTTAACATATGATTTTTTAATTTTAAGTTAAAACATAATTTCAAAACTAATTCCAATAATCCTAAAAAAATTATATTTATAATTAAATATAAAGTCTGTCCCCTTTATATTATTGTCATTGACATATCATCAATTTGATTAAAAATGATTTGTGGGTTAGTTTAGAAAAATAGTTGTTTATTTCTTAACATTTTATACTCCCATTTCTATGTTTTGCTCTTTGTCTCTTTTTATTTCTTTTGTTCAGTCTTTCTTTACTTTTTTTTTTATTCTTGTTGGTATTTTTTTCTTTTTTTCTCACATTTTTTCTTTATTTTTTTGGGTCTATTGTTTTTTCGCATATTTTTATTCTTTATGTTTTTATTTTTTTTTTTTGATCGATGGTGAATTCCAGATTATTAAAGCAAAAATTTTGGTTGTTTTTAAGTTTTTTTTATGCATTGTTCATATTATTATTTTTATGTTTTATGGGTTTATTTTTTGTGTTTTGATTGATTTTTTCATGCATGTTGATTTATTATGTAAAGTGGTATTTTATTATTTTGGATTAGTAATTGAAGGTGATTTTTCATTGAAAGGTTAGTTTTTCCTTTTGTTTGGTGTTTTTTCCTTAAATTTTTTGTTGTCGATGATAATTTTGATGATGATTTAATTATTAATTTGAGTTATTTTGACATTGTTTGTTTTGTGCATTCTTATTATTTGTTTTATTATTTCATGCATTGTATTTTTGTTTTTATGATTTGTAGATTTTGATTATGTGTTTAGATTTCGTTTTTTTCATGTATGGACTTTTTTTCATTAAGCTTTGTTTTTTTTTTTTAATTAGGTTTTTAGCATAATCAAAATAGTTTTTAGAAAAACATTCGTATATTTGAGAGAAGATATTAGACGTGTGAGTAATTGAGTTGACGAAAAAATTATTGATGTTTTAATTGTTAATTTGAGTTATTTTAACATTGTTTATTTGTGCATATATATTTGTTTATTTTACTGTTTCATTCATTATACATTGTTACTTTGGCTTTTTCTAGGTTTTGATTTTGTGTTTGGATTGAGTTTTTTTTTTTATGCATGAAGATTTTTAGACATGATAAGAACTGAATTGTTTTGTTATTGTATCTGTTTATGCAGATTATAAGAAGATTACTAAATTTAGTGTGTGAAAAATCAATTTATAAGCTGTTCATAAATTTTTTTATCGAGTTTATTGCTGAATGTTTTGCTAGTGCTATTAAATGTTCTGTGGATGTTACTAAAACTTGAAAATAAATAGTGGCTTTTCTCCTTCAAAATTTAATTGATGATTGTTAATATTGTTATATGTTTGTTGATTTTTATATATGGTATATGTATTATTTAATCAAATGAATAGCATTGTAATGATAGTATTAATCTGTTTTTACTTTTTTGTTATGACTTGATGTAAAATAGAATTGTATTAATGGTATAGCATGACAAATAAGTTTAATTAGTTTTTATATGGTTAATATTGGCTTTAATAGAATAGCATAACAAATAAGTTTAATTAATTTTTATATGGGTAATGTTGTATTTGATCAAGTTAATGATGTTAATTTACTTGATTTTGTTGTGATTCCATCTTTTTGTAGTCATTCTATAATAAATTATGATATGATTAATCATAATGTAAATCATGTTAAATTAATAGGTTTACATGTTTTTGTTTTAAATTATAATGACATTATGTTTGTTGTTATGGTGGTAGATGTTAGGTTTATTGCTGGTAATTATGGTGAAAATAATATGTATAATTTGAGTTATTTTGACATTGCTTATTTGTAGATGCATGTTATTTGTTTTATTATTTCATTCATTATATAGATTGTTACTTTCATATTTTGTAAGTTTTGATTTTGTGTTTGGATTGGGTTTTTTTTTTATGGATAGAGATTTTTTTCATTAAGTTTTTTTTTTTTTGGATTGGATTTTCACCATAATCAATATAGTTTTTAGGAAAATATTAGTATTTTTTAGAGAAGATATTAGACATGTTAGGAACTGAATTGTTTTGCTTTTGTCTCTATTTATGCAGGATAGAAGAAGATTTTTGGGTTTAGTGGTTGAAGAATTCAATATAAAACCTATCTTTAGTGCAAAGTTTTTTGTTAGGTTTCATACTGAAAATCTTGTTAGTGCTGTGAAGGGTTCTATAGATGTTGCTAAAAGTTGAAGATAGATTGAGATTTTTTTCCTTTAAAACCTAATTAATGATTCTTAATGTTGTTATATATTTGTTGAATTTTATATATGTTCTATGTATCATTTAATTAATAAAACAGTATTATAATGATAGTGTTAATTTATTTTTACCTTTTTGTGATGACTTTATGTAAAACAGAGTTACATTAATAAAGTAATATGATAAATAAGTTTAATTAGTTTTTTTATGGTTAATGTTGTATTTGATCAAGTTAATGATGTTAATTTACTTAGCTCTAAGAAAGTAGTACGACAAATAATTTTAATTAGTTTTTAAATGGGTAAATTGTGTTTGATCAAGTTAATAATGTTAATTTACTTAATTTTGTTATAATTCAATCTTTTGGTAGTGGTTTTGTTGTAAATTATAATATGGTTAATCATAATATAAATCATGTTGAATTAATGTGTTTACATGTTTTTGTTGTGCATTATGGTGGTATTATATTTGTTGTTGTGGTAATAGATGTTAGGTTTATTGTCGGTGATTGTGTTGAAATTAATATGTATTCATGATCAAAATGTAACATAGTTGTATGAACTGTCATGAATGTTTGTTTCTTAATGAAATATTTTATTTGTAATTTTGTGAAAGTTTTGTTTATAAGTGATTAATCTTATTTGATCAATTTGTAGTTTTGGCATTTCATAATATTTTTCATGATTTGTTTTGTTGTTGATTTGGATCTTTTTTGTGTATGTTTTAATGGTATTGATCATTTATGATGATTTTCATCATGTACAATACCATTGAAAATTATATGTTTTAATGTTTTCAGTGGTGTTAAAGGTTTTATATTGGTAAACTTATTTTGATTTGAACTTTAGCTAAGTGTAACATTCTTTGATTACAACATAGATAGAAATCAATATCTTTGATTATAGCATAGATAAAATATTGATGATATGTAACATAAATTGATTATAGCTAAATATAATCAATCATTGATTATAGCTAAATATAATCAATCATTGATTACAGAATGTAACACAGTTGTAAGGTTCTTTGATTACAACAATGGTAAGGTTTTTATTATTATAACATAGATAAAAAATGATCATATTGATACTTTAAAAAGATATTTATAGATTAGAAAAGATTGATGATTGCTCATTCATACGTTTATAGAAAAATTTTCTCAATCAAAGCAATTTAAAAAGTCAAAAATTTATTTCCTTGTTCCATTTTTTTGTTTAATGCTATTTATCTGTTGAAGTGCATGTTTGGTTATTGCATGTATTAGAATATCCTATTCATTTTTCCTGTTAATGATTTATTCTTTTGTATAATTATTATAATTATTCTTTTTTTACTAGAATTATGTTTAATCTTCAAGTGATTTTAGAGTTATTATTGTCAAGATTAAACTTAAGGTTTGATCTTTTCTTTTTGTTTTAGTTTTTCAATTTATGTTATTTTCATTTTGCTTTTACTGAGTTTGTTTGGTTTTGTTTCTATTTTTGTCTATTGAGTAGAGTAAAACAAAGTTGTACAAATTGTTTTAACTATTGGTTTATTAAAACTACATAGTTTTGTTAATGTTGATGTTATTGTAATTGTTGAATGAATGTTTGTGTTTGATTGTTAAAAAAGGAATATTTATGCTTTGTATTTTTATTGAATTTTATGTAATTAGGTTAAATGGTGAGCCATAGTAGGCTTAGGGAAAATAGACTTCTAAGATTAGTTAGGATGCAAGTTAATGAGTTTGATCCTTATGAAGTTCTTGTTTTTGTTGATCTTAAAAGTCAGACGACTATGAATAGACTTAAAAAGTTAAATATACTTCATTCTAATAAAATAAGACAATAAAGAAATTTAATTAGTTCTTATGCAAGTAATATTATGTTTGGTAAGGCTGATAATATTATTTCTTAGATTACCAGTGTTGTTTCTAATCAAGTGAATAACACTAATAATTTAGTTGATTCTACTATGGTTCAATCTTTTGATCATGGTTTTGTGGTGCATTCTTATATGGTTAATCAAAATGTAAAACATGTTAGGTTGCATTTAGTTGTAAGAAATATTGGCAAGTTAAACTCTATGTCATTTGAATGTTTAAAAAGTGATGCATCTTTTTATTCTTCTGTTAGTATACTACAAAATTATGATTATTTTGCTGGTTCTAGCAACAATAGATTGGATGTAGATGAAAGCATTTTATGTTTGGTTAATAAAAAATAGGTGGTTATGATTCTACTATGCCTATATCTATTTATGTAAATTTAAGTAATTCTAGCATTGTTTATCGTCTTGACTGTGAAAATGCTGGAAAGGTTGTTGATTTCTCTAAGTCATTCCAAATATTTCATGGTAACAATTTTTTAATGATAAGTTTATTTTTTTCTATATTATTTTGTTGTTTATATTTGTAAAAACTTTCTTTCATTATATTATTAAAGTTCTGGTAACAATTTGAATACTACTATTGATTAATTAAGTGAAACGAATGGAAAGTTGTTCAAAGACAATAGCACAGGTTATTTAAATGAGTGAATTAAGTTTTAAGAAATATATTGTTGTTATAATATAGAATAAATTAATATATGATAAATGGTAACCTTATTTTTTCATGTTTTATTTGCTTAATAGGAGGATGATTTGCATCTTATAGCTTTAGAGGTCGTGATTGTATTTGTCTTTTTTATGGCATGTATATATAGTATAAAGAGATTATTGATATTTCAAAAACTATATCTTATCTTGTGTTTTCTCTTTGTTGTAAGCAAGGAATGGTTAAGTTGCCTTATTTTAAACCTACTCCATATTTTTTAGATAAATGACTTGATTATAAGGGAAGTGTTAAAACTACCCATTTTAAAGAGAAAATGAGGGTTTATAATTCGATGTTTTAACTTACTTCAATAAGAGGTAAAATTGATGATTTTATTAACAATTTAGAATGACCTTATGTTTTTAAAATTAGTGGGCAGAATCATCATCGAATTAGTTCATTGTTGCCTATTGTAGGTCAAAAACCAAGGTTCGCTCAACTTTACATTTATGATACAGAGAATGAAGTATCGAATAACATGTTGGCTTTGAGATGCAATGATGAAAATCTTATTGTTGATCCTGAAATTATGGATGGTTTGATTAAAATGCTTGATGAAACAAAAGAAATAGTGAAGGCTTTTAGAATGGCACAATATAGGTTTACAAAATCTGATTATATTCTGCTGTGTTTGAAATTAATGGGCAACAAAAGTGAATATGATCGTAGTTATCATGTTTCTACTACATCTGAAATTAATGGATTGATTGTCAGTGATATAGGAGAGTTTAATATGCAAAGAGATATTGTTATTACACATAAATTAGAAGATTTAAAGCTTATTTCTTATTTACATCCTTCATTTATGGCTATGCATTATCCATTTTTTTTTTTTGTATAGAGAAGATGCTTTTAGTTTTGTTCTCTTTTATTCACAACCTACTTATAGAAGTAGAATTGAAAGAGAAATAATTACCATGCATGAATATTATGCTTACCTCATTCAACGATGATTTGTACAAATGAATACATTGTTAAAAGGAAGCAGGTTATTTCAACAATTTTATTATGGATACATATTGTAGTGTTGAGAAAATGAGGCTTTAATACATTAGATAAAATAAAAAACCTTTGAGGTTTGAACTATATAAAGGAATAAAGGATGCAATGGATAAAGGTGATGAATAAGCATATGTTGTTGGAAGCTAGCTTCTTTCACAAAAAGTCCTCGATATTTATTTCAAAATTATTAAAATGTATTGCAATTTGTAGATATTTTGGGTATCAAAATCTATTTATAACTTTTAAATGCAATACCAAATAGGTAAAAATTCAAGAATCATTGAATTTGATTATTAGGTAAAGAGCAAAAGATAAACTAGATATTGTATACAGGGTTTTTAAGATTAAACTTTGATATTTAATTAATGATTTGATGAAGCATAATCATTTTGGCAAAGCTGTTGGTGGTATGTTTTATACTAATTTTCTTCAAGTTTCAATTCAACGACTATTAGTTTGTTATTTAATTCGCTATTTTTAGTGACATACACAGTCAAATTTCAAAAACGAGAACTTTCACATATACACATTCTTTTATGGCTTCATCCAAATGATAAATGTTCTCTTCTTAAAACTATAAATAAGATTATTTCAACTAAAATTCCTAATGATATTTATGATTCACTGGGTTATGAAGCTGTTAGTAATTTTATGATGTATGACCCATGTGGTACATGAAATAATCGGGCTTCATGTATGGTAAAAGGAAAGTGTTCAAAATTTTTTTCAAAATAGTTTCAAGTTGAAACAATTATAACGGAAGATGGATTTTTAGTTTATCGAATGAGAGATCATGGTTTTATTATTGTTAAAAATGGTGTTGAGTTGGATAATCATTTTGTTATTCCTCGTAACATTAATCTTATTATGAAGTACCAAACTCATATCAATATAGAGATCTATAGTTGAACAAAAGTTGTTAAATACTTATTCAAGTATATTAATAAAGGTGCAGATAAAACAAGAGCAAGTTTTCAATGAAGCAATAATGGACAACAATCTAATGAAGAATGAATAGTGTTTCACATTGATGAGGTCAGAATGTATTTAAAGTGTAGATATCTTTTTACTTATAAAGCATGTTAAAGATTGTTTGAATTCTCAATTTATCATAGAGAACCATCTGTTCAAAGACTATTTACTTGCCAAAAGAGCACAATGTTTATTTTTCTAATAAAGAAATGTTGTCTGAAGTGGTTCAAAGATCTAATGTTCATAGGACTATATTCACTGAGTAGATGATTACTAACAGAGAGTATGAAAGTGCTGGAACATTGCTTTACACAAATTTTCCTACTTAATGGATATGGTATAAAACAAAAATGAAGTGAAAAAAAAAATAAAGTGAAAAATCTATAGGAAAGATGGTGTATGTTCATCCTACAATAGGTGAGTTATTTAATATGCCTATTTTACTAAATGTCATCAAGAAACCTAGAAGAAGAGTTTAAGACTGTCAGTGAAGTTTTGTACCCATCTTTTTGACAAGCATGTCAAGCGCTTAGTCTTTTGAGAAATTACAAAAAATGGGATAACACTTTGTTTCGAGCATCAAAATTGGCTACAAGTCATGAACTCAGAAAACTCTTTGTCACAATTATACTATTTCTATCAAGTAGCAGATCCAAATGCATTTTGAGAAAATAGTTGGAAATTATTAGTAAAAAATATTGAGGACAGGTTAAAGCAAACTATTGGTGTTACACAATATATCATTCTAGACTCTAAATTGAAGAATTATATTTTTACAGCATTAGAATAACTTTTCAATAAGCATTCCACTTTTCAGGCAGAACATAAACTGCTTATGCCTTCTAGTAGAAATATGCATTTAATATTTGATAGACTCTTACATGAAAAATTGGCCTATAATTTGACAGATCTTCATCAATAACATCTACAATTGTTATCAAATTTAAAT
This sequence comes from Durio zibethinus, assembly GCF_002303985.1. The sequence continues at coordinate 7,057,085 of NW_019168004.1, forward strand.
AAAGAACAAATACTAGTTTACGAAGCTATCAAGCTGTCCATTCACAATAATGAAGTCCAAATTTTTTTTGTTTATGGCTATGGAGGAACTGAGAAGACATATTTGTGGAACATAATTATATTTGGTGTAAAGTCATTGGAAAAAATTATGCTTGCTATAGCTTTATCTGGTATAGCATCTTTGCTTTTACCTGAAGGTAAAATAGCCTATTCAAGGATAAAAATTCCTCTTAATATCATTGATTCATCTACATGTGAAACAAAAAAAGAAACACAACTAGTAAGACTAATGTAGAACACAAGTCTTATCATTTGGGATAAAGCTCCTACAATACTTAAAAATTATTATGAAGCTTTGGATAAATCTTTGAGAAATGTTTTAAGTTTTGAATCACCAAATGAAAATTAAAAGCCTTTTGAAGGACTGACTGGAGTATTAGAAGATTATTTTAGGCAAATATTACCTGCGATCAAATCTGGAACAAGGATTGACATTGTGAATGCTACAATAAATTGATCGATTTTATGAAATTATTGCAAAGTTTTTAGGCTTGAAAAAATATGAGATTATTTAGAAATGACATTGATGAACAATCAAGAGTTGAACTTGAAAGTTTTGTAAATTGGTTATTGGACATTGGTAAACTGTTTCATATAAAGATAAAGATGAAGTAGCATGGATTAAGATATCAAATGACTTATTGATTCCTAGTTTGGATGATCCTATCAATGTTACATGTTTAGCAATTTACATTGATTTTTAGTCAAGTTTTGCAGATTCATTTTATTTAAGTCAAAGAGCAATTGTTGCACCATACAATGACACTATTAGTTTTGTTAATGCACATATGCTTGAGTTAGTTCTAGGGTTTAGCAAGCGTTATTATAGTTCTGACACAATTTCAAAAGTGTCAAATTTTTTGTTAGATACAAAATTGTTATACCCTCCTGAATGTTTTAATTCTCTTAAATTTTCAGGCATTGCAAACCATGAGTTAAACTTAAAAGTTTGTTGTGTTATAATGCTTCTGAGAAACTTAAATCAAACTTTTGATATATGCAATAGAATAAGACTTTTAGTCATTGAATTAGCTTTTCATGTTATAAAAGTTAGAATTATAATTGGTGCTCATTCTAGTGAAAAAGTCTTTGTACCTAAAATTATTATGATAGTTAAAGATGAAAAACTACCTTTTGTCTTTAATAGAAAACAATTTCCTTTGAAGTATGTTATGCTATGATAACAAATAAAAGTTAAGGACAAACATTAGATATAGCTAGTTTATATTTGCCCAAACCTAAATTTACACATGACCAATTTATATGTTCTTATTTCGAAAGTAAGATATAGCCATAGTTTGAAATTTTTTATTCAAAATGAACATGGCATAAACAATTCTGAAACAAAAACATAACGTATAGAAAAATATTTGACAATTTAGATCCAGGTTGTTATACATTAATTTTCATTGTTGTTTTATGTTTTGTACATAATTTTCTCTTTTTACTTCTTTGTTAAAAATGGTTTTATAGTTGGAACCATGATTGTTATAGTGCTTATAATTGTATTACTTATTTTTCAATCTTTGTTATACCTGTATTCAAAATATTTAACCTGTATGTAACATATCTATAACCTAAGTTTCAATATGTTTGTAATAATGACCAATTTGGTTTCTTATATTTTCTTTCATGTGTTTGAACTTATTATAATATATTGTTAACTTTTTATGTTTATAAGACTATTTTTATACTTATGTTTTTTTATTGTTTATATCATGTATTAAACTATATATTACTATTTTATAATCACATAGTGTTACTTTTATTACAGTTGACAAATCATTAGTCATTGCCTTTTGTCTTAACTATCACAAATTGGTGATAACTCGATTATGAAAAGATAACACGTATTTGGGATTCTATAAATCCTAAAATGAATCAATTTATGACTTCAAATTTTTCTGCTATTGATATTGAGGTATGAATAAAATTTAAATAGCTAAATAATTTTACATAATTTCTTTTATATAATATTTTAATATGCTTTATTTTTTTTTCAGAATAATGCCATGCATGGTATCATCAGAAGTTTAGACACCAAAAAATTTAAATCCATGCTTAGAGAAGGTGTATATGAACTTTCAAGATTTTTGATAAGCAAGCAAAAAACTTCTTTTAATTTTGTTTATGGACATAATACAATCACACTGATTAGAAATTCACAGATTAAACACATACAAGTTAATTCAACTATGTATCTTTGATACTTTTTCTCATTCCAAGCATATGATACACTTGATACAAGAGTAAATGAAGATAGATATATGATAGGTTATTTAATATTTACTTTCTTTTAACACTAACCTATTACATTTATCATAATTGTTTAATCTCTACTTAATTTTAATATTTATGTATTATATTTATTACATCACTGTCTACATTTTGATTTTACTAATTTGAATACCTTTTAAACTAATCATATATGATTGGATTGTTGAGATCAATAGGTCTTATTCAAGGTTTTGAAATGCAATCATATAAATAAGTTGTTGATAAATGAAATTTAATCATCCAAGAACTCAGGTTAAGAAAAGTAGTTTTATATTAATGAATGTAAGTCAAGATTTTTTTTTCTCATGCTTGATTTTCTATTACAAACATTGATTTTATTATTTATCTTATAGTAGAAAAATTTTAAGAGTAACAATTTGGGAAGACAAACTCTCATTAATTGATGAAAACAACTTTGTGAAGATATTGAAAATCATAATTGTAAAAAATGTCATCATAGTTGGAGGGGCAACTCTAAGACCTTAAAAAGGTAAGTTGTAAAAAATCTTTTTTGCTTTTAAAGTTACAAATGTAGTTTAATTTAAATAATTCTATTGTACTCACATTATTATAACAAGGAACAAAATTGTTATATAGGTGAACCATACATATCTTCATGCTTTGCAACAAAAATTTATATAGATATCGATATTTCAAAAAGCAAAAAACTTAAAGAAAAGTATGTTGTTTACTCCTTTCAAAGATTTATATATAATTTTAATACAATTTTCTTATATCTTCTTTCTAACTTTTATTACATCAATAAATAAAGATTTGAAAATCAAAGAGTAAAAGTTGATTTGTTCACATAAGAAAATTCTAATAAGCATTCAATCATAAGTGAAATAGAAATAAAACAAGCTTTTATTGCAGAGGTTTTCAGTTTAAATCCAACTGAAATCAACGTAACATTATGTAAATATAACTTGCAACTTTTCTTTAAACATATATTTTTTTGTTTCTTACTTTCATAATTTCTTATTATCTAATTTTGAGCTATGAAAAAAATTAATTGTTCATTCGTTTACTTGGAATAACAGTTGAGTAAAATTTGTTTTACAATTTGACTTTGATTTATCTTGTCATAACAATAAGGAAAGATCTTTTTTTTTTTTTTTTATACTTGTGGTTGCAAGAAAAAAAGATGGCAAAAATTTCCATAAGCAAAACAAATTACCCACATTAAATATATCAAAGATATAAGGAATAAGTTCATCACTTAACTGTAATGACTTTCAATGTGTGATAACCTTTAAAAGATTACAACCTTTTCAATTTTTTTTTCTTTGATTGAAAAAAAATTACTTTGACATATTATGACATTTGCTAGAAGATGTCATAATATGTGAAAGTAATATAAGCATTAAACTAATTTGCTTGAAGATGATGAATGATCATGATATATATGATATTTCTTTGACAGAAAAGCTAAAAAAAGGATTCATAGAGTTTTAAACAATTGAATGCAAAATTTTAAGTAGTTGCACATGAAAATTACATTATAGAAAAATGCAAAAAAAAAAAAAAGCGGTTAACAATTTTATAAACTATAAGATAAAATGAAACAAGTAAAATACAAATAAGAATGTCTCTGAAGTATTTAGAAAGACAAAGGCAAAGTCATGCACAATCAACATATTTTCAAAACTATTACAAAATTTAGCTACTGTTAGATCTATTAATAATAATAATAATATCTATTATATTCTTAGCTAGCCAACTAGATAACGATTGTAAGTCAATTTTTGTTTTTATTCTTAACTCGTCAACTAAATAATAGCTTCAAAATTTTAACATCAAAGTAAAAAAGATGACATTTGAATGATTTGGTTCATGATAGTTAAAATATTCTTTTCTCATTGTTTGCAGAATAATACAATATATGAACACTTATTTGAATGCTGAATGTACAAACTTTGTTTTAATCTATTTTCACATACCTAAAACTCAATATTTGTTTGTTTAGTGTATAAATTACATTTTAATCTATTTTACATAGCTGAAATTCAATAAAATGAACTATATGCATTTGAAGTTTCTTTAACATCTCATCAAAAAGTGATTAAAAAAAACAATAACCATCAATTAAACCTTGATGATTCAATTTTTAATAAATCAATGGTTGTTTCCAAAAAGTTATTCTAAGTATAATAATAAATCTGCTGATTAATAGAAAAATTGATGTTTCCATTGCTTCGTATTCAACATGTTGTACAAGATTACCTAAAATAATGATTCATATAAGAAGAAGCTACATGCATAATTACTTTATTTTAAACATGCTAATTTAGCTTGGCTATACAATTCTTTTAAAATTTTCTTTATCAACTATTTTTTCTTGCTTATATTTTATTGTCTATACATATTTCATTATTATATTTATTTTTTTCTTCTTTTATAGAATGAAATATGCTTATATACAGTAAAATTTATATATGTTGATCTATCTAATGAATAGTTTTATAGTGCATGCAACCACTGCTTAAAAACTTTGTGATTAGATCATGGTTCACTGTACTATAATAAGCAGGGGGAAAATTTTCAATGCTTACATAAGTTTTTTCATATTTATATTGATTAGATAATGTTTATTTTAAGAATTTTGCTTATTTTAAGTTTTTCTCAATAAAATCAAGCTTAGCATAGGTATAAAAGATTTTACTAAGCAAATGAATCTTTTAGTATTGGAAAAATCAACTGAAAAGTTTATTGATTCCACAATTTAGAAAATAACTTTCAAAGAAAGTTGACAGGTTTACTCTTCCAATACCTATTATTGAATTGCTTGACAAAGAAAAAAAACACTTGAAATTGGATTGTCTTAAAGAAGTATTACAAAAAATATAATTAATTACAAACTGTTTGACTCTACCAACATAAAAGATAATGTAGCTACTATAATAACTAAAAGAAATGAACAAGCTACATCATCAACTCAGTCAGTTCAAGAAGAAAAACAGTCAGTTTCCATATCTCTTATACTAATTTAGATGTAAACTAACCAATTATTACAACAGAATCAGAACATCCAACCCCACCATCAGGAATTTAGATCCCACAAGATTTATTCCCTAAAAAATCTCTTACAAAGAAAAATGTACAATTCTATACCTTCCCTGAAGTTTCACCTATAAAAAAACTGAAATATACCTTATTAAATTTCTATATATACAAACTTTTTTATAGAAAACAAAAAAAAGTAACGGTACTTCTTTTAATTATTTATATAGAATGAGAAAGCATGAAGAAAAGTCTGATACATAGCATGAAAATACCTTTTACAACTTGCTTTGTTTTGGCTACATTTCCTAGAAAATAGTAAGTAACTATTTTTACTCATCTTCTTTACATTAAATCATCAATTCAATTATATTATTGAATTTCTTCTTTTGCATACAAATGTTGAATTATATTAGTCATTTTGTATACTACAAATTATATCGCTTTGATTTATAAAAAAGACTAACTTATTAACACATTTTATTATAGGAAGGAAAAAATGATGAATGAATATCATTAGCTACTGTAGACACCCTAATCTGTCTAGGGTTTTAATTGTTTTTGTTAATAAAAATAAAAAAAGAAAAAAAATCAAGAGGTTGGGTTGGTGTGAAACCTGTTTGTTTGGATTAAAAAGTTTGAGTTAGACTGAAGAGTTTGAATTGGACTTAAAATTTAGAGTTGAAATTTAAAGAAAATTAAAACCTTTTTTTGTTTAGGGTTTTCTAGATTTAAACTTTATAAATACAAACCCATACCAAGTAATAAGAGACAAATTATTAAGGCAAAAAAACTACATAAAGGTAGCCATAGAGTACAAAATATTTTTAAGAGATTTTTTGGTTTAATCATGAAATTTTTTTGGAAATCCCAGTTTTCAGTAGAATTTTTTGGCAATCTTTGAAGATTTCGATGAGTTTTCGATGAGATTTCTAGTTTTTGGCATCAAATCTCAAAAGTTGACAAACGTTTGATGAATCAACCTAGATTCCGACTAGATTTTTTAGAATCCCATGAATATTCAACTGGAGTTTATCTAATTTTAGAGAGAGAAAAGAGAGAGAGAATGAAAAGAAAAAATATGAAGAAAAGAGAATTTTACCCTTTTTATACCTCCACCAAAACAACATAATTTTGGCGTTTAATTCAACCTAAGATCCACGTGTTTTCTTTTGGTTTGATCGACCCAAACGTTAACCTACTTTTCAACCCATGTCCTAACCTTTGGCTCCAGTCGAGTTGAGCTGTAAGCCGAGCCATTCTAGCTATTTCTCCTTTTTACAGTCGAGCCACACACCTGAGTCGAGCCAAGTCGATACTTGTTTTAGTTTTTTTAATATTTTAAAATATTATTTATTTATTTTATTTTGTTTATTTATTTTTAGTATTTTTTTCACATGATTAAATTTAAGAAAAAATTATAAAATTATAAAACAAAATAATTTTTTAAAAAATAAATATTAATTATCTAATGATGGCATTTTTAATAATTGCAAAAGTTTAATTTATATAAAATTTCTAAGTGAGAAATTTTTTTAAATTTATCCCAAATTGTGGAATAATTTAGATAAAATTTCAATAATAATAATTAATATTTATTTTTAATCTTTTAAAAAAATAAAAAATTTAATAAAATTTTGGAATTAAATACTAATTATCCAATGTTGATATTCTTAGAAATTTCAAATGCCAAATTTCCTAATAAATCTCTAGGTGATAAATTTCTCTAAATATTTCTCAGATGTTGAAATAATTTATATGAAATTTCAATAAAAGTAAATGTATTCTTTTTTAGACAGTAAAAATATAACTTAAAAAGTTTGTTGAAAATATTTGATAATTTATCCAAGAATGAGAATTTTAGAAATTTTAATTGATAAATTTTCTAAGAAATATCTAGATGAAAATTTTCTTTAAATTTATCCCAAATGGTGAAAAAATTTAAATGAAACTTAAAAAATAATTGTCATATTATTTTTTTTCCAAAGATTAAGAAACTAACAAGAGTTTTTTTTTTTTTAAATAGACTCAAATGGTGAAAAATTTAAAAATAAAACTTGTAAAATAAAAAATAAATTTTGATGATGAAATTCCTAGTAATCACAAATAGATGATTATCTAAAAAAATTTTAGGTGAGAAGATATTTCTAATTTGACCAAGATGGTGGAATAATTAAATATATTTTCAATAAAAAAAATAAAATAAAAAATGATTAAACTTTTTTTCGATGACAAAGTCTCTTCAAGAAAATAAATGGGATTCTTGAATACTCTTGAGGTAAGAAAATATTTTTAAAAATTCTACCAGATTAATAGAGAATCTTAAAAATTATTTTCAATATTCAACATTAAATTTAAAACCATTAGTATCAAGAGCTTAGGATAATTTAAAATAAAATGGTACTATCTTTTAGCTGAGCATGTGAGGGTGCTATAACATTCTTCATATGTAGTCAAATCCTTGAACTTTATTTTGATTAGTAGACCGGAATCAATTTTTTAGAGACCCTTAGCAGCTTTAAAAGGATAAATTCATTAGATGGCCAATCATACCTAGATAAAAGATTGGTGACGACCCCTCTTATTAAGTCTAACGATAGATTTATAGATCTATACGTTATGACAATTTGGCAACTCCACTGGGGATGCAACAGAGAGTCAGGCTATAAATTTTAAATTTATCCTATCCTTTAAGCTAATGGTTTTAAATTGTAATGATTATGTTATTTGTTTACTAATTTTTTTTTGTCTTTTATTTTATTTATGGGGTTTGGAAATTAAACTTTTTTTCATACACCCTATCACATACATTTGCATTACATGAGCTTTATACCCATGCTCCATCCCTCTTAGGAAGAAGTAAAGTACCTGCGCTTTCGTAAGATGATAATCTTTATAATGGCTAGTGAAATACTCCCACTTAAATTGAATCCTTTTTGTAGGTAGCCTGCGATGAGTGAGGATTAGAATGCCTTACTAGTTTGTGATGGACAATAATGCAAGGAACAATTTGAGAACCTTTAGTGGTTAAAATCACTTAGCCTAACATATAATTTACACTTAAGAGGCCAGCCTTAAAATGGAGCCATTCCTACTCATTGATAGATGTAACTCAAAGTTATGACACATGAAGGAACAATTTGTGTGATATATTGATTATTTAACGATCTTATTTGTTTGATTTTATGTACCTACATCATTTCAATTAATGTTTGCATCCTATGCATCATTAACACTATGCATTAGCATTAATTTCATATAGGGAATATTTATCATATATCAGTTATTAATAAACTAGATCTCACACCTACATCCATAGAAAGCCAAATGCAATCAAAGTCTACATCAGTTTGTTATAAATTTGCTCCCCAATTAAAAATCAAGTTAGAAAAAGGTCAAAGATAAGATGTTAATTGTCTGCCTGAGGGTTTTATCTCATTATTGCCTAAGAGAGTTTATTTTGATCTCCAACAAAATGAATTGGCTGACTTAAGCAATGTTTGGGGATGCATGAGTAAAACAAGGTAGAAAGTATTTGAGAACAAATATAGAGATATAGCTTCACTCTTCAGGTTGATGTGGACAATAATATGATTAAGCTATCCTTCAATTTTAAGATCTTTCTTATAGATGCTTTGTCTTCAATATAATAGATATGGTGCCCATAATTGAAGAAAACATGGTCTTATTCCACTTTGATTTGCTAAACCCAAACAAGATTTATTGGTCAAATAAAATAGGTTATCAAAAGAAACTTATGCAAATGCTTAGACTCAGCTTGCCTCAAATTGATGCATGTGTCAAAATAAAAGGCAAAAGTAAAGGTATTATATGGGGTTTTCTATGAAACTTTATTCAAAAGTATTTGGATAATGATCAGGGATTAATGGCGATGGCTATAACTCTATATAGATTGGTAATCTTTCTAAAAATCATTAGATATGTTGATGTAGTAGTGATAGATTTTATTAATCAATTAGAATATAAAGTCAATGTAGTACCAACCATTTTGGCAGAAACCATTCGATCATTAAACTACTATCATAGAAATGGTAAAGGCCAATTTAATAGATACTTACAACTACTTTTTATGTATGGATGAAGAGTCATATTGAGTGTAAAAAAAGTAAGTTTTGCAAACATACCTTCGTTCTAGTATTCTAATGAATAAGTTTTGTTGCAGCACATGGCCTAAAACAAAGTCGGAAGAAGAATAGGTTTTATATTTTTATGTGTTTGATAGCTAAGGGATAATTTGGAAAGCACCTTGGATGCATCATGATATGATATTGTATGGCTATAGGAATTAACCTTGGGTTTTCTTGTTAGGCCTATGGGGTGCTGTTACTTATGCCCTAACTTTGGTGAAAAAACAATCTAGATGTGAGCAATTTATTCCAAAAACATACGGACTCAACCAATGGAAATTTTTTTTCATCGAAAAAGAGCATATGGGATGATTGAAATGATCAAAACGACATGAAAACAGACCATCATGGTTAACCAAATGAGGCTTACTTATGATGTTACCCAAGAATATGTTGTATGGCATGTAAAGAGAGGCAAGGACTTTGTGCTACCTCGAGAACAAAGAGTTGATTATTCCCCAAAACCAACTCATCAAGATCCTCTGTTAAAGGTAGAAATTACTAAAAAAAAATTTCAAACTGAAAGAGATGAACTTGAACAACAAAATAAGAGATTGAAGAAAAAAATGGAAAAAATTTAAAGTTGCAAAAGCAAAAAATCCAAAGCTTCAATGACCAAAATGACCAGTGGAAAGCCTTATACCATGATCTAGACAAGACATACTCATCAATTACACCTAAGCATGTTAGACGTTTAAAAGAAAATAAATTATTGAAAATAAGTGTGGAAAAAGGAACAAAAGGCCACTGCTATAGTGCACAAACATAACCAAATGCTACAAGGGATAGTGGATCAATGCATAGCACAAGTAGAGCTTTGACTAATGAATATAAGGAACATATTAAACAAAGTGAGCAATAAAATTGTATATGCATAAAAAAACAAAAACATTTAAAACACTTGTTTGATTAGCTACGCGTGATTGTAGACAAAGCATAAAAATGGATGAAAAAATGAAAAAATTGAAAGTCATTGTGCAACTAGCAGGAGCTCATAGGCAGTGATTGCTTGACTTTCTAGATGAGGCATAAGATCATTACTAACAAGCTAAGAAATTTATGAGAAGTCATTAGAGTAATGTTTAGGACTTTAGAATATTGCTTTGGCTTTGTTAGGATGTAGTTTTGAAAGTTTATTAAATAAAGTTTTGAATTAAGATTTCTTTTATCAATGATAGTTTTATGGCAAATATTAGTACATTATATTCAGGCATCAAAACACTGAACATAAAGCATGTCATGTCTAATAATAATGCACTTGTAGTCTTCAAGGTTCAATGATAGCTCCACAAACAACAATCCTATACAATCATCTCATCAATACAATATAAGAGCTCGAGCTAGACAGATGAAATAAAAAAAATTTTAAGTATTTTAAGAAGATAGAGAGAGCTCAAGAAAAACTTAAAGGAGAGTTAAATAAGATTTCGAAGGCTTTGAATAAGTTGAATATGGGAAAGAATGTAGAAAAAAAATACTTGCCAACAAGACCATCCATCACAAGAGGTGGCTAACCCTCTATATCCTCCTAGTTATGGGCCATATCAAGCCCAGTCTACCCAAAATGCACCATCATAGTAGTTCACATACCTTGTAAGATATACATACCTCAGAATGCCATCAACTTCAAATCCAAGACATTATTAGAGCTGTATAAATTTTGTCTTTACTAAGAAAGCATTGAACCAATTCAAGTCCTTGATCTGAATCATCCAAAAGAAAAATTAAAACCAAAAAAGAATGAGTTGCTAGAGAACTCAATAGCTGAGAGAAAAATGCATATGCTCGAAGAAAAGTTGTAAACAGTAGAAGAAATTAGTTTTTATAGTTTCATGGATGCTATTGGGCTTTATTTAGTCCTAGATGTCATTATTTCTCTAAAATTTAAGGTACCAGAGTTTAAAAAATATGATGCTACAAAGTATCTAATGACCCACATTACCCTGTACTATTGAAAAAAAACTGTCCATGCTAATAATAAAAAGCTACTAATACATGTATTTTAAGATAACTTTACTAGCTCAACTGATAGATGATATGTTTAGTTGGACAGAACCCTTATTCAGTCTTGGAATGATATGGCTCGTGACTTCATTAGTCAATATTGACATATCATAAATCTAACCCCTAATCATCTATCTTTTAAAATATGAAAAAGAAGGTAATTAAATCATTCAAGGTATATGCCCAGAGATAGAGGGATATAACTACTTAAGTTTAACTTCCTCTAACTGAAAAAGAGACTACAGTATTATTTGTGAGTAATTTAAAATATCCCTATTATAAAAAGATGATAAAAAATACAACAAAAAATTCATCAATATATTGATCTCAGATGAAATCATTAAAAATACCATTAAATATGATAAGTTAGAATGAGGAAAAACTTCTCTTGAAAAAGCTCCAAAGAAAAAAAAAACTAAAGCTTCAGGGGTTATCAACCTTATCTACTACAAGCTTACTCTTTATACTACCTTGTTATGAATAATACCTCACTTAACCCATACCAGCCAACCCCACAGCCATCTTACCCACTAACATATCAACCTACTTTTAAACCCCAAGCTCTCATATATGATCCAAACACTCAACCTCTTATAAAACCCTAGATTCATCCTACTAACCTAGCAAGTGATTTACGAAAGTTATTAAATACTTAAAAAAAATTTGTATTTGATCTAATCCCTATGACTTATATAGAGTTATATCGAAAGCTTTATAATAATCACTTAATTGCTTTCAACATGTCTGGAGCCACTCAAACCACCTTATCCTAAGTGGTATGATCCTACAACTCACTGTGATTATCATTATAGAATTGTTGATCATTCCACTAAGAATTACACTATCCTAAAGCATAAGATGCAACAATTGGTCAAAGATGGAATGATAAACTTTGATACTGAAAGGATAACGATGCCAAATGTTAGAGGTAATCCTTTGTCTAACCATAATGTAAATGCTCTAAATGAGGACCAGGGGTGTCATATAAAGAAAAAAGTAGGAGAAATCAACATTTCTCTCAATTAACTATTTGATGTTTTGTATAAAGCTGATATGATATAACCAGTGGATCTTCACAATTACCATAGAGGATATATATCAGAGGAAAGCTGTAAATATCATAATAAGACAATTGGCCACTTCATTGAAACTTGTGAGTAATTTTGCTAAGAGGTATAAAAGCTCATGGATTCTTACCAAATTAAGCTTTATAAAGAGGGATTTTAAAAAGTGTTAAAGTGTCTATGACTAACAAGCCATCAAATTGGTTTCAAGACTAATAACAATTTACTATAAGAGAAAACAAAGCCGATTATGGACAAACTCATCCTCAGGCCAGTAACTTTTAAAATCCCTACTCTATTTCCTTATAAGAATGATAAAGCTATGTCATGAAGATATGATTATAATATGATAGTCCAAGGGCAAGAGGAGAATACACCCAAGTCTGATGTAGGAGGTATAAACTGAAGTGAAAGATGTTATACCCCAAAAATGTTGGACACCTAAGTAGATGATGCTATACTCCAAAAATTCTAAATAGGCCTAGAAAGGAAAAGGCTAAGGTAAGGAAGAACAGAATAAACCAAAAGTGGTGCATAAGGAAGAATATCAAAAGCCAATGTCTAAAAAAAAAGCTTGTGAATTCTTGAAGCTGATAAAGCATAGTAAATACTCTGTGGTTGAATAATTGAATAAGATGTCAGCACAAATCTCATTGCTATCACTATTATTGAATTCTAAACTACACCAAAATGCCTTGCTGAATGTGTTGAACTAGGCATACGTAGTTCACAATGTATCTATTGAGTTTGTAAATCACTTAGCTGGAAACATAGTAATGCTAAATTATATAGCATTTAACGATGATGAAATTCTTTCAAAAGGAAAAAGAAGCACCAAGGCTTTGCATATCACTGTCAAGTGCAAGAGCCATATTATAACTAAAGTTCTTATCAACAATAGCTCTACTATTAATATCATGTCTATATCAACTTTGGCAAGGCTACCTATTGATTTTTCATATATGAAAAATAGCCATATGGTCATCCAAACTTTTGATAGGACCAAGTGTGAAGTTCTAAGAGATATTGAGATACCATTGTAGATTAGGCCATGCATATTTAATATAAAATTTTAGGTAATAGATATTTTTTTATCTTATAGTTGTCTGTTAGAAAGGCCATGTATTCACATGGTAGGTGCTATTCCTTCTACCCTGCACCAAAAGATCAAGTTCAACATGAAAGGTCAATTAATGGTAGTGTTTGAAAAGAAAGATATGCTTGTGACTCAGCCATTGAATGCCTTATGTGTAGAGGTTACTGAAGAAGTGTTAGAATGTTCTTACTAATCTTTTGAATTGGTTAACTTTGTGGTTGAAGGATTTAAAAACCAAAGTTTAAAAAAATAATGGTGAGTCAAATCATCAGCAAGGGTTGGTATCTCAGAGTAAGACTTGGCAAAAATTTACAAGGGATAAGAGAGCCTCTAGTGATAATTGACAACAACGAGAGGTTAGGCCTGGGCTACGAGGCAAAAGGATAGAAGATTAAAAGAAGACAAGCAAGCAAGAGAGAAAGAATGATGGTGGAGCTAATAGGGTATGAACCAAAGACTATACCTATGATCATCTCACACTTGTATGAGACCTTTAGGCCTAGAAGGTTCATATACCTAGATGCAATGGAAGATTTTGAACTAAGTATGAAGAAGGCATTTGCTAAGTTATCCATCCAAGCAATTGGAGATAAAAATAAGCATGAATAAGAAATATGGGTCTACCCTGATCCATCAGGCTATGAGCTAAACAATTAGAGCATCATTGAAATACCTATTATCTTTTTAACCATTTCAACGTAATTATACATCACAGTAGCTTATGCCTAAAAATATTAGGATGATTATTATGTATGGGCCAATTATTCATTATTATTTCAATAAAGATTAGAAATGATGCATTTTCATTCATTTCTTCTATTAGTCTCATTTTTTCATTTTCTCAACACATCTTACCAACATATCCAATTTTATTCAATTTTAAGTCTTTAAAAAACATGAAGATAATCATGATAACGATCAAGGGGTTAATTTTGAAAATTTAATTAATGCTGATGAGCTTGATAATGAGATGATTATGAGGAATATGCCATCCTTCTAGACTTAATGAGATTAATTTAGTAAAAAAATAAATCAATTGAGCTTCATCAAGAGATAATTAAGTTGGTGAACTTAAAAAATGAGGAGAATAAGAAGGAGGTTAAAATTGACACCTCACTTTCATCGATAGATAGGTAAAGATTATATGATTTACTATGAGAATTCATATATGTATTTACTTGATCTGATCAAGATATGCCTAAGCTTAGCATAGAAATAGTGAAACATAAATTACCCTTAAAGCTAGAATATAAACCAATCCAATAGAAATTGAGGTGAATGAAGCCTGAAATACTGTTAAAGATTAAATAAGAGGTGAAGAAACAGTTTGATGCACGTTTCCTGCAAGTGGCCAAGTATCCAAAATGGGTAGCTAACATAGTATTAGTCCCTAAGAAAGATGAAAAAGTGCAAATATGTGTGGATTACCGTGACTTGAATAGGGCTAGCCCAAAAGATAACTTTCTTGTAACTCATATTGACATACTGGTGGATAATACGACTAAATATTCTATGTTTTCCTTCATGGATGGGTTTTAGGGAATAACTAGATAAAAATTGCTCAAGATGACATGGAAAAGACTACTTTCATGACCATGTAAAGTACATTTTGCTACAAAGTTATGCCTTTTGGTTTAAAGAATGCTGGAGTAACTTATCAAAGAGCTATGGTGATGCTCTTTCATGACATGATGCATAAAAAGATTGAAGTATATGTCGATGATATGATTGTGAAATCTCAAGAAGGAGAATATCATGTCACCAACCTTAAGAAATTGTTTGAAAGGTTGAAAAAATTTTAACTCAAGTTGAATCTAGCCAAATGAACATTTAAGGCAAAGATAAAAAAATTGTTAGGCTTCATGTCAGTGAAAAAGGGATTTAAGTTGACCCAGATAAAATACAAGCTATTCATAATTTGTCACCTTTAAGCACGCCAAAAAAAGTTCAAGGTTTTTTGGGTAAATTGAACTACATTTTTCAGTTTATTTCTCAATTTACCTATAAGTATGATTATATTTTTAAGCTTCTTCGTAAGAATAATCCTAGATAATAGAATGAAGAATGCCAATAGGCTTTTGATAAAGTTAAGTAGTATTTGTCCAATCTTTCGATATCGGTGCCACCTGTTTCAAGGAAACCTTTAATCTTATATTTGACAGTGTGCGAGAAGTCAATGAGATATGTGCTGGGATAGTAAGATGACTCTAGTAGGAAAGAGAGAGTTATCTACTACCTAAGTAAGAAGCTTACAAAATATAAGTCTAAGAATGCAAGGTAGTGAAGCAAGACAATGGGCAATTTGGCTTGTTCTAGTAACAAGCTACCAGCCACTCCTTTTGTTCTGTATCTTTGTTTCCTTACCCTTTTTTTGTTTTTTTTTTTTTTAATTAATCCAATAAATAAAAATGGTAAGATAAATAACAAAAATAAAACAATAAAATAAATTAGGCTTTGAAATTTAATTCCAACTTAAAATCAAAATTTAAGCCTTTAAATCTGACTAATCAAATTTTGAATCGATCCAAATTAGGTTGAATTCCAAATTATGCAAATTGATTCAAAAATGATTAATCTAGGATAAACCTAAACAAGCTTAATTTAATTAAATCCAATTAAGTTAGCCCAAATTGAAATGTTAAAATCAAATTTAAAAATCGAACAAATTCAAGTTAGGTCAAACAAAATTGAGTATCTACAGCTGTCCCTCTTTGCACATTACTAAGATTTAAGAATATGACAAAGGTATAGACAATAAATTTGTCAAGAGTAGCAATTCAAGATTTTTCAAAAGTTTTTTTTATTTTTTTATTTTTGATTTTTCATATTATTGATTTTTTTAGTTTTTTTTTTCTTTTTTTTGTCATGACTAATTTTGTTTAATAAATTTGACAACTTGAAAACAAATTTAAAATCTCTTTTAAACAAAAACTCAACAACTTTTGAAAATAGAACAAAAGAACGAGCCCGAAAGTCTTACAAATCTTGAAACTAAAATAGATTCAGTTTGAAAAACTTACAAAATCATGTCCGGAGGATTTAGAGATTACGTCTGAAAGACTTAAAGGTTTTACAAATCTAAAAAATCTTTGCATGCTTTTTCCAATAAGAGGTATTCAAACTTTAAAAATTTAAAATATTTTGACCAGAAGTCTTACAAATCTCAACACCTTTGAATGCTCATCGTATTAAAGGCATTGAAACTTTGAAAATTTAAAATTTTTTGCCTGAAGGTCTTAAAGATTATGCTTGAAGGTCTTACAAATCTCAACATCTTTGAATGCTCATCGTATCAGAAGCATTGAAACTTTAAAATTTTAAAATGTTTTGCTTGGAGGTCTTGAAAATTATGCCTGAAAGTCTTAAAGATCTCAATGCCAGCTTGACTAAGTTTAGTTTGATTTAAGTGCCAACTTGACTGGGCTTAGTTATCATCTGTGTGTCAGCTAAATTAGACTTAAATATCATTTTCGTGTCAGCTAAACTAGGTTTAAATATCACCTAGATCTAGATAAATTGGGCTTAAATATCATTTAGGTGCCAACTAGACTAGCTTAAAATCTTATCTTGTATCATATCTCATTTTTTTACCAACCTCTCTGCATTTTACGAATTATTTTCTTTCAACTCTTCCAACCTTTTTGACATTTTGATCTCTTATCAAACTATTTTTTTTCTCATCTTTTCATGATACACTTCTTTTTCTCTTTTTGCTTTTCAAAATAAATACAGGTAATTTTTCTCATAATGCAAATGCCAATGTCCTTTTTATGTAAATGCTTTTATACATACCTTTTCTATAATGCAGATACCATGATGCAAATGCAAATATCTTTTTTATGATGTAAATGCGAATATCTTGGTTATGATATAAATTATGTAAATGTAAATATCTTTTTTATGATACAGATGTAAGTGATACAACTATGAATGTCTTTTCATGATGTAGATGTAAATGTAAATGTCTTTCTTATGATTCATGTGTAAGTGCAAACATAATGCGAACATAGGTGATGCAAATATGAATATCTTTTTTTTTACAGTATGTAGATCAAATATCCTTCTTATGATATACATTTAAGTGCAAATGTAAGTATAAAATATGAATGTGTTCTTCATGATGTGAATGTGAATGCGAATGTCTTTTTCATAGTGCATATACAAGTGTGAACATCAGTGATGCAACTATGAATATTTTTTTTATTTTTTCTTTCTTTTTTTTGTAACATGTAAGTCAAATGTCTTTCTCATGATGTAAATATAAATATAAATGCAAGTAATGTAAATACAAAAACTCTTTTTATTTTCTTTTTTGAAAGATCTCTTATTAGATTTTCAATATTTACTCTTCACTAAAAATGATCTTAGTATTTTGTACAAACTGTTCAAATAATCTCTAAACTTTTCAAAAGTAATCACAAAAATGTCCCACATAAAATATCTTAATCAATGAGAAAAGTTAAAAACTTATGACTTTTGAATCTCTTAAAAATTGGTGATTATTATTTGGAATGCTTGTGGATGGGGTTTATTGACAATTCAATTCTTTTTTTATTGGTGGGAATATCTCAAGGCAGGCTCAATGAGGGTTTGCACAGATTACTTCTTGGGTTCATAAAAAAAATAACTTTTCTAAAACACTTTCTTTTATTAAAAATATGATACTTCAATATGTGTCAAAACTAACCATTATTTAAAAAAAAAAAAGAATTGGGAAAAGAAAAAAGCTAATTTTTTTTTTTTATTTTCACTCTTTGGTAAAATGCAAAGTCTTTAATAAGTACTGACATTTATAAAGGTTTTCATTGTGACTTTTTATTCTGGATAGAATCTTGAAACTCTAAAATACTTTTGGGATTAAGAGTGGCTTTAGCTTTAAACTACCTTTTCTTTGGGTTTTCACCTTAGAACTATATTTTTTAATCAATGAAGAACTTCAAAAAATCCTGCCAAATACTAACAGGTATATACAAAATTTCAAGGACATAGCTTTTTAATTTAAGTATCCACATTTAATCAAAATGGACTTCTCAAGGTACATAATATAGGTTGAGGTTCAGAGTTCAGAAAGAATAGACAAATATGCTCCAAATATGTTATTCAAGGTAATTAAGCTACAAATCATATGAAACACTCTCTGGATGAAAAGTCTTATGTCTTTCTTTTTCTAATTAGGCTACGGATCATATGAAACATTCTCTAGATGAAAAGTCTTATGTCTTTCTCTCTTTACTCTTTTTTTTTTTAAACATCTAATTTTAACTCTAACATTCTTCTATCTTGAATTCTTAAGATTTTAACTATAACTTTATTCACTTTTTGCCCTAAACTCTTATCTTTGAGATGCATGTCTTTCTTTTCTTTGCTATTTTTTTTTTTTTTCTTTTTTTCTTTGCTATTTCTTTTTTTTTCCTTTCTTTTTTAAATTTGTTTTTTTTTTCAACATTTGACTTTATAAATAGCAAACTACTTTCTTGAATTCTTAGGATTCTAACTAAAGCCTCATTCACTTTTTGCCACAGGCTCTCATCTCTGATATGCACATTAGATCTTCTTAATATCAAACATTTTCCATGAAGTTGGTCTCTTGAAGATATCCTTATTTTGCCTCCTAGTATAAAAGACAATCCTTGGTAAAGATTCATTTTAGAGTAAGAAAATTAATAGGCTCAAATAGGTAGTAAGTGGATAATTTTTTTTCATATGAAAGATAGAGAAAGATGGTCATTTATCATTTCAAACACGATCACTTAGTTAAAAGAGTAAATTATTTAAAGAAAGAGATAAAAGGCTTCTTTTTATTTTTTTCTTTATTTTTTTGTTATAACCATCAATCATTTTTGTGTGACTAATACCCCATCTTGTTTTTCCACAAAATTCTTATGACAATGAAAATCAGGTTGTATAAAATGTCCCAAATTTCATTGCATAGTTCACAAAAAGGTTCATTTTGATTCTAAACTGTCTACCATTTTTAGTAAAATGAGGGGAAAATGTATTAATGCATGAAACAAATTATCTAAAGTGAGAAAAAATTTTGTTTCTTTTAGTCAATATGCCTCAAGACATGAAACAAAGACTACTTAAGAAAGAAAGTTTAGGTATTTTTTATGTCTATAATCATCAAAAGAATTTTGATGGTTCAATCATATTGCATTGAATTATCAATTAAAAATTTGAAATAGTGTATTACCTGATTTTCAAAATTCAAAATGAAAATTTCAAAATTAACCTCTTTTGTTCATTGTCCAAGAAAATATTACTATCCCAATATATCAAATGATGACATGGTTCACAAGTTGAAATTCATGCTCCTTAAAGGATTATGACTAGTGAGTGAATATATTCAAAAAGATTAAAGCATGGGAGCAGTCAAGAAAAAGTGTGAAGATATTGAATGAGTTTAATTTTTAATAGTAATCATCAATTACTTCGAGATTATCACCATTTAAAAAATGTATATTTCCCTTTAAAAGGGCCTTTTTTTCATAAAATTTTGATGATCTTGTAAACCGCTTATATGGGACTTTATCCTCAATCAATTACGAATTAATTTTTTTTCTTATTTATTTGCAAAGCACTTTTCATTTTATGATTTTAAAAATTAATTATGTGAGACTGTTATTCAAACAATTGCATAAAAATAAAATTTCATAGAAAAATTAAAAGTATTCATTTCTTCTAAAATAAAGTTCAACAAGATTAATTTAAATAACTTCTAGACACACCATACACATTTCATACACAAAAGGTCAAAAGACTAAAAGAAAATCATCTTATCCTAACCTTTCAACACTCAAGACTTTTTTCCACATTTCAACTTCTCATATTTTGCAATTAGATAGAGTCAACTTTTATTGTTCCATCAATTCTTGAGTCAAAATACCACTTTTGATAAGATTTTCAACCTTTTTCTTTAGCTATCTACATTTTTCAATTGAATGGCCGATTATCCTCATATGATAATCACACTTTCCATTAAGATATAACTCATTATCGATGAATTTGATGTTATTTTTGAAGCCATAAGAGTGAGGTACCACCCTTCTATTAGCAAAAAAAAAGGTGAGAAATAGAAATTGAAAGTTTTTCCTGATCATTTTTTTGTCTTTTTTGGTTTTTTGTTGGTCAAGTGGTAGACTCAAATGTAAAAACAAGGTCATGAATGGTCATCTGAGGATGGATATTTGTCAAAAAGCCCAAATGCTAGCAAAAATATGGGTTTTGAAATATATTATCTATGACAAGGAAGTGGGCTGACAAAGAGGATAAGGATTGCATAGAATGAAGTTCTTAGGTAAAAGCCTTTTAAATGTGATTGCTTGCACCTTTCCTTCATTCTTTTTTAATATGTTTTCCTTTTTAACATTAGTTGACCTTTTAAATGTGATTGCTTGCACCTTTCCTTCATTCTTTTTTAATATGTTTTCCTTTTTAACATTAGTTGCATTTATCAACTTAATCATGTCATTCTTAATTATATTTTTTATCATTTTCCTAGCAATCACCATGTTAGTAAAGTTTTAAAGATATTTCCAATTATCCTTTCATAATAGGGAGTGTTCAAGGAATTAACAAATAGAATTATGATTTTTTCTCTGAACAGGGGTGGTTGTACTTGGGCTATCATATCTCTTCATTTGTGTGGATATTCTTTGAAAGTTTTGATTGACTTTTTCTTCATATTCCATAGGGACAACATATCTGATGTTTATTTAACATATTTGTATTATGCTAGAAAAGCCCTAACCAAATCATTCCAGCAGTAAAATTTACTATGGTCTAGCTAGACATATCACCTTGCTGTAGACTCGATGAGACTATCTTGAAAATAATAGATCAGCAGCTTATTATCATGAATGCAGCTTATTATCTTTCAACAGCACATAGTGATATGTGTTGAAGGGCATCTTGTTTCATCATACTTCTCGAAGTTAAGAATCTTAAACTTTATAGGAAAGACTAAGTCAGGAACTAAGCTAAGCTCAATGGCATCAACATTCCTAAAGACATTGTTTTTTTCCATTACTTTAAATCTCTCTTTTAGTAACTTATACTTCTCTTTTATGTCATCTAGGTTAGGTATCATAATGGGATCATAGGGGATAGGCTCGAGATTGACATTCATCAGAACTAGAAGCAACCTGGTAAAAGTGTCAATATAAGATTGATGGGTTGCTAGAGGTGCTTGTGACATATAGAGGTCTTCAATATATGGATATGTGAACCTAGGTGGATACGATGGTTCTTCAATAGTTATTTCCTCTTTTGCCCTATGTGTTTCAATAATTCATTTTTCATTTTGCTTTTGTCAAACCTGCTAAAATCTATTTTAATTTTGTCAACTGTTTATCCATATTCTTTTATATTCCCATAACTGTTTCCTTGATCTCTCCTTGAACCCATTCCATTTTGTCCATCCGACTTACATTTTTATTTTTTTAATTTTGGTAAGGCTCGAGTGTTGTTAGTGTACAAATTTAACTGATCTTGTTCCCTAGGATATGCTATCCTTGAGCCTTTTATTAATTCTCAAAAGTTAGAAATGCATGACAAAAATTCTATTATTAAAAGTTTCCAAAATATTTTTTATTCGAAGGTTTGATGAAAATATATTCACAATCACCATTCTTTATCCTTAGCCAGTATGAAAAACAATAAATTCAAACAAATAGCGTATGATATGTATGTGAAATTTTATTATTATTGAGAGTGAGCATAAATTTCATCATATATTCAAGTCGAGTTATTTAAAGACATTTTTTTCCTCAAAAGTTTGGTAAAGGCATATTTGCAACCATCATTCTTTTTCATGGGCTCCTTTAGGCATACCATTATTAAAATAAATGAAATGTAAATAGAGAAATCCATTTAGAGAATATTCAAGTCAAAAGAGATTTTTATTCTTTCCCAAAAGTTTCATATTTATACATCATGAACCATTTTAAGACTAGGGCCATAAAGTATCATATTTATTGATACTCCCCCTTACATCGTCTAAAAAATCCAAATGAAATTGACTATGATTGCTTGTAGGGATAACCCTTTGCTTCAAAGCTTCTACTTTTAATTTATTATCTTGGCCAATTTGACTACTGCCTATAGCACTGCTTGCTATCTTGACATGGATCAATGAAGAATTTATGTAAACATTTGGTTTCATTTCGACATCAAAATTCAAATATTCGACTTTCATCAATTTTTGCACCATGTATTTCAAATATGTGCAGTCTTCCAGAGAATTGCCCATAATGCCACAATGGTATTCATATTGGGTATTGGAGTCATAACATTTGGGATAAGGTGGTTTGAAGGGTTCAATAGGGACAGAGGCAATGAGATAGTTTTCCAAGAGTAATGGGTATAAATCTAGGTATAGCATGGGTATTGGGTCAATAGGAGTGTTTTCTTTAATGTTAGTGGTGCAAGAGTTTTTTTGTTCTGTAGTTGGGTTGCTTTGTTGGAAAAATGGTGGTATAGTTGGTATTACAGTGAATTGAGAAACTATGGGTCAAAAATTGGGTTGAAAAGGTGGTGATGGGATAGCATGCTAAACAAATTATTGTAAAATGTGAGGTGGTGAACATGAATTCAAGTGTGGAATTCTCGAAGGTTGCATGAAGTTTGGAGGCCTAATCTTGAGTGCTTGAAAAGGAGGTTGAAAGCAATCATGAGAAGGATTTAAGTGCAAGTTTGGACTTAGGATAGTTGGTAAGTGTTGTTTGAAGCTAGGTGACTCCATCTTGGAAATTAAACTTTTGAGTTCAGTCATTTGTCTAGCCAATTCACCCATTCCTTTCTTGAGCTCGCCTTTTGGTCAGTGTTCGAATCATTCAATGCCTCAATCTGCTCAAGAACAGTACTGGAACCAACAGAAGCCAATTGACCTTGATTTGATGGAATCAGGAGTGATAAAGATCCTTGAGGAGCTATAAACTTAACCATACCACTACCTGTAACCATTTTTATCAATTAAGCAATCTATTGTTTCATTTCCTGAAGCTCGAGCCAAAATTTCTATTGATTCAACTCCAACACACTAATCCTTACTTCCAATTGATATCTCATTTTCGCCATTCTAATTTTCACTAAGATAGTCATTTTATTTCAAGACTTAGACAAAAAATTTTATATTATTACCTTTATTGAATGAATGCCATAAAATAATTTCAAACTTATATGACATACAAAGCATGTTTATAAATATGACAATGATGCCTAAAGAATGTCATGAAACATCATAATGGCTAAGATAATGAATTTTCACATGTACAGGCTCCAAATGATAAAAATTTCTTCATCCATGAATGTGTATGCAAGGAATGTAATGCTATGTTATAGGGATTGTGGGATATAAAATGTAATGCATGTTCTATAAAACCCTACCATTCATGAATCCATGTGCATGAAATGCAACAACATACTACATGAGCTATATGAGTGATGAGATATATTCCTATGACTAATGCAACATACTTATATGAAATGCATTGACCTATCATGTGCCTAAGATATGTCTACATGAAATGCAATCCATGTGTTGTGTTAGCCTTATGAAGTTGACACTACCTAAAAATATGTAATAAGATGGAGTACGTGCACTACCTATTAAGATGTGTATGGGATACATGTGCATAAAATGGAATGCATGTACTATCTATTCATGTGGATGGATGGAATGCATGTATTATCTTATTATGATGTGCATTAGATAGGATGCATGTACTATCTATTAGGATGCCTAAAATATAATGCACGTACTATCTATAAGGATGCATGGGATGAGATGTATATACTATCTGATTATTTTTCTTTTTTTTAATCATGATAAAAATGTATGAAAAAAATCTAATGAAAATGTGAAAAATGAAAAAATATTAAAATTAAAATTTTTATTTTTTCCATCTTTTCTCTTTTTAAAAAAAAAAATTCAAGAATACATATTTTTTTATCACACAGAATAACTAGATTCGAAGATTTTTCTCTTTTTCATTAATCTTTATTTAACCAATAAACAAAGAATTTAAGAAAAACCTTTATTTTTGCTTGAACATTTTTGCTTTTTTTTTCTTGGATAATGCTAAAAAAAACTCCTTCATTTTATTTTAAAACCTTTTTCTAAAAATGTAAATTTTAGATAACCACCAAATAAATGAACTATATGTCAAAAGAAAATTTTCTTTTCTTTTTTTCAAGAAAATGCTTTTCTTTCTATATTTCTTCTTTTTTCAAAATTTTAATGCATATTTGGGTTATTTCTACGAAAAGGTTTGTAACGCTTTTATCGAAGGTTTGTCTTTAAATTTCATTATATGCTAAGTGAGGATTTATACGTCTAAAGGTTCCCAAATTGTTCCTTAGCATCCACACTGAACTAGTAAAGCATTCTAATCATCACACATTATAGGCTACGAACGAAAATGGTTCAATTCGAGTGAGAGTTTTTCACTTGCCATTACAAAGGTTATACTCACACAAGAGCATAAGTACTCTACTTCCTCATAAAATGGACAGAGCCCGAGTATAAAGCTTAAGGATAATATGAAATGTGTTATTGTGTGTGAAAGAAAAAAACATCACAATCTCTATCCTACATACCCCCCAATTTATTGAGAATAACATATTCATAAAATAAATAATAAACAAATGACATAATTAAATGTAAATTTTTATTACTATTGTTATTTAAAAACAAAATCAAAATTAAGAAAATTAACGTTAAATACCCATTAAGACCATTAAATCAAAATTGAGGATAACACCTAATTAATTTTTGGCCTGACTCTTCAAAAAAAATGAAGTCCCCAGAAGAGTCACCAAGCTATCGTAATGGTTTTGAAGGCCGCTAGATGAATTTAAAAAAAATAAAAAAAAATAGAGTCACCACCAATCTTTTTTGGCTAAGTGTGACTGGCCACCTATTAAAATTTATCCTTTTACTAAAATTTTAAAGTTAATTAAAACTTATTAAAAAGATAATTTTTTCATATCTGCGAAACAGTTCGGGTTCAAAAGTCGATTACACGTGGGGAAGGATTAACACTCCTACAGCGTCCGTTTAAAACAATACTAATTAATTATGCATTATCCTTTAATTATGACAAAAATGGTCTTAATGTTGGAATTTAAAAATTAATTTTCTTAAATTTTATTGCAAAAACATATTTATTTTATTTTTTGAAAAATAAATGAGAACCTTGCATATTGAAAATTTTTCAAAAATATTACAATCTTTTTGGCAATATTAATAGGAGCTTTCTCACCTAAAAAATTCTTAAGAACCTCTACTTGAAATTTTCAAAAATCCTATCCTCTGGGATTCACATTTACCATCAAAATTTATATTTAATAAGTAGATTGTAGAACATGATATCTATAATTTAAAATTAAATAATATTTTCTAAAGTTTATTTTTTATACTAACACGAGAAATCATTATCGAAAATTATTCAAATGCTCCAATTCCTTGGTAGGATTTTAGATAAATTTTTTTACCTAGAGATTCCTAAAGAATCATTACTCAAATTTCTATAGGATCTTATCCTGGGAAACTTTTTCTTTTAATTTTATAATAATTACTAATATTTAAAAATTATATAATAATATAATTATCTATAAATAAATTTATTTCTTAAAAATAATACTTTATAAATATTTTTTCTTTTTTCTTTTTTAAGAAAATTATTCAAATTAAGGGGAAAAATCTTTATATTGAAAAGAGTTTCCAAAAATTTCAATACTTTGGTAATTTTTAGAAATCTTTTCTCATCTAAAGAATTCTCATAAATCATTACTTGGACTTTTCGGAGTCCCATCATCAAAATTTTCATTTTTCTCTTTCCTTTAGAAAAAAAAAGCATTTGTTTTCCTTTAAATATAGATATGTTTGTTTTAAACATTTTAAATTTAAATATGCATACATAAACTAAGTAAATAACCCAACAACGAGAATAAAAATTACCCCAAAAAATAAGGCAAGTCAACATTGGTCAACATAAGTCAAAAGCCAATAGAGGTCAACAAATCAGAGGTTCTACCAACTTTAAAGCAGGTCGGGCACACAATTGGGTCACAGCATAGGGTTTATACGAGTCACTAGATCAAAGAGCATGGGTCGAATCTAGTTCAATCAAAAGTGTAGAAATTTTTTTTACTTCATTCCAACACTTCACCCTGAAAAAATTGCATAAACTCTTTAAAAATCAAAATCAAAGACAACAACCACCTTCAAACACAAACCTAGATCTCAATCGTTGTCCATCACACTGGCTACTAGCTACTGTCGATAATCACTTATCGGTGCCAAAAAATTCTAAAAAATGCAAAAGTTCCCTCTATTCCTCCTTTTTCAATCAAATTGTTTAGATTTCCCTAAACAGACTTTTTTTTTTTTTTTGCTAAAGGTTGCAGAAAGCTAAATCTAAAAATTTTTATCTATCACCACTAACCTCTTCAATGACCACCAAACCTTGACCAAGTCTTCCTTCCACCTTTCACTGATTACCATTGGGATTCCCTGAAACTTATCCACAAAGTTATAGATCTAAATTTTAACCTGAAACTTCAAGGCCTAAAAAAACCATTTTACCATCGTCTTACCTTTTTTATGTTTTATATTTTTTTTTACACTGATGCTGAGGTTCCCCTACCCTCGGAATATGGTTTTTTTTTTATTTTTTTAGAGCAAATGATATGGATGTTGGTGGTGGCTATTTTAGTGAGGTACCGTAAGTGGTGGTTCAATGGTGGCAGTGGGTTTGTGTTAGGTGTTAAGCGTGGATTGGTAAAGGGAGAGAAAGAGACTATTTCAACGTGAGGGCTAGTGCCTGGTGGTTTTTAGTCAAATGGGATAAGGGCTAGGTTAAGGTTGATAGCTTGGGAAGGATCTTGAGGAAGGTCGACCCTAGAAATGAAAGGTAGAGTCGATTTGGGGCTATGACTAAAAAGGTTTTTTTTTTCTTTTACAAAGGCTTGGTAAGTGGCTAAGGTAATGGTATAGTGGTTCCTAGAATGGGTTAGGGTTGAGTTTAGGTGGGAGAGACCGGTGATGGGGGGTTGTGATGGGTTCAGCTAGTGCTAAGTGTGAAGGTACGAGTAGGTTGAAGCTGTGACCTTGGTTCTAGGTAGGTGCCAGGGCTGGTATTGCTAGGTTTTTTGTGGGAAAAATATGAATAGGGGTCTGGTGTATGCAATGAAGTTCTTGAGAACTTGGAAAGGGTTAGGTGCTGGTTCAAGATGGTGTTTGGGAGAAAGGACTAGAGTTGTAAAGACACGTGGCTTGGGTGCTATGTATAGTGCAAACGGGTTTCGAGCTAGAGCTTGAGCTGGGTTTTAGGTACGGGTGAGGTGAAGCAAAAACATGTGCCGAGATTGGGGTTGAGTGATGGAGGTGTTTATAGAAAAAAAATTCTCTTCGAACCCCCTCTAGATTTTTCATCCTTAATTTTTATTTGGTCATGTGTAGCAACCATCCAAAATTTTCAAAATGCAGGGTAGTGAAGGCAATTTGGCTTGTTCTGCCTGCAAGTTGCCAACCACTCTTTTTGTTTTGTATCTTTGTTTTCTTACTACTTTTTTTATCCTTTTTCATTTTTTTAATTAATCTAATAAATAAAAAAGATAAAAATAATAACATAAATAAAACAATAAAAATAAAATTGGGCTTTGAAATTTAATTATGACTTAAAATCAAAGTTTAGGCCTTTAAACCCAAATAATCAAATTTTGAATCAAATTGAATTAGATTGAATTCCAAATTATGCAAATTGATTTGAAAATTATTAATTTGGTACAAACCTGAACAAATTTAATTTAATTAAATCCAACTAAGTTAGCCTTAACTAAAATGTTAAAATCAAATTTAAGAATTGAACAATTTAAGTTGAGCTAGACAAAATTAAGTGTCTACAATGACAAACAAAGTCAGCAAAACAATAAGAAAGCATGGACAAAATAAAAGCACAATTAAAGACATAAAAGATGAAATAAAACAAATAAAAGAGAAAATGATCATGAATACCCTTCCCTTAAAAAAAGCCTACAAAATATCAAATTAAAAAATAAAAGAAATAAAACTTTTTCTTAAGACACAAAGAATCAAAATAAAATAATCTTCAAACCAAACATTTAATAATGATTTTGAAAAAAGTAATTGCATAATGAAACCCATCAAAATTATGAAAGCGAACAAAAAATATCAAAACCAAAAAAATCAAATAAGACCAAAAATGAAAACCCAAAGCAAACAAAAAATCATCAAACAAGAAACAAAAATGAAAAAAAAAATATAGTATGAAAATTGTGCATACTAGATCCAGGAACAAAACAACAACCTTAATAATAATAATGGTAAAAAAACCCTAAAGCTAAAGGAACCAAATTGAATAACAACACAAAATAGGTTAAAGATGAAAAAAAAAAAAGAAAAAGAAAACTAATCCAAGAAAGTAATGAAGAAGAAATGCCTTGAAGTAATGAGGTTTCCGTTACTATTGTAAAATTGAAAGGAATGATAGATTGTAGGAAAACTGAGACAAAAAAGAGCAAAGCAAATAAAAAAAGTATGAAACACACCAACCCTAACAAACCTTCTATATAAAAAATATCATATCCCTATCATTTTGACACATGATAGACCAAACAAATTAATATAGCAAACTTTAACTCATGAAATAAACAAAAAGTTTAAACAAAAACATATAGACAAAAAACCAACTTGAAAAAGCAATGAACGAGAAGCTTGGGTGAGAAAATAGAAAATAAGGAAAGAAATAAAGAGGAATTGAAAAGATAAGAAAAGTAATTGAGATAAATTAGAAGAATAAGCCAAAAGAAAAAAGAGAAACATAAAAAAATAAAAAGAAACCAATTAAAGAAAAAACATGATACATAAATTAAGAAAAAATCAAAATTACTAATGACAAAAGCAATAAGGAAGGCAACTTAACCCCTAAGAAATTGATGGGAAATACGATAAGCAAAAGCAGAAAAAAGAAAAGGGAAAAATGTGACACGTGGGTAAGGTAAATTATAGTCAACAACAAGTGAACATTAGTTTGTATGAATTTGAGAAAAATAAATTTTTAAAGTTTATATTTTTCATTTTCAATAACATTATTAAGGTATCTCTAGATTCAATAGAAGCAAGACTTGCTGAAGATTGTGTTAGTGAATTTGTAAAACTTGTCAAAGAAAAAAGTCAGGAAACATAGAAATTAAGACTCAAGGAGACACTAAAATCCTAAGATCTGTGGAATATTTAAGATAAGAGAAAGAAATAGGTAAAAAGAGAGGTAAATAAAGCAACAGAGAATATAGTGATTTTAGACCTAATAATTTAAACATGATATGAAAATTATACAAAAAAAAAAAAACACAAAAGTTACACAATTTAAAATTTTAGCAAAAACTATAAATAGATTTGGCAAAAATAAAAAAATAATAAGTTTTATGTTTGGTGTGTATTCACGAATTATGACATAATAAATTTCATGTTTTACATGTATTTAGCACAAATAAATACAATATAGACACAAACTACCTAATAATGTCTTTACCAACTCCTTGTCATAATTCATGAGTGATTATATGACTTTCTATATAGATGTCATGTACCTTAAAAATCATGTGTATTCCACATATAAGTCTTAATGATATAGTCGCCCAAGTATAACAAACATATTAGCAGTATTCTTAAGAAAGTTCATACACATTTTTAAAGATGAAATTTTTATTTATTGTTATTTAAATTTTTAAATTCTTCCAAATATATTAAAATAATATTACTATTATGTAGTTTACAAATTTAATTAAGTGTTCGATAAACCATTGAAAATTTTTAAATTATTAAAAATTAAAATTTTTAATGATTTTATATTGTCAATACGTTTGATAAATTATTTTTTAAAACCATTTAATTAAAGATTTTTAATGAAAAAGTGTTGAAAATACGAAGTAACTTTTACCTATTTAATGTATTAAATCAATTTTATTTAAAGAAAAAAAGTAATCTAATTGCATTAATTTCATATTTTTAATAATTTATTCTTTTCCTTTTTAGTTTTTACCAAGCATATGTCATTTTTTATAAAAGATTAATAAAAATTTTTACTTAACATTTAATTTTAAATAACATTCTACAACTTTTAGATAAACTTTAATTTTTTAAAATTAAAAATTTAATATTTAATTGTAATAACAAATTTATTCAATTTATCAACTGTGCCTAAATTTTTCTTTCTTCCTTCTCAAAATTTTCTTCTACTACTAAAAGTAGATTCTTTAAAACATATTTATCTTTTTATTTTTTTTATACTTACCTTCTTAACAATCTTCTCAACTCTTCAACAACAATTTTATTTAAAGAATCTTAAGAAGTTTATGATGGGATTTGTTTTTTTTTATTTTTACAAAGTTCAAAATTATACTATTTATTATGGGAATTTATTTCAACTTTTAGTAAAATTTTTAAATTTCTTAAGTAAATTAGTAGGACAATACATATCCATTAAAATATATTAAAAAATTTTAAAAAAAAAAAGCGAGACATATGTTAAACTCTTAATTATACTTGTAAAATTAAAAAATTACATTAATAATATATAAAAATAAATAAACATTTATTTATTATTATAAAAAATATATATATTGATATTATATCATATCAATTATGTGTATAGAGATGTTTAAATTATACAATTTGATTTCTTAAATATATATATATATATATACAATTTGAAAAATGTATGTTTGAAGAATAGATTATGTAAATACATTACTTTTTCATTTTGAAATTTTAATTACATTTAACATTTTTAAATAGCATTTTTTATTCTTGATAAAAAAAATAGTACTCTAATTTGGTTCAAGCCCGCACAAGCTGGATTTCTAATTTTTAGACTTATAGCTGTATATTATATAAATCAAGTAAAATACAAAATAATTAATGGAGTTATTTTTTATTAAAATTATTTCAATTCTAATTTATTGATATTTTGTTTTTTGTTTGTTGAGTTTTTTATTCGATAAAACAAAAGTAAATAGTAAAACTATCAACCAAATCAAAATTTTAATTAATCTTGTTATAACGTATAAATCTGTAGACCTATCGTTAAACATAGATTTTAAGGAGTCGCCATAACATTTTTTTATTTAGAAGTGATTGGTCACAAGATCAAATTTGTCTTATTTAAAGTGGAGTCTCAAGATTGACTTAGGTATTTTTAAATAATAGATTTTAGTCCACGAAACCAGACTTCATATTCAAGAATGTGATTACGCGTAAGGAAGGTTATAGCACTCTTATAGCGCTCATGTCAAAAATGATATCAATTTGATTTCAAACTATCTAAGCCTTAACCATATTTATGATTTATCAAAATATTTAATATTAAAAATTAATCTTAAAATTACTCCAATAGTTTGGCAGCAATTTAAGATAATTATTTCACTTCAGGAGTATTTATGAAAACTAGCATCCCACTCTAAAAAGGTTTCATCATAGGATTTATTTAAATTTTAGTTAAAGAAATAATCAGTAAAATCTTTTAATAATTTAGTAAGATTTCCTTTAATACAGATCTCTCAATAGTTTAGTAAAAAAATTTTTAAAAATTTTTTTTAGAAAATGTATTAAATCTTCCAATAGTTTGATAAGATTTAAAAAGCAAATCACCCAATAGTTTGGTATGATAAAAATATAAAATATTTTGATAATAATTTTTTTGCAATCAATTTATGAAATTCTCCAATAATTTGATAGAATTCATAAAAAAATTTAAATTCATGAAAAAACCTCCAATAGTTTGATAAAATTCATAAATTCTTTTTTAGAAACTTTTTTTATTATATATTTTTTATTCTTTATTCTTTATTTTAAACGAAATTTATGAAAGCATTTAAAATAAATATTTAATTTAAAAGAAATAGAATAAATCTTAAAAAATCTTAAAAAATAAAACAAGTAAAATGAAATAGAAAATAAATAAAAAATATATAAAAATAAAATAAATAAAAATGAAAAATAAAATGAAAAAAGACAAAGGAAAACCTGTGTTTAGATCGAGTCCAAAAATAGGTCATGCACGGATCTTTGTAGGTTGGGGTATACATTATGCTGAATGAAAAGGCATCGTTCGGCATTAGTATTAAAGTCAAGATTTTCAGCTTTTCTTCAGAATCCTTTAACCCCCTCTCCCTTTAGGATTTTTTTACTTTACCTTCTCTCTATAAATCATAGAATAAGCCGTCAAAAACTAGATTTAATCATCGATTTCTGGAAAACTGGTTGAAATTCGATCAGAAACTTCAAAGTTCGTAAAAAAGTTTAACCAAAAAACTCAAACCTTTAACCTAAAACCCATATTTTTTTAGAATTTTCCAAAAATTCCTTAAATTTTTTTAGAAAATTCCTCTCTTTTAGATTTTTCAAAGATTCCTAACAATTTTGTTTTTCTACCAAACTCAAAAACTCAAATGTTAACTAACCCTAAACAAAATCAATCAAACAAAAACCAATCCCAGAACCCAGACTCTCTTCTCCTTTCTGTATGATTTTCACACCTAATTTATAACTGATTCTAGTATAAATTTTAGGGCTTAAACCGATTTAGTCCAAGCTTGAATCCCAAGATTGGATTTTGTTCGATTTGATTGATAGTCCTAGACTTTAAATCCCTTTGATTCGGTTCCTAGTTTTATGCCAATTTGTTGCTTGATTCCAAGGAATTGATACGATTCCCTCACACTTCAATTTCATTATTTATTAGAACATATTAAAAAAAAAGAAAGAAAAAAAATAATAATGATGATGATGATGATAATAATAATAATAATAATAACAAAAGTTAACCCCGAACACAAATGGTTGTTTATAACTGTCTATATTTGGATAGTTTCTGTGAAACAGGAATTGTGCAAAGTCAAAAGACATCCATTTTGTTTTGGTCTAAAAAATCAAATCAAAATTCAAAGTTAAAATGATTCAAACGAAGTCAAATTAGAATGTGAAAATGATTGTACTAAATCAAAGTCGAAAGTGAACGAGTTGTGCCAAAAAAAAATGACCCAGATTGCATCGCAGGTTAGAAAAATAAAATGATATGGACTAAGTCGATATCAAAATAGATAATCAAGATTGAACTACGAGTCAAAAAAATTAAATAATCTGGACTAAGCCAAGATAAAAAACATGTGACCAGAATCAAATCGCAAGTCAAAAAATAAAATGATCTGGACTAAGCTTAAATCAAAATAGGTGATCGAGATCGAACCATGGTCAGAAAAATAAAATGATCTGGATTGAGCTGAGATCAAAATAGGTGATCGGGATTGAACCCTGAGTCAGGAAAATAAAATGATCTGGACTGAGCCAAGATCAGAATAGGTGATCAGGATCAAATCGTGAGTCAAAAAATGAAAATGATCTAGACTGAGGTGAGATCAAAACAGGTGACCAGGAATGAACTGCGAGTCAAAAAAATAAAATGATTTGGACTGAGCCAAGATCGAAAATAAGTGACCAGGGTTGAACTGCAGGTCAAAAAAATAAAATAATCTGGACTGAGCTGAGATCGAAATGAGTGACCAAGATTGAACTGCAGGTCTAAAAAATAAAATGATCTAGACCAAACCAAGATGGAAATTGAGTGAACAGGATTGAATTGCAGGCTTGAATAATAAAATGATTTAGACCGAGCCTAGATAAAACTGAGTGATCAGGATTGAACCGTAGGTCAAAAAATTTAAAAGTTTTTAGCTGAAATCTCAAAGATTCACAATTTAAAAATTCAAAGATTTGCACAGTTCCACAACAGAAGTTGAAAGATCCCAATACTCCACGTTTCATAAAAAATTCACAAAGATTTTAAAATTCACAAAAGTTTGTAAGAATTTCAAGTTTCACAAGAGTTTCAGATTTGTAAGAATTTCAGGTTCGTAAGAATTTTCATCATTGTAAATATTCACAAACTATATTGAAAAATTCACATTCAAATTCACAGATTCACAACATAAGTTTCAAGGCTCACCTCACGAATTCAAAGATTTAAAAATTTTAGAGATTTACATTTAACAGTAAAAAATTTTTATTTGAAAAACTTAGAGATTCCCATAGAAAATTTCAAAATTCACTTACAAAAACTTTAACATTTCATTGCCAAAACTTAAAAAATTCTTATCTGAAAAATTTCAGAGTTTCATATCTAAAATTTCATAGATTCTCATTTAAAAAATTTTGGGATTCACATTTAAAAAGTTTCTTTTAAAACTTTAGAAGTTTGGAAATTTTTTACTTATCCAAAAATGAAAGATCTTCCTTATTCAAGGAATCAAAAGTCAAATATTTTCTCCTAAAAAAACAAATGTCACACTAATAATGCAAATGCCTTCTAAATGCAACAATTAAGATTCTCACTAAATGATGCAAATGCAAATGTCATACAATGATTCAAATGTGCTTTACATGTATGCCTCAACCATGATGCCAATGCGATTATCATGGATTTAAACACATTGTATGTAATGCAGATGTTACTAAATCAATACCATGAAATTACAAGTGTGGTAGCAAAGTTCTCAAGACTCGACCAGCTTATATATTCTTTCTCAACTTCTCAGCATTAACAATCTCAGAACACATCCTAGCTTTCAATCCATGTTATTTTCCATATTCGATCCTAACTTAAAGGTTATGTTGACCAACCCAGTATTGTATTCATCACTAAGTCATCTCATTCACCTTTTTCAAATCATCTTCTTAAGCTCTTTTGCTTTTTTATCTTAGATTTCTTTCAAAATGATGGAAAAATCTTTTACGAATATCGTCATTCATTTATTTATCATCATTCTAATTTATGATAAACATGATACATTTTTTCAATTCATTAAGAAGATGTACACTAGGTAAAGGATAAGAAACATAGGTTTTCGTTGTAAAAAAAACTAAGGTTAAGAACAACTCAAAGATGAATGAAAGCAAAATGTTGCGATTATGTAAATGAGATATCAATATCTAGAATAATGACTATTCAGACAATTTTGAACTTTAACTCAAAATCCTCTTTCAAAACACATTCGATTGATATTTTTTATCTTTAGACATTATTCATATCCATGTGATCCTCAAATAAAGCTATATTTTCAAGTTTTCATCTTTGCTTAAATCGTCCTCTCGGGTTTTCAGTTTAAGTCTTTTTTTTCTTTTTTTTTTTACTTTTTTTTATCATTTTTTTGCACACCCATTTCTCATCTTTTCTTTTCATTTTTTTCCCCTATTGTCCATCAATGACATCTTAATCAAAGTCTCAAGCAATCCAATAGTAGATTTGCCTTAATTCAATTCACGATTATCTAATTCGAGTATTTACATTCGATTAAAAGGGACTTTTAAGAAACGCAACGTAGGTTAAGATGAAACGTTAGGAAAAAATAAGCCTAAATTGTATTTAAAGGGTTATCAAACCAAGAATCATTTCTTTTTATGTGAAGCATATTAGCATTTTACCCTATCAATTTTTTCTTCATTTTTTTTCATTTTTCAAGAAAAATTTGAGCACAAAAGGGCTTTGCCCCTAAAATAAGCTTATCAAATTTTGCCCCCAATGTAAGGATGATCCTTGGTTATGGTTCCTCAAAAAAAAATTTCAACAAACTTAAATAAGGTAGCAAGAGATAATTTTACTTTTTTTTTAAGGATAGAAGAAAAATAGCCATTTTTCATAATACTCTCAATGAAGAATATTTATTGATCAAGAGCAGACTTGTGAATGAACAATTGTAAAGATCATGTGTTGCATCACTTTCAAAATTTTTCACTAGATTTATCTTCTTTTTATTCAATAATCTTAATAAACTAACAATTTCAACTTATCAATAGAATCATCATGAAAGATATTTTCAAAATCGA
The DNA here is from genome assembly GCF_002303985.1 of Durio zibethinus. Next base: position 7,093,636 of record NW_019168004.1, read on the forward strand.
ATCTTGAATTATTGTCATGATTGTCTGAACATTCATTATTTAGAATCAAAGAAGGGATGAAATGAAAAGATGTAAGAAGGTAAAAGTATGTAACTGAAACTCACATAAAAGAGGAAATTGTATGAAAATAGATAAAATCTGTCACTTTTATTGAAATGATAAAATATAAGATGAAATCCAAGTACATAAAAGAGATCCATATTCTAAAAAATCCTAAGATCATAAGCAATTTCAATTAGCCTTCTCAAAATCATGCCTTTGGGTGATTGGGCAAAAATCTTTATTAACATTCAATTCTCTTGATTCGCTAAAGCTCACTAAGTCTGCTCAGATCAAATTTTATACTTTGTGCTTGAAAGTAGGGTATATTTCTATAGAGTGACCTACATTCTCATTATGGTAGTCACATATAGTATTAACATTATACCATTTAGGATATGGTGGTTTTAATGGTTTCAAAAGGATCGAGGATACCGGGTCATTTTTTACCAATTCTGAAAATAGCTTAGTATAGGTTATGAGGATGTGATCAATATAAGCTCTTTCTTGATTGGCTTTAGATCTTTTCAAACTACTCGCTTGATTGCAATGCCTTGAAATTTGTGTATTAACAAAATTAGAACTATATGTAGGTGTTTGAAAAACTAATTAATAGGGACTTATAGCATTGTTGTTCATAGCTTAGCAATGAGGCTAGTAAGAGAGTTGTGAAATATTATTAGCTAATGGGTAGTAAGCAAAATGAACATATGATGGATATAAAGCATAACTTATGGATTACTGCCCCTCAAAACTCATTGCTTGGGCTTCATCTTCTTCTTTCTTAGGCATCTCACTTTTTTGGCACTACTAGCCTCTCATTCCTCATGCTTGCCACTTTTGATGACATTTTCAATAATCTCCCTCGAGATCATCATGTTAGCAAAGTTTTTTATTGCATTCCCTATCATTTTCTCATAATAAGGTGCATTAAAGGTGCTAATGAACAATATGATCATTTTTTCTCAATCAAAAGAGGTTGAACTTGAACAACTATATCACTCCATTGTTAGGCATATTCTTTGAAGGATTTTGTTATCTTTTTCTCCATACTTTGTAAAGAAAGGTGATTAGGGGCCAAGTTTATAATGTGGCAGTATTGATTAATAAATAAATGGATCAAGTCCTTTCATGTTCGAATACAAGTCATGTCCAATTGAACATACCATATTGCAATAGCTCAGTAAGGTGGTCTTGAAACATATGCACGAGTAGCTTTTTATCACTAGTGTGGGTAATCATTTTTTAACAATACATAGTGACATGTGTGATCGAGCATTTAGTACCATTATACTTCTCAAACTCAGAGACCTTGAACTATGGTGGGATTACAACGTCTGGGACCAAACAAAAGTTGACTACATCCATAGAGCCATAAAAGTCTATACCTTTAAGGCTCGTAGTCTCTCCTCTAGCAAGTTCATTTTATGTTTAGACCTTAAGTGCTTTAAACTTTTAACTACCTTCAATTTTAGCTTCTCGTTCTCTTTAAAGTCATTTAAGTTGGGAACTATGACTAGCTCTGCTGCCTTTTAAGTGAAAACAAAATTAGCAAAACTTTGATATTGTCTTTAAATTGAGGCAAATGGCATTCTTGTGTAAGTGTACCCTATAGGGAATGTAAACTACTATGGTGATGTGCCTTGAATGGATTAGGCCTAATATGGGCTGTAGCTAGAAAGATACAGAAGGTCAACAACATCCTATAACGAATGATTTTTAAGTCTAGCCCTTTCCTCTATAGTTTTTCTTTTATTCAACTTGCTTAGCTCTTTTAAAATTTTGCTCAACTCCCCTTTAAGCTCTTTTTGGGCCCTCTCTAACTTTTCAATACAGATTGCATTATCTTGTTCCATTCTTCTAGCTTGAGCCTAAATATTATACTTGTAGTGATTTAGTCGAGTTATCCTTGAACCTTAATTTTTCATAATTAGGGTATAGATTTAGGTGATTTTTATATGACCATCAGATTATGCATGAGAATAAATGCAAAAGTAAAATACATGAATGCAATAAGGAGAATTTACTGCATAACAATTGTTATAAAAAAAATCTTTATTAAATTAAAAGTCTTTTTTAACCAAATCCAACATTACATCGATGACAAGTTTAAAATTTATTGAGGAAAAAAATCCACAACTCGTTGATATTGGCTTTGCACTTCATTAAGAAAATATATCAATTCTTGACCTGTGCTTCCACTGGTGGCACGCTTGCCTTCCATTTTTTGAAATTTTCTATCATGTCCTTAACTTTATAAATAGTCACAGTGATTGGATCAAGTAAAGACTCCAACTGGTCATGTTTTCTCACATATGCTTCCTTCATTTGCTCACATTTTTCGATCACAGCCCTGATTTATGCTTTAATTTCCACTACCATTCCATTCAGCATTTGGATATGCCTTTGTGCTTCAAAGAGTATTTCATCATTTTCTTGTAGCTTTGCTTGCAACTATCCATTTTCTTTTAAAAGTTAGACCAGTTTTCAATTAATGGATGATTGTATTATGTTAAGGTCAGTAAACAAACTCTTTCATTCATCATTTTCTTGTTCAAGTGATTGAACTTCCCTTTTTAGCTTTTTTTTTGTAAGATTCAACTCTTCATACTCACTTTTCAAGCCAGTAGAGGACTTTGCTAGGCTTTTCATATATGTAATTGAGACTTTTCTTGTTAAAATTATCTTATGAAAAATATTCTTTATGATAAATCTAATGATGTGAATGCTTAGTAAACAAAAATAGTTAGTAGGCATAAAAGATAATATAGATACAAAGACCAACATATAGGGTTAGTATGTAAAATATATAGATATATACAAAAAAGATAATACATAAGCTTACAAGTAAAATAAACATCCAATCATACATCATATTTAAGATTTTCTAACATAAGAAAAGATATGGTACTAACCTAGGTTCAGATCCTTAGGGTTTATTTACATGCCAAGTTCAAAGGTTTGGAAATCTGAAGGTTCTCAAGTTATTCCTTACGTTATTGTCCTTCATAGACTTGTAAGGCACTCTAATCCTCACCCATTATAGGTTACAAGTAGAAATGGTTAAATTTGAGTAGAGGTATTTCACTAACTCATGCGAAGACATGAAATTTCATGAAGGTTTAGGTACTTTACTTCCTCCTAAAGGATAAAACTCGAGTGTAGAGCTCATGTTATACATATGCAAGTGAATGACAAATATATGAAAATGAATAAATAAATAAATAACTAAATAAAATATAAGCAAGAAAAAAAGAAAGAAGAAAAAGATCTCAAATTTATTAGGTTAAGCTTGGATAATAAGAAATCATTTACTGACCTGACTCTTAGTATCTCTAGTGGTGTTGTCAAACTATCATAATGTATAGATCTGTGGACCTATAGCTAGGTATAGATTTTAAGGAGTCACCACCAATTTTTTTTTATTTAGGTGTGATTGGCCACCTGATTGAATCCGTCTTATTTAAAATAGAGTCCCAAGATTGACTTAGGTGTTGTTAAATAGTAGATTTTAGTCCACGAAATTATATTTAAGAGTTGAAAGTATAGTTATGCATGAGGAAGGTTATAGCATCCTTACAGTGCCCATCCCAAAAATAGTATTAGTTTAATTTCAAATTATCCAAGCCTTAACGATATTTATGATTTATCAAAATATTTAATATTAAAAATTAATCTTAAAATTATTCCAATAGTTTGGTAGCCATTTAAGGTAATTTTCTCACCTCAAAAATATTCATAAAGACTAGTATCTTACCTTGAAAAGGCTCCATCATTGGATTCATTTAAATTTTAGTTAAAAAAATAATCGATAAAATCTTCCAATAGTTTGATAAGATTTACTTTGATGCAGATCTCTCAATAGTTTGATGAGATTTCTTTGTAAAATTTTTTTTAGAAAGTGTATTAAATCTTCTAATAGTTTGATAAGATTTAAGATGCAAATCATCCAATAGTTTAGTAGGATAAAAATACAAAATATTTTGATAATAATTTTTTTGCAATCAACTTATGAAATTCTCCAATAGTTTAGTAGAATTCATAAAAATTTAAATTCATGAAGAAACCTCCAATAGTTTGGTTGAATTTATGAATTCGTTTTTAGAAATATTTTTTTATTATTTATTTTTTACTTTTTATTCTTTTTTAAAAATAAAATTTATGAAAGTATTTAAAATTAATCATTTAATTTAAAAACAAGTAGAATAAATTTTAAAAAAATGTAAAACAAATAAAACAAATAAAATGAAATAGAAAAAATATATAAATATATATAAATAAAAATGTAATTGAAAAATAAAATGAGAAAAAAAAAAGGAAAACCTGCGATTGTGTCAGGTTTAGAAACAGGTCACATACGAATCGTCTAGAGTTGGGACATGGGTAACTCTAAATGAAACGGCATTGTTCGATGCTAGTATAAAAGTTAAGGTTTTCAGCTTTTCTTCAAAATCCTTTAGCCTTCTCTCTTTATAATTTTTTTGCTCTATCTTCTCTTTAGAAACCCCAGAATAAGCCATCGAAAAGTGAGTTTGATCACTAGTTTCTAGAAAACTAGCTGAAATTTAGCCAAAAACTTTAAAGTTTACCAAAAAATTCAATCAAAAAATTCAAACCTTTAACCTAAAACCCATATTTTTTTCATAATTTTCTAGATTTATGTAGGAATTCCCTAAATTTTTTCAAAAGGTTCCCCTCTTTTAGGTTTTTCAAAAATTCCTAACAATTTTATTTTTTCACCAAACTTAGAAACCCAAATGTTAACTAACCCTAAACAAAATCGACCAAACAGTATCAACCCAGAACCCAGACTCTCCTCCCCCTTTTTCCTCCCCTTTTTGTATGATTTTCGCACTCAATTTATAGCCGATTCCAATAAAAATTTTAAGGCTTAAAGCAATTTAGTCTAGGCTTGAATCCCGAAATTAAATTTTATTCGATTTGACCAATAGTCTTAGGCTTTAAATCCCTTCGATTCGGTTCCTGGTTTTATGCGAATTTATTGCTTGATTTCAGGGAATTGATATGATTCCCTCTCCCTTCAATTTCCTTATTTATTATAACATATTAAGAAAAAAAAAAGAAAAAAAATAATAACAACAATTGACCCCAGATACAAATGAATTTTTACAAATCTTATATAAAATTAATAAATAAAATGTATAATAATAGTGCCCAAAAACACTTCAAATATTATTTATATTCAAAACCATTCAAATATTAAACAAATAAAGTTTTATACATGTTTAAGGAGTTAACCCTATGTTCTCATGACTTAATTTGTAAAACCTTATTTTTAGAATTATTCTTAGTCGAAGGTTAGTGTCTGATTATTGTATATCCACGAGATAAAATCATGAATTTGATAAAACCTAAAAACATGAATAATTTTGTCAAAAATCAAGACGTTCAAAGATTTTAGAGCAAAAGAAAAAGAATTTGAGTTTTTTTTTTCTTTGATCTCAAGTTACCATAGCTACAACATCTTTATTTGTTATTATCACTTTAAATTTGATTGGCTTATAAGTAGTCAGGGACGGTTCAGGATTGGGGCAATGGGAGCAACTATCTCCACTGGAATCTAAAATTTTAATTTTATTTATTAGTAACTTATCTGAAATTTTAATAATTTTTATATTTTGTCTCCATTAAAATATAAAAAAAGTAAGTAAAATTATTAGAAATAAATCTGAAATTTCTTTTCTTTTTTTTTGGTTTTAGACCTTATTAATTGTAAAAGAGATATTTAAGTGAGTCTTTTATAATATTGAAAGGTATATGACTATATTAAAAAAATTTTAAATAAAATAATGATTCACAATGTAAATATAAAATTATTATATCAATATTATTGATAGTTAATGTAATAAATTTACTCTCGTTGAGTATAAATTCCGGATCCGTAGTTCATTATTGTTATTAGGCAAATTTAATCAAATAAAAATCTCAAAGATTAAATTTGAGTTTCTTTAAACAAATTCTTTTAAACCATCAATTTGTCAAGCTATAAATTATCTTAAGAGACGCATTCATAAGGTTATACTAAATCATAACCCGCCAACAGCTTTGAAGATACGGTGAAAAATTTAACCATCTTACCATCATTTTAATTGGATAATCATCAAACTCCTTTTGATAAAAAAATTAACTTTTTGTTTGATAATAACAAATTCAAAATATTAGAATTGATCAAATAACTATGTTGTATGCTGAAATGGTTCATACAAACATTTGATATATTTCAATTTTATTTTATTTAAATAAGATTACTCAATAATTGAATCATGAGAGAGGATAAAACACTGGATTAAAGATAACTCTAATTAACTATTAACTAATATAATTTAAGATTCATTTGAATGGACGATAAAATTAAAAATAATAATAATTATTATTATAATTACGATTAAAAAATTTTATTATATGATTTAAAAAAATTTTATAAAAAAATTTATACTAAATAAATTTTAAATTGACATTTAAATTTAATTAATGTGCAATGAGTTCACTTATATGAAAGTGTAGTGAAATTTAAACCCTCACTTAATTACACATTTTATGCTAATACACGAGTTTTGATCCATTGGCTTGGTATAGTGAGAATTATCAGAAAAAAAAAAAAAACAAAAGCTTCAAGTATTTTTTATGAAAAACAAACATATTTAATTTGGAAAGGATAACAGAAAGAAGAAAAGGAAACAAAAAAAAAGTTGAGGGAAATGGTGAAGTAAAGAAGGAAACTAGAAAAGCAACAAGCACGTGTACAAACACAAGCAGCAAGTAAGCGTTTAGGCGAAAAAGAAAGAAAAACGAAGTTGACTAGTCAAAAAAAAAAAAAAACTTAAAAAAGAGTGAAGTTAAAGAAGAATAAAAACAAAGAAGAAGAAGAAAATTTTACGGAGTGCAAAAGAAAAAAAAATGCGGTGAAACACGTAAAGGAGAAAAAAACAAAATAAATACATTTTTTTATTAAAAAAAAAAAAGGGAAAAGGCAACCTATAGGCGTTAGAAACTGTTGATAGAGTCTCTGTTTCCATCGCCTTTAAAAAAACGGAAAAGATTTTTTATTTTTTTAAAAATAACTTCCTAATTTTTTCTTTCTCCCTAAGTTTTTTGGAGAGAGTGAAAGATGATAAAAATCCTCTTCACATATTTATATTTATAAAAAAACAATAGTAATAAATAAATAATATCATTTTTTATATATATAGATATATGGATGAGAATGAGATTCCTATCATGCAGAAACGGAAAGCTTAAAAAAAGGGTGAGAGAGAAAAGAGAGAGCGAGAGAGAGAGAGAGAGATTGGGGAAATTTGCGATAATCGAAGCTTTAGAGTAATGTGAATTAGGGTTTTTCTTTTTCTTTTTTTTTTTTGGGTTTTGAAATCTTCGTCAGAGATTGTGTGTTGCCGAAATTTCCGGGAGCGAAAGAATCGGGTCGGATTTTGATCAACTCAAAGGTGATGACTGATGACTTCTTCTTCTTCTTCTTCCTTCTTGTTTTTTTACCCCTAAATCTTAATTTGTTGCATGTTGAGATTTGCTGAGATTTTAGCTTCAATTGTTGAATTAATTTCATTTTCTTTTTTTCTTAAAAATATTGCTTCCTTTTCTTTTTAGTTGAAATCTGCAGGGCTCTGTTTGTTTCTAATATGATATTGTTTTTATTTTTCCAGAGCTATATATATTATTAGATTTTATCAGTTTATTGTAATTAAAATCGAATGTTGGGTTATTGATGAATTAATGTCGAAAACAAGAACAAATGAAAAGTTATAGCAGTAATTACCTTTTTTTCAAAACATTACTAAATTTTAGCTGATAACGATCATAAGTAACCATATCTCCTATCCATAGCGTTGTCATCCCCATGTCTAGAACTTAGACCTCGTGTGCAAGGTCGCGAGTTCAAATTTTGGGATGGAATGAGAGAAGGGTACGTCCCATTGTGTGTGCTAAAAAAATTTTAAAATCTCTACTACAAGTGGTGCTAAAAGTTTTTCATCTATCCATTTTGACTCTAAATAAAGAAATCAACATCGAATTGCAAGTTAACATTTATAATTAGATGGTCACGTGGCAAACATATAAATCTGTTTTGGAAGTTTTAAATTCCAGTTCTAGTGTACTTGAAAAAAAAAAAAAGTTCAATGACTTGGTATGATTTTAGCAAAAGTGATAGGTAAATTTTTGTTGGTCAATTTCATTTGGTTCTTGATTAGAAAATCATCAAGTCAAAAATACGAGATCATCTAAGGCTAGTGCAATAGACCTTACTTTACGTTTGATAAGTTGTAATTGTTTTTTTAATCCTTAATGACTTTAGCTTATTATTGGGGAAACTGTTTAATAAATTTAACTTTTAGCCAAATTTAATGACTTTACATAAGTTTTACCTGATAAGAGAACTTGAAAATTTCTTGATCTTGACTTGGGAAAAAAAATTCTTTATTTTAAAAACAACTACGGTAGAAGATGTATTGAGATGAATGGCGGATCAAGACACAAAAAAGTCAGTGATGTTTTAAAATGTTATTTTACTTTATTCAGATTCAACCTTTGATAATGATTCCATCATAATTATATCTGCAGAAAAAAATTGTTTAATCAATTAGAAAATATGGATAAGCCCCTCCAGCCAACTCCTACATCCAAACCTTCCAACTTTTACTTTAAAATGTGCCAGGGATGTAACCAAACCTGCTGAGTTCTGTGATTTTTTCCCCTTTCAATTAGCAGTGCTAGTTATATTTTCCTAAATCGTAGAAAGTTGTGTTGATGATTAATTTCAATTTGGAAGGTTATCAATTGGTTCTAGTTATATGATATTAGGGTGATTTGGTCTGGGATGCAAAGCCATGCAAATTTGGCTAGAATGCTACTGATCATCTTTTTGTGAATCGACTTATCTTTCACATTAAGTGTCTAATAAATTTAAACAGTCCTTTACTATTAAAGTTTGAGTTTTGCACAAAATTTTGTTCATGGGATCGGTTCATCCTAGGATTGAAGAACTGGTTATGTCTGGGAGCGGGGAATGACTAATAACCAGTATCTCTAGGTGGAAAGATGATAGTTGTTTCTGATTACGAAGAAGTTATTTCGAAGTTGTTATTCATATGTTCCTCCTGCTCCTTTTGAATAAAAAAGGGACATTAATGATGAAAAAAGGCTGGAGCTTTGATTTGAATCTGTATTATGCAATATTGCATAGATTGTGTATATGTTTCTTTCATGCAGATTTTATAACTCATGTATTCATCTTTGTTTTTCCTGGGTCATACTCAAATCAATGAGGATCCAAGCTCAGGCTTGATCCTTGTATGAGTTTAGTGTTGTTAATTTGACCATAGGAAGATGATGAAGTGATGCATTGTCAATTTATTTAACATTTACGTGCTTTTGGGAAAATAATATTGTTTTCATTAATTTGACTAGTGACAAGCAAAATTTAGAAGCAAATTGGCTGTATCAAGGCTATTTGCGATTAGCTGCCAGTGCTGTTCCCTTCTAAGAAGGGAAAACCTTGGTTTAAAGTCAAACATGGATAGACTTGAAGAAAGCCTATCCTTTGGTAGGATAAAAGGATGGATAGTAAAGGGAAATTTTGATAAAATATTCTTATAATTGATTATATTTTGTAATTGTCACTTTTTATTAATCAAAATTTTTTCCCTTTCTCAGGGAATAGTTTTGTGTACTGCATATTCTATCAAATGGTGTTCAGAGATTCACTTAAGGAGTCAAAGATGAAAGTAGAACGGCCAGAACATGAATCACCAGTAATTGCTGGTTTGCAAGGTCATGTCTTGTTGCAGCCTCCACTGTCTTTTACTCACTGTCTGAGAGTCTCGCAAGATGAATGGTGTCTATTGGCATTTATTCTCTTGGCTAATAAAACTAATAAGAAAGGTGTTGGGCAAGGTTTAATGGACAAGGAAGTGCATGCTTTAACTTTTGGCTATATAGGACTAAATGGAAAGAGACCTATAATTGTGACAAGTTCTGGAGAAAATCATGATGGACAAGCATCAGATAACAGTCTCCTACCAGGTCTTAATGATGACATGGCACTGGACATTCTTGCCTGGAGCAGCAGATCTGATTACCCAAATCTGGCCTGTTTAAACAGAAAATTTAGGTCACTAATAGGCAGTGGATATTTATATAAACTGAGATGTCAGCGTGGCAAAATTGAGCACTGGGTTTATTTAGCCTGTAATATGATGCCTTGGGAAGCTTTTGATCCTATGAGACAGAAATGGATGAGGCTACCTAGGATTCCATGTGATGATTGTTTTACTTGTGCTGATAAGGAGTCTTTGGCAGTGGGGACTGCATTACTTGTGTTTGGTCGTGAGTTGTCTGGATTTGCTATTTGGATGTATAGTTTGATTACCCATGATTGGTCCAGATGCCCGTTAATGACTTTGCCTCGATGTTTGTTTGGTTCTAGCAGCCATGGGGAGATTGCCATTGTAGCTGGGGGAAGTGATAGGAATGGCAATGTTCTAAAATCTGCTGAGCTCTACAATTCCGAACTGGGTACTTGGCAAACCTTGCCAGATATGAACTCCCCTCGTAAACTGTGTTCGGGCTTTTTTATGGATGGGAAATTTTTTGTCATTGGGGGCATGTCAAGTCATACTGATAGTTTGACTTGTGGTGAAGAGTACAATATTGAGACAAGGTCATGGAGGAGGATAGAAAATATGTACCCTGGACCCAATGCAGGTCCATTTCATCCTGCCATGCGTTCACCTCCCTTAGTTGCTGTTGTGAATAATCAGCTTTACTCTGCAGATCAAGCAACTAATGAAGTGAAGAAATATGACAAGTTTAATAACTCTTGGAGTGTTGTGAAGAGACTACCTGTTAGGGCTGACTCTTCCAATGGTTGGGGACTAGCATTTAAAGCATGTGGTAACAGTTTACTAGTAGTAGGAGCTGGAGGACATGGAGGGCGTGATGATAGAGTAATTGTTCTGCACTCTTGGGATCCAGAGGAGGGAAACAGGTATGAACCAGAGTGGAATGTGCTTGCTGTCAAGGATCGAGCAGGCGCTTTTGTGTACAATTGTGCAGTAATGGGTTGTTAATGATTTGCCACAGATCTTTGGTGCAAACATCGACTGCTGGAAGACCAGCGAGCCTTTATCAGTTATGGTTTCTATATTCTCAGTGTCATTAATTTGTTCTTGTTGTTTTTGTACCTCATTTATGCTTCTTCAGAAGAATAATTGACCTTAAATCAATTTCCGAAAGTTGGCAACTGATTGTTTACATCACATTACTGAAAGCTTTGACTGTTGCCATTTCTCTTCTACTTTTGCATTGAATTCATTTCTTTGAATGTTACAGTATAATTCTTCGTTCTGGATTCAAATAACCTGAAGGTAGATACTGCTTTAATACATTGCTCTTATCTTCATTGCATTGCATTAAAGTATGTCCTTTCAAATTGTGGATGATTATGAGAGTTGTCTTTGAGTTGGATATAGGTAGGATATTTCAATGTGAAGCAGGGATAAGTTTCAATGGAAGGAGGCTAGGTTAGGATGAGGCAGATGGAGTTGTTATTGGAAGGAGGCTATTTCTCTTTGAGGGTCATTGGAGGAGAGGTAATTCATTGTACTAAAAAGATATAAAGAGAGTTAGGGGGACATTGGATGTGTTATTGCTATAATAAGGGGCCGGAGGAGGTCACATGGAGGCTACGGATAGTAAGTGGGTTTAGCTAGAGCTAAAGGTAGGATAAATCTTGAATTATTTAATGTGAAAAACTAGAGGGGCCCAAGTCCAAAATCTGAATAGGTTGATTTTATTTTTTTCTTTAGGTTGTAATTGGAAAATAAAAAAAGGATTTCAAAGTGTCGAAATATTTTTTTTTAAGGTGATTACATATATTAATTAGATTAAATTTTGGATTTTGAACCGGTTAACTTTGTTCATATTTCCATGCAACTCTAAGATTGTGATGAATATGAGCGATGAAAACGGAAGACCGGAAACAGGAAAGGAAGAAATTTTATTTAATCTAATAATAGGGATTTATGATCACATTTGATGTTTTATTGTTAAATCTTTGGATTGAAAATTTTTCCTTATTATGAAATGAAGTGTTAAGGGTGAATTTTTTTGTCAGACTTGTTTGGTACGTGTGTGTATGTGTTTTTTTTAAAATTTTTTGGCCCCTCTAGCACAATCATCGTGAATTTTTCACAGCATTCGATAATATGGAGGGGTTAGTTTTTGAGAAGGGTATATTTTATAGAGCCTTGTGAACACATGAATCAGGTTTAGTTTTTCATTGCCTAAACAAATACATATCCAACAATTAAGTTGAATTTGATGTGGAGGATAGGACGATAATGATTTAAATTGAATTTGATTTGATTTTTTTAAATATTATAAAATTTTAAAATTTGATTTAAAATTTAAATTAAATTTTTATTTAATTCAAATCAAATTAAATTTTATGAATTTAATTTGAATTATTTTTTTTAATTTTTTTTATATTATTTTAATAAAAAATTTTAATATATTTAAATAAATTTTGATATCAAATTATTAATTTATTTTATAAAATTTTAAAATATTATAAATTAAAAATATATACAATTTAATTCAATTTAATTTTTTATTTTTAATTTTTTAATTTAACAAAATTAATTCAAATCAAACAAAACACTATAATTTCAAATTAACTTTTAAATTTTTTTTCTCACCCTCGTATGTCGTATCGGGTTCTTAATTCGAAACTTATTACGGCTGCTGCTAGGCTTCTCCATGGATGAGGCTTGGTTTTCTCAAGCTAGGGTGTAGGGAGGGGGTGTGATGGCATATAATTGGTTGTTTTTTTTTTTTTGCAGTAACATGATTTTCATTATTACCTGATCTATAAGCCTCTCCCGTCCTTGCCTTCCCTATGAATTTTAGGGGGAGAAAAATTTTCTAGCGACTTGCTTTTAATTTTTCAGTGGAAACAAAAAAGGCCGAAGGACAAAGAACAAACAGTGGCTCTCACTCTGATGTGAAAGTAGTGATGATCCAAATAATAGCTACCTCAGTTCACAAGGGACGACCACCCCCCCCCCCCCCCCTTTGAAGTAAATTAATCATAGCAGTGTATGCATATGACACATTATGCAACGAGCATTCCTAAAAAATAGTGTAGGCATGGTAAGATTAGCTTCCGTAATAATGAAAACATTAATAACAGTAAATATTACATGAGATTAAATATTTTAATGATAAAATTAAAATTAATTATAAGACTGTAAAAATTAAAAATACCTTAATTTTTATTTTTATTTTCATTTTAAGACAGTCAACTATCATCAGACAATCCTATTTATTCATCACAAATTTGTATAAATATACTTCAACTTTAGTTATGATAATTTATTTTTAAAGGAAATAAAGGGAGGAATAGTTTATTCTTCTGACCGTAAAAAATGGAAAAACATAATAATTTCGTAAAAACATTTATCTTAATCTCCACCCAACCCGACCATTGGAGCTAACTTTTGCAATGAAATTTTAGACGTAAAAGCTCCAGAAATTGTTTATAAAAGCTAACACCACATTTTCTGGCCAAGTCACTAAATCCAAAACAATATGGGAAAAATTGTCTAAATCATGCAAAATTATGGTTTCCCATTGTGTTTCTGATCTGTTACTTCAAGCCACATTTTGCGTGCCATTTTACCTTCTACAATTCCTTTTAGCTGTAACATAAAACATGAAGAGAATACAGCCTATGTAGTTGTAGAACTTGCAAATCTCTAAACTTATATCAGGAGGGACAGTCCCATCTCTCCCCTGGGAAAACGCTACAACTTCCAAACCTTCATTTCAATGGCCTTTCACATGCGAGAAATTAGCATTGCCAACTAAGGATTGCAGCCCAAATGGTCGACCACCACACACCTCTACAAGCTGCCTATCTGCCAACATCCAGGCCGTTAACAGGCCTGCAATCGATTAATTGGTGATGTTGACAAATCCAGTCTCTTAAGGGATTTACAAAGTTTTGTTACACAAGTAATTTGCAATCTGCAAATTAGTGGCTTTGGTTCATCTTCCTGAAATGAAAGGGGACAAAAGAAGATACAAAAATCACTTGCAAAAAGCACTAAAACCATGCAACAGCCAGCAAATGTGATTAGTTGAGGAGTAAACAAACCATGATTGTGGTTTTTGATGGGATATATCGGTTGCAATCTACTTTATGTCATCTGTGGAATTGGATTGGAAAAAACACGTAACAGTAAAGTTATCTTCTGCTGAGCTAAACTTAATATTTCAATGGGTACAACCCAAAACAGGTTGGTATGATCGAATATAATCAATAAAAGACCAGCATACTAAGCAAACTGGAAAATATAGGGATGTATGTAATGGTTCTATGAAAATTTAGCATATAGAGACCGATACTATCGATGCCGATATGATATTAATAATTATGATTCTGAATAATTGATCAACTAATAGGACATAAACGTGCTAATGGATTCCAATAGCATTTGGATGTTATGCAAGGGAATCACCAGCTACTGAACATTAAATCCAATAGCATTTTGACATTATCCTCGTAGTTGTCAATAATGTACCGGTACTGGTGATGATATCAAATGGCATGTAATAGTTTGGGGGCAAAACCAATACGCTTCAACCTTCTATTGGTATTTTGCATTTGGTGCCACCATAATCCAGTGAGACCTGTCTTACTCCTGCCGGGCTATTTTGACCAAAAAATAATATTTCATTCAGGACAAAATCATTAGATATCATCACCTTCACCACCAAAAAAAACCTAAAATTATTTTTAATTTTTTTCTTCAATAAACAATAGGAAATATTTTAAGAATCTTCTGCTTTTATACGAGTTCCAAATCAATTCAAAATTATACAGTACATATATTTTGAGGGGAATAAAACTCTTATTAGTATTTATTTATATTAATGTAAATTAACATTGCGACATTATTTTTTAACATATAGACATAATCAATATATACCTAAAATTTCAATTTCAAAATGTCAACTAAAGGTTTGATCTCCTAAATAGGATTAGACATTTGTGGTGTTTTCAGGAACTTTTGAGGGAGAGTAATGCTGTTTTTAGGAATCATGGCTGTCCAACTGATATTGTTGTCATTAAGTTACTGGTCTACATCTTAGGTGAGCTCAGGTTAGCTGCTTTGAGGGGTAAAAAGAAACATTCCAAGCCAATCTTAATGATCACAGAACGATAATGTTTTAACATACAAGATTCATGGGATCTTAGAGACAGCTGTCCTTCAAGATGAGCCACCAGTTTAAGCATTAAAAGATAAGAGACAACAATTACTCAGTTTAAAATAATGAGCAATAATAACAGACTTAATTCCATGCATATGAATATCAATTCAATTTTTAAAAAAAAATGAAAAAGTGAAAATATGAATCACATATAAAAGGAATGAAGAGGCATCACATGGTATGAATAGTGTTGGATTCATACAAATTGGAACCAGTTTTTAGGCTGGAAACTGAATTGAAATTGTACACTAATGCTTCGTTGTGGCAAATCTAAAACAAGGAAAACAGCGCAATAAGATGCATTCAGTATAAAATAAGTCCGCAAGAAGTACCATTACTCTTTTCCACACTAAAATATGTTACTTTTGGCACAAATAAAATTCTATGTTGTTGCACTCACTGAAAGGGATTAAAAGTGACGATGACTGAAATAAAGTGATTTGTTTATTTCAATGGGGTGTTTGTCAGCCTGGCGAGATGTATAATGTGCAGAAAGCAAAAGCAAAGAAAGGAAAGCACTGGCTACAAAAATTGCATCAAACCATCGGTGGTAGAAGTCAAACTGAATATCTCCACCCAAAACATCTCTTATAATCAACCTGACAAGGGATACACATGACCAATATGGCTCCAGGTTTTAAATGCAACTAACTGTAAGCTGTAAAGTGTAGGGATTAAACAATTAAAATAATAAATAATAATAAGAGCCCAGTCCAATTTAAGTCATAATAGTTCATGAAAAGATGTTTTCACTGTTTTACGGAATCCTAAACTGAGAAACTCAACCATGATAATATTGCAATTACAGTCATGAGATACGTGCCAAAGACAACTACATAGAGAACAAGACCAAAAATATAAAAAAAGCACATTCAGTACAAGGTCCATTGAATAGTAAAAATAATTTGATGTGATTATTACCCATCCAGATGATACTGAAGCATATAAAAAGTAGCTCCATATTTCCCAAATGCACAAATGAAAAAGGTTTGCCCTGCAGCTCTCAAAGCTTTAGTCCAGCCTTACGTTCTACATGGTTTAAAGAACAGTTTATAACACCAAATCAGGTACCCATCAGAAAACTTATCTTAAAGATCAAAAAGGAATGGCCCCATTCACAAACATATCGAGTTCTACATAGTTAATCTAACACTCAAAGGCAATGTTCTAATTAAGTCTCTTTTAAGCAACATAAAACTTTATAAAATAGCTACTTATGACCATCCTAATTGATAAAACTAACCACCATCTCAAGTCTATGTCCATCCTGATTTCCTACTTAAGAACATTTCAGAAAAATTGTTTAGAATGCAGAGACTCTGGCTGCATAATAGCTGATAGATCCCAATGCACATTCTCATTCCGTGTCTAAAGGCAAGTCTATCAAGATTGAGTCAGCTTGACTTCCATGATAGTTAACCAAGAATGATGTGTTAAATTTACCACATCACCTACCTGACATGGAACATCTATATTTACCCAGACAAGCAGGCTGTCTTATTAAATGACCTTATTCATCCCTTACATGTCTGCCTTTCTGAGTCATCTCTAATTATCCATTTCTATGTGTAACTTCTGCACAGAACCACACTTCATTTTCACCCATTCTCTCACTTCTTTTTTGTCTTGTTTCTTCTTTACCACAGCACCTACTTGACACATAACATATATGTTTACTCAGAAAGTTTGAATTAAGTGACTGCATCCATCCCCTTGTCCTCAGCCTTTTTAGTCATCTCTAGTTATCCATTATGTGTGACACAGCAAGACTAACTTCTGCACAGCACTTCATTTCACCCATTTCTCTTTTCTTCTCTTTTGTCTTGTGTTCTAATTTATCAAAGAGAAGCCAAACAAAGAGGCTCAATATCATAGATTTAACTTTTTCCTCAACAATCTCCAAAAGTTTGGCCCAATTGCCAGAAAGGCAGCTCAGATATGATACAAAGGAATAGTTATACCTGCTTTATCCATTTATCCCGAAGCTACCTGCTTTGTCTATACAACTCTCAGCAATATTAGAATACGCAAGCAATTAATATAATTTCTCAGTCCTAGGTTTCACTATACACCTTATAACTTGGATTTTACATGTAAATTAAATTAAACTGGCATTTCGTATGGTTTCTTGCAGTTACTTCCATCTATTGATAATAAACTCACATCTATAAAGAAAGATTTGATTCAAGAGAAAACTTGACAGGGAGACTACAGAAGGCGATGCTATAAATTTCCTAAGAAAGTTAACAAACTTTTGGGGATTGCAGAAACAATCCTTTCAAGTCAACGATTACATAGCATTCTACATGCTTGACACTATGAATTAACAATTTCTGTCCCTCTGGAAAGGGATCTATAATAAACGCCCAGAAGAATTCAAGAGAGGAAGTACATTCCCATAATTTCCTGAATAAGCAATACAAAAGATATATAAGTTGACATTAATCATGGCCATACCTGTATTCAGTCCTCAAACTTTTTCTTATCAGAAGAATTGAAGAGAGGAAGTACATTCCCATAATTTCGGAAAGGAAAAGGACAACATTGCTTGAAGATCCACTACCAACTCTGGAGACTGCAAAGAAGAACTGCATGCAGCCAAACATTGAAAGTTAAGCTGCAGAATACTAGATAATAGGAAAGACATACTGTTTCTAACATTGATGATAGGGCACACAAGGTTGACATGATGCCATAAGCTTGTGCTGCTCATGCCAATAGTGATGAAATGAATATATAAAACAAAAAACACAATATTCTCCATAGGAAGAGGTGAATTGATACTAATAACAACAATAGTGATGAGTCAACAACCAATGACAAAGATGACCGTCACAAAAGCTGCCAAATTAGGAACATAGAATCAATAGATATGACTGGAACAAGTTTGTGTTTGATTGTTTATATTCTGAAAGATATTAAAGTTGTCAATTAGAATTCAATGAGTAAACATTTGCTAAACCAACAATGGATAGGCAATGTGGACAGACTTTTTAGATTTTCAGATAAAATCAAATAAACTGCTAAACTATAAGAAACACAAAACTAAAATGACAGCCCACAAAAAGAGTACAAGATTACCTTCATTAGATTTGTTAAGAAACCCCGTACTGATATGGCAATCAAGATTCCAATAAACAACAGGGAAATATACTGCAAAGAATAAATACAAAAAAGAAGATGCCCACCATCAATCCCAGCAAAGAGACTGTACACAGCAATCACATCATAGCTAGTAAAAGTGTTATTAATAGAGTGAAAACTAAAGGCAACAAGATGGTTAACTTTTCCCAATGAAATGCTAGAATTATTAGTTCGCACTTTACAGATGAACAAAATACCTAAGAACTGATCAATATCATTTAAGCACAGATCATAGAAAACAAACTATACAAGTCAATAAAAAATTCCATCAGTAGTATGCGGCCATCTAAGTCTGAAATCATCAAAAGTAATAGTAATGTCTCTCAAATTATAAGTTAGGACTAGAGAAAAGGATTTTAAATCCTTTAGATGCAGTAAGAAGACTAGAAGAGTCTACAAGAAGACAATTAACATATTCTCAGTAAGATGTCACTAAGCTTAATCTCAAGCTATCTAAGTTTCCAGCATAGTGGCTGATTATCAGCCTGCAACCTTTTTCCTTCATTGAGGCCTGGAACCCACTATATTAAGAGATAATCAATTAACTTTAATCTAACGTAGGCAAGACTAAAATCTTGTTTAGTCCTTGAGAATGCTGGAAAAACCATCCTTTTACCTTCTCTAAAGGGAAGTAAAATTTTAGCTACTAATATCCTTACCTCTTGAATAAAATGACAAAATCTAAAAAGGTTAAATCCACAGAAACTCATGACTAAAGGCACCACCATCAAGCCACCAAGTTGGCATCTCATATTTCCATAAGCATGCTTTTACATTAAACCCCTCAAATTTCGTGTGAGTTTTCCTTTCTCAGTGAAGCATCACATTGTCAAACTTGGAGGGTTAAAATACAGAAGGATACCAGTCAATATTCCACTGGTTTAAGGCACGAAAAAAAGTACACCATCATGATCAGATATTTGAATGTACTAGAGCAGACTAGAAACTGAAATGACAACAAATATATTCTCGAGAGAATCAGATACAATGCCACAAAAAAATACTAGTACTAATTTGGGAGTGATTGCTCCCCCCGCCCCCCCCCCCCCCCCCCCCCCACACACACCAAACTATTTGCTAATTCAAACTTTCCATAGAATATCAAAAAAGAATCAAGAGATAGGAGGTCTCCGGTCTCATATTAAAATTCAGAAAATCATTAAAACCTTCAATTTGGCATACACAATGGGTCAAGGCTTAATCAGATAAATCCATCACCAAGTAATATGGTATATATTTAATATTTGGTCATGCAGTTGAATGAAGCAAATTTAGCATCTGTCTGTATTTGAGAAACAACTCCAACTGAAATTCTAAGTAAAATTTTTAATTAGTTTTAAGTACAAACAAGAATTAAGCAAAAACTAGAGACTTGAACCTATAGGTCTCAACTCTCAAGTTTAAACACTGGAACAGGAAGTGTGGGATATAAGCGATGGGAGATAGCATTTCCCATTGGGTAGCCCATGGCCCAACGTGTCTCTGCATGCACAAAAAGAAAAAAAATAATTAAAATTAGGCCTCCCCAATAATTAAAAATATGGGACTTCCAGCTTAGTCAAGAATAGGACAAAAAGAGGAGATGGGATATATATCTCTTTTAACACTTTAGTGGTAACTCAAAAGATGTTACACGCTACAACTCTGGGTACTTTAACATAGATGCAGACTATCAATCTATTCAAGTGCAAAACAGTAAGCTGTATTCACAACTGACCTGTGATAGCAACGCAGCATCTATTCCACTATCAAAAAACGGCAACAATATGGTAATTGACATTGTAACAGGGTCAATTGAACCAGCCTGCCAAAGAGACAGATTTATGATACATTACAATGATTATGTAAAGAAAAAAAAAGACAAGAGAGAAAGACAGCAGAGATCATTCAGAGATGCAATACCTCCTTGAAAACAACACTTTGTAAAGACTGCACAATAAAACAGACCAATCAGGCACCTTTTTCACACATAGAATCTTAAGTCAGAAAAAAAAAATTGTATGCAAAAGGAAATTGAGATATCAGCAATTTCATGATTTCAAAATTAAATAATAAACTTTTAATGACCTAACCTGGCTTAGAATCCCTTGGCATAAAAACAAATAGATATTTAAAGCTGTTATTCCAATTCATAGTTAGAGAGTTGTTTAATCCATTTCAAGAACAAAGCCATGTAGTAAGCCCATATTTCCCATGTTCCTGGGCACATTCCCATACAATATTTTGATGGGAGGGCTAATATTCAAAGTGATTATGTGGGAAAACACTTATTTACAGCTGGTTGTAATCTTGTAATCTGAATATTTATATTTGTATCTCTAGAATTAAGTATTTGTATCCCTAGAATTAAGGACAAAAAATTAGGATAGACAATCCCTCAATTATAGGATTAGTTTTTTAGGAAGATTTAGTTTCCTAATTTAACCCCTAGTTAGTTGTATATAAACCTAAGGTTCTTGTGCAATTATACATGAGCAGTTTTTCAATATACATTCAGTTTCCACACTGATTTATTTCTTAGTTTTTCCACATGGTATTAGAGCTTTAGGCTCTTCTTGGGAAGCAAAATTTTCAGCCTTCATTGCTGACTTCTATTTTAGGCCTTCATTGCCGAATCCTGTTTAGGCCTTCATTGCCGAACCCTTTCAAAGAAAGATATCACTACCACCCAATTTGAGGAAATGTCAACTGGGAAAATCACTGGAGTACTACAGATGTCTCGGAAACAAGAAGAGTTCGACAAAAAAGAGATTGAAAAGCTGAGAAACTTATTGAAAATCCTTGAAAAGCCTACTGTGGTATGTTCCTTGGGTAAGGTCTCTAGTTTAGGTAAAGCTTCTGGTTCTCATGGATTAAATATCTCGGTTAAGCCTATTACGAGTTCTTGGGTCATTGACTCTAGAGCCACAGACCATATGATACATTTCTCACAGAAGTTTAGTACATATACCCTGTGTCCTAGTAATAAGAAAGTAGTATCAAGAATAGTTTACTTCTATCATTTCTTTCTGAAAAATCTTCCAATAAAGACAAAATCTGACTTTATCATTTTCGTCTTAGACATCCTTTTGTTGGAACCTTGAGAAACATGTTTCCTTCTTTGTTCAAAGGATTAAATGTCGAAGATTTTCATTGTGATGTTTGCGAACTTGCAACGCATAGACATGTGTCTTTTCCAATTAGTAACAAAAGAAGTTCTATTCCCTTTTACTTGATTCATAGTAACATTCGGGGTGCTTCTACAATTTCTAATATTTCTGGTGCAAGATGGTTTGTTTCATTCATAAATGATTGTACTAGGGTCTCTTGGGTTTTTTTACTTAAATCCAAATTAGATGTGAATAGTATGTTTTTAAGCTTCCAAAACATGATCCAAAATCAATTTGGAGTGAGAATCAAGAGATTTAGATCTGATAATGCAAGAGATTACTTCAACCAAAGTCTATCCACCTATTTCCAAAACGAGGGGATTATCCATTAGTCATCTTGTGTTAATACTCCACAGCAGAATGGAGTGACAGAGAGGAAAAACGGCCATTTACTAGCCACAACTCGAGCCTTTCTTTTTCAAGCAAATGTACCTAAATCTTATTGGAGGGAAGCTGTTTCTCACTGCCACACACATTATAAATAGGTTACCTTCAAGGGTTTTGGGATTTAAAACTCCTATGGAACTACTCTCACAATTTTATCCCAACCTTAATACCACAAACAATCTCACACCTAGGATATTTGGTTGTACATCATTTGTTCATGTTCACAGTCATAACTGGGGAAAGTTGGATCCAAAAGCGATTAAGTGTATTTTTGTAGGGTATTCCTCAACTCGAAAAGGATATAAATGCTATCATCCTTCTACCAAAAAATTCTATGTGTCTGCAGATGTTACTTTTGAAGAAAGTAAACCATTTTTTACTCAACCTTATCTTCAGGGGGAGACTTCATTCATGGAAGATAAGGATAAAGACTTCTTTTTGCTTGATTTGTCCGCTTCTTCAACATTTACACCCATTAATTCTTCTGAGTCGAAACCTGTTTCTGCTGAGCCCAAGTCAAACACTGAATTTGAGTCTGAACCCATTCCAAATACAGAAGATGTGACAAAGGATAATATTGTTCTTGATTCTATGAAGGAATTACAGGTGTACTCAAGAAGGAAAGTTCCAAATCCTAAACCAGTGCCAGTCCAAGAACCTGATCCTAACTCTGGAAATGAGGTAACTACAATTTTTAACTCTGTTTCTCAAAATGAGCATTAATCTCCTAAAACTATAACTAGTGATCGATCTGCCTATTGCTATTAGGAAAAGAACCAGAGAATGTACTAAGTATCCACTATACCCAATCTCTAATTTTGTGTCATTTGAAAAATTCTCACCATCCTACAAAATTTTTCTTGTGAGCCTAAACACTATTTCTATTCCAACTACATTATCCGAGGCATTATCCAGTGAGAAATGGAGGCAAGCCATGAAAATAGAAATGGAGGCTTTAGAGAAAAATTAGACATGGGAATTGGTAGAATTGCCTAAAGGAAAAAATCCAGTGGGGTGTAAATGGGTTTTCACTGTAAAATACAAGGCAGATGATACTGTTGAAAGGTATAAAGCCAAGTTAGTGGCTAAGGGCTACACTCAAACCTATGGAGTGGATTATCAGGAAACCTTTGCTCCAGTTGCCAAGATGAATACAGTTAGGATTTTGTTATCATTGGCTGCAAATTACAATTAGCAACTTCAACAATTTGATGTAAAGAATGCTTTTCTACATGGCGATTTGGAAGAAGTAATATATATGAAGGTTCCACCGGGATTTGGAGGCCATCTAGAAGCAAACAAAGTATGCAGGCTGAAAAAGGCTTTATATGGCCTTAAACAGTCTCCTAGGGCTTGGTTCGGGAGATGTGCCAAAGTGATGCTAGCAATGGGATATAAACAGAGTTAAGGAGCTCACACATTGTTTATCAAGCACTCTGATTCAGGGAAAGTCACAGTTCTATTAGTGTATGTTGATGATATAATTGTAACTAGAGATGATGAAAAAGAGAGAGAATCTCTAAAACAGTGTTTGGCTAGAGAATTTGAGATAAAAGAGCTAAGGAGATTGAAGTACTTACTAGGAATTGAAGTAGCTCACTCACGGCATGGTATCTTCATCTCACAACAGAAATATGTGATAGATCTTCTGAAGGAAACTGGGAAGCTCACATGTAAACCTGCAAATACCCCTATAGATTCTAATCATAAAATTGGATAAGCTAATGAAGATGCTGCTGTAAATAGAGAGATGTACCAAAGATTAGTTGGAAGACTCATTTATCTCTCACATACTAGACCTGATATAGCATATGCTGTGAGTGTGGTAAGTCAATTTATGCATAATCCTAAAGAAGTGCACTTATAGGCTATCTACCGTATATTGCACTATTTGAAGGCCAATCCTGAGAGAGGTATCTTATTCAAAAGAAATTCGGGGCTAGTTCTAGAAGCCTATACAGATGCTGATTATGCAGGTTTAGTAACTGATAGAAGATCCATCTCAGGCTACTGCACTTTCTTAGGTGGTAATCTTGTGACTTGGAGGAGTAAAAAACAGAATGTGCTGGCAAGATCAAGTGCTGAAGCAAAGTTCAGAGCAATGACTCAAGGAATTTGTGAACTACTATGGTTAAAGATTATCCTAGAAGACTTGAAGATCAAGTGAGATGGACCAATGAGACTCTATTGTGATAACAAGTCTACAATAACCATTGCACACAATCCTGTGCAACATAACAGAACAAAACACATTGAAGTAAACAAGCATTTCATAAAGGAGAAACTAGACAGTGGGTTGATTTGTACACCTTATGTATCAACCAAGGGTCAACTTGTAGATGTGTTGACTAAAGGTCTCAGCAGTGCAACATTTCAAGAAATTATTTCCAAGCTGGGAATGGAAAACACTTATTCACCAGCTTGAGGGGGAGTGTGGGAAAATACTTATTTACAACTAGTTGTAATCTTGTAATCTGTATATTTATATTTGTATCTCTAGAATTAAGTATTTGTATCCCTAGAATTAAGGACAAAAAATTAGGATAGACAATCCCTCAATTATAGGATTAGTTTTTTAGGAAGATTTAGTTTCCTAGTTTAACCCCTAGTTAGTTGTATATAAACCTAAGGTTCTTATATGATTATACATGAGCAGTTTTTCAATATACATTCAGTTTCCACACTGATTTATTTCTTAGTTTTTCCACATGGTATTAGAGCTTTAGGCTCTTCTTGGGAAGCAAAATTTTCAGCCTTCATTGCTGACTTCTATTTTAGGCCTTCATTGCCGAATCCTGTTTAGGCCTTCATTGCCGAACCCTTTCAAAGAAAGATATCACTACCACCCAATTTGAGGAAATGTCAACTGGGAAAATCACTGGAGTACTACAGATGTCTCGGAAACAAGAAGAGTTCGACAAAAAAGAGATTGAAAAGCTGAGAAACTTATTGAAAATCCTTGAAAAGCCTACTGTGGTATGTTCCTTGGGTAAGGTCTCTAGTTTAGGTAAAGCTTCTGGTTCTCATGGATTAAATATCTCGGTTAAGCCTATTACGAGTTCTTGGGTCATTGACTCTAGAGCCACAGACCATATGATACATTTCTCACAGAAGTTTAGTACATATACCCTGTGTCCTAGTAATAAGAAAGTAGTATCAAGAATAGTTTACTTCTATCATTTCTTTCTGAAAAATCTTCCAATAAAGACAAAATCTGACTTTATCATTTTCGTCTTAGACATCCTTTTGTTGGAACCTTGAGAAACATGTTTCCTTCTTTGTTCAAAGGATTAAATGTCGAAGATTTTCATTGTGATGTTTGCGAACTTGCAACGCATAGACATGTGTCTTTTCCAATTAGTAACAAAAGAAGTTCTATTCCCTTTTACTTGATTCATAGTAACATTCGGGGTGCTTCTACAATTTCTAATATTTCTGGTGCAAGATGGTTTGTTTCATTCATAAATGATTGTACTAGGGTCTCTTGGGTTTTTTTACTTAAATCCAAATTAGATGTGAATAGTATGTTTTTAAGCTTCCAAAACATGATCCAAAATCAATTTGGAGTGAGAATCAAGAGATTTAGATCTGATAATGCAAGAGATTACTTCAACCAAAGTCTATCCACCTATTTCCAAAACGAGGGGATTATCCATTAGTCATCTTGTGTTAATACTCCACAGCAGAATGGAGTGACAGAGAGGAAAAACGGCCATTTACTAGCCACAACTCGAGCCTTTCTTTTTCAAGCAAATGTACCTAAATCTTATTGGAGGGAAGCTGTTCTCACTGCCACACACATTATAAATAGGTTACCTTCAAGGGTTTTGGGATTTAAAACTCCTATGGAACTACTCTCACAATTTTATCCCAACCTTAATACCACAAACAATCTCACACCTAGGATATTTGGTTGTACATCATTTGTTCATGTTCACAGTCATAACTGGGGAAAGTTGGATCCAAAAGCGATTAAGTGTATTTTTGTAGGGTATTCCTCAACTCGAAAAGGATATAAATGCTATCATCCTTCTACCAAAAAATTCTATGTGTCTGCAGATGTTACTTTTGAAGAAAGTAAACCATTTTTTACTCAACCTTATCTTCAGGGGGAGACTTCATTCATGGAAGATAAGGATAAAGACTTCTTTTTGCTTGATTTGTCCGCTTCTTCAACATTTACACCCATTAATTCTTCTGAGTCGAAACCTGTTTCTGCTGAGCCCAAGTCAAACACTGAATTTGAGTCTGAACCCATTCCAAATACAGAAGATGTGACAAAGGATAATATTGTTCTTGATTCTATGAAGGAATTACAGGTGTACTCAAGAAGGAAAGTTCCAAATCCTAAACCAGTGCCAGTCCAAGAACCTGATCCTAACTCTGGAAATGAGGTAACTACAATTTTTAACTCTGTTTCTCAAAATGAGCATTAATCTCCTAAAACTATAACTAGTGATCGATCTGCCTATTGCTATTAGGAAAAGAACCAGAGAATGTACTAAGTATCCACTATACCCAATCTCTAATTTTGTGTCATTTGAAAAATTCTCACCATCCTACAAAATTTTTCTTGTGAGCCTAAACACTATTTCTATTCCAACTACATTATCCGAGGCATTATCCAGTGAGAAATGGAGGCAAGCCATGAAAATAGAAATGGAGGCTTTAGAGAAAAATTAGACATGGGAATTGGTAGAATTGCCTAAAGGAAAAAATCCAGTGGGGTGTAAATGGGTTTTCACTGTAAAATACAAGGCAGATGATACTGTTGAAAGGTATAAAGCCAAGTTAGTGGCTAAGGGCTACACTCAAACCTATGGAGTGGATTATCAGGAAACCTTTGCTCCAGTTGCCAAGATGAATACAGTTAGGATTTTGTTATCATTGGCTGCAAATTACAATTAGCAACTTCAACAATTTGATGTAAAGAATGCTTTTCTACATGGCGATTTGGAAGAAGTAATATATATGAAGGTTCCACCGGGATTTGGAGGCCATCTAGAAGCAAACAAAGTATGCAGGCTGAAAAAGGCTTTATATGGCCTTAAACAGTCTCCTAGGGCTTGGTTCGGGAGATGTGCCAAAGTGATGCTAGCAATGGGATATAAACAGAGTTAAGGAGCTCACACATTGTTTATCAAGCACTCTGATTCAGGGAAAGTCACAGTTCTATTAGTGTATGTTGATGATATAATTGTAACTAGAGATGATGAAAAAGAGAGAGAATCTCTAAAACAGTGTTTGGCTAGAGAATTTGAGATAAAAGAGCTAAGGAGATTGAAGTACTTACTAGGAATTGAAGTAGCTCACTCACGGCATGGTATCTTCATCTCACAACAGAAATATGTGATAGATCTTCTGAAGGAAACTGGGAAGCTCACATGTAAACCTGCAAATACCCCTATAGATTCTAATCATAAAATTGGATAAGCTAATGAAGATGCTGCTGTAAATAGAGAGATGTACCAAAGATTAGTTGGAAGACTCATTTATCTCTCACATACTAGACCTGATATAGCATATGCTGTGAGTGTGGTAAGTCAATTTATGCATAATCCTAAAGAAGTGCACTTATAGGCTATCTACCGTATATTGCACTATTTGAAGGCCAATCCTGAGAGAGGTATCTTATTCAAAAGAAATTCGGGGCTAGTTCTAGAAGCCTATATAGATGCTGATTATGCAGGTTTAGTAACTGATAGAAGATCCATCTCAGGCTACTGCACTTTCTTAGGTGGTAATCTTGTGACTTGGAGGAGTAAAAAACAGAATGTGCTGGCAAGATCAAGTGCTGAAGCAAAGTTCAGAGCAATGACTCAAGGAATTTGTGAACTACTATGGTTAAAGATTATCCTAGAAGACTTGAAGATCAAGTGAGATGGACCAATGAGACTCTATTGTGATAACAAGTCTACAATAACCATTGCACACAATCCTGTGCAACATAACAGAACAAAACACATTGAAGTAAACAGGCATTTCATAAAGGAGAAACTAGACAGTGGGTTGATTTGTACACCTTATGTATCAACCAAGGGTCAACTTGTAGATGTGTTGACTAAAGGTCTCAGCAGTGCAACATTTCAAGAAATTATTTCCAAGCTGGGAATGGAAAACACTTATTCACCAGCTTGAGGGGGAGTGTGGGAAAATACTTATTTACAACTAGTTGTAATCTTGTAATCTGTATATTTATATTTGTATCTCTAGAATTAAGTATTTGTATCCCTAGAATTAAGGACAAAAAATTAGGATAGACAATCCCTCAATTATAGGATTAGTTTTTTAGGAAGATTTAGTTTCCTAGTTTAACCCCTAGTTAGTTGTATATAAACCTAAGGTTCTTATATGATTATACATGAGCAGTTTTTCAATATACATTCAGTTTCCACACTGATTTATTTCTTAGTTTTTCCACAGGTTCAAACAATGTAAGAGAGGATGGAAATAAACCTTAAACCCTGGCTTCAGCTTTCTAGGAAACTTTCATTGAAGAACTTTTTTTTTAAATCTCACTTGAAAAACAGGAAGGGAATTTCATGATTTTATTCAGATATTATCACCCAGTTATAGCTCCATGAAAATGAGGTATGGTAAATTGGGAATTGAAGTAGTAATAATATTTTTTTTCTAAACAGACCACTTGTAAAACTTGAACATGTGCTACCTCACTTGTTAATCCAAGATCTTTACTGGTGCAGTTTACATGGCATTAGAGCAAATATGATAAAGGTTTCTTACGAGAGCTTTTATTTGCTTTCACCTACTCAAGTAGACTCAAGTTGCTTGAAAAAGAGGAGGTGGGATCCTAAAGTTTAACTCGATCTCACATTTATTTTATTCCGTTTCTGAAAAGCAATTCTTCTTTTTCCTTAAAACAGGAAAAAGATATTGTTTCAATTAGAACAGAAAGCTTTGGCCAAAAAAATAGAATAGAAGCTATGCAAGTATGATCCACATAATTCACTTGTCATTCGGATATTACCATAAGCCATCACATATCCATATTTCTCAATTCTTTTTGAGGAATAGTTATTCAAACTTAGTTTGGAAACAAACTGAAACAGACACTGATCCATCTTTTTTCCTATTTTCAAATGCAATGGTTGCAAACATTTTGGAGGACTTTTCCACTTGGGCCTAAATGTAGGCTACTCGAGTCAGGTCCAATAGAGCTTTTATTTGCATCAAAGGCCTCATCACATCTTGTAATTATCCACTAATATCATCATTTCATTATTTCCATTTGTTAAAGCAGTGGTTGCATAACTTTCTAATATCATTTTGATGGTATAACCTTCAATAATGGGATTTAAGTTAAAAGGATTTTGAATCATAAATCATCTTAAGTTAATTAAGGGAACTTATAAGATGTGCAAACAATGGCCCATATCCAATAAAAGATAAAGTCTCACTACAACATGAAAAATTAAAGGCTTCCTAAAGTAGCAACAAAAGGAAATCCTACAGACAAAGGGCACCCTAATGGAAATCAACCAGAATATAATTAAATAGAACTGCATAAAACCTAATTCAAAAAAATGAATTATCCATGCAATCAACAGTATGATGAACTTTTAGCACGTTACAGGGAATAGAGCTCATTTTTATTAAATGCTTTTGTAAGGCATGTCAGCTTTTTTGATGTTAATGATTGTTACCTTCATCATATTTCTTTATAAATGACATCTCATTTTCAGGCCATTAAAATTTACTATTTACGAGATACGAATCATGTAGCAAAAAAAAGTAAAAATTCCTTGGTCATATACCTTAATCATTTTGTATACATAATAAACTGAACCTGCATAACCAAGCAAATTCTGCATATGGCCCCTCAATGTTCGCAAATAAGCAGCAGCCTCCTGCAAAACATAAACAAGAAAACTGACCATTGCTTTTTCCTGAGATAAATCTAAATCTAAATGGAAATGTGAAAAAAGAAAAACTCTAGCTCAAACAACTACAGCCTTCGAGGACCAATATAGAATAATTGTACTTCTTTTGTGAACAGAAGATTACCAATTAGCCAGGATCATGATGACCATGTTTATCAAAATACTTAACATGGAGTAAGAAACTCAAACAAATAAGTAATGGTATTTTGGTCTTAACAAACTAAAAGGAAATAGCAAAAAGAAAATATGTTTTGAATACCATTCTATTAATATCATATCAAACATTTTTTGGCTACCATTCTGTTAATATCATATCTTTTTCTGTTTCCCAGCATCTTTTTGGTCTAACACATGGTAAATCTTATACATGAGAACAGTGCACTGCATCAATTTTCAAGAGAAATAATAGAAACTGTGACAACATAATATCACATGTCAATTTGATTTCAATTCTGACTAGCTCTAAGACATAAATCTGCCATCTAGAAAATCAGCTTTTAAAATGCTTCTATGAGAGTAAGGGATTTGACTAAATGTAAGCCTTCTTTTGTTTACATTTTAAAAGATTTGGAAGACCTTAACAGATGGTACATGATCATATTTAATATGGTTAGAAACTTAGAATACAAATGTATAAACAAAGCAATACCTTAGTTTGGCAAAGCTCATAGATTTCCAGGAATAGTTGCTTTGAAAGCTCTTCCAAAGCTTGAACCTCGGCGTCCAAGATTTTAATTTCTGCAAAGAAAGAAGATTAACCCTTTCATAGATTCGAAAAGATTGAATCAAAAGTATTATGTACCCTTCAAATGTACAAGTCAAATGCTAACGTGAAGAAAGTGAAATAAGACATCTTCCCTGGAAATTCTAAAAGTACATCAACGCAAAATAGTAAAAACCACAGTAAGGCTACAGCCAGAAACAAGCATAGATGACTGGCAAAACACTAAAACATCAAAAAGACTGAAAATATAACATCAGTACATCCAAAACATCTAAATTGGCAATTCAGACTGTCCACAAAACTTTGAAACTTTTAAGTTCAAACTTTGAAAACAATAAGGCCGTGAAGGCCATTTTCAATACCAATTTCGACTGATAAAGTAGGGCAACAGCTTTTCTCTCCCTAATGCTTATAGCTAATCCATCTTATCCTTTAGTACACTCAAGGGCAAGATTGACCTCTAAGAATCCTGTGCAAAATAGTATTATGCCCAAAGTTATAGTGAAGAAGAAGAAGAAGAAAGTAGAAAAATCAAATTAAAAGAGAAAAATAAGCGTGACAAATGAATGCATATGCCATCACTTGTTTAATGATCAAATATCAACACATAAGCCTGTACAAAAAGAGCAAGATCAGTCAACCTAGTCAGATCCTTGAATCTGTTCCATCTCCATTTGACAAAGAATGATTTTCTTTTTCTTTGCAACACAAGTCTCAATTGATTGCATTAGTTGTCTCTCCTATGCCTTAATGTCTGATTCCTCAATCTCTCTGCCATAATTACAGGCATAAATATGAAGAAATCAAAATCATCTAGATACATAGAAAGTTAGAAACAAACATGATACCGGAAAACTAAAAATACTAGAAAGGGCAGCTTTAATCTGTTAATCAATGTCAATAAAGTATCAGTATCAGCTTTCACAACATTATAAACTACATATAAATCTTCTACTCCTAATATGTTGATGCCAAAACCACAAACTCCAAGCCTGACAGGGAATAAAAAATGGCTTTGAAATCCCTTAACACTGCATGTGCTGTTTACAGGCTCAACCATGAGTAACAAACCCAAAGTTGGCTTGTGCAAACCATTACCATGTTAGTTTCTACAGTTATCATCATATGAGAGCAATATATAAGAGTTCAGTGGGCTATTTTCCAGACGTTATTCTGTTTCTAGGCTCAACTTATCATGTAATCAACCTCATTCAGTTTAACACTGAACCTTCTTTTTTTGGTACAAAGGAGGCTGCAGCCTAGGGATAGGGGAAAGGGTTGTAGGTGCTCAGATTTGAACCCAGACCTACAGGATGCCACCTCTTAAAAATGGCTGCATGAACCAACTAAACTAAGCTTCAGGTTCAACATTGAACCTTTAACATAACATTTGAGTATATGAATCAAAGGCAGTATCCGTTTATAATAGCATGGACAGCATGCTGCATCTATTTTCCAAGTAAAGAAGCTGAGCTATCAACCCACATATTTTAAAGCTGCATACTCAGCAACTTAACAGAGCTTTTACAATCATTTAGAGTTAGCAGAGAATCTTTTATAATCATTTATGCTTATCCAAGAACATGGTTGCTCATATTGTTTCCGAAAATATTTTATGCAGTTACAATCATTTGGGAGCTTAGAATTAAGTCTTCTTGCTCAAGTTCTGGAGATTACTTGAGAGCTTGCAATTATTTTCTTCTTCTTCCTGCTTATTATAGCAATAAATATTCTAAACACACAAAACATCAATTTTAGACCTTCCCTGTTGCTACACCGTAAAAAAAGTCAAATACCCAAATATGTTTTCCAACCATTTTCACCACATTGTACATAAATTTTAAAAAAAGTAAGAGAATCTACCTTGCTGCCAAAATTGAATTCAGAAATGTTCCCTAAAATCTGCACCTATTCAAATTTCATATTTAACTCTAAATCTCTACACTTGTGCATCAGAAAACTTAAAGTTGCAATTTCAACCAAAAAAATTCAAGTAGACACATCTCGGACTGCTTCTCCTATGCCATAAACTGAAACAGTTGCAACCTCCAACTTCTTACAACTGCACTTATTTTCAAACCATAACATATTCATTCATGACCTGCCACTCGTTGGACATGACACAGAACTACTAAGTATTCTTATCTTGGAGTCTGGCTGTTCTAAAAGTTTTCAATTGATAAGCACCCACTCCATCTTCTTCCAACCGCTTATATTCTACAG
The DNA here is from genome assembly GCF_002303985.1 of Durio zibethinus. Next base: position 7,126,512 of record NW_019168004.1, read on the forward strand.
GCAAAAGTCCCATAACAAGAAAACATGTCTCCTGCATTTATTGGTCACTCTGTAACTACTCCCTTGGTTTTCCCCTTATACAATCCTTGAGCACCTTTCATCAGTACCTAGCAAATATATGGTACATGATACCATTATATTGTTCAAGGACATGCCATCTTTCTGAATTACTTCCAACTAATCATTGGAGGATCACATAAATCAAAGACAATTTAAGTGAAAATTAAGGTTGCACCAACAAGTTATGACCAAACAAAATACTAAGCAAGCAATGGCAAAAATGCGGAAAATGATATCTAAAACATAATAGAGGGGAAATGGTTATTTAATATGAAGCATGCAGGAAAAAATTTTCTGTTTAACTCTCCTGCATCCAAGAACCAAGAAATCAGATAATCATTACACGTTAGTATCTGATGAAAAGTGACAAATAGCTGTATGGCAAATTTACAGCAACAAAACCAGATAGGACAGCCATGACAGTTACTCCAATAACACCAATTCAACTGACCAATTGAGGCATTGTCAAGAAACCTGAAAAGCAAAAATCAGGAGGAGCTGAGCAGCTGGAAAGCATTAGCTAATATTTCTAAAACACTTGCATAAAAGATGTATGCATAAAGTTAAAATTAAAACATTATCCTTGAATCTAGGTTACTGACAACAAGCTAGAAAATTCCAGTTTTATGCCTGCAGATTATTAGCCGATTAGAAGAATAATATTCTAAAGAGATAAGTAAAAATATAAAGCGTGTGACTAATCTCCTTGGCTTATCCACAACACATAATTTTATTGCAGTGGTTTGTAATTGATACCTCCAAACCAATCCTAATGTCTCTTAGGCCTCCAAAAACTATAAAATAAGTTCCAACCCTGTCATCCAGCTAATATTCTAGGAATACTGCAGCCTATATTATTTTTATAAAATCTTACAAGCCCCCAAATTTTCTTCATTGCAATCTAATTATACACATCCTCCAATATTTGGCGGCAAGCCCCCAAGTTTCAGGTGCAGTACTCATATCATTAAGATCAACCTTTGATGCCATTTTGTCCAGGTCAGAGGTAAAGGATTGAAACCAAATCCAATCAAAACAGATAACAATATGGTGAGTTTGTGCCGATGCATGTGAGACAGATTGAAACTGTGAACTTAAGTAAAAGCTAATAAAAAACCTTTGTGAGGAGAGGGCATGGGAAAGTGAATGCCCATGCGCCAAAAAGCATAGAGAAACGCCAACAAGAATAGGATAGCTCCCAGTCCAGCCCGCTCCTTCGTCACACCTGAGATGAACATCCAAAAAACATTAAGAGGCCTAACAGAAAATGCTGAACCAATACAATGATATTATTTACTTTCTCTTTCACGACTTGCATGTCTGGCCTCAGAAACTTTCACTCGTAGTATTGCCACAAACAGAGGTATGGAGTGACACTATTAAAAACACTCTAACCACTCTTGCAGATCCCTCTCAGCTCAGAACTCAATTGTGTAACAAGGAGGTATAAATCCTTTGTAAAAACATAGTATGTTCACCATTCTCCAGTGAGGTAACTGATTAAAGATGATGGTTGTATTCAATAATGTAGACAGCTTTATTTGGGGGAAGGAGACGCAACAAAGTTCTCAAAAATGTTAACATCTCAAAATTAACCCTCATAAGAGAAATAGCAAATTTAAGAAAACAATTCTAGATTGTCTAAGAAAATTGGAGTTAAAACAATATCATAAAAAAAACTTACCACTGTTGCATAGCATCAAGTTGCAATGGTAATAAGGCAACATGAAAACTAGTAGCAAAATCAAACAGAATAGATCCACCTTCCAGTTTATCAATCTTGCCCTACCAACAGAAGGGAAAATGTGAGTTAACAATGAGTGTTATGACATTCAAATAATTAAATCAATGTTTACAACCACCCTAGAGGGAATTAATAAAATGAAGAACAAAAGAATCACAAACCAATAATAATTTCTCCAGAACAACAAAAGAAACTTAATATTCAGAAGTCTGATGTACTTCATAATCTTATGACTTCAAAAAGGGGACTTATAATATATCGTATACACAAATTCATATTTTAAAAGGATCAATTTACTAGAAATTACCCTTTGGATAGAAGAGTAAGCTCAGTACTTGCCTTGAAACCAATACCATCAAAATCAATTCTAAAAACACCCTTTTTTTCCTAATCACACTCTCTTCGAAGAAACTAAATATCATATGTACATAGAAGTGAATTAGTTACACATAAAGATTCACATAGGTAAAAGCCATGCCCCATAGATTTTCTAAAACAAACAAACAAGCACACCAGTATTCTGAAAGCAAACAGCAAGTAATCAAAATAACAACCAAAAGGTAATGAAAAAAAAAAAAAAAGAAGAAGCAACTAATAACCCCATATGCAAAGTACATTCACCAGTCTCCAAGAATTGAATCAGTCTCGGAATAACAGGAACAATCCCAATTTCTACTTCCTTTTTTCCATTAACAAATCAACCAAAAGCCATATAACTAAAAACACTCAAAACCCCTAAATATATATAGAAATTTAGTTAACTCCTAAAAAAGCAACACCTAGACTAAACTACAAAAACCCATTACCAAAATAGCAAAAAGAAAATGCAAAGACAGATAGACAGAGAGAGAGAAGAGAACAAGCTGTGGCTCTTACTCTCTGGAGAGAAGAGGGATGATCTCGAAAAGAACAAGCTGGAGAAGGTTACAAAAGAAAGCGAAAACAATACTGAAAATGATTTGAACCAAAGCTCTTTTGTCCTCGTACTCTTTGTAAAGCCTTCGGTTTAAGAACCAAAGACCTGTCCATCCTAGAAGAACTAGCGATCCCATTACCACCATTCCTTCGTAGACCGCCCATCCCCACCCCATCTTTTTTCTTTTTTCTCTTTTCTCCAAATCTTTTGCTCTTTCTTGTTCTCTAGATTTTCTCTCTTCTGTTTGTATGTTGCTGATCTGTTGGAGTAGTTTCCTTAGCAATGGGGAGGACGCTGTGTTTCGGTTTCGGTTGGCTTGGGTACCATTTACAGTTGAAACGTTTCCTTTTCCGTTTCTTTCTTTTTACTTCGCTTGTTTTCTTGAACTGATTTTTATATCTAAAAAAAAAACTTTGTCAGAATTTGTTAGAATTCAAAGACCAAGGCCAAAAACGAAAATAGGTCCAATGTAGTTCAAACTCTGGCCCAATAATGTCCTTTCTTCTTGACCCAATAGACTCTTATATTCATCATGTTCCATCATTTATAAATTTAATTTTAAATTTATCTGTTAAATTTTCTCTTAATTACGATTTGTTAACTTATATTTAATTTTACTCACTCTGTCTCATTTTTTTTGTCCATTTTTTAGATATTTCAAAATTATGTCATTTTTTTAGTATTTCAAACTCTTACCTTTTATATTTTAAAATTATTTTTTATGATTTTTAAAATTTTTTGACATTAAAAGTTATGAAACTTTAATTTTATAAAAGAATTAAATTTTAATATTAAATATATTAAAATCAAAATTTTAATTAAACTCCGTAAAAATTAATACTATCAAAATAATTCAGAACAAAAAGAGTATTAATTTATTAATTAGATTTACAAAAATAAAAATCAAGAAACTTTATTTTTATTTTTTCAAAATTTATTTGTAAAATATTTCTTTTTTCTTTCAATTTTCATAAATAAATAAAATTAATGTAATAAAATAACTGTTTTAAGCACTTAAAAGTTAAAAATAAAAAGAGAATTTTGAAATAATTTAAAAAATGAGAAAAAAATATTGTTATATCAACAATACTATCTCAAATGATATAATAAAATCATGATATGATACTGATAATTGATGTTAAGTTATCAGTTTAAATATAATTAAAGATTAATAATTATATGATAAAATGTTTTATTAAAACTTTATCGAATAATAAAAAACTTCATAATTAATATTTTTTTGAGCAATGATTAAAAAGCAAAGGAGAGGAAGCACACTAACTTATGATGTTTAGTTCATCGAGGCAGCTTTCACTTTCCGCCACAACAACCGACGGCTTTAACACCAGCATGGCCTTGGGCCCCCACCACTTTTCTTTCTTATAGGTTTTTTTTTTTTTTTGGGAGAGTGCGGAAATTTCAAACTTAAGTATTTTTTCTTAATCAATATTAAAACAAAATTCATATAATAGAATATTAAGTATAAATGATAAATCAATGTTTTGCATCTATGATTTCTTGTGAAAAACCTTGCCTGCCATTAAAATTTACTTGCCCACCCAATAATTTAATTCAAAAGGCTTACTATAGTGAAGTACAAAAGAAATTTAAAACGTGAATTTGATTGTCTACCAACTACATTAAATTCTTTCCTAAATACACTTCTTCAATCATTCAAGCCTACACCCGGGTTATTCGTATATAACACATATAGTGTTAGTAACTTAATTTATTTTCGACGAATTTTGATTCGATTTAATTTTATATGATCAATTTTTTTAAATCAAATTTCAAATAGAATCGGATTAAATATTATTAAAAAAAAAATCGAAGTCGAATCGAATTTTGGTTTTAGACAAACTCGACTCAACTTGATCTAATATTTGTATAAAAATTAATTTTTTAATTAATTAATTATTCATTTATATATATTTATATAATCATATATTCAAATATTTATATTTAAAAATAATATTTTATTAATTTCAAATCGAATCAATTGAGTATGAAAAAAATAAAAAACTTTTAGGTCAACCATATTCATATTTGATAGATACAAAATCGAATCGAGTTCAAGACGAACAAAAATTCATTCCGATCTGATCATTACCAATCTTATAATCATATGCGTTCACTTAGTGAATCAAATTTTTTTTATTTATATTTTTGTTAAAAAAAATAATTTTGCAAACGAATAAAAAATTTATCACATATTTTATTTTTAATTAATTTTTTAAAATATTCTCTACAAAATATATATCACATTACTAATATCGTTGATGAAATTTTTTAATTTTATTATTGATGCATGAGATTTTTTTTTTTTTAATGTAGAGTGATTATAGTCGTTTATTTATTATCTCGTTTCATTACCTGTCATTGATGTTGGAGCCTTATTTACTATATTCTTTGGAGAAACAGGAACAAAATTTTTTTTAAACCCTAGGAAAATGCTAAACCACGTGTGTTTGCACATAATTTTATCATTTGTTGGATGACTGACACAAGGCATCTGACGGAATCTAAAAGGCCCAAGATCCTATCATGGCTCAAAATTCAATTATCAAGTGTTAATATGTTAATTTTTGTATTTATTTTTATTTAAAAATTATTATAAAAGTTTAATTATCAAAATGATCTCATAATTTGAAATTATTTTATTTTGATTAATAATTATTAATTTTTAGTAATTAAATATCAATGTATTTGTTATTACTAATAATCAAATAGAATTTTATTTAAATATCAAAATAATCATACACATTATAATAACTAAACAAGTTAATGATTTCAATATTATTTAAAATTAATAATTTATAAAATATTATTAATATTTTATTTACTTGATAATAAAATGTTGTTAAGTTAAAAATATATTTATTGATAGATAAATTAGTTTTTATAGTATAAACTATGTAAAAATATTTGAGTTAAAAAATAAAATCAAAAGATTATATTATATATAAATTAACATTTTCAAAAGAAATTACACAAACTATTTTTTGAACTTATTATAATGCATGTGGTTTGAAAATATAAAATTTATAATATAAAATAATTGCAATTGATTTTGACAATAGGTAAATTTTTAATTCATATATTAAATTGATAATATTAATTATTATTAATTTTACATATTATTTTACCTCAATAATAAAAGTATTCCATTATTTTATGAAAATTAGATTATTTTTCAATGTAGTAATATAATTACTTTTAATGATTTAAGATCATCACCACACAAGATCATTAAGTGATTATGAAATAAAGTAATCTAATAACCATATATAGACCACCAATTTTTTGAGTGAGCACTCTATACCAAATATAAAGTTATAAACGAACCGAATATGAACAAAAAAATATATGTATATGATTTATTCATTTATTTTTAAATTGTTCGGGATCAATTTGTATTTAATAAGAAAAATGTTCATTACATTAAAGTTTGATTTATTTAAATAAAAAGATATTTGCTGTCGTTTGTTTTTAATTTGTTTAATTGAAATGAATTCGTTCATGAATATTAAATAAATACGTTCACAAATAATAAGTAAATATGTTCATGAACAATAAACAAATCATTATCAAACAAATTTACACAATAAACAAATAATAAATAAGTTAAAAGTGTAAAGTTGTTTGCCACTAGTTATAAAATAAATTGAAAGAATGAAAGTGTTAGGATAAAAAGATTAGAATAAAATATAAAAAAATAAATATAAATTATTATTATTATTATTATTATTGAATTTTATACGAATCCTATTTATATATAAGCAAATCTTAAATAAATTTATTTGTAACATAAATAAATCAAACAAACCTTCATTTATATTTGATTTATTTAATAAATGAATATGAAAATATTATTTAAAATAATTAATTAATTTTAATAAATAAATATAAATAAACAAAAATCAAATATATACAAACGATTTATAAAAAGTTTTTATTCATTTACATTTTTATCCAAACAATACCTAAAAGAAATAAGTTCTGCTTGAACCGAATAGTTAGGAAAGTGAATGATAGACGTGGCCTGATAGTTCATCCAAAAAGAGGACCACCCACCAATATATCAAAACCGGCTCCTGCAGCTACTTAACCAACCCTGTGTGCTGTCATCTTATGTTTCTTACGCACTCGACAAAACAGCTCAATGCTAAATTCTCTCATCTTATTTTCATCTTAATTCGTTCAACCTTTTCAGTACTTGTTAAAGTTTGTTTAGCGTTTGTCAAAATTATAAGTTCAATCATCTTCCTTGAACTGAATATCGATTTATAACAATTTTATCACATAGGTTGTGTTTGACTTTATTTTTTTTAAGTTAATAAATACATCTTTAATATAAAATAAATACACAAAATACCAGCATGTTATCATATTTTATAACAGCAAATCACAACCACAAAGACAGGCAAAACCACTTCAGATTTATAAACATAGCTGTAATTTTAATGGAGAGGAACAACTTAATAATAAAAATCCACGCAGAAAATTTGTTGCTCTTTCATTCATTCAATTAAAACTGCAATTTTCTGGATTTTTCAGTTACCTGCTAGAGTTTGTTTTATTTTATACCTAAAACCTCAGCCTTGGCAGTGTACTAATACTACACAGTGAAGCTGAAAACTGAAAACCCACTGTTCTAGAACAATAGAGGACAGGTAAAAGGAAAAACATCAAGTAGTACAATATTAGTCAAGTAGCTAGAACTTGTCTGGGCATTCCCTTCCGGAATTCTCGAGTTTCGGTTCATTCAACTATCTGCAGCAGAATTCCAAGGCAGTTTTCAGAGTTTAGAAACATATGAGGGGAACATGTATGCAGTTTGAAACTCACCTTGTGGAGAACGAGAATTAGTTGTGGAGAAGTCAGACGAAGCCATTGGAATGGATATCGATAGCTGGGTTGTTGAAAATGAGGTCTGGTTGGATCTCTGGTCTTCAAGAGCTGACCAAGAGTCCCTGGTTTTAGGCCACTCATCAAAAAAAGGTCGAAGAGATTGACCCTCATGCTTCACAGGTTCTCCTGAGTTGAATTCGCCGAAAAATGAATGCTGGGGGTAATCATTCTGTAACATGGGGTTGCCACTGGATTTTGACTGAGGATACGAAGAGACTCTAGACTGCATAAGAGGCCATGTGTTGTCCAGTTGAGTTTCTATCTGCAGACCGCGGTTGCTCCCTGAAGCTTCGGAGAAGAAACTATGCTCACCAACCTCAGGTTTAATTCCTTGAAGATACCTATGTGTTAGAATAAATTAAGTAAAACACATTAAAAATATGTTCAACCAGCTTCGGATTGAAATATCAAGTGCTATTAATTATTAAACAAATTGACATGCTTGTACACTCAGCATACTGGTGGGAAAAATATAATTAAACCAATAAACATGGAGTTTAATACACAAACAGATAATGCTTAGCATCTTCAGACAGAAAATTCAGAACAAGTTCATTTAATTCATTCTTTTGTATCTTTATAATGATGTTATAGACAAGGATTACGTGGTCTTTTTTCGATATTGCATAAGAAACTATGATACATCCATATTATAATCCAGCTAAATTATGTCGGAATCATTTACAGGATGTAAGACATGCACATATATACTTAAAACAAATCACAGAATTCAAACAATTTGAATAGAATAGCAAAAGCGAAATGTCACGAAACTAAGTATGATTAAAAGAACGTAAATTCAACATTGTCTGAATGCAATAGCAGCCTGAACTGATTAAGATCTAGGAGCTACATAAAATAAAGGCACTGAAAAAAAGCAGTTCTAAACTCATCCGGAAAACAGGAGAAAATAGGAGCTAAAAACAAAAATTATGGAATTCAAATGATAAGAACATCACAGGTCAAAACTCATGCAAGTCAAGCATATGTGCTAGAGAAAATGACAGATATAAATGAATCTGCACAGTCTGACACTGAAACCTCTGACATCCAAATTATACTGTTTTCATATGAGAGAGCATTTATAGCAACCAAAAAAACATGAAAATGATTCAATTCCTCGAGCATTTTGCAGTCGTTGCAATAAAAGACTCAGAAACTAAGTGAGTCCAAAGCCAACAGAGTTATACAGTAAAGGCTAATGGCAATGTAGAACAGCTCATGCTTTTAAAAATATTAAAGCTAAGAATAACCTACCAACAGTGAAGAACTGTAGATAAAAAGGGAAATGATTAGTTTAACCAGGACAGACAAAAAAAGACTGCATACAAATTAGCAGGCAAAAGTAATTTTGTGAAACTGATGTTTACTAAGTCTTATTACCATATCATAGAAAGTAAAACATAGGCACAGACAGTTGTTACACTTTCTATAGGTATCTTTTAAAACAAGGTTTCAGCAACAACGCTAAATGCAAATTCTGCCTTTTGCATCTTTCCCATTTGACAGATAACAGAGAGTCAATAACTCAACATGCCACTAGTTCAGGATTCTTGTCAGATTTCTGCAATGATTTAAACAGAGGAAACAGAAAGCAAAGAAACAGACACAAAAGAAGACTGTAAAAAACACACTCTGCTGTGACAATGGAATTCTACACTGTCCTAATGGACATAAGGGCCCAGAACCCTGAAAATGGCAGAAAATTAAAAAGTTCAAGGAACCAATCCGTTATCCACATTCATAAGACTATATCAACATAAAACCTACTACATTATACTATCATTGGGCCCAACAAGAACCAAATCTAGCCGCAAATTTAACTATCTATAGCTTTCTAAAATTCATTTCGGAGAACAACTAGATTTTGAACACCATGAGTGACAACTAATTACAATGATAATAAGACTTATATATCACCATGAACCCGGAAACGAAAAAGTTAAAAAAAAGAGTTATTAACTTTGGACAACCATCTTTTGCAATATGAAATTTAGAAGTGAAATAGTAATTTCCTTTTGTTGCCGGATTTTAGGCAATCCTTGGATCAAATCTTCAAAAAAGTACCCATCCCACTACGCAGAAACAGAAGCATACTATGGACAATTTCTCACCCAGTAGCATGCTATGGACAATTTCTCATGGTCGTCAGACAATAAAACGAACTTCACGCAGAAAACAAAAGCAAAAACAGACCAGAAAAGAATGACTGTCAGCCAAGAACATATTTCAGCTGTGATGATACTGAATTTATCATCCATCTTTGAGGACACCAGGGCCCAGAACCCTGAGCTTAACAGAAACTTTTAAAGTTTCTGCAGGATCTCCATTACCCAAATGAGCAGGAACCTGCAATTTTACTCCCAACACACAATCTAACAGATATGGGCCCAACAAACAATATATCTCACATCAGTACCACAGGTAAAAAAAATCCAAAACTTATACCACAAAGCATATTTTCAAAAATTTACAACCTGAAAAGGTTAACATTGTTAACCTCAAAAAAAAATTATTCGAGCAAAGTTACATACCTTTCTCTAATTGTGTAGACATTACCACAAATGAAAGGCAACAAAATATAGTATCTAACCTTTCTTATGGTCACGTATTGAAAATGGAAAAGAAATATAATGAAGGGATCCAATTCTGATTTCAATTTTCTCTATAATATGCAAAGAATGAAACTATGTGAAACTAAACACATAAAATGAATTACCTATAATCTTTGCTTGGGATTCCATAGGGGATTGATTCCATATGATAATGGGACTGACTGGTGGTTCCAGAAGCAGTGACTTGTGTACTACCAAAGGCATGTAATGGAAGGCTCTGGAAGCTTCCAGCCCCACCAGTGCTTCCAGAAACAGTCAATGATGTCACAGTAGATGATGACTGTGCCATAGTTTGTGATTCCACAGGCTTTCTTGAACGGTTACGGCCACGGTGCATGTGCCGCTCACAATACTTGGAGTCCGGGTATGCATCTTTGGAGCACCGCCATTTCTTGCCATCAGTCCTTCTGCATCGTCCTGGCTCCGGATCCACCTTCTTTCCATAAAAGGAACAATACCCCACTGCAAAATTAACCTCAACTCTGATTTATAACAAGGTTTACATGAACAAACGGGAACAAGTGTGACCAAACATAAATAAATTATGTTACAAGTTAAATAAAATATAACATCAGCAACAATGACAACAACATAATAGATTATAGCAAAAATGTTATTAAACTCTATATCACAAGTATCAGAATATGAATAAAAAATGTCAAAAGTGATAAAACACTTGATGATTAAGACATCTACAATATCACATGGATGACTAAGGAAATACAGAAGAAAAGGATTTGGCATCAGCTAGGAGAATCTTTTAACATAAACTACTATAAAGTAAAGGAAACAATAAAGATAATACATGAGATGAGCACAAAATCCATGATGAAGGTAATGTCACCAGAAGAAACCAACTTAACAGAAAAAAGAAAGGAAAGCAATTGAAGCATAGAAAATATTTTTGGAATTTATCTGTAAGAATTTTGAGAAAAATAGCAAAAGGGACCAATCTTTGTCCTTGAAACATGATTTTAATGATCTAAGTAAAGAGACCTCCCCTCAAACCCCCACTGCTATTCAAAGTCAATTAATTTAGCTGGTAAAAGGAATGTTTCCCAAACTATCCATTGAAACTAAAAACATCCATGAGATATCAAATATTCACTCATCTATACCAAAAACTTCCATCTTAAAACCCATTAAAAAGGGGGAAACCATTTCTTGCAAATGAGCAATCTCTTTATTTTGGTCATCTTTTACCTATGAAAAACAAACAAAAACTTTAAAGCAATTCCAAACCCAAAAAAATCTGATTATGCTTGCATATGCTTTGCAAAAGAAAGAGAAAAATAGAGAAGAAAATTTTTTCCCAGTTTTCTTAAACAAGAAAACACCCACACACTAAACAAGATTCCTCAAATAAATAAATAAATAAATAAAAAACACACACACACACACCCAGAAAAGTGGACAAAAGAAAATGAAAACATCAAATCATTAAAAGTTAATAACAAAAGAGAAAGAGAGGGTTTTGAGGAAGATAAAAGAGAGAAAAAAAAGAAAGAAATGATGAAAGAAATTCATTTTGTTCTTACTGGAGGGATGGTGCAAGAACCTATGAGAAATGGACTCAAAGCTCTTCTGAATAGGGAGCACAAGATCAGGTGGCACAGGCAAACCTGCCATCATATACTTAAAGATCAAAGCTTGATGTTCCAGTTCTTGCCACTGTGACACTGTAAACGGTGATGACCTCATTGCCATCATCCCTGCTCTTGTTCCCATCCCTCCACCACCACTCCCAGCCCCCCCTCCCCCACCATCTCCACCACCAGTATTCATCTCCACTTCTCCGCCGCCGCCGCCACCACCACCACCACCCAAGAAACTTGTATTTATAAATATATCAATAGTAAAAAAAAAAACTAATTTATTTTTTATTCCTATAAGACAACCCACTTTTTTTCTAACTTTAAAAGCTTTTTAAAGCCACGAACATGGGACATAGATCAACAAGAACCTCTGCCTAACATATTTCTTGTTCCTTGTATTACTATGTCGCAGAGTCTCTATCTATAATAAATATTATATATATATGTATATCTGCTTTGCTTTGATAAGAAAAAAAGGGGGAGCAGTGTCTGTGAGAAGAAATCCTGAAAACCCAACGTTTAGTCTAATTTTTATAGGGGGAGACAGATACATATATTTTCTCGCCTTTTTCTTAATATCGAATTAATTGCGTTAATAATGATGTTTGAGTAACTATTGGTTACATTAACAATACTTAAATTAATAGAGCTGAGTGTATTTTGTTTCTGTTTGTTTGTTTGTTTTCATTGATTAATTAATTAATGGTAATAAAGAGATTTCCTCAAAAAGGACAAGAGTCTCTGGTGTCTGAAATAAGAGTTGTTTGTTGTTGTTGTTGGGAAGAGGTAGCGTTGCCTTGAGCTGAAGTGATGTGTGAGACAGTTTTCGGTAACTAGTCTAATGTGGATAAGAGAGAGCACGGACAATTTTTTATTTTTATATGTATATTTTGTTTTTGAATTTTTTTTTATTTTTTTATTTCTTTCGCTTTTAAAATTTTTTCTTTTTATTTTTATTTTTTATAATATGATAAAAATATTTTTAAATTTTGTATGAATTTAATTATTTTCAATTTATTTTAAATACACATTTTTATATGATATGTTTTTAGATAGCGTTGGGAATTTAATTTTTTAACCATTTTAAATGTATATTTTTTAACATCTATTTAATATATTTAAATTTAAAAATTTTTATTTTTAATATATATTTTAGATCTAATAATTTATTTATTATATTATATAAAATATTAAAAATTTATGTATTTATTTTATATTTTATATAAAAATTACATATCGTATTAATATAAAAATATAATATATTTTTTTATTTTTTATATTTATATATAATTTTTATTAAAATTTTAAATTATATTAACTTTATGTATTTTTTTATCATTTTTGTGTTTGTGAAATCCTTTTTCTTACATTTAAATTTGATCAAAATGTAAATTTTTTTATTTAGCAACAAATGATTCTTAAATTTTATTTAATACATTTTATTTTATATTGATTTAAATAAATTTATTTACATTAAACGTAACGTATTTATAAAAAGTTTAACTTTAGATAGCCATCCAACAAATATGAACTCAATCAACAACGAAAGAAAGTAGAGCCATCAATCCAATAGTGACGTGAGTTTTAATAGGTTAGGGCCCACAACAGCTTGAAATTAGCTGGCAATGTTGAAGTAAATAAAGAAATTAGTATATTTGTCAACAAAAAAATCAGTAAATAATTTGACCTTTATAATTTTAAAGGGTTATTTTAGATAGGTGCAATTGGAAAGAAGGGTTGATGAAAGTGATAGTACATTAGTTTATTTTTATATGTTGATAATAAATTTTTTAATTTCATAAATAAAATTAAAAATTAATATATTTTTAAAATATGTATTATACAAAAATTAAAAATTTTATCATCAATGAATTAAAAAAATTTTGTTACTTAAAATAAAGTAACCAAATAAAAAATATAAAAAAAGGGATTGTTAAAAGGGTAAAATTTTTCTTTAAGTGAGTCTTCCAAAGGAGGAAATATATTTTTATTAATTAAGTTGTAAGTGCATTTTTTGTTTCAAATTTGAAAGTTTATGTATTTAATATAACTAATTAAAAAGTAGGTTTCAAAAATAAATAAAAAAATTCTTCAAAAACAAAATGAAATAAATAAATCTGACTGTTTCTAGCTTGCGAGATTTTTGCAATAAAAAGAATTATAACAAAAAAATAAAAATTCTTTTTAAGGAAAAAAATCATAATATTTATTATTATTGTTATTATTAAAATTTATCCCTAAAAAATAGGACAAGGTAATGTGATATTGCACATTTAAAAGATTATTATAATCTCAAATTTTAATATGAATTTATGACTTTTTTGAAAAATTTTCACCCCAGGATAAATTGTCATAAAATATGAGGTTCATTAACAATTGCTAGGTGGCAAAATATTAACACGTGTCATGTTCATGTGGCAAAGATGACTTTTCTTTTTTTATTTTTTTAATAAAAAAATCACTGACTTTTAAGCTAAAAAAAAATCGGAAAAAAAAAATCATTCATTTGTTACCCACAAAACATTTTCTTTTTATTTTATATAATTAAGATATCACAATTTATCATATTTTTGTTAGTGTACAACTAATGTTAAAGTGATAAAACAATTTGGATTTGGATACTACGGGATTAAAGGCACAATTATAAGTTAGTGATGACAACGGGTCGGGTCGGGATGGGTTTTTGCTCATCCCGAATCTAATCTGACTTTAAACATATAAAATTCATACATGTATTCGACCCAACAAATTTTTTATTTTCAATACTCGAATCGATTCGATCTGATATTATATAAAATTAAATTCGATTCGATCTGATCCAACCCGAAATTAATAAAATATTATTTTAAATATAAATAAAATTATATATATAATATATAAAATTAAATAATTAATTAAAAAATAATTTTTATATATATAGTAGGTCGAGATAAGGTCGAGTTTGCCTAAAATCGAACCTCGATCCAAACCTGAATTTTTTTATACCACTCGATCTTATCGACCCGATACTCAATTTAAAAAAAAAAAATCGACTCTAAAAGGTTAGATCGGATCAAAACTCCTTCGACTTCGGATATTTTTACCTTCCCTGATTATAAGTGAATAAATTTGTTCTATCATACCTTAAATCATGATTTCAATAATTTTTCTTATCTATCCCTTTAACCTAAATCTTCCAAAATAAACAACAATTCAAGCTTGATTTAGAAGTTATTGCTATTATTCTTCAAAAAGTTTAGATCTAATATCTGAACACTCTTTTTTCTTTAATATCTTCGTAAATTAAAAAAAAAAAAAAAAAAAAACCTCAAACAATGAATGATCTAATGAAAAAGTAATGCAATTCCTTGGTATGGTGACCTGTCCAAATCTAGTACACCAGTGAGTAGCTTTAACAAAAATGTTTGAGAACCCCTAATCATTTGTCCCCTCACCCACCCACTGTCACCCCTTTACCTGACAGCAACCACACGTGATGGGCTGGACCAAAGGCCCAAAGGTACCAACCGGCTGCAGACGGTCAACCACGGAGTGAGTTAACCGGCTGGTTGCCGGAAACCAGGTGACATGCAACGGTGGGGCTCACAGCCATCAGATTAGGGCAACAACAGATAGAAAGAGAAAAAGCCAATAACAAAATGTGGGGTCCATAGGTTTTGATGCTTTTTGGGGTTTTGCATCACATTGTGCTGTGGGACTGCCTCTTCATAAATTCCATGGACCACCCCTCTCACATATTTCTTCAATTTGGCACCTCATTTTTTTATAATAATCTTCCCTTTTTAGGAGTTATGATATTTATTATTATTGTCTTGAATAATTTATTATTTATTTAGATAATTAGTAAAATTAATTTTGATGAGATTACAAATATTAATAAAAATTATTGTAATTATGAAAAAAAAATAACAATAAAATACATATTAAAAAAATTTATTAAAATTGATATTTAAATTAAAACTGATGATCTTAAAAAATATTTAGATTCAAACAAATTTTGAAATATATTTTATCATATTATCAAAATAACGAATTGAATGTAAATGATTTACCCATCTCCATTAGACCATTAGGAGGTAGATTCTTTGTAAACCTGAGTTTCAGTCCCCAAAACATAAATTTAATTTCTCTAATTCTCCTAGCATTTGCTTTCTTTATATAAAAATTATCAAAACAATAATAAAAATGACTAATATTATATGGAAAAATATTAATATGTACTCATTTAATACTCATTTCATATTGACATAAAATTTTATTATAGGTCACAGAATTTTAATAGTTTTGGCTTAAGTTATGGTAATAAACTTGAAAATAGATGAGTACATGCTTCAAGTACAATATATTAATGTGTGTAGCACTATCTTATTTTACGATAAATTAATTTAAATATGATTTTTTTTTTTTAAATTTTGTTTTTAGATGGCTAAAATAATTGGTTTTTTCCTTTATAAACAATGAATTGCTAGCAGAAATATTTTAATTAATGCTTTAAAGTGTACTATGAAATTTGCCATTACTCCAAGAAATTGTTGGAAAGCCAAATTGACTACCAACACATTATCCTACATAATAAATGAAGGAAGGTGAAGCTTGAGGAAGATATGACACACAACATTAATGCCATGCAGAAGTATAGTTTTTTTTTATTTAATATTTTCGATATCTTGACTTGTATAATAATAATAATAATAATAATAATAATATTCTCTTGTATCTCATAAATTTCAATCGATTCATTTGATATTCATATTTGAAATTTTCAAATTAAAATCTTAAAATTTTAATTTTCAAGATATCCTCTCAAAATAAGTTCAACTGTAGTTTATATATATATTTTAATATTTAGGGTGATCTTTAATTATTTATTGGTATCACCTCAAACCAAGCCGAGCTATAGTTGGATGCAACAACTTGTGGCACTTTGATAATATGGTACAACAAGCTATATAGATTTTTTTGCATTTAAAATTAAAAAATGTGAACGAAGAAGTCACATAACAAATTGGTTATGCAATAATGAACGAAGCATCTCGGTAATTCACTGGTGGATTTTAGTTCATATTTTTTTTTTATTCATGTGGTTCTAAATTATCAGTACAAAAGTAGCTTCAAATATGTATCAGAAAAGCAAAATTAATACTGCCACCTTAATTGAACTCTAGATCTCATGCTTATGGTGAGTCTTTTAAGTTCTTTTTTTTTTTAAGCAAAGATCTGTTATTCGAGAAGGGAGTAAGGGCAAGTAAATGAAGCCCTTTCATTGAGTCAGAGGTTGCATTTTATGGCTGATGTCATCGTAAATATAAATATGATAATTTTAAATATGATATGAAAATAATATAAATTAAAATTTTAATAAAAATTATAAATAATTTGAATAAAATATAAATATTATATTTTTATATCGATATAAATTATATAATATAATTTTTATATGAAATATAATATAAATATATAAATTATTAATATTTTATATAATACAAATATACTAAATCTATCCCATTATTTTTAAATTGTATGATAAAATTTGTGAAAATCTAAAATGCTAAAGTAGGGAAAAAACTTTGTAACGTGAAAATGACACCATTTTTTTTTTTTAATTAAGTTGAGGGCAATTAAAATTGATGTGAATTATAGAATTGACCCTTCGCCACCATGCTTTTGGAGTCATCTTACTATCTGAACAAAAGTATTCCCATGAATATAGTATTTTTTTAGGGTGCCATTAGTATCCTACATCCACAGTGAAATTGACGGGATTGGGAATAAGGTTAAAACAATCACATTTTTTACAGACAATTTTCCAAAGTGTGGACCCACCATCACATGTTGTAGTGGAAGAGGAGAGGGGGGGATTCATTTTCTCTTCCCCTCCCAATGAAATAATGACACAGAGACAGGGACCAGGAAGTGACATGTTTTTCTGATAAAAGGAAATAGGGGATAAAAAGAAGGGAAAATAAATAAACTCCTAGATAAGATCTAAGGAAAGAAACCCTAGCATTGATTTTTTTTATTTATATTTAATGTATTATTAGAGTATAAATATTATATATAATTAATTTTAAAATTATATAATTATATTTAAAAAATTAATTTTAAAATTTAAAAAGTAAATATATTTAAAATTAAAATTTATATGAAATATGACTGTATGATTTATTGATTATGTATAATATCTATATATTATATCAAACATAATTTTTATTTGGAATTTTGGAGAGGTTGAGTGAACTTTATCATTGCATAGAATTTTAATAAGCAATTTCTTTTTTAAATACTTGAGATAAAATTTATAAAATTATCTATTAAAAAGATTAAATAAAAATTAAATTAATAAATTAAAATTAATAAATTGAAATGTATTATTATATAACTCAAATATATAAAATTAAAAAAGTTTTTTTAAAATATTTTTTAGATAGATATTTTAAATAAAAATTTTAACAAAACTTTTATCATTAAATAAATATTTATCGAATTTAAATTATAAATAATATTTTTAATAAATTTTTTATATATTACTAATTTTTACATTAAAACCTAAGTTTGTATTTTTTATTAAAATTTTTATTAAATTATTAAAAAAAAAGCTTTACAAAACTTCACCTAAAAAATCATCTAAATTTTATCATTTTTTTTTTTATTTTGCTGACTTCATTTGTTGGCATATTTTCTAGGGGGACATTTTGGCCATACGTACGTACTTTTCTAAGTCCATTAACCAACCTGCCAACCCAATTTTGAATGAACCATATATATATATATATAGATATAGATATAGATATATGATGTGTGGAACTTTTGAAACTAAACATATGAAAAATAATTAATACACTTATTAATATTCTCTTAGTTATTTTTAGGAGTTGCAAACCATCTAGTAGTACTGCAAGTAGTAGATCTTCTACAGATCTTGCTTCGTCAAATCTCAGTCTTTGGTCTGCCCCATTGACGTTCTGTTACTGGCTACCTACCCACCTAGATTTAATTTTTAAGGAAAATTAGTTGATACTCCAACTTAATTTACATTTATAAATGCCAAAAATGTGGTGACAAATATTCTTATATGTGAACAAAATTGAATTTGAGATTTAGAAAGATATTCGTGTAATTATTTTTAAAAAATTGATATGTTTTAATAAATTTAAAATTTAAAATTTTTTATTTTTAAATTATGACATCATTTATATAAAAAATATAAATATAAAAAAATCTTTGAACTAAAATTAAATAATTATTTAATTTTTATTTATATTTAGGCATATAAAAAGACTAGAATAACATTAAAACAACATCGTATTTGAAGTAACTTAAGCTAGAAAGTCTAGAAGAAAATAAAGAAAAAAAGTTTAGGGTTAATTGCCAAAAAAATGAATGAATTCATATAATTGTTTTGGATGTTGCCAGCTATTTCATTTAATCGATGAGTGGTGATCAAAAAGAGAAAGAGCATCGAGGAAGTTAGTCACATCTGAAAAAAAAAAATCCAGAATATAATTATCACTGAAAAATGTTAGCTCGGTTTCTCTCCGCATGTTCACGTGAAGAGAAACGAGAAAGGAAAAGAGTGTGAGAGAGAGAGAGAGTAGGCTGCTTCCCAAAAAGAGTTAAAAGCTTAGCTGGTTCTCACTCTCCCACCAATCCGCCATAATAAAAAAAAAAAAAAAAAAGGATTGAAGGCCACATATTGACCAATTTCTTTGTCCGTACCAAAATGCCCTACAAATCAATCATGACTATACCTAAAAATTAAGGGCAAAACCAACCCTCAAAGCAACCATCATTGCTTTCTTGAAAGCCTTTGAGAGGCCACACTCTTGCAAATTATTCCCATGGAAGGAACCCAATGATAAAGTATGAAAACACAGTAAATAAGTCTTAAGCGTCTTGGCTTAGTGGCTAAGAACGTCTTAAGAAGATATAAATTTGAAATTTGATAATTAAAAAAATAAAAAATTTATAATTTTTATTGATATAAGTTGATTCATTCTTTTAATATAAAAATTAAATAATACATAGTAAAAAAAATGTATAATTGATAGAATAATAATGAAATATCAAATTTATTCATTGAAAAAAAATTTATTTATCATCATCATATTGGCTAAAAAATAATTAGAATTGGCTTTACATTAGCAAATGATCCTTAACCATTCAACAAAAAAAAAAAAAAAACGTAAACATGTTCAGTTGATCAGCAACCTAGTACCGCGCAAAAAGGGTGGGCAGCCTAACGGAAGTGGTGAATTGGCTTTCAAAAATGGTGATGTAACCCTTTTCATTTGCCTCTCTCTCATTTCATCACGCACTGCCACACAAGTCTCTTTTCACTGTCTCGAAAAACTAAAGAACTGAAAATTTGAAAAGATCATTCTGGCCTCACATTTTTATATTCTAAAAATTAATTACAAAATCAACCCTCAAATCAAAATTAAATTTGGATCTGGTTTATCTTAAAATTATAAACAAAATTATTTTCTTTTAGGAAGATCTTTGTCTTGTCCAGCTATAATATCTCACAAATTACAAGAATCATGTAAAAATTTAGAAAATTAATTATAATAAATCTTATGTCTCAAGGAATCCAACTTTTTCTTCAAAATTGTAAAGAGCTTTTCTAATGGTTGTAACTTTTAACAACACATATCAAGTTTTAATCATTACAAATTCGCACAATCATATTTCAAGCTTTTCCAATGTAAGATTGATTTTTGTGAAAAACATTTTAGGAAATTTTAAATACATTCGACATGAAAAAAATACGTTTTTGAGATAAATGTGAATTCAATAATAAATGATAGAGTGGTGTCGTACGGATGAGATGATCAAACTTCTTCCAGAGCCAATCTTAAACATCAAATCTACTCAAACTAACTTTGACTACAAGGCTACCAAAATGACAAAAAAAAAAAAAAAAAAAGGGGTTTCCAAGATTTGGTCTATTAATTGTTTTGCTTATTTTAATAAATGCAAGAAGGAAGTAGTTCCTTGAAGATTAATGATTACAACCCATAATTATGTAAGGGAACAAACAAATATGTTTTTGTATTTGATAACTAAAACATATCATAACAAAGAAAATTGTCAGGACAACAACAGTTTTATGATTTATTGATAAAATATTAAAAATTAATTTTTGATAATTTTATATATTAAAAAAATTGTTGGAACATGTTAAAATAAAAGAAAATAATCGAAAATAAATAAGAGTACATGAACAAAAAAAAAAGACAATAATCTTTAAATATGAATAAAAAATTAGAAAATTAGAAATAAAAAATTATGTTTTTAAAAATAAATAATTACATGGGAAAAGCTTACTGTGGGCATTACAGAGGTATGACACTTCATGAAGCATTGATCCATGCCATTAACAACTATGTTGGTTGGCTCTGTTAGCCTTAGTTTCCTTTTTTTAAATCTATCACCATATTGATTATCTTGATAATAAAGTATTATTTGTTTTTCTTGACTATCATCCATAGAAGTTTAAGAAGCTCAGCTTGTCTCTTCGAAGCTTTTGCATGAAGCAGTTGCTCATTAAGATTTCTTAAAACCCTACCAGTTTAATTATAAAATTTGCATCCAAATTAAATGTTTTGTCTCATTGCTTATGCACAATTATAATTTTAATGTATATTCCATGTTGAATAATTTTTACTTTTTTAGAAAAAATTATTATCAATTAGCACATCTAAAAAGGGAGTAATTCAGGGATGGATTAAGCTTCCATGCAACTTAGGTTTTTGTTAGGTGGGCATGGAAAAGATTCTTATCACAGCAATATGTGACTCAGATACATAGATTAGAAAATAAAGGGAGAAGAAAATTTTCTGAAGTATGGCATCAAGTTTTCGCGTACATGACACCTAAGGTAGAATTTTATCACATGGTCCAAAAAAGAGCTCCAAGGCTGTAGAACTTGTATCCTTTCTAGATTGCTCCTCACTGAAACCAAAGCATTACATGCCAATGTGTGATATCCGAAGATTTAGACTAGTATCAGAATCTATAGAAGTTTGATTTTACATGTAGGATAATAACCTAATAACATTACTTGACTCAAACAAAATACATGGGCCATAATCGAGGCCATCTCCTGCAACTGTAACAATCACAAGCATACAGCTTTACTCCTAATGCCTAAAACTTATATAGTCTCAAACAAAACCATCAGCTTTCCCATTCGAAGAATTATAGAAATGACACTACTAACTATTTGTAATTTTGCTTATGGAGGGTTCCAAATAAGTTTGGAAAAGAATACAGGTCATATTTGCTAGATCTTTTTTATTCTTGATCTGATGTATTTGTTGACCTCTTCGTTTTATTAGGGGGAGGGAATAAAGATCCAAGGGTATTCTATTAGCAAGGGGAAAATATAAAAACCACTGTATTTGTGGGCATTATTTAAAATTTATTTTTCTTTGATCAAGGTTTCATTGCCAGTGCAAATGGTTCATTGTAGATTGGGCAGATTCCTTTGAGTTTCTGATAGCGTAGAGTATGGAGTTGTTTCTCAATAAGTAAAAAGAAAAAGAAAAAGAAAATGGAGAACTCTCTTTATTTATCTTTTAAGACTATTTACTTGACAGTAATAATAGAGTTAAGATCTTGTTGTAGCTACTTTTAGCCAAGCTAAATGGCTTGTCCTATTCTACTTTCATATATAAATTCACAAATGGATGCTACCATGAAGATGGTTTTGGTATGAGCTAAGGATCAAAATGTCACCAGTTTTATTTTCTATTTGTTTATGATAGGGAAGTTTAAACGGTCTTCTAGCTTCTTTGTCCTTCTTTTATCTGATCACTTTTTATTATTTTTCTTTTTGCGTAATTGCTTTAACGTTCCTTTTACCTGGCAGCCCATATAACTTTTAAGTTATTTGTATTCTTGTTATAGATAAATGACAATGTGAAGGAGTTGCAGTCTTTACTTAAAAGAGAGGATGGCAAGACTCAAGTTCAAAGAAAGATTTGATTGGAACACCCCAGTAATTGCTGTTGCTTTTCAATTGCTTCAGAAATAATAATACCCTTGTATTTGGAGAAATTGATCACATAATATGATAACCTTGGGATTAAAATTTCTTTTCCTGTCTTATGAATATACACATACCATCTTGGATTCAAGTATTTGATATCTTTGATGTTGCAGTCAATTAGTAAACTTGAAGATTAACCAACTTTACCTGAAACCTTTGAGATCTTTTTAGTAAGATTTTGTGTCGTAGGGTGAAATATTTTCTAGACTATTGTCATATTTTGGTTAGACAATCTTAATACTAGGCTTTATCACTTTTAACATCTTCTGATAAAGACTTTATTGTACCTTCTGTTATTAGTTTTGTTTGGTTACCATTTTATGTCGTCTGTCTAATAAAGAAAAAAGGCATAGAGAAACGTTGACAGATTTGAAGCTCGTAAAAACAGCAATCTCCATCAGTTGCTCTCTTCCTCTAAGCTTCAGTTATTGTAGTAGCTTGTGATTTCAGAATTGACTTGTGTTACTATTTGCTATTGTTTTCCTAATTGCTTACTATTTCATTTTCACTGTTTTATATGACAGGAAACATGCTTCTAGAATCCAATTGTATATTGAGAAGAACTCAAAATCATTGAGTGATAGGGCTGCTAAACTAATAGAGTGCATGGTTAGGTAGGGGCGGCCATCTTTATATCTCTATTCTTGGTTTTGGTTTTTACATTTCTTGCCTCTATCCATTATACTTGATGGAATTGATACTGATCTGTATCTATAAATTCTGGTTTTCTCTTCTACTTTAGTCTATGCAAAAGAAAGTAATGCAGGTTGATAAGCTGTTTAATGCAACCACCTTATGATTGTTTTTATACATTATCATGTATTATAGATAATTGATTCAGTTCTTAATGAGAATTGTACTCTTTGGTATCATGATGCTGAATAATCTACAACATCCAAAATAAAAGGAGCAACACTATTTTAAGCTTCAAAATTTTCTCTTGTTGAGCTTGTGTTGTGCTGTGTTTTAATACTCCATTTTAAAACTCCTGTCTGGGAGTTTTGACCTATGTCCAAACATTCTCAAAAGTTTCCTGCATTTGAATAATTGAGATGGCATTAACATATCAGACAACTGAAAGTAAAAATTGAGAGCACAGAGTGCTAATAGCATTAAGGTGAATTCCATAAAATAACCTAGTGAATGAGATGAAGATTCCATATCAATGTGGCTAGAAGTTTGTTTCGGCCTTCTATTAAGGTTTGGTAGGCCTCCATCGTTTATTGCCAATTGGTTTAGTTGGGATGCCTAACATTGTTTTATAGCCTAGGTTGTTTCTTGCTATGTTTTGGGGCACATTCTTGTGAATTGCGATGGACTTACAAATGAGGCGGAGTACTAAATGTGGTGCTGTTTCATGTGTATTGACTCTGAATTGGATATATTTTATTTCTTGTGCTTCTTTGGTACAAAGTCCGATTGCATTCTATTTGTACAAAAATAATTTGGTTCAGTTCCATCAACAGTTCCCTTTTTTCTTTGAACACATTTTTCTCTTCATACCAATGGGAGGCTCTGTTTATGGCGAGCAGTTTTGAAATGGTTAATTGCATTCTTATTTCTAGGCAATGAAGGAGAAACTCTATGGTTTAATCTGTATTGGCATACTGGCCACTTATTTGCATTGTAGATAACATGTAAAACTGTTATAGCCTTCGCATGTTGGTACTGTATTGTGAAAACAACTCTAGCTCCTTGCTATATCTGTCTCTTCGACAGGTTTGTTCACTTTATACCCTGTTTCTAAATTACTGACTTGTACTTTTTTTGTGAAACAGGATTATATGCAGCCCATTGAGTGCATACCTTTTCACGAAATTTTCTGTTTTAAAAATGTTGACAAACTTTGACTGGTGAGCACTGAGGTTTAATTTGCAAGATTTAAATGCATTGAAGCAATCTTTTCTAAAACTGCAAAGAATATTTCTTAATACAAGTTCCTGGCAATCATAACAGTTTCTGCTGTGTTAACAAATTGCTGGCTGTTGTAAATTTGATATGCCAAATTGTTATAACTTATGTAGTTATGTTTGTCTCCCATCTTGTCATGGAATCAATATACAGTTTTTGTCTGCAATAGATGCCCCGTATTGATGTTATGACTAGGGTTGGTGAAAATTAGGAATAAAACCTTGTTTGATGTGTTTGATTGAAGCCTGGATTCACTACATCTCATTAGGGGAAAGTGACATAGTCGAAAAAGATGGACTTCAAACTTTAATCCTTGATGTCAATCTTGAGAAATGAATTTGACTTCCAGTATAATTGAAAATTTTCTAGTTTGACTGTGTTATAACAGTAAATGTATGCGTCTATATATGTACGTATGTATTCTGAAACATGACTGCAATTCCAAATCTTCCTGTTTTTAAGAATCGAATTCTTAGTGTCAAACTCCTTGACCCATTACCTGATTCCGCATCTCGATTAATTTGCGGGAACTCTGTAATTAGATTAATGTTTTGCGTGATGATGAAAATGGAGTGTAGATACTTTCTCATATGTCCTAACAACAATAATTTTGACTTGGTGTTGATCTTCACAACAAAATTTCTTCTGTAAGTTCTGGCTTAACAAAGGGTGCTTTCTTTGGGTTGTCTAATTCCACCTTTATCTTATGCCAATTTTATTACTTAATCCCATTTTTACTTGTGGGGATTGATTGAATAATAAACTGCTTAACAAATTGTGGGTGATGAATCTTCCAGTTATGGTGTTGTGTGTAAATCTCATATCCGATCTTTATTTAGCTTTCCATGTCCAGATGGTCTTTGTACCTTCCAAGTTCTTCCAGCTCTGTCCAATCAATGAAAATGCACAAACGCTGGTCCTCAATTTTAAATATACATTTTTATTGTAGAATGTAAAGTAGTTCAGATATGTTTTAAACTTTTTGCAGTGACATGGTGAGTCTCTTCTATTTCTTTGGTTCATGAAAATTTCTCACAAGAACAAACTAGTCTTTATTGTTTAAATGAAAATAAGAGGGCTATTGGATGCTGATGGGAATTGTTCATGTTTATGTTGTGGGCTTAGCTATTTAATACTGATATAAAAGAGTAAATGACTACAAATGAACCTTGCCTTTAACTGTGTAGTGCAAAAATCCTCTTTGCGTTTCCCAAAAAATCATTCCAGGATAGGAATTTTTTATAAGCAATAATCTATAGCATTATAGTATCTAATTTTCCCTGTTCCTTGTTTGAATGAAGTTTAACTTTCTTTCCATTTTATAAGTTCTTGGAACTTAAGTTTTAGTGTTCTCAAAGTTCTATATTTTGACTTTATATTCGGCTTTGATTGGGGACCCTATAAGTAGGATTCAAGTTGATATTCTCGAATTCGAGTAACTCCTCAGCTGTAGTTGCTGTACCAGTGGCTGCAGTGCCCTATCACCATCTATGCAAGATACATCCATAATGTAAGTGTTTTTTTCATTTTCAGTTATGTGACAGAGAAGAGAACAATCATATAACTTAAATGGTAGCCATGGTCTATTTGAAATCGTACTTATGATCCCCAACTTGTTAAGGACTGCCATCTCATGTCCTATCCTATTACACGACTTGTGAGTTATGGACAAATTTTTGAGAGGATCGGATTTAGTTTTCATTCTTTTGGTCCTTCTGCCCATGAGTCTAGATTGCATGACCTAATTTTATTAATACAGCATCTTATTTGGGATAATGAACAAGTTTGCTGGATCTCTTTCCCCCTTTTCTTTTGGTCCCACTCATGTTGTTGATGGGTTTTAAGCATTTTAGACCATCAATGAATTTCCCGCCATATGACATTTTTCTCTATTGTCTCCCTAATGAAGTGATAAGTGATAGATTTTAAATTCTCAGTGACTTTTATCAAAAAAAGGCTAGTTCTCTGCTTGTTCTAGCTCACTGCTTCCAGGACCTGCTACTGAATGACAAACCTCCTTCCCTTCTTTGAGTTGAGTTCTCCATGAGACATCAGACATACTCCTATTATCATATCAGTTCCTTCACCCTTACGATTTCAGATACTTAGAGGAATAAGCTATAAAGCTTTCTTTTTTCTTTCTTCCTTCCCTTCCAAGAATTTAATGCTTACATTGATCCATCCTGTGAAAGAGTGCAAATGTCAGTGTGTTCATATCTTTAGCCTTTCATTTAAGATTCCAGTTTAGCACATGAGAAGTTATGCATAATTTCCTTCTTAAAAAACACAATGAGTGGACCATTAACGTATTTTTTAGCTTCTCATATTGCATATTATGATTTATGAGGTGGAGGGTTTGAAGAGATGCATTTTCCTTAACCCACTTTCTCCAGACCTGTCTTCTTTTAGTCGTTGGTGTACCTTTATGTAGTAACATCCTTAATGGACCATTACTACCAGCTTGGCTAATTCTGGAGTTATATATGCAGTTCTTTTTCTTATTGAGACATAGAACTCATCTTTGTTGAAACAATGAAACTTGTGTATTGCCATCTCTGTGGTTTTAGGTATAAACTCGCTCAAGAGCATGGAGATCTTATCAATCTCCATGACTGGCACCAATCATTCAAATCAGTAGTTCTCTCTCCAAGTAGTACTAAAAGGAAATCAATGCAGTCCCCATTACCAAAGAAAAGAAAAGACAAACGAATCAGAAAACCAGTGTGAAGCTTCCATACAGTATGCTCCGGTGTAGCATTCTTCTAGATTTATTTTCAGTAAGTTGATGCAGTAACATTTTTTTTGGCATGCACTGGAGCGGCGATAGATCGAGACTTGCACCATCGAGTGATCAAAAGTTGCATTGATAGGCATATTTATTGCATAAAATTTCTTTCTTTTAGATATAATAACAAAATTGACAGGGCCCACTCGGTATCCAGATTATGAGCAGGATACACTCAATTATTATATTTTATTAGTGCTGAACTTAGAACTCATGTCCTGTATATAGTCTGCCTTCACTTAACATTGCCTCTCTGCTTCGATTTTTTTTTTGTCTGTTATTTAATTTTGTAACATACTAAATCCTATTTGAGAATAAACATCCATGAGACTCCTTAACCATTCTTGCTATAGAGCATGCTTTTGCAGGGCTGTAACAGAGCTCCGAATCACAGGGCTTCTTGAATGCCCAATAAACGACAACCAGATTTTGCTGATCAAGTGGCCTTGGGATTGTAACATAATTGATATATCAATATTTGTAGGTAAGTTTTGCTTGCTTTTCTTTAAATTTTAGAATTGCTTCCCTTTTTTTTTAAGACTACAAAAAATGTAGTTCTTTTGTAACAATGTTATTCTTTGTAAAAAGGGTATGGACACCATATATATATATATATACACACACATATACACACACTTACCATACTAACACATCAAACCATTCGGCTGGTTTGGTGGGTGATTAAGGCTAGTTTGTTTTGTTAAAACTGATTTTCAGAAAATATTTAAAAAATATATATATTTTTGGAAAAATTAGAAAATTTTAATTGTTTGGATGTATTAATGAAAAATATTTTTTGTTATTTGATTGTTTTTTGAAAATTTTGTTTTTTAAAATAATATTAATATAACTATTAAAATATTAAAATTATTTATTATTAATATTCAAGAATAATTATATTTTAATAATAATATTTAATATTAAATATTATATTAATATAAAAATACTTAAAATAAAACTATTTATTACTTTTATATGAATATTTTAAAATATTTAAAATAGTATTATTATTCTTAAAATATTATTTTATTAATATTAAAATAGTAATATTTATTATTAAAATATTTATATTTTATATTGAAAATGTCTATTATTAAATTATAACAAAAATATTTTTATTTATATTTATTACTGAAATAATAATTTATGTACCTTAATAAATAAAAATATAAAATTATATTTTTTAAACTAAAAAATAGTAAGAAATTTAAAATATTCATATTAAGAAAATAATATTATTATATTATTTAACATTAATTATTAAAATAATAAAAATATTATATATTATTATTTATTATTAAAATAATAATATAATACTATTTATTATTGAAATGGTAAAAATATTTATGCTTATAATATACAAATTAAAATATTTAAAATTGAAATATCAAAACTTATAATGTTAATATTTTATTTTTTAATTAAAATTAAATAAAATATTTTATAAATATAATAATATTTTAAGTTGAATCAAGTTAAATTTAAGTTTAAAATATTATATTTAAAGTCTTAATTAAATAAAACTATAAAAATATTTAAAATCAAAATATTAGAAAACTTTGAATATTAATATTTTAATATTTAAGTAAAATTAAATAAAATATTATTTATTAATATAATAATATTTTTGATCATATCAAATTAAGTTTGAGTTTAAAAAAATCATCTACAAGATTTGACTTAAGTAAAATTATGTTCAATCACATATTATTATGATAAGTAGTTTTACTCAACATTTTTTTTTCAAAAATTATTTTTTCCTTTTCAAGAAAGGAATATAATTTTCAAAAAAATTATCTTATTTTTTGTTGATCAGTCAACAATTTTTTATTGATCAATCAATTCTTTGTAAAACAAATATTTGAAAATGAAAAAATTATTTTTGGAGAAAAAGCCTAAAATAGAAGGATTGCGGAGTTTAGAGAAGATTAAGGTAATAAAATTGGTAAATGATTCTTAACTTATATTCACAGATAAGGTGACTACAATTTAAAGTTTCCTAAAATATTAATCAATACAATTGATAAAGGCTTCTTTTGGACGGATTTGTATTGCTTCATTATGTTATTTTGAAATTGAAAAGATTCAGTCTTAAAATGATTTGATGGCTTAATAAAAATCACGTTTCATCTATCATTCAAATGAAAACAAAAAAAAAAAAGAAGCTGTTTCTTGAAAAGTTATATGGTTAAGCTTAAGTGTCTATGCATTTATTTGTTTTATTTTTTGAACAAGTAAATATCAAACATATCCTTTGATTGCAATTATGAATGAAAAATTAAAAATTAATTTAATTTTAATTCAGGATTTTTCTTTATTTTTTAGGATAAAATAAACTTATCATGATAAATATTAAATTTCATTTTATTTTTAGAAGATGAATAAAATTTATTATTTATCTTTAAGGGTTCTACTCCATATTTTACCTTAATTTGATTCAAAATAAATGTTTTATTTTATATATTTTTTTCATAATTTATATTTACTTAATTTAATTTTTATATTAAATATTTTTTTTATTTAGTGCAAGGAGTTTTTAGATATTATCTAGTATATCTCTTCTTTGAGTTAATCTAAATAGATTTATTTATGTCGAAATTAACAAATTTATAAGAAATTATTTTTTCATAAAATTTTAATGAATTTAACTCTAGACAATTTGTCTTTTAAATTAATCATGTTATAATTATATTTAATACTTTTATTCATGTGAATCTTGTATGTTAATTTTAAATTAATTAAAGATATTTACTATTTATTTGTTTAATGTAAAATTTTTTAACTATTCAATTATTTTTTTAAAAGTGTATTATTTATAATTTTTTATTATAATTTTATAATTGTTCAATTATAGTAAAAAATTATATAAGATTTATAAGTTATATTTGATGTATAAGATTATTGATATGATAAGATGATTATCATTCTGTATTATGTTTAATTTGTATCCAAAGTAAAAAGAATTATTTTTAATTTATGAAATTTAATTTACATGTTTAATTATATTTTTAAAAATTATATTAATAATTTAAATTATATAAACTTTTAAAAAATAAAATTTGATAAATAAATAAATAAATTATTTTATTCTAAATTTTACATATATCAAATATAAAATAAAATAATATTATTTAATTTTATTTAATTTTATCTTATCATATTTTATGTATCAAATATGATTATAATTTTTAAATATAAGTTATTCACAAAAAAATTAATAAATTTAATATAATTTTAAATTATAAACAATTAATTACATTAAAATAATTATAGTTGAGATAATTGTAGCTGAGATGGTGGTTTTTTAGTTAAAATTTGCGATTGGCCTTCAACCAAGTGCAAGTATTGTGTAATACTCGGGCTGTTTTTTAAAAAAGCGTCTGGCATGCACATGAAGCTCGTCCATACATTGTGTCGGTGCGCTTCAAAATAATAGCAGGAAACTCACACACGCTAGTTTATGAAAAAAGGATACTCGCGCACATCTGACGTTGATTTGCCATTTTAATGGACAAAAATTCTCCTTTGTTGAAGACAACAATAAAAAAGCGAGTATAATCCATGATCTAAATCAAGCAGTCACCAGCTAAGTAAAGAGGAAATACAGTACAACCACAGTTTGACAAGCAAAAAAATCCGCGGAAGTAACAATTTCCTTGGGCGCTAGAAATGGAAATTGAAAAAAATAAAAAAATATTATTGGATTGGGCAACAGGCTGGGGCACGAAGTCTGCTCTTTTCCAGTTAGGTTGCTATTTTTTACTACGAAGTACAAATAAATGAAAAATGTTTTGTTTTTTTGGTACAAGCCAAGAGTATACAAGCTGCTCTTAAAGATATGGAATCATGAACATATATAATACCGTGAATACGACAGTATTAATCTTTTTTTATGGTTTTTTAATAATAATAATTAAAAATTAAATATATTTATTTGAGATTATTACTTATAATCAAGTATATTGTATCTTATATACGAAATCAATGAATTAAATATAAAACATTTATCCAAAAAATGAAAATAAATAATGTGTTAAATTTAATACAAAATTAAAATAAAAATACATATAGAACCTTATAAACATCTACTTCTATCTCATTTTATAACTATAAATATAAACAAATTTATATGATTTTATATTATTTATATAAATATAAATATAAATAAATAATTTCGATAATTTAAATAATTAAAGCCAATTATAAACATATTTACAATAAATTTCACTTGTTAATGCAAATTTTGTTTAATATGCGGCTGTTTAATTTTATTTGTTTGTATAAAATATAATTATATAATAAAAAATTTAATAAATATTAATTTTTTTAAAAACACACTCATATAACTGATAGTATTATAAGTGATTTTGATATTAAAATACATATTATATAAAATTTGACATAACATGTAAGTTATTAAAAAGTTTACTGTATCTTTTATTTTGAAAAACACTCCAAAGAGGATTAGAATTTGCCCTTATATTTGCTAATACTTCAATTTTCTTTGCTTTGCTTAGATATTATATATTTAAAAAAGCAAAGTAAATAGAAAAAAAAAAAGAAATTTACTTGTCACTTTTATCAAAAGAATAAATAAAGAAATAAATATACATCTGACTAAAACACGTGTAAGAAAATCCATTGTTGTACGCGGAAATCATGTCTCCTTCCGTCAACAGGGAAAAAAAAAAAAAAACTGCTGGTTTCCCACACTTATTTCACCGCTAAATCCTCGCTCCAACGCTTAAAATTCCCAAACGCAAAAATCTCCATTGAGTGGAATCAAAATTAGAGAATTTCGAATTTTTAGAATTTTCTTTTCTTTGAATTTCCACTTCTATAAATAGACTCCTAAGAGTCCAGCACCAAGTAAATGCAATTCCTCCCCTTTCTTCTTCTTCCTTTCGAAACTTTGCATTCCCATTGTTCTTTCTTCATTATCAAGAATTTCAAGATCCACTCTGTCTTCATTTCCCTGGTATTCTTTCTCTTCCTTTACTTTTGTTTCTTGGGTTTCTTTTTTACTTTATTTTTTGTTTAATTATTTGGTTTTTTTTTTCTGGGTTTTAAGCGGATAATGTTGCCGATCTGATGGTTGTCTTGTTAATTATTATATCTCATTTTGGTTGATGTTTATAGACAGTTCTGCTTTTTTTTAATATATTTGTTTATTTTTGTTTATTTATTTTGTTTAATATATGGCAAGCACCGGATTGATTGAATGTGAACCTGATTTTGCTTTAGTTTTATGCTTTTGATGCTTTCTTTTTTAGATTAATAGGTACATTATTAATTCCAGCAAATCTCCATTGCTGGCCGATCTATAAATTCTCTATGAGAACTGCGGTCTGAATAGGTAAGAGAAAAGAGAAAACAATGTTAAAAAAAAAAAAAAAAACTAGGAATTTCATTCTGTCATTCTTTACTAATTGGCTAAGAAAAAAGTGTCCATGTCAGTCAAGAAAAGAGAAATTTTCCTTGTTTCTACTTTTCTTCATATTGTTGATTATTAAAGTTTATGGAAATTGCTGTATTAACTGAAATGAAATAAATTTTACAAAATATGCAGATCTTTGTTGTAGAAGAAAACTGCTACTAGCAATGACTTTGGCTAATGGCAATGCTCACCAAGTTACCAACAACGGGGATGTAAGCAAACCCTTCAAGATTTTTGTTGGTTATGATCCACGTGAGGATCTAGCCTATGAGGTCTGTTGCCATTCAATCTTGAAACGCTCATCAGTTCCTGTTGAGATCACACCCATTGTTCAGTCAGATCTTAGGAAAAAAGGCCTTTATTGGCGCGAAAGGGGTCCGTTGGAGAGCACTGAGTTCTCCTTTTCACGGTTCCTGACACCCTTCTTGGCAAATTATGATGGTTGGGCAATGTTTGTTGACTGCGATTTCCTTTACTTAGCTGATATCAAGGAGTTAACTGAGTTGATTGATGATAAATACGCAATCATGTGTGTTCATCATGATTACTCCCCGAAAGAGACCACGAAAATGGACGGTGCTGTGCAGACTGTTTATCCCCGGAAGAATTGGTCTTCTATGGTGTTGTACAATTGTGGTCATCCAAAGAACAAAGGGTTGACTCCAGAGGTTGTGAACAAGCAAACGGGTGCTTTTCTTCATAGGTTTCAGTGGCTTGAAGATGATGAAATTGGATCAGTCCCGTTTGTTTGGAATTTCCTTGAGGGGCATAACAAGGTTATTGAGAATGACTCCACAACATTTCCTAAAGCTATACATTATACTCGTGGAGGGCCATGGTTTGAGGCATGGAAGAATTGTGAGTTTGCTGATCTTTGGGTTAAGGAGATGCAAGAGTACATGGAAGAAAAGAAGTCAAATGCAAATTAATTCAAATCTGCATAGTGCAGTAGTATTTTCTAGTATCCGTTTTACTAGTATGTCAATTTACTCTTGCTCTATATTTTTTTATATATTGAATCTGTCTTGTGTATCCAAGATCTGATTATGCTTTAGGGAAGAGCTATTTTCTCTATGGTTTAGGGTTTTCAACAGGTATTGCAGGCTATACATTCATGCCTCATCTTATATGTAATTTTTCAATTTTTTATTTGTTCAATTGACTGCATTTGGGATATGATCCCTAATATGTTATGAAGTATCATTAATTGTTTAATGAGAAGTCCTTCTCTTGTTTTTCATTTGTTGTTGGAATTGATCTTCTTCTCAAATGAGGAAACAGGACTCGGTTTTGTGACACTGTTTTTCTGTTCTGATAAGGTGATTGCTAAATTGATGGATGAAATCTTTGTTCATTGAGTTTGATACTTACCATGTGTTTTCCACTTGTGGATGTGAGTGAATTGTTGCAAACATTTCCATATCTGTTGCTTTAAATATATCAGGTAATCAATGAATATGATTGGCAAAAGAGAAAACAGAATTTGCATTTGCTTGGCTTTTGTATTATTTGAAAACTTTACTTCATGTGTCCTCCATGTGCAATTACGATTATTTGCTTGAGTCATTACCTCACAGAGAAGTTGTTTCCCCAAAGGCAAAAGCTGAAATGTGGCAACTTTATTCAACCTGTGCTGGAAATTTGCTCCACTGCTGTTTACTTGTCCCTTAATTGAGGCTCTTCCACATTTTTTCCTGTGTCTCTGGGCCTGCTGGTTATTGGGGTCCTGTTCCTTGACTTTACATGCACTTCCTTAAAGGAGAATTTGCGCATGAGTTCCTGATATCTATGTTACATGCGCTCTTCACTTTAACTACACTTTAAATTGATAGTTGTATAGTAGCAGTATAGCTTCTGCCGAGAAAAATACAAATTGCAGAGTGATATTTGTAGATCCGACGAATGAAAACACGATATGGTAATATAACATAAAAAAATAATAAAAAAAAAGTGATGATTTAAAAATTTATATTATATGAGTTTAATAAAAAAATATTATTTCATGTTTTTCAAGAAAACATAAATTGTAACATGCAAATTTCATATAAAATATAATATAAATATATAAATTTTTAATATTTTATATAATATAAATACAAGAATGGTTAAATTCTCCTCTGTACGAGTGAAGCAGCACTGGTGCAGTCTCTTGTTTGAAGGTCAAGGGGGGCATTATGCCTGCCAGTTCAATCTGTGGATTTTCTGGTACAGCCTTGGAAATCCACACAAATGAAGCAGCACTGGTGAAGTTTCTTGTTGGAAGGTCAAGGGGGCCATTATGCCTGGCCAGTTCAATCTGTTGATTTTCTGGTACAGCCTTCGAAATCCACACAAATTTTGCGTTTTATTGCCAAAAGGACGCTTCTAGGATTTGGATATCGGAATGGTCCCCCTCAAGTATTTCATTCATTTCTTTGATCCCAAATGCACCAATCAGTCATAGGCTACTTACGCATTGGCTGAACAACCAATGGACCTCAGGCTTCTAAAGTTACTCATTCCTGAGATCTAAAATTGAAAGGAGAATCATGAGCATGGGCCTCACTTCAGCCTACAAATATTCGTATTGGACCTGCCATAAGGGCTCAAGGAGTAAAGCTTTAAGTTGGTTTCAAAATGCGTCATTCTTTCGATCTCAACAAATGGCAGTACTTAAAAAAAAATACGACTCACATGAACTAGGTAGACTGAATAGTAGGTTCAACAATTTTAGCCAACAGTCGCCTGTTACTTTCATAAAATGTTCAACGTTGAATTTTAATGATTATGATTCAATTTTTTATAATTTTAAATATAAAAGTTAAACAATTTTAATTTGGGTGTGCCACAAACAATGTCATAAAAACAATAAACTTTAATAACAACTTTGCAGTTTGCACCCAATGTTATTTTTCTGTAAGAACTGATTGTTGGCTTGGTGATAATTTTTTTTTTATAAAGGAGGTAGTAATCTTTGTTACGAGAGAGTGTTGAAAATGTCGGAATTCAATAATACAATGTGTTGAATATTATTTTTTAAAAATAATTATATAAATCAATTGAATTAAATTTTAATTTAGTAATATTTTTATTTAAAAATTAAATAATATATGTAGACATCGATTTTGTCCGGATTTACTATTAATTTTAATAATAATAATAATAATAATTTTAAAAAATATAATTATTAAAAAAAAAACAGGAAAAAGAAAAAAAAACAAAAAGTAGGGTGGCTAGTGTACGGCGTTGTTGCCGCCCCCGACCAGCCACCCTACAGCCCATCTCCACCACCCTACAACCCATTCTTTTACCCGACCAGCCCCTTGTCCAGCCACCAGATCAGACAGCCATTTTACAGCCACCCTACCACCACCTATTCCCTTTTGAACTCCTTAAAAACCCCTAATTTCTTCCCCTTGATCGGTTCTATCGGACACACGAAGGGCTTACCCTTAATCATTGCCCAGCTCCCCTTTCAACAAGCTAAGTCCTATCCTAGCACCCCAATCCAAGCCTCCCACAAAACTTCCTGCCTATCAGAAAACCAAAAAAAACCCAAGCCAGACCACAAAAAAAAAAAAAAAAAACAGAAACAAAAAAAAGACAAACACAGTTCTCCCCGCAGGGAGGAACCTAGCGCCAAAGTTACTTGCAAAAGCAAAAAAATCACGTTAGTCTTGTTTCAACAAAACAAAAAAAGGGGGAAATAGAAACTTTGAGCCCCGATCAGCTCGTAAAACGGACGTCAGATTTAGGAAGAACGCGTTGAAGAGCGCTTTTGGGAGTATTATTGAAAATTTTCGACCACTGGCGACCACCGACAACCCTGTTGGTAGCGACTCAGGGGGCGACCGACGAGAGCCTGGAGCTCTCCCTCTCTCTTTCCTTTTTTTTTTTTCTTTTTTTCTGAAACAGAAAATAATGAACCAAAAAAAAATCTTTAGTTATCTATAGGAAAGCAAAACTCAAAACGACACCGTTTTAACCAAAGAGGAACCACGCGTGGACTCGGATCTGATCTGAGGTCCGCGTAAACTGACCCGTCAACCCACTTCAGCTAACCTTGAACCGGTCCAGACGAACCGCCAGTGAACCGGTCTGAACCACTGGACTGCCCTAACCACTGATTGAACCGTAGAACCAGTCCAGACCAATGTTGACTAGATCATTAACCGATCCGATTCAGGTAACAATTTTTTTTTTTGAATTTTCTAAATTTTTTATATTATTATTTTTGTTATTTTGAGTTTATTTATTCTTGCATGATAAATTTTTAAATTTGTTAGAATAAATGTCTTATTGTTTTAATAATAATAAAAATGAAAACGATTAAAAATATATATTAAAAATGTTCAAAAAAATATTTTTTATTATTATTATTTTTTCTACCTAGATGTTAGAGGGAATAAAAAAATATTTTTTTAAAAAATAATTTCCCCTAGATGTTGGAGAATTATTATTAATAAATTTTCATAAAAAGAAATATAAGAAATTTTTAATTAATTTTTAAAAATCATTAAAATCGAATTTGCTTCGAAAATCCATCTAGATGTTGAGGATTTTTAGAGATTTTCGTATTTTCTTAAAAACGAAACCTTAAACACTAATTCTTAATTTTCAAAATCCTAAGTTTCTAAAACCCCCTAAAATCCAAAATCCCCTTAAAATCCAAAATCTTAAAATCCAAACCCAAAAATCTAAAATCCCCTAAATCCAAACCTCTAAAATTCGAAACCCCTAAAATCCAAACCCCAAAATCCAAATCCCTAAAATCCAAAACCCTTAAAATCCAAACCTCAAAATCCAAAATCTTTAAAATCCAAACCCATAAATCAAAACCCCAAACCCTAAAACCCAAACCCTAAAATCTCCAAACTCTAAAATCAAAACCCTAAACCTTCTATATCCTAAAATTCAGGCCTTAAAACCCTATATACCTTAAAATCAAACCTTCAAAACCTCTACTCAAGCTTTTACTCAAAACCTCCTAAAAATCTTAAGGACACATGTGAAAATTCTATTTGAAGCAATTTGTTCCTGAATGCCACCTAGATGATAGGGTATTTAGGAAATTTTACCTCATTAAGTCTTTTCACACGATTTCTTAATTCGTATTAATAATAAGATTAATAAATAAAAAGTATAACAGTAAATTAGGATCTTAAATATAAACAGTTGTACCTAAGCTTTGCCTAGATGTTGGAGAGTTGGGGTGGCCCCATTATACTTAAGAATTCAACTTTTAAATTGCATCTCATCCTACATAACATTCATTAGCATACATACGTTAGCATGTTATTATCAGTATTTATTTGCACTATTCTATCTTTAATTTTTATTTACTACTTGGTGATAAAATATTTTATAATAAAAAGAATAATACATTTTAAAAAAAATTGTGATATTATAAAATAAAATAAAAATAACATTCTGAAAGAAATAATTCTTAGCACTCTGCTTAGATGTTGGAGAGTCACTAATAATTATTTTCTATAAAGATTGTTATTTCATTTTAAGGATTATTGCGTTAAATCTTAAGCAAAAAGAGTTATTTTAAATTCTGCCGTAGATGTTGAAGAATTTTAAGATAATTCTTTAACTTAAAATTTTTTTTAATATTTCTAAATAAAAATTTTTAACAACATTTTATTTTTCCAAATGAAGGGAATTAGTGTTAAATTTCAAATTAAAACCATTTTTATCCAACATTGAAAATAACGCGTAATTAAATGGTACCAATTTATGGGCGTTGTGCGGGTGTAATCCTTTCTCCACACGTAACTGACTCCTGGATCCAACCTGATTTTTCGTAGATCAAAATTTATCTTTTTGATAAACTTTAAATCCGTTTTTATAGTTTTATTAAAAGGATAAAATTTTGGGTGGCCAATCACACCCTAACAAAGATTGGTGGTGACTCCCTTTTATTTTTCTCAATATTAAAACATTTTATGTCTGGCGGTCCCAAAACTGTTATGACAGTTTGATGACTCCGCTGGGAATTTGTTGAGAGTCAGGCCAAAATTTTAATTATGCGCTATTGACAATGGTTGGATTTAATTGATTTTATTTGATATTTAATTTAATTTCTTTTATTTTATTTTTTGAAAACATCTATGTTAATAAATAAAATAAATTATGGGTTAGTTATTACTTCATTTTGATTTTGTTTTTGGTTATGATTTATGTTATTTTCATTAATACATTACCTTGTACACATTTTGCATATTCACTCGCATGCATGAGCTCTATACCCGGGCTCTATCCTTTTTAGGAAGAAGTGAAGTAGCTATGCTCTCGTGAGGTGATAACCTCCGTATTTGCTAATAAAACACTTTCACTCAGATTGAATCCTTTCCGTTAATAACCCATAATGGGCGAGGATCGGGGAACCTTACTAGTCTATAATGGACGATGATGTAAGGAATAGTCTGAGAACCTTTAGACACATAAATCTTAACCTGACATATAGTGAGTTACAAAGCCTAACCTTCGATAGAGCATTGTCCTTTTGTGGAAATAACAGGAAAAACATTTTCTGGAAGATTTTTTTTTCTTTGATAGTTATCCAAAATTTGCATTTTCCATAAAATATTTTTGAATTATTTTTAGCATTATCCAATAAACAAAAAGCAAAAACTTTTCTTAATTTTTTATTTATTGGCTAAATAAAAAATTCTTTTTTGAGTCCTAGTAATCCATGTGAAAAAAATGTTTTTCCTTAAAA
Source organism: Durio zibethinus (assembly GCF_002303985.1). The sequence goes on from NW_019168004.1 coordinate 7,166,245, forward strand.
AAAAAAGATTTTTTTTCCTTTTTTGAATGATGTTTCATTTTTTGCATTTTCGTTTGATTTTTAATCCCATCCCATACGCATCATAATAGGATAATGTGAGCATTCCATCCCATCCGTATCAATGGATAATGCATGCATCCCATGTCATGCACATGTTGATAAATGATACATGCCTTTCATATGCATTTTAATAGGTAGTGCGCGCATTCCATTTCATTACACATTTGAAAGTAGTGTCAGTTCATTATGATGACATAACACAATCATTTCATGTAAAAATATAATGTGCATTTGATAGGTTTATGCATTCCATACAAGTATGCTGCATTAGTCATAAGAATACATCTCATCATTCGCGTAAATATGTCATTGCATTTCATGTATATAAATTCATGAATAATAGGGTCGTATGAAACATACATTGCATTTTATATCCCACCATTCTTGCAACATAACAATTTTTTTTTTTGCATACACATTCATGGTTGACAAAAATTTTTATTTGGGTCCTTGTACATATAAAAATCCATTGTCATAAGTATATATGCATTTCGTGATATTCTCATATTCATGTATTCATAAACATACTTTGTGTCTTTGTTTTTGTGATATTCATTCAATAAGGGTAATAGTCTAGAATTTTTGGTCTAAGTCCCGAAATAAAATGTTTGTCTTGGTAGAAATTAGAATGACAAAAATGAGAGATCAATTGGAAGCAAGGATTAGTGCTTTGGAATTGAATCAAGAGGAATTATGGCTTGAGCTTCGAGAGATGAAATGACAAATGGCTCAATTGATAGAAATGGTTAAAGGTAGTGGTGAAGTTAAATTTGTTCCTCTTCAAAGATCGTTGTCACTTTCGATTCCATCAAGTCAAGATCAATCGGCCCCTTTTAGTTCTAGCACTCTTCCAGAGCATGTTAAGGCATTGGGTGATTTGAACAGTGATCGAAGTTTGGGCGAACTCAAGAGAGGAATGGGTGAACTAACCACGCAAATGACTGAGCTCAAGAGTTTGATTTCCAATAAAGAGTCACCTGGCTTCAAAAAACCATCACCAACTATCTCAAGTCCTAACCCGTACCTAAATCCTCCTTATGATTACTTCTAACCTCATTTCCAAGCACTTAGAATTAAGCCCCCAAGTGTCATGCAACCTTCAAAAATTTCTCACTTGAATTCACATCTCCCACCTTATATTTCACAATCGCTTGTTTAGCATGCTATCCAATCACCACTTTATCAGCCCGATCTTTAACCTAGAGTTTCTCAAATCACCTCAAGACCAACTATACCAGCACTTTTTTGGTAAAGTAAACCAATCATAAGACAGAAAAACTCTGGTAACACCAAAAGAAAAAGCCCCTATTGATCCAATACCTATGTCCTACACAGAGTTATACTTGCTGCTTCTAGGGAACTACCTCATTGCCCTTATCTTTGTTAAACCTCACAAACCACCTTTCCCTAAATGGTATAACCCTAATGCCCAATATGAATACCATTTTAGTGTTATGGGCCATTCTTTAGAAGACTGTACAGCTTTGAAACATAGGGTGCAGGGATTGATAAAAGTCGGATATTTGAGTTTTGATGCTAAGATGAAGCCAGTTATTCATGAAAACCCTTCTTTGATCCATGTCGAATGGTAGACAGTGCTACAGGCAACAATAAAGTTGGTCAAGATGATGAATAAAAAGCTTTTTAAGTAAAGAGTTGTCCTCCCTAGTAATCATAATCAACTATTTTTTAGGTAAGATAAAGGAAAGTGGGAGCAAGTCTGGCACTTTTTGGCCCCAGCCTTATAATGGTTTATGATGTATAAACTTGATACTTTTGGAATAAATGAAAAATTCTTTTGGCCTGAATTTTTATGAATTGATGCCTCTGTCCACCTTTAATAATTGAAGCCAATGAAAAAGAGTGACGGTTGTGAATATACTTTCATCAAACTTTCGAATAGGAAAGAATGTCTTTAGATAACTCAGCCAGAATATATGATGGAACTCGAGTTTCCCCTTTCTTAATAAAATTTGGCTTGCACATCATGCATCATCTGTTTGAATTCATTGTTTTTCATGCTAGTTAAAGACAAAAGATGATGATTGTGAACATGTTTTTGTTAAACCTTCAAAGCTAAAAGATTTTTGATAATAAAATTCATGTTGTGTATTTTTAACTTCTGATAATTAATAAAAGGTTCAAGGATAGCTATTCTAAGAAATGAGGTCAGTTCAACCTGCACACTTATAGCCTCGAATCAGTACCAGAATCATGGAAAAATAAGATGCCAGTCGAATAGACAGAGTAGAAAAGCTCAAAGAGAGATCAGTGAAACAGTTACGAGAATGTAACAAAACATGAATAGACAATTGACAGAATTAAAACAGATGATAGTGGAATTGACAAAAGAAAAAAGAATTGTTGAGATGCATGGGACAAGGGAGGAAATAGCTATCGAGACACCATTATATCCATTTGGGTTCACATATGTTCAAGATCCTCATATGTCACAAGCACCTCCAACAACTCATCAACCTTATATTGGCTATTTTGCCAAGTTACCATCAGTTCAGACAAATGTCAATCCTGGGCATACTTTCCACGACTTCACTACTATGCTTAATATGGATGATCATAAAGAATTAAAAAAATTAAAAAGGGTGCCAGATCCATAAGAAGATATAGTGATGAAAGATAAGTATGATCTGTTAGAAGGAAGATTGAAAGTAATTGAAAGCTATGATGTGTACGAAAATGTTGGCATCAGTGAACTTAGTCTAGTACCTGATCTTGTTATTCCATCAAAATTCAAAGCCTCAAGTTTGAAAAGTACGATGGAACGAAATGCCCTTTAACACACATCATCATGTACTGTCGAAAGATGATCGGTTACACTCATAATGATAAATTGTTAATCCATTACTTTCAAGATAGTCTCACTAGACCTACAGCAAGATGGTATACTTAGTTAGATCGAAGTAAGATTTACTCTTAGAATGAATTGCCTAGGGTCTTCCTAGCACAATACAAACATGTTGAAGATATGATGCCAGATAGGTTATCTTTGTAGAACATAAAGAAAAGATTAAATGAAACATTCAAAGAATATGCACATAGATAGAGAGACATAGCAGCTCAAGTACAACCACCCTTATCAGAGAAAAAAATTACTATTCTGTTTGTCAATTCTTTGGACACTCCCTATTATGAAAGAATGATTGAAAATATCTCTAAAAACTTTTCGGACATGATAATTTCTAGTGAAATTATAAAAAATACAATTAAGAGTGGCATGATTAAGTTAAAAGATACGACAGATATTGAAAAAGAAAGTACATCAAAACAAAATAAAAAAGAGGTACAAATAGTCATAATGGATGGACATCTACCTAATAGCTTTATTCCATACAATCCTTATCTTGTTTATCAATCCCATCACCCTGCCATAAGCCATATCTCTCAAAACCCATATCTTTGCCAACCAAGCCAACATTTGAGCTTTTCAGTAAACTCTCATCCTCAAATGGTCATTCAGGATCTTGTTCCTACATTTGAACCCACCACCCAACCAACAAAGAATCGAAAAAGACCAAGGAATGATCAAGAGAAATTGCCCATCCTTATTTTTCATCTTTTACCTTTGTTAATAGAAGGTCGATATCTCACTCCTGTGCCTTTAAAAATAACACCAAATCCATTAGCAAGGAGTTACAATCCCAATGACAAGTGTGATTACCATATGGGGGTAATTGGACACTCAATTGAAAAATACAAGCAGTTGAAAGAAAATGTTGAAGATCTTATCAAGAATGGTATTCTGACTCCGGAGGTAATAAAACAATGAAAGTTGTTGACTTCATTCAATTGTCAAATGTGAGAAGTTGAGATAAAGAAGGAGGGTGTCAAGTTTTGAAAATCAGGATAGAATGATTTTTTTTTTAATTTTTTTACTATGTACGTATGACATATGCATTGTGTCTCTAGGAGTTATCTAACTTATTTAGAAGAATTGAATACTTTGGATCTTTTTCATGAAATTTTCTCTTTATGCATTTGTTTGAATAAAAGTCCCACATAAGTAACTTTCAAGATTTCAAAAAAAAAAATAAAAAAAAAGAAAAAAGAGAAAAAAGTTTTATTTTACAATAAAGATGGAAGGATTTTTAAGAGAAATGGGTGATTACTATTAGAAAAAAGCTCATCAAATACTTTCACACCTTTTCAAATACTTTCATGACCCTAATCACTCAAGTGATTAGACTCATCAACCATAATCTTTTAGGGAATGTGAGTTTGACTTCAAATCTTAAAATGCCGATAATCTTTTCCTGGGCAAAGAACAAAAGAGATTAATTTTGAAAGTTTATTTTGAATTTCAAAAATCAGATACTATTTCAAATTTTTAATTGATAGTTCAATGTGTGTCAAAATTTTACTATGACCATAGATACAAAAACGCTTGAGCTTTTTTTTTAAATAACCTTTGTTCCATGTCTTAAGGCACATTGAAAAAAAAAAAGAATCCCTTCCTGCCTAAGATAATTTATTTCATACCTTTATACATTTTTTCTTCCTTTCACCAAGAAAATGTCAAAAAATTTTAGAGCCCAAAAAGCCTTTTTGAACTATACGATCGATCCTATATGACTTGATCGTCATTAGAACCTTGAGTAAAAAAAGATGGGACATAAAAAAAAAGAAAAAAAAATAAAAAGGGAAATATTCAACGATTTGCTCTTCTAGCCAAGTGATCATGTTTGAAATGATGAATGACCATCTTTTTCTATCCTTCTCGAACATAAAAATTATCCATTTGCTATCCATTTGAGCCTATTAAATTTTTTGTTCTAAAATAACCCTAGCCAAGGATCATTTTCTACATTAGGGGGTAAAATTAGGATATAAAAGTATCCGATAATTGAAAGCATCTAACATGCCCTTCGAAGGTGAAAGTCTGGGGTAAAAAGTGAATAAGGCTTTAATTGAAATTTCAAGATTCAAGAAAATGGACAGCCAAAGATAAAGTTAAGTATTTCTAAGGCAAAACAAAGAAACCTTAGAGATAAGAATCTGAAGCTTCAATTAGAATTCGAAAAAAAAATCAAATAAAAAAAATATGTACTTTGAAAATGAGAATTCAAGGCAAAAATAAAAGGGGTGAGTAAAGTTGCTGAAATTAAAGCCAAATGTTAAAAAAAAGGGGGGCAAAGGAAGAAAGTCAGAGAATGCTCATTAGGATCCTTGGCCTAATTACCCTGAATAACATATTTTGAGCCTGTTTATCCATTCTTTCAAAACCCTTAACCTTGGACTACATTACATACTTTGAAAAGTGTATTTTGATCAAATGTTAATACTTGGATTGAAGAGCAATATCCTTGAATTTGTATATACTTGTTGAATTCTTCATTGATAAAAGAAACATAGCTTTAAGGTGAAAACTTCAAAAGGCAGTTTAGAGCTAAAGTCATTTTTGAGGCCTCATAATGAATTTCAGAGTTTCAACGTTCTATCTGAAATAAAAGGTTTTGATGCAAAGCCTTTTGAAGGACCAGTATCCATTAAAGACCTTCTAAAAAAAAAAAAAACCTGCCTTATCTTCTTTTCAAATCGTGTTTGAAAAGTAATGGCTAGTTTTGACTTACATTGGAGTATCACGTTTTCAATAAAAAAAGTGTTTTAAAAATTGATCTCTTTTGTGAGCTTAAGATGAAATCCTTGCAACCCTTGTTGAGCCTTTTCATGAGATATGCCCACTAATAAAAAGAGTTGAGTTATCAATTACCCTCCCATCCATAAGCTTTCTAAATAGTGATCACCGACTTTCAAGAGATTCGAAAGTCTTGAGTTCTAAATTTTTCATTAATTATAAAAATACTTTATGTGGGGTAATTTTTGATCACTTTTAAAATTTTTCAAGATTATTGAAGCATTTTGTACAAAATACTGAGATCATTTTTTGGGTGAAAATGAAACAATGAAAATTCAAAAATTTTTTTTTTTAAAAAAAAAGGCAAGAAGAGTCTTTCCATTTACATCGCTTGCATCTGCATCATAAGAAAGACATTCGTATTTGCATCACTTGCATTAGCATTTGTATAAGACATTTGCATTCACACCATAAAAAGAATTTACATTTGCATCATGATATCTGCATCTTAAGAAAAGGTATTTGTAGGGGCATCTACATGAAAAGGACATTGTCATTTGCATTGTGAAAAAGTCAAATGTATCAAGCATTTGCATTCTTCGTTGGCTTTGACATTTGCATCGACATTTTCATTACCATCATTTGATGAGAATAGACATTTGTATCATGTTTGCATTTATCAACTTTGTAAGTATTAAAAAAAAAAAAGAGAAAAAAAAGGCATGTTCTTAAAGTTTTAAAGTCTCTGTTTAAGAAGAACCGTTCTCAATCAAGATTTCAAAGCCTTTATTTAAGAGAAACCAATTTCAATCAAGATTTCAAAGCCTCTGTTTAGAGGGAACCTTTATCAGAAAAGACCTTTAGATCTCAAAAATCTTTGATCATGCGAAAGCCATGTTTTAAAAGATTTTTAAATTCTTAAAGTTTCATTGCCTCTGATTATGAGAAGCATTCAAAGATTTTAAGATTTGTAAGGTCTCCAGGCATAATCTCTAAAAGCCTCTGCGCACGACTTTCAAGATTAAAAGATTTTCAAATTTTAAAGTTTCATTGCCTCTGATTATGAGGAGCATTCAAAGATTTTGAGATTTGTAAGACCTCCGGGCATAATCTCTAAGACCTCCGGGCATAACTTTCAAGACTTCCGAGCATAATTTCAATTCACAGTGTTATCCTGATCGATTTTTTATTTTTTGACTTACGATGTTATCACAATCGATTCTGTAAGACCTTCAGACATAATTTTGATTTACGGTGTTATCTCGATCGATTCCTTATCTTTCAACTTACGGTGTTATCCCAGTCGATTCTGTAAGACCTCCGAGTATGATTTCTAAGATCTTAGGGCATAATTTTGATTCACGGTGTTATCCTGATCGATTCCATATTTTTTGACTTGCGGTGTTATCCTAGTCGTTTTGTAAGACATCTGGGCATGATTTTTAAGACCTCTTGACATAATTTCAATTCGTGATGTTATCTCGATCGATTTTTTATTTTTTGACTTACGATGTTATCCCAATCGATTCTGTAAGACCTCCGGGCATGATTCTGTAAGACCTCCGAGCATGATTTCTAAGACTTCTGGACATAATTTCGATTCGCGATATTATCCCGATCGATTCCTTATCTTTCGACTTGTGGTGTTATCCCAGTCAATTCTGTAAGACCTCCAGACATGATTTTTAAAACCTCCGGGCATAGTTTTGATTCGTGATGTTATCTCGATCGATTCTTTATTTTTTGACTTACGGTGTTATCTCAGTCGATTTTGTAAGACTTCCGGGCATGATTCTTAAGACCTCCGACCATGATTTCTAAGACCTCCGAGCATAAATTTGATTGGTGGTGTTATCTTGATCGACTTGTGGTGTCATCCTAATTGTTTTATGTTTTTTTCAAAAAAAAAAAAAATCCACGATTTGTTTTCGGACAAAATCGTTATCTTTGTCTTTGCCCTATTCTTGATTCTCAGTAATGTACAAAGAGGGGTAGCTATAGACATCGATTTTATTCGGGTCTACTAGTAATTTTAAGAAAATAATAATAATAATAATAATTTTAAAAAATATAATTATTAAAAAAAAGAAAGAGAAAACAAGAAAAAGAAAAAAAAAAAGAAAGTAGGGTGACGGTGTACGGCGTTGCTGCCACCCCCGACCAGCCACCCTACAGCCTATATCCACCACCCTACAACCCACTCTCCTACCCGACCAGCCCCCTGTCTAGCCACCAGACCAGACAATCATCTTACAGCCATCATGCCACCACCTGTTCCCTTTTAAACTCTTAAAAAACCCCCAATTTCTTTCCCTTATTGGTTTTCTCGGACATATAAAGGGCCTACCCTTCATCACTGCCCAGCCCCCTTTTCAACAAGCTCAATCCCATACTAGCACCCCAATCCAAGCCTCCTACAAAACTTTCTACCCATTAGAAAACCAAAAAAAACCCAAGCCAGACCATAAAAAAAAAAAACAAACAGAAAAATAGAAATAAAAAAAGGACAAACACAGTCTTCCCTACAGGGAGGAACCCAGCGCCAAAGCTACCTACAAAAGTAAAAAAAACACGTCAGTCTTGTTTCAACAAAAAAAAAGGGAAAGAGAAACTTTGAGCCCTGATCTACTCTGATCGGGGTTGTTTCTGGTAAAACGGACGTCAGATCCAGGAAGAACGCGTCGAAGAGTGCTTCTGGGAGTATTATTGAAATTTTTCGGCCACCAACGACCACTGGCAACCCCGCCGGTTGTGACCCAGGCAGCAACAGGCGCTACTGTCCGACGATCGGACGGCAAGAGCTCGAAGCTCTCCCTCCCTCTTTCTTTTTTTTTTTTTTGAAACAGAAAATAATGAACCAAAAAAAAAATCTTTAGTTATATATAGGAAAGCAAAACTAAAAACGATGTCATTTAGGGAAAGACCCAAAACAACGTCGTTTTAACCAAAGAAGATCCGCGCGTGGACCCGGATCTGACCCGAGATCTGCATAAATTGACTTGCCAACCCGTTTCTGCCAACCTTGAATCGGTTCAGACGAACCGTCAGTGAATCGATTTGAATCGATCTGAACCACTGGACTACCCGAACTGCTGATTGAACCATAGAATTGGTCAGACCAGTGTTGATCGGATCGTTGACCGATCCGGTTCAAGTAAAAAATTTTTTTTAAAATTTTTTTGAATTTTTTATATTATTATTTTTGTTACTTTGAGTTTGTTTTATTTATTCTTGCATGATAAGTGTTTAAATTTGTTAGAATAAATGTCTCATTGTTTTAATAATGATAAAAATGAAAACGATTAAAAATATATATTAAAAATGTTCAAAAAAATATTTATTATTATTATTTTCCCTACCTAGATGTTAGAAGGAAGAAAAAAATATTTTTCTAAAAAATAATTTCGCCTAGATGTTGGAGAATTATTATTAATAAATTTTCATGAAAAGAAATATAAGAAATTTTTAATTAATTTTAAAAAATCATTAAAATCGAACTTGCTTTGAAAATCCGCCTAGATGTTGAAGATTTTTAGAGATGTTCGTATTTTCTTAAAAATGAAACCTTAAACACTAATTCTTAATTTTCAAAATCCTAGGTTTCTAAAACCCTCTAAAATCCAAAATCCCCTTAAAATCCAAAATCCTAAAATCCGAAACCCTTAAAATTCGAAACCTTTAAAATCTAAACCCTCAAAATCCAAAATTTCTAAAATCCAAGCCCTTAAATCAAAACCCCAAACCATAAAACCCAAACCCTAAAATCTCCAAACTCTAAAATCAAAATCCTAAACCTTCTATATCCTAAAATTCATGCCTTAAAACCCTCTATACCTTAAACCCAAACCTTCAAAACGTTTACTCAAGCCCTTACTCAAAACCTCCTAAAAATCCTAAAGACGGACACGTGTGAAAATTTTATTTGAAGTAATTTGTTCTCGAATGCCGCCTAGATGATAGAGTATTTAGGAAATTTACCTCATTAAGTCTTTTCACATGATTTCTTAATTCGCATTAATGATAAGATTAATAAATAAAAAGTATAACAGTAAATTGTGGATCTAAATATAAACAGTCGCACCTAAGCTCTGTCTAGATGTTGGGAGTCGGCAGGTAAGCTCAATTATACTTTTTAAAAATACACAACTTTTAATTGCATTCTCATCCTACATAACATTCATTGCCATACACTACGTTTGCATTGTTATTATTAGTATTTTATTTGCACTATTCTATCTTTAATTTTTATGTACTCTTGGTGAATCAAAATATTTTATAATACAAAAGAATAAATACATTTTAAAAAAAATTTTTCGATATTATAAAATAATATAAAAATAACATTTTCGAAAGAAATAATTCTTGGCATTCTGCCTAGACGTTAGAGAGTCACTAACAATTATTTTCTATAAACATTGTTATTTCATTTTAAGGATTATGGTGTTAAATCTTAAGCAAAAATAGTTATTTTAAATTCTGCCTAGATGTTGGAGAATTTTAAAATAATTCTTTAACTTAAAGATTTTCTCAATATTTCTAAATAAAAATTTTTAGCAAAATTTTATTTTTTCAAATGAAGGGAATTAGTGTTAAATTTCAAATTAAAACTATTTTTATCCAACATCGAAAATAATGCGTAATTAAATGGTACCAATTTATGGGCGTTGTGGAGGTGCTAATCATTCTCCACACATAACCGACTTTCGGATCCAACCTGATTTTTCATAAACCGAGATTTATCTTTTTAATAAACTTTAAACCCGTTTTTATAGTTTTATTAAAAGGATAAATTTTTGGGTGGTCAATCACACCCTAACAAAGATTGGTGGTAACTCTTTTTTATTTTTCTCAATATTAAAATATTTTACGTCTGACGGTCCCAAAACCGTTATAACAATATATAATGAAAAGATTGCAAAAATTAGTTGAAAATAACTTAATTAAGATTACTCAATCTTCAAGTTTTATAAATAACATATTTGACTTAGCAACATGTTAAATCTTGAAAAATTAAGATTTTACTGTATATATTTAAAAGAAAGAGATTAAGTTATAGGGAAAGATTTACACGAAATTCTTTAAGTGAAATTCGTGAAGTTTTTTATTAGAAATAATTAAATAAAAATTAAAATTAAAAATTAAAATCGATAGATTGAAAAATCTTACTATATAATTAAGTGTATAAAATTTTAAAAAATTTAATAAATTTTGATATATATTTTTAAATAGATATTTTTAGTAAAATGTTAACAGAATTTTTACTATTGAATAAATATAGATCAAATTTGAATCATAAACAATATTTTTAATAATTTTTTTTACATATTAATGATATCCACATTGAACTTTATCGATTTAGATTTTTTATCAGTTTTTATTAAATTATTTTTAATAAAGAATTTCACAAAATTCACCAAAAAAAAAAAAAACTTCAAGTAAAATTTGTCATCAAGATACATGGTATAAAATTTAATTTTAAACCATTTTATAATGTTTTGTAGGTATAATATTTGAAAAAATCAACCATTAAATATAACAAAATTTACTAAGAAAATTTTTCTCAAAAGAAGGATTTCTTTTTCTCAACCATTTTAGAAGCAAAATTAAAAGTTTTCATACAGTACTCCAAGTGTATATATGCCAAAGTCATTAAGAAACTCTCGGTTTGATTTTTCTTTTTGCTTATTCCTTTTACTTCTTTATTATAATTAAAAAGGAAAATATATTTTATTAAACTTGGACAAATAACTAACATATAATATCATGTTAGACATAATTTTTACATAACAAAATAAAATCATAATTTTTTCCTAACAACTTTTAAGCTTTTTAAAATAACTAACTAATTTGTGGGTTTTTTTTAAGAAAGAAAGCCAAAGTTTATAAAAATTTTACAGCAAAAATATTAAATGTTATCAGAATCAAGCCCCAATCTTGTTTTTTATATATTAATATATATGTATATATATATATAATCTCTTTTTACAATTTTTAAAGGAAATGAGATAAAGAAAATAATGTCAAATCACAAACTTGTTTGTCTTCATTAATTACGTGGAGGTTGTTACATTTCATTATTCAGTATGGCTCTTTATCAATAATAATAATAATAATAATAATAATAATAATAATAATAATAGCCGCTTCCTTTTTTTTGTTTTTTTGTATGTTCATGGTACGTTCATTTATTGTAGTAGATATTTATTGGATGCTGACTCTTAATCGATTATGAGTTATGATTAAATATTAAATAGTAATGGTACATGAAAAATAAAAAAATTAAAAAAGATATATTCAGAGAAAATTTTGGAAATATTAATTTTTTTTGAAATATTAATTTTTTAATTTTTAAAATTTGAAAATGCCTGTGAGCCTTTGCATTTATATATGTCACTGTATAATAATATATATGATATTACAATCATAATATCATAAAAGAAATGATTGATCCTTATTAAGAATATAAATAATATATTAATACTCATAAATTATTTAAGTTTGATTCGAATAAAATTTAAATTTCATTTGATTATTATCGAATTAATCTTAAATTCGAATAACTCGATTTATCGATTGAGTCAAATTTAAATATTTTTATATTCGACTTCTATAATTTACGAGTCTCATCAAGTTTTTATATTTTAATATATTTTAATTATTTTTATTAATAAAATATTTTGAATTTGAGTTTAAATTCAAACTTGAATACAAATAATTAAATTTTTATCGAATATAAAAATCAAATTTATTTTTACATGTTATTTGAATTTAGTCGAACGAATTCGAGTAGTTTCATTTCTATCTCAAGTCGAATCCGAATTAAAAAAAAAAAATTTAATTTGAACTGAGTTTCGAACCTTAAATTTGATATTGAATTCAAGTTCAAATTTAATATTGTATCGATTTAAATTCGATCAATTACACTTTTAATTTTTATTACATGGATTATATATATATATATATATATATGATATATATAATATTCATTCAATTTCTACGTGCATGTTTGTTAAAACATTATCTCTAAATTATTTTATAATGTATATTGTCTTATTATAAGTTTTAGATGGACCTAAAAATATACAATCTTTGAAAAAAAAGTCAGCCAAAGACATGAATTCACCCACAGTCTTTCTTTTTTTTTTTTTTTTTAATTAGAATCTTGATACCATCATACTTCTGAATAATAGCAACATGCAACCACAAAAAGAAAAAAAAATCAGATGCAACTGTTTTGGAGATTTTTTTGTGTGGTTTTTGAGATATTTTGATTGAAAGTTTAAGTAGTCACCACAACTTTTATCTTTCCCTTTCCTTTCTACATACCTCAACATCATTTCCACACAAGTTCTGTACGTAACTTGTATTGTCAACATTTTCAAGATCTAATCCGATCTAAGTTGGTTTTGAGGGCAACAATTGTTGTCTCTATCTTTAATAATTATCAAAACTTTTAATAACTTATTAATGCAAAACATTTTTAGGATATATAATAAGTTTAAATAATTATTTTATTTGAATTTAAAATTTAATTTAATTTATTTATAGAATAATTTTTAAAAAATTATATTCAATAAATTTAAAATTTAAAATTTTTTTTCTATCAAATTACGATTTCTTTCATAAAAATAATTTTTTTTAATGATAAAATTTTAAATCGAGTGAAAGGATGTCGAAGACTGCAAATTCACTTGAGCTTGTAAGCAACTAATTCACAATAATGGTTAAAGTAGGTTTAATGGTAATTTTTTTTATCAATTTTATTCAAATATTACAAAAATAAAAATTTATTTTAATAAATAGGTTATTTTATGTATTTATAAATATATCAAAGTTAAAAGATTGTGGGAACTCTCAAGCACCACCATCTCTCACATGCATAGTTTGCCTTTTTTTGGTAAAACTTTGACATGGTTTGTTGTCAATAAAACAATCTTGCTACTCTTTTCCTATCCCTATTTTATTATTCTTTTACTATCAAATTTAATACCAATTTCTTATCAATTATTTTTTTAATTGTACGCATTTCTAGTTTTTTTTTTTAATATAAAATTACATGTCTCAAACCCTCAATAAAAAGGATTGCCGGAGACCTGAAATTCCAAAGCCTCTTTTTTGCCGTCCAAAGAAGGTTTCGTTGGCAAAATTACTTTCTAGTTAGTTGTTATTAATAGTGTTCAATATGTGTACTTATAATCTCATTTGTGACGGTTTTAATTCAAATCTACATTGTGTCCTTCGACTTTAGCATATCAGTAATTAGTTGATTTTTGGTTTTGAATTTAATCATGATAATGCTTCAACGAGTTAGATTGTATATTTTTTTTATTTTAAATTGCATATGCATCAACCCAACTTACAAATTCAATAATTTTTATTTAAATATCAAATAATCACAAAACATTCACGCTTATAAAAACTTTCATTTTCTTTGAATCTTATGAGATGTCTTCACATTTACTTACATAAAATGCTACAATCCTTCTTATATTTTTCTATCATGCCTAATTTTATTAATTTTTTTTTATTTATAAACCTAATAACTTACCCACTAAAATCATCAAATAGACGGTGAATTAAAAAATATTTACAAAAATGTGTCATACTAATTTTTTTGGGATTTGATTTCTAATAGCAAGAACTAAATTTATAATGAATTAAATTATTTGTAAAAACAAAATGAAAATGTTTTATATATAACTGTCTCGTCTTAAAAGAATGAAAAAAAAATTTTAGCTTTAATTTTGTAATTGATATCTCAATGTTATGATTTTGATAATTTCTTCAAAAACTTTTCCGCATAGCATGATATTGTGAAATCATGTCGAGAACTGACATAAGCCACTGTTTGTATATCAACAATAGCGGTGGTGGCATTTAATATTAACGACAAAATTGGTGGCATTTAATATTTGCCTAATTCATGCTAGACAATGTACGTTATGAATTTAATGCCATTATTGAGATTTAAATTTATTATATTATCATGTTATAGACGAATGTTCTTGCATTGTCAACATTTTCAAGATCTTACCTAAGTTCGTTTTGAGGACAATAATTGTTATTTCTATCTTTAATAGTTTTCAAAAATTTTAATAAATTATTAATGCTCAACTTTTTTGAGGATATATAATAAGTTTAAATAATCATTTTATTTGAATTCGATATTTAATTTATATAATAATTTTAAAAAAAATCACATTTAATAAATTTAAAATTTAAAATTCAAAATTCAAAATTTATAATTTTTTCCCCTATCAAATTATGAATTCTTTTGTAAAAATAATTTTATTTAATGATAAAATTTTCTCAAAAGATATCATGTGTCAACTTCATAAATAAGCTATTTTCTTATTTTTAGAGAAATCTTTCTTATTTGTTTGATTGTTCAACTCTACAAATTGGTTTGATCTTTCAACTTGCAAATTAAAATTCTACAATTATTCAAAAGAATGTTCAAATAAACAAGTATTTAATTTCAGTAATTATTGAAATTTTCTTCCCATTATCACAATTAATCGATTCATGAAGAGGAATTAAAAAGTTTAATTCATTAAACCCAAAGATGATGAAATCTCTTCTTCTTCTTCTTTATCTAACTGTTTTTTTTGTTAATCTATTTAATATTGTTTATTTTCCAAAAGCCTTTATAAAAAAATCTTTAAAAAAAATTACCCATTTTTAATCCTTCAATTTTCATTCAAATTTTGCTTCTTTAAACAAATATTCACCAATTAGTAAGTATTTTTTTATCATTTTATTTAAATTCTTAAAATTTTTTTATGAATATACTCACTAATTTACAATTCTCTTTTGTAAAATCCATCAATTAAAAAACCTAACTTACAAATTCGAAAGCTATTGAAAAAATTTGATCATAAATTTATTGATTTGTGCAGAAAAATTTTAAACCCATTTCAATTTTTTTTTTGTTCATGACAGATATTCACGTTTGTTTTTAAAAAATTTAATAATTCATAGGTTAATAAAACAAATACGTACAAATATATTTTAGTGCTTTTAATTGTTATTGTTGAAGTACAGTAACGTGTGGGATACTATCTAATTATTTTTTAATTATACCTATTTCTAATTTTTTTTAATTTAAAATTACATATCTCAATAAAAAAAATTACGGGAGACCTTAAATTCCAAAGCCTCTTTTTTGCCGTTGAAAGAAGGTTGAGTTGGCAAAATTACTTTCTAGTTAGTTGCTATTAACAGTCTTGAATATGTGTACTTATAATCTCATTTATGACAGTTTTAATTCAAATCTACATTGGGTCCTTAGACTTTTGCATATTGATTTTTGGTTTTGAATTTAATCATAGTAATGCTTCAAAAAATTAGATTGTATTTTTATATTTTAAAGCGCATCAACCCAACTCACAAATACAACAATTTCAATTTAAATATCAAATAATCATAAAACATTCATGCCCATAAACACTTTCATTTTCCTTGAATTTTATGAGATGTCTACACATTTAATTGCACAAAATGCTGCAATCCTCCTTATATTTTTCTATTGTTCCTAATTTTATTAAAAATTTTTTATTTATAAACCTAATAACTTACCCACTAAAATCATCAAATAGTATCTACACTGAATTAAAAAATATTTACAAAAATGTCTCATACTAAAATTTTTGGGATTTGGTTTCTAATAGCAAGAACTAACTTTATAATGAATTAAATTATTTGTGAAAACAAAAGAAAATGTTTTATACATAACTGTCCCGTCTTAAAAAAATGAAAAAAAATTTATTTAGCTTTAATTTTGTAATTGATATCTTAATGTTATGATTTTGATAATTTCTTCAAAAACTTTTTCCGCATAGCATGTTACTGTGAAAGCCACTGTTTGTATATTAACAATAAAGGTGGTGGCATTTAATATTTGCCTAATATTTCATGCTCGTACGTTATGAATTTATTACCATTATTGACATTTAAATTTATTATATTATTATGTTATAGATGAATATTCTTTTTTCTTTTTTTAGAAAAACACCTAAAAATATTCCCACGTACATTCCCTATCCAAAGCCCCTCCTAATTGTGCCACACTTTTATTGCGACGCTATCCCCGTCCCAACATTCCTTCTCTCTTTGTCAATCGTTTCCTCTATTCCGACGCCCCACCAACCTCACCGCTCTTCCTTTTACCCTCCCAACACTCCTATAATCACAAAATTGCCACCACAATAACTGAACCAAGGAGGACTGTAAAAAAAAAAAAAACCTATAAGTAAATGGCTTCCGTGTTCCATGCTTACCATTCCCCGCTCCCCTACTTCCCTTACAAGTGGCAACGCTCTCATCCTCCACGTCCTTCGGTTTCATTTCCTTCCTCATCTTTCTCCCGCAGGTGTCAATCTGACGCACGCTTCATGGCCACACGTGTCAAGGCGGCTGCCTCGACCACGCCCGACGGACGTGCGTTGCAGGTTGGGATAGCGGAATTTTACGACAAGTCGTCTGGGCTTTGGGAAGACATTTGGGGTGACCATATGCACCATGGCTTTTACGACCCCGATTCCAATGTTTCGGGTACCGATCATCGAGCCGCCCAGATCCGAATGATCGAAGAATCGCTCCGTTTCGCTGGAATATCGGGTTCGTTTTCTTTGTATATTTTCAATCCACGTGTCGGTTTTCTGATGGACAGATGGTTATGTTGTGGAATTTATCGTTATTTTTGGTTAAGACGATAGTCTCAACGTCAGGAGTTACAGACGGAGATCTCTAAAAGTCTGCAACTGGCAAATGGCTTGACCGAACGACGGCTATTTATGATTTTAATTAATTACAAGAAAAAAATAATTATTAAGGTTTTTTTTTTTTTTTTTTTTTAAATTTTTAAATCTGCAAGGAGAACCGAGAATTTATTAGGTTTAGTTTAATATTATTGTATGGTAAGAATATAATTTTAAATTCTAAATTAAAAATATGAATTTAAAATTTTATATTAAGATTATGAATTTTTATTATAATTAGAAGCTTGATAGTATAAAATATCAAATACTTACTTAAATTTATTTAGATTGATTGAATTTTAAAGTAATTTTATTTTAATAATTTTGACAATTAGATAATATTCATTTATTTTTAAATTTAAATTATATAATATAATAAAATAAAAATTATAATTTAATTTCTTGCAATAAAATTATTAATGTTTATTTTTATTTTTTATAAAAATTGAAAAATTATTATTGTGGCCAAATCATAAAATTTTCAAAGTTAAATAATCAAAATAAAAATTTAAAAAAATTAAATGATCGAAATTTATTTATTATTTTAAAATTTATAATGTAACATCAATAATGTCACATAACTTGTTAGATAATATGAATGTGTCATGTGACACTTGTATCATTTGATAATATCACATTAGCATTTCGTTAGTTTTTAATGATTAAGTAATAAAAAAATTTACTTACAATTAAATAATTAAATTAAAAAATTAATATTTAAAAAAAACTCTTAAAATTGAATGGTTATTTATTTATTTTATTATAATTTATTTGACAGAACATGTAAGTCCTGTCGTTAGAATTTGTTAATAATTTTGTCAGTACGAGCAAAAACAAAAAAATCATATATGATCTTGAGGGTTTAATTTTGAGTTTTGATTATGGGTTTTGTAAGAGTTAAAAGAAAAAAAAAAGGAGTTGTTGACAAAGAAAAAGAAAAATTCAAGAAGAAATTGTCTTGAGTTTATTTTCTAATCGTTAGTTTCGAAAGAAATTAATAATAATACAATTTTTAAATGAAAAATATATATTTTGTGTAATTAGGATAAAATCATTAAGCTATTATTTTTTTAAGTCAGTATACAATTTCAAAGATAATTATCAAATTTCTTTTATTTATTATTAAGGTTATTTTAAAATTTTATTAGAGGTTTATTTGTTAATTTCGAAACTATACTCGAATTAAGATCAAATTTAAGCATTCAGGTGGAATTTAATTGGAAAAGAAAGGTTTATTTTTCAATTTCTAAACTATAGTCGAATTAAGATCAAATTTAAACATTCAGGTGAAATTTTCTTTGAAAAAAGAAAGGTTTAGACTTTGGTGGAATGCTGACCGCTTCTCAGTTTTAACCATTTTGTTCATGTTTCTATCACTATTGGGTGAGGTTTCTGAAATTAATTTTTTAGGGGTCAATTTTTAGGCTCCAAAGGAACAGATTCAACTTACAAAAATTCAATGTATCTCTTCACAATGTTTACATTAATTTAATAATTGATACTAAGTTAGAGTTGGACCGGAGCTAGTTATAGATCGCCACATACGTATCAAAGATTGATTCTGTCTCCTTTCCGATTTATGCAATTTGTTTTTTTTTTTTTTCATGTCTTTAACTGACCACTTGGCTTAACAGTTAACTCTCTCTGTTGTCCATTGGTTACAAAAAGATAATGGTAATTTGTTTTATTTTGTCTGATTTGCATTAAATTTGTGTAAAATTCAAAAAATTATAAATTAAATTCATATAAATACATCAATATATATTTTCATATTGATTTCGTAAATGATACCGTATTATGTTTAACATTATTAGATTAAGCTACAAATCATATTTTTTTGCAAATTAAATTGATTAATTGTGTCCTTTTAATTTACGTAATAGGGGTTGATTGGCTCACATTGAACGTCTCTTTTTACCTAAGAAAGGAGTTTGTTGTATCTATTTCAAATACTATGTTTTATGTGGGTTTTATATGATTTTGTTTAAAAAAAAAAGAAAAAAAAAACTTCTAACAACTTAGGTATGACTTAATAGTTAATATTTTAGTAAAAAAGATATTTGTAATATTGGAAAAATATTTTTGAAAAACTAAAAATTAAAAATTTGATTTAGAGAACAAAATAAAAAGTTTTATTTTTATACAGAATTATTATGTTTATTGTATTTTAGTCATTTGCCTTTTTAGTCAAATATAATTTGTTTAGTAAGTTTTGGGAAGCAAACTGTAAAAAAGAAAAAATACGCATTGAAAGTTACATCCAATCGTAGCCTTAATTGATGGCCGAAATTAACATATTTCATTAGTTTTGTAGCTCTGTTTGTTCTTGATCTATAGAATGCTCCCCCCCGGTCGGTCCTTGTTGGCTGGTACCATAAATGAAGATGAACTTCTAACAATTGATTTTACCTCTGAATTGGCTTTCAGAGGACCCAGCAAAGCAGCCCAAGAGAATAGTTGATGTTGGGTGTGGGATAGGAGGCAGCTCTAGATACCTAGCGAGGAAATATGGAGCAGAATGCCAAGGCATTACTTTGAGCCAAGTTCAAGCTGGAAGGGCCAATGTTCTTGCTAAAGCTGAAGGACTAGCGGACAACGTATGTGCAAACTCTCAGTTTTCTACATGTCAAGCCTTTATCCTGTTCATATATAAGGAAATTTTACATTGACAACATTATTATCACTTCATAATCGTCTTCAGTTGATAAAGCGGTTTTGTTTCTCCATGCTAATCCCATGTTTATGTGATATTTGCATATATTTAATTTTGTTGATGCAAAGATGGCTCTAATATTACTACATGCTTAAAATAACACTTTGCCATATTAGCAGGTTTCTTTTCAAGTTGCAGATGCTTTGAACCAACCATTCCCTGATGGGCAATTTGATCTAGTTTGGTCTATGGAAAGCGGAGAACACATGCCTGAAAAAGCTAAGGTTTGCTTTGTCCCAATTAATATGTTACATTTTGTTGTTATCCTTTCAAGTTTGACTTGTTGAGCTACATAGAACTCTGGCATCCATGCTTGAATTTTCTTCATTTTTTTATTATATCATCTTATGTTAATTTCTTCCCTGCCTCCAAAACTGGCAGTTTGTTAATGAGTTGGTGCGAGTTGCAGCTCCTGGAGGCACAATAATAATAGTGACATGGTGCCATAGGGATCTTGGTCCATCTGAAGAGTCTTTGCAGCCGTGGGAGAAAAAGCTGCTTAACAGGATATGTAATGCTTACTATTTACCGGAGTGGTGTTCTACTTCTGATTATGTCAAATTACTTCAGTCCCTATCTCTCCAGGTAATTACTTCCTTGAATAGGCTAAAACCCTCTTTCAAATTCAATATTTCATTCAATTCAAATGCTTGTATAACCTTTTGATGAGATATAATAGTTGAATTAATTACCATGATGAAAACAAACTAGTTAATTTTGCCGACTGACTGACTAAAACTCTGAGCAGATGTGATGTTTGTAACAATCCGGTCATACCGGGTTAATAAGTCTACTTTTGCACTTGTAACACAATCGATTTACAAGCTGCAATGCAGGATATAAAGGCTGACGATTGGTCTCAGCATGTTGCACCATTTTGGCCAGCAGTGATACGCTCAGCATTGACATGGAAGGGCTTCATATCGCTGCTACGCAGTGGTAACTAAATCTAGCACTATTTGCAAGATTTTAGATTCCTCTCTGCTTTAGTTTCATTTGGATAATTAAGAAAAGGAACCATATCATGACAATAACTCTTTTAAACAAGCCGATAGGAGCATGGGAGTAAATTAGATTATACTTCTAAAGGTAGTTCTCATTTACCGGAACTGTTGCTAGTGAAGGGAAGAAGAATTATCAGTTTTTGTTGATTTCTAGGTCTTGTTCCATATTTGCATGCACTCACATACATAAGCTTGCTACTTTTGGGGATATGATTTAATAATTTATTTTTTAATTTTTGGTTAAAAGGGAACTTTTCTTGTTCTTGATTTTGCTCATATTGTGAGTTGATTAGGATTAAAAACCATAAAAGGTGCATTGGTGATGCCATTGATGATCCAAGGATACCAGAAGGGCGTGATCAAGTTCGCTATCATTACCTGCCGGAAACCTGAGTAAATCAGCACCACAGCCAACTGTTTGGAGTGTATTGATTCTGCTGCATTCCAATGTCGGTAGATGGTTGAGGATGGTGCATTATTTGAAACATCAGCATTCATAATTCAACTTCAAAGTCATAATAGGAGGCCGATTGTTTACAATAAAATGAGGGTGGAGTTTTCCACTCATTTCTGAAAGTGTTGATTGCTCCTGTAATAGGACAATCAACTCACAAAATGTACGTTCAATTGTAATATTTTCATCATTAGTAAATCTTGATTCAGGATTTTTAATGTTCAACCTCGCCTGGCCTGCAAAGTCACTTCTTTATCAACAAAATCGCTTATTCAGCCATAATCATTAAATTTTAGAAAGGAAGAAAAGGAGTAGAAAGGAACAGCAACAGCATAAAAAATAGAACATAAGCTAACTTTATTACCCAGTGATTTATTTATTTAATTAACAAATTTTAAAATATTATTTATGATCATTTATTAAATTTAATAAATAAATATAAATGAACGAAACCCAAACCTATTTATGAATTGTTTTTCAAATGTTCTCTTCATTTGCATTTTAATATTATAAACGAACTAAATATAAAAATTTTTCACTATATTTATGATCTATTTTGAAGGAAGAAAATGTTTATTTCTTATCCCGACTCCCAATTAGTTTACTTTGGTTTGAGATGAACACCAAAAGAAGACGTAGTCTTTTCTCTTATGAGTACCAATAGTTGCCGGTATAAACAAAGTAATTATGAATGGATATTACTATATTCATGGTTTGTTAATTTGTTTTTAAGTTTGTGTTCAGTAAAAAAATTTTACATTATATTTAAGTATAATTTAGGATTGTTTCATTTAAATTAAATGAACTTATTCATGATTGTTAAATAAATATGTTCATAAACATATAATCGAAAATAAAAAAAATAAATTAAAAATTAAAAAATTGATCTTTCAAACCATTAACTTGAACTTTTAAGAATGACTGAGATATATTTGTTTTTTTCTCACATTGATTTTTCAAGCTATGTGGGGTAGAAAGATTATAAATAAAAAGTCTCCTTGTTTATTATCAATAATCTCATTTTCTTCTTTTGCTTTTTGATTTTTTGTACTTATCATCAGAGTGACCTACTGAGGAAAAAAAAAAATCCAATAATAACAATATAGAACATTCTTAGGCGATATGATCTGTCTATTTCTTCCTATTAAATTGTTCAAAATTCTTTGAAAACTGAACTAAATAGTTCCTTTATTGTCTAAAAGAACAAGAAATGCGTTTGAATATAACATTTATTTTAAGATAAATTATAAAATATATTGATAGTGAAATTTTTTAATTTTACAAATGAAATTAAGATGGTGACATATATCTCTTAGTATATATTTAAAAAATAAATGAAATAGATATTATCATCTTAATTTTATTTGTGAAATTAAAAACTTCAATATCAAATAATTTTAATTTTTTTTTTAAATCATAAACTTCTCCATTTATTACTTAAATGTTATTACATTCAAACATAATGATAGTTTGAATCATGGGTGGCCTTTCCTCAACCCAATACAAATCAGTTTTCGAGTTGACAGCATGCTTAGCTAACAGGTGTTGGGCTAAAAGCCTCCAATTCAATCATACCAACGGAAGCGAAATCAAACAATAAATCAAACACATAAAAGACAACAATTTAACGTGGTTCGGTCCAACTGACTTACATCCACGGATGAGAAACAAGATCCACTAGTTGTAGAGAATTACAAACTTACATCAAATCATCAACCTCACTCAACAATCAATACTCATAAGACACTCTCAATCTCCTCTAGTCCTATGGAGTATTCTCAACCCAAACAAACACAAACTCAAACCCTTGTGCATCCTTTCAACATAACCAAACACATATCCATATGCTCCCATACACCATACCTATTTGGACCCTCTCAATCTCCTCTAGTCCACTCACAAACAAACATACACACCATAAGACGTAGAACCCCAATACTCCTATGGGTGTCTATCCCACAAAACCCTACAACTCTCTTACATCTTTTTCTCATACCTAATCCTGTAGAGATTTCCTATTTATAACCATACAAACTTACCCATTAAGAATCCCTCTCCTCTTAGAATTTTCTCCTATAAGTTAAACTTGCCTATTAAAATCCCTTTCCTTTTAGAATTCTTCTCTTGCAAGTCAAACTTACCTATTAAGAATCCTCTTTCTCTTAGAAATCTTCTTTTGCAAGTCTTCTTGTCCATCAAGCAATATCTGAAAAATCTCAAACAAATCTCTTATGGATTTGAGTCAATATTCCCAACAACAGGTGCGCAGCTTAATTAGTCTTCCTCTTAGTAAATTGAACTTTGCTTATCTGTAATTGGTTCTGGTATGTTCGAGCCTCGTCAAGGATGTGTCCGACGTAGGAGAGGTCTGGGCCTTGTTTCTTGAGCTGGTTTGTTATTCCGAGTGCATCCCTTTCTAATATTACAGCTTGTATTCCAAGTCCCTTGCCAACTCCAGACCCTTAACTGCTGCATTAGCTTCTGCCACAAACGGGTCTTTAGCTCCCGTGATGATTGTTGCAGATGCCCCAATAATCTCTCCATTGCTGTCCCTTATGACTACTCCCGCTTCTCCTACCCCTTCTTGTATGTTAACAGCACCATCGAAATTTACCTTATAGTAGTTTGGTGATAGGGCTGTCCAACTCTCAAGTGCGTTGCTTGTAGAAGTGGTTTCAACAGCTTGGACGCTTCTGATTTCCTCAATATAGTTAGCATCAAACACTGCAGTTGCTCGTGGAGTTTCTCCGCCTTTGTTTTTAACTAGCATGTTGCGCGTGTGCCATATTGCCCAGCTAAGCACCCATCCTTTCTCCAGCCTGTCCGGTTCCACTGCTTCATCAATCTTCTCTATCCAAACTTTTTCATCAGTAACACTATTTCAAACCATTTTTTCCCCATATTAGTAGCATCCCACGTCTATTTGTGTCTGCCATTCACTACAACAAATCTGACAAATTGTGTTGATTTTTCTAAATAATGCATTATATTTTATTACGCAAAGTATGTAAAAGATAATAAATAATATATTTCGTCACACATTTATATTATTTTGATATTTTATAAGACGATATATTAAATCATCACATGATAATATCAACAAAATCTTGCTGCCAAATTTATTTGGTGAGAATTTTTTTGTGACGTTTTTTTATTTTAGGTGATGTTATAATTTTTTCATCAATTTAAATTTTGTCTGTGACGAATTTTTTCTATTAGATTTTAAGAGATATTATTAATTTTTGTTATAAATTGAACATTTTAATTAATTATTAATGACATTACAATTTTGTCATGTCAATGTATGGTGTTTTATGATGATAATATAAATGTCACCAACTTTTCCCGCAAATTTATTTTGTGGGAAATTTTTTTGTGTCGTTTTTTGATTTTAGGTGACGTTATAATTTTGTCATCGATTTAAAAAACACTAAGCATTTTTTGAACTCAAGACCATGCTAATGCACAAACATGCATGTGTAATGGTGAATAAGAAAATCTATAGGACTTAATTTGAAAGAGATTCCTAGTTTTCATTCATAATAACATAATTAAAAATTAGCAAATTTTTTGTTTCAAAGAAAAGGGATTGATAACCATTCATTTGTTGTAATATATCCAATATAGCACCATTTCTCCTTTAATTTTGCTATATTTTAGTGCAAAAAGAGAAGGGTGTGGCTAGGTACGTTTGAAATAGTTGAAGAGGCAGCCCGAGTTTTTGATCAAGCAACCATATTAATGAGTGGCAGAAATGCAAAAATCGACTTCCCAATTTCACAAACACCAAGTGGAAACCCGGAAGGCACTGAAAATCTCCATTCATCACAACCAAATGAGCTATCTGAACTCTTTCATTTTAAGCTTAAAAAATGTAACAAGGCACTTTCTCCTTGTATGACTTGTTTGAGGCTTGACAATGAGAATTCTCCTATAAGGGTATGGCAAAAAGGGGCAAACCAGAGCTTAGATTCCAATTGGGTCATGACTGTCTAGCTTGGAAAAGGAAATGCTAAAGTTTTTGCAAATGCATTGCCTTTCATGACCCCAAGGTTAGTAGGACTTAAACTAAGAGGGGAAATGGATGAAGAGGAGAGAATTGCACTGTAAATGATAGAGAAGCTGCTTCATAGGAACTGTTCTTCATTTGGTGTGGCAAAAGGGAATGGTAACTTTGTTTTTCATTTACACTACAAAATTTTTTTTATATACTGACGCTTGGTTATACTGACGATCAAATTTTGTTAGTAAAAGAGATTTTTATTGACAGATTTTTAATACCATCATAATATATCATATTTATACCAACACTTTATTTAACCGTTAGTATAAATAAATTTTTTCTAATGATATATGATTATCTGTTAACATAAGTATGTTATATATTGACTGTTATTAACGTAACCGTCAGTATAGGTTCAAGACAAAAAAACTATTGGCTTACAAAAATTGAATGAAATTGTTGAAGGCATTTTTGGTAAAAAGCACCTTTAATAATCCATACATAAAATTTTTTGTATGAATTATTTACTGACGATTAAATTTCGTCAGTAAAATAGACTTTTTCTGATGGATTTTTAATACCGTTAGAATATACCATACTTATACCAACATGTTATTTAACCGTCTGTATAAATAATTTTTTCTAATAGTATATTACTATTTGTCAATATAAATGTTATATACTGATGGTTATTAACAAAACCATCAATATAGGCTCAAAACCAAAAAATTATTGGCTAACAAAAAATTGTATGGCATTATTGAAGGTGTTTTTGGCCAACAACACTTTCAATAATTCATTTAAAATATTTTGGAGAGGGATTATTGAAGGCATTTTTGGTCAAAAACGCTTTCGATAATTCATACAATAAAATTTGAAGGGGATTATTAAATGTGTTTTTATCAAAAAATGTCTTTAATAATTCATTCAAAATTTTTTTTGAGGGGATTATTAAATGCATTTTTGGCCAAAAATGTCTTCAATAATCCATAAAAAAATATTTTGGAGGGATTATTGAAGACGTTTTTGTCCATAAACACTTTTAATAATCCATACAAAAAATTTTGTTGAGGGGATAATTAAAGGCGTTTTTGGCCAATCCACGAATTATTCAAGGCATTTTTAGGCAGAAACGCCTTCAATAACCCCATTCAATATTTTGTAAGGGATTATTTAAAGCATTTTCTGCCTAAAAATGCCTTCAGTAATGTCATAAAAAAATGAAGGGGATTATTCAAAGTGTTTTTGGTCATAAACGCCTTCAATCAATATTTCTGTTTTAATATAGTTTCATAAAATTTTAAAATCATTCTAGATCGAAAGTCAAATTATAAATAATCTACATATAGTAGTATTTATATTCATATAAATATTTTTCTATGTTTATATAAATCTATTTATATAAATATTCATATAAATATTCAATCTTTTCTAAGGGATTATTTAAGGCGTTTTTTGATAAAAATGCTTTGAATAATCCAAAAAAAAAAAGGAAGTGATTATTGAAAACGTTTATAGAAGTCAGTTGTAGGTTTGTGCCTAGAAAACATTCGGTTTATACATGTGGTACTATGAATTACATTTTAAAATTAACATTACGAACATTATAACATTTCAATAAATTGACCACACATCCAAATTTAAAAATGATAACATTGCCATATAAATACTTTTTTCAAATAATCATACTCAATATATATGTATTTGTATAAGCTGTCAATTGATAAAAAATAAATATATACCAATAATATTAAACTAATACCCCAATCTAGAAACTTAAATTATCCATTCAACATGACATGTTAAAAACATTATAAAAAATGAAATGCATATATTTACACCCAACTAACAATCTCCAACCTCAAGGTTTATTAAACGATAATACATACTCACACTACTCTTTACGGACTTCATTAAGTTCGTCTGTCATGAAACTTCCTTTACTCTCTCACTAAAAAAAAAAAAGTAAATGTTAATAAACGAAAACATAATTTAGTTTTTTTGGAAGATATAACAATTTTATGAAATTAAAACTAACCTTGAATGGTGTAGTCATAAAATCATATAAAACTATCTCCATCATAAAACGAAGGACATAATATTCACATTTAGTATATCCTAGTTGATGAGGTACCTGAAGAATAAATTTAGTGGGTTTAGGAAACATTAATCTAAACAAACTTAGCATAAATGAATAAATTTCACATTTATCGGTAATGAAACCTAATTTATCTTTGCTTTCTTAGCAACTGTAGACATTCCCCTAAATTGAAAAGAAAAAAAATTACTTAATACAAAAATAAAAATAATTATGAAGAAACAGAAGATAATATAATAATATGTAATAACTTTTTATAAAATTTTGAATATCGGGGTTAGGCATCGCGTTGATTAAGTGAAATTAAATAAGTATGGTGTAAAAGGATTGATATCAATCACAATAAGCTGCCAATAACGACTATAAAATAATAAGAATGATATACTCATATTAGGCATCATCTCATATTTGGGTAAGGTTAGAATAATTATTTGTATAAATATAACTTATGCAGCATCATACGAGAGCAAATAATAATCAGCCCATTTTTGCATACATTGAGTCACATGACGACCATGAAAAATGACAGTGCCACTTTGTCACTAATGATATTTGGGTCAACGAATCTGAATCTATGGATAATTTGTCTCACCTTGATCTCTTTATATAGGAAGCTGTACGATAACAATCAACAATACTAGTTAGTAATACATCGTAATATAGATTAATACATATTGACTTTACATATTTAAATTTATAAGCTAACCTCATATAAGTAACAATATCAGCAACTGATATTTCATCCAGGTTACAAAATTCTTTAATCTCATCCCTACCAATGTAAGAAATTGATGGATGATCAAATAACCCATCCTTGGACTCAATGATAATGTAGTTTCCTTCGGATAAATGATAAAGTAAATAATTAGATAACACATAAATGGTAGCATAAGCAAGGGTCATACTCTGAGTCTTAGCATCCTGCTATAATATATAATGAAATGTAAGTATTAAAACCAAATCAATGAATATAATAAACAAATAAATATTAAGTGAATAAGCAAAATCATACTTCATGGCTGGTACAAGAGGTTGGGTTTTTTTCCTAACTTGCAACGGAAGCTTGTCCTAGCTAGATGATGCTATCTGATTGACCTACAGGCATGCTAGGCTGCATTGCTGTCAACATCACCTCTAAAGTTGCGAGTCGTTGCTATTGTTAGTTCAGGTGTTGCTCTTGGTCATCAAGTCTTTGCTATTGTTGCTCAATGATTGTTTTATATTATGCATTCGTTATTTGAGGGGTTTTGGGTTGATTACCGAAAAGCTTTGATGGCAACACAAATTTATCAACCCCACGAACTCGACCATGTCTTTCTTTCGCTCCTAATGCTAAAAACAAGGGATTTTCACCATAGTGGGTTGCCAGTTCACTAGATTTAAATTTAGTAGCATAATCATCCTGAAAGACAATAATAAGATAAGCCGTAACAACAAATCTATACAAGAATAGAGTTATGCATACAAGCACAAAATCAATCATATGTGATATAATGAGCAATTATACATACAATCTTTTTTGTCATTTTTTTGGTTGCTTCATCTACAAATGATCCATCCTTTTTTAGATGTCTTTGTTTCCACTCATCCCATCTAAAAACTTCGGTGCCAGAGCTAGTTGATTCATAATAAATTATCGCTATATAAGAATTAAAATCTATTAAACGAATGTTCATAAATATTCATTTATGAGTATAAAACAAGTGTGTGAATAATTACAAGCTCATACTTGACATTTGCATAACCTTTTTTTTGATGTCGATGGTGATATACTTGTTTAGCCTGAATGTTCTTTTGTTATTTTTTGATTTTTTAGAAAAGAAAAAAATTACGTAAATCACATATTAAGATATCGAATATATTACATAAAATTTTATAAATAATTTTTTGTAATGCGTATGCGTATCGAGAAATCTTCTTATAGTCGATCTTCGAACAAAAATTGTCTAATCTTGATAACTTATAACATTTGCATATGGCGAAGGTGGAACAATAAACACATCACCAATATCAGTGAATAGTAAATTATATTGGGTTATCGATCTGCTTTTGAAATCTCTAAATGCTTTCTCAGCTGATTGCAACACAAGTTTTTTACACTCAATTGAGATGTCGAACCATTCCTTAAAAATTTAACACAATTAGTATGAACACAATGAATTTCAATTAAGTGATCATTTAATAAATTTTATGAAATAGTTAAATAAACATACCATAACCAACTCTCATATAAGATTCTTTAGATCATCAGGAACTCATTGCCAATTATGGTATGTAATAGAAATGCTATTACGGACGACCGCTCCAATATGACTAGCCAACTTCACAACTCTATTAGACACAGGCTGTCCACTTTGATTGAATTCGACATTAATTTTTGTGTCAGTCACTTTAATTTGTTTATTTTCCCTTACTTTTTTTTTACTACAGGTGTGTCTTCTTCATGTTCAGTAGCAGGAGAAGTTGTTCTTTAGATTCTATAATACTTGTGATTTTGATCATAATTATACGAAATACACCAAACTCTTTTTAAATTTCACACAATACATAATAAAATACAACTAATATCATACTACAATTACTACACTAATGTACGTAAAACATTTTCAAATCAATAATATTTTACGAGTACAAGCCATACTGTGATTCCTACCTTAAATAAGAGTTCCATGCAAAACAAATGATGAGTAAAAAAATACACATAATTTTCATAATACCATTTTACAAACCATAATATTTAAACCAAACTACACAGAAATACTATACATGTAATGAAAGTTGATTGGATGACTAAGGTGATGGTGGAATGAATAAAACACATATATATATTGCAAGGAATAGCAAAAAAGCCTATATCAAAGAATATAAATAATATAAAAAATAAATAAAATATGGATATACCAATAAAAAGAGAGGTTCACGATGTTGAGTTGTTAAAGGTCAACAGCGATGAGAGAGATGAAGAAACCAAAAGGCAAACTAAATGCATTTAAGAGTTTTGATTTGGTTGCAATGTAGCTTTTAATCATTCTCTGTAATAGCAGTTTGGGATTCCAAAGTTTAAGACAAGGGAAAGAAGTTAAAAAATCATTAGTGAAGGCATTTTACCAAAAAAAATGCCTTTAATTTTTTTAATGGAATATTCAAGGTGTTTTTTGGGCAAAAATACCTTGAATAATCTAAAAAAAAATTAATTATTGAAGGTATTTTTGGCCAAAAATACCTTTAATAACCCCATTCAATATTTTGTTATAGATTATTTAAGACATTTTCTGGACAAAAATGCTTTCAATAATCTTTTGATAAAAATTAAAAGGGATTATTTAAGACATTTTTGACGATAAATGCCTTGACTAATCCCCTCTAAATGAATAGTTCGTGGGTTATTGAGGGAGCTTTTAGCAATAAATGCCTAAATAATCCACAAATTATTCAAGGCATATTTTTAGCCAGAAATACCTTCAATAATCCCTATTCAATATTTTGTAATGGATTATTCAAGGCATTTTTTTGGCTAAAAACGCCTTTAATAATCCTATCCTAAAAATTGAAGGGGATTATTTAAGCTATTTTCTAGGAAAAAATGCCTTGAATACTAAAAAAAAAAAAATTGAGATTATTGAAGGTATTTTTGATAGAAAATACCTTCAATAATCCTTTTTGAATGAATAATTCGTAGGTTATTGAAGGCGTTTTTAGCCAAAAATGCCTTCAATAATCCATAAATTATTCAAGGCATTTTAGCCAAAAACGCTTTCAATAATCCCATTTCAATATTTTGCAAGGAATTTTTCAAGACATTTTTTTAGGCAAAAACGCCTTGAATATTCCAAAAAAAAAAAAATACCTTGAATAATCCATGAATTATTCAAGGCTTTTTTAGCCAAAAACGCCTTTAATAACCCAATTCGATATTTTGTAAGAGATTATTCAATGTATTTTTTGGCTAAAAACACATTCAATAATCTCATTATAAAAATTGAAAGAGATTATTCAAGGCATTTTATGGGCAAAAACGTCTTGAATATTCCAAAAAAAAAAAATGCTAGGATTATTGAAGGCGTTTTTGACAGAAAACGCCTTCAATAATCCCATTTGAATGAATAATTTGTGGGTTATATAAGGCATTTTTGGCAAAAAATATATTGAATAATTCATGAATTATTTAAGGTGTTTTTAGCTAGAAACGCTTTCAATAACCCAATTTAATATTTTGGAAGGGATTATTCAAGGCATTTTTTGGCTAAAAATAACTTCAATAATCCCATCATAAAAATTGAAAGGGAATATTCAAGGTATTTTCTAGGTAAAAATGCATTGAATATTTAAAAAAAAAATGCTAAGATTATTGAAGGCATTTTTGACAGAAAACGCCTTCAATAATCCTCTTTGAATGAATAATTCGTAGGTTATAGAAGGTATTTTTGATAAAAAATACCTTGAATAATCCATGAATTATTCAAGACATTTTTAGCCAGAAACGTTTTCAATAACCCCATTCAATATTTTGTAAGGGATTATTTAAGGCGTTTTCTTGCTAAAAACACATTCAATAATCTCATCATAAAAATGAAAAGGATTATTGAAGACGTTTTTGGCCAAATGCCTTCAATAATCCACTTATAAAAAATTCTAAAGGAATTATTAAAGATATTTTTTACCAGAAACACCTTCAATAATCCTATTCAATTTTTTATAAGGGATTATTCAAGGTATTTTTTAGGTTAAAATACCTTGATTAATCTTTGCCTGAAAAATAAAGAGGATTATTGAAGGTATTTTTGGTAGAAACCGTTTTGAATAATCCTTATAAAAAATTGAATGGAATAATTCCCTATCTATAGATTATTCAAGACATTTTTTGACTAAAAATGCCTTTAATAATCAATCGTCCTTACCTTATGCTCTCACATCTTGAGAATGAAAACCTTTTAAAAAAATCTAAACTTATTAAAACAAAAGTAGTGAAAATTTTGTTCCCACTGTCCTTATCTTGCCTTTCAGTCCTTACCTCACTTGAAGCTTATCTTGTCTCACTTTCCCTTGCCTTTGATCTTTTTAACTTTGCAGCTAAAATCCTTGTTTAAATTTTCAAGCTTTAAAACTTTGTTTTCTTTGCAAAAATCTCTCATTTTTACATAGTTTTTACAAGCTGCATAGATTTTGTCCTTTTGTAATTGTGAGTTACTTTCCTTCTCTCCTTTGTCTTTTTTTTGCTTATTCAACTGAAACTGACCTTGGTTGTGCTTCTCCTGAAAATACATAAGTTTAATTATAAAGGTACATTTGAAATATTATTCTTAGTGAAAATGTTACATTATGCTTACATAGTCAAGTTTTATTTAGTGTTTAAATTAAATGCTATGTTTTAATTTAAGTTTTTAAATTAAATATAATTTTATTACTGGGGCAAATCATCTTACATTCTATGGATAAGGTGGGGATAAATCTTACGTCAAGAGCCAGTGAAGAATACATAAAATGAGTCACTAATTTTTTAGACTTTGCAATATCATTTGAAGATGGAAAAATTTGGTGTCCTTGTGTTAAATGTGTCAACACATTTAGAGTTTGGTTCATGATCGTTTTATCTTGGCATCACAAGCTAAGAAAGTTTTTTTATGTGAAAGATGAAAGACATAATAGTTGGGTTTTTTTAAGCATACAAAACTTAGAGATGTATTTGATATGGGTGATGAATCATCCTTATATAGAAAGAAAGAGATGGAGAAATCTATGTTGAATTTGATGACACACATGGTACTTCAATTTGGGTTAGAAGTGAAGTTGATGATAAAGGAATGAAAGTCACACCAGAGATGGAAAATAAGCATGTAGAAAAAGATCCTACAGATGAACATAATGGGGAGGATATTTTTAATTCTATGTAATAGTTTAAATTGTTTTTAAGGTTTTGCAATATAAGACATAGTTCACTAATATATTATGTATTATTAGACTTGAGATGGTAAAGTGTAGATGATTGAATATCACTAGGGTAAATCGTGCCTCTAGTTCTCAATTGTAAACTTAATATGAAGAACAACATGTGCTTGTAGATCCAGAAGCTTCACAACATAACCCTTTACAAGAATCTCAAGAACTAATTTGTCAATCTACAAATAATGAAGATCAAGATAAACAAGTTGAACATAATTCAGGTATAAAAACACTATATTCTCTTAGTACAATTCTTTATGAGTTATAATGTTGTACACATACAATTTTTAATGAATTTAATTACTTTTTTTACATGTAATTTTTCTATATAGAAAATGTTCAACATAAAAAAACTTGAGGTCCTACATATATAGCTGATATTTAAGATTTGGAAGAGAGGAAGCATGTTGTTGTTAAGGTCAATGATGATGCTAAACCTATCGGTGATGAATCTTGCTCTTTAACTCGATTCATTGGTATCATGGTGGGAATGCCTAGCTTTGTACTAATTAATTATACAAATTGGTATGAAATGTCAGATGATAAGAAGGAAAAAATGTGAAAAATATTAGAAGTATCAATATGATAATATTTTATTTGCTAACTAATGCAGTGAGAATAATCTTTTAGTTTCTAGTTAATAGTAGCAATTCATATAATATATATTGACATTTTCTTTCAAATTACCTCTTTCAAATTGTAGTCAAAGTTTGAATTTCATAAATCTGATTTTGATGAGCTCGTTGATAAAGAAATATATAAAAAAATAAAGTCTTAGGCACTAAGAAATATGGGTGCTAAGTGAAGGCAATGAAAGAATGAATTGAAGTCTATATTTTATGATGAACACAAAACACCGAAGGAAATAACTGTAAAGGTTAATGATTCTCGAGTAGACAAAAGTCAATTTCTATTTCTTACAGCACATTGGTTAACTAATAAAGCGAAAGTAAATATTTACAAAAGATACTATTTACTTTGTTTTAATACTATGATAATAATTACAAAGTTATTATAATATATCTTTTCTTATCCATTTGTGTAAAGGAACAAAGTGAGACAAACAAGACAAACTGCTTAAAATTAGATAAGTCTCATTGCCAGGAACAAAATCATTCTCGAAGATCATTCAAACTTTGGTACATATATCAATTTTCTTGTCACACTCAGTTAAATAAATATGAAATTTCTTTTTATATGTGCAATTTTGTCATTACAATAATTAATGTTGTACCTTTGTAGAAAGAATAAGTTAATAGAATTCCACCATCACATGCTGAGATGTATATTCTTTCTTGTTCATGTAAAGATGAAAGTGTTGTAAATGACAAGGCAGCTGAAATTGTGGTATTTAATTTAGTTCTTACTCGCTTTTATTTATGTTTTGTTTTTTTATACTAAAATGTTTGTTTACAATTTTAGGAACTCATGAAATAAGGTTTGAGCGAAACTTGTACTTAGAATTCTGAAGGGAGTTCATGAAAAGATGATGTTTATTCAAAAGTTAAAAGACTGGAGAGAAAATAGCTTGTTCATTGCATTGGTACAATATTTACTTCATCTAAATAATATGGTCCTTCATTTTTTGAATTGGATCAGCATAAAAAAAAGGTACAAAAGTTGAAGACTGAAATTAAAGACTTGAAAGAGACTTTAAGTACTGTCTTATCGGTATTTAAAAGATAATTTCTTAATGAGAATATGGATATCTTGAATACTATTACTCATATGGTGAATAGAGAAGTATATATAACATTTATTTTAGTTTATATATAT
This sequence comes from Durio zibethinus, assembly GCF_002303985.1. The sequence goes on from NW_019168004.1 coordinate 7,201,645, forward strand.
GTAAGTTGTCATATTGCTCATGAATTTTAAACCTTATTGAAATTTCTTTTGAATTATTTTTAGGTTCTTGATGCTAGTAGTGTTCTAAAAATCGCATATGAAAACTATTGTTCTTAAAATTCAAGTCATCGACCTAATGAAAATGAAAATGGTAAACTCGTCATCACATGATATATATGTAAAAATGTTTTGCTTGGTACTTGTTTCTTAGATAGAATGCCAAAATCAATTTTGAATCTAGGTTTTGAATAATGTAATTGTGTTCTTGAAATATTACCCATCGTCTTTACCATAATCATTAAATTACAATATGATTTAAAGCTTCTTTTGTTTCCCTTGAGAAGGCTTTCTTGCCTTTTTTTTTTCTTTGAAAATGCTTCCTTATGATGTAAACACACTTTGTAGTTGTAGACTTAAATGTTATAATGAAAATATTTGTTTAATGATAGTTCTGTTGACTAAAATAATCTTAGGTTGATTTCATTAAGTTATTATTTGGAATTAAATTAAAAGAATAAAGAGATTACACATGTAGATTAGGTTATTTATTGTTCATTCATGCATTACACTAATAAATAAGATGTTTATAATATTATTTTTACTAGTATATAAAAGGATAATTACCTTCTGTATATATAAATGAATAAGATGTTTATAAAATTATTTCTATTGGTATATAAATGGATGATTACCTTTTTATCTTCTGTATATATAAGATAATTTACAAGAATTGTAATTGGATTTTTTTATGCTATGCAAATGCTTCTTTGCAAAAATCTATGATGTGATCATTTATTTTAGGAAGTTATTTATTTACTTGGAGCATTATGTTTGTAAGGGGATTTGGTTTTGTTTTGGATGTTATGTACTTTGTTGAAATAAGGATGTTGTGTTTTATGATGCTTGATTGGTATATTGAATACTTTTAGTGAGCTGGGTTCATTGAGCTTGTTAGTTATATGATGTAGTACACTTGTTGACTTTTTCAAGACTTGTGATATATTGTATGAATTAAGATATTTTTTTTTTGGAAAATCCTTGTAATAGGTGCGTGCATTTTTTTACTTATTGATGTGGTTTTGCAATTGTTTGTTTGATTATACATTTTTTAAGATTATCTTGTTTAGAGTATTATTGAAATTTTAAGGTGATCAAAAGGTCTTTAGATGTCTGGTGATGCAAACTTATGATTGTATTTTTTAAGGTAAGGTGGTGTAACTCTTTATTTATGTTTGTTTTATCAATGTTTGTTTTATCAGATTTGGTACAATGACTTTAGTTTTTCACTTATACTAAGTTTGTGGATAATAATTAATTTACTTGTAGTTTTAATGTTATTAAATATCTTTTACTTTATTGTGTTTTTTTTTTGTTTATATGAAAACATATCATATTATGATTATAAATAAATTAATATTAATAATTGAAAATATAATTTTAAAAAAAATTTACCAACATTTTAACATTTATACTGATGCACTTGATTGTTGGAATATTTCAAGCGATACTAACAATCATCAAAATATAATAAAAAAATTAAAACATATAAGTTTATATTGATAATTTCTAACCGTTAGTATAGGTGTATCCATTAAAGCATATAATTCTATACTGATAGTCTCTAATCGTCGGTATAGGTAAGAAAATTAAAAAATGCAAGTCTATACTGATAGATGCTAAGCATCAATATAGATAAGAAAAATTAAAAGTCTATATTGACGGGCATTAACCATTGGTATAAGTAAGAAAAATTAAAATATATGAGTCTATACTGATGGGTGTTACCTATCAGTAAAATGTATAACGGTGAAACACACAACATATGCTATACCAACAGATATACCTTTACTGATGGTTTTGAATCATAGATATATTTCTGTGAGCTATTCTAACACGTTAAAAATTGTCAGTATAGGTCTATACCGATAAATGATATATCAACAGTTAAAATTTCATTGGAATACATATTTTGACTGTTGGTATACGGTTTATGGTGCTATACTGATGGATTTTGAAGTTTTACCAATGCTTTTTTAAGCGTCACTAGATGTCAGATTTGTTGTAGTGTTATTGTTATGTTTTTTCCTGGATTTTAAGTTAATTCAATATTAATTGTGTTGTTCTAAGATTAAAATATTTTAATTGACCTTCTATATTATGAGACTGCTTTTATCTCTAAAAAAAAAAATGACTAAACTTTTTGTTACTATAATCATATTTTATTTTGAATCAACTTTTTAGTTACTATTATTTTGTAATTACAAGTGTAATTCAATGATCAATTCAAATATTTGGTGGATTTGTAAGAACACTACATTCGATTATTCTACAAAAATGATTGTGAGTTTGTGATGTTTCATTTTATATATAAGATTTAATGACATTAATTGTGTTATCAATATTATGATGATTTATCTTTTGCCATTAATATATAAGATTTTATCATTTATTTTGTGGCAATTATAGTTTTTAATGACTTTTTTTCATATATAGCTGATGAAATTTAATGTCACAAAAAAAGTATAAAGTAACGTTTGATTTTCTTGTCACATTTGATATTCTCTTACAATCATTTGTGACATTAATTGTGTTATCAATACTGTGATGATTTACCTTCGTTATTAATATATCAGATTTTATCATTTATTTTATGACGATTATAGTTTTTAATAACTTTTTTTCCCTAAATAGTTGACGAAAATTAACATCACAAAAAAAAAGGTGATGTTTGATTTTATTATTATGATAGATTCATAATAAGTGACGATTTTTTGGTATCGTCATATTAGATCTTAAACGATGATACAAACGTGACGAATGTCATAACATTTATTTTTTATCATAAAATATATATGATGAAAAAAAAATATTTATTGATATTATTCTATGCGCCGTTAATGACCAAATTCTTTACTAAATAAACTTCTCACAAGCTTTTCTTTCCAACAGTTTTCTTGGTTGTCGATAAGAGACGCTACACATGCACCACGGCCTAGTCTGTCATGCCTGTCTTCATATACCAAGCTTAGGTTTGTCGGAATCCACTTCTCATGCCAGATATTCACCTTTTCTCCATTTCCTATTTTCCATCTCAGCCCACTTTTCAGCTCATTTCTGGTTGCCCATATACTTTTTCATGTGTATGAAGGATTTGTCCCTATACCCGCATCAAGGAAAGATGCACTAGGAAAATATTTTGACTTCAGTACTTAATGGACCAGTGCGTTTTCACACTTTAGCAGCCTCCATCCCTGTTTCCTTAGTGGAGCTTGGTTAAAGCATTCCATATCCCTTAAACCCAAACCTCCATCTGTTTTACTCTGACGTAATTTCCCCACCCCAACCAATACTTTCCTCTGTATCCCACCTTTGAACTCCACCAGTAGTTACTGACCAGGCTGTTGAACTCCTCACAAAGTCCTATCGGGAGCTAGAAACAATTCATCGCATATGATGGTATGGCCAGAGCATGATGAAAACTTCTTTTCCTCCTTGAGAGAAACATCTGTGACTCCATAGCCCAATCTTTCTTTTCATGCGGTCCTTTATCCCCTTTCTTGCTCTCTTCTACCCCCTTCTTATCATTGTTGGGAGACTTAGATATTTATCTAGGTTGTTTGTGCTTTGGATTCCAAATAACTACTTCACACTTTCCTGGTTTGGTACTGATGCATTTCGGCTGAAAAAAAGGAGTGACTTATCCATACTTATTTGTTGACCCGAGCTTGTTTCATATCTCCTTATTATATTTTGGATTATTTCACTCTCTTCTTGTGTTGCCTTAAAGAACAATAAGCTGTCATCTGCAAAAAAGCGGCGAGTAATGCATGGTCCATCTTGGCTAGCGCGTACTCCATTTATCCATCCTTGCCTTTGGTACTGTGCGAGCATTGCTGAAAAGCCTCAATGACTATTAAAAATAGATAGGGTGATAGTGGGTACTCCATTAATAAACTCTCGGTTTGATTTTTCTTTTTACTTATACCTTTTACTTCTTTATTATAATTAAAAAGGAAAATATATTTTATTAAACTTGGACAAATAACTAACATATAATATCATGTTAGACATAATTTTTACATAACAAAATAAAATCATAATTTTTTCCTAACAACTTTTACGCTTTTTAAAATAACTAACTAATTTGTAGGTTTTTTTTTTTTTTGAAAGAAAGCTAAAGTTTATAAAAATTTTACAGCAAAAATATTAAAGGTTATGAGAATCAAACCCCAATCTTGTTATATATATATATATATGTATATATTTAATCTCTTTGTACAATTTTTTAACGAAATGAGATAAGGAAAATAATGTCAAATCACAAACTTTTTTTTTTACTCTGCTAAAAATTTGGAGGTAAATAAATTATTTAATCTTTCAAATCATGATAAGATATATCGTACTTTCATTAATTATGTGGAGGTGGTTACATTTCATTATTCAATATGAGTCTTTATCAACAATAATAACAAAAATAATAATAATAATAATTTTTTTTTGGTATGTTAATTTATTGTAGTAGATATTTATTGGATGCTAATTCTTGATCGGTTATGAGTTATGATTAAATATTAAATGGTAATGGTAAATGAAAAATAAGGAAATTAAAAAAGATATATTCAGAGAAAAATTTTGAAATATTACTTTTTTTTGAAATATTTAATTTTTTAATGTTTAAATTTTGAAAATGACCATGAACCTTTGCATTTATATATGCCACTGTATAATAATATATATGATATCACAATCACAACATAAAAAAGGAAACGATTGATCCTTACTGCATGGGTTATATAAATATATATATATATATATATATATATATAATCTTCATTCAATTTTTACGTCCATATTTGTGAAAACATTATCTCTGAATTATTTTATAATGTATATTGTCTTATTAAAAGTTTTAGATATACATAAAAATATATGATCTTTGACGAAAAAGTCAGCCAAAGACATGGGCAAATTCACCCACAGTCATACTTTTCTTTTTTTTTTTTTTTTTTTCTTAATTAGTATCTTAATACCATCATACTTCTGAATAATAGCAACATGCAACCACCAAAAAGAAAAAAAAAAATCAGATGCACCTTTTCTGGAGGTTTTTTTTTTTTTTTTTTTTTTTTATGGTTTTGAGATATTTTGATTGAAAGTTTAAGTAGTCACCACAACCTTATCTTTTCTTTTCCATTCTACCTCAACATCATTTATACACAAGTTCCGTGCGTAACTTGTATTGTCAAGATTTTCAAGATCTTATCCGATCTAAGTTAGTCTTGAGGACAATAATTCTTGTTTCTATCTTTAATAGTTCTTAAAAAATTTTAACAAATTATTAATGCAAAACTTTTTTGAGGGTATATAATAAGTTTAAATAATTGTTTTATTTGAATTTGAATTTGAATTTAAATTTAAATTTAAATTTAATTAATTTATATAATAATTTTTAAAAGATAATATTAAATAATTTTAAAATTTAAAATTTAACATTTATAATTTTTTTCTATCAAATTTCTTTCATACAAATAATTTTATTTAATGATAAAATTTTAAATCAGAGTGAAAAGATGTAGAAGAGAGCAAATTGACTTAAGCTTTTAAGCAATTAATTCACAGTAATGGTTAAAATAGGTTTAGCGGTAATTTTTTTATCAATTTATTCAAATATTCTAAAAATAAAAGTTTATTTTAATATATAGGTTATTTTATGTATTTATAAATATATCAAAGTTAAAAGATTGTGGAACCCTTCAACCTCACCCCCTCTCACATGCATAGTTTCTTTTTTTGTTAAAAACTTTCACATGGTTTGTTATCAATATAACAATCTTGCTACTTTTTTCCTATCTTTATTTTATTATTTTTTAACTATAAAATTTAATACTAATTTTTTATAATCTAATATAATTCTATATGAACCTACAGTTTTTTCAAATGATTTCATGTGTTAACTTCATAAATAAGTTTTTTTTATTTTTAAAAAATCTTTTTTATTTGTTTATAAATAAGTTCAACTCTATAAATTGATTTGACTTTTCAACTTACAAATTAAAATTCTACAACCATTCAAGAGAATGTTCAAATAAACAACTATTTAATACCAATAATTATCGATTTCTTTATTCTATTATCATAATTAATCTATTCATGAAGAGAAATTGAAAAGTTTAATTCATTAAACCCAAAAAAATGAAAATCTCTTTTATTTAATTATTTTTTTTACTAATCTATTTAATATTGTTATTTTCAAAAGCTTTTATAAGAAAATCTTTGAAAAAAAATATTTTATAATGTATACTGTCTTATTAAAAGTTTTAGATATACATAAAAATATACAATCATTGAAAAAAAGAAAAAGCCAGCCAAAGGCATGCGTAAATTCACTCACAGTTCTACTTTTCTTTCTTTCTTTTTTTTTTTTTTTAATTAGTATCTTGATATCATCATTATTCTGAATAATAGCAACATGCAACCACCAAAAAAAAAAAAAACTTCAGATGCACATTTTTTGGTGTTTTTTTTGTGGTTTAGAATATTTTGATTCTTTTCTTTTCCTTTCAATTTCCACGCAATTTCCGTACGTAAATTTTATTGTCATCATTTTCAAGATCTTATCCGATCTAAGTTCGTCTTGAGTAAAATAATTGTTGTTTCGATCTTTAATAATTTTCAAAAATTTTAATAAATTATTAATGTAAAACTTTTTTGAGGATATATAATAAGTTTAAATAATCATTTTATTTAAATTTATGTTTAATTTAATTAATTTATATAATAATTTTTAAAAAATCACATTTAATAATTTTAAATTTTAAATTTTTACATGTATAATTTTTTTTATGAAATTACGATTTTTTAAAAAATAATTTTATTTAATGATAAAATTTTAAATCAAGTGAACGGATGTTGAAGGGAGCAAATTGACCTGAACTTCTTAGCAATTAATTCACAATAATGGTTAAAATAGGTTTAGTGGTAATTCTTTTTTATCAATTTTATTCAAATATTCCAAAAATAAAAATTTATTTTAATATATAGATTATTTTATGCATTTATAAATATATCAAAGTTAAAAGATTGTGGGAACTCTCAAGCATCACCATCTCTCACGTGCATAGTTTGCTTTTTTGGGTAAAACTTTCACATGGTTTGTTGTCAATTTAACAATCTTGCTACTCTTTTTCCTATCCAAAGCCTCTTTTTTGCATGGTATAAAATTTATTTATGGGGATAATATTTGAAAAATACTACCATTAAATTTAACAAAATTTACTATGAAAATTTTTATCAAAAGAAGGGTTTTTTTTTTTTTTTCTCAACAGTTTTAGAAGCAAAATTAAAGGTTTTTGATACAGTACTCCAAGTGTATATATGCCATAGTCATTAATAAACTCTCGGTTTGATTTTTCTTTTTGCTTATACCTTTTACTTTTTTATTATAATTAAAAAGGAAAATATATTTTATTAAACTTGGACAAATAACTAACATATAATATCATGTTAGACATAATTTTTACATAACAAAATAAAATCATAATTTTTTTGCCTAACAACTTTTAAGCTTTTTAAAATAACTAACTAATTTGTACCTTTTTTTTTTTTGAAAGAAAGCTAAAGTTTATAAAAATTTTACAGCAAAAATATTAAATGTTATGAGAATCAAACCCCAATCTTGTTTTATATATATTAATATATATGTATATTTATATATATATAATCTCTTTTTACAATTTTTAAAGGAAATGAGATAAGGAAAGTAATGTCAAATCATAAACTTGTTTGTCTTCATTAATTATGTGGAGGTGGTTACATTTCATTATTCAGTATGGGTCTTTATCAATAATAATAATAATAGTGATTGCGTCTTTTTGGTATGTTCATTTATTGGATGCTGATTCTTAATCGGTTATGAGTTATGATTAAATATTAAATAGTAATGGTAAATGAAAAATAAGGAAATTAAAAAAGATATATTCAGAGAAAAATTTTAAACTATTAAATTTTTTTGAAATATTTAAATTTTTTTTAATTTTTAATTTTTGAAAATGCCCATGAACCTTTGCATTAACATATGCCACTGTATAATAATAATATATATGATATCACAATCACAACATCAGAAAGAAAACGATTGATCCTCACTGAATGGGTTATATATATATATATATATATAATATTCATTGTTAAAACATTATCTCTAAATTATTTTATAATGTATATTGTCTTAATAAAAGTTTTAGATATACATAATAATATACAATCTTTGAAAAAAAAAAGTCAGCCAAAGACATGGGTAAATTCACCCGCAGTTCTAGAGTTTTTTCCTATATCAGTATATATTAAAATCTTTATGACCAAAGGGAGGCACATTTAATCTTTTTTCTTCAGATAGAGTACTAAAAGCCATGTCAACTACACGTCATAGTCTACATGTGTATGGTTGTTTACGTGGAAGTTGGCTCTACTTCTTTTTTTTTTATTATTATTATTTTATTTTCTTACTTTTCCTTTCCCTCACCACTTCTATTAACCATTATTGTTTAATCTTTTTTGTTACAATATAAAATAATTTAAAATTCTCCTCTCATTCCCAACAAATTTTCACCCACATTAAAAATTCTGGATTATCATTTGAATTTTTTCCTTGAAACACTTGCTGAATAGACTTTTATTCTACTCAAACCTGCATAAAGAGCATCTCTTTATTATATTTGGAGGCAGAGGAATTCAAGGAAGCATACAAACAAACAAACTCCAGGAGAAACAACAAGTTGCTGCAATGGGTTCATTTTTGTTCAATTTTATTCTAATAGTCATTGAGTATTGAAACAATATACTCTTTGTAATAACCGGAGAATAAGTCAATAATTGTTGATTGTACTCCTTTTTTTTTTTTTTGTTATTTCTTATATCAGAGGTTTGCTCTGTTTCTTTGAATTTTTGAAATAAAAAATTTTCATTTATCCCAAAAAAAGAAAGAAAAAGGAAGTGACTCTACAATGGATGCAATTCTTTTGTTCATTGTTTACATGAATTCTGTCGTAATACATTGATATTTCATAAGTTGTTGGTCATTTTTTCTTAAAAGTAGTGATGGCTTTGTTGGATATCAAAAGATATGTGAGCTGAAAACTTGAAATGGATATTGAAGGTCCAGTGTTTGATAGAATGCTACAAAAAAAGATGTGATTGAAAAACTTGAAATATAATGATTATCTAATTGCTAAAAATAAGAGATTTTAAAGGAGTTTTTTTCATTTTTAATTAGTTTCTTGATGCCATCATACTTCTGAATAATAGCAACATGCAACCACCAAAAGAAGAAAAAAAAAAAAATCAGATGCACCTTTTTTGGAGATTTTTTTTTTTTTTTGTGGTTTTGAGATATTTTTATTGAAAGTTTAAGTAGTCACCACAACTTTATCTTTTCTTTTCCTTTCTACCTCAACATCATTTCCACACAAGTTCCGCGCGTAACTTGTATTGTCAACATTTTCAACATCTTATCCGAGCTAAGTTAGTCTTGAGGACAATAATTCTTGTTTCTATCTTTAATAGTTCTTAAAAAATTTTAATAAATTATTAATGCACAACTTTTTTTAAGGATATATAATAACTTGAAATAATCGTTTTATTTGAATTAAAATTTAATTTAATTAATTTATATAATAATTTTTAAAAAATTACATTTAATAAATTTTAAATTTTAAAATTTTTTTTATCAAAGTGTGATTTCTTTCATAAAAATAATTTTATTTAATGATAAAATTTTAAATCGAGTGAAAGGATGTCGAAGAGAGCAAATTGACTTAAACTTGTAAGCAACTAATTCACAATAATGGTTAAAATAGGTTTAGTGGTAATTTTTTTAATCAATTTTATTCAAATATTCTAAGAATAATATTTATTTTAATATATAGGTTATTTTATGTATTTATAAATATATCAAAGTTAAAAGATTGTGGAACTCCTCAGCCTCACCCCCTCTCACATGCATACTTTGCTTTTTGGGTAAAACTTTCACACGGTTTGTTATCAATGTAACAATCTTGCTACTTTTTTCTATCCCTATTTTATTATTTTTTTACTATAAAATTTAATACTAATTTCTAATAATTTAATATAATTCTATTTAAACCTACAGTTTTCTCAAAAGATACCATATGTCAACCTCATAAATAAGCTATTTTTTTTTATTTTTAGATAAATCTTTCTTATTTGATTGATTATTCAACTCTACAAATTGGTTTGACCTTTAAATTTACAAATTAAAGTTCTACAATTATTCAAGAGAATGTTCAAATAAACAAGTATTTAATTTCAGTAATTATCACAATTATTCCATTAATGAAGAATAAGTAAAAAGTTTAATTCATTAAACACAAATAAGATGAAATCTCTTCTTCTTCCTTATTTAACCATTTTTCTGTTAATCTATTTAATATTGTTTATTTTCCAAAAGCCTTTATAAGAAAATCTTAAAAAAAAAAAACCCATTCTTAATCCTTCAGTTTTCATCCAGATTTTACTTCTCTAAACAAACATTCGTCGATTATACTACAAAAACTCTGACATATAGTGATGCTTAAAAAAAGCGTCGGTAAAACTCCAAAATCTATCACACTACAAGAAATTTGACATATAGTGACGCTAAAAAAAGCATCGATAAAACTTAAAAATCCGTCAGTATAGCACGATAAACTCTATATCGACGATCAAAAAGTATATTCTGATGAATTTTTAATCGTTGATATATCATTTATCGATATAGACCTATACTGATGATTTTTAAAACGTCAGAATAACTTACAGAGATATACCAACGGTTCAAGATCGTTAGTAAATATATATTTGTTAGTATAACATCTGTTGTGTGTACCATCATTTTACCTTTTAGGAATGGTTAACATCTGTCAGTATAGATTTGTATGTTTTAATTTTTTTGCCTATAACGATGATTAATAGTCATCATTATAGACTTTACCTATACTGATGCTTTAAGCTCATCAGTATGGATTTGTATGTTTTAATTTTCTCACCTATGTCGTCAGCTAGCACTCGTCAGTATAGACTTATATGTTTTAATTTTTCTGACCTATACCGATGGTTAATGCCTGTCAGTATAGACTTGTAATTTTTTTTACCTATACCGACGCTTAGCATCCGTCAGTATAGATTTGTATTTTTTAAGTTTCTTACCTATGCTAACAGTTAGAGACTGTCAGTATAAAATTATATACTTTAATTTTTTTACTTTTATCGATGGTTTGAGATTGTTAATATAGACTTATATGTATTAATTTTTTTATTATATTTTGATAACTGTTAGTATCACCTGAAATATTCCAATAACCAAGTGCATCAGTATAAATGTTAAGACATTGGTAAAATTTTTTTAAAGTTATATTTTTAATTATTAATATTAATTTATTTATAATCATAATATAATATATTTTCATATAAACAAAAAAAAAAACACAATAAAGTAAAAGATATTTAATAACATTAAAACTACAATTAAATTATTTATAATCCATAAACTTAGTATAAATGAAAAAACTAAAATCATTGTACCAAGTTTGATAAAACAAACATCGATAAAACAAATATAGATCAAGAGTGACACCATTGCACTTTAAAAAACACAATCATAAGTTTGCACCACTAGATACCTAAAGACCTTTTGATCACATTAAAACTTTACAAGAACTCTGAACAATATAATCTTAAAAAATCTATAAACGAACAAATAATTGCAAAACTACCTTAATAAGAAAAAACATACATGCACCTATAAGAAGCCCTTTCCAAAATCAAAATATTTTAATTCATATAAAATATTATAAGTCTTAAAAAAAATCAACAAGTGTAGCTACATCATATAACTAACAAGCTCAATGAACCTTCACTAACATTATTCAATATACCAATCAAGGATCACAAAACACAATAGCTTAATTTCAACAAAGTACATAACATCCAAAACAAAACCAAATCCTCCTACAAACATAATGCTTTGAGTAAATAAACAACTTCTTTAAATGAATGATCCCATCATAAATTTCTACAAAAAAGCATTTGCATAGTATAAAAAAATCCAATTAGAATTCTTGTAAATTATCTTATATATACAGAAGGTAAGAGATAATCATCCATTCATATGCCAGTAGAAATAATTTTATAAACATCTTATTCATTCATACATACAAAAGGTAATCATCCATTAATATACTAGCAAAAATAATTTTATAAACATCTTATTCATTAGTGTAATGCATGAATGAACAAAAAATAACCTAATTTGCATGTGTAATCTCCTTTTTCTTTTAGTTTAGTTCGAAATAATAACTTTATGAAACCAACCTAAAATTATTTTAGTCAATAGAACTATCATTAAACAAATATTTTGACTATCACATTTAAGTCTACAACTACAAAGCATGCTTACATCATAAGGAAGCCTTTTCAAAGAAAAAAACAAGCAAGAAAGCCTTTTTAAGAAAAAAAAGTAGGCTTTAAATCATAGTGTAATTTAATGATTATGGCAATAATGATGGGTGATGTTTCAAGATCATAATTACATGATTCAAAACCTAGATTCAAAATTGATTTTTGTATTTTATCTAAGAAATAAGTATCAAGCAAAAGCATTTTCACATATATATCATGTGATGACGAGTTTACCATTTTCATTTTCATTAGGTTGATGACTTGAATTTGAAGAACGATAGTTTTCACGTGAGATTTCTAGAGCATTACTAGCATCAGGAACCTAAAATTAATTCAAAAGAAATTTTAATAAGGTTCAAGATTCATGAGCAAGTTGACAATTTACATATATATAAACTAAAACATATGTTATATATACCTCTTTATTCACCATGTGGGTAACAATATTTAAGATATCTATATTCTCATTAGGAAATTATCTTTTAAACACCGATAAGATGATATTTAAATTTTTTTTAAGTCTTTAATTTTAGCCTTCAACTCTTGTTCTTTTTTCTTGTGTTGAAGCAATTCAGAAGAGGAATGACTATAATGTTTAGATGGAGTAGATACTGTACACATACAATGAACATGCCCTTTTCTCTTCAGTCTTTTGACTTTTGATTAAACATCATCTTTCCATGAACTCCCTTTAGAATTATAAGCATTAGTTTCGCTCAAACCTTGTTTTATGAGTTCCTAAAATTGTAAACAAACATTTTAGTGTAAAGAAAATAAACATAAGTAAAAACAAGTAATAACTAAATTAAATACCATAATTTCAACTGCCTTCTCATTCACAACACTTATACCTTTACATGTACGAAAAAGAATATACACCTCAGCACATAATGGTGGAATTCTATTAGCTTATTATTTTTATAAAGGTACAACATTAATTATTGTAATGACAAATTCGAACATATAAAAAGTAAACTTCATATTCATTTAACTGAATGCGATAAGAAAAATTGATATATATACCAAAGTTTGAATGATTTTCGAAAATGATTTTGTTCTTGTGCAATAAGGCTCATCTAATTTTGAGCAGTTTGTTTTGTTTGTCTCACTTTGTTCCTTTAAACAAATGAATAAGAAAAGATATATTATAATAACTTTGAAATTATTATCATAGTGTTCAAACAAAGTAAATAGTATATTTTGTAAACATTTATCTTCGCTTTATTAGTCAACCAATGTGCAGTAAGAAACACAAATTGACTTTTATCTACTCAAGAATCATCAATCTTTATAGCCATTTTCTCTGATGTTTTGTGTTCATTAAAAAATTTAGACTTCAATTTGTTCTATCGTTGCCTCCACTTAGTACCCATGTTTCTTTGTGCCTAAGACTTAATTTTTTCAAATATGTTTTCATCAATAAGCTCATCATAATCAGATTAATTTGAAATAGGTAATTAGAAAGAAAATATCAATATATATTTTATGAATTGCTACTATTAACTAGAAACTAAAAGATTATTGTTATGGCATTAGCTAGCAACTAAAACATTAAGTATTGATACCTCTAATGTTTTCCACATTTCTTCTTTCTTAACATCCGATATTTCATGCCAATTTGTATAATTAATTGGTGCAAAGCTAGGCATTCTCACTATGATACCAATGAATTGAGTTCAAGAGCAAGATTTATCATCGATAAGTATAACATCATCAGTCATGACCCCTTGATAGCCTTAAATTCAAATTTTGTGAACCTTATTTTCACCTGATATTGTCAGCAATATTCTTTTCTAAGGCAATGAACAAATGAAACAACCATTAAAAAAATGTATGGTTCATAGAAAATCAAGTCTATATGACGTTTCTTTTTTTAGAATTCAAATGTGATAATTTAATATGACAAGATTATGCTGCAGTTCCAAAATTTTCAAATCCAAGTTTTGTAAAATGCACTTAAGCATACTACCCTTTCAGCTTTTTATCCCAAAATTAATTCGATCCTTTGTCTTAAGGTATATTTGTCAGAAAAGAAATATCTCATTACCTCTAAGGTAGCTTGAGTTATGATCAATCGTTTTGTTCTCTTTTTGTGGAGTAACTTAGATCATTTGATACCTTAAACATGTTTACCCCACATAATCCTTTTTTTATCCATTTCATCTTGTAATTACTTTCATTATGGGTGGCTTGCTAAAATGGGGCATCTTTCATGAAAATATGTTACTGGCAAAATGAATCTAGGTGTGAGTTATGGGGGCATAAAAAAATTAAAAAAGAAAAAAAATTGGTTATGACATCATGCACTAAAAAATTTGAGCAAATCTAAAAAGGTCATGACAAAGTCAAGGTTTTGAAAAAAAAAAGAGACAAAAAAAAACCAAAAATTTTTTGAGATAAAAACCCTTTTTCAAGTTCATTTTCTTGAAGAGTAGTCTTCAATTTAAGTGTTTATGCTTGAAGTGACAAATGGCCATCTTTCATTATCTCTTCACAAAAATAAAAATTTATCTTTTGTTACCCTTTTGAACCTGATTGAATTCTTTCAAAATAAACCCTGACTAAGGATCACCTTCCATATTGGGGGCAAAAAAAAAGAATACGTTTGAAGGATAAGAATGAGAATGTCTAATGGAATCTCATGTGATAGGGGCACAAACCCAATATAAAAGTTCATAAAAATTTTGAATCCACTCAGTGAAAGGATGCAAAAAAAAAAAGAAAGAAAGGAAGAATAAAAAAAAAAAAAAAAATGAATGGGTGGAAAGCATAAAATAGAATATACCTTAGAGTGTATCCTTTCAATGAAAAATGATCCTTAGTTTCAAATACCCTTAAATACTTGTTTTGGGCCTTTTTATCATTTTTTTTGGCAACCATGAACCTTAACCTACATTACAACCTTTGAAAAGTCCATATTGGATCAGGTATGAAAGCTTAAACTTGAAGAGTTTCTCTTGAAAAAATGAACATGAATTTTTTGAGTTTTCTTTTATTACCTGATCTCCTATTTGAACCATTAAACCTTTTTGAAAAATTTTTTTCCTCTTTTGGATTAGATTTGAATTCTCAAGTGCATGGTGTGTAAAAAAAAAAAAGAAAGAGAAAAATAGAAATAAAAGTGGCTCTAAGGTGAAAACCCTCAAAAAGACAGTCTAGAGCCAACCCTGAAAGGTCACTCCTAATGCTAAGTATGGTGGATGCTAAACAAAAGTAAAGCCAAACCTTTTTGAAAGACCTGAAATATCAAAGCCATAGAAGTCTGAGATGGGTTGATTATTCCCAAATAACCCTTTAAAATCTCAAGCCCTTACAACTGATCTTAACATACATCAAAATGTCGCATTTGGAGACTAAGAAAAATATTGAATATGTTTGATTTTCAAGGAATTCATGCTTTTAGAAAAGCTTGTGTTTCATTTGTGAGCTTGCATGCCTCTTTCATTCCCTTTAAGGATTGGAACCTTTTGAATCAACATCGCTATCTATAGAACTATTACATCCATTTGGAAAGAAAATCCTCACCTTTTTCATTTTTGATAGGGATCGCCAAATACTAAAACAAAAAAAACCCTTTAAAATCTCAAGCCCTTACAACTGATCTTAACATACATCAAAATGTCGCATTTGGAGACTAAGAAAAATATTGAATATGTTTGATTTTCAAGGAATTCATGCTTTTAGAAAAGCTTGTGTTTCATTTGTGAGCTTGCATGCCTCTTTCATTCCCTTTAAGGATTGGAACCTTTTGAATCAACATCGCTATCTATAGAACTATTACATCCATTTGGAAAGAAAATCCTCACCTTTTTCATTTTTGATAGGGATCGCCAAATACTAAAAAAAAAAAAACTTTAAGTCCAATTTATCTGTCCATTAATGAAGCTTTAAGCCTAGTTTATCTGGCCATTAATGAAGCTTTAAGCCTAGTTTATCTGGCCATCAATGATGCTTTAAACCTAGTTTATCTGACTATTAATGAGGCTTTAAACCCAGTTTATCTAGCCTCAAATGAAGTTTTAAGCTCAGTTTATCTAGCTATTAATGAAGCTTTAAGCTCAATTTATCTGGCCATCAATGAGGCTTTAAACCCAGTTTATCTTGCCTCAAATGAGGCTTTAAGCCCAATTTATCTGGCCTCAAATGAAGATTTAAGCCTCATTTATCTAGCCATCAATGATATTTAAGCCCAGTTTGTCTGGCCTCAAATGAGGTTTTAAGCCCAATTTAGCTGGCCTTCAATAAAATTTAAGCCCAGTTTATTTGGCCCCAAAAAAAGTTTTAGAGTTTCAAAGTTCTATCCAGAATAAAAATTCTTGATGCATAACCTTTTGAAAGATCTTGCATTTGCATTACTTGTATCATGAGAAAGACATTTAACCTAAAAAAAAAAGAGATATTCAAATTTGCATTGATCATCTGTGCATAATGAAAGGGATATTTGTATTTGCATCACTTACATCAGTACCACAAGAAAGACATTCGTATTTGCATCACTTGCAGTTGCACTTGCACAAGATATTTGCATTTGTACCATAAGAAGATTCGTATTTGCACTACCATGGCATCCGCATCCTAAGAAAAGGTATTTGTAGGAGCATTTACATGAAAAGAACATTGTCATTGTCAAATATAGTTGCTTCAAGCATTCGCATTCTTGCATTTGCATTGAGATTTATATTTTTATCAACATTTTTATTAGCATCATTTGATCAAGATGGACATTTGTATCATTGATTGCATTCATTAACTCTGATTTGGGAAAAAGCCATTTTCAAAAAAAATTTTAAAATTTTAAAGTTTCATTTCTTCTAATTAGGAGGAGCATTCAAAGATTTTGAGATTTATAAGACCTTCGGGCATAATCTCTAAAAGCCTCTGCGCATAACTTTCAAGATTAAAAGATTTTCAAATTTTAAAGTTTTATTGCCTCTGATTATGAGGAGCATTCAAAGATTTTGAGATTTGTAAGACCTCCGAACATGATTTCTAAAACCTCCAAGCATAAATTCAATTCGCGATGCTATCCTGATAGATTCTTTATCTTTTGACTTGTGATGTTATCCTAATCGATTCTGTAAGACCTCTGGGCATGATTCTGTAAGACCTCCGTGCATAAATTCGATTCACGGTGTTATCCCAATCAATTCTTTATCTTTTAATTGTGGTGTTATCACAGTCGATTCTATAAGACCTCCGGGCATGATTTCTAAAACCTTTGGGCATAAATTTGATTTATGGTGTTATCCCGATCGATTTTTTATCTTTCGACTTGTGGTGTTATCTCAGTCGATTTTGTAAGACCTTCGGGCATGATTTCTAAGACCTCCAGGCATAATTTTGATTCGCGATGTTATCCCGATCAATTCTTTATCTTTTGACTTACGGTGTTATCCTAGTTAATTCTGTAAGACCTCCGGGTATGATTTTTAAGACCTCCGGGCATAACTTCGATTCACGATGTTATCTCGATCGATTCTTTATTTTTTACTT
Source organism: Durio zibethinus (assembly GCF_002303985.1). The sequence continues at coordinate 7,219,591 of NW_019168004.1, forward strand.
ACGGTATTATCCTCCGGGCATGATTCTGTAAGACCTCCGGGCATGATTTCTAAGACCTCTGAGCATAAATTCGATTCACGATGTTATCCCGATCGATTCTTTATCTTTTGACTTGTGGTGTTATCCAGTCAATTCTGTAAGACCTCCAGGCATGATTTCTAAGACCTCCGGGCATAATTTCGATTCGCGGTGTTATCTCGATCGATTCTTTATCTTTTGACTTGCGGTGTTATCCCAGTTAATTCTGTAAGACCTCCGAGCATGATTTTGAAGCGCTCCGGGCATAATTTTTATTCGCGGTGTTATCACGATCGATTCTTTATTTTTGACTTGCGGTGTTATCCCAATTAATTTTGTAAGACCTCTGGGCATGATTCTGTAAGACCTCCAGGGATGATTTCTAAGACCTTCGGGCATAAATTTGATTCGCAGTGTTATCCGATCGATTCTTTATCTTTTGACTTGTGGTGTTATCCAGTTGATTCTGTAAGACCTCCGGACATAATTCTGTAAGACCTCCGGGCATGATTTCTAAGACCTCCGGGCATAAATTCGATTCGCGATGTTATCCCGATCGATTCTTTATCTTTCAACTTGTGGTGTTATCTCAGTCGATTCTGTAAGACCTCTGGGCATAAATTCGATTCGCAATGTTATCCCGATCGATTTTTTATTTTTTAACTTGTGGTGTTATCCCAATTAATTCTGTAAGACCTCTGGACATAAATTCGGTTCTCGATATTAGCTCGATCGATTCATTATTTTTCGACTTGCGGTGTCATCCCAATCGTTTTGTGTTTTAAAAAAAAATCACGATTTGCTTTCAGACAAAATCGTTGTCTTTGTCTTTGCCCTATTCCTGATTCTCAGTAATGTACAAAGAGCGACAGCTGTAGACACCGATTTTATCTGGGCCTACTATTTTTTATTTCAGTTTAACATTAATAATTTTAATAATAATAATAATAAGTATATATATATTTAAAAAATAATTATTAATTATTATTAAAAAAAGAAAAAAAAAGGAAAAAAAAATAAAAAGTAGGGTGGCTAGTGGGGTACGGCACTGCTGTCACCCCCAACCAGCCCCCTAGTCAGCCCACCTACAGCCATCCAGATCCCCTTTTGAATTCCTTAAAAACTCCCTACTTCTTTCCCACGAAGCTCTCTGGAACCCCTATTTTTGAAAGCTCTCGAAACCCCTCTGAAAAACCTTCGACAGATCTTCAAAACTCCAGACATACTGCCCTCAGCACCTTTTCGTTACAAGCTCAAACACCAAGCCAAACATCTCCATTTAACAACCTCAAACAGAACTCATACTAACCAAAAAAACACAAACAAAAAAACACACACAGTCCTCCCCGCAGGGAGGAACCCAATGCCAAAGCTTCTTGCAAAAAGCAAAAAATCACGTCAGTCTTGTTTCAACAAAACAAACAAAAAAAGGAAAAAAAAAAAGAACAGAAAACTTTGAACCCCGATCTACATCGATCGGGGCCACTTTCGGCGAAGAGGAGATCGAATTTGGAAAAATCGAGTCGAAAGTAGCTTTTTTGTCACTTTTTGAAGTTTTCAGCCACTGACAACAGGTGGACCAAGCGACGACCGACGCGGTGCTCCAACGGTCGAACGACGAGACGACCGGAGCTCTTCCCTAGAGTTCTCTCTCTCTCTCTCTCCCTTTTTTTTCTAAAACGTAGAAAGAATAAATCAAATAAAAAAATTTTCAGCTATATATAAAAAAAATAACCAAAAAGACGTTGTTTAGGCCAATGAGGATCCGCGCGTTAACCCGGATCTGACTCGAGATCTGCGCAATTTGACCCGTGAACCCGCTCTTCTAACGGCTGCTGATCGATCTAATTGAACCGGTTTAAACCGAATCGAACAGTAGACAATTCAGTCGAATTGACCTCTTTTCAGTCCAGCCGAGCCGATCGTTGATCGGACCGTTGACCGGTCCGATTCAGGTAAAAAATTTTTTTTTTTTGAATTTTCTAAATTTTTTTATATTATTATTTTTGTTATTTTGAGTTTGTTTTATTTATTCTTGCATGATAAATTTTTAAATTTGTTAGAATAAATGTTTAATTGTTTTAATAATAATAAGATTGAAAACAAGTAATAATTAAAAATATATATTAAAAATGTTCAAAAAAATATTTTTTATTATTATTTTTTTTCTACCTAGAGGTTGAAGGGAATAAAATATATTTTTTCTAAAAAATAATTTGGCCTAGATGTTGGAGAATTATTATTAATAAATTTTCATAAAAAAATAAATATAAGAAAATTTTAAATTAATTTTAAAAAATTATTAAAATCGAACCTGCTTCGAAAAACCGTCAAAATGTTGGAGATTTTTAGAGATGTTCGTATTTTTTTTAAAAACGAAACCTTAAACACTAATTCTTAATTTTCAAAATCCTAGGTTTCTAAAACCCCTAAAATCCAAAATCTCCTAAAATCCAAAATCTTAAAATCTGAAACCCCTAAAAATCTAAAATCCTAAAATCTAAAATCCCTTAAATCCAAACCGCTTAAAGTCCGAAACCTCTAAAATTCGAAATCCCAAATCTTAAACTCTTAAATCAAAACCCCAAAATTCAAAATCCTTAAAATCCAAATCCTTAAATTAAAACCCCAAACCTCAAAACCCAAACCCTAAAATCTCCAAACTCTAAAATCAAAACCTTAAACCTTCCATATCCTAAAATTCAAGCTTTAAAACTCTCTAAACCTTAAAACCAAACCTTCAAAACCTCTACTCAAACCCTTTAAAATCCAAAATCCTAAAAATCCTAAGGACACGTGTGAAAATTTTATTTGAAGCAATTTGTTCCCGAATGCCACCTAGATGATATGGTATTTAAGAAATTTTACTTCGTTAAGTCTTTTCACATGATTTTTTTAATTCGCATTAATAATAAGATTAATAAACAAAAAGTATAATAGTAAATTGGGATCTTAAATATAAACTGTCACACCTAAGCTCTGCCTAGATGTTGGAGAGTCATGGTGGTCTCATTATACTTAAGAATCCAACTTTTAAATTACATCTCATCCTACATAACATTCATTGACATACATACGTTAGCACGTTATTATCAGTATTTATTTGCACTATTCTATCTTTAATTTTTATTTACTACTTGGTGATAAAATATTTTATAATAAAAAAAGAATAATACATTTTAGAAAATTTTTTTTTGTGATATTATAAATAACATTTCGAAAGAAATAATTCTTGGTACTCTGCCTAGATGTTGGAGAGTCACCAACAATTTTCTATAAAGAGTGTTATTTCATTTTAAGGATTGTTGTGTTAAATCTTAAGCGAAAAGAGTTATTTCAAATTCTGCCTAGATGTTGAAGAATTTTAAGATAATTCTTTAACTTAAAGATTTTCTCAATATTTCTAAATAAAAATTTTAGCAAAAATATTTTTTTTTAAAACGAAGGGAATTAGTATTAAATTTCAAGTCAAAATCATTTTTATCCAACACCGAAAATAGTGCATAGTTGAATGGTACCAATTTATGGGTGTTGTGGGGGTGCTAATCTTTCTCCACACGTAACCGACTCCCGGACTCAACCTGGTTTTTTTTTTTAGATCAAAATTTATCTTTTTGATAAAATTTAAACCTGTTTTTATAGTTTATTTAAAAAAAAAAATTTTGAATGACCAATCACACCCTAACAAAGATTGGTGGTGACTTCTTTTTATTTTTTTGGATTTTAAAATATCATCTTTTACATCTGACAGTCCTAAAACCGTTATGATAAATATATATTATCTTAATAAAAGTTTTAGATATACATAATAATATACAATCTTTGAAAAAAAAAAGTCAGCCAAAGACATGGGTAAATTCACCCGCAGTTCTAGAGTTTTTTTTCCTATATCAGTGTATATTAAAACCTTTATGACCAAAGGGAGGCACATTTAATCTTTTTTCTTCGGATAGAGTACTAAAAGCCATGTCAACTACACGTCATAGTCTACATGTGCATGGTTGTTTACGTGGAAGTTGGCTCTACTTTTTTTTTTTTTTTTCATTTTCTTACTTTTCCTTTCCCTCACCACTTCTATTAACCATTATTGTTTAATCTTTTGTTACAATATAAAATAATTTAAAATCCTCCTCTCATTCCCAACAAATTTTCACCCACATTAAAAAATTCTGGATTATCATTTGAATTTTTTCCTTGAAACACTTGCTGAATAGACTTTTATTCTACTCAAACCTGCATAAAGAGCATCTATTTATTATATTTGGAGGCAGAGGAATTCAAGGAAGCATACAAACAAACAAACAAACTCCAGGAGAAACAATAAGTTGCTGCGATGGGTTCATTTTTGTTCAATTTTATTCTAATATAGTCATTAAGTATTCAAACAATACTCTTTGTAATAACCGGAGAATAAGTCAATAATTGTTGATTGTACTACAATTTTTTTTTTTGTTATTTCTTATATCAGAGGTTTGCTCTGTTACTTTGAATTTTTGAATAAAAAATTTTCATTTATCCCAAAAAAAAAAAAAAGAAGGAAGTGACTCTACAATGGATGCAATTCTTTTGTTCATTGTTTACATGAATTCTGTCCTAATACATTGATATTTCATAAGTTGTTGGTCATTTTTTCTTAAAAGTAATGATGGCTTTGTTGGATATCAAAAGATATGTGAGCTGAAAACTTGAAATGGATATTGAAGGTTCAGTGTTTGATAGAATGCTACAAAAAAGATGTAATTGAAAAACTTGAAATATAATGATTATCTAATTGCTAAAAATAAGAGATTTTTAAGGATTTTTTTTTTAATTAGTATCTTGATACCATTATACTTCTGAATAATAGAAACATGCAACCACCAAAAGAAGAAAAAAAAAATCAGATGGAACCTTTTTTGGAGTTTTGTTTTGTGGTTTTGAGATATTTTGATTGAAAGTTTAAGTAGTCACCACAACTTTATCTTTTCTTTTCCATTCGACCTCAACATCATTTCCACACAAGTTCCGCGCGTAACTTGTATTGTCAACAGTTTCGACATCTTGTCCGAGCTAAGTTAGTCTTGAGGACAATAATTCTTGTTTCTATCTTTAATAGTTCTTAAAAAATTTTAATAAATTATTAATGCACAACATTTTTGAGTATATATAATAAGTTGAAATAATCGTTTTATTTGAATTATAATTTAATTTAATTGATTTATATAATAATTTTTAAAAAATTATATTTAATAATTTTAAATTTTAATATTTATAATTTTTTTATAAAGTACGATTTTTTTCATAAAAATAATTTTATTTAATGATAAAGTTTTAAATCGAGTGAAAGGATGTCGAAGAGAGCAAATTGACTTAAACTTGTAAGCAACTAAATCACAATAATGGTTAAAATAGGTTTAGCGGTAATTTTTTAATCAATTTTATTCAAATATTCTAAGAATAAATATTTATTTTAATATATAGGTTATTTTATGTATTTATAAATATATCAAAGTTAAAAGATCGTGGAACTCCTCAGCCTCACCCCCTCTCACATGCATACTTTGCTTTTTTTGGTAAAACTTTCACACGGTTTGTTATCAATGTAACAATCTTGCTACTTTTTGCCTATCCCTGTTTTATTATTTTTTTACTATAAAATTTAATACTAATTTCTAGTAATTTAATATAATTCTATTTAAACCTACAGTTTTCTCAAAAGGTACCATGTGTCAACCTCATAAATAAGCTATTTTCTTATTTTTAGAAATTTTTTTTATTTGTTTGAGTGTTTAATTCTACAAATTGGTTTGACCTTTCAATTAGCAAATTAAAGTTCTACAATTTTTCAAGAGAATGTTCAAATAAACAAGTATTTAATTTCAGTAATTATCACAATTAATCCATTCATGAAGAATAAGTAAAAAGTTTAATTCATTAAACACAAATATGATGAAATCTCTTCTTCTTCCTTATTTAAACATTTTTTTTGTTAATCTATTTAATATTGTTTATTTTTCAAAAGCCTTTATAAGAAAATCTTAAAAAAAAAAAAACCCATTCTTAATCCTTCAGTTTTCATCCAAATTTTACTTCTCTAAACAAACATTTGTCGATTACACTACAAAAAATATAACATATATTGACGCTTAAAAAAAGCGTCGATAAAACTCCAAAATCTATCACACTACAAGAAATATGACATATAGTGACACTAAAAAAAGCATCAGTAAAACTTGAAAATCCGTCAATATAGCACCATAAACTCTATATCGACGATCAAAAAGTTTATTCTGATGAATTTTTAATCATTGATATATCCTTTATCGGTATAGACCTATATTGATGATTTTTAAAACGTCAGAATAACTTACAGAGATATACCAATGGTTCAAGATCATCAGTAAATGTATATTTGTTAGTATAGCATATGTTGTGTGTACCATCATTTTACCTTTTTAGGAATGGTTAACATCTGTCGGTATATATTTGTATATTTTAATTTTTCTTACCTATAACGATGATTAATAGTCATCATTATAGACTTTACCTATACTGATGCTTTAAGCTCATTAGTATGGATTTATATGTTTTAATTTTCTCACCCATGCCATCAGCTAGCGCTCGTCAGTATAGACTTATATGTTTTAAATTTTTTGACTTATACCGATGGTTAATGCCTGTCAGTATAGACTTGTAATTTTTTTTTATCTATACCGACGCTTAGCATCCGTCAGTATATATTTATATTTTTTAAATTTCTTACCTATGCTGACAGTTAGAGACTGTCGTCTAAATTTGTATGCTTTAAATTTTTTACCTTTATCGACGGTTGGAGATTGTTAATATAGACTTATATGTATTAATTTTTTTATTATATTTTGATAATTGTTACTATCACTTGAAATATTCCAACGACCAAGTGTATCAGTATAAATGTTAAGACATTGGTAAATTTTTTAAAAAAATTATATTTTCAATTATTAATATTAATTTATTATAATCATAATATAATATTTTTTCATATAAACAAAAAAAAAAAACACAATAAAGTAAAAGATATTTAATAACATTAAAACTAAAATTAAATTATTTATAATCCATAAACTTAGTATAAATGAAAAAATTAAAATCATTGTACCAAGTCTGATAAAACAAATATCGATAAAACAAATATAGATTAAGAGTGACACCACTGCACTTTAAAAAACAAAATCATAAGTTTGCACCACTAGATACTTAAAGACCTTTTGATCACCTTAAAACTTTACAAGAACTCTGAACAAGATAATCTTAAAAAATCTATAAACGAACAAATAATTGCAAAACTACCTTAATAAGAAAAAACATACATACACCTATAAGAAACCTTTTCCAAAATCAAAATATTTTAATTCATATAAAATATCATAAGTCTTAAAAAAATCAACAAGTGTAGCTACATCATATAACTAACAAGCTCAATGAACCTAGCTCACTAACATTATTCAATATACCAATCAAGGATCACAAAACACAATAGCTTAATTTCAACAAAGTACATAACATCCAAAACAAAACCAAATCTTCCTACAAACATAATGCTTCGAGTAAATAAACAACTTATTCAAATAAATGATCCCATCATAAATTTCTACAAAGAAGCATCTGCATAGTATAAAAAAATCCAATTAGAATTCTTGTAAATTATCTTATATGTACAGAAGGTAAGAAGATAATCATCCATTCATATGCCAGTAGAAATAATTTTATAAACATCTTATTCATTCATATATACAAAAGGTAATCATCCATTAATATACTAGCAAAAATAATTTTATAAACATCCTATTCATTAGTGTAATGCATGAATGAACAAAAAATAACCTAATTTACATGTGTAATCTCATTATTCTTTTAGTTTAGTTCGAAATAATAACTTTACGAAACCAACCTAAAATTATTTAGTCAATAGAACTATCATTAAACAAATATTTTCACTATCACATTTAAGTCTAGAACTATAAAGCATGCTTACATCATAAGAAAGCCTTTTCAAAGAAAAGAAAAAGCAAGAAAGCTTTTATAAGAAAAAAAGATTAGGCTTTAAATCATAGTGTAATTTAATGATTATGGCAATAATGATGGGTAATGTTTCAAGATCATAATTACATGATTCAAAACCTAGATTCAAAATTGATTTTTGTATTTTATCTAAGAAATAAGTATCAAACAAAGTATTTCCACATATATATCATGTGATAACGAGTTTACAATTTTCATTTTCATTAGGTTGATTACTTGAATTTGAAGAACGATAGTTTTCACGTGAGATTTCTAATTCACTACTAGCATTAGAAACCTAAAATTAATTCAAAAGAAATTTTAATAAGGTTCAAGATTAATGAGTAAGTTGACAATTTACATATATATAAACTAAAACATATGTTATATATATCTCTTTATTCACCATGTGGGTAACAGTATTCAAGATATCTATATTCTCATTAGGAAATTATCATTTAAACATCAATAAGACGATACTTAAAATTTTTTTCAAGTCTTTAATTTCAGCCTTAAACTCTTGTACTTTTTTCTTGTGTTGAAGCAATTCAGAAGATGAAGGACTATATTGTTTAGATGAAGTAGATACTATACCCATACAATGAACATGCCCTTTTTTCTTTAGTCTTTTAACTTTTGAATAAACATCATCTTTCCATGAACTTCCTTTAGAATTCTAAGCATTAGTTTCGCTCAAACCTTGTTTTATGAGTTCCTAAAATTGTAAACAAACATTTTAGTGTAAAAAAATAAACATAAGTAAAAACAAGTAATAACTAAATTAAATACCATAATTTCAGTTGTCTTCTCATTCACAACACTTCTATCTTTACATGTACGAAAAAGAATTACACCTCAACACATGATGGAAATTCTATTAGCTTATTATTTCTATAAAGGTACAACATTAATTATTGTAATGACAAAATCAGACATATAAAAAGTAAACTTCATATTCATTTAACTAAATGTGATAAGAAAAATTGATATATGTACCAAAGTTTTAATGATTTTCGAAAATGATTTTGTTCTTGTGCAATGAGGCTCATCTAATTTTAAGCAGTTTGTTTTGTTTGTCTCACTTTGTTCCTTTAAACAAATGAATAAGACAAGATATATTATAATAACTTTGTAATTATTATCATAGCGTTCAAACAAAGTAAATAGTATATTTTGTAAACATTTATTTTCGCTTTATTAGTCAATCAATGTGCACTAAGAAACACAAATTGACTTTTGTCTACTCAAGAATCATCAATCTTTGTAGCCATTTCCTCCGATGTTTTGTGTTCATTAAAAAATTTAGACTTCAATTTGTTTTTTCATTGCCTCCCCTTAGTACCCATGTTTCTTTATGCCTAAGACTTAATTTTTTGAAATATGTTTTCATCAACGAGCTCATCAGAATTAGATTTATGAAATTCAAAATTTGACTACAATTTGAAATAGGTAATAAGAAAGAAAATGTTAATATATATTTTATAAATTGCTACTATTAACTAGCAACTAAAACATTAAGTATTGATACCTCTAATGTTTTCCACATTTCTTCCTTCTTAGCATCCGATATTTCATGTCAATTTGTATAATTAATTGGTGCAAGGCTAGGCATTCTCACTATGATACCAATGAATTGAGTTCAAGAGCAAGATTTATCATCGATAGGTATAACATCATCATTGACCTTAACTAGAACATGCTCCCCTTCTTCCAAATCCCAAATATCAGCCATACATGTAAGACTTTGAGCTTTTTATGTTGAACATTTTGTACATAGAAAAATTACACGTAAAGAAAGCAATTAAATTCATTAAAAATTTAAACAAGTTTAACATTATAACACATAAAGAATTGTAATAACAGAATATAGTGTTTTTATACCTGAATTATGTTCAACTTATTCATCTTGATCTTTAATAATTGTAGATTGAGAAGTTGGTTCTTAAGATTCTTGTAGAAGATCATGTTGTGAAGCTTCTGGATCTATAGGCACATGTTGTTATTCAAATTGTGTTTGCAATTGAAAAGTAAAGGCACGATTTGTCATCGTGATATTCAATCATTTATGCTTTGCCATCTCAAGTCTAATAATACACAAAATATATTGAGTACAATATAATAAAGAACTTTATAGTGGCAAACCATATAAAGCACAAAGTACAATTTAATATATTACATGATCACACACACAAAATTAAGTAATTCAAGCTAGTTACACAAAAACAAAATATTAGTGAACTATGTCTTACATTGCAAAACTTTAACAATAATTTAAATTATTACATAGAAATAAAAAATGTCCTCCACATTATATTCATCTATGGGATCTTCTTCTATATGTTTTTTTCCATTTCTGGTGTGACCTTCATTCCTTTATCATCAACTTTACTACTAACCCAATTTGAAGTACCTTATGTGTCATCAAATTCAAAATGAATTTCTCTATTTTCTTGCTCTCTATATAAAGATGATTCATCACCCATTTCAAATACATCTTTAAGTTTTCAGGTATCTCTCACGTGCCTTGGTATGAAATCTAAAACTATTAATGATATAACCAGTGTATTTTGTAACAATATCAATTAGACCACAAGCAAACCATCTAAGTTGATCTGTGATGTTTTCATCTCCTCGTTGATCCAAATTTGCAACCTATCCAAGTTTATATTTGGTTAAAATAATAATTTAACTATAAAAACTTTAATTACATATTCCAAATCATAGTGTGTGACTTACATGATCACAAAACCAATCATAAAAAGTTTTACTTTGTAACTTTTGTATCTCATATGGCATAAGTCGAGGAGATCAATTACGCTTCTTAAGAAATTGCTTATGTTTTCTACATGAAAAATTTTTTAGAAGACTATATAATATACTATAATAAAAAATTATTAAGTTTAATATGTATGTAGACAAGTGATTTTACTTTATAAAAGGAGTAACCTCAACAGAATTAAATAGCACATATCGATGTGCTTGAACCAAAGTTATAGCATCAAGTAAAATTTGTGAGATCCTTTTACACTTGTTAACATTAAAACCTTTACATTTTAATGTTCCCACTAGTTTTTCTATAGTAGAAATAATGGCTATTTCTTCTTCTACAAAGGGATTCTTGTCTTTTATTTTGGATGGGTCAATTAAAAATAGTTTCCATCCTATCAAAGTATCATGAACAAAAGTTATGTATTCATTTGCTAAGTACCCTTTTGCAATTACACCTTCAAAATAAGCTTTATTACGCATATATGATGTAAGAGTAAGAAGAAACCTATATAAATGGAAGTTCAGTAGAAAAGATCATTAGCAAACATTGTAGTTGAATTTTAAATAAAAAAATCTATAACAGTTTAAGATATACCTTTCAATAGGATACATTTATTGATAAATGATTGGACTGATAATTTTTGCTTCATTTGCCAAACGGATAACTAAATGTACCATTATTATGAAAAAAAGATGAAGGAAAAATCTTTTTCATTTCACATAAAATTGATGCAGCCCGAGACTCAAGTAATTCAAGCTTATGTTCTTCGAGAACTTTAGAACAAAGTTATTTAAAAAAGGTACATAAATCAATAAGAACTAAGCACACCTTATTAAGTAAAGATCATTGTATTGCTATAGAAATGAACTTTTGCATTAAGAGATAACAATCATAACTTTTGAGCCCTATTACCTTTCGTTGTTTAAGATGCACAAAATGTGAGATATTTGAAGAGTATTCATCTAGAGTTTTCATTTCTTAGAGAATCTTGAAAAAAAATTTTCAATTAAGCTCATTTGATATGAAGCTTGAGGCAAGTATTGGGTGTTAGTGTCAAGATGAGTCTTTGGATGAAGAACACTTTTTATACCTATTTCTATAAGGTCAAGTCGCACTTTGTAGTTATCCTTTGACTTCCCTTCTTGCCCAATCAATATACCAAGAATGTTATCACAAACATTCTTTTCTATATGCATCACATCAAGAGTGCGACGTAATAAAAGATGTTCCTAATAAGGTAATGTGAACAAAATACTCTTCTTCTTTCGTAGCCTATATTTATTACCATTCCATTGTTCCAACTACTTCAACACTTCATTCTGAGATGGTGATGAATGAGCACTTCTAAATTCTCGAGTCCTATCAAATAAGTTTTTATCATTTCCAAACCTATTATTAGGTTACAACCACCTACGATGGCACATGTAATAATACTTTCTACCATGTTGTAACCATTTAGATGTAGTATCAAATCCACAGCAAGGATATGCATACTCTCTCTTAGTACTCCACCCAAACAAATTGGCATATGCATGAAAGTCATTAATGGTCCAAATTAATGCTGCACGCAATTGAAAGTTTTGATTTTTTGAAGCATCAAAAGTCTGAACACCAACTTCCCAAAGTTCCTATAACTTTTTTACCAAAGGTTGTAGGTATATATCTATATTGTTTCTAAGACCTTTTGGATCAAGAACAAGTAAGAAAAGAATAAAGTTTGGCTATTTCATGCACATCTATAAAGGTAAGTTATAAGGTACCAATATAATAGGCCAAGAGGTATGTGTCACACTTATAGTTTTGAAAGGGTTGAAGCTATCAAAAGCCAATCTCAAGTGAATATTACGAGGGTCAGAGGAAAATTTAGGATATCAAGAATCTAATTCTTTTCAAGTTAGAGAATCTGTAGAATGTCTTACATGTTTATCTTTAGTACACTCATATTCATGCTAAGTCATCAAGGGAGTAGTTTTTAAAGACATGAATAACCTTTGTGGTCTTGGAATTAAAGGAAACCAACGAAAAATCTTAGTAGCTTTTTTTTTTTTTTGACACTATATATTGGGGATCACTTTCTACATCATTCAAGCTCTTTTAACACCTAGAAGTGCCTCATTTTGAATATATTTCTTCATTTTTCATATCCTTGCAAAACAATATACAATCATTGGGACAAGCACGAATTTTTTCATACCCTAAACTTAAGATAGAAATCATTTTTTTTAATTCTTAATAAGACCTTGGTAATGTATTACCATTTAGCAAAGCAAGTTTTAAAACCTCTAACAATGTATTGAAAGATTTATTTGTCCAACCATTAAAATACTTAATGTGGAACAAATAGATTACAAAAGAAAACTTTGTAAAGTTTTTGCAATTTGGATATGGTTTCTCCTCTACATCATTAAGTAAACCATAAAACCTATCACTATCAATTCTATGACCATGGTGTTACTCTCCACTAGTATCTCCAACTTGTATGTTACCCACATCAACATTTATAGCTCTTTCAGCCATCATATCATGTAATAAATCATGAATGTCAGGATCTTACCCTCTTTCTTCATCATTAGTTGTTACAATAGGTAAACATGCATCTAAGACCTTCCTATGAAATATCCATCAAAACATATCATTTGAGAAAACCATGACATATTATGTGATCAAATGCATCTCTCCTACAAACTCTAAATATGTTGACATATTTAACACAAGGACACCAAATTTTTCTATCTTTAGATGATATTGCAAAAGCATAGTCTAAAAAACTAGTGACTCATTTTATATATTCTTCACTAGCTCTTGACATGAGATTTATCCATGCCTTATCCATAGAATGTAAGATTATTTGCCCTAGTAATAAAATTATACTTAATTTAAAATCTTAAATTAAAATAATAGCATTTAATTTAAGGACTAAATAAATTTGACTATGTAAGCATAATGTAACATTTTCATTAAGAATAATATTTCAGATGTACCTTTATAATTAAACATATATATTTTCAGGAGAAGCACAACCAATATCAATTTTGATTGAATAAGCAAAAGAGAGGTAGAGGATAGAAGGAAAGTAACTCACAATTGCAAAAGAATAAATTTCAGGCAGCTTATAAAAATTGTGTAAAAATAAGGGATTTTTGTAAGGAAAACAAAGTTTTAAATCTTGAAAATTTAAACAAGGATTTTAGCTACAAAGTTAAAAAGATCAAAGGTGAGAGAAAGTGAAACGAGATAAGCTTCAGGTGAGGTAAGGATTGAAAGGCAATGTAAGGATAGTAGGAACAAAATTTTCACTACTTTTGTTTTAATAAGTTTAGATTTTTTTTAAAAGGTTTTCATTCCCAAGACATGGGAGCATAAGGTAAGGATGGTGGATTATTGAAGGCACTTTTAGCCAGAAAACACCTTGAATAATCTCTAGATAGGTGATTATTCCCACTAATTTTTTATGACGGACTATTTGAGCCATTTTCTACCCAAAACACCTTCAATAATCCCTTTCCATTTTTTAGGCAGGGTTTAATCAAGGTGTTTTAGCCTAAAAAATGCTTTGAATAGTCCTTTATAAAAAAATTAAATAGGATTATTGAAGGCATTTTTGGTTAGAAACGCCTTGAGTAATCCCTTTAGATTTTTTATGAGTGGATTATTGAAGGCATTTTTAGCCAGAAAATGCCTTCAATAATCCTTACAAAATATTGAATGGGGTTATTGAAGGCGTTTCTAGCTAAAAACATCTTGAATAATTCATGAATTATTCAAGGTATTTTTTACCCAAATATGCCTTATATAACCCATGAATTATTTATTCATTGGGGATTGTTGTAGGCATTTTCTATAAAAAAAAAAAAATACCTTCATTAATTCTAGCATTTTTTTTTTGAAATATTCAAGGCATTTTTGCCCAGAAAATGCCTTGAATAATCCTTGTCAATTTTATGTTGGAATTATTAAATGTATTTTTAGCCAGAAAAATACTTTCAATAATCTCTTACAAAATATTGAATGGGTTTATTGAAGGTGTTTCTAGCTAAAAATACCTTAAATAATTCAAGGTATTTTTTTGTCAAAAATGCCTTATAAACCCACAAATTATTCTTTCAAAGGAGATTATTGAAGGTATTTTTTTGTTAAAAATGCCTTCAATAATTCCAACATTTTTTTTGAATACTCAAGGCGTTTTTACCTAGAAAATGCTTGAGTAATCCTTATAAAATATTGAATGAGGTTATTGAAGGTATTTCTGACTAAAAATACCTTGAATAATTAGTGGATTATTGAAAGCGTTTATCACCAAAAACGCCTTCAATAACCTATGAATTATTCATTTAGAGTGGATTATTCAAGGCATTTATGGTAAAAAATGCCTTGAATAATCTTCTTCAATTTTTATTGAATAGGGTTATTGAAGGCATTTTTGTTCAGAAAGCGCCTTGAATAATGCGTAACAAAAATATTGAATGGGGTTATTAAAGGCGTTTCTGGCAAAAAATACCTTCAATAATCCCTTCTAATTTTTAGCATAGATTATTAAAGGTATTTTTTTTGTCAAAAATGCTTTCAATAATCTACAATTTTTTTTTGAATTATTAAAGGCGGTTTTGCCTAAAAAATGCCTTGAATATTTCATTAAAATATTTGAAGGCATTTTTTTGGCAAAACACCTTCACTATCATTTCTTAAATTCATTCCCCTGTCTTGAACTTTGAAATCCCAAACTGCTATTATAAAGAACAATTAAAAGCTGCATTGCAACCAAACCAAAATACCTAAACTCATTTAGTTTACCTTTTAATTTCTTTATCTCTCTCATTGTCGTCGACCTTCAACAACTCAATACTATGCACCTCTCTTTTTACCAGTATGTCTTTATTTTATTTATATTTTGTATTATTTATATTCTTCAATATAAGTATTTTTCCCCATTTCTTACTACATATATTTTTTTATTTATTCCACCATCACCTTAGTCATCCAATCACCTTTCATTGCATGTATGGTGTTTTGTGTAGTTTGATTTAAATATTATGGTTTACTGAATGGCATTGTGAAAATTATGTGTATTTTTTTGCTCATCATTTGTCTTCCATGGAACTCTTATTTAAGGTAGGAATCACATAATGGCTTGTACTCGTAAAATATTATTGGTTTGAAGATGTTTTACGTATATTAGTGTAGTAACTGTAGTATGATATTAGTTATATTTTATTACGTATTGTGTGAAATTTAAAGAGCCATTTTTGTGTATTTTGTATAATTATGATTAAAATAATAGATATTATGGAATCCGAAGAACATACTTCTCCTGCTATGAAGAAAGCATACCTGTAGTGAAAGAAAGAAAAGCAAGGGGACGAAATAAACAAATTCAAGTGTTGACATAAAAATTTACGTTAAATTCAATCAAAGTGGGCAGCCTGTGTCTAATAAAGCTATCAAGTTGGCTAGTCATATTGTAACGATAGTCCATAGTACCATTTCTATAACGTACCATAATTAGCAATGAGTTCCCGATAATCTAAAAGATCATATATGGGAGTCGATTGTGGTATATTTATTCAACTATTTCATAAGATTTGTTAAATGATCATTTAATTGAAATTCAATGTGTTAATACTAATTTTGTTAAATTTTTTAGGAACGGTTTGATGTCCTAATTGAATGTAAAAAGCTTGTGTTGCAATCAGCTAAGAAAGCATTCAGAGACTTTAAAAGTAAATTGACAACCTAATATATTATATAGTTCGTTTATTATGGTGATGTGTTGGCTATTCCACCTATGTCATATGCAGATGTTATAAGTTATTATGATTGGATAATTTTTGTTCGAGATCGACTATCAGAAGATTTCTTGGTATGCATACCTATTATAAAAAATTATTTGTAAGATTTTATGTAATATATTCGATATCTTAATATGTGATTTACGTAAATTTTTTTCTTTCTAGAAAATCAAAGAACAACAAAGAACATTCAGGCCAAACAAGTATATCACCATCAAAAATCAAGAAAGGGTTATGCAAATGTCAAGTAAGAACTTGTAAGTAGTCACACACTTGTTTTATACTCATAAAAGAATATTTATGAACATTCGTTTAATAGATTTTGACTCTTATATTACGATAATTTATTAAGAATCAACTAGCTCTGGCACTAAAGTTTCTAGATGGGATGTATGGAAACAAGGACATCTACAGAAGTATGGATCATTTGTAGATAAAGCAACCGAAAAAATGGCTAAAAAGATTGTATGTATAACTACTCATTATATCACGTATGATTGGTTTTGTGCTTGTATGCAAGACTCTATACTTGTATATATTTGTTGTTACAGCCTATCTTATTATTGTCTTTCAAGATGATTATGATACTAAATTTAAATTCGGTGAACTGGTAACTCACTATGGTTAAGATCCTTTGTCTTTAGCATTAGGAGCGAAAGAAAACATGGTCGAGTTTGTAAAGTTGGTAGATTTATATTGCCATCAAAGTTCTTCAGTAATCAACCCAAAACCCCTTCAAATGATGAATGCATAATATGAAGCAATCATTAAGCAACAAAAACAAATACTTGATGGCCAAGAGCAATGCTAGAATAAGCAACAGCAATGACTCATAACTTTGGAGGCGATGTTGATAGCAATGCAACCTAGTATGCCTGTAAGCTAGTCGGATAGTATCATTTAGCTAGGACAAGCTTTTGTTACAAGTCAGGTAGGCAACCAACCTTCGGTACCAACCATGAAGTATGAGTTTGTTTATTCACCCAATATTTAGTTGTTTATTATATTTATTGATTTGGTTTTAATACTTATATTTCATTGTATATTATAGCAAGATGTTGGGACTCAGAGTATGACTTTTGCTTAGGTTGCCATTGATGTGTTATCTAATTATTCACTTGATCATTTATTTAGAGGAAACTGCATTACCATCGAGTCTGAGGATAGAATATTTGATCATCCATCAGTTTTTTACAATGGTAAGATGAGATACAAAATTTTGTAAATTGAATGAATATCAGTTGCTGATATTGTTGTTTATATGAGGTTAGCTTATAATTTTAAATATGCAAAGTCAACATGTATTATCTATATTATGGTGTATTACTAACTAATATTGTTTATTGTTATCGTGCAGCTTCCTATATAAAAAGATCAAAGTGAGACAAATGACCTATAGATTCAGATTCATTGACCTGAATTTCATTAGTGAGCAGAGTCGCACTTCGTTTTTCATGGTCATCATGTGACTCAATGCATGAAAAAATGGGCTAATTATTATTTCTCTCGTATAATGTTGTGTAAGTAATATTCATACAAATAATTATTCTAACCTTATCCGAATCTAAGATGATGTCTGATCTGAGTATATCATTCTTATTATTTTGAAGTCATTATTGGCAGCTTACTGTGATTGATACCAATTCTTTTACGCTATACTTATTTAATTCTACTCAACCAAAGGCAATGCTTAACCTCGATATTCAAAATTTTATAAAGAGATATTACACGTTATTATATTATCTTCTGTTTCTTCATAATTAATTTTTTTTGTATTAAGTAATTTTTTTCTTTTCAATTTAGGGGAATGTTTGCGGTTGATAAGAAAGCAAAGATAAATTGGTGTCATTATCGATAAATGTAAAATTTATTCTTTTATGCTGAGTTTATTTAGATAAATATTTTCTAAACCCACTAAATTTATTTTTCAGGTATCTCGTCAACTAGGATATACTGAATGTGAATATTATGTCTTTGATTTTATAAGGGAGATAGTTTTATATGATTTTATGACTACACCATTCAAGGTTAGTATTAATTTCATAAAATAGTTATATCTTCCAAAAAAAGCTAAATTATATTCTTGTTTGTTAACATTTACTTATGATTTTTTTTAGTAGAAGAGTAAAGGAAGCTTCACGATAGAAGAACTTGATGAAGTCCGTAAAGAGTAGTGTGAATGTGTATTATCGATTGCTAAACCTTGAGGTTGGATTAATTTAAATGATCCCCTTAACAAAATTTTTTGTATGGATTATTGAAGGCATTTATGGACAAAAATGTCTTCAATAATCAACTCCAAAATTTTTTATATAGATTATTAAAGGCGTTTTTGGTCGAAAATGCCTTTAATAATCCCTTTAATAAATTTTTATGAAGGATTATTGAAGGAGTTTTTGGTCAAACATGCCTTCAATAATCTTTCTTTAAAATTTTTTGAATGGATTATTGAAGGCATTTGTGGTCAAAAACACATTTAATAATCACATTCAATTTTTTGTAATCTAATAGATTTTTTGTTTTAAGCCTATGCTGACGGTTACATTATTAACTGTTAGTATATAATATATTTATATTGACGGATAGTAATATACTATTAGAAATAGTTTATTTATATCGATGGTTAAATAACGTGTCGATATAAGTATGGTATATTCTGATGGTATTAAAAATTCTCAGTAAAAGATTTTTTTATTGACAGAATTGACCGTCAGTATAACCAAGTGTAAGTATATGAAAATTTTTTTATAGTGTTAGTATAGCACCATAAACCTTATACCAATGGTCAAAATATGTATTCCGATGAATTTTTAATCGTTAGTATATCCTTTGTTGGTATAGACCTATAATAACGATTTTTAAGGTGTTGGAATAACTTACGGAGATATACCTACAGTTCAAGACCGTCAGTAAATGTATATTTGTTGGTGTAGCATCTGTTATGTATTCCACTATTATACCTTTTACTAACGGTTAACACTCGTCAATATAGAGATATACCTACAGTTCAAGATCGTCATTAAATGTATATCTGTTGGTATAGCATCTGTTGTGTGTTCCATCGTTATAGCTTTTACCGATGGTTAACACCTGTCAATATAAACTTATATGTTTTAATTTTTCTTGCCTATACTGACGGTTAATGGTTGCCAGTATAGATGTGTAATTTTTTTATCTATACTGACGCTTAAAACCAATCAGTATAGATTTGAATATTTTAATTTTCTTGCATATACCGATGGCTAGCGCCGTCAGTATAGACTTATATGTTGTAATTTTTCTTACTTATACTAACGGTTAATGCCTATTAGTATAGACTTGAAAATTTTCTTACCTATACTGACGCTTAGCATCTGTCAGTATAGACTTGTATTTTTTAATTTTCTTACTTATATCGATGGTTAAAGACTGTCAGTATAGAATTGTATACTTTAATTTCTTTACCTATACCGACAGTTAGAGATTATTGGTATAGACTTATATGTTTTAATTTTTTATTATATTTTATTGATAATTGGTGACTATTAGTATCACCTAAAATATTTCAATGATCATGTGCATCTAAGGGTGAGCAGATATCAGTTCAAACCATTTAACCAATTCAAATCAATGAAATATAATCATTCGGTTCGATCTAGTTGGTTTTCAATTATAGTCAATTTTGGGCTCGATAAATTGGTTAAATCGGTTGGTTATCAGTTTTTAAAATTGATAACCAAATTAACCGATCTTATAATAACTAAGGTAAATATGTATATTTCCTTAAAAAAAACCCTTAAACTTAACTTACATTTTGGCCAAAAACGCCTTAAGTAATCCCATTCAATTTTTTGTAATTGATTATTCAAGATATTTTTTGCCAGAAACACCTTAATAACCTAATTCAATTTTTTTCAAGGGATTATTCAAGGAATTTTCTAAGCAAAAACACCTTGAATAATCCCCCTATAAAAATTGAAAGGGATTATTCAAGGCGTTTTTTGCCACAAACGCCTTCACTAACCCTATTTAATTTTTTATAAGGAATTATTCAAGGTGTTTTTTTTCCCAAAAATGCCTTCAATAATTGAAAAAAAATGGGAGGGGACTATTGAAAGCATTTTTTAGAACAAAACGCCTTCAATAATTATAAAAAAAATGGAGGGGACTATTGAAGGCATTTTTTGCCAAAAATACCTTTAATAATGCCTTTAATAATCCTCTCAAAAAAATTGAAAGGGATTAGTCAAGCATTTTTGGCCAGAAATACCTTTAGTGATCCCATACTATTTTTTTTAAGGATTATTCAAGGTGTTTTTATCTTGAATAATCCCCTCATAAAAAATTAAAATTGATGGGGATTATTCGATGCCTTTTTTGCCATAAACGCTTTCACTAACCCCATTGAATTTTTTATAAGAAATTATTCAAGGTGGTTTTTTCCAAAAATACCTTTAATAATTGTCAAAAAAATGGAAGGAGACTATTGAAGGCGCTTTTGACGAAAAATATTTTGAATAATCCCCTTAAAAAAATTAAAGGGGATTGGTCAAGGTATTTTTTGCCAGAAATGCCTTGAATAATCCCATTCAATTTTTTGTAATGGATTATTCAAGGCATTTTTAGCCAAAAACGTCTTCAATAACCCATTCAATTTTTGCAAGGGATTATTCAAGACGTTTTATAGGCAAAAATGATATTTTTTGCCAAAATCGCTTTCAATAATCTTCTTATAAAATTGACAGCAATTTGTCAAGGTATTTTTTATCACAAACGCCTTGAATAACCTAATTAATTTTTTTGTAAGGATTATTGAAGGTATTTTCTAGCCAAATATACCTTGAATAATCCCCTTTAATTAAAAATTAGATTATTTAAGTTACCATCATATATGTTAAGGAGATTATAGTAATTATTCAGGATTTAATATATATGGATTCCCCCATCCAAACGAGTAAATCTGAACATGAGATGCCCTAAAAATGGAAGAAAACCTCGGATATCGCATATTCTCAATGATCACATTCTTTAATTTATTTTGATTAAACAGCTTTAGATGAGTATTTATTTGTCTTCTTTCTTGTAAAATATTGTTGAAATTATTAAATTCTTTAGTGATTTAGTTTGAATGATATGTGCATTTGAGTTTTATTGGATTGAATTTATAGTTAAATAATTATTTAAAATAAGAGAAAAAATAATGAAAAAATAAGTTATTTAACTAGACTAATCGAACCGAACTGACTTTTGGTTGGTTCAGCTAAATCGATTATTTAAAAATTTATTGGTCGGTTCAGTTACTTGTAGAATAAAAGTCGGTTAATTCAGCTATTAATTTTTTCAGACTGAATTTACCGACTACTTACCCCTAAGTGCATTAGTATAAATGTTAAGATGTTGGTAAATTTTTTTTAAAAATTATATTTTCAATTATTAATATTATTTTATTTATAATCATAATATGATATATTTTCATATAAACAAATAAAAACACAATAAAGTAAAAGATATTTAATAACATTAAAACTATAAGTAAATTATTTATAATCTACAAACTTAGTATAAGTGAAAAATTAAAGTCATTGTACCAAGTCTGATAAAACAAACATTGATAAAACAAATATAGATAAAGAGTTACACCACATTACCCTAAAAAACACAATCATAAGTTTGCACCACTAGACACTTAAAGACTTTTTTATCATTTTAAAACTTCAATAGAACTCTGAACAAGATCATCTTAAAAAATCTATAAGCGAACAAACAATTATAAAACCACTTCAATAAGAAAAAACATACATGCACCTATTACAAGCCTTTTCGAAAACTAAAATATTTTAATTCATCCAAAATATCACAAGTCTTGAAAAAGTCAACAAGTGTAGCTACATCATATAACTAACAAGCTCAATGAACCTAGCTCATTAAAAGTATTCAATATACCAATCAAACATCACAAAACACAACAGCTTTATTTCAACAAAGTGCATAACATCCAAAATAAAATCAAATCCCCTTACAAATATAATGCTCCGAATAAATAAACAACTTCCTAAAATAAATGATCCCATCATAGATTTCTACAAAAAAGCATTTGCATAGCATAAAAAAATCTAATTAGAATTATTGTAAATTATCTTATATATACAGAAGGTAAGAAGGTAATCGTCCATTCATATATAGTAGAAATAATTTTATAAACATCTTATTCATTCATATATATAGAAGGTAATTATCCATTTACATACTAGTTAAAATAATTTTATAAACATCCTATTTATTAGTGTAATGCATGAATGAACAAGAAAAAATCTAATTTGTATGTGTAATCTCCTCATTCTTTTAGTTTAATTCCAAATAATAACTTACTGAAACCAACCTAAGATTATTTTAGTCAATAGAACTATCATTAAATAAATATTTTTATTATAAAATTTAAGTCTACAACTGCAAAGCATGCTTACATCATAAGAAAGCCTTTTTAAAGGAAAAAAATGCAAGAAAGCCTTTTTAAGGGAAAAAAAAAGCTTTAAATCATAGTGTAATTTAATGATTATGGCTAAGATGATGGGTAATGTTTCAAGAACACAATTACATGATTTAAAACCAATATTCAAAAATGATTTTGATATTCTATCTAAGAAACAAGTATCAAGCAAAGCATTACCACATATATATCATATGATGTTGAATTTACCATTTTCATTTTGATTAGGTTGATGACTTGAATTTGAAGAACGATAGTTTTCACATGTGATTTTTGGATCACTACTAGCATCAGGAACCTAAAAATAATTCAAAAGAAATTTCAATAGTGTTCAAGATTCATGAGCAATATGACAATTTACATATATATAAACTAAAATAGATGTTATATATACATCTTTATTCACCATATGAGTAATAACATTCAAGATATTTATATTCTCATTAGAAAATTATCTTTTAAGTATCGATAAGACAGTACTTAAATTTTTTTCAAGTATTTAATTTCAGCCTTCAACTCTTGTACCACTTTCGTATACTGAACCAATTCAGAAGATGAAAGATCATATTGTTTAGATAAAGTAGATATTGTATCCATGCAACGAACATGCCTTTTTCTCTTCAATCATTTAACTTTTGAATAAACATCATCTTTCATAAACTGCTTTCAGAATTTTGAGTACTAATTTTGCTCAAACCTTATTTCATGAGTTTTTAAAATTGTAAACAAACATTTTAGTATAAAAAAACTAAACATAAGTAAAATCAAGTAATAACTAAATTAAATACCACAATTTCAGTAACCTTGTCATTCACAATACTTCCATCTTTACATGTATGAGAAAAAATATATACCTCAACACGTGATGGTAGAATTCCATTAGCTTTTTTTTTCTTTAAAGGTATAACATTAATTGTAATGACAAAATTGCACATATAAAAAGTAAACTTCATATTCATTTAACTAAGTCCGATAAGAAAAATTAATATATGTACCAAGGTTTAAATGATCATCAAGAATGATTTTGTTCTTATGCAATGAGGTTCATTTAATTTTGAGCGATTTGTTTTGTTTGTCTCACTTTGTTCCTTTAAACAAATGAATAAGAAAAGATTTATTATAATAACTTTGTAATTATTATTATAGTGTTAAAACAAAGTATATAGTATATTTTGTAAACATTTATCTTTGCTTTATTAGTCAATCAATGTGCAGCAAGAAACAGGAATTGACTTTTGTCTACTTGAGAATCATCAACCGTTGCAGCCGTTTCCTCCAGTGTCTTGTGTTCATCATAAAATTTAGACTTCAATTTGTTCTTCCATAGCCTCCACTTAGCACCCATGTTTCTTAGTGCCCAAGACTTAATTTTCTGAAATATTTTTTCATCAACGAGCTCATCATAATCATGTTTGTGAAATTCAAATTTCTACTACAATTTGAAAGAGGTAATTGAAAAGAAAATGTCAATATATATTATATAAATTGCTTACTATTAACTAGAAACTAAAAGATTATTGTTATGGCATTAGCTAGCAACTAAAACATTATCGTATTGATACCTTTAATGTTTTTCACATTTCTTCCTTCTTATCATCTGACATTTTATGCCAATTTGTATAATTAATTAGTGCAAAGCTAAGCATTCTCACCATGCTACCAAAGAATCAAGTTAAAGAGCAAGATTCATCATCGATAGATATAGCATCGTTATTAACCTTAACAACAATATACTTCCCTTCTTCTAAATCTTAAATATCAGCCATATGTGTAAGACCTCAAGCTTTTTTATGTTGAACATTTCCTACATAAAAAAATTACATGTAAAGAAAGCAATTAAATTCATTAAAAATTATATTGTACAACATTATAATACATAAAAACTGTACTAATAGAATATAGTGTTTTTATACCTGAATTATGTTCAACTTGTTCATCTTGATCTTCATTATTTGTAGATTAAGAAATTAGTTTTTAAAATTCTTGTAGAGGCTAATTTTGTAAAGCTTCTAGATCTACAGGTACATGTTGTTCTTCAAATTATGCTTGCAATTGAGAACTAGAGGCACATTTTGCCTTTGTGACATTCAATCATCTACACTTTGCCATCTCAAGTCTAATAATACACAAAATATACTAAGTACAATATAACAGAAAACTTGATAGTGGTAAATCATATAAAGCACCAAGTACAATTTAATATATTACATGATCAAACAAAATTAAGTAATTCAAGCTAGTAACACAAAAACAAAATAATAGTGAACTATGTCTTACATTGCAAAACATTAACAACAATTTAAACTATTACATATAATTAAAAAATGTCCTCTTCATTTGTTCATCAATGGGATCTTTTTTTACATGCTTATTTTTCATCTCTGGTGTGACCTCTATTCCTTCATCATCAACTTCACTCCCAACCTAATTTGAAGTATTATGTGTGTCATCAAATTCAACATGGATTTTTTCATTCTCTTATTCTCTATATAAAGATGATTCGTCACCCATTTCCAAATACATCTCTAAGTTTTGTATGCTTGACAAGAACCTAACCATTATGTCTTTCATCCTTCACATAAAAAACATTCTTAGCTTGTGATGCCAAGATAAAAGGATTATGAACCAAATTAGTTCTACTATGAGCTAGATGTTAAAAATTCACAAGAGTGAAACCAAATTTATCCTTCTTGCAGCCTTTATTTATATCAATCCAATCATATTTAAATAACACAACTTTTAATCTACTAGTATAATTCAACTGAATAATGTCATTTAAAACTCCATAATAGTTAACTTCCTTCCTAGATAGGTTATGCGTCTTGTACTTATATAACTCATCAACTTGGTTGTTACAACAACCCCACTATTTTAAGTTTTCAAGTATCTCTCATGTGTTTAGGTATGAAATTTAAAACTATTAATGATATAACCAGTGTATTTCCTAATAGTATCAGTTGGACCACGTGCAAGCTATCTAAGTTGATTTGTGATGTTTGCATTTCTTATTGATCCAAATTGGCAACATATCCAATTTCATATTTGGTTAAAATAATAATCTAACTCTATAAACTTTAATTACATATTTCAAACCTTGATGTGTGATTTACATGATCATGAAACCAATCATGAAAGGTTTCACTTTACAACTTTTGTATCTTATATGGTGTAAGCGAAGAGATCGATTATGCCTCCTAATAAATTGTTCATATTTTTTACATAAAAAAATTTCTTAAAAGACTATACAATACACTATAAAAGAAAATTATCAAGTATAATAAGCATGTAGATAAGTGTTCTTACTTTATAGAAGGAGCAACTTCATCAAAATTAAATAGCACATATCAATGTACTTGAACCATAGTTATAACATCAAGTACAATTTGTTAAACCCTTTTATATTTGTTAACATTAAAACCTTTATGTTTTAATATTCCCAACAGTCTTTCTATAGTAGAAAGAATGGATATTTCTTCCTCTACAAAGGGATTCTTACCTTCATGTCGGATGGGTCGATTAAAAATAGTTTTCTTCCTATCAAAGTATCTTGAACAAAAAGTCATGCATTCATTTGCTAAGTACCTTTCTACAATTGAACCTTCAGGATAAGCTCTATTGCACACATATGATTTAAAAGTAAGAAGAAACCTATATAAATGGAAATTCAATAGAAAAGATTATTAGCAAACATCCTAGTTGAAATTTAAGTAAAAAAACTTATAACACTTTAAGATATACCTCTCAATAGAATACATTCATCGATAAATTACTGGACCGATAATTTTTGCTTCATTTGCCAAATGGATAACTAAATGTACCATTATTATGAAAAAAGATAAAGGAAAAATCTTTTCCATTTCACATTAAATTGATGTAGCTCAAGAATCAAGTAATTCAAGCTTATGTTCTTTGAGAACTTTAGAACAAAGTTCTTTAAAAAAGGTATTCAAATCAATAAGAACCAAGTACATCTTATCATGTAAAGACCATCGTATTGCTATAGGAAAAATTCTTACATTAAGGGATGAGAATCATAACTTTTGAGCTTTATTAGCTTCTATTGTTTAAGTTGCACATAACATAAGATACTTTAAAAGTATTCATCTGGAGTTTTTATTTCCTCGAGAATCTTTAAAAAAGAATTTTTTTCAATTAAGTTTATTTGATATGAAGTTTGAGGCAAGTATTGGGTGTTAGTGCCAAGACAAGTTTTTAGATTAAGAACACTCTTTATACCAATTTTTATAAAGTTAAGTCACACTTTATAGTTTTCTTTTGACTTCTCTTCTTACCCAATCAATGTATCAAGAATGTTGTCACAAATATTTTTTTTATATGCATCACATCAAGATTGTGACACAATAAAATATGTTCCCAATAAGGTAATGTGAACAAAATGCTTTTCTTCTTCCATGGCCCATATTCATTACCATTTTGTTGTTTAAATTGTCTTAACACTTCACACTTGGATGGTGGTGAAAGAGCATTTTTAAATTCTTAAATCCTATCAAACAAGTTTTTAACATTCTGAAACTTATGATTAGGTTGCAATCACCTGCAATGGCACATGTAACAATGCTTTATGTTGTAACCACTTAGATGTAGTATCAAATCCATAATAAGGACATGCATATTTTCCCCTAGTGCTCCACCCAGATAAATTGACATATGTAGGAAAGTCGTTAATGGTCCAAATTAATGCTGCACGTAATTGAAAGTGTCAATTTTTTGAGACATCAAAAGTTTGAACACCAACTTCCTAAAGTTCCTATAAGTTTTCTACCAAAGGTTGTAGGTATATATCTATATTATTTTCAGGACCTTTTTAACCAAGAATAAGTAGGGAAAGAATAAAGTTTGGCTGTTTCATGCACATCCATAGAGGCAAGTTATAAGGTATCAATATAATAAGCTAAGTGCTATGTGTCACACTCATAGTTTTGAAAGGGTTAAAGCCATCAAAAGCCAATCTCAAATGAATATTATGAGGTTCAAAAGAAAACTCAGGATATCGAGAATCTAATTCTTTCAAAGCTAAAAAATCTATAGGATGTCTTACACATCCATCCTTAGTATGCTCATATTCATGTCAAGTCATCAAGGGAGTAGTTTTTGAAGATATGAATAACTGTTGTAATCTTGGAATTAAAGGAAACCAATGCAAAATCTTAGTAGATTTTTTTTTTTTCTAACTCTATATCTTGGGGATCACTTTCTACATTATTCAAGCTCTCTTTTCACCTAGAAATGCCACATTTTGAACATATTTCTTCATTTGCCTTATCCTTCCAAAATAACATGCAATCATTAGGACAAGCATGGATTTTTTTCATATCCCAAACATAAGGCAAAAATCATCTTTTCAATTCTTGATAAGACCCTAGTAGTGTATTACCCTCTGGTAGAACAAGTTTCAAAACTTCTAACAATGTATTGAAAGATTTATTTGTCCAACCATTAAAACAGTTAATATGGAACAAATAGATTACAAAGAAAACTTTTGTGAAGTTTTTACAATTTGGATATAGTTTCTTCTCTGCATCTTTAAGTAAATCATAAAATTTGTCACTGTCAAATCTATGACCATGGTGTTGCTCTCCACTAGTATCTTTGGCTTGTATGTTACCCACATCAATATTCATAGCTCTTTCAACTATCATATCATGTAATAAATCATGAATGTTAGGACCTAGCCCTTTTTCTTCGTCATTAGTTGTTTCCAGTAGGTAAACATGCATCTAAGACTTCCCCATGAAATACCCATTGAACATGTCCTTTGAGAAAACCATCACATATTATGTGATCAAACACATCTCTCTTATAAACTCTAAATGTGTTAATACATTTAATGCAAAGACACCAAAATTTTTCATTTTCAGATGATATTGCCAAGGCAAAGTCTAAAAAACTAGTAACTCCTTTTATGTATTCTTCATTAGCTCTTGACATGAGATTTATCAATGCCTTGTCCATAGAATGTAAGACGATTTGCCCTAGTAATAAAATTATATTTAATTTAAAAAATTAATTTAAAGCAATAGCATTTAATTTAAACACTAAATAAAATTTGACTATGTAAGCATAATGTCACATTTTCATTAAGAATAATATTTTAGACATATCTTTATAATTAAACTTATGTATTTTTAGAAGAAGCACAATCAAGATTAGTTTCAGTTGAATAAGTAAAAAAGAGACAAATGATAGAAGGAAAGTAGCTCAAAACAAAAACAAGAAAGCTACAGATGTGAAATAGGGTTACCAATGTAGGGTTATTTGGGTTTGGTTTTAGGGAAATAGAAAATATTTGAAAAAACTCACAATTGCAAAAGGACAAAATTTGGGATACTTGTAAAAACTGTATAGAAATAAGAGATTTTTGCAAGGAAACAAAGTTTTAAAGCTTGAAATTTTAAACAAGGATTTTAGCAACAAAGTTAAAAAGATAAAAGGTGAACGAGAGTGAGACAAGATAAGCTTAAGGTGAGGTAAGGATTGAAAGGCAAAATGAGGATGGTGGGAACAAAATTTTCACTACTTGGCTTTAATAAGTTTAGAATTTTTAAAAGGTTTTTATTCCCAAGATGTGAGAACATAAGGTAATGATGGTGGATTATTGAAAGCATTTTTGGCCAAAAAATGCCTTGAAAAATTGTTAAAAAATCATGGCATCTGGTTATTCAAGGCATTTGTGTGCAAAAAGTGCCTTGAATAATCCTAAAAAAATTTGTATAAGAGATTATTGAAGGCATTTTTTTACCAAAAATATCTTCAATAATAATTTTCATTTTTTATGAGATGATTAATCAAGGTGTTTTAGCCTAGAAAACGTCTTGAATAATCATTTTTATGAGGTCATTAGTCAAGATATTTTTGCTCAAAAAATGCCTTGAATCATCCCTTAAAATTTTGAATAGGGTTATTAAAAGCATTTCTGGCCAGAAATGCCTTGAATAATCCTCTCCAATTTTTTAGAGGGGATTATTCGAGGCATTTTCTACCAAAAATGCCTTCAATAATCTCTTCTCATTTTTTTCGGGATCATTCAAGGCCTTTTTGTGAGAAAACACCTTGAATAATCCTTTGGGATTAGTCAAGACGTTTATAGCCAAAAACGCATTGTATAATCCTCATTAATTTTTATAAAGAGATTATTGAAGGTGTTTTTGCTAAGAAAATGCATTGAATAATCCCTAACAAAATATTGAATGGGGCTATTAAAGGTATTTCTAGCCAAAAAATGTCATGAATAATTCATGAATTATTGAAGGTATTTTTTATCCCTTCTAATTTTTTAGAGAAGATTATTCAAAGTGTTTTCTATCTAAAACACCTTCAATAATCCATGATTTTTTTATTGGGATTATTGAAGGCATTTTTACCTAGAAAATGCCTTGAATATTCCCTTATAAAAAATTAAAGTTTTTTTTTTTTTGTAAAACAACTTTAGTGATCATTTTTAAAATTCATTCCCCTGTCTTGAACTTTGAAATCCAAACTGCTATTACAGTAAACGATTAAAAGCTACATTGCAACCAACCCAAAACTCTTAAACCCATTTAATTTGCCTTTTGGTTTTTCATCTCTCTTGTCACAGCTGAGCTTCAACAACCTAACACTGTTGCATCTCTCTTTTTACCGATATGTCCTTATTTTATTTATTTTTTGTATTATTTATATTCTTTGATATAGGTTTTTTTTCGTTCCTTACTATATATATTTTTTATTCATTTCACCATCACCTTAATCATCTAGTCTCCCTTCATTGCATGTATGTTGTTTCGTTGTAGTTTGGTTTAAATATTTTGGTTTGCTTAATGGTATTGTGGAAATTGTATATTTTTTTTACTCATCATTTTTTTTTTTTGCATGAAACTCTTATTTAAGGTGGGAATCATAGTATGGCTTGGACTCATAAAATATTATTGGTTTGAAGATGTTTAATGTAAATTGGTATAGTAATTGTAGTATGATATTGGTTGTATTTTATTATTGTGTGAAATTTAGAGAAATAGTTTGGTATATTTCGTATAATTTGATCCAAATCGCAGGTATTATAGAATCTGAAGAACATACTTCTTTTGCTATTGATTATGAAGAAGATACACCTGTAGTGAAAAAAAGAAAAGCAAGGGAACGAGATAAATAAATTCAAGTGGCTAATACAAAAATTCACGTCAACTTCAATCAAAGTAGGCACCTTGTGTCTGATGGAGCTACCAAGTTGGCTAGTCATATTAGAGCGGTCATCTATAGTAGCATTTCTATTATGTACCATAATTGGTGACAAGTTTCTGATGATCTAAAAGATCATATATGGGAGTCGGTTGTGGTATGTTTATTCAATTATTTCATAAAATTTGTTACATTATCATTTAATTAAAATTTAATGTGTTCATACTAATTGTGTTAAATTTATTAGGAATGGTTTGACATCTCAATTAAGTGTAAAAAACTTGTGTTGCAATTGGTTAGAAAAGCATTCAGAGATTTTAAAAGCAGATTAACAACCCAATATATTTTACCGTTCATTGATAATAGTGATATATTGGTTGATCCACCTTCATCATTTGTAGATGTTATAAGCTATCAAGATTGAACGAATTTTATTCGAGATCGGCTATCAAAAGAATTCTTGGTATGCATACCCATTACAAAAAATTATTTATAAGATTTTATGCAATATATTTGATATCTTAATATATGATTTACGTAATTTCTTTTTTTTCTAGAAAATCAAATAACAATAAAAGAACATTCAGGCCAAACAAGTATACCACCATCGGACATCAAGAAAGGGTTATGCAAATGTCAAGTATAAGCTTGTAAGTATTCACACACTTATTTTATACTCATAAATGAATAGTTATGAACATTCATTTAATAGATTTTGATTCTTATATAGTGTTAATTTATTAGAAATCATCTAGCTCTAGCACCAAAATTTTTAGATGGGATGTGTGGAAAAAAGGACATATGCAAAAAGATGGATTGTTTATAAATGAAACAATCGAAAAAATGGCTAAAAAGATTGTATGTGTAATTGCTTATTATATCACGTATGATTGACTTTGTGCTTATATGTATGACTTTGTGCTTATATGTATGACTTCATATTTGTATAGATTTGTTATTACAGCCTATCTTATTATTGTTTTTCAAAATGATTTTGCTACTAAATTTAAATTCAATGAACTGGCAACCCATTATGGCAAAGATCCCTTGTCTTTAGTATTAGGAGCAAAAGAAAGAAATGATTGAGTTCATAGGGTTGGTAGATTTGTATTGCCATCAAAGTTCTTTAGTAATCAACCCAAAATCCTTCAAATGACGAATGCACAATATGAAGCAATCATTGAGCAATAACAACAAAGACTTGATGATCAAGATCAATGCCTGAATGATCAACAACAATAACTCACAGTTTTGGAGGTGATGTTGGCATCAATACAGCCTAGTATGCCTGTAGGCCAATCGGTTAGCATCATCCAGTTAGGACAAGCTTCCGTTGCAAGTCAGACAACAATCTTAACCTCTAATATCAGCCATGAAGTATGATTTTTATTTATTCACTTAATATTTATTTGTTTATTATATTTATTGATTTCATTTTAATGCTTATATTTCATTATATATTGTAGTAGGATATTGAAACTCAGAAGATGACCCTTGCTCAAACTGCCATTGATGTGTTATCTAATTATGCACTTGATTATTTATCCAGAGGAAACGTTATTTTCATTGAATCCAAGGATGGGTTATTTGATCATCCATCAGTTTTTTACATTGAAAGGCCTGAGATTAAGGCATTATGTGCCCTAGATGAAATATCAGCTTCTACTATTGTTGTTATATGAGGTTAGTTTATAAATTTAAATGTACAAAATCAATATGTATTAATTTATATTGCAGTGTATTACTAACTAGCATCATTGATTGTTATCGTATAGCTTTCTATATAAAGAGATTAAAGTAAGACAAATGACACATAAATTCAAATTCGTTGACCCAAATTTCATTAGTGAGTAGAGAAGCACTGTTGTTTTTTATGGTCGTCATGTGGGTCAATGCATGCAAAAACGGGCCAATTATTTTTTGGTCCCGTATAATGTTACGTAAGTTATATTCATACAAATAATTATTCCAACCTTACTTGAATATAAAATTATGCCTAATATAAGTATATTATTCTTATTATTTTACAGTCATCATTGATAGCTTATTATGATTGATACCAATTCCTTTACACCATACTTATTTAATTTCACTCAACCAATGACGAAGCCTAACCCCAATATTCAAAATTTTATAAAGAGGTATTACATGTTATTATATTATCTTGTGTTTTTTCATAATTACTTTTATTTTTGTATTAAGTACTTTTTTCTATTCAATTTAGGGGAATGTCTACAGTTGATAAGAAAGCAAAGATAAATTGAGTGTCATTATGGGTAAATGTGAAATTTATTCTTTTGTGCTAAGTTTGTTTAGATAAATGTTTCCTAAACCCACTAAATTTATTTTTTAGGTACCTCGTCAATCAGGATATACTGAATGTGGATATTATGTCCTTCGTTTTATGAAAGAGATAGTTTTATATAATTTTATGACCACACCATTCAAGGTTAGTATTAATTTCATATAATCATAATATCTTAAAAAAAAAAAAGCTAAATTATGCTTTCATTTATTAACATTTACTTCTGATTTTTTTTTATAGTGGGGGAGTAAAAGAAGCTTCATGACATACAAACTTGATAAAGTCCATAAAGAGTGGTCTAAGTATATATTATTGTTCGCTGCACCTTAAGGTTGGAGATTGTTGGTTAGGTGTAAATATATGCATTTGATTTTTTTATAATGTTTTTAACATGCCATTTTGAATGGATAATTTAAGTTTCTAGATTGAAGTATTAGTTTAATATTATTGATATATATTTCTTTTATATCAACTGGTAGCTTATATGAATACACATATATTGAGTATGATTATTTGAAAAAAATATATTTATATGGCAATGTTATCGTTATAAATTCAAATGTATAATAAATTTATTAAAATACTACAATGTTCATAATTTAAAATACATATATATATAATTCGTAGTATCATGTATATGTATTTGATTTACACAATGACGAATATGAAATAAATAAACTCATATTTTTATAAGAAAACACCTTGAATAATCTCTTAAAAAAATTGAATAGGGTTAGTCAAGGTATTTATGGCCAAAAATGCTTTGAATAATCCCCTTTAATTTTCATGAGGGGATTATTGAAGGCGTTTTTAGCCAGAAAACACCTTAACTAATCCCTTACAAAATATTGAATGAGGTTATTGAAGGCGTTCCTAGCCAAAATACCTTGAATAATCTCCTTAAATTTTTTATGTGTAGATTTTTTAAGGTGTTTTTGATCAAAAATACCTTGAATAATCCCCTCTAATTTTTTAGATGGTATTATTGTGGGCCTTTTTGGCAAAAAAACACCTTCAATAATCTTTTCCCATTTTTTTGAGATTATTCAAGGTATTTTTGTGAGAAAACACTTTTAATAATCCCTTAGAAAAAATTGAATAGGGTTAGTTAAGGCATTTATGGCCAAAAACGCCTTGAATAATCCTCTTCAATATTTAAAAGGGGATTATTGAAGGTATTTTTTTGTCAAAAATGCCTTGAATAATCCTTTACAAAATATTGAATGGGGTTATTGAAAATGTTTCTGGCTAAAAATGTCTTGAATAATTCATGGATTATTCAAGGCGTTTTTTGTCAAAAATGCCTTGTGATCATTTTTAAAATTCATTCTCCTTTCTTGAACTTTAGAATCTTAAACTGTTTATACAGTAAACGATAAATATTATTTTATAAAAAAAAACTTTTACAAATAACATAAAAAAATTTATATGAATATAAATACTACTATGTAGATTATTTATAATTTGACTTTCGATTTAGAATGATTTTAAAATTTTATGAAATTATTAAAACTGAAATATTAATTGAAACCAAATTAATATAATATTTAAATTTAAAAAATTTTTAGTCTAATATTAATTATAAATTTATTAATTAATATAATACTTACAAATTTTATTTAAAACTTAGTACCATTTAAAATTAATTAAGTTACAAATTTTATTTATTAATAATTATAGTTTTTTTTGCAAATTATAGTTTTTGAAAATTTTTATTAGAGGAAAATATTATAAGCACTGTCTATACTAACAGTAACAAAAATTTTATCAGTGTAGATACTTTTTACTTATATAATTTGACTGTCAGTATAGATAAGTGTAAGTATATAGCATAGTTATACTGACGGATAGTTAGTTATATACCATAAAAAAAGTTTATCTATATCGACGGTTATATAAAGTGTTAATAAAAGTATGATATATTCTGACAATATTAAAAAACTATAAGTAAAAATCTTTTTTATTGATATAATTTGACTGTTAATATAACCAACGTAAGTAAGTATTTTTTATCATTTTATTTAAACTCTTAAGATTTATTGATGAATATACTCATTAATTTACAATTCCTTTTTGTAGAATCCATCAGTTAAAAAAATTAATTTACAAATTCAAAAAGTATTAAAAAAATCTAATTATGAATTTCTTGATTTGTGTTGCAAAATTTTCAACCCATTTTAATTTTTTTTTGTTCATGATAGATCTTCACGTT
Organism: Durio zibethinus; assembly: GCF_002303985.1. Next base: position 7,255,342 of record NW_019168004.1, read on the forward strand.
TATTTTTAAAAAATTTAATATTTCACAGGTTAATAAAACAGGTATGTACAAATATATTTCAGTGTTTTTAATTATTATTGTTGAAGCACAATAACGCGCGGGACACTATCTAATTATTTTTTTAATTGTATGTATTTCTAATTTTTTATATAAAATTACATTTCTCAATAAAAAAAATTCTCGAAGACCTGAAATACCAAAACCTCTTTTTTCCAGTTGAAAGAAGGAAAAGTACTTTCTAGTTAGTTGTTATTAATAGTTTTGTATATGTGTACTTATAATCTTATTTATGATAGTTTTAATTCAAATCTACATTAGGTCCTTAGACTTTTGTTTATTGATTTTTGGTTTTGAATTTAATCATAAAAATGCTTCAAAAAATTAGATTATATTTTTATATTTTGAAGCGCATCAACCCAACTCACAAATACAACAATTTCGATTTAAATATCAAATAATCACAAAACATTCACGCACATAAACACTTTCATTTTCCTTGAATTTTATGAGATGTTTACACATTTAATTTTATAAAATTTATAATCCACCATATATTTTTCTATCGTTTCTAATTTTATTAAAAAAAATTTTATGTATAAACCTACTAACTTACCCACTAAAATCATCAAATAGTATCTACCCTGAATTAAAAATATTTACGAAAATGTCTCATACTAAAATTTTTGGGATTTGATTTCTAATAGCAAGAACTAACTTTATAATGGATTAAATTATTTGTAAAAACAAAAAGAAAATGTTTTATACATAACTGTCCCGTCTTAAAAAAAATGAAAAAAAAATTATTTAGCTTTAATTTTGTAATTGATATCTCAATGTTATGATTTTGATAATTTCTTCAAAAACTTTTTCCGCATAGCATGTTACTGTGAAATCATGTCGAAAACTTACTTACATAAGCCACTGTTTGTATATTAACAATAAAGGTGATGGCATTTAATATTTGCCTAACATTCCATCCTGGTACGTTATGAATTTATTACCACTATTGACATTTAAATTTATTATATTATTATGTTATAGACGAATATTCTTTTTTCTTTTTAAAAAAAACACCTAAAAAACCTTCTTAATTTTTTAAATTTCATATAAAAATATTCCCACGTACATTCCCTATCCAAAGCCCCTCCTAATTGTGCCACACTTTTACTGCGACACTATGCCCATCCCAACATAACTTCTCTCTTTGTCAATCGTTTCCTCGATTCCGACGCCCCAGCTACCTTCCCGCTCCTCTCTTACCCTCCTAACACTGCTACAATCACAAAATTGCCACCACCATAACTGAACCAAAGAGGACTGCAAAAAAAAAAAAACACTATAAATAAATGACTTCCGTGTTCCATGCTTGCCATTCCCCACTCCCCTACTTCCCTCGCAAGTGCCAACGCTCTCATCCTCCACGTCCTTCGGTTTCATTTCCTTCCTCATCTTTCTCCCGCAGGTGTCAATCTGACGCACGCTTCATGGCCACAAGTGTCAAGACGGCTGCCTGGACCACGCCCGACGGAAGTGCGTTGCAGGATGGGATCTCGGAATATTTCGACAAGTCTTCTGGGTTTTGGGAAGACATTTGGGGTGACCATATGCACCATGGCTTTTACGACCCGGATTCCAATGTTTCGGGAACCGATCATATAGCCGCCCAGATCCGAATGATCGAAGAATCGCTCCGTTTCGCTGGAATATCGGGTTGGTTTTGTTTGTATATTTTTCAATCCACGTGTCAGTTTTCTGATGACAGATGGTTATGTTGTGGAATTTAACGTTATTTTTGGTTAAGACAACAGTGTCAACGTCAGTGTTTGCAGACGAAGATCTCTAAAAGTCTGCAACTGGCAAATGGCTTGACTGAACGGCGGCTATCGATGATTTTAATTAATTAAAAGAAAAAACATAATTATTAAGGTTTTTTTTTTTTTTTTTAAATCTGCAAGGAGAACCGAGAATTTATTAGGTTTAGTTTAATATTATTGTATGGTAAGAATATAATTTTAAATTTTAAATTAAAATTATGCATTTAAAATTTTATATTAAGAATATGAATTTTTATTATAATTAGACTATTGATATTATTAAATGTCAAATACTTATTTGCATTTATTGAGATTGATTGAATTTTAAAGTAATTCTATTTTAATAATTTTGATAATTAGATAATATTCACTTATTTTCAAATTTAAATTATATAATTGTAATAAAATAAAAAATTATAATTTAATTTCTTGCAATAAAAATATTAATGTTTATTTTTATTTTTTATTAAAAAATTATTATTGTGACCAAATTGCAAATTTTTCAAAATTAAATAATCAAAATAAATATTTTTAAGAACTAAATGATCGAAATTTATTTAATTTTTTAAAATTTATAATATAACATCAGTAATGTCACATAACTTATTAGATAATATGGTTGTTCATGTTTCCATCACTATGAGGTGAGGTTTCCGAAATTAATTTTTTTGGGGTCAATTTTTAGGCTCCAATTAAAGAAACAGATTCAACTTTCAAATATTCCATGTATCTCTTTACACTGTTTACTTTAATTTAATAATTGATAGTTAGTTAGAGTTGGACCTGAGCTAGTTATAGATCGCCACATACGTATCAAAGATTGATCCTGTCCCCTTTCCGATTTAGGCAATTTGTTTATTTTTTAATCTTTAACTGACCACCTGGCTTAACAATTAAGTCTCTCTGTTGTCCATTGGTTACAAAAAGATAACGGTAATTTGTTTTATTTTGTCTGATTTGCATTAAATTTGTGTAAAATTCAAAAAAATATTTATTAAATTCATATAAATATATCAATATATATTTTCAATTTGATTTCGTAAATGATACCGTATTATATTTAAAATTATTAGATTTAGCTACAAATCATATTTTTATGCAAATTAAATTGATTAATTGTCTCCTTTTAATTTATGTAATAGGAGTTGGTTGGCTCGCATCGAATGTCTGTTTTTACCTAAGAAAAGAGTTTGTTGTATCTATTTCAAATATTATGTTTTATGTGGGTTTTACGTGAATTTGTTAAAAAGAAAAAAGAAAAAAAAATGCTTCTAACAACTACCTAACTTAGGTATGACTTAATAGTTAATACTTTAGTAAAAAAAAATATTTGTAATATTGGAAAAATATTTTTGAAGAACTGAAAATTAAAATTAAAATTTTGTTTCAGAGAACAAAATGAAACGTTCTATTTTTATACAGAATTATTATGTTTATTGTATTTTAGTCATTTGGTTTTTTAATCAAATATAATTCGTTTAGTAAGTTTTGGGAAGCAAACTGTAGACAAGAAAAAATAAGCACTGAAAGTGACATCCAATCGTAGCCTTAATTGAATGCCGAAATTAACATATTTCATTAGTCTTGTAGCTCTGTTTCTTCTTGATCTATAGAATGCACCCCAGGCCTTTGTTGGCTGGTACCATAAATGAAGATGAACTTCTAACAATTGATTTTACCTCTGAATTGGCTTTCAGAGGACCCAGCAAAGCAGCCCAAGAGAATAGTTGATGTTGGGTGTGGGTTAGGGGCCAGCTCTAGATACCTAGCAAGGAAATATGGAGCAGAATGCCAAGGCTTTACTTTGGGCGCAGTTCAAGCTGGAAGGGCCAATGTTCTTGCGAAAGCTGAAGGACTAGCCGACAAAGTATGTGCAAACTCTCAGTTTTCTACATGCCAAGCCTTTATCCTGTTCCTATATAAGGCAATTTTACATTGACAACATTATTATCACTTCATAATCGTCTTCAGTTGATAAAGCGGTTTTGTTTCTCCATGCCAATCCCATGTTTATGTGATATTTGCGTATATTTAGTTTTGTTGATGGAAATATGGCTCTAAGATTACTACATGCTTAAAATAACACTGTGCCATATTAGCAGGTTTCATTTCAAGTTGCAGATGCTTTGAACCAACCATTCCCTGATGGGCAATTTGATCTAGTTTGGTCTATGGAAAGCGGAGAACACATGCCTGATAAAGCTAAGGTTTGCTTTGTCCCAATTAATATGTTACATTTTGTTGTTATCCTTTCAAGTTTGACTTGTTGAGCTGCATAGAACTCTGGCATCCATGCTTCTTGAATTTTCTTCATTTTTTTATTATATCAACTTATGTTAATTTCTTCCCTGCCTCCAAAACTGGCAGTTTGTTAATGAGTTGGCGCGAGTTGCAGCTCCTGGAGGCACAATAATAATAGTGACAGAGTGCCGTAGGGATCTTGGTCCATCTGAAAAGTCTTTGCAGCCGTGGGAGAAAAAGCTGCTAAACAGGATATGTAATGCTTTCTATTTACCGGAGTGGTGTTCTACTTCTGATTATGTCAAATTACTGCAGTCCCTATCTCTCCAGGTAATTACTTCTTTGAATAGGCTAAAACCCTCTTTCAAATATTTCATTCAATTCAAATGCTTGTATAACCTTTTGATGAGACATGATAGTTGAATTAATCACTATGATGAAAACAAACTAGTTAATTTTGCCGACTGACTGGCCAAAACTCTGAGCAGATGTGATGTTTGTAACAATCCGGTTTTACCGGGTTAATAAGTCTACTTTTGCACTTGTAACACAATTTACAAGTTGCAATGCAGGATATAAAGGTTGCCGATTGGTCTCAGCATGTTGCACCATTTTGGCCAGCAGTGAAACGCTCCATATTGACATGGAAGGGCTTCATATCGCTGCTACGCAGTGGTAACTAAATCTAGCACTATTTGCAAGATTTTAGATTCCTTTCTCTGCTTTAGTTTCATTTGCATAATTAAGAAAGGGAATCATTTCATGACAATAACTCTTTTAAACAAGCTGATAGGAGCATGTGAGTAGATTAGATCATACTTATAAAGGTAGTTCTCATTTACCAGAACTGTTGTTAGTGAAGGGAAGAAGAATTATCGGTTTTGGTTGATTTCTAGGTCTTGTTCCATATTTGCATGCATTCACATACATAAGCTTGCTACTTTTGGGGATATGATTTAATAATTTATTTTTTAATTTTTGGTTAAAAGTGAATTTTTCTTGTTCTTGATTTTGCTCGTATTGTGAGTTGATTAGGATTAAAAACCATAAAAGGTGCATTGATGATTCCATTGATGATCCAAGGACACCAGAAGGGCGTGATCAAGTACGCTATCATTACCTGCCGGAAACCTGAGTAAATCAGCACCACAACCAAATGTTTGGAGTGTATTGATTCTGCTGCATTCAAATGTTGGTAGATGGTTGAGGATGGTGCATTATTGAAACATCAGCATTCATAACTCAACTTCAGAGTCATAATAGGAGGCCAGTTGTTTGCGATAAAATGAGGCTGGAGTTTTCCACTCATTTCTGGAACTGTTGATTGCTTATATAATAGGACAATCAACTTATAAAATGTACGTTCAATTGTGATATTTTCATCGTTTGTAAATCTTGATTCAGGAGTTTTAATGTTCAACCTTGTCTGGCCTGCAAAGTCACTTCTTTATCAACAAAATCGCTTATTCGGCCATAATCATTAAATTTTATAAAGGAAGAAAAGGAGTAGAAAGGAACAGCAAGAGTATAAAAAATAGAACATAAGCTAAATTTATTACGCCGTGATTTATTTAATTAATTAATGAATTTTAAAATATTATTTGTAATCATTTACTAAATTTAATAAATAAATATAAATGAACAGAAGTTTATGAATTATTCTTCGAATGTTCTCTTCATTTACATTTTTATATTATAGAAGAATTAAATAAAAAATTTTTTACTATATTTATGATCTATTTTGAAGGAATAAAATGTTTATTTCTTATCCCAGCTCCCAATTAGTTTATTTTGGTTTGAGATGAACACCAAAAGAAGCTGTAGTCCTTTCTCTTACGAGTACCAATAGTTAAAGGTATAACCAAATCAAATATGAATGATTAATGTTACTATATTCATTGTTTGTTAAGATTGTATTCAATAAAAATTTTTATTCCATGCTCAAGATTAATTTAGGATCGATTCATTTATATTAAATAAACTCATTCATGAATATTAAATAAATAATTTTTAGCTATTTAATTTAATGATCAAAACAATCTTAAAGAAGATATTAAAGTTGGGGTTCGAACCCCAACCTTCTCCCTTTCCCTTAATGTAAGGCTCTGTCTTTCTTGAATGATCAAAAAAAATATTAAATAAATATATTCATAAATATATAACCGAAAAGTAAATAAATATAAATTAATAATTAAAAAGTTGGTTTTTTAAACCACTAACTTGAACTTTTAAGAATGACAAAGACATATCTATTTATAAAGAGTTTCTTAATATATATTTACAAAGAGTTTCTTTCTTACATTGGTTTTTCAAGTTATACATGGGATAGAAAGATTTTAAATAAAAAGTCTCCTTTTTTATTATTCATTTTAGGTGTTTAAAAATTATATTTATAATAATATCTTTTAAAATATTATGAAAGATTTTTAATATGTGTTAAATGTATTTTTCAGTATGTTAATATTATGTTAAAGTATATTTAATCATAAAATAATCATTTTAAAAGAAATAAAATATAAATAAGTATTTAATAAATTATTTACAAATGTTAAACGGGTTTTTCTTTTTTTTAACATAAAAGAACGAAATTTTGTGTTCCGTACATTTATCAAACAAAATTTTAATCTATTGTTGGTGGCTCTAACCTAAATGATTTAATCAATGCCCTTAACTTTTCTGAGATATAATCAATGCAATTACTTAATGAATCACTCAACTATTTGATTGAATGATAAATACATGTATTTTCTTGCTTAAAGTCTTGGGTTTGAATATCTTTTTCCCTAATTCTTTATTCCGTCTGTGAATATGTTTTATATAATGTATGATCAAAAGAATTTCGCTGGTTATGTCATAAATGATTATTTCAGTATATATATTTTTCTTTTATTTTTAGAATTTAAAAAATGTAATAACCAAATGAAGCTTAATTAGAAAGTTTTAAAACACCATTTTAAAGATATTTTTAAAGTATCACATCGGATGATTCATTCTATTTGAATTTTCGCCTCTGTTGACAGTTAGAAAAGACAATAATCTCATTTTCTTCTTTTGCTTTTTGATTTCTTGTACTTATCATCAGACTGACCTACTGAGAAAAAAAAAAAAACCAATGAAAAGAAATTAGCTGATAAAAAAAATTTTTACTCCGTAAAAAATATTAACATAATAATATACATCGCGTAGTGTATATTTAAAAAATAAATAAAATATGTATTATTATCTTAATTTTATTTATAAAATTAAAAAAAATTATTATTAATATATCAAATAAATTTTTTTATTTTAATTACATATGAAAGAATTCAACACGTAAACTTAAAGAATCAATATTTTTTAAATTTAATATGCACATCTAATATAAAACATTTGACAATAAATGAATTAGTCATTTGATATATTTATGTTTATTAAATAGTAACTTAATTGAAATTTCTTTTATCATCATTTAATATTTTTTATTTATAAACATAATAGATTTATCACGTAATATAAATTTTATATCATCCTATTAATCATGTTAAATTTTAAGATTTTAAGGTGTGTGAAATAAATAGTATAAGAGTTTTTGTACTTCAGAGTTTGTAATAACCTAATTAAAGACTTATGTTAGTCAATTTTAAAAAGAATTATACATTATATATTTTTTAAATATTAATTTTGAGGATTAATAAAATATAAATTTTAGAAAATATTTGTTATAAACAATAATAATCAATGTTAAATTAAATATATATTTTTTATAAAGTTTTGTTTAATAAATTATTGGAAGACATACTCCTCACGTGTTGAAGAATATTTATTTCAGTGAACTATACTCATATTTTTATTTTTTTTTTTCTCTTTTGGTTTGGTTCCCTTTTTGAATAGAGCAGCCAAAGCAATTCCCCTCAACCTTTATTGGCAAGTGGTTCCCATTTTTTTCTTTAAATTTTCTTTTTGCAATCAAATCTTTAAAAAAAGAATTAACTAAATTTTGGAAAATAAAAAAGAAAATGTTCAATCAAGTAACAACTTAAACCGCAACAAACGGAAAAATAAAGGCGAGGGGGACACGTGTCATGTTGACGTGTAAAATTCTCCGGATTTTATAGTTTTAGTTTTTATTTTTTTTATTTACTCTAATTTAAAAAAAAAATAGAAAAATGGGAAGGAAAGAAAATCACTTATCAGCCTAAAGCCGTCATTTGAAAAACCCTCTCTTCTTGTCATTACTGAAGAGAGAAAGGGAGGGAGTGAATAGTGACAGAGGGAAGCACTTGTCGAAAACGACGCCGGTGACGGAGTTTTAGGAGAAATCCGGTTGACACCCTATTTTTTCTTGAATGAGGTTTGCCTTTTCGTTCTTTGATTTTTTCTTGGGCTTTATTTTTTTGATCGATATCTCATTTTTTTTGTGATTAAGTTAGTCGACAAAGTTTGTACCTTTTTCTGTTTTAGGTAATGTGAGTTTTCTTTGTTCGATTTCGAAGCTTTTATTTTTTTATTTTTTGAATTAATAGCCAATAGGAGAAGAATGAAAAAGGAAATGTTAAAAATTTAACTTAGGATTTTTTGGGGTTTTTTTTTTGTTTAAATTTTTTATTAATTTTATTAGAAACGTGTAGGTTTTAACAATATTAGGTTTTTTTTTTATCATTACTTTTGCAGGTGTTGAGGAAATGTGAGCACAGTTGTAGATAATGGATAGATTGGGGTTTTATAATGTTTTTGGTATTAGAACTTGGAGTTTGAATTCTCATAACGATACAAAGTAACATATCGACTTTAATGTGGCGGAGAAAATTGAAGCTTATTTAGACAAGTGCTCCTCGTTTGTGTAGAAATTTGAGAATGCTATTTTTGCTTTGTGATAGTCTTTAGACGAAGTCGATTTTAACTTAATCTCACATATACACTATCTGTTGATTTTTCTTGGATTCTTTCTATGTTATTTGATGACACACACACCCCTAAAATGGTGTGTAACAGATGAGTTGGTAGAACAGTTTTATTGTTCTTTGATTTTAGTTTAGGATAATATGAAATAAGTGTCCTTCATTGAATATGTTTACTTTCATCATGATTGATGGATTAAAACCTCTTAGATTTATTATCGAACCCCAATAAATTTGAAATCATAGAACTTGGATGTGTTTTTCTAAGTTCTAACTGATGAAATTACTCTGAGTTCTTGCTCATGTGTATTTTTGGTGGGACATTGATTTTGTTGGTGTTCAACACCTGGTTCATCTGTTTTTAAGTTGGTATCTAGTGTTCATAAGCTACTTGACTGCCTAAATCAGGGAGAATTATAGGACTTTAAGCATTATTATATGAATTAGACACATGTAATGCTTGAGATGTTCAACATGTTTACATTTTCATTTTCAACATTCTAACCATGGATGATATTTTCAATGTATTTGAACATCATAATTGCATTGTTTGTTATTCAGCTCATTGCATAAAGTATAGCACGAGGAGAATATTGTGGCCATGTTATTCCAAAGGTTTTTGATTTTAACCCTGGATGTGTTTTATGACACTGACTCGATGCCTATGACAAAAGCTGATCTTTCAAGAGCTAGAGATACCTTTTCACTGTTCAACTTTCTATCAAAAATCTATGATGTTTAGAAAGTCTGTGGGATGTCTGGAGGGTGGATATTAATTTTTTATTTAAATGTCTAATTGCTCTCAATTTTAAAGTCATGCAATTTAAGTATTTTACATGAATGTATTTTGTTAAAATTCTATTCGTGAGACCCTTTTGTTTCTTGTGATAAAGTGGACTTTGTAGAACTTATGGCTTTCATGATTTTGTTTCACCTAAATTTTGTTTTACATGGTTGGTAATGGCACTTTGGTGCACTTTGACTGTAGGTCATATTTGGATGATTCAGAGTTTTCCCCTCTGACCCCTCACTCTTAAAATGAATACAAGAGGTGGCCGGGTATCTAGGGTTCAGAAGACGCAAAGTTTTCATGGTGAGGGGCCAAATTGGCTTTTTATTGCTGGTGGTGCCTTGCTAAGTACCTTATCAATCCGCCTTGGTTACAAGCTGAAGCAGGCACTTGACACGAAGCAACGGGACAATGCTTCTTCTATCTCAAAAGGTATATACTAGTATCTATTGCTCCAATAATCTGTATTGAATACATAACTGCTTCTAAATTTAGAGTTTGTTACAGGGAATGGAACTTCTAACAGAAGGAGATCATCAGGTTGCCGTTTACACTCAAATATGTATTCATTTACCCAAGAAGATGATGGTTGTTTCAACTGCATTTCAGGTGTGATGCAGCTAATTTATAATCAATTGCTTTAGTTTTCACCTTTCTATGCTTTGGTTTGGATCTTAGGAGTGGGATAGTAAAAGTGAAGAAAGAAAATTGTTATGAATCATCTAGTTTGGTTTCTCTCCTGAAGCCTCTTTTTTCAGTGTAATAGTAACATATTGCCTTGAAAGAGAAGAAACACAGTCTCATTTTCCTTTAGGACAGAGCCCTTTATGGATCTCATCCTAGTCTCAAATTGCTTACCTTCCAGTATTAGTAACTGGCAGCTTCAGTTTTTCCAAAATTTTAATCACATCCACTTTGAGCCTTGAGGTGTTGATATGTGTCTTGACACTGGTAGTTAGGAAAAATGAGGAGTTAAATCAACCTAGTTCTGAAATGTTGGGGGTGGCGTTTGTATTTACCTTAGCTATAATATATTGCTCTTGATATTGGGAGACAAGGTCCTTTTGGAGTTTGCCAAAGCAATCAAGTTCATGCCATTCTAACTTTGGCTAGTCATATATTGATATACTCACTAATGTTTTGTCTTTATGATGGTGACAGTTTAGGCATGTGTGCATGTGTGTTTTTTTTTAAATATATTTCCCTGTACCTGTTGGTTTCTTAGTTAAGTTTGGGCTCAAAACAGCAGCTGAAGGCATAGGGGAGAAGTGCCAAACCAATGGCCAGATGCTGCCTGAATCTGAAGTTGCTCTCCCTCTGGTGACAGTTCCCAACTCCGAGTTCAACAAGGATAATGGTGTTATGTGGGCATCATCTCCTGATCGCCTTGAGTTGCCTCCAAAGCCAGTCCATCATTCTAACTGCTCTGACTCGCCATGTGTCTCAGAATCAGGCTCTGACATATTTAGCAAGCGGGAAGTGATACAGAAACTAAGGCAACAGTTGAAGAGAAGAGATGATATGATTCTGGAGATGCAGGATCAGATTATGGAGCTGCAGAACTCACTGAATGCTCAGGTGGCACACTCAAGTCATTTACAGTCACAGCTGGATGCAGCAAATAGGGACTTGTTTGACTCCGAGAGAGAAATCCAAAGGCTGAGGAGGGCAATTGCAGATCACTGTGTAGGACATATTGGCATGAATGAGCAGACTTCAACGGTTAATGCTAGGCCATCTGACATAAGAAATGGTCATGCCAATGGGTATCTTGATGTGGAAAGCAAATTGGACTCCCCTAAGAAGGGAAGGGTAGCTGGGGAGAGAATTGAGATGCTGAAGAGGGAAGTAGGAGACTTGAAAGAGGTGATAGAAGGAAAGGAATATTTGTTGCAGAGCTACAAGGAGCAGAAGATGGAGCTTTCCATGAAGATCAAGGAGTTGCAGCATAGATTGGATTCCCAGCTCCCCAATATTTTGTAGGTACCTTTAGGATTTTGTGCATTCTTGCTTGTTTTCCCCTGTTTCTTTCTTTGTTTCAAGGTTAAAAAAAATGCCTCTTTTTTTCTCCTTTCTTTCCCACATTCATTGGCTTTAAGTTTAGTGTTAGATGATGTGTCCTTTGCTTGTGCATCTGTTATGTATGAGAATGGGATGTGTGAGAGAGAAAGAGGATGGAAAAAGCAAAGCAGTGGGCACACCATTATATTGGTTTGTGATTGACTTTTCTATTGCTTGGCGAGTGCCTTCTTATTTCACTTAAATCATATTTTTGAAATATTATTTCATATATTGGATTACTTCATACTAATTTCACTTAATCATGTCTAGAATTGAATTAATATAAACCTTTTAAGGGAAAGAGATGGAATTATACATTGAATTTGATAAGGTCATAATGTTTATGTAAAGTCAGTTTTTGTGAATGTAAATATGTTTAAATGTAACGAATAAATATTTGCAATTTATGTCGACGATTTAAAAAAATAAATAAATTTATTTTTATCTAATTCATTCGTATAATTTTTATTAAAATTTTAAAATTTATCCATTTTTAATTTTAATTTTTGTATTTTACGCGTCACATGGTAATTAAGATTCAGGCTTATTTGGTGTCACTAGATCCAGCGTGGGATCAGAAGTCGTTAAGGCTCAGTTCCACATTCCATTTATCATTTTTTATGGGCTTATTTCATAGTTGGCTTCCAGAAAAAGTAAACAATGTGATTTACTCAAAAGCCTAGCTGCTTTTATAGCTACTTTGAATTCGTCCAGTTGGTTTGGGAGAATATACAAAGAACATTAAACAGGATCAATGGAAGCCTCAAGCAGCTCCCAAAAGCAAATACACTCTTGCACCATGCACCTCTCCTTTGCTTGCTTAGCCAAGACATAAATGCAGAAACCACAAGGCTAACTGAAATGAAAATGTCCAAGCTTTTAGTACGTGTTTTCTTTAACGAGGTTAAAAAAGTGAAACGAATAAAAAAAGGGATGGTGATACTGAATGGCAACAACCACCCTTCATGGCTTATCTACTGTTTAAATCAAACTCCCCAACTTCGCGCCAGTCATTCTGCACACTTGTATCTCCGTTTTCAGTCTCTTCATCATTCAAGAAATCTTCGGACGGCTCCTTTTCATCCCTCTGTGCATTGTTCCCCCATCCATTCATCATCTCATCGGGGTTTACACCCTGCGACTGCTCTCCAATGTCATGACCAATCGGAAGGTTGCTTCCTTGAGACCCAAGTGCGTTTGCCCTTATAGGTCCTCGGGCCATTATTTCAGCATGAGCTTGTGATTCAGCTCGAGCTTGCTCTGCCTGAGCTATTGCTACCATTCGCAACTTAGCCTCATGAGCCTCCCGACCAGCCTTCTCCCTAGATTCTATTTCTGCTCTCAAATCAAGCATGGCTTTCTTCTCTTCCTGGAGAAGAGCCTGCTCAACCATCAACCTTTCCTCAGATCGAAATTCCCCCATTGCTCGCTTGCGAGATATTATATTGAAGGCAAGAGCCTGTTTCTCGAATGTGGCTGTGAACTCTGCAACTTTGGCAGCAATGTTGTGATCCCATTGCTGGGAGCGAGATGGCATCATGCCAGTTGTGTCAGAATCAAGAATTCTATCATCCTCCTCTGCTTCATAGTCTGCTACTACATGGTAAGGTAGTAACCTGCACAGTTTAATGAAATAAACTTTAAAAAACAGAAAGCAAGGAGAAATTACTCAATCCCAAATGTCATAATGCAAATTATTCAAGTAGGGAGAGCTCAAATCACTACTATTTTATCCTCCATAGGGGATTAAGTGATATAAGTGAAAAGCACATAAAACTTGCTTTCCTATGGTTCACCATATTCCCTTTCTTCCCAGTAAGGTTTGTAGAATACCCCTCAAACTTCAAATGGATGAGTCTTCTTCACATTATTTCAAAAATATTCAATCAGGGTTTGCCGAAACAATACATTTACTATTATTTTCTGTAATCAGGAGAATTCAAAAACTCACTTGCAGCTATATATGACAAATATACTAGATTTCATTCATCATATACTAAAGGATTTCATTTCCACAAAAGGATAACCACTCTCTATTCCATTTTTTTTTTCTTGTTTCTCCATGCTCTCTCTTTGGAGGAAATTTGACCATAAAACTTGAGAAATCTGCCCGTTAAGAAGGAAGACTTGCAGTGGAGAAACTCTGAAACATATATCCAATCTCATTCAAAGGTCAAAGTTAAATAGCTGGGTTAATGTGTTATCCACTGGTAATGTAAAGCTCTGCTCACATAAGATGAGATAGATGGTTACTATTGTCTTTAGTCCATTCCCCTCTATATCTAAACTAAAATAAAACACTATTTCCGTCAACTGACACAATGAAGAGAGAATTAGATAGACCATATACAATATAATAAAAGGGATTATAGTCAAGGGAGAAAAGGAGGGAAGAGAATTGGGCAGGAGGAGGGGGAAACAAAAATATTTTAAATTGCATACACGTGTGTGTGTATTTTCCATATGTTCTTGATTTTATTGGTTAATATAAGTCAAAAGAAGCAAGACACTAAACAAATATTCAGTAACAAGAAATTTTTAAAGCCTGAGGACAGACAATGAAGAACAAAATTTGCCACCAACTTTAAAAGTGTTTGGTAAAAAATTTTTAGTCCTTTATATAGTGGAAAAGAAGATACATAAACCAATCCAAGACATGACCAGAGGAAACATGTGTGTTTCAAAGACTTTAACCAGGAAAATGCAAAGCAAAGTCTGAAAAATGGGTGAAACATCTTCAGTAAGATAGTAGCAGCAAATGACAGCAGTACAAATACAAGCTAGGACACTAAAAATATCATTTAGTCACTCTGTCAACTCCAGTTTATTCATGCAAAAAAACATGTAATCAGTCAGTCTGCTTACAGGAACATATGAATGTTAGCTGCTATGAGTGATTTTGAAAGCTAAGCTCAGTGCAACAGGAAACGTACAATATTATGAATAAAATTTCAAGTAAATTTAAATGGGTTTTCATTTATTTATTTATTTATTTATTTTCACTTTTTTCCAATGAGAAAGATGACAAAGCTGTGCAGAACGAAACCTAGCCAAACAGATTTCTGACAAATGGCACATAACACCAATAACGAACATCTCTAATAAGTCCTAACTTATCTTCTATTTGCTAGGAAATCATGCAAAAGTGAATTTTCCAAGTATTTGCAGCCACATTTAGATGAATCCCAAAATTCTTCCCACCAAATTGCCATTTGTCACAACACATCAGCAATTTATTCCGTCTTATGCATATGAATTCCAACAAATTTCCAATGCACAAATGCGATATAATATACACTTCTACATATATGTCAATCTAGGAAGACTTACACAAAACAGAAACTAACTACATGAAACAAACTAACATTAAACTTGAGCATCCATTTAAATCAAACAGTTTCTGCAAATCTCATTTACAATCAAATCTTACCATGTCAAAAAGCATTTGATTATCTAACATAAACCAGTTCCTATATCTTTGTAAATGGCCCTATCATCCTAGCACTACTGGTAAACTTATGTCAGACACTAATATTCAAATCCTAATTTCCCTAGCTGATATAACAATATGCCATCATTACATTAGAAATATGGCCAATTTCTTACAGCCCAACTGCAGGAATAAAAGTTTCAAATTTCAACCAGAAAATAGCATAAATCTACATACATATTAAATTTACAAATGCCACACATGCGAGCCAAAATTCAATAAAATAATAAAAAGAACCCATTATTTAAAACTCCCATCTTTTCACCAATTATTTAAAACTCCCATCTTTTCACATTTACTCAACCACAAACCAAGAAAACTAAAGAAATAAGAAAAACCCATTATTCGGTTTCCAACAATTCTCATCTTTTTCCCATTTTCACACCTAACACAAAAAAGCTGAAGAATCAACAAAAACCAAGAATTCCATTTCCAATAAAACCCCAACTTGTCCTCAAAAATTAAAGAATTTCCACACAAACCTCTCACAGGCATCTTCAAGGGAAGAAAAAGGCCGCTTAAAATCCGGATGGCAAACACGCCAGGCATCCTGATAAGCCATCTGGAGTTCCGCTTGATTCAACGGTCGGATCTGCTTCTGCTGTTGCTGTTGCTGCTGCTGCTGCTGCTGTTGTTGTTGTTGCTGCTGCTGCTGCTGCTGCTGCTGCTGCTGCTGTGACTGTGACGGCTGTTGTTGTTGTTGTTGTTGTAAATTAGGAGTAGAATTAGGGTTAGGGTTAGGGTTAGGGTTAGGACTGGGATTGGGATTGGGGCTAGAATTAGGGTTTTGTTGGATGTTAATAGGACGGTGAGGAAGAACACCTGGAGTAGTACGTAAATGGGCATCTATGTTTGACGGGAACCGAGAAATTGCTTGTTGCTGCTGTTGCTGTTGCTGTTGCTGTTGCTGTTGCTTTTGAAGTTGTTGTAAGAGTAGAAATTGTTGCTGTTGGTGATGCTGCTGCTGTTGCTGTTGCTGTTGCTGTTTCTGTTGCTGTTGTTGTAAGAGAAATTGCTGCTGCTGCTGATGAGCCATTGCCTTTGCTTCCTCCATTTCTCCACTCTTTCTTGTTTTGTTTTTCTATGAAATCTTTGTTATTTTTCTTTTGGTACAAAGTGTTTCTTGGTGAAAACGAAGAGTTGGGTCTTAGAATGGATGAAATGAAATGTTGGCCCATTTAGACCCAAAACTGTTTACTTCGGAATACAATTGATTAGAAAATCGACTCGATTAGATCCGAATTAGAGTTAATTAGAATTACACGATTTAATCGTATATTATAGAATATTAATTGAAATTAAATTTTTTTAATAAAAAAGAATAATATTTATATATGTGTCCCACTTATTACTTATCTTTATATTAATTTAGTATATTTTTATATTAATTTTAATTTAAAAAATAAATTATAATATTTATTTGATCATTGTTATTGAATTTAGTCATTATGTTTCTTAAAGACGATAATAGTTTGTTTTGAGTTTTTTTTATTCTTTTAGATGTTACATAATATTATAAAAATTTAAAATTTGATCTAAATTCAAATAAAACTTTTATTTGATTCGAATTAAATTAAATTGAATTTTATCAGTTTGATTTGGTTTAGTAGTTTTTAATTTTTAATTTTTAAAAATTTTTATATATTATTTAATATAAAATTTTAATAAATTTATGTAGATTTTGATAAAAATTTTTATTTTTATTTTGTAAAAATTTAAAATATATATAAAACTTAAAATATATATTTTTGATTTAATATAATTTTTTAAAATTTTTCACCTTAATGTTCCTTTTTAAATGTCTTCTAATTTTCTCTAACTAAAATGAAGTCTAATTTTCATAAGTCTAACTTAAAAATAAAAGTAAATTCCATAGAGATCTTTTAAGTTTTGAGTGAGATTTAAGTCAAGTTAATTAATTTTAAAAATGAACATTTCATCTTAAAAATGTTAACGGAGTTAAAAAGTTAAGAAATTACATAATTACCCAAATCCAAATGTGCATAATGGACCACACCACCGACAGCTCTTCATCGTTCTTTTTCTTTTCCTCTAGTTAGGCTCACTGTTTTTTTTTTTTTTTTTCTCTTTCTCTTAATCCCATGGCTAAAACCTGAACACAATCAGTGATTTTAGTTTTGAAATTTGGGATTAGGCTTATTGATTTTTTTTAGTTTGGTAATTTAGAGTCTATGGATTGGTAGTTGATTTGAAGTCAAAGGCAGAAAAATTTTGTTTGAGCTTTGGAGCAGAGGTTTTTTACATTAGAAATCAAAGATAATTTTAGAAATTTCATCTAATTTTAGAAATGAGGCATGCGTAGTTTTTTTTTTTTTTTCTTTATTCAATGAATTTGTTATTTTTCATGATAATTTTTTTATTCAGTAAATCAAAGATAATGTTAAGTTCTTGTTTGATTGCTCTAGAAACACAAGAAAATAGTGATAATATAGCAATAAATTATCTTTTAGTTTTGATTTATCCTTGGTTTAGCTTAAAGATGTCATTTTTATATAAGCTATTGATATTTAAAAAATAATAATTCTATATTTAAAAGTAAATAACTTTTATTAATTAATTAAGTATGCTTTTACTGATACAAGAGTTTGAAGAAAATGAGGGCATTCCTCTACCTAGTATAACTCCTCTTATATTTGTAAGCCAAACAATTCTTATGTTTAAAAGGATATAATAGTTATTTTATATTTTAAAAATTTTATTCTTTCCTTTTCCTTTTCCTTTTCCTTTTTTTTTTTCTTAATTTAAGGTAATTAAAAAATAAAAAAAGTTGAAAAAAATCAAGGGAAGCTAAGCATATATTCATTTCCTTTATTTTTATTTATGTCATATACAAATAAAGGAAAAGATTCTCCATTTTCTTTTATTTCCTTTTTATTTCTTTCTTTTCTCTCCCCTTGCTTCAATCCAAACATAAGCTTAGTTCTGAGGCTTTAAAAAATAAATTGGTTTTTTTTTTTTCTTTTCCCAAAAATTGTTGTATTTAGATATGCTAATGAAAATTATTTTTGTTTTGTCTATAATAGGTGGGTTCTATTATTGAATCTACCATTATTTCTTCTTTTGTTAATTTTGGTTTTTTAATCTTCAAATGTTCCTATACTTGTGCTTGTTGGCCAACTTTTACTTTCAAATTTTAGCTTTTTATTTTTTGACTCTAACATTTCCCATGCCCCTTTGATTATTATATGATATGAAATTCAATTATGTTGTCTTTTCCAATTTAGTTTATATTGTTGGTTACTTAAAGTTTCAATTAATGGGTATTTTTAAAGATATAAAATAGTTTGATGGAAATGTAATTCACAATAATAAGAATAAGAACAAGAGAATTGCCTAGAAAATGTTATATGTAGTGGATATTGGCTAGTTGATTACTTATATTCTTTGAGAAAATTTTGAAGCACCAGGTGAACTACTATAAATAAACACATCTCATATCAATTGCAACTAACAAAACCCAAACTAGTTTTTTTTCATGGTAAATCTCCTCTTTCAACTCATTTCTAAGATTTTTTTTTTCATAACTTTTAAATTTATTTTACAATTGTAAATTATAAGGTATTTATTTCCCAAACTAGGTATTTGAAGTTGTTGTCCATTCAAGGTTATGATAGTCTCTCGAACACTTTCATAACAGATTTCTAACATTAAATTAATGGTAGGATCATTTTATCTTACTAAATTGATAACATTAAAGCATAATGTCCATTTCTGAAACTAATGAATCTAACTTGAATTTCATTCAAAACTTAAAGACCTCAATAGAGTTTATCCTAAAAATAATAATACATGTAGAGTGCGATTTATAAAAAATAATATTTAGATAAAATTTTTAGATTAAATTGTTAAAAATTTTCGAAATCGTGAGTAAATAGAATTAAAATTGATATAAATTAAATGAATAGATCAATAAAAATATATATAAAAAATTAAAAAATTGACACCTCATACACAAAAAATAATTGTTAGTATTTTTGACTCTACAACTGGTAATGTTACATCATTACAGATTTATTTTAAAATTAAATCAACTTGACAACAAATATAGAAATAACTATTGATATCTTAATTAAATTGATGCTATTTAGACAATGAAATGACCATCATATTCAAAAGGGTCATGCTTGTCTGACTACAACTTCATTTAAATGGTCAGTTAAAAGAAAATTTTTATCATGTCCTTACATCATTTCGAAATGGAATATAATGATACAATGTCTCAAAACTATATGATGGCAGAAATCATCCAAATCAAACAAAGAAGAGATACCATTTCTCCTCAGTCCACTTCAACTGATCCTCTAATCTATATATGGAACTATGTTTTTGGGCAAAAATCCCCCCAAAGATTACATTATTTGCTTAATTAGAAAAAAATCACAGAGAATATTCAGAATAATCAGTTCTTCTCCAACTAGTCCCCTCAATCCCTTATAAAATTTAAGAGAATTGCATGTTCTTTCTCACTTTGGTACCCTATTTAGATAAGCAAAAAAGACAAAAAAAAAAAAGGAAAAATCATGAAGAATTACCAGGTCTCTGCCATAGTTTTCATGTTGGTTCTTCTATTTGTTGTTGGTAAGACCCACGACCATACTTTTTCATTCATTTTTAATTACTCAATCAAAGCAAATATTATTATTATTATTTTTTTTAAGAAATGTATTGGATCAATAATAAATAACCTAGTTCAATTGATGCAAACAGAAAAAGAGGTAGCAGCACAAACTCTTCCACAGCAAACATGCCCAGCAATCTATACATACTATAAAAGCAGTACCGGACTGCAAATGAATATACACCTCATTAATGTCTTTAAAAAAGATTGCGAGTTAAATTTGGGAAAAAATTGCTTTACAGTCCACAACCTTTTCCTTCTCTTCTGTCTTCAGAGTCTTTTCCTCTCATTCTCTCCTCGACGACCCATCTTTCTATTCTGTCATCATTTTCGTTCCTCTGTTAGCAGTGTTGTTGCCATCGTCTCTTCCACTGGCATGGCTACCGTTTACCAACGTTGGTCTACTCTTGACTATTTTTCATCAGACTTTGCTTATAAAACCCACTTAAAAAACCTAAAGGGTAATACCAGAAAATAACTTTGGGATTGATTATTTATGTTGAAGACTTTAAATCTGCCAAAAGGGGAGAGAGATTGCGAGAAGGAGCTGAGGAATCCGAGGTAAGATCCAAACACTCGGCAGACGCATCGGTATCGGAGATTTCATCAGAGCTGAAACCAAGGGAGAAACTGTGGTTTGAGAGTGATGATCTTGATGATCAACAGACTGTCCTCATGGAAGCCATACAAAACTGAAAAGGTAAGTGTGAAAGATCTATGCCTTTATGGAAATGTGAGAGTCGTTCATGCATGAATCTGATCCACCATCCAATCGCTTTGAACCAGGTAAATTCCATTTTTTGTGAAATATCCAGTCAAAATTGTAAGCAATTCCTGATAGAACTTAAAATGTTCTTTTGCAGGAAATGTAATACAATGGGATTATTAACCAGTTAGTTTGCTGACATCATTCTTGGGAGCTTTGAAACCCTTTTTAAGTTCCGGGTCGCTGCCAATTTCAAACGAAAATGAAAAAGCCGGATTCTGCTGTCGGTTCTGGTAGTTCCTCTGTCTTAAATACTGTTTTCATTAATACCAGCCTCGACACCTATCGGCAGAGATTTAAATAACGGTAGCGATTACATTTTTGGTCGCATAATATTTATCATATTTTTACATATAACGGAGATAATTACGGTCATTGCAATCATAACGATCGTAAAATTTTTTTTTTGCACAATTTATTATAAAATGTAATAATTATAATTATAATTATAATTATAATTATAATTATAAAAACTCTTATTCAATAATTTTAAAAATGGTTTATAACACTCTATATTTTTTATTTTCTAAACAAATTATTCACAATGTTATTTAGATTATAAAAAGCATTCATATTTGGTTTATCCATAAAATTTTTTCTTGACCAAGTTCATATTCAATATTAATTCTAGACAAATCAAATATTAACAAAACATAATATGTTAAATATCAATTATTTAATTTAATAAAATTACAAACTTAAAAATATAATAATTTCAAATTCCATCAACTACAATTATTGATATATATTTCAAAATTTACATGGTAGAATGACGAGGAGGATCAGATTCTTTATCTTCACTTTGAGAGCCAAGTTGACTCCATCTTCATCCCTGAGGCCTTTGTTCTTGATACATTTGAGGTGAAAGATATATTTGAGGATGATACATTTGTGGTGGAGGGTACATTTGTGATAAATGATACATTTGAGGTAGATGATATATTTGAGGAGGTGCAGGATACATTTGAGGTGGATAATAACCATACGGAGGTGGATAACCATGAGGAGGTCGAAAATTAAGTTGTTCTGATGGATAGTAATGTCTTTGAGTACTAGCAAATGATTCACTATACTCAAAGTTACTAGAATTTGATCTTTCACCTAAAGATGAAGAACCTCTAGAAATATCATAGTGGTGCTTTTTTGCTTTCCTTTTGATTGAGCTGTACATGCACTTTAACCTTCACTAGATTCAGCAAATGGATTTTTCCATATTTTGTCATATTAATAAAAAGTCCACCAGTAGCAGCAAGCCCAAATTTTCCTCCAAGTGGGCTGTAAGGTCGATTTGCATCCATATTATCACCAAAATTCTCACCATCACCATTACCATCACCATCATCATCTGAACTTAAACCACCACCATCATCACTCTGACTTAGTGTTGGACTTGAACTTGAATGAGACACATTCTTTTCGTGAGATTGACGTGATCGTTCAATATTCATTTCATTATCAGAATTATCTGCAAACAACCAATCAGAGTTTGACCATCTAATAAAGGATTTTCTTTCTTTTGTAGCCATTTTGTTAATGGATCATATCTTCAAAAAATATGGTCAAGGCTAATAGGATTAAAACTATTATTTATTTCATCAATGCTCATTCTTTTCTGATGTCTCATCTTCAACCTCATGTTATAATAGGTATATACAAGTTTTTGGAGTCTTTCAAACTTCAATCTGTTTCTTGCTTTGGTGTGAATATAGTTAAATATGCTTCAATTACGTTCACAATTTGATGCAAATGTTGTTTGACTAAGCACTTTGATTGCTACTTTTTGTAATTCAGGAACACAAGTGTCATATATCATCCACCACTCAACTGTATAAAATTATTTAAATTCAATTTCAATGGGCTATACAATTAAATAATATAAATAAATTATAATTGTTTAACTTACTATTTACCTGGATTCATTTGCTTCCAAGCTCTTTGTGCTTGTGGATTACCAAATGTTTCATGCTTGTCTCGAAATAATAACAACTACATCAATTGAAAATACAATAGAAATGAATAAATAAAAAAAATTTAATTTTTAATACATAAAATAAATGTTAAAGTTATAAAATAGTATTAAATACTAACTTGATTAATCATTCTGATTTGAGTATCTATCGAAGGTTCTAATATTTCAATAACTACTTTTATACCTTCTAATGTTTCTTTAAATACATTTGTAGAATGTTTCACTCCAAATTGAAATTGTGAATTTAGATAGTAACCTAAACATAATTTATAATAATATTATATTAAAGTAATAAAAAATAAATATATAAGCAATTTAAGTATAAAAAATAAACATATTTTTTAAATACCATCTATATTCTTGGTTTACTTACCAGCTGAATGCAAGTCAGATTGCATGAAACTTCATCTATTGTCAATAATCTTTTCATATTTAGCAGAATAATGACAAGTTTACTGAATTGCTTGTTTAGCTCTATCCACAGCCTTGTAAATAAAGCCTATTGTTGGTTTTTCATCACCATCCACAAGGCGCAACACTTTTACCAAAGGCTCATAAACTTTTATTATATCGCTGCATTTTTTTCAAAAATCTTTTCCCAAAATGATTTTTTTTTGCTTCATATGCACGTCCTGATTTTTTTTGTCCCTATTTTGAATCTTTAAATTCCTATATATTCATCAATAAACTTTTAGAATAATATATTTTAAATTAATATTTTAAAACAATGATATCATAAAAAGATACTAGATTTAAATAGTTGTACTAATTATTAAGTATTAACCTTGGAATTGAACATCTCTCTCAAACTTTGCTTCTGCCTCATTATTTCTTCTAATTGTATGAAATGAGTGGCAAATCGGGTAAGAGCAAGATGAAGTATTTGCTTCCCTTGTGTATATTTTTTCATCAAATTAACAATCCAAATGTGATTGTATATAAAACAAGTCACTTTCTTTGCATCATCCAAAACCTTTGCCACATTTTTTTTTCTTCCCAATATCTTCAAGGCATAAGTCCAAACAATGAGCTGAACATGCTGTCCAATACAAATGTTTTCTCTTCTCCATTAGTCTTTTTCCTGCGGCCTTAAGTGCTGCATCGTTATTAGTGACTATTTGAACAATGTATTTTTCTCCAATTTTTTTCACAACTTCATCTAATAATCTATAGTAAAAGTTTGCATATCTACTACGAATACTTGAGAAATCTACAGATTTCCAAAAAATGGTACCTTTACTACAGTAAACAAAGAAATTAATGATATGCGTTTGATTCAAACTATTGGTCCAACCATCACACATCAAAGTGACACCTAATTCATTCTAATAAGCTTTTAATCCATTAACCTATTCATGAACTTGTTGATACTCAGACTTTAAATACACATCTGAGACCTCATAAGGTGTTAGAAGTCTTACATGTTGGCCAACTTCTGCTGCCACAGAAATCAAATTATGCAACCATGGAAAATTTGCTAATTGAAAAGGAAGTCGATCATATATAAAAAATTTGATACTGATTTACCCATTTTTCTTCTTAATGTCTTTAGAAATGAATCACTTACTTTTGGTTGCTTGAACTTTTACTTCTAACCAATTCAAGAATAGCTCCCCTTAATGAAAATTCAGACTCATTTGGAGTTGATTTTTTTGTTCTTTCTTCAAAATATTCAGCAACTGAACATGAGAGCTTCCTTCTTCATATATGTTACTCCAACCACTAGTTCTTTGTCTGAATTCTTGTCTTCTGTGCCACTCATGTTGTGGTTGGATAGTTTCTCGCACAGCTTGTCTAGTAGCGATGTCTTCATCAATAAATCCTTCATAATCATCTTCCTCTCTTAACTATGATAAAAATTCATTTTTTCTCCTTTTGTTGTCAGCTTTTTTTTTATTTGTTTTCTTGAAGGAGTTTCATCATACTTTCTCTTACATACCTATTAATAATATAGTTAAAAAAAAAGAAAAAATTAGTTGCACATGCTTATGTAATTTTATAATTTTTATTAAGAAATTAACAATAATATTTTCAAAGGAATTAAAAAAACATAACATACCAGTAACGTTGGGGCATGGTGCAACATTGTCAGTTTTATGAGCAATGTGTTCTTTGAAACGTGTTATTCCTCCTTTTACAACTTTACCACAAAGTTTATATGAAACATTTCCTCTTATATTTGGCACAGGTGTTCCAAAATACCGACCTATATTATCACTTAGCGTGCCCTCTACTCCTTTACTCGAAAACTTTTCACGTGGTGGCATACTTACTATTTTGTATAAAAACAAAATAAACTTATATTTAGAAATATTAATATTACTTATTACATCATTAAAAATTGATTTTACGTTAAATTTTTTAATTTTTAGTTTTTAATCTTAAGAATATTATTAAATAACTTAATCTTTTTGATACACTAATTGATATTAATTTTTTATCACAAATAACTTTAAATAATTATATAATAAATACAATCTTCAATAATTACACAAAAATAATAAGAATTAATCTAATATCAAAAGAATTGACAACAATATAAATATCAAAACAACAAAAAAAATTATTAAATTTCATGTACAAAATTATAAATTAATATCTAACACAATCAAAATATAATATTTAATTTTAATTAATTTTTGTCTAACTTATATAAAAAATTTATCAATAATTTTCATCTACAATCTCTATGTATATCATATTAAATTATTAATCTCTTAATTTTTTTTATTATAAATCTTCAATCCCTTTAATTAGATTTTATCTAAAAAAATTTCAAAAATTAAAGTTTTCAAACTTATATTTTAATAAATTTTCAAACCTATATTTTTTATTTTTTAGTTTTTTAATCTTAATAGAGTAATAGATCATAAAATGCTAAATTTATTAAGTAACTTAATCTTTTTGATACACTAATTGATATAAATTTTTTTTATCACAAACAGCTTTTAATAATTATATAATAAACACAATCTTCAATAATTATACAAAAATAACAAGAATTAATCTAATATCAAAAGAATTGACAATAATATAAAATATCAAAACAACAAAAATATAAAATTCAGATACAAAATTATAAATTAATATATAACACAATCAAATATAATATTTAATTTTAATTATTTTTCATCTAACTTATACAAAAAAATTTATCAAAATTTTTCATTTAAAATCTCTATATATTATATTAAATTATTAATCTCTTTTTTTTTAATTATAAATTTTCAAAACCACTAATTAAATTTTATCTAAAAAATTTTTAAAAATTAATTGCAAAATTAAATAAAAAAATTCAATCCCACCCTCCAAACACCCCACCACACCCCCATCCAATCCCTCTCCACCTTCCCCCCAACATCCCACCACACCCAATCCCTCCCCACCCCATCCAATCTCTCCCTACGTGCCTAATATCCCAAATTTGTTTAATTCTTTCTAGCAAATAGCAGACATTTCTAGAAATGCTAATACTTTCTTCTGTTCATCTTCTTCTTCGTGTTGCTTTCTTTGACTTTTCAGAATTGTCTTCTTATCTCTTTTTTTTTTTTCTCATCTCTCGTTTTCTCTCGCATTCCTTTATCACTATCATTTGCTGACTTGCCTAGTATCTAGGATACCTCGTTCGTCTTTCAAACTCTCACAATAGATTATTTTACAAAAATTTTACAAAAAAAAAGATAATTTAACTTTCTTTTCTTACCTTATTTGATCTTGAATGTTGATTGAAAACTTGAGGCTGATTTGAATTTGAATGCCAAAAATGTCGATTGAATGGTTGAAACTTGAAATAATTGATCTGTTTTCTAACTCGTTTTTAAATTTATTTTGATGATAAAGATATGAGATTGTGAGCTTTATTTTTTGCTTTGACTTTTACTTTTACTTTTGCAGGTTTATTGTTTTATTCTGCAGACTTAAAATTTTATTTTTTTCTTAAACTATTAGATCCGTGAATAGAAAAATGGAATAGCGAAAATAACGGTCCGTTATTGCCGGTTACGCCGTTATTTGACTGCCGTTACTCTTCGTTTTTGCTGTGAATGAATTTTTTAACCGCTTTTTATCTAATATCGGTGGCGGAGAGTGGCACTACCATAATTTTACGGTCGTTATTCCGCTATTAAACCATTATTTGAATCTCTACCTACCAGGCCATGATCGTCTCTGACTCTGCATTGTTTCTAATATGAAAAGTAAGTCGCTTTCTCTTTTTTCTCTTTCAATTTTGATTTCTGGGTACTTTTTTTTTTGTTACCATTGTCTAAGCAAATTTTCTTGTTTAGCTTTTCTTTTATTTATTTATTTTTTGCTACAAATTTTCTCTTATTTTCTTTTAATCGTTATTGGTTAAACCATCATCATTTCTTATGTTTGTGTATTACTAAGCCATGTCTCTTTGCTGTTTGGCAGAGATCTTGACGAAAATATGAGAGATGCACTTTATAGTTTCATTAAAGAACGTGGGGTGAATGAGAGTTTGCTTTATTTTATTTCATTATCATTTTAAATGTTCTCATATTTTTATAAATTAATTTCATCAAATGTTAATAATAGACTCGGAACGAAGTCCTTACATCCTTCTAGTTATAATAATGGATGGTTGCACAAGTGATGCCTGCTTGAAGTCTTGCCAGCAAATATACGCAGATAAAGCAAGAGGAGGGTCTTGTCTTGGTGACAGTTGCCTTTGCTTGCACCTTTGTTAATTCAAAAGTTCTTTTTTTTAATCTATTTTTATTTTGATTTTGGTGTTTAATTGGTGCCTTTCTTCTACCAAATTCTCATTAATAATGCCAAAATCTAATAAAAATAGTTGAATAAAATTGAGACCTATTGATAATTTCAATTGAGATCTATTGATTATTTCAATTAACCTTATGATTAATTGTGTAAACTGAGAGGAACAACAATTTAGGATCTATTTAAGAATCTGATTAAAAGATTTTCATCACATAAAAAGATGGTTTTATGATTGAATTCTTAAGAATTTATGATGCAATACGAGTCCTTCTAGTCCTGTCCGAGCTCCAAAATGGATCATTAATTCCATTCTTCCAATTTTGTATTCCTCTCATCCAATGATCAGGAGAAAAATGATCATGGCCTGTTGTGGTACATATTAATAAGATTAATAAATAAGAAAGTAAAAAAAAAAAATTCAAAGAATACCTTAAAATTGATTTATTTAAAAATATCTATCTTTTGCACTTAATACGTACACTTCTGTATAGATAATCAATGTTTTATATCTCACTTTCTTTTTTCCAATAAAAAAAACAGTTATTTGTAAAGGATTAATCCATTTAGTAAAAGAAAAACTCTTTTTTCATGTTAATTCAGGTTTGATTTTTGTGAAAAATATTTGAAAAATAAATTTTAAAATGTATCATATTATATAAAAGATTATATTTTTAAAATTGTTTGGACAAAAAATTAATGAAAATATCTTGATGATATTACAAAAGACAAAGATAATTTGTTTCCTACATTTTTTTTTTTTACAAAATTGCATGTATCAACAAAATTATAAGAACAATGCTAAAGATCTACCCTGCCTAACCCATCTAGCCTCTTTTATCTCGGATGAAGTTTCAGACCATGTCAAAACTAATTTTAAAATAATATTATAAATAAGATTAAATTAAATAATATTATTTTATTTCATGTTTAATATATGTAAGGATATATTATGATAGGATAATTTATTTATTTATTAAAATTATTTTTTTTAAATTTATATAATTTAAATTATTGATATAATTTTTAAAGATAAAACTAAATATATAAATTTAATTTTATGAATAAAAAATAATTTTTTTCATTGAAGAAAATTAAATAATCTTATGTTGTCTTCAATTTTTTGGCCTAGTGACCAAGAAAGCCTTAAAAAAGACGTTAAGTTGAGGAGCCTCCCCTCTCCTCTTTGTTGTAAGGTTCAACCCCCTTAAAATAAAAATAAAAAATTTTATGTCAAAATGATATTAATTTTTTTTACAATCTTTATCTCTCCTTTGATATGCAAATAAAATATTATATAAAATAATTATCTTATTTTATCAATAATTTTAAATATCAAACATTATCAAAAATATAATGAATAAAAATATTTAATATCGTCGCATCAAAAGACTCTTCGTATCCGTACTTCTATATATATAAAAAACATGCGGAACATCATAAATGAGATACGAACTTCATTAGACCTACAGAATAAACTTGCTTTACCCAATTCAAAACTTACATTACGGTGAGAAGGAGATCGAGTGAGATCTCTTCGTTAAAGTATTGAGATAGAAAGATCTCTACCATTAAACATTTCTTATGTTTTTTATTTCCAAAGCAAAGCCTATACTTACTGATCATCCATATCATTTTAGCAGTGAACATTGACGATGGTACTTTTTAAAGAAGCGAACCAACTTTTCCTTGGGGTACGTAAAAGCTATCTTTGATGACATGAAACTCTTTGAATTTGTTCTTCTAATTTCAAGGAGTGGGTATTTGACAGGGTTGAAGAACTCTACATGAGCAACTTCTTCAATGGCTCTCAAGTCCAACCATATAGCTATCCAACCGAAGGTGATGTCTAGGAACCCTACTGTCTCACCTCCAAAGAATTTCTTACCTTTCAACATTCCTTCAAGCAGTTCCATGGCATTTCGTACTTGCTTCATTTCCATCGTTAGCCGCTCTAACACTTTTCTTGAACGTTCAAGTAACTAAAATCATATATTCAATGAATAGTTGTATTAATTTTTTTATAATTTATATATATTTTTTAAATAAAAACTAAACGTAATATATGAAGATTACATTCTATTCTATCCATCATATTATGCATCAAAAATAATATTTGTACATTATATTACACATGTTGATAAGCCTATTAAAATAAATTGTGATAATATGATCGCTATAATCCACACAAAAATTTTTAAATGTCATGATACAATCAACATACATTAAAAAAATTATTTCATAACAGATATTCTTGAGCAAGCTCTAACAACATTTAGCTATTAAAATAAGGTCTCACCGGGAAATGGATGATAATTAAACTAAATTTTTTAGTCAAAAAGTTAACCTACAATTTTAAAACGTTTTTCTCATTATTTGTTGCTTGGGCTTTGTATTGGATGGGCTTTGTCAGTACTGCCCCTGGTTACATTTTTTATTGGACCCAAAATGTAGAAAAGTTTATACTGTTCCAGAGTCAAGTCAGCCTAATCGTGTAGCCAAACACGCAGGATTTCCTCCATGTCTAAAACCCTTCCGCCTAAAACCCTTCTTCTTAAACACGACCCTCTTAACTTATTTTTCTTCATTTCTCAAAGGAAAAGATTAAATAAATAAAAACATGAATTTGATGTGAAATTATTTCTCTTTCTTTTCGCAAATCCTAGTCTCTATGCATCGTTGTTCTCACAAGTTTTCATGGTTAGTCCTCTCTTTCCTTCTAATAGATTAATGTTCTCTGTCATGCCTTTAACATGTTTGATTTTTTACCTCAATGAATTGTAACATTTTGTTTCTCATAAAGCTTAGATGCCGATTGTTACGGTTATGATTTTGTTAGCATAAATACCCGTCATTGTTTTGCTGTTTGAGTGTTTGCCATGTCCTTTTTGGTTTTAGGTGTCTCTTCTAAGTCAAATAATTACTTTTATTTTCTAGAAATTAATAAGAAATTTAATCATTTGAGGCTTTTGATGGCTTCTTTATTTATTTTTTATTTCTTTCTTTCTGTTTTGTGGAATCAGAGTGTTTTTGAAGTTTTGCCAGGGCGAATGAACGTGGTTTTATCAGTTATTAGCACTGATGGTGTATAACTGTCCAGTGGCAGTGTATAAGCTTTCAGAGCTTTTGATTTTTATAGGTTCTGTTTGGTTTTTGTTTCTACTTCCTATTTGATTTTTTTCTTGAAAAGTTGTTAAAATAAAAAGTTGAGTGTAAAAAGCAAGACCATAGTTTGATTAGATAAGTAAATGGCTTGAATGAAACACACATTTAAACATAATTAACAATTGTTTTCTGTAAATGTAAACTTAAGGTGTTTTACCATTCAAAGGTTATTTAAAAAAAAAAAATTAATTGATCAAAATGACTATATGCTTTTGTATTCAAACACACTTTCTGCAAATAAAGCCTTAACTTTTACAAAATTTATTATTTTGCTGGATATTTTAATCATTATTGCTTACCTTACCTCAATCTTTTTATATCAATAGATTCTTGCTCTCACTCATAATGAGTTAATGAAACTATTGTTTTCCTCTTGGGCAGTGAAGAACTTGCATATTGCTTTCCCTTAATCATTCAGCTGTCACGTTACAGGAGCAGGAATATCCATAACATTGGTTTACTTGTGGGTATTTTGAAGTATAGGAGAATATATTCGAGCCAGAATCTACTTGAGCCAGTCAGTGAAAGGCTCATCACCAGTAGTCAATTTCTCAATCACCCTTCTCAAAGAAGTTCAAGCAAATCCAGTTGTTATCAGAAATTTGCACCTGTTGAAACTTATTCTTTTCTTCAGTCCAGTAGTCTTCAGCATTGGTTCAAAAATTGGCAAGAACAAAGAAAGCATAAATTGACAGCAAGCACATTTGCTGGGGCTATTGGCTTTTGGCCCTGTCGAAGAGCCCAGCTCTGGCTAGAGAAACTTGGGGCAATTGAGCCATTTTCTGGTAACTTGGCTACCTGTTGGAGCAATATTAAAGAAGAGGAAGCTCTTGAAAGATATAAGTTGATAACTGGAAATACAGTTGCTTTTCCTGAATTTCAGGTTTATGGTAAGATGAGCCCTGAAGACAGTTGGTTAGGAGCTTCACCTGATGGGATAGTGGACAGGTTTGTTTATGGGTTGCCTCTTAAAGGAGTATTGGAGATAAAGTGTCCATTTTTGGGTGGAGATATGAGCAAGGCTTTCCCTTGGAAGCGCATCCCCCTCTATTGTATTCCACAAGCTCAGGGTTTAATGGAAATCATGGATCGGGATTGGATGGATTTCTATGTTTGGACTCCTCAAGGAAGCAGTCTGTTTAGGATATACCGAGATGTAGAATACTGGGATGTTCTCAAATTGGCACTCTCTGACTTTTGGTGGAAGCACGTTCAACCAGCAAAAGAAATATGCAGTAAATATGCGATCACAGAACCCCTCAGAGAATTAAAATCACTAAGGCCAGCCTCCAGGCATGAATTATGTAGCTATATAGTTTATGAAAGCAAACGTATTGTTGATAATTCCAATTTATTGATGTGTGAAATAAATGGACAATTGATAAACTGATTTGATGAGTGAGATATTGAATTTTAAAAGGTTAAATGCATATTTGACCTTGAATTTTGTAATTTTGGTCACATTGGTACTTAAATTTTTTTTTGTTATATTGATATCTAAACTTTCAAATTATTATTATGTTGGTATTCCTAACTAACGTCATTAGTCAACTTTATTGACGTAGTATAAATATCTAATAAGATGTTAACACATATTAAAAAGTTTAGTCAGTATCACATCATGTCCATGTCATTTTTAAAAGAAAAATTCAAAAGTTCAAAAAAATATAAAACATTAAAAAAATTTTACATAATTCTAAAAAATTTCTAAATTTTCAAATTATGATAATTTTTATAATTTATAAAAATGTTTCATATTTTTACTTTTTTATAAAATTTAAATTTTTTTATAATATTTCAAAATTTTTAAAATTTTTTAGAATTGTTTAGAATTTTTATGAATTTTTTAATTTTTTTGAGAAATTAAAAAAAATTTTAGTATTTTTTAATACTTTTTTTAAATTAAAATTTTTTTATAAATTTTAAATATTTTTAGCATTTTAAAAAATTTTTAAAATTTTTTAGAATTGTTTAAAAAATTTAGAATTTTTTATAATTTTTAAAAGTTTTTTTTAGATTTTTTAAGAATTTTTTAGAATTATTTTTAGAAAATTTCTTTTAAATATGACATAAAAATGATGTAGCATTGATGATGCAGTGTTGACTAAACTTTTTAGACACATATCAATATTTTATTAAATATTCATAACATCTTAACAAAGTTGACTAATGATATCAATTAGAGGTACAAATATGATAATAATTTGAAAGTTCAAGTATAACAAAAAAAATTTTAAGTATCAATGTGACAAAAGTTATAAAGTTTAGAAGTCAAATATGTATTTAACCCAATTATAAAACCAAATCTAATTCATTTATGGCAATACTTTCTTGAAGTTTGAACAATTATTGAAAATTTTGGTTACTATAAGTTCTCTCAAAAGATCAAGATTGGAAGTTTTTTTTTTTCTTAATAGTTGTAAACATGCATCGAGTTACTGTTAGGTGCCTTCTTTGGTTGGACAAAGTTGAACGCCTATGGGTGTTGAAAGAATTCCTAGGAACATCAGCTGATAAGGGAATATTGAGAAATAAAGAAGATAATATGTTCATCTGAAGTCTGGGATCCATCATGTTTTTGATTGTATGAAAATATTTTTCCTTGCAATTCTTACAATGGTTTGGGATGGAAATGTTAAGGTGGCTCTTGATTGAATCTGGTTCGGTTTTGGCAAGATGGTTGGATAGCAAAATCTTGTGGGCATGATCCTAATAAAGAACTGCTACATGATTGTAAAAACTTCTTGGGTAGAGGTGAGCCTCGACATATTATACTAACCTTAGAAAGGCTTGTAAGTATCCTAACCTATGAGCTTATACTGGGAATTGCCTGGCTCATATATTTGGTGATCCTCTGGCTCGGCTGATTCCTCTTGTAAGAAGTGATTCTTTATGGTTGTTTGGCTCTGGGCTTGTCTCAGTCATAAGAGTAGCTTCAAAGAGGTATAGGAAACCTTAGTGGGGACCTAAAATATTTCATGTAAGTTCTCTTTCTTATGGCCTGGCATAGAAAATCATGACAGATTGGGACAATGAGGCTACAAATTGGCCCGTAGGGAATGGTAGAAAGTTGGTCAAAGAATAAACCTGCAGCCAAATCTAATCTTAAAGGGAACTGGAGGCGTCCTTCAAAGTAGATTCAGTGATGGCTTAGCTTAACGTTAGCATTTCTAGTTACATATCTTATAGTGGGTACGGGAAAAAGTGCTTAGAAGCATGCATGCTATAGATTAAACGAGACTGATTTTATCGTGATAAATGATTCCAAAAATAATTAGCCGACTTTTAATAAAGCGAATTAGCTACTGTGTGGTTTCGTGTTCTATGGGTTCTGAATCTGTTACATATTTAAACCTTGTAAATTAGAGATGCCTGCCATTAGATAATTGTTTCATTGAGGATACCTTTGTATATGAATGCAATTTGTCTGCTGCCAAGTTGGCACCACTGTTACTTGTTCCTTCAGTTTTTTTTTCTAAAGCAAAAAAAAAAAAAAAAAATCTGTCCCACGTGTTTCTGAGTTCCATACTTCCGTACGAATGAATTGATTTTCACACAAAATAAGAAAGTTTGATACATATAATCACTGGAATGCAAGGTTACTGAAGTTCGATCGTAGATGAAAAGTATAGAAATAAGTTTTTTGAAGGCTTTTGTTCCCTGAACCCTTTTATGAAACAAATACGTTGTTTTCTCTCGATATAATCAACGTTGGATTAAATCCACCAGGCTGCTCTGAGTAGTGTGTATCTCAAGGTTTAGGACCTATGATTCAATAAATTTGGAGTAATTTAATTGCTAAGCAATAAATCATTTGTCTTTGTTAGCCATCATCCTTAGTTTGTCTTTTTCCTTTTTTTTTAATTTTAAATTTCAATCCTGTTGTCTTATATCAGGGAGACTGGCTATGGGAAATTTTTTCTTATATTATCTGATGCAACGCAAAGGGCACAAAAGGTTGATGCCTTGGATCTTGTGAAACCAACACTATCAGGTTGGGGTAGGACATCCACAAATTAAGATTTTTGAATACTTCATATATTGACCCACAACTCTCTTAATGCTCGTTAATTACTTCATCCAAGTTAAATGCAATTGCTGAGGTGCAGCTCATGCTGTTGTAGTTTCACTGCATGTGTCAAGAATTGTCTAGCCCAGGTAATATTTAGTGTAAAGATTAAAATCCAATTAATTGCTAATTATAAAATAAGTATAGAAATAAATCATGTCAGAGAAAGAGCATTCGGCCTCAGTCCATATTGTCAACTCATGTATTTGACTCGGTTACTAGGTAGCATCCCCCTGGGGTTTAGTTCTTCTGTATCTGCCAGCTTGGATTCATCTGGAATTCTGGATTCAAGCTGTTATGACATGTTTGTTAATTGATTTGGAGGGAATGCTGAAGAAGCGTTAACGATAAGCGTTCTTTTTGAAATAGCTTTTTGCTGTAACAGTTCATTTTGGATGTATATTATGTACGGAAATGTGATGAATTGTCAAAAAGAAAAATAAATGGAAAAAACAACAAAGCAGCTTCTAATAGTTCTTCAAATCATTTAGTTTTAATGATTATAATTCAATTTCTGATAACTTCAAATATAAAAGAAATCGTTTTCTTCTAAATGAATGAACTTATTTTCGTAAGGATGAACTTTTCCTCATGCATGCTTGCTCACTGATTGCTTTTCTTTGAGAAAAAGCTGATGTTTTAAAGACAAAATTGCTTGTAAAGAAGTTTGAAGAGATTGTTTCCTAGTAATAAATTTATGTGATACATCAGTAGGGTAAATAGTAAGCATAGAAATATATATCTGGTTTTATATATTTAAATAGATTGCATAGTAGTTGGCACAAGATTACAAAACCATTAATATCCTAAAAGTTGAAACAAAAAGCCCATGTAACTTCAATTTTGTTTCACTGCATATATATATATATATATATAAACTAAAGTCTCTAGGAATACATTAAGAACTTCAACCAGGGAAAGAAAAGGTTAAAAATCAACCAGAAAAACATAATAACTGCAGCAGCAGAGGCAACCTTGGATTTCCTTTATCTTGAAATGGATAATTCTTGCTTTCCTGTTGGTGTGTTCAGTATAATAACTGCATCAGCAAATTTCCTCAAGCTTAAGCAGAGTATGGTGGAAAGGTTTGAAGTTAACAGGTGAAAGTTTATACTTGATCAGTGTATTCTTATCAAAATCTTGGAGATATAAGGGCTTTTAATGGATGCTTCATCCTTACTGAGAACTCGTGCTTTTCTTCCATGTTGACATCATCTCCATCCACAGCTTTCCATTCAAAATTCCAGACCAAATTTGCCACATAATACTCCAAATGAAGTATGGCCAATGCATACCCTGGACAAATCCTTCTTCCTGCCCCAAATGGTATCATTTTAATCTCCTTGCTCCCTGTTATATCAAATTCCTTTCCATCCTTGTTATGATCGGTACATAAAAACCTCTCTGGCTTAAATGACATTGGATCTTCCCACACCTTTGGGTCACTTCCCATGTCTCCTATCATGAAATTCACTGTCCCATTTCTTGGCATCAAGTAACCATTTAAAACCACATCTTCTGTCACTGCATGAGGCAACAAAAACCGAAGAGGAGGATGTCGCCTTAGCCCTTCTAAGATCACTGCTTTTAGATATGGCATCTTCTCTAAATCATCTTCTTTCACCATTTCGTCATCATCTCCCATGACCCCTTTGATCTCCATGAACAACTTCTCTTGGATACGTGGATACTTCACCAAGTTTGCCATGATCCATTGCAACAGTGCGGATGTATTTTCTGTTCCTCCGTTGAGAAATTCGGAGCATAAACCAAGAATTTCTTCGACACTAAGGATTCTATTCTCTTCTGGTAGCTGTAAATCTAACAACGTATCAACGTAGGAGACATTTATGTTGCTGACCTGATTTTCGCCTTCACTCAACTTCTCTTCCTTTGCCTTCTTTCTCTCTAGTATCAAAGGGACGATCAAGTGCTTCGATTTTTCTTGTAGTTTGAAGATCTTTTTCCATTGTTTACGAAACAAAATTTTTGTTACTCTTGGCCAAATAGAAATCATACTCACTTTACTGAAACTCAACATCATTTTCCGCTCAACATCTGATATTTCCTTGATTTTCTCTTCTTCAAGCTGGTCTCCGAAACACATGAAGACTAGCAGGCTAAACATGGAGAGTTGAAACTGTTCCATCACTTGGACCGGATGATCACCAGATTTAGACTGAATCTTGAGGACTTTCAAGAGTCTTTCCACCGCCAACTTGCGCGCATGTGAATAAGATTTCACACGAGAAGACTGGAGCATTTCTGCTGTAAGGTTACGTCGTAGCACACGCCATGTGGAGCCATAGAGAGCAGTGGTGATAACAACTTGTTCTCTACCATCTAAAGCTGGAGGACGGTCAGCAAAAATGGCACCATTTTGGACCAAGGCCTGGTGGGCAAGAAAGCGATCGGCAATGAAAATAGCCGGGCGAGAACCAAAGTGGAGGGTGATTATAGGACCAAATTTGGCATGAAGGGACTTAAGTATACACTGAAAGTCATTAAAAGATTTGCGGAACAAGAACAAGTTACCAATGATGGGCAGAGGAAGGGGGCCTGGTGGGAGATTTCGAGAGGGTTTTCGGGTTTGAAAGAGATAGTTGAAGATGAGTATGAGGAGAACAGAGATGGAGATGGAGATGATGAAGATAACGAACCAGGCTGCCATGGTTAAGGATGGCTATTGTAGGAGATGGTGAATGTGTGTATTGGTAACCAACATTTAGCTTTAAATCTATGTGAGTATGACGGTTAGATGCTTAAGATCGATATAAAAAGTTATAAAAACAACAAACAAATGTGCTTAACATGTTTGTCGCTGACATTGGATCCTGATTCCATGTAATTGGAAGGGCAGTACAGGAGTTAGATGATTTGTCATTTTATAGAAGCCGCGCAATTTTTTTTATCACGTTAGAGAAGTTTTCTTCTGTGCTTAAGTTTCTTATTTATTTATTTTTTTATAGAGGAGGTCACCTCTTAAAAAACTAAAGAAAAGAATTACAAGAGCAAGAAATCGAACTCCAATTCTGTAACAATCTATCTCTTAAAAGGGACGAATGAATTTTTTGAACTTCTCAAAATTTATGTATTCATTTTTTAAAGCATAAATATAAAATAAACTAAAATTAAATAATCTAAACTTTTATTATTTTATTACAGTCAATTAAGTTTTCAAATTTTTTTTTATTAATTCAGCTTTTATTAAACGAAAATTAATTAATATCTAACACCTATTTCTGTCCATCAAGGACTCAATTTGATGAAAATAAGTTTTTAAAAATTCAATTTACGTTTAAGTGTTTAATTTAATAAAAATAAATATTTAAAAATTCGATTGATTACAACAAAACAATAGAATATTGAATAATTATTTAATTTTTATTTATAGGTTTGTTTTTATAATTAAACTATTTTTAAACAATGCTTGATATTTTTTTTATTTTCTAAATCATATTAATTTTAAAATTCGAATATAAACCTCTGATATTGTCTCTCAAATTTTAACAGTTAAGATTTTTCATAAAGATTATTTATATTGAATCATTGATTTTGAATAAAAAACGAGATATTGAAAGCAAGTAATATAATTTTTTAGAGAAGAATAATATTATTTTCCGTAAATTTATACCGTTTTGGCCAAGAAAATAGCACCTCCACCATTAGAAAACACAAATACACAATAGACAGCAAGAATAATTGTAATTTGTAATCCTGACGAGAAACCGAACGAATTTCGGCTTCTCAAAGATACAAAAAACTACAACCCTTAGAAGCCTGCAAATCCTTTTTGACACAAAAATCCGACATCCTATAACGGGAATCAAAACAAACAAAGATTCTTCCGAAATAGGACAAAGCGTTGTGCCAGAAACAGCTTGGCTGAAACTTAGTACACTCAGAAATGTTTGTGTTTTGACTTTTTGTTTGGTTTCGATTTATAGGTAGATGTAAAAGAGACTTAACTTATCAAGGTATACAATGCCAATGCTTGTATGCCCAGTTACTTTTCCTTTTCTATCTTATGTTCTAGTCTACTTTCTTTAAATATTTGGCGAATCTTACGACGCTCTCGTCACGATTGTTACTTTACTCGCTCTCTTTTGAAGTGCTTGATGTGGTCATAATTTTGTCATCGTACCTTAACCCGCACCTAAACAAGTGACCAGACTGCCCATCCTGCTTATACTCATTGAAGCTCTTGGCATGGAGTTAGATGAGTCGAGAATCGACTCTAATATCACTTGTTAAAATGACCATTACACTTGAGGTGTGTAGTATCAACGCTTATATGCCCAATGACCTTTATTTAACAATTCTTACATATAACACCAAATGCTCTAAGAAAATAAGCAAAATGCATTAATCTAATATCAGATAAAAAAGGGAAAATCGCTTGGTATAAAACGTTAGTGCTGCACACCCCAATAAAGCGATTTTATAGGGAAATTTTGATAGCTGCTTGATAAGTGGTATCAAAACCAATCTTTTACTTATCTGACTCCATGTCCAGCACCCTAGCAAGGATAGCCAGGATTGGCCAGTCTGATCAATTAATAAGGTGTTGGGGTCAGATTTAAGGGCAAAGTCCTGACCATGCCAAGTTCTCCAAAAATAAAAAATAAAAAAACAGGTAAGGTGGTAAACAAGGTTTGATCACTCTACGTACTCCAAAAAAGAGAGGCAGGCAGAGTGACAGGCATCAAATGTTGAAAAAAAATGTCACGTCAAGCACTCAAGGTAAGATGTATTAATTTTATATCTGATAATAAAAGGAAGGTTGCTTATGGGGATAAAGGAAAATGTCACATCAAACACTTAAAAAAGAGAATAGATAAGATGCATTAATTCTACATCGGATAATAAAGGAAAAGTTGCCATACATGACATTATATACCTTAGTAGGCTGAATTTAGAAGAAGAGAGTAATAACCACGTCATACTAACAGCATGCTATAACCGTAAAAGATGAAATCAAGTAACAGAATGAATCCAGCTTGCTTTCTGTTTTTGACAAGAAAACCATGGATTTTATTTTAATAAACTGCAAAGTTGAAATAAATATATTAAGCACTCCGCTTTGCTTTCCCTTCAGGGAGTGACAGTGGGAGCGAATCTCAAATGATTCTGCTCTCTCTGTTTTTTGTTTTAGGTACAATTTTAGACCAAGTTCCCAGGAAACAAAAACATAAAACTTTAACCTTTAACCTTTACTTTGAAAAAAATAACAATCAATAGAAGAGTTTCCTCTTTCTTTCAAGGAAACAAAACACTTCATCCTCCACAAGAGGGGCTTTCAATGGAGTTCTAAAAACGTATCAAGGCACATTATAAAGACAATGAAAACGGGGGTATAAAGTAAAATATATATATATATATATATATATACACAGCTAATGACTATAATCTATAGAAGGTATCAAATTATTGTCCTCCAAGTATTAACAAATATGGGTTGGGAACAGCAGCGTACCACAACTAATCTCAATCAAATAGGCCTTTGGCCTAGTGGTCACCCGCCCCCTTCCAAGGATATCAACCCCCCCCCCCCCCCAACCAAAAAAAAAGAGTAATATCAACCAAAACATAATGTACTCATCTAGATACTGCACAGGGTCTATCTCAACTGAACATGTATGCATGTACAGGTAAGAAGTTAAAGCACGAAGCAAAACTAGAGGAAAGCAGAATACACACTTGGCATGTACATATCATCATCAAAGCTGAAAAGATTGGCCTCTTTTTTCCAAGGAAATTTCATCTCTGAACTTGAGTAGAAGCGAAATTCAACTGAAATAATGTAGTTAACCTGAGGATCTCCTGCTCCACATGCCTAAGCTTGATTTTTGCTCCCCTCTGGTCCTTTTATTATCAGTTTGCTTTGACTTGGAAAAAGGTGAATGTGCATTTGGTTGAAGAGTAGTGTTAACAGGCGAGTTGTCTCCAGGAGAATGGATAAGGGAAATGGTTTTCAGCTTCTCCATTGATGTGTGAGGCTTCTCCGCCTGCTGAATTATAGCACTTCCAAAATCACGCAACTCCTCCTTGGCTGCCTGGTTAGGTATTAGAATTTCACCCTCAATCTGCAGATTACGAATGAAAATCAGTTCCATTACAGAAGAAACATTGATAGCAGAAAAGTAAATTTGACAGCTAACCCAGTATGAAATTCCTAATAGATATTTTTTTTATATAAATCTTGATTATAGCAAAACAGGACAACATAATGAAAAAAGGTGCATTATTTGCTATATAAATGAAGAGTAAAAGGAGGCAAAGAAAGGGTAAGGGCATTGTTTCATACTTCATGCTTGCAAGTAAACTTGCACTGGACAAGCTCAAAAGTGGTAGAAGCTGAAAATACAAATATTACAAGTAAAACTATTTCTTATCTCAGAAACAACTACAGTAATAGACTGTGCAGGCAAAGGAGAGGCTTTGGGGTTACACAATTGCACTGGATAAACAAAATAAAAAAGAAAGATCAGAAAATTCGCACAACAAAGAAAAACTCACATTTTCAGAGGAAATCTCAAGCAGACGCTGACTCATGCTCCTGATCATATCGGGAAACGGGGCCACCTCTCCGTGATTTGAAACTGCACTTTCAGGCATAAAATGATCCCACATGTCGCACTCAGATGCATGCTGGGATGTAGTACATTGCAAACTATTTCTATCTCCGTTCTCAGCATAACGATGATTTCCAGAATTGTTCAATACACCAGATGGTACAACCGAACTCAACTTATTGATGGACAAGAACTTTTGAGGACTTTCATTGACCACCTTGTCCATTCGCTTCTTTAGTATGTGAATTCTTGAGTGTAGCACTTCAATCTTCTGAAGGATCTGTTCTGTCAAGTTATCACCATCACTAGATTGAAAAGGCCATCCATCATTACAACCAATGTCATCACAGCCATTGACTGCCTTATTATCTGTGGAAATCAAGATATAGACTGTTTATTATCTAAAGAAAACATTGCATAAAAAATATGCAAAATCCCAGTAATTGATGGGGATTTAAAAAAAAAAAAACATATGTAACAGAAGGGTTATATGTCAAACCTAGAAATATAATCATTAATCCTTTGTGGCTCTCAAATAGAAAAAAAAAAGTATATTCTTAAATCCATGATAAATATGTTGGCCAAAAAAATCAGTGATAAAATAGACATATATAATAACAATTATCCATTATTAAGAGGGACAGAGAGTCATAAAATCTAGGATAATCTCTGGCATCAAACTTCATATTGACTTCCTCAAATCATTTTCGTTTTATCACAGAAAACCAAATATAGTTTCAAACTTCAAAAGTTCCACCCAAATCAACTTTTAAACCAAACACATAATAGTAAATGAGAAACAGGCTACTATATCTATAATCTCACAGCCGTCCACAGTTAAAAAAGTTAGATCTGGTTGGGTTAAATAAGCTAAACTTAATTATATGCTAGACAACAAAGAAATGCAAACAGCTTACAATATTTATATATTATTTCCTTATTGGCAGCCTTTACATATAAGCTATAACATGCAATCATGGCAAAATATAATCCTGGCTTCTTACCTAGATCACCCCAATCATCATCCAGAGCAGAAGCAGTAGAAGCAACAGACTTCTTTCTTTCTGAGAGGAGGGATAAAAGCTCAATCAGAATTTTTTTCAAAAAATAAAATCATACAAAGAATAATTAAAAGCTCCATACCATAATAGGAGAATATATTATGATGTGACATATATGATGCTACTTCAGCAGTATCTTCTACTCTTTTTCTTTTCTTCCTCTTCATTACTTCCTTTCTTTGTATTTTTGAATGAAAAGCTTGCGACGTTGCATCAAAGCCTTCAAAGGTATCCTTTTCAAACTCAAACTGCTTGTTTTGATCATATTCTGCAAGCTCTCTCTCATACTTGAGTGCCTGAGACTTAAATTCATGAAGTTTAACTTCTAACCATTTGCAGCGCCACACAAGAGGATGTATAAACCTCCTCCAGTGATCTGTTAACCTTCTCGTCCTGGAGAATTTAAGACAAAAAACAAACTAAATTATCTGAAACATAAACATACCATCTAACCTAGAAAAAGTAAGCACTTTACAAAAGTGAAACTCAATCATGGACATTTTATATGTTTATAAAATATAGGAAAGAAAATTTATATATGCATCTGTATGATTGTCTATGATCCATATATGGTGAAATTCTAGAAAGCACCAAGTTCACTAACAGTCATTCAATATCAGACAAATAATAACTAATTAGAGGAGTATGGGACTTTTCAAAATCAATAGTGTTCAATTTCAGTGATTTGGAAGCCCCAGAAGATTGGATACTAGGTCATTCAAACTGAATTTTTCCACAAAAAGGGAAACCCGTGCATGGTAGGAGAACCTATTTGACCTCATAGGAACAATTTTGTCTAAATGCCGTTTGAAGCTTCCTACAATAGGCACATAAAGTAATTAAAAACAGAGTTCTAGTTTATGGTGAACTAACACATATAGACAATAACAGTTGGCAAAACAATCTGTACAGAACAATTGATGCATCAACTGGTTAATCATCAATATCAGGTCAAATACAAAGTACAATCTTAAAAAAAAAAAAAAAAAAAAAGAAACAGTTCAAACA
The DNA here is from genome assembly GCF_002303985.1 of Durio zibethinus. The sequence continues at coordinate 7,298,607 of NW_019168004.1, forward strand.
AAAGATTACCCCATCTGAAACAGTCCGTTACGTCCATCAAATAATGATCCGGACAACTTTGGTTCACACAGCGGTGATTCAACTTCATCATTCACTAACAAACCATTCTCATCCCCTGATACCGTGTCATCAAAAGAACTGGAACACTCAGTAGCATCCTGGCATTCAACATCAATCATCACAGAATCGCCCGAATTCATGCATTCAGCAAAATCAATCTCTATATCCCCGTTTCCTTGCATCCCCTTATTTTCTTGATTTTGAGCCTCACTTCCTTTTCTCGTATTAGTGGAAACCACTTTCGACGTGGCTTCGGATTTCTCAGTCAGTTTTAAGTCAGGTCCCATATTTAAATTCTTAAGACAATCAAAACCTTAACTCTGATTCTCAATCAATTAGTCATTAAAACCCTGTCAAAATTCAAACTAACAAATAAATCAGATCAGTAATTTTATAAACTAAATATGGAACCAAAAGAATATTTTTTGTCAACCAAAATTTTTAATCTTTTAAATCGGAATCCAACACATTGATCAAACTATAAGAACATATAATTAGAACAAACCCACCCAAAAAGAAACTAACTTTCTCGGAAAAAGGTTCAAAATACGAGGAAAAAAATACAAAAACAACGGAAAAACAGAGAGAAAATTGAGCATGAACGTCTAAAAAGAATAACATTCAGCTTTAAGAACACTGAAAAAAAAAATTTTCATAAAACCCAAAACCTTAGAAAAAGGGCAAAATATTACCTTGAGATTGACAAGGGATCAAAGTCCTGGTCGACTTTTGATGTGGCATCGGTTTTAAATTCGCTATCACCGAAATATCAGGAGTTTTCTATTTATGGCGCTCGATTTACTTCTTTTTCAATTTTTTTTTTAATTTTATTATAATATTGTTTTTTAACTTAAGAAAGTTTAAAGTATGTTTGTTTAAAAAAAAAAAAAATTGAAATATTTAGGTACATAATGCATTTATTTTCCCTAATAATAGTAATGTTTTATTAAAGTAAAAAAATATTTTTTATATAATAAGAAAAAATATCTCTTGATCTTACCATTTTGTTCCTTTTTTTATGTAAAAAAAAAAATCTTATTTCCCCTGGGATTAATTTTAATGTATTTAATAGTAAATTTTTATTTTTATATAAAATTGATACAATTTTTAATATTAAAAAATAAAAAATATGAAAAAAATTTTAAAATATAAAATAAAAATTTTAAGTGTTAAAAAGACAAATTTTTGAATATCCAAAAAAATTAGAATAAAAAAAAAAGATAGAATAGAGTATAAGACTTTTTCGAACTTATTTTTATAATTAAATTTAAAATAAATTAACACCTTGGCTCAATTATATTGTTGACAGAGTTAGATACATAATAGATCACTTCTTGCCCGTTGCTGCAGGTGGTTTTTTTTTTAATGTATTGATTTAATTTATAAGTATTAAAACTATTTAATAGATATAGTAAGCACCAAAAATATGAAATGTTGATAAATGTAAAGGTATGGTTTTTACTGTTAAAATAAGACGTCCAAGCTTGCGAGGTGAGAATCGAAAAGTTTTATAATATTGTGGGCAAGCCAAGAAGAGTAATAAGTTTAATTTCTTTAAATATGAATTTAAATTTAATTTGAATTGATTAAGGTTATTTATACTAATAGATGTGAATCTAAACTTAAAGTTTATAAAATATGAAATACGAAATATATTCAATATTATAGATATATAAATATCTAAGTTTTTGAGTAATCTAAATACATTTATCTTATAATTAATTAGATTTATGGTTATGATAAATTCATGAATGGTTAAATTTATAAATATTTAAATTCATGCAATTTAGATTTGATTCATATTATTTATATTATTTAATAATAATAGACATGATTTTAAACTCGAAAATTAAATTATAAAAAACGCAAAATGTATTCATTCACAATTCATTGAATTTATAAATATTATAATTTAAAAAATGCCTAAATTTATAAATAATTAGTATAATGTAACTTGAAATTAAAAAAAATCAAACATTAGTTGATAATAGTCTAACCGCTCATGTAAGTGCATTTATATATCTATATAAAAAATCGAAACATAAAAAAAATTAAATGTTATCATCTAAATAATATTTTAAAAAAGACACGTGTTACAATTTCATCAATCTCGGGATGACTCATACTTACATGGCACCATTCATGTGTCCATGTGACACAGTATTAGAAACAAGAGATGTAAATATACGTAAGATAAGATATAATAAAATGGAGTACCTAGTTCAAAAGGCATAAAAGGAATCCCATTGCATGCTCTTTTAGTTGGAGAAAAGGATATACATGAAATCTTTTTTTCATCTAAAACCTAGAGAATAAATTGGCTATCAATGGATTCTTCATAGTCAATGCAGACTCTTGCTTTGGCTTCATATCAACATCTTGTCCATCCACAGCTTTCCATTCCAAAGATCAAACCAAATTTGCTACAACAAACTCCAACTGAAGCAAGGCCAATGCATACCCTGGACAAATCCTTCTTCCCGCACCAAACGGTATCATTTTAATCTCTCTACTCCCAGATATGTCAAATGTTGCCCCCACCATTTCGTTACTCAGAAACCTCTCAGGCTTGAATGCCGTTGGATCTTCCCAAACGTTAGGATCCATTCCAATATCCCTTATCACGAAATTCACTGTCCCATCTCTAGGCACCGTGTAACCATTGAAAACAACATCTTTTTGTCACTTTTTGTGGCAACAAAAGGGCTGCAGGAGGATGTCGCCTTAAAGTTTCTAAGATCACTGCTTTAAGGTATGGCACCTTGGGCAAATCATCTTCTTTCACAAAATTTTCTTCTCCTCTAATCACCCCTTTAATCTCCATGATCAACTTCTCTTGAATATGTGGATATTTCACCATGTATGCCATAACCCATTGCAATGTGAAGTTGTAAAATGAGTGCCACCAATAAGAAATTCGGAACATAAACCAACCAATTCATCATCATTAAGGCATCTATTCTCCTCTGGTAAATGTAGATCCAACAATGTTTCGACATACGCTGAGACAAATTCATTAGCTTTCAAGGAATTCCTTGACGTGATCTCTTCCTTCAACTTTATTCGTTCTTTTATCAATGGGATATCTAATTCCTTTTGTTCTTGTCCCACTTGAAAGGTTTCGTCCCAAAGTTTACGAAACATAAACTTTGTCACCCTTGGCCAAAAGCAAATCATATAAATCATAGTTGCTTATTAAAACTCGCTAACAAACGGTACACGACATCTTTCATTTCCCTGAATTTGTTGTCTTCAAACTTGGTTCCAAAACACATGAAGACTTGCGAGGAAAACATGGAGAACTGAAATTGTTCCAACACTTGTATCGGATTACCCGATTCCAGTTGACACTTGAGGTTGCTCAACAGTGTTTCCATAGCCCACTTGCGCGCGAGTGAGTAGGATTTCAAACAAGAAGATAGCAAAATTTCAGAAGCGAGGTTTCGACGAAGGAAACGCCATTTGTTGCCATAGAAGGCAGTGCTGATTTGCCTTTGGTTTGTGCCATCAAAGATGTAGGACGGTCAACAAAAATCTCACGCTCTTTTACTAAGGCTTGGTGGGCGAGGAAGTGATCAGTAATGAAGATAGATGGACGAGAAGCAAAATGAAGGGTGATCATAGGACCATATTTGGCAAGGAGAGATCGAAACACAGGCAGAAAATCGTTATAAGATTTGCGGAGCAACAGCAAGTTATCAATGATGGGGTAGGGAAATTGGCCTGGTGCGAAGTTTTGAGAGGTTTTTTTTGGAGGATAGAAAATGAGTTTGAGGAGACAAAGGATGGAAATGGAAATGAGAACGAGGAGCCAAGTTTCCATGTCTAAGAACTACTATAATAAAGAGATACTGATGGTTGCATGCTCTTTTGTGGTGCTGCATGCATGAATATATATATATATATAGGCGATCAGGTCTTAGTTGTTATTATTTTTTTATTTGAAGAAATAAAAAATTATTGGAATTATGTTATTTGAGGTAGAAAAATCATGCATTAAACACTAAATTAAATGTTCGAATGCACTTAATAGTTACATATATCAAGATTAATTTATTTTTCCACAAATATTTTAGGTTTCCTACTTTTATACTTTTATATGTATATTAAAAAGAAATTCTTTTGTATTTAAGTTGTTTAAGAATAAATATAGAAAAATAATTGGCCATTTCATAAAAAATTTGAATGAAATAAAATAAACAGTTTACTTCTTGTCTTTTTTTTTTTTTTACATAAGAAACTGTAGTTTGAGTTAAAGGAAAAAAGTTACAGTTGGCTTTAAAATTTGAACCCCGACTCATTAGATGTCACTTTTTAAAGATATATAAATCAATTGAAATAAGCTCTGAATGAATTTTTTTTTATGATCTCAATTTATTTGATCACTTAATATACATTTAACTCTTGACCTTTTATTATGAAACAAAATTTACATGAAATTTCATAGATGAAGTTCGTAAAATTTTTTATTAAAAATATGTAAATAAAAGTTTTAATAAAAAATTTCAAACTGATAAATTAATAGAGTTTAATATGAATATCAATAATATGTAAAAATTTATTAAAAATATTATTTATAATTCAAATTAATTGATACTTATTTAATGGTAAAAATTTTATTAATATTTTTATTAAAAATGTTATTAATAATATATCAAAATTTATTAAATTTTTATTAAATTTCGCACACTTAATCTATGTGATGAGATCTTTCAATCTATCGATTTTGATTTTAATTTTAATTTTAATTTTAATTTACTTATTTCTATAAAAAATTTCATGAAATTCACCTATACAACTTTATGTAAGTCTGTTTTATTATTATGTGGGGCACGAAATTATTATAAAATGCAAAACTGAAAACTTATAATTCTTGAAACACTTGATGTATATAACTATCAATGTTTCTTTCTCAGTTTTATATGCATTGCTTTTTAACGCCATCTTATTATTAAATACATTTCTTTTTAATTCCATTTATAGGAAATCAAATTGTAAGATAAATTACCCAAATATTTTACTTTTAGAAAACATTAGGTTTTCTATATCCTTTCTTGATTTATCAAACTTCAACAAAAAAAAATTTTTTTATAAAAAGGTCGTAATCTAAAATAAATAAAAAAAGTTACTGATTTTAGAATTTGATATTTAAATATGATCTTTAAATATGTTGGGTTCAAAATTAACAACTCTCAATTTCTGATATATATCAAATTCTTTGGTCTGTGGGGAAAGTGACTTACAAAATTTTGCCAAAAAAGAAAAATAGGGTGGAAGTGTGGCTTGAAAATTATATTCATAAAAAAAAAAAAAGAAGAACCCTGTTCATTCATGTTCTTATTTTTTTTTAGAGATTATTCTTAATTATTAAAATAGCCACCAAAAATTAATTATATATAGATATATGTTGATTAAATGTAATAATTCTGAAAACCATGTTCCCTTGTGGAACGTAAAGTCAACTACAAGAGAAGAAAAAAGAGTTTTTTTTTTTTTTAAGTTAATTTTGCTCTATACTATGAACAAAATTTACATAAAATTTTTTAAGTAAAATTTATGAAGTATTTTTTAAATTGATTTGATAAAAATTTTAATAAAAATTCAAACTGATAAATTAATAGAATTCAATGTAAAAATTAATAATATAAAAAAATATTAAAACTATTCTTTATAACTTAAAATTGATCGATATTTATTTAATGGTAAAAATTCAGTCAATATTTTTATTAAAAATATTTATCTAAAAAATATATCAATTTTTTTTTAAATTGTGCACTCTTGATTAATCTATCAGATTTATTTTTATTTTTAATTGTTATTTAATTGTTTTTAGTTGAGAACTATACGAACTTCACCTAAAAAATTTCATCTAAGTTTTTCCCCGATACTACTTGCTTAAGCTAATTATTTATTTTTTTGAAAATTTGTTAAAAGGAAATAAAATGATAATTGTTTAAACATAAAAAATATTTAATGTAGCTTAAGTATGAAGTATGGAGGCTAATACATGATTATACTTTTAAGACATATGAACTATAGACATATTTTATTTAAAAGTACAATCATTCATACAAAATTTATATGAAATTTTTTAAGTGAAATTTGTGAAATGTTTTTTTAAATGGTTTAATAAAATTGTAATAAAAATCCAAATTGATAAATTAATAGAATTCAATGGAAAGATTAATAATATAAAAATTATTAAAAATATTATTTATAATTCAAATTTGATTGATATTTATTTAATGGTAAAAATTCAGTCAATATTTTTACTAAAAATATCTATCTAAAAAATATATCAAAATTTATTAATTTTTTTAAAAATTTTGCACTCTTGATTAATCTATCGGGTTTATTTTTATTTTTAATTTTTATTTAATCGTTTATAATTGGGAACTTCACAAACTTCAATTAAAAAATTTCATATAAAATTTTTTGCTATACTACTTGCTTAAGCTACTTATTTATTTTTTTGAAAATTTGTTAAAAGGAAATAAAATGATAATTGTTTAAACATAAAAAAAATATTTAATGTAGCTTAAGCATGAAGTATGGAGCCTAATACATGATTATACTTTTAATATATATGAACTATAGACATTTTTTATTTAAAAGTAGAATCATTTATATTTGATCCAAATCAATTTAGTTCAATTAATTTACACAAATTCTCTTAAGAGGTGGTATCCAGGTGTGACATTTAAATTTCAAAATTTATAATCTTCTCCTATTCGCTGATTGCTACTCCCTTTATACAAAAAAAAAAAAAAAATCACATACACCTCATAATCTAAAATTGGAAAATATATAAAGTTTAGAAAAATGTCTTAGTACATACCTTTTATTTTATTTTAATTGATTAATACTTATTATATTTGGTTGAAGGAAGAAATATTTAAAGAATGCATAAAGGTGATAAAAAGAAAAGGAAAGCAATTTCTTTTTCCTCTCATATATACGCTAAAATGTTAAAGGAGAGAAAATAAATGAGAGCAAAAGTATAAGCAAAATAATTAATTCTCAAAAGCCGAAGCCGTATTTTAGTATTTGAGGTTGTCATAATTACTAAAATTAAGAGATTAATTCAGCCTATTTTCAACTCTCCTGACTACTTGCAAAACATAATTGTATATTATTTTATTTATTAAATTAATTTTATCAAGTTTAATTGAGTAAACCCAATATCGTGTAATTAAAGATTGTCCAATGAATTTATACCTATTTAATTAGCTCAATAAGTCCACTTAATTAGTTATTTAATAGTGTATATTAGAATAATGTTGAGTTCAATAGCCAACAAATATAAAATTATTCTTTCAACCAAGTTAATTTCTCTAAGCGAAAATAAATTAGGTGAAAATCTCATCGAATCTTTTAAATTTTTTTTTATATACTAACTTCTAGAGACAGTGATTTTGCATGCAAAAAAATTTTCATAAAATTTTCAATATATTTCTATTCATAAAATTTGAATGGAATTTATAATATATATAAAATTAATTAATAAAAATTAATTATTAATTTTATATATAAATATTTATCCAATAATATTTTTGTAAACAAATGTTTTATATATAATAATATTAAATAAAAATATTTTAAAATTTTTGTACAGATAATATATTTTTAGATTTTTAAGTGAAGATGGATCATGCTCAGCGAATATTTGATGGAAAGCAGTCGAATTTTTTTAAATTTATTTTTAATTGTGCATATATTTTTTAAGAGAGTAATAGAATGTTTAGTGAAGGATAACCGAATGTCCTATAAATAAAAATGAAAAAAAAAAAAAACCCACTTATCCACCAAAAGATTCCTCTTCCAATGAACAACTGGAGCATAGCACGGTGAGAATCCTCTGACCGTGTCATGCCGTTTGGGTTCAAACGAAGCCTAAAAAAAGATGAGTGCTTATCTGCAACAGAAACAGTAGACGACAAAGAGGATGATTCAAAATACCAATGGCCGGCCAGCGAGCCAATCATGGCTCCCAAGTGGCCATGCCGTCCACAAAATTTCATTCGATCTCAAACACCAAAAAGAATTTTCATTTCATCTCCTAGCCAAGCCATTGCTGCTTGAATTTTTCCACCAACACAGTCAACTACACAAAATTAATTTCCGTTTATCTTTTCATGAATCAAGAATGTGATTTTTTTTTAATATTATGAGTACGAATTATTATTATTATTATTATTACATGCATATCTAAAAAGTCATTAAATAATTAAATAAGCAAACTAATCAATAAATTAGAATATAATTAGAAAAATCTAATATAAAATTAATTGATCCAAATCACACTTGTATAATATATTTTTAATGAGTTAATTACATTTTTGTACTTTTATTTTAAAAAAAAAGTATAAATTGATATCCAAAGAAATAAAATGTATAATTTATATTTTGAATTTAAACAAGGTAGAGTTTATATATTTAATTTTCAAATTATATATTATATTAACTCAAATTCTAATCTAGAGCTGACAACAAGTCGAGTTGGGACGAGTTTTACTTGCATCGAATCTGACCGACTCTATAATCATAAAAATCGAACTTGACCCAACCTGAAATTTTTTTTTATTTTTTTCGTACCCTAACCTAACCCAACTCGATATTGTATAAATTGTATCCGATTCAAAATTAATAAAATATTATTTTTTAAAATATAAAATATTATTTTTTAAAATATAATTATATAATTATATAATATATATAAATAAAAAAATTTTAAAAATAATATTTATATAATATTAGGTCGGATTGGATCGGATTTGCCTAAAACCCAAACCTAACTTAACCCCAAAATTTTTTTTTACATTACTTGACTCGAAACTTGATTTTTAAAAAAAAAAATTGATCCTATGAGATTGGGTCGGATTGAAACTCATCAGGATCGGGTTGGGCTGCCAACCCTGCTCTAATCCCATTAATCATATCAGTTTAATATGTAATTTTAATAAATATTATCAAGTTATGTGCTTATTACACATACTATTAACATTTTTTTCTCATAAAAATTAAAATATATAATTTTACTTGAACTATAAAAATTATCTAGAATTGATCAAATAATTTTTTTATCACGTAACGTTCACATGAAATTTTTATAAAATATTTAATTTTTTTATTTAACAAATAATATACATAAAATAAAAGTGTACTGGTTAGATATTATATACTTAAACTAAGTTAACAATATTAAAATTTAAATTAAAATAATATATTATTTAAAAATTCATAATGTAAGTTGTATATTTTTTTTTTTAAATATTAATTCATACATTTTTATAAAATTCAAATACAAGAAATATGATTAACATTTTTTAAATCTTTAAACATGAACACAAAACTAACCGATTCAAAAATCAGTTGGCTTCTGTTTAGTGTCTCTAATTTGTTCAAATAATGTAGTGTTTTTTTTTTTTTTCACTTATGATTGAAGTAAATGTTCACGTGCCAGATATCATGAAGGTAGTATTAAATCGATATAATATACAACAATGATTGATTTAGTCCTAACACCAGCAACGATTTTTTTATTTGTATTTTTAATAATTAAATTACAATATTTCATATCCTTTTTACAATTTATATATCGATAATTCAACCCTTAAATTTCTAGTATAATTAAGAGATGATGTTATGAACTGTCTTGTATCCATTATTATTATTATTTTTTATTTGCTTGACAAAAATTTTAATGCATTAAATGCATCCACTCCAAAATCTAAAATCTTAATCACCATCAACTGTTGACAATCGTTTGACACATCTACTTAACTTAATACCGTAAATTTCGGCCATCAAAAATCTATTAGATCAATTAAAAATATAAATTTTAAATTTTAAAAAATTTAAGATTTAAATCTCAAAAAATTTTATAAATAGAGCTTACATTCTATAAGAAAAACAAGAGGAAATCATCGAAAAAAAATAACCAGATTCAAAAAAAAAAAAAGAGATTCTGCCATATTAAAAAAAAAACTTTCTATCAAATAAAAGCTCAAGATCAAAACATTTTGGTTAATTAAAATATTAAATAATAATTTTATTAATATAATATATATAAAAATATAAATAGTAAATTTTTTATTAAATTAAAATATTAAATAATTATTTTATTAATATAATATATAATTATAAAATAAAATAAATTATATATATATTATATATTGAATGGACTAAAAACTTTAAATTTAATTTCAACTTAATCTTGATTTTTAAAAAGAATCGTATTAAGAAAAACCATACTTATTGAATTAGTATGAATTGAATTAATATAAATAGAAACAATCGGATATTAGTTATTTTATTATCTCTACCTCCATTGATTATTTTATAAAATTTATCTTATTAAAAAAGTAAAAAAAAATAACAAAAAAATAAAAAAGCCAAATTGAATGCTATGTAAATTTAATAAATAAAGATACTAAATAAATAATTAATATTATACATATATATATAGAAATTAATATATAATTTTAGTTATATACTAATAGAAAGAAACATCATAAACCTATTTCTAATCCGATTACAATTTAAAAAAAAAAAAAAACTCGATCCGATTTTCATTTTATAGAAACATATTTATTGGATAAAAAAATTAAATTTATTAGATATAAATTATTTTATAATCTCAATCATTTTTCATTTATTTTACAAAAGATATTTAATTAAAAATTAAAGTTAAACAAATAAATTAAAAAAATCAAAATAAAATACAAAAATATTAAAAATATTACGAAGTGTCACGGACACCCTCCCTTTACTCCAAAATGTATAAAGTTTATTGTATTTGATTTATTTAATTAATTAGATATACTTTTTTTTAATGTTCTTTTGTTTGCATATGTGAAAAGACATAAAGAAAAACCTGACAGAAAATTGATTTAATTGTCGACTATGATTGTACCATGGCCGGACAGCCTGGACTCAAAGGAGAAGATGATACCGTTAAGTGCTATATATATATATATGTATATATAATCCCTTGGCTGAGCTCAATTCTAAATTTTCATGATTCAAAAAAGTTTTGAGTTGACCTGAAGAAAAAATTCATTAACCCCAACTCATTTTTAGGTTGTCAGGCCTAAATTTATGTTCAGTAAAATATAATACCCATTTGGATTGGTATTAAAAGCAAATTATAGACTAACCTGCCCTGAAATGCTCATCAATCAAACCACATTAAACCCAGTTACGTGTTACGCTTTTTTTTTTTTAAATAAATTGAATTTCATTTCTAATTTCTAGCTATATCTTGTTCACATAAAACAACCAATTCAGATGGGAAAATTTCAAGCCAAGTACCCGTGCCCTCTTCCCCCCAGGCCCTCTCGGCCACGTAGTGGGCCACCACCCTATTCCCTTCCCTATTGACATGTATACACTCCCATGACGTGAAATGTTGCAGTCTACTTTTAATCTCCTTCAAAAGATTTCCAATATGGGATAGGTTCCTGTTCTTCACCCTTAAGTGAAGTACTATCTCCCTTGCGTCACCCTCTAGCTCAATGTGGTGACAACCTGTCTCTGATGCCATCTTTACTGCTTCCACCATTGGCAGTGCTTCAATTACTATGGGATCTCTTATTCCTGGGATCTTTTTGCACCTTGCTCCCCCAACCCCACCGGCTAAGTCACGAGCGATTATGCCTATGCCCCCTAGGCCCCTTGTCAACGTATAGAGCCCCACCAAAGTTTATCTTAACCTTGTCCTTTTGTGGTCCTTACCACTTAACTGTGTTTTTTGTCGTAGGATTCTTGATATGTTCCTGTGCTCTCTTATACTCTTCCATGTATTGAATGGCAAAGCAAGCTGTAAATTGGCTGTTCCTATCTACTTTGTTCTTGACATGGTTGTTCCTGCTTGCCCATATCGCCCAAGATACCATGAGCACCTTTTCCATCATGTCTTCCAAGTCCCTCGTAATTCTTCTTAGCCATTGACCAACCCTCTGTTCCTGGGATCTACCAACATCCTTATCCAAACCCAATTCCTGCCAAAACTGTTGCTGCTCTTGGGCATTCAACTATGGCATGTAGCACCGTTTCCTCCCCCGCGTTACATCTCTGACATCCCGCTTGTGCCTTTATTATTTTCCTCCGTTGTAAATTTTTATAAACAGGGAGGATTTCGTTGCACATCCTCCAGCCGAAAACCTTCAGTTTGCTTGGTCGATCCACTTGCTATATTTTTCCCCGTAACTTTCTTTTCCATTCCTCTATTCTATCCATGTTCTGTGCCTAGATCACCTGCGTCTGTTGGTCATGTGCTTTCTGAATATGGTATCCACTTTTACACTGTTCACCCCGTCCTTATTATGATGCCAAACAAGGACAACCTGATCCTTAACTCCACTCAACGGTATTGCCATGATGTTCTTCACCGTATCAATTGAAAATCGTTGTAACAGCTTACTCCTATCCCATCTGCCTGCCTCTTCATCAACAAGGTCTCTAATCTCATGCAAATTTATGGGCCCATTGGATTTGAAAAGATCAGTGAAGTATCCCAAAACCATTTTCTCCACATCACCTCTCCCTTCACGCCATACGTCTTCATCAACCTCCAAGCCCTTTATTTTGTTTTGCCCTTCTCCTTTGGGTGGCCTGTGACTGAAAAAACATAGTGTTTCTGTCTCTATATTTGAGCCAATTCACCCTTGCACGCTGACTCCAAAAGAGTTCTTCCTGTTCAAGCTTCTCGTTTAGTTTCCTTTTAATCTCCAGCTCGTATGCTAGTCTCTCATCGTCTGGGCTTTGTAAACTGGCTTCCCTCAATTTTTGGTTTAGACTATCTATCTCTGCACGCGTTCCTTTGAACTTTTGTCCCCCCACCCCCCCCCCCAAGCTGCTAACCTTTGCTTCAACTTTTCTAGTTTTCCCTTAAGCTGTGGGTCCTTCTCCGTCCCCCATGCTTCCTCGACTATACCTTTGCTTTCTGGGTCTTTCAGCCATAAAGCCTTTAGACAAATCCGTTAGCTTCTACGATGGTTCACACTCCTTTTTTGCTTCCCCATTGTATCAATCAGGATAGGGATATGGTCCAACACGGAACTTACGAGATGCCTAACTGTGAAGTTTGGAAACAACTGCCCCCTATTGCTACTTGCCACTGCCCGGTCTAATCTTTCGCGTATTAACCGACTCGAAGATGATCCCCTTTGCCAAGTGAATTTTGGTCTTTCAAAGCCCAGGTCAACAAGCCAGTTTCGACAAGAATATTTCTGAAAGCATTCATCTGCCATTCACGTCTAGTGTTCCCCTCTTCTTTTTCATGTTCCCATAAGATCTCATTAAAATCGCCAGCGCATAACCAGGGAAGAGAGTTTTGTTGTGCCAACGTATGCAGCATGTTCCATCCTTGGACTCTTTCTCTGGCATCCGGATCTCCATAGAAACCCGTAATTCTCCATTCGATATCTTCCTTGTCCTTACATTTCATATCAATGTGGTATTTTGAGAAACTCAGTAACTCCATACTTATCTCCTCCCGCCATAACATTCCCAACCCCCCATTCCTGCCATTTGCTTCCACACCAAAAGCCCCGTACATTTTGCATTTCATTCATATTCTTTCTAGTCTTACATTATTCAAAATGGTCTCACAGAGGAAGACCACTTCAGGCTCTTCTCTCTTCAGGATATCCCGAAGAGCCCGAACTGCACGTGGGTTCCCAAGCCCACTGCAGTTCCAAGCTAAGTACTTTATTGCTCTCGACGGGACTGGTATCCAGTCTCCGCCGTTTACTCTGTCAATGTCATGGTACCTCCCTTCTCCACTATCTTGCTTCTTTTCTCCACAGTGTCGATGTCCATTGCAAAATCTTCCACGGACCCCGATTTTCTCTTCCCGAGTCTACTTGTTCCCATGCTTGTTCGGCCTTTGATACTATAGCCAGTTTCTTCCATTTCGGTTTACGTTGACCTTTCCCCCTTTTGTTCAATTCCATGGCTTCATCAGGATTTTCTATCCTCTCTAGGCTATTCCTTATAAAAGTATCCTCCTTGTTTGTTGCTTCCACGATCTCTGTGGCATGAGTTCCCCCACACCCCAAATCTTGTTCGATGTTCCCCATATCCTTTAAAATTTTCATAATCTTCCCATGCACGTAGCTCACGGGTACGTCCTTGCCATGCAAACATTTATGGCTTTCCTTCTCGCGCCACTTGGCCTCCTTCCCAAATTCATTCATACCTGATGTCACCCCTGCTACGTGGCCCCACCCATCTTGTCCAACCCTTTAATTTCGGTTGAGGACTCCTTTATAATCTCCAAATTTATGATTTTCCCAGATTCTCTCCTAGGAATTTGACAAATTCCATCCTCATCCCCCCTAATCACGGGATCGCATTGGTGGTTATCCCGTACCATCCGCGAGCCATTATTCTCCCCTCCACCTTTGTCGTCCAAAACCAACCGTCTGGCCGGACCGTCACCGTCCGCAGTCTTTGAGGATATCCTGTCTTCTTTGAACTGACTTCCTGTAAGGTCCCTTGTTCTCAATCTTTGGTTTCCTCTCTCCCATACCGACGGCTTATATTTAATCGGTGAAACCTGCAGCCATCCTCCATATTGTTTCTTCTTCGGTTCACTGTCAGATTGCGAATTATCGTCACATTCGCCTTCAACGTGCCCTAATCTACCACAGTTATAGCAGAAGCTAGGCAACCTCTCATAACCAAGACCTCCCCATGTCTGGTTCCCATTCTCTCCATTTGTAGGCAGAATGGTTCTTCTTAATGGTTTGCTTATGTCCACTTCCACCCTGATTCTCAAGAAACGCGATCAGCCTCCCTTATCCAAAGTAACGCCGATCTCTTGGATAGCTCCCATTTTCCTTCCTATTTTCCGTGCATTTTCTTCATTCCTCATACCCAAAGGTAATCCATAGACACGTATCCAGAGGGTGGCCTTGTCAAATATATAGTCTTCCGGTCTTAGACCTCCATCATACTCCTGGAATAAAAGTAGTTGCTTGTCAAACGACCACGGTTGCCCTTCAAGTATCCTCTTTTTATCGGCCACTGATGCAAACTTGAACAGATAGCTGTTCTTTTCTAAGCGTGCAATATCGAAATCCTTCGTAACCCTCCAAAATAGTTTCAGTACCCCTTTCATTACTTCTTTATTATACGACTTTTTTTTGTAAAAACTATTCCCACCAGCCCGGCTTAACTTGCTTCTCTTTCTCTTTCATTTTCATCCATATCTGTTATGACTCCTTCTCATTACTGTTGTTAGTTTAGAATATGATTCATCTCATATTGGATAGAAAATTTTAATTATTGATGAATAAAATTAATTTTTGTATTAATTTTATTTATATTTTAAATAATTATGATTGAACAGAAATAATTATTATATGACAAATGATCATAACTATTTAAATATAAATAGATTGTTATTCATAAAGATTATGATTATATAGAAGGTCATAATTATCTCAATAGAAGTTTATATCTATTCATTCATTATAAATAAATATTTAAGTACAACCATTTTCACTACTTCTGATTTAGAGAGTTTTAAGGCATTGTTGTATCCTATAGGCATAATTGCATTTAAGACAGTGTTATTCACCCCTCAAAGCCATATTTTCTTCTTTCTTACTATTTCTATTTTTCTTAAATCTATTACCAATTTAAAGGCAATTATGGATACTATATCTACTATTGTCCCTACTACTGTTATGGATTTGGAATCAAGCATGAAGGTTCATTTTCAAAATCAAGATATAATCAGACTTGATTGTTTTAATGGATCAAACTACACTAGGTGGAAGGACAAAATGATTTTTCTATTGACAGCATTGAAGGTGTTTTATGTACTTGATCTAAATTTGGAATGAATTCCAAAACCAACTCCTAAAGATTTTGATACTATTAAACAAGAAGCAAACGTGAAGAAGATGAACTAGTCTGTCAAGGTTATAGTCTGAATTCATTATTTGACTGTCTATATGACCTATATAGAAATATAAAAACACTAAAAGAGATATGGAATGCTCTTGAGCACAAATACATGAATGAAAAAAAAAAGGTACGAATAAGTTTTTAGCTTTGAAATACTTTGAATTTTCAATAACTGATGATAAACCAATCATGGACCAAGTGTACGAGTTACAAATTCTGATATTTAAGTTAAGTGAACTAAAAATTAAAGTTCCTAATTCACTTCAAGTTGGAGCTATTTTATCAAAACTTCTTCCTTTATGGAATGGATATAGGAAAAAAGTTTTGCATTCAACAGATACTTTCACTATTGAAGAATTTCAAACTCACATACAGATTGAAGCAAAAAAATCGTGCAAGAGATGCACTTTTCCTTGGAGGTTCCAATGTGAATTACGTGAGTGGATAAAATTCTGAAAAAACTCACAAGTCTTTTGGTAAATTTTAAAACAATTTTAAAGTCAAGAAGAATTGATTTAAGAAGTCCAAATTTACCAAGAACAAAATGTGTTTCCATTGTGGAAAGAAAGAATATTTGATTAAAGATTGCAGATATAAAAAATGCTGGAATTATGGTTTTAGTTCTGAAAGGAAGGCAAATCTGATTGAGCAAAAAATTAATGAACTTGTTGCAATGGTAACTGACATGCAAATTGGAATGATCACCGAAGTTCATATGACTACTACAAATAAGTCATCTGATTGGTGGCTAGATTTTGGTGCAACAATTCATGTTTGAAACAACAAAAAGCAGTTCAAGACTTATGAAGAATACAAGAAACCATAAAACATCCTTATGGAAACTCATGTTCCTGCCAAAGTGATTGAAAAAGGAACGGTTGAATTGAAATTCACCTTAGGGCAGAAACTAACTCTAATTAATATTTTTCATGTTCCTGAGATTAGAAAGAACCTTGTATATGCAAATCTATTATGTAAAAAAGGCTTTAAGATTATACTAGAGTTTGATAAAGTTATAGTCTCCAAAAATAGTGTATTCATCGAAAAAAGATATTCCAATGATGGTATGTTTAAACTAAGCATTGATGAAATAAATAATGTTTCTGCTTATATTATTGAGCATTCTTCTTCTTTATGGTATGCTAGATTAGGACATTTAAATTATCATTATATGAATCATATGACTAAGCATGGTTATATAACATACCAGAAAAAATCATGACATTAAATGTGAAATCTGTGTCAAAACAAAAAATGACTAAGAAACTTTTTCCTAAAGCTGAAAGAAATACAAAATTATTAGAACTTATACATTTTGATATTTGTAAGCTAAATGGTTTATTAAAAAGGGGAGAAAAAATGTATTTTATAATATTTATAGATGATAGTTCTCGTTATACTTTTGTGTATCTAATGAAAACAAAAGATGAAGCCATTGATAAATTCAAAGAATATAAATCAGTTGTTGAAAATCAAAAGGAGAAAAAAATAAAAAATTTTCAAACAGATAGGGGTGGCAAATATTTTTCAGATTCATTTTATCTTTTTTGTGAAGATAATGGAATTATTCATCAAAGGACAGCCCCTTATGCACTCCAACAAAATGGTTTAAACGAAAGGAAAAATAGAACCTTGGTTGATATGGTAAATAGTAGGTTGTTAAATGCTAAATTACCTCTGAATCTTTGGGGAAAGGCACTTTTAACAGCATGCCACATACATAATAGAATTTTTTCAAAGAAATTCTTAAAGACACCATATGAACTTTGGAATCATGGCAAAAAATCAAATTTAGATTATTTTAAAGTGTGGGGGTGCATTGCCTTTTATAAAATACCTCATCCTCATAAATCAAAATTAGGACCTAGAGGTATTAAAAGTATTTTTGTTGGTTATGCACAGAATTCAAAAGCATATAGACTTCTTGATTTAAATACTAATGTTATTGTTGAATCTATTCATGTAGAATTTTTTGAAAATAAATTTATATGTGATACCAAAATTGATATGGAGAAACAAATTAAAATGATTCTTATGAATGGAAATAAAAGAAAAAAAGTAATGATTATGATAAAATTAGAAGGAGCAAAAGAGTTAGAAAAGATAATCTTTTACTTTCTGATTTTGTTTCTCCAGATTCTATAGTATTCCTAGTAGAAGGGAATAGAACCAAAGTGCTTAAGAAAACATAAATTCTACTAAATATAGACAAAGACCATAAAACATTTAATGAATGTATGACTTCAAGAGATGTTGCTTTTTAGAAAGAAGCTATTAATGATGAAATGAACTCAATCATGTCCAATAATACATGGGTCTTGAAAGATTTAACTCCAGGTTCTAAACCTATAAGATGTAAATGGGTGTTTAGAAAGAAATATAATACAGATGGTTCTATACAAACCTTTTAAGCAAGATTAGTTGCAAAAGGTTTTAAACAAAAAAAAGGCATAGATTATTTTGATACATATGCTCTAGTAGCTAGAATAACATCCATTAGAGTTCTTATAGCTTTGGCTTCCATTTATAAACTACATGTGCATCAAATGGATGTTAAGACAGCCTTTTTAAATGGTGACTTAAAGGAAGAAGTATACATGAAACAACCATAAGGTTTTATTCTTCAAAGTAATGAGAATAAAGTTTGTAAATTAATTAAGTCACTTTATGGGCTAAATCAAGCTCCTAAACAATGGCATGAAAAGTTTGATTTAATCATAGTAGCCAATGGTTTTAAACATAATGGAGTAGGTAAGTGCATTTACTCAAAATTTACTAAAGAATATGGAGTTATAATATGTCTCTATGTGGATGATATGCTAATTTTTGGTACTAATATGATTGGCATGAATGAAACCAAAAGGTATTTGATTTCTAATTTCAAATTGAAAGATTTAAATGAAGTTGATACCATTTTAGGAATTAAAGTTAAGAGATATAATAAGAGTTTCATTCTTAATCAAAGTTATTATATTAAGAAACTGCTTAATAAGTTTAAATATCTCAATATAAAAGAAACCAATACTTTATATGATACAAGTATAAAATTAACAGAAAATCAAGATAATGTAATTGCACAACTTGAATATGCTAGTGCTATTGGAAGTATTATGTATGCTATGCATTGTACTAGGCCAGATATAGCTTTTGCTATTTGCAAGTTATCGAGATATACAAGTAAGCCTAGTATAAGTCATTGGAAAGCCATAGGAAGAGTTTTAGGTTATCTTAAAATAACTAAAGGTTTTGGCTTATTTTATTCCAGAGATCTTACTATTTTGGAAGGATATTCAGATGCAAGTTGAATCACTAGTATAAGTGACAATAAATCCACTTCAGGATGGATGTTTACCCTTGGAGGTGGTGCAATTAGTTGGGCATCCAAAAAACAAACTTGCATTTCACATTCAACTATGAAATCTGAATTTATAGCTTTAGCTGCAATAGGTAGGGAAACTGAATGGCTAAGAAATTTATTAATGGATATAGAGTTGTGGCCACAACCAATGACAGCTATTTTCTTGTACTGTGATAGTGAAGCTACTATGTCTAGAGCTTATAGTGAAATTTATAATGAAAAATCTAGACATATTAGTCTAAGACATGATTATATCAGAGAATTGATAAAAAATGAGGTAATTACCATCATACATGTTAAATTTGCTAAAAACTTAGCAAATCTTCTTACCAAGGCACTACTTAAAAATTTGGTAAGAAGCACCACAAGTGGAATGGGTTTAAAATTCCTTTTAGACACCAGTAATAGGAACCTAACTTTGAATTAGTAACCTCTAATTACAAAGTTTAATAGGTAATAACAAATTATTGTTATGTGTCTGTAAACACTAGTCAACCCATTCTATATATTTGGAATACTAGTGTAAGCCATTGCGTAAATGGAGGATGAGATTGAACTCTTAATGGAGTTAATAATTAAATGTCTATAGCAATGGAGACATAAATAAGAAACTCCACCTATATAAACATAGAAGTGGTGCCACTTCAACAAGAAAATTGAAAACTTTCTTGTAAATGTTTATGAATAAGGATAAGCACATGGCCATAAATAGTGCTAAAGCGATTATAAACCTTTGACAGAATATTAAATAAATATTATGTGTGTTATATCTTTAATTTTAACACTAAGAGTTGAGGTTTAATCTGCGGACACCATCAACTTTGTTAGAATTCTAAGATATATATGCTAATTGAAGGTTTAAATCGAAAGATACCTTCTTGTATTCATAATATTTATTTGTGTGAAAGGTTAAAGATTAAGCACCAACATTCCAAACTAGTGAGAGATTGTTGGTAGTTTAGAATGTGGTGCATCCCACATTGGATAGAAAGATTTAATTATTGATGAATAAAATTAATTTTTGTATTAATTTTTATTCATATTTTAAATAATTATGATTGAACAAAAATAATTATCATATGACAAATGGTCATAACTATTTAAATATAAATAGATTGTTATTCATAAAGTCATGATTATATAGAAGGTCATAACTATCTGAATAGAAGTTTATATCTGTTCATTCATTATAAATAAATGTTTCAGTATAACAATTTTCACTACTTCTAATTTAGAGAGTTTTAAGGCTTTGTTGTATCCTATAGGCATAATTTCCTTTAAGATAGTGTTATTCACGCCTCAAAGCCATATTTTCTTCTTTCTTACTATTTTTGTTTTTCTTAAATCTACTACCAATTCTTCCTCTGTTAGTTTGAAGTTTTTCCATAGTCTTTCAATATCCTCCTCCATTGCACCCCTTCTTACTCGCCTTACTGCCTCTATACTACCTATGCTCCACTGTTGCAGCCTCAAAGGAAACCAAACAAGAATCCCTGAGGCAATACTATCTTGTATTCCCATAAGACTTACTCTCACAGGCGATGCCAGAGGGACTCATTTTAAGTTGCAGCTTTTTTTTTGTACTACAGGAAAGAAAAATATATTTTTTTTAAGATATTACTTTGGAGAAATGAACATCTAAACTTGAATTTCTAAATGGGTTAATATGTAAAATGACCTCTTTATTATTCTTAGTTTGATATCTAAAGAAACAAAATTCTTATTTTAGTACCTAACTTTCATTTCTTTGAGCATTTTCGTATCTTACACTTTTAACGTTAGTAAAGTAGCTTACGTGTCATAGCATTCCATCAGCCAAAAACTAGTAACTTTTTAGTTATTGATAGGACCAAGTAGGTGGAATGAGACAATAAAGTGTCCCGGTGGACATTGATTTTGAGTCAGCATATTAAAGTTTTTGCATACTATTTTTTTACCAGTTGATGATATTCCTTTTATTAGTTCTTTTCCATCAGGTTCAATGTCACAATTGAAGCCTTCAACACTCATAAAGTCAGATATCTCAATTATCATCCCCGGTAAAATAAATAATAAAATAGATAAAGATGATGATTCAAGCTTTTCTTAACAGACAAAATTCAATATTCATGAATCACGATAAATGGATTAGCTTCAATCATAAATCCTGGAACAGAGGTTTAATGGCACTAGGAGAGAAAATGCTTTAGCTTTAATCACAAATCCTGAAACAGAGATTAATGGTACTAGGAGAGAAAATGCTGTGGAAGACAATCATCAAAAGACCATTTTATTACTAGGAATTTCCAACAACCCTGATGTTAGAGTACATGCACTTGCTCCAGTGAGTTATATCACATGAACCAATTGGCCACTGCCCTCCCTCTCTTAACAAAAGAGGTTTAGGCTTTTCAAATCAAATGAAAAAACCTAACATTCTTGATCCTATTTCAAGCAAGTTAAGTAATCATGAGCTGAGTGATTGATCTTAAATTTCATTTAGCAGTCATTTTAACTGTTATGAAATAAGGTTGGTTATAGATATTAAATTTCCTTGTGAGATAATATATTGCTCCAATGGTTTCAGATTTATTTCTAGTGTTTTTGGATACTAAGGAGTGACAAAAATGACTTACTGCTCTTGTTCAATTTCTTGAAATTTGTTCAATTTCCTGAAATTGCTAAATTTTGTTATAAGCTTATAATAAATAATCTAGAAGAGGTAGTGCCAATGATTTTGAATTCATTTTAGGATACACATCATCGGATTGAACATGATATATCATTCATGTTATAAATATAATATTAATTTATTAATTAATCACGTGCAATGCATGTGCATAACAATTAATAAATTTTTAACATAGTTATCTATAAAAATATATAATTGTTTGGGATAATACGACAATTTAAATAATTTGTTTTAACTAACTTTTTAGTATTTTGTAAACTAATAGCGATTTAAGTTTACAAAAAATTTCTCCTGTGTCAAACTTATAGTTAAACACGTAAGTTCTAGAGTAAGATCAAATAATGTTTTGAGTTAATAGTAATCCTATACCTAGTAATAATCCTTTTAAAATGTTTTGTGGGTACTTCTTATCATTTATTTTATTCATGGATCATTTTTTTTAATTATCTTAAACATAATACCAATACTTGTATTTTTCTTTATATTTTCTTAAATATTTTTTTACTTTGTAGCATGGATGCTTTAGTTGATGGTTACGTTATTGTTTACAATGCAGGCTAAACGTGTATTTGAGTTTGGTATTATTAGATAATTACTAGATACACTTATTTAACACACACACAAAAAAACATAATTATTGAGTTAATATATATAATATTTTCGAAGCTAGGGAATAATAAATTTTATTTCATGCTAGAGATTTATTTGTCGTTATCATCAAAAAAGTTTTGCAGTTGTTAAGCTTTTGAAAAGCTTGGAGTTAGCATTTACGGTTACTTACAGTATGGGGGAAACAATAACAGATTTATTTATTATCATTTGAACCAACCATACTAAGTTTTTAACTTATAGAAGAATATTATCCAGTAAAATTATAATCCTATAATAATTTATTTTGTGCATTCTTTATTCATCATTATACATTTATAAGACATAAAGTGTCTTAATTATTTATCTTTCACTTACAACTACTGCTTATATAAATTGTTAAGAGTTTTTTTTAATTACTTTTAGTAATCATTATAAGTAAACAA
Source organism: Durio zibethinus (assembly GCF_002303985.1). The sequence continues at coordinate 7,321,651 of NW_019168004.1, forward strand.
AATTAGGACATGTGATGATATTTAATTTTTTTATATGTAAGGGCTCAATGATTATATGCAGAAGTTTGATAGAAGAAACTCTTAGATGATATTTTGATGTGAGTCATTTTTATACTAGAAATCAGAGATGATGTATGTGTAAAAGTTATTAATTTTAATTTATTAAAAAATTTCGCAATATTTTTAATTAAGTATTTTATATATTAATATTTAACTGTGCTTTGTAATATTTTTGTAGCTTAATTAAGTTTAATTATATTTATAAAATTAATTGATAAGTTATAATATAATTTTGAATGGTGTTAAGGTATAGAAAGAGCTGGCTGATTATTTGATGCTATAACACCATTTTGTTATAAACCCATTCAAAGGTTTTAGTAAATCTACATTGTTGAAACACCAGAAAAACAATTCCCAAATGTAGCACAAATTTCAATCCAAGAACGACACACTGATTAGACTCAAGCATTCATTTCTACATTCCATCAAAGTTCATGCAACAAAATTGGGACTCATAAATTGATTTAGCAAGGAAAACCAACAACCAGAAAATATCAAATAATAACTATTAACAAGGTTCTATCACATATAGAAAACAACAAAAACAAATAAGAAATTATTGCTTTTTATTTTATCTTTTATATAAAGATTAATTTTTTCTAATACTATTGTGCTTTTCATCGTTCAAGCTTCATGGGAAATAAGCAACACTACGTGATCATTAAAAAAACAGTTTAAAGATCCAAAATTTCTCTTGTTTATGTATAAAATAAGTCAACATAACAAGAAAAAAATTATTAAATTATATAAATTACTTTTATATGTAGATTGTAATTTCATGCCAATAATTATTGTGTACAAAGAGTAAATTTGTAGGATTTACGTTATGATAAGCTCTTATATTTAATGCAATTAGAGAGGAAAGTTGCGGGAAACCTACCAATTCACTCTGATATGTTTTATGACGTGTTTTGTTTTTTTTTTTTTTTTTGTTTGTTGTTTTAGGTTACCACTTTATGTATTGGGGATATTGCTTTTATGCCCCTTGATTATGGCTGCATTGCATTTAAGTCCTTAGTTTTGTGATTGGAAAGAGTTATGAATATATCCAATTCTAAAATGATTGTCATAATCATTTTTTGTCTGAGGACTCAGTTGCTAAACGTGAAAATTAAGGAGTTGTCGTCAATCTTTTTTTGTTGATGTGCAATTGACCATCAATCCTATTTTTGGCATACGAATTTGAGGTTGGGTTTAGAAGTAAGGTTACGTGTGGGGAAGGTTATAGCATGCCCACAATGCTTATCCGAAGATGGTACCAATTAATTTTATATGATCTTAGGATGGTCTTGTTTGAATAGTCTTTTACTTATTACGGTATTATTTTTATTTTTTATTTTTATTATTAAAAATTTTTTAAGTTATTTTCGACACTTTTGGTATAACTTAAATTTTTTTTTTGTCTCAAACGTATTTAAATAAGTAATTTATTTTCTTAAAAAGATTTTGTCATCGAATCTATTTAAATATATATATTTTAAGTAAATCATAATTTTCTTATATCAACACTTTTTGTATGACTTTAAAATTTTATTGGAAAATCAGGATCACTTGTAATTCCATTTAAATTTTATTATCGATGAGAATTTTGATTTACTTTAGAATGTTTGTTTATTGTTTACTATATTATTGAAGTAAAATTTATTGGTTGAACTTCCAAAATATTTTCGATACTTTCAAATCATTTTGAGAAAATCTTTTACCTAAGAAATTTAGATAAAGTCACTACTCATGACTTTTATTCTTGTAAAATTTTATTTATTTCGATAATTTAAATACTTTATATTTTATTATTTTTTATTTAAAAGATTTTCAAATAATTTTACTAACACTTTTGGCAAAATTTTGAAAAGAATAATAATTTTATTGTTATTATTTTTTTATTTATCTTTTTAGTATTTTTTATATTTTCTTTATTATTGTTTATTGAAATTTTAATTTTCACTATGTCATTTTATTATTTTAAAAATATTTAAGAAAAAAATTAAGATTTTGAATTTTTCTAAATTTATTTTTGAGCAAGTTTTTTTTTTTCAAGTTTAATAAAAAAAACCTATATTTTCAACCATTTATTTTATTTTTCTATCAAAAGTTTATGCAAAAATAAAATACAAATAACAAAAAAATCATAAATTAAATAATAGAAATATATAAAAAATTGAGCAAAAAAAATAAAAAATAAAAAAATAAAAAAATAAAAAGTTGTAGCAAAATACCTAAAATGCCCTTAGTTAATACTTGGTCAAACGACAATTTTGTGGCTTGGTTGACTGGTTCAACGGTTCCCTAGCGGTTTGACTGCCCAGCATTGGTTCAAATGAATTGATCAAAGTCAGCAGCAAATCGGGTTAGGTGCATGGATCCCAAGTTGGATCTGGGTCGAAACACTGATTCTCTAGGTCTTAAACATCGTATTGCAAATTTTTTTTTTAGTTGCACTATAAAATGTCCAAATTTTTGTCATCTCATTTTTTCTACCTTCTCTCTCTAGAAAGAAACAAGCTCACTAGAAAATCGTAAATCCAAAATTCGACCAATTAGTGCCCTGTCAGCTATCGTTGGCGGACGTCAGCCACTATCGTCAATGACAAAAAAAATTTCAAAAAAGTCATATTGATTCTTTTCTTTAAAAAAATATAGATCCAACATTTTTACAAAAAAAAAAAAAAAAATTCCCAATAGGCATAGATTGAGCTTTGAAGTTTTGGTTAAAAAAATTATTTTTTATGTTTTTTTTTGGCATTGTTGGTCTCCGTTTCCAATAGCTGTTGTTTCTAGGTTATTTGGTTTTGGATTTTGTTTTGACCTTAGGTTTTTTAACAAAAAGTTTTTTTTTTTTAAAATCTGGCTAAACCTTTTTTTTTTCCTTTTGAATCTATTTTTTTTTTTTACTTTCAGCAAGATTTTTTTAGTCTATCCCACCTCTTTTTTTGTGGCTCTATTTATAGAGCCAGATCAAAATCAAAGTCCTATAAAATCTGAAAAATTTGTTGAACTTTGGCTACCTAGGGTTAGGATGGTCGTCAGAGCAGTGACCAACGACTATCAGGACTGTTGGTGGCTGACAAAAAAAATGCTAGAAAAGGAAGAAAGAAAAAAGAAATAAATAAATAATAATAATAAATACAAAATGCATGTTTACAATGATTAGAAAATATAAAAGGTGAAGAGTTACCTGTCCAATTTTATATATCCAATTGTATGTGATTTTAAAGACACAATAGTTCAATTGAAATTTATGAATATATATGAAATTGAGGTTTGGAACTGAATATTTATTCTTGAAGATGAAACAAATTTGAGAGAAGTTTCACCATCCTTACATGTAAGTTTGAGTCTTCCAGTTTCAAGTGAAAATGTTCAATAGGTTGCTCCCTATGAGATCTCAAATGATTGATACCAATGCCAACTATTTCATTAAAAAAGAAAAAATAGAGAAAAGGAAAGGCTGGAGATAACTATTTTATTGATTCCAAAAAGTAGATTAAACGCCAAGTTCATATTATGGTCTCCACATTTTCTAAACTGACGCTTAAAGCCTATAACATATTACTACTAAGTTGGATGCAAGGGAAGAAAAGTCATTACAGGGCAGCCCGCATTTTTTGACACTTCTCAATTGCATCTTCACCATGGCTTCAAGCATTCCATTAGCCAAAAGACCAATAACTTTTTAGTTATTGATAGGACCAGGTAGGTGGAATGAGACAGTAAAGTGTCCCAGTGGACATAGATTTTGAGTCAGCATATGAAAGTTCTTGCATACTATTTTCTTACCAGTTGATGATATCCCCTTTATTAGTTCTTTTCCATCAGGTTCAATGTCACAATTGAAGCCTTCGGCACTCATAAAGTCGGATATCTCAATTATCATCCCCGGTAAAATAAATAATAAAATAGACAAAGATGATTCAAGCCTTTCTTAACAGACAAAATTCAATATTCATGAATCACGACAAATGGATTAGCTTTAATCATAAATCCTGGAACAAAGGTTTAATGGCACTATGAGAGAAAATGCTGTGGAAGACAATCATCGAAAGACCATTTTATTACTAGAAATTTCCAACAACCCTGATGTCAGCATATATGCACTTGCTCCAGTGAGTTATATCACATGAACCAATTGGCCACTGCCCTCCCATCTCTTAACAAAAGAAGTTAAGGCTTTTCTGATCAAATGAAGAAAACTAACATTCTTGATCTTATTTCAAGCAAGTTAAGTAATCATGAGCTGAGTGATTAATTTTAAACATTAAAGAAACATGCTAAAAACTTACTCCAACTAAAAAGGAAATAGAAATCCCTAAGATTTTGACTTTAAATTTCTTCAAATTATGTACAAATAAAAATAAGTATTAAAAATGACTGATCACTCATATATACAAGTCAAATTCTTTTTTAATGGAATAAGTCCTTATCATTTACATATTTGTAGACACCAAATTTATCAGAATTTTAATTAATAGTTCTCAGGCTATCGGGTTGAGACCCGATTTCAATTTAATTGAGATTCAGGCCCGATTTCAATTCGACTGGGCCTAAAGTTTGATTTCGATCGGACCCGAAGCCTATTTTGTTCTTTAGGCCCAGCCTGCCTTTTATTTTCTTTATTTTATTAAATTAAACAAAAAAATACAAAAATACAAAAACAAAACAAAATACAAAAATACAAAAATACAAAAACAAAAAAAATAAAAAAGGGGGTTGATGGTAGTGGTGCCTTGCATGGCACCACTGGCCACCCACCCCTCTAATCACCCATCCCTCTGGTCACCCATACCCTGCAAACCTTATCTACCCCATCAGCACGCTTGACCACCACGCTCTATACTCCTAGCTATCGTGCCCTACCATTGTCGGATAAGACAGAAGAAATAAAAGAGGTAAGGAGCTCGTGCTTGCACCCCATACCGAGCCCTGTGCCATTCACTTAGGCACAGGGCATGGCCGAAGCTGTATAAATAGAGCTCCTAGCCGAACCTAAAAAAAGGAGAGGGGGATCCTGTAAAAAAAAGTTTTCAGAATCAACAAAAAAAATATTTTTGCCAAAGAAAAACTATTCAAACAAAATTTACAGTCCTCACCGAATCGACGAGGAACCCAGCGCCAAGCAAAGCCTATAAAAAAAATAGTTAGTTTTAGTTAAAAAAAAGAAAAAGGTAGACCAAAACTTTAAAACCCGATCTACGTCGATCATGGCTATTTTCGATGAAAAAGAGATCAGATCCGAAGAGAGGGGGTTGAGGGGAACATTTTAGTTTTTTTTGGGTATTTTTCCATGACCGACCAACGACCACTAACGGTGGCTGGAGCGACAGCAATGTCGGCTAGAAATTGACTGGTCGGCCCCCTGCGCTTCGGCTTAGAGAGAAGAAAAGAGTTTTTTTTTTTCTGAGAGGGAGAGAATGACTAGAAAAAAATTTTGGGCCTTTCATAAAAACTGAGAAAAGCCAAAACAACGTCGTTTCAATAAAGACCAAAACAATGTCATTTTAAACCTATGAGGATGTACGCGTCAACCCGTGACCTTACCTTGGGTCTTTGCACTTGATCCGCTGACCCACGTCTCCTTCAGCCTCTGACTGGTTCAGTCGAACCGACCCAGATCGATGCTAAACCGTAAAACTAACTAGACTGGTGCTGAACCGTCGAACCGAACCATCCTTGAATCGTTGATGCCAAATCGAACTACTGAACTGATTAGACCCACATTGATCAGACTGTTGACTGGTCTGGTTCAGGTAAAATTTTTTTTTGAGTTTTTTATATGTTATTTTTATAATATTTATACATATTAAATTATTTGTATTTGCCAGAATAAATTTTGTTAAAATTTTTATAATTTTGATAATTATAAAAATAAAAGCAAACTTTTAAATAATACAAAAATTAAATAAAAATAAGAAAAGAAAAATTTTGCCCTATGATGAGATTCAAAGATACTCCAAGTAGTGATACTTATGAAATCTCTAGGTGAAAATTTTTTTTTTAAATATTACCAATGTATTGGAGTATTTATAAAAAATCTTCAATACAATAAAAATTTTCTTTTCTTCATGAGAAAAAACATGAGAAAAAAGAAAATTTTATCCGATGATGAGATGCTAAAAGTATTTCAAGTAGAGATGTTTTAAAATCTTTAGGTGAGAGAATTTTTTTAAATATTACCAGTATTTTGAAATATTTATAGAAAACCTTCAATATAATAAAAATTTTTCTTTTTTTTCATCTTTTAAAATGAAAATAATAATAAATAATAATAAAAATTAATAAAATTTTCAAATAAAAAAAATAAAATGTGTGCATTAACGTATTATCATTTGCATTGCATGCATGACATAAAATTTTTTACGAAAATAAATTTAAAACTTCGCAGATGAAATTTTACGATATTTCGAGAAGCGATACCTAAGAAATCTCTAGGTGAGAAAGAGTTCTTTCAATGTTACCAACGTATTGAAACATTTTAAGAATTATTTCAATAAAAAGGTTCTAATTTATTTTTCTCAAATAAAATTTGAATAATAGACTTTTTAAAAAAAATAAAAAAAACTAATTTCTAATAAAAAAATAAAAAATTATTTTTCAAACACCGAAAATAAGACTATTTTTATTAAAATCATAGGATAACACGTAGTTAAGTGATACCATTTTTAAACGAGCACTGTAGGGGTGCTAATCTTTTCTCATACGTAATCGACTCTTGAACCCAGACTGTTTCGCAAACCATAAAATTATTTTTTTAATAAATTTTAATTAATTTTAAAATCTTATTAAAAGGATAAATTTTAATAGGTGGCCAATCGTACCTAACCAAAAAAGATTGGTGACGATTCTATTATTTTTTATTTGGTTTCTAAATTCGTCGGACGGACACAAAACTGTTACGATAGCTTGGCGACTCCACTGGGATATCATTTGTTTTTGAGAGTTAGGCTAAAATTAACTACGTGTTATCCTCAAATTTTGATTTAAACAGTCCTAATTGGTTTCTTAGATTTTTACTTTTCACTTTTAACAAAAAAAAAGTAAAAAAAAAAACAAATCAAAATGAAAAAATTTCCCTCACATTTCTTTTACTATGCCTCTTATGCTTTATTTTTCTGTATATATTACTTTCAATAAATTAGGATATACTTGCACACACAATGACACGATGCATCTTATGCATGAGCTCTATACCAGGGCTCTGTCTTTTATAAGAGGAAGTAGAGTACCTATACCCTCGTGAGGTGATAATCTCTGCATTGACAAGCGAAATAATTCTACTCAAATTGAACCTTTTTCGTTCGTAGCTTGTAATGGGTGAGGATCTGTGTCCCTCACTAGTCCAGCATGGATGATAGTGAGGAATAATTTGGGAACCTTTAGACATGTGTCAATCCAAACCCAGCATGTAATAAACCTAAGAAACCAACTTTAGGTAGAGCCTTTCCACCTTCTTGTAGGAAATACCTAAGAATAAAAGTTATGTGTAATACAAAACAAAACAAAAATCTCAAACTCAAAAAATATTTTTCTCAAACCGCATCCTCACAATAATTCAATTTTGTTTCATTTTTTTTCTTTTTTGCATTAATCATATCATACAGTTCTGTATCGAGATATTTGCTCTAAGACATATTTTTTCCAAGAAGTTTTCATGGATCTCATAAAATTATAGATTTGCTCATCCTCGGTCAGTGTCCCATGTGAACCGTATAATGAAGTACATGTTTGGTCAAAAGAAGCTCAATAAAAAAATAAAGATTGCTTACCTATCGGTTATGTGTCTGAATTGCTCGAGAAGGTACATTTGGACCTCACACAAAATGATTTAAAAGACTTAACCATCATCTAGGGTCAGTTAAATAAAGAAAAAAAAGAAAGTTTTTGTAAGAAGTATGGGCAGATTGTATTTTTTATTTCAGTAGTGATCGATGAATAGCTGGTCAGGACAGCTATACAGTTTTGGAATCCATCCTATAGATGCTTTACTTTTAATCAGAAAGATTTGGTGCCAACTATTGAAGAGTATTCAATTTTGCTTGGAATAAAACTATAATGTCTAGATAAAGTGTTTACTCGAAAGTCAAAATCAGGTTATCATAAAAAGTTGACCAAGCTTATGGGGATTAAAGTAGAAACCATTTATTCATTTGCGAAGCTTAAAGGTGAACATCTCGACGTCCGTTGAGACTTTCTTTGAAACTTCATTCAGGGGCATTTAAATGATGATCAAAGTATAGCTGTGTTTGCTCTAACATTGTATGGCATGGTAGTTTTTTTCAAAGATTTGGGTTACATTGAGATAACTGTGGTAGACTTTTTTAAGTAAATTGAAACCTAAGCAATTAATCCTGCACTAGCAGTTCTAATCGAAACCATCAGGTCGTTAAATTTCTTGTCAATGGAATCGAAAAGAAAGGTTCATAGGATGTGCATCGCTATTATATGTGTGGGTTAAAAGTCATTTCAAGTGTGGAAAGAGTACTTTCTCAAAGCCATATCTTCGAAATAAAACACCAATTAAAGAGTTCTGTAAAAGCTGATGGCCAACATTAAAGACTAAGAAAGAGTGGGTTTTTTTTTCGAAGACTTACCGGGGATGAAATCGAATGGATGATGCCTTGGATGCCTTGTGTGCCTTTATTGTATCATGAAGGAAATGAGCCATAGATACCATTGTTAGGGCTATGAGTTGTTATGAGTTACGTTCTATTGATAGTGTTTAGGCAATTTGGTGCAAAGCAATTTGTTCCTACTACTCATGGCCTAGTTCAAGTAGAATTCATTTACAGGAAACCAAATCCACCAAGAACCTTGGAGCAATTGATCCAAGCATGGAAGAAAATACGAAGAATGAGATTAAGACCTATCATCGATAAAGTCACTTTTGATTACCAGATTTGGAAAGCAAAAGCGACCTAGAGACATAGTACTCTCTCTTAATAATAGCACACATCAATCGGACTAATCTTTTGACATAAGTGTAATTATCAGAAGTCGAGCTTGTCAAGAAAGAATTAGAAATTGAAAAAGAAGAAATAAGAAGAGAAAATTTAAGACTTCGTGAAAAGTTAAGACAGTTAAAATATGAAGTAAAAATACAAGAAAACAGATTGACAAAAATCATAAAAAAATGAGATGTGACCAACAATGATTTGAAAGATCTACATTAGGAAAACAAGAGGTTACAAGTCTAATTCAAAATTGAAAAAGTCGCCAAGTCTTACCTTAGTCGGTAACATGAAATGGATAAGCTCTGAGAGGAAATGAACCAATAGAAAGGTAAAGCTCAAGAAAAGTAAGAGGAGACCACCAAAATTTCTCAAGAATGTCAGAATTGGAAGGGGTTATACTCTACAACCTCAGTAAGATTGGTGGAATGCCAAAAAGAAAAAAAAGTTGAAAGCCATGCTTGCAAAAGAGAGAAGAAAGCACTTTGAAGTACTGAATGAAAAAGAATCACTTCACCAGGTGATATGAGGGTTAGAGATGCAATTGCAAGACCACAAGAGCCATATTTTAGCAATAATAAATGAGTGGCATAGAAGGAAAAAAGATTGGATCTTCATATATGATTCAGAAAGGGATGCTCCCATGAGATGGAAAGTAGAAAAGCTTAGGAAGGCAACAATACATAGAGCACTTGACTAATCAAGTTTGCAAGGCAGTGACGAAAGAATGAAAGATGGTTGAAAAGGTAAAAGTGTTGAGAAGAGAAGTCAATCCCATAAGAGAATGTGGACAGCGCTTAGTGAACTTTCTAGATAAGGTAAAGGACCATTATGAACAAGTCAAACGCTTCTATGGATATAATTCTATGATGGTAAATCCCATGTAATAAAAGTTATATAGAATCAATAAAAATTTTTAATGTTGAAATTCGTCTAAGAGCAAATATCTCCCACTTGCATTCATACATCATGTATATCATTTCATAAAATAAGTGAAAAAAATAAAAATTTTCAATACATAGCATTCTGATTTTTCTTTTTTTTTAACTTTTTTTTTTAAAAAAACTTTGTGGCAATAAAGGTTCAAGAATAGCTCTCCTATAAAAAATTTTGATCTAACCTACTCGTCATTCATACAATACCAAGATTCAAACAAGAATCATGAAGCAAGAACATGTCAGTCGATTTGAAAGAATCGAGAAAGCTCAAGAAGAACTAAGAGGGGATCTCAATACAATAATGGATGTGCTCAAAAAACTTGACAAGGGAAAAATAGTGGAAGAAAATCCTAGCTTTCAAGAGCAATCGTCAGATATGGTAGATCCTATTTACCCTTCAAAGTTTGAGCCACAATCGACCTAACTTTTTCAAGGAACTAGAGTACAAATTCTTACTCCCGGTGGATATCCCAATCCTCATCCAGGAATGACATCTACACCTGCTCTAGGATAATTTCAAAATTTTGTTAATCCTGTTATGGTGGAAAAACCAACTGAGCCAATCTTGACCTCTGACCTGAATGATCCCAATGATAGAGAAAAGCTAGGGATGAATACATTGGAGAAAGTAAAAGATACTAGTGCCCAACAGAAGATGAAAGTATTAGAAGAAAGACTTAGGGCTATAAAGGGAATGAATTTTTATGGTTCCACAAATGCAGCTGACTTTTGTTTAGTCCTAGATGTGGTCATTCCACCAAAATTTAAGGTCTTTAAAGTTGAAAAATATGATAGCATAAAATACCCAATAACACATATCACCATGTATTATAGTAAAATGACAACACATGCTTGTGATGAGAAGTTATTAATGCACATATTTCAAGATAACCTTACGGGATCTGTAGACAGATAGTATGTTCAACTAGATAAGACTCGTATTCATTCTTAGCAAGAACTCACAAAGGCATTTCTTACACAATATCAACATGTCAGGGATCTAGCTATAGATCATCTATCTTTACAAGGTATGAAAAAGAAAGTAATTGAGTGCTTTAAAAAATATGCATAAAGACGAAAAATTATGGCTGCACAAGTTCAACCTCTTCTCATCAAGAAAGAGATAACTATCTTATTTGTGAACATTCTGAAAGTACCATACTATGAGAGAATGATAGGCAATGCAATCAAAAACTTTACAGATATGGTGATATTAAGTGAGACATTGAAAACGTCATAAAGAATGGTAAACTCGATGCAGAAGAGATGAATGGAGTAAAAAAAGGTAGAGTTTCCAAAAAGAAAGAGAATGAAGCTCAAACAGTGAACTACGTAGGGCAACAGTTCAGAGATTTCATGCCCTACCTTATGTCAGTCTATCAAACCCATTATCCTCTCATAAATAATATTACATCCACTCCTTATCCATATCAGCCATACCAGCCATTACCACAATCAGCTTATCCGTATCAGTTTTAGCCATCTTTTCAGACAGCCACCTATTTCTACAACCATTTTGCTGCACCTACCAAACTAGAATGGAGACCTAGTAATGGTTCAAGAGCCCCAAAAAATACCTAAGAAAAACTCACTTTTGACCCATTCCCATGACATATACATATTTGTATCCCCGACTTATTGAGAAACATTTACTTGCTTCTGTTATTGTTGAACCTCTGAAACCTTTATTTTCTAAATGGTATGATCCCAATATATATTGTAGTAAAATGACAACACATGCTTGTGATGAGAAGTTATTAATGCACATATTTCAAGATAACCTTACGGGATCTGTAGACAGATAGTATGTTCAACTAGATAAGACTCGTATTCATTCTTGGCAAGAGCTCATAAAGGCATTTCTTACACAATATCAACATGTTAGGGTTCTAGCTATAGATCATCTATCTTTACAAGGTATGAAAAAGAAAGTAATTGAGTGCTTTAAAAAATATGCATAAAGACGAAAAAATATGGCTGCACAAGTTCAACCTCTTCTCATCGAGAAAGAGATAACCATCTTATTTGTGAACATTCTGAAAGTACCATACTATGAGAGAATGATAGGCAATGCAATCAAAAACTTTACAGATATGGTGATATTAAGTGAGATCATTGAAAATGTCATAAAGAATGGTAAACTCGATGCAGAAGAGATGAATGGAGTAAAAAAAGGTAGAGTTTCCAAAAAGAAAGAGAATGAAGCTCAAGCGGTGAACTATGTAGGGCAACAGTTCAGAGATTTCATGCCCTACCTTATGTCAGTCTATCAAACCCATTATCCTCTCATAAATAATATTACATCCACTCCTTATCCATATCAGCCATACCAGTCATTACCACAATCAATTTATCCGTATAAGTTTTAGCCATCTTTTCAGACAGCCACCTATTTCTACAACCGTTTTGCTGCACCTACCAAACTAGAATGGAGACCTAGTAATGGTTCAAGAGCCCTAAGAAATACCTAAGAAAAACCCACTTTTGACCCATTCCCATGACATATACATATTTGTATCCCCGACTTATTGAGAAACATTTACTTACTTCTGTTATTGTTGAACCTCTGAAACCTTTATTTCCTAAATGGTATGATCCCAATATATATTGTGATTATCACTATAGAAACCCATGTCATTCTACTGAGAATTGTACTACTTTGAAGCATAAAATGCAATGATTAATCAATAAAGGGTGTTAAATTTTAAAACTAGCCAATGAGAAACTTCAAATGTTAATTAGAACCCTCTACCGAACCATACCAGACCATCAATAAATGCTTTAATTGATAGGCAAGCAAGCTATGTGAAGAAAAGGATAGAAAAAGTTAAAACTCTGATGGCTAAGGTGTTTAAAGCCTTGGTTAAGGCTGATATGTTGAAATCAATAGAACCTCAGCATTGCTCTAAAATGATTAACCCCACTGAGAGCTGTAATTATCATAAAGATGCTTTGGGATATTCTATCGAGAATTATCACCAATTTCGTTAAGAGGTATAAAAGTTTATGGATATGGGTTAGATAGACTTTTACGAAGAAAAAAAAGAGTTAATGAAAGCTGAAGTGTCTACCATTGATTAAAAAATAAGTTTGTGTGTAGACCAATAACAATTTATTGTGATGAAAAGTCAACACTGAGGCAAAAAAAACCCATCTATCGATCAATAGTGACAATTAAAGTTTCTGGCCCTTTTTCATACCAAAATGATAAAATAGTACCATAAAAATATGATCGTGATGTTGTAGTCAATTCAGATACTACGAACGTAATGGACGTAGAGGTATAACTCAAAGTGGAATGTGTTACACTTCATAAGCTCTAGAGAAAGCCAGGAAAAAGAAAGTAAAGGTCAGAAAAGAAGAGGAAAGTCAAAATAATCCTATTGCAATCTCAAAAAAAAATGTCAGAAGCTAGTCTCTGAGAGTGAAGCTTGTGAATTTTTAAAGCTAATAAAACATAGCGAGTACAATGTGGTAGAACAATTGAACAAGATGCTAGCTAAAATTTCACTATTATCATTATCACTAAGCTCAGAGTCACACCGCAATGCTCTACTAAAAGTGCTCAATCAAGCATATGTGTCTCATAATGTATCTATTGAATACATAGAACAACTTGTTGCTAATCTGATAATTTCAAATTATATCTCTTTTAGTGATGAAGAGATTCCTCCTAAAGGTTGAGAAAGTACCAAGTCTCTTCACATTACTGTGGAATGCAAGAGTCATATAATGACTACGATTTTAATTGATAATGACTCATCCATTAATGTTATGCCCATGAATACTTTGGTAAAATTACTTGTGGATGAAGCTTACATGAAACCTTGTCATATGATAGTTTGAACCTTTGATGAAACCCGAAGAGAGGTGGTGGAAGACATAAAAATGCCATTACAAATTGGCCTATGCACTTTCAACATGAAATTCTAAGTTATGGATATCTTTTCCTCATACAGTTACTTGTTGGAAAGGTCATGGATTCATATGGTAGGTGCTATTCTATCCTCATTGCATCAAAAGTCAAATTCATTATTGATGAAAATTTGACATGTGTGGCAGGGGAAGAAGATTTACTGGTAACTCAACCAGTAAATATTTTTTATGTAAAATCAGCAGATGAAGCACTAAAATGTTCTTATAGATCTTTCGAGATTGCTAATACAATCTATATGGTTGAAAGATCTAAATTGTATTCATTGCACTTGTCTACGACTATTAAAATGGTCGTTAAGCAGCTTACTAAAATGGGATGGTAACTTGGAACTGGACTAGGAAAGAACCTGTAAAAAATCATAAAACCACTAGCAATATATGACAAAAAAGATAGATTTGGCTTAGGATATAAGCCAACAAAAGGGAACATAATGAAAATGGTGAATGGAAAAAAAGATAAGAGAATGGTTAATCTTAGGGGATATGAGCTAGAGTCAAAGCCTATGGTCATTCCATACCTTTATGATTCTTTTCATTCAAGAGGATATATTTACCCAGATTTGCCTAGAACCCTAATTACAGGATTCGTGGAAGAGTTTTTTGAGCTAACCATTCAAATGATAGATGACAAAAAAAAGAAGAGACGAGATGAAGAGCTGTTCGTGCACCCTTATATTTTAGATTTTGAGCTAAATAACTAGAGAGTCGTAGAACTACCTGTTATCTTTAAAACTTCTGAAAGAGTAATATATTGTAAAACTTTACATCCCTAATTGCTTTTATGAGCCTTGGATGATCTTATGTGGTGTCTTTATGTTTGTCGTTTTAATAAAAGACTTAGAAGATGCATCCATATTTCTTCTATTATTTTCATCTTCATTTTGCTTTCCATTTTCTTTTTTCATCATTTTCTTGTCATTTCATTTTTGTGTACCAATATTCTCTTTATTTTATCCTTTTCAGGGTCCTAAATAATGAACATGAAGATAATCATGACAATAATCTCATATTTGATTTTGAAAACTTAATTCATGTTGATGAACTTGATAATGAAGAAGATTTGGATAACTACACGTTGCTTTTTGATTTGTTAAAATTAATAGAATAAGAAAATAAACTAATTGAACCCATCAAAAAATTATTGAGTTAGTGAATTTGAGAGACAATGAAAATGAAAAAGTGGTCAAAGTTGGTATATCTTTTTTACTAGCTGAAAGACAAAAGTTAGAATAACTGCTTCAAGAATATGTGGATGTGATTGCGTAGACTTATCAAGGTATGCCAAGACTCAGCATTGATATTGTAAAGCACAAGTTGCCTTTAAAACTAAAAAGTAAGCTGATGAAGCAAAAGCTAAGGCATATGAAGCCGAAGATGCCGCTGAAAATTAAAGAAGAAGTGAAGAAGTAATTTGATGCTGGATTTTTGGAGGTGGTAAAATATCTCGAATGGATAGCCAACATAGTGCCAATTCCCAAAAAAGATGGAAAAGTGAGAATGTGTGTCGATTATCGAGATCTGAATAGGGCAAACCCTAAGGATAATTTTTCGCTACCTTACATTGATACTTTAATGGATAATACTGCTAGACATTCCATATTTTTCTTTATGGATGGATTCTCAGGCTACAATCAGATTAAGATGGCCCAAGATGATATGAAAAAAACTATATTTGTGACCATGTAAGGGACATTTAATACAAAATTATACTTTTTGGGTTGAAAAATACTGGTGCCACGTATCAAAGAGCAATGATGACTCTTTTTTATGACATGATGCATAAAGAAATAGAAGTATATGTGGATGATATGATCACAAAATCTCATAAAAAAGAGGATCATGTAGTTAATCTCAAAAAGTTATTTGACAGGTTGAAAAAATTTCAACTGAAGTTGAATCTTGCTAAATGTACATTCGATGTCAAATCAAGAAAACTACTGGGCTTTGTGGTTAGTGAAAGAGGAATTGAAGTAGACCCGGATAAGATACAAGCCATCCAAAACTTATCTCCTCTTTGTACCTAAAAAGAAGTGCGAGGTTTCCTGTGGAGATTGAACTATATTGTTTGTTTCATCTTTCAACTCACCTACAAGTGCGATCCTATTTTCAAGCTTCTTAGAAAATAAGATCCAAGAGAATGAAATGACGAATGCCAATAAGCTTTTGATAAGATCAAAGAATACTTGTCAAATCCATCTGTGTTGGTACCACTAATCCCAAGAAAACCTTTGATTTTTTACTTAATAGTGCATGAAAATTCAATGGGATGTGTGTTGGGGCAAAGAGATGAAACTAACAAGAAAGAACGAGCAATTTACTACTTGAGTAAGAAATTCACTGATTACGAGTCAAAGTATTCATCATTAGAGAAGATATGTTATGCATTGACCTAGACAGTTTGAAGACTCCGATAATACATGCTTTATCATACCACTTGACTCATAGCAAAGTTGGATCCTATTAAGTATATTTTCGAGATACTTTCATTGACAGGGAGAATAGCACGGTGACAAGTCATGCTTTCAGAATGTGATATTATTTATGTAACTCAAAAAGCTATTAAAAGAAGCGCGATAGCTGAGTTTCTTGTCGATCGTGTAACTGAAGATTATGAGCCAATGAAACTGGATTTTCTTGATGAAGATGTGATGACCATTAAAAAAAATGAACCTGTTGGAAAATCCTAGAGGATGTATTTTGATGGAGTTGTTAATGCTTTAAGCCATGGTATTGGAGTAATTTTAATATCTCCCGATGACCATTATTATCTAATCATAGCCAGGTTGAATTTCAATTGCACAAACAATGTGACTGAACACGAGGCTTGTGTTATGGTTCTGCAAGCAACGATTGAAAAAAAGATCAAAATATTGGATGTGTTTGAATATTCAGATCTAGTCATCTATCAGTTATGAGAAGAATGGGAAATAAGAGATTTTAAGTTGATCTGATACCATAAATATATCTTTGAGTTAGTCAAATAATTTGAAGAAGTTCAGTTTGAGCATTTACCTAGGAGAAAAATCAAATTACTGATGCACTGACTACTCTAGCTACAATAATTAAAATAAATGTAAATATTGAAACCCAACCCATCAAGCTGGATGTGAAGGATGAATCAAAACATTGTTCAAGTGTCGAAAAAGAAGTTGATGGAAAGCCATGGTATCATGACCCATGGTAATACATCAAAAGCAATCAATACGCAAAACATGCAACAAAAAATGATAGAAGGATTATCAAAAGGTTGGTTATGAATTTTTTGCTAGATGGAGATATCCTCTATAAAATGGGTTGAAATCAAATGCTCTTAAGATGTATGAATGCGACTAAAGCGAAAAAGATTATTGAAGAAGTACATAATAGAGTTTGTGGGGCACATACAAATGGTGATATGATGGTTAGAAAAATTATGAGGGCTGGCTATTATTGGTTGACAATGGAGAGTGACTATATTAATTATGCTAAAAGATGCCATAAGTGTCAGATCTATGCTGACAAGATTCACGCTCCTCCAATAGCATTACATGTTTTGGCTCCTCCATGGCCATTTTCAATGTGAGGCATGGATGTCATCGGTCCCATCACTCCAAAAGCTTTAAATAGGCATAGATTCATATTTGTGATAATTGATTACTTCACGAAATAGGTAGAAGTTGCATCATATGCTAGTATGACCCGATCTGTGGTATGTAAGTTCATAAAAAAAAATAATATGCAGATATGGGCTCTTAGAGATAATTGTTTTTGATAATGCCAAAAATTTGAACAGTAAAGTGATGAATAAAGTGTGCACTCAGTTCAAGATCCATCATCATAATTTGGCACCAGATTGTCTAAAGATGAATGGGGTAGTGGAGGTTGCAAATAAGAATATCAAAAGAATCTTAGAGAAATGACTGATACTTATAAAGATTGGCATGAGAAGTTATCTTTTGCTTTGCATGCTTATAGAACATCAGTCCGAACATCTACTGGGGTCACCCCATTCTTTTTGGTATATGGAATAGAAGTTGTGTTACAGATTGAATTGGAAATTCCCTCGTTAAGAGTCCTGATGGAGGTAGAATTAGAGGAAGTAGAATGGGTTCAAAATCACTATGAGCAGTTGAACCTCATTAAAGAAAAAAGATTTACAGCACTCTGTCATGGACAATTATATCAAAAGAGGATAATGAGAGCACATGATAAGAAAATTCATCCTCGTCGTTTTAGGAAAGGAGACTTAGTGCTGAAAAAGATCCTTCCAAATCAACATGACAATCGAGAAAATGAACACCAAATTGGGAGGACCCGTACGTGGTGAAAAAGCCCTTTTCTGGTGCGACATTAATTTTAACAGAGATGAATGAAGGTGATTTACCTATTCTAATAAATTCAAATGCTGTAAAGAAATATTTTGCTTAAAAAAAAGTAAAAACAAAAAGTGAAAAAAATGATGTATCTAAGCTGAAAACCTAAAAAAGGTAGCTTGGATGCGAAGGAGAAGCATCATCCCATAATACAAAGGCAAGTGTAGTTTGACGAACTCTGAAGAATAAAAAAAGTCATCTGATTGAGTTTTAGAAAAAGAAACTGAGAGTATTTTGTTCATGATTATCTTATGATCATTCTTTGGATACTTTTGTTTTGACTCAAACACTTTGTTGTCATGCATTTATTTTCAATCTAATGAAATATGCTATCTTTCTTTTGGAAATAACGCTTATCCATTCCTTTATTCTCATTTGATATTTTTGTTCACCGTACAAATAAGAGAAATGTGTGATTGCATTTTATTTGTTTTGAACTTAAAATGATAAAAAGAAAAAAAAACATGAAAGATCTCAGCATTACCTTTTAAAAATTGACACAAGTAGATGAAAAAGGTTAAGAAAAGCATGACAAGACATTGATGTTGCAAACTTTTGAAAAAAAAATATTGTTAAGGAAGAATACAATCGTCAGATGTTAAGAACAGATTGGTCATATGGTAATTTGTGGAGAATTCTGTAAAAGAAGTAAAAAAATGAGAGATTTTGAGAACCTTTTTACTACAATGAATAATTTTGATTACATTACATGCATTGCATTTAGAGCACTCAGTATATGCATCCATGAATAGTTTTAATAAGGATAGAGACTTTTTATTTCCTAATGAAAAACAAGATTTTGATATATGGATGAGGATAATAATCAAACAGAAGATTTCAAAAGAGAAAAATTTACTTGTTCAAAGATGAGAACTCGATTTGGAAAATAAATGAAAATTTCTTTAAAGTTGTTGAGCCTCTGTTGAAAGGAGCTTTTTTTAAGAATTTTTTTAAAGTTGTTGAGCCTTTGGTGAGAAAAGCTTTTTTCAAGATGAGATTTTTAAAATTGTTGAGCCTCTGCCGAGAGGAGCCTTTTTCAAGATGAGATTTTTAAAGTTGTTGGACCTCTGCTGAGATGAGTTTTTTTCAAGATGAGATTTTTTTAAAGCTGTTGAGCCTCTATTGAGAAAAGTTTTTTCAAGATAAATTTTAAAGTTATTGTGCCTTGCTTAGATGAGCTTTTTTCATATGAGATTTTTAAAGTTGTTGAGCCTTTGCTGAGAGGAGCTTTTTTCAAGATGAGATTTTTTTAAAGTTGTTGAGCCTCTGCTGAGAGGAGCTTTTTTAAGATAAATTTTAAAGTTGTTGTGCCTTTACTTAGAGGAACCTTTTTCAGATGAGATTTTTAAATTGTTGAGCCTCTGCTAAGAGGAGCTTTTTCAAGATAAAATTTTAAAGTTGTTAAGCCTTTGCTGAGAAGAGCTTTTTTCATATGAGATTTTAAAGTTGTTGAGCCTCTGCTAAGAGAAGCTTTTTTCAAGATGAATTTTTAAAGTTGTTGAGCCTTTGTTGAGATGAGCTTTTTTCAAGATAAAATTTTAAAGTTGTTGAACCTCTACTGAGAGGAGCTTTTTCAAGATAAAATTTTAAAGCTTTTTCAAGATAAAATTTTAAAGTTGTTAAGCCTTTGCTGAGAAGAACTTTTTCAAGATAAAATTTTAAAGTTGTTGAGCCTCTGTTAAGAGGAACTCTTTTCAAGATGATAATTTTTAAAGTTGTTGAGCCTCTATCGAGAGGAGCTTTTTTCAGATTTTAAATTTTCAAAAGTTGTCGAGCCTTAAATGAGAAGAGCATTTTCGATTTGATGAGAAAAACTTTTTAACTAGTTTAAGTTAAAAAAAAAAAGAAAAATCCCTTTGGATTCCAGGCAAAATTATTGTCTTTGTCTTTATCCTATTCTTGATTCTCAACTATGCACAAATAGGGGCAACGTAGACATCAAATTTGTCCGAATTTTAATTAATAGTTCTCAAGCTATCGGGCCAACACCTGATTTCAATTCAATTGGCTTCAGGCTCGATTTCAATTCGACTGGGCCTAAAGTATGATTTCGATCGGGCTTGAAGACCATTTTGTTCTTTAGGCCCAGCCTACCTTTTATTTTTTTTATTTTATTAAATTAAACAAAAATATAAAAAAATACAAAAAAAGAGAAAAATACAAAATGCAAAAATGCAAAAACAAAAAAAAGGGGCTAATGGTAGTGGTGCCTTGCACGGCACCATTGGCCACCCACCCTTCTGATCACCCATCCTTCTGGTCACCCATACCTTGCAAACCTTATCCACCCCTTCAGCATTCCTAAACCATCATGCCTTATACTCCTAACCATCGTGTCCTACCATTGTCGGATAAGACAAAAGAAATAAAAGGGGTAAGAAGCTCGTGGTTGCATCCCATGTCGAGCTCTATGCCACTCACTCAAGCACATCGCATGGTCGAAGCTCTATAAATAAAGCTCCGGCTGAACCCAAAAAAAGAGTAGGGGATCTTGTAAAAAAAAAAATTTCCAGAATCAACAAAAAAAAATTCCTGCCAAAGAAAAACCATTCGAACAAAAATCACAGTCCTCGTCGAATCGACGAGGATCCTAGTGCCAACCAAAACCTACAAAAATAAAAAATAGTTAGTTTTAGTTAAAAAAAAAAGGAGACCGAAACTTTAAAACCCTATTTATGTCAATAAAGGCTGTTTTCGATGAAAAAGAGGTCGGATCCGACGAGAAAGGGTTGAAGAGAACGTTTTAATTTTTTTTGGGTATTTTTTGATGGTCGACTGGCAACCACCGACAGCAGCTAGACATCGATCGGTCGACCCCCTACACTTGGGCTAAGAGAGAAGAAAAGGGTTTTTTTTTTTTTAGAGATGAGAGAATGACTAAAAATTTTTTTTGGACCTTTTATAGAAACTGAGAAAAGCCAAAATGACGCCGTTTCAATAAAGACCAAAACGATGTCGTTTTAAGCACCTGAGGATCCGTGCGTCAACTCGTGACCCGACCTGCTAACTCGCATTTCCTTTAGCCTCTGACTGGTCCAGCCGAACCAACCTAGATAGAACCAAACCGACACTGAACCGTCGAATCGACTAGACTGGCGCTGAACCGTCGAATCGAACCATCCCTAAACCGCTGACACCAGACCAAACAGTCAAACCGATTAGACTCGTGTTGACCAAACCATTGACTGATCCGGTTTAGGTAAAAAAAATTTTTTATATGTTATTTTTATAATATTTATGCATATTAAATTATTTGTATTTGCCAGAATAAATTTGTTAAAATTTTTATAATTTTAAAAATTTTAAAATAAATTATAAAAATAAAAATAAAACTTTAAATAATACAAAAATTAAATAAAAATAAGAAAAGAAAAATTTTGCCTGATGATGAGATTAAAAAGTACTTCAAGTAGTGATACCTATAAAATCTCTAGGTGAAAAGATTTTTTTTAAATACTACTAGTGTATTGGAGTATTTATAAAAAGTTTTCAATACAATAAAAAAATTTTTTTCTTTAATAAAAAAATAAAATTAATTAATAAATTAAGAATAGGCAATAAAAAATGAGAAAAAAAATTTTATCCGATGATGAAATTCTAAAAGTATTCCAACTAGAGATGCTTTAAAATCCCTAGGTGAGAAGATTTTTTTAAATATTACCAGTGTATTGAAATATTTATAGAAAACCTTCAATATAATAAAAATTCCACTATTTTTCATCTTTTTAAATGAAAATAATAATAAATAATAATAAAATTAATAACATTTTCAAATAAAAAAATAAAATGTGTGCATTAACGTATTATCATTTGTATTGCATGCAGACATAAAATTTCTTACGAAAAATAAATTTAAAACTCCGAAGATGAAATTTTAAGGTATTCTATGAAACGATACCTAAGAAATCTCTTGATGAAAAAGAGTTCTTTCAATGTTACCAACGTATTGGAACATTTTAAGAATTAGTTCAATAAAAATGTTTTAATTTTTTTTCGAATAAAATTTGAATAATAGACTTTTTAAAAAAAAATTAAAAAAAGCTAATTTCTAATAAAAAATAAGAAAATTATTTTTCAAACACCGAAAATAAGACTACTTTTATTAAAATTATAGAATAACACGTAGTTAAGTGGTACCATTTTTAAATGGGCGCTATGGGAGTGCTAATCTTTCCTCACACGTAATCGATTCTCGAACTCAGATTGTTTCGCAGACTATAAAATTATCTTTTTAATAAATTTTAATTAATTTTAAAATTTTATTAAAAAAATAAATTTTAATAGGTGACCAATCGCACCTAACCAAAAAAAAATTGGTGGCGACTGTTATTTTTTATTTGATTTTTAAATTCGTCGGATGAATACAAAACTATTACGACAACATGTATTACCCACTAAAGATGGCTACAATTTTCAACTTAAAATAAGAAAATTCTTATTTATTTTTGCCCTTTGAAAAATTCTTAATATGTACAGCCCTCATTTGTATTATTTGTAATTAAAAAAGATTAGTACTTTATATTATCCATTTTATAACTTCTTAGTTTATTTAAAGTTGACTAATCTATTTTTAACCGCTCTTATTCCTATCTATAGGTTTTACCTGAGTTGCTTGACTGGAGAAGGGTATTGTAATTGATTCAAATTAGATTCTTTCCAATTGATCACTATATGCATGCGTCGATCAGTAGCTTTTTTTGAGACTGTTGTAGGGCCAAAATTAAACTCATCCGTAGTCTTGTCTCAAGTTGACCTAAATTTAACCATTGTTAGAGTTGAAGTTAGCTTACTGATCAGCTAGAGAGATTGTTGATCGACCAGCATATATTTTCTTGTCTAATTTTGTCAAATCGAGAAATTAATTAATTCTTGATTAATCCAAATACAAAGTTTGATGTTTACAAAAATCATCAACCAAATAAAATCTTAATAATTAATTCCACTAGATTAAAATTACTAGTACTTTGACTAAGCTTTTCTTGTACAAAAATTTGCAATTATTTAATACCATTCCATGATACATAAACGATGACTTATTCCAATAAAAAACATAGAAATCTACCTAGATTTGCCATTAGACTCCCTCAAATCATGTCCTAAAAAATAAATAATAAAAACCAAAGATTATTCACCATATATAAGTCAATTTCCTTTTTAATCGAAAAAGTCCTTATCATTTACGTATATAAAAGGCCATGGCTATAATTTCTCAACCTAAATTAGGGAAATTGTTATTTATTTTTGCCCTTAAAAAAATTCTTAGTATATATGGTCTTCTTTGTATTATTTGTAGATTATTGCTTTACATTATCGATTTTAAATTTTTTTATTAAAAGTTGATTAATCTAGTTCTAACCGATATTATCTCTATCTATATGATCTATCTGACTTGCTTGGTTGGGGAAGGATATTATAACTGGTTCAAATTAAACTTTTTCTAATTGATCACCGGATGCATGTGTCAATCGATAGTTTTTCTTGGGCCCGTTGTATACCCAAAATCAAGCTCATCCATAGTTTTGTCCTAAGTTACCTAGATTCATGCTAAATGAAACCTCTAAACCTCTTACTACTTTTAGTGCACCAGCAGGCCATTACCAATAGACTGTTATGCCTTTCGGTTTGTGCAACGCACCTCAAATTTTTCAGCATTGGATGGACAGTATTTTCAGTAAACATAAATAATTTTGTTGTGTATATATTGATGATATTTTAATCTTTTCCAATACTTTAGATGAGCACAGGAAACACCTGAATCTTATTGGTCAAGAATTTATTTTACACGGTATTATTTTAAGTCCCAAAAAGGTTGAACTTGAAAAAATCGAAATTAAATTTCTTGGTCTTAATCTTTCTGCAAACGGACTAACCCTGTAGGATCATATTATCTCTAAGATCAGAGACTTTTCAGAAGAATTGGATAATGTCAAACAGCTACAACAGCTGTTAGGTATACTTAATTATGGCAGACAATTTTTCAAAAACCTTTCCAAAAAGGAAAGCTATCTTTTGCGTAAATTACGTAAAGATAATGATTTTGTCTGGACACCTAATGATTCTGATATTATCAAACAGATTAAATAAGATTTAACCACTATACCTAAGGTCTATTTACCTAAACAAGGTGACCTATTGATTTTAGAGATAGATGCCAGTGATGAACATTGGAGATGTGTCTTAAAAGCTAAAAATTTGCATCAAAAAGATGAATTGATATGTGGCAACAATTCTGGTAAGTTCAAACCGAACGAAATAAATTATATTATCTTTGAAAAAGAATTATTAGTCATAAAAAATGGTGTACAGTGATTCCACATCTATTTAGCCCCAGAAATCTTTGTTATCCGCATAGATAATCAAGTAGTTAAAAACTTTCTCCAAAATAGAAAGCTTTCTAATAATCCCAGGCGAATTATGTGGTACAATTTTCTTTGTTCTTATCATTTTTAGGTAGAGTTCATCAACGGAGATAAAAACCTCATTGCAGACTTCCTGAGTCGACCCCATGGATCATCCATGATACCGGTGGATGAAGAACCGTAAAGAAGAAAACAAGTAAAAAATCTTTTTCTTTTTCTTCCTCTTCTACTCTTTCTTCTTCACGACCACTGATCTCTCAAAATCCTAACCAAGGATTTAACTTTTACAATAATCCTAACCAAGGATTATATCTGTACCAACAACCTCTTTATCGACCCCCTTTCATGAGGATTCAACCAGAATACTCACAATTTGCTCAAGATCCAAACGACTGGACACCTATGAGTTATTCTTAAATAGTTTCTTCCACAAAACAATTGTTGGAACGAACAAAATTCTCTAACCCAGAGATAAAAGATTTTTACAATCCTGGACTTGAACCACAAGTCTATAATTTGTTAAAACAAAGTATGAAAATCCCATCTCTCAGAAAACAAAATTAGCTTTCGAAAAGGGATGACCAACTTAGCTGAATTCTTAGTCAAATAGGTTAAAGAATTTCAGGACTTTAAAGAAATAGCTTTCCAAAGTCTTCTATCAACAAATTTGCTAAAACAACAAGATATTGATTTCTTTACTTTGGAAGAAAATCAGTACAGTCTTCAAGAAATAAATAATTTCTTGAATTTATGTGAATATTTTGAGAAAGATAATTTTATTTCTTCTAAGCTAAACAAGCTTAAAATAATTCTTCTCTTCGAAAAAGCTACGGTATTCTTAACCCAAGAATTATTCCAGCAAATTAATTCTTCTATTTTACAGTCAACAGAAACACTGTTGGTTGAAAAGTTTTTAGATTATTATATTTCTACTTATATGTATAATACATATTTTGGTGAATACATACCTAAACTAAAGTTTCGACTTGACCACGAAAGTTTTGATATAAAAAGTATTGAACTTGGTTTTGTTGGACAAATAATTGTACAAAAATATTATTTTCACCTTTTAAAAGATTTTCCAGCTTTTATAAAGCACCGCTTTATTGAATGTATAAAATGGTCAAAACACCTTTTTTACGTTCATCTCATGATATACAGTTTTTTAGGTACCTTTCAAAGAGAAAGTTTTACCAACCCTACCAAATATGGGAATTTGATACCATATCCGGTAGACACTTTCTACAACCCTTAGATGCACTTGATCCACCCACAGACCACATCGAATTCTCTAATGATTTAAACAAAATCATTTATAAATATACCAACCTTAACTCCTATCACTTCCAAACAGGAACTGACTTTATGGATAAAGCAAAATTCTTTCTCCATTTAGCCACCAAACAAGACTATTTAAAAATAGCCTGTTGGACGATGGCATATGCATTTTTGTTAAAAGATTCATTGAACCACATGAAGATCTTGACATCGAAAATGCCCCAGAAGCAATTGAGCTTTTGGATAAATTATCTAAAATGAAATATCTAGATCATCCAACTGATCTATTATACCAGTATCAAGAAGGATGGCAGATATGGAATAAAACACATTCAGGATCTCCACAATCACCCCAGTCTCTTAACGCACTGGATGAAGAATTTTATAACTTAACCAATGCTATGGAAGGATAAACTATGCAAACTCTAAATCAAAATAAACCAGAACAGACGATCGACACAAAAGGACAAAACTTCATTCGACGTCAAAGACTAACAGATAGAAAAAATTGTAGTAGTCAACTGTAGTAGAAGATAAAATGTCACTGTAGCAGAAAAAGATAGAGACCTACTATGAAAGACACTGTAGCAAGTCACTGTAGCGGTACTGTAGATAAAAATTCTATTGTACACTGTAATGGACAACTGTACAAAGTTACTGTTTATAGGTTAAAATTTTTCTATTTAAAGCCTCATTGTAACTCTTTCAGAGGCATTGTTTAGACATCATTTAGAAACCTATTCTTCTCTCTCTCATCTTCTTTCTTCTTTTTTTGAATTATTCATAAAGATATAGAAATAGCTTTTGTAATCCTTTATACATAGATCTTTTTCGCACCTCCTTGTAAATGGTATCAGAGCTTTAGGCTTGTACAAAGGTTTGCTCAAGCTTGTATTGCTGATTCTACAATAAAGATCTACTTGTTATTCATCTTGTAAGATTTTCTTTACTCTTACTTGCATTTTCTATATAAACTCTTTGTTTCAAAGCTCATACGTGCATATCTGAGTGGATAGCTGGCTTTTGTGGCTTGAGTTACCTTTTATTGCTAGCGTTTCAGAATAGCACACCGATTTTAAGTAGCAAAAACATGGAAACTTATGAAGAAAATTCTTTGTATTTGTCAAGATAAGTCTTTATAATCATGACTTGCATATAGTTCTACAGTATGAAATCTAGTAATATTAGCATAATAGAACTATAAATGGTTTAATAGATTTAACTTCTTCTTTCTTTCATAAACTTTTGTAAAAATGATAATATTGAAGATAAAAGTAGATATTCTTGTGAAAAGATGGACCAAAAGCATGTTTCACCTAAAACATCTAAGGATTTTGGACCACTTTACTATAGCAATATTATGATGAACTATGATAAACCCTCATCTTCTACCTCAGTAAAGGCGAAACAAGAACAACTTGATTTTGACTTTTATAAATATATTATTAAAAATTTTAAATTAAAAATGAAATAGAGTAATGATCCGCAACAACGGATTGATTATCTTAATGCTATAGAGACTTTTTATGAAAAACATAAAGACCTCTTTCTTAAATACAAATATCATTATATGTTTAACTATGACACAACCAGTGCTAGTAGTGAAGAAGCAAATAGTGATATCGTAGAAAATAATTTTGAAATTCTTGCTACTAACCCAGTAGTCAAAGATGAACCACCTTTATCCGATGAAACCACATCTGATGAAAAAGATAGTTCTGATGATCAAACAGATCCAGAACAACCTGTAATTCCAACCCCTCAACCAGAGGTGCGTGGGAAGAGAAAAGTCGAAGCAATATCTAACCCAAATATTGATGATCTAAGGTGATTTCTAGATTTACTAGATCCTGATATAATGGATCAACATCTTTCTCATCTTAAGGAAAAATATTCTCACCTAAACAAGGATGAGATCAAAGATGAGATAAAACAAACTTCTGATTCTGACCAAACAAGTCAGGTGCAGATTGAAATCCTTATAATCGATTCGTTAAACAAATGAATGGTTTCACAAGGAGGTACATATTTAGACTTAACCAAAGTCCCTCTCCAACACTATAAAAAAACTATAGATGATTGGGCATAGTCTATATCTATTGTAGTCACAAATTATAAGGAGACATGGGGCAAAGAAAGATTCTTCAACTATTTTTATGGCACATGACAAGATGATGTCCTTTAATTCTTCAAGAAATGAGAAAAGACAACCCTCGAAGAACAGCAGAAATCCTCTCTGTTAGCTGTAGGTAATATCCCTCAACTTTTGAAAGATTTAACCCAAATCTTGAAAAATGAGTTTTATGGTAGTACAGAATCCTTGGATCCTACTCAAGAAGCTCAATTTATTTTATCAAAATTAAAATTATGTGATATTAAGTTTTTAGATGATTTTTCTAAAAAATATCTTTCTAAATATCAAAAATTGGATGAAAAACATTCAAAATTTTGGTTATAACAATATTTTCTTAAACTTCCTTCACCATGGGATGAATTAAGTTCACAAAATTATCCTGTTTACCTTGAGTTAAAACTCAAAACCATTCATGTTGCCAATCCCAGTATCGAACTGTATAATACTCTTGGATGTAGAATACACTACGTTCAGAATCAAGTAACAGAATACTGTTTGAAGCAAAAAGCTGTAAAACAGGTAAAATCCAAACTTTCGTATAAACAATGTACAAAGATTTTGGAGAATGAATTTGAATTTGGTTGTAATAAACAATCTTTTTCAAAGAACTCTCGTTTTAAGAAAAAACGAAAATATTTTTGAAAAAAATGGAAACCCACAACTTTTAAACCTAACAAAGGTAAATTTGTTGTTAAAAAGAAGAAAAAATCTTCTAAACATAATTGTAAATGTTTTCTTTGTGATCAAGAAGGTCACTATGCAAACGCTTGTCCTAACAAAGGAAAAAGTGGGAAAAAAATGATCAAAAAACTTGATGAAAGTTTTCTTCAAATTTGTTTTGCTAATGAATTATCTGATGAAGAAATTTATTATGAAGTTTTTTCTGAAACTGATTATAGTTCTTCTAAAGATGAATCAGATTTTATTTTTATGTTGAATACTGAATCTAACCAAGATAATGTTTCAGTTACTTCTTCTACAGGTACAACAACTACCAACGAAAATAGTATGGTTAAACTCAAAAATATTATGAGAAAAACTCATTTTATTTCTGATGATAAAATAAAAGAATTACAACTCATCAAACCAGATGAGATTTACAAAACAAGTTGGTTTGAAAAATTCCAACCTTGGTCTAAACGCCATAGAGAAAAACTATCGGTGATACAGTCGCTACTGATACTAAACAAGGATCAGTCGAAATTTCTCTTTTTACTAAAAAGAAAATAAAAAATTTTCTTTCTAAATACCCAAAGGTTAAATACATCCATATCAGAATGATTTTGATCACCATTAAACCACTATTTTTATCCACAAAGGATATTCCCATAATAGCTGTTTTAATGGACTATCGTTTTCAAAACCCTGCTAACGTTGTAATCGGAGGAATCCAATCCAATTTAGCAGCAGAAGTAGTTTTATTCAAAGTTAAACCAAACTATTTTATTTCTATTTTTGATGAAAACATTGAAAAATGTTTATGTCTTCGAATCAAAATACTCAATTTTGATTTCGAATCTACATCGCATGATCTTTCAATTAACTGGTCAACGATTTATGAATTTACAAATACTACTAATACCTCTATCAAATCGATAGATTCTAATATTATTGAAATTTTTGAACCAAATACTTTTGATTCAGAAATTAAACCTAGATTAATAAATCTCGCAGACTTATCAATCCCAAAAGGATGGTGTTTCAAAAATCTTTCAAATACTTCTGAAAAACAGAAAGTACCAAGTTTAAAATTTTTCTCATTAGGGAAAAATCTTTACTTTAAAAATCCAAATGAATCAACCAGTTTTAATCCAAACCTGGTTTTACCACCCGTAAATGTTTTTGAACATCAAACAGATGATGATATTAAGAGTATAACTAGTAACCAATCTTTTTGTACTCTTTATCGAAGTTCTTTTTCAGGTTTTCAAGGTACCAACAGTACAGAACCCTCACGAGCAAATAGTATGTGTCAATCATGTAATACAGATACTGCTCAAATTTTTATTTTTGCAGGAAATAATTCATCTCAGTAAGGTACAATTGATAATCAAACCTATTATCATTCTGTTAACTCTGTGATTAACTCACACACTTCTTCTTCTAGAAAAACTAGACATGAAGATATTAAAATGATTCATTCTATAAATAATTTTCGTATTTCGGATACTCACCCTCAAGAAATAATATCATTTGCCAATAAGGTACGATATTTTACTTATATTGAAGGTTATTTTTATTTTCAAAACTATAAACCCTATAGTTTGAATATTTTGATTGACATAGGAGCAACAATCTCTAGTTGTCATTCTAATGCATTGCCAACTCTGTACAGTTATTTGCTACAGTATACAGTAAAATTTTTATCTACAGTACCACTACAGTGACTTACTACAGTGTCTTCCGTAGTAGGTCTCTATCTTTTTCTGCTACAGTGATTGCTACAGTGACATTTTATCTTCTGCTACATTGACTGCTACAGTTGACTGCTACAGTATTTTTGTCTGCTAGTTGTTGACGTCGAATGGAGTTTTGTCCTTTTGTGTCGGCTATCTGTTCTAGCTTATTCTGGTTTAGAGTTTACACAATTTATCCTTCCATAACATTGGTTAAGTTATGAAATTCTTCATCAAGTGCGTTAAGAGACTGGGGTGATTGTGGAGATCCTGAATGTGTTTTGTTCCACATCTGCCATCCTTCTTGATACTGGTATAGTAGATCAGTTGGATGATCCAGATCTTCCATTTTAGATAATTTATCCAAAAGCTCAATTGCTTCTGGGGCATTTTCGATCTCAAGATCTTCATGTGGTTCAATGAATCTTTTAACAAAAATGCGTCTGCCAATCTGTCCAACATGCTATTTTTGGATAGTCTTGTTTGGTGGCTAAATGGAGAAAAATTTTTGCTTTATCCATAAGGTCAGTTCCTGTTTGGAAGTGATAGGAGTTAGGGTTGGTATATTTAGGGATGATTTTGTTTAAATCATCAGAGAATTCGATGTGGTCTGTGGGTGGATCAAGTATATCTAAGGGTTGTAGAAAGTGTCCACCGAATATGGTATCAAATTCCCATATTTGGTAGGGTTGGTAAAATCTTTCTCTTTAAAAGGTACCCAAAAAATTGTATATTGTTAATCAACCAACATGTATTTTTTTTCTATCTAATTTTGTTGAATCGAGAAATTAATTAATTTTTGATTAATCCAAATACAAAATTTGATGTTTACAAAATCATAGACCGAACAAAATCTTAAAAACTAATTCCACTAGATTAAAAATTACTAGTATTTCGACTAAGCTTTTCTCATATAAATATTTGCAATTACCTTTCCATGATAGATAAATGATAACTTATTCCAATTAAAAAAGAAATAGAAAATTTTCTCCCTAGATTTTGCCTTTAGACTCCCTCAAATCATGTCCTAAAAAATTAAATAATAAAAACTAAAGATTATTCACCATGTATAAGTCAAATTTCCTTTTTAATGGAATACGTCCTTATCATTTAAATATGTATTAGGGTATGGCTATAATTTTCAACTTAAAATAGGTAAATTCTTATTTATTTCTGCCCCTTGAAAATATTCTTAAAATGTACGGTCTTCCTTTGTATTATTTAAGTTAAAAAAGATTAATATTTTATATGATCGATTTTATAGTTTCTTTTTTATTTGAAGTTGACTAATCTATTTCTAGCCACTTTTATCCCCATCTGCAGGATCTACCTGACTTGCGTGGCTGGGGAAGGGTATTATAACTGATTCAAATTAGGCCCTTACCAACTGATCACTAGATGCATGTGTCATCGACAGCTTTTGTTGGGCCTGTTGTACTTCCAAAATTAAGCTCAACCGTAGTCTTGTCCCAGGTTGACCTAAATTTAACCATGATTAGAATTGAAGTTAGCTTACTGATTGGTTAGAGTGATTGTTGATTGACCAGCAAGTATTTTCTTGCCTTTAGACTCCTTCAAATCATGTCCTAAAAAATGAAATAATAAAAACCAAATATTGTTCACCATATATAAGTCAATTTCCTTTTTAATGGAATAAGTCCTTATCATTTACTTTTGTATTAGGGCATGGCTATAATTTTCAACTTAAAATAGGGAAATTCATATTTACTCTTGCCCCTCTAAAAACTTCTTAATATGTACAGTCCTTCTTTGTATTATTTGTTATTAAAAAAGATTAGTACTTTATGTGATCAATTTTATAGCTTCTTTTTTATTTAAAGTTGACTAATCTATTTCTAACCACACTTATCCCTATCTACAGCATCTACCTGACTTGCTTGGTTAGGGAAGGATTTTATAATTGATTCAAATTAAAGTCTTTCCAATTGATCATGAGATTAATATGTCGATCGGTAGCTTTTTTTGGACTCGTTGTATGGCCAAAATTAAGCTCATTCGTAGTCTTGTCCCAAGTTGACGTAAATTTAACCATTATTAGAGTTGAATGGCCTACTAATTTGCTAGAGTGATTGTTGATTGACTAGCATGCATTTTCTTATCAAATTTTGTTAAAATCGAGAAATTAATTAATTGTTTATTAATCCAAATACAAAATTTGATGTTTACAAAATCATCGACTAAACAAAATCTTAAAAATTAGTTCCACTAGATTAAATTTACTAGTACTTCGACTAAGCATTTCTCATATAAACATTTGCAATTACCATTCGATGATAGGTAAATGATGAATTATTCCAATTCAAAAAGAAATAGAAATCTCCCTAGATTTTGCCTTTAGACTCCCTCAAATCATGTCCTAAAAAAATTAAATAATAAAAACCAAAGATTATTCACCATGTATAAGTCAAATTTCCTTTTTAATGGAATAAGTCCTTATCATTTACCTTTGTATTAGGGCATGGCTATAATTTTCAACTTAAAATAGGGAAATTCTTATTTATTTTTTGCCCCTCGAAATAAATTCTTAATATATACGGACCTCTTTTGTGTTATTTGTAGTTAAAAAAGATTAGTACTTTATATGATCGATTTTATAGCTTCTTTTTTATTTAAATTTGACTAATTTATTTCTAACTGATCTTATCCCTATTTAGAGGATCTACTTGACTTGCTTGGCTAGGGAACGATATTATAACTGATTCAAATTAGACTCTTTACAATTGATCAGTGGATGCGTTTGTCGATTGGTAGCTTTTTTGGGGCTTGTTGTACGCCCAAAATTAAGCTCATCCGTAGTCTTGTCCCAGGTTGATTTAAATTTAACCATTGTTAGAGTTGAACTTGGTGTACTGACTGGCTAGAGTGATTATTGATCAACTAGGATGTATTTTCTTGTTTAATTTTGTTAAATTGAGAAATTAATTAATTATTGATTAATCCAAATACAAATTTTGATATTTACAAAAATCATCGACCAAATAAAATCTTAATAATTAATTTCACCAGATTAAAATTACTAGTATTTTGACTAGGCTTTTCTCATATAAAAAATTGAAATTATTTAATACATGCCATGATACATAAATGATGACTTATTCCAATTAAAAAAGAAATAGAAATCTCCCTAGATTTTGCCTTTAGATCCCTCAAATGATGTCCTAAAAAAATAAAAAAATAAAAACCAATGATTATTCACCATATATAAGTCAATTTCCTTTTTAAAGGAATAAGTCCTTATCATTTACATATATATTAGGGCATGGCTATAATTTTCAACTTAAAATAAGGAAATTCTTACTTACTTTTGCCCCCGCCCCCCCAAAAAATTTCTTAATATGCAAGGACCTCCTTTGTATTATTTGTAGTTAAAAAATATTAGTACTTTGTATGATTGGTTTTATATCTATATCTTCTTTTTTTATTTAAAATTAACTAATCCCTTTCTAATTGCTCTTATCCCTATCTGCAGGATCTACCTGACTTGAATGTTGGCGGAAGATATTATAATTGATTCAAATTAGACTCTTTCCAATAGACCACTGGATTAATGTCTCGATCGATAGCCTTTCTTAAGCCTGTTGTGAACCCAAAATTAAGCTCATCCATAGTCTTGTCCCAGGTTGACCTCAATTGAACCATTGTTAGTGTTGAGGTTAGCCTATTGATTGGCTAAAATGATTGTTGATCGACCAACATGTATTTTCTTGTCTAATTTTGTTAAATCGATAAATTAATTAATTGTTGATTAATCCAAATACAAAATTTGATATTTACAAAAATCATCGACCAAATAAAATCAATAATTAATTCCGCTAGATTAAAATTACTAATACTTTGACTAAGCTTTTCTCATAGAAAAATTGCAATTATTTAATACCATTCCAAGATACATAAATGATGATTTATTCCAATCAAAAAAGAAATATAAATCTCCCTAGATTTTGCCTTTAGACTCCCTCAAATCATGTCCTAAAAAATGAAATAGTAAAACCCAAAGATTATTCACCATATATAAGTCAATTTCCCTTTTTAATGGAATAAGTCCTTATCATTTACATATGTATTAGGGCATGGCTATAATTTTCAACTTAAAATAGGGAAATTTTTTTTATTTTTCCCCTAAAAAAATGCTTAATTTGTTCGGACCTCCTTTTGTATTATATGTAGTTAAAAACGATTAGTATTTTATATGATTGATTTTATAGCTTCTTTTTTATTGAAAGTTGACTAATCTATTTCTAACCACACTTATCCCTATCTACAGGATCTACCTTACTTGCTTGGTTGGGGGAGGATATTATAATTGATTTAAGTTAGACTTTTGTCAATTGATCACTAGATACATGTGTCGGTCCGTTGGTTTTTTTTTAGGTTCGTTGTACGTCTAGAATTTAGCTGATCATGCATAATCTCGTCCCAAGTTGATCTAAATTTAACCATTGTTAAAGTTGAAGTTGGCCTGCTGATTGGCTAGATTGATTGTTAATCAACCAGTATGTATTTTCTTATCTAATTTTGTTAAATTGAGAAATTAATTAATCATTGATTAATCCAAATACAAAATTTGATGTTTACAAAAATCATCGACCAAACAAAATCTTAATAATTAGTTCCACTATATTAAAATTACTAGTACTTTGACTAAGCTTTTCTCATAAAAAAAATTATAATTATTTAATACCATTCCACGAAGCATAAATAATGACATATTCCAATTAAAAATAAAAGAAATCTCCCTAGATTTTGGCTTTAGACTCCCTCAAATCATGTCGTAAAAAATGAAATAATAAGAACCAAAGATTATTAAACTTATATAAGTCAATTTCCTTTTTAATGGAATAAGTCCTTATCGTTTACATATGTATTAGGGCATGGCTATAATTTCTCAACTTAAAATAGGGAAATTGTTATTTATTTTTGCCCCTAAAAACATCTTACTATGTATGGTCTTTCTTTGTATTAATTGTAGATTATTACTTTATATGATCCATTTTATAATTCTTTTTAAGTTCCTAATCAACTTATAATCTCCCTTACCATTTTTTATAAGATCTATCTGACTTGCTTGGTTGGGGAAGGATATTATATCCAGATTCTATTTGAACGCTTTTTAATTGATCATCAGATGTATGTGTCGATTGATCATCAGATTCAAATTGAACTCTTTTTAATATTTTGATTAAATTTTCTCATTTAAAAATTTGCAATTATTTAATACCATTCCATGATATGTAAAAGGTGACTTAATCGATTAAAAATGAAATAGAAATCTTGCTAGATTTTGCCTTTAGATTCCCTCAAATCATGTACTAAAAAAAATATTAAAAATGAAATATTACTCACCATATATAAGTCAATTTATTATTTAAAGGAACAAGTCTTTATCATTTATATATGTACGAATTAGGACATGGCTATTATTTTAAAACTTAAAGTAGGGAAATTCTTATTATTTTTTCCCTAAAAAATTTCTTAATATATATGATCTTCCTTTGTATTATTTGTAGTTAGAAAAGATTATTACTTTATATGATTGATTTATTATTTTTTTATGTTTCTAATCTATCCCTAATCTCTTTTTTTCTTATCTACATGATCTATCTAACTTGCTTGACCGGGGAAAGGATGTTATATCCTAAATCATATTGGACTCTTTCCAATGGATTTATTATTTTTCTATGCCTATTGTATATATAAAATTAAGTTCTTCTGTAATCTTATCCTAATTTAACTTGATTCCGATCGCTATTTGATTTCAAGTGGGTTTATCTGTCAACTAGAGTGATTGCCATCGATTTGCAAGCATTTTTCTACCTAATTTTGTTAATTCAAGAAATTAACTAAGGTAATATTTGGTATGGGAGGCTCACTTTAAAAATCATGGTGATCTACACATAATAATTAAATTTTTGTGTTTGATAAATATTTAGTGATCCTATATGATAATGGCTTTAAATCGCCCAGAGTGGTCATATCACTATTTTAAAAGATAATTCTCATACAAGAGGTTGAAAAACTTTTATTATCGAGGTTAAGTAATATGTAAAATTATCAATAGATAATATTATCTATTTAAATGTGAATTAAAAATTTATTTTTTTGGTAAAATTGTAATTATCTTATATTATAATTTGTCATATTTTCAAACTAATATTCATAATAAATTTCAAAATAATTTGTATTTTTTATTTTTTAATATCTTATATATAATTTAATTTTTGTTTTTCTCTTATTATGAATTTAATAGATTAGATTTATTGTCTAGATTTATTTTCTAATTCACATTTTTATATAATTTATATTATCAAAATTAATTTACCTATCAATAAATATATTTATTAATTTAATAATTTAATTATATTTATTTTAAAACAAATAAAATATTACTAATATTTACTAATTATTATCTTTAAAAAATATTAAATTATTTATTTGTGTAATTATTATACTACACATAATTATTATCATACTTTTAAATAAAATAATAATTGATTTTTAATAATACCAAATATAGTAATATTTAATTCATAAAAATTAATGATTGTTAAATAAATAAAATAATTTTAAATCACAAGTGATTAGATTAATTTGATAATAAAATTATCTCAATAATTATATTACCATGATAATCTTATAAAAAATACTAAACACTATATATTTATTAATTAATTCATGTGCAAATTTTATTTCTTACAAAAAATCATCGAGGTTTTTTTTACAAATAATCTTAATTCTATAACTAAAATAGCTTTAAACTTTATTCCAAAATAAAGGTACTTTAGCTTATTTGACATCCAAGTCAGCATCTTTCTCCAAGTCAGCTCATCTTATATTTATATTTTTTTCAAAATCTCTTCAATTTTGTACAAAATCATTTTTAAAATATCTACTCACGGTAAATAAGACACAACTGGAGAGAGAAATAAATATTCTTGCATTTTGCTCCAAAAATTATCTGTCGCATATCATAAGAACTCAAATTTCAAGTTTCCCCAATTTAATTTAAACCCAAAAGTTCTCTTTTCTATGAAAGGTTAGCACCAGAGAAAGAGAGCTTGGTTTCTACGTAAAAGTGTTTCGTATGTTTCGTGGGATTAGTTATCTTTGAAGAAAAACCAGTTGTTGTCTCTAAAGAAAATCAAGAACTGATCTAAATGGGCAATTCAAAAATGAATTAGCTGTAAAAGCCTTTCGATATGAAAAAAAAAAAAAATACAAATCTTTTAAAGTTGAAAAACTATTTACCGTCTTCTTTTGTTGTCTGAAGAGATTAAGTCTCTATCTAAATTATAAGTAATATTCTTGTACTCATTTTTTATGTTGTAAATCTTTGTCAATGTAAGCAGTTGAACAAAAAGGAACAAGATTGAAGAAAGAAGCTGCTGGACGAGGTAAAATATATGAGGTTGAGCTGATATGACATGGATGTAATTTAATGTATCTTATTTAAAGAAATAAGTTTTAGACTATCCCATTTAAAAGAATGAAGATTTTAAAAATACCCCTTTATAAGAAAAAACTCAAAAATCATTGGTCAAACAAAATGTTAATTGTAAACACCCAATTGGGTCCAGGCCCAGATCAATTGGACCTGGCCCAAATGGGTAAGGCCCAATTGAATTTTTATTCTGTATGTTTTTTTTTCTTTTTTCCTTTTTTTCTTTTTTTTTATATCTGTATTTATTTATTTTTATTTAGAATATATTTATATGTATATAGTTATATATTATTATATTATTATTATTATTATTTATTATTATTTTTTTTAAATATGTTTTTGGGTTTATCTTATTTTAATTTTTTAAATTATCTGTTAATTTTATCTGATACTTTTTGATTATCTGATTATTATTATTATTATTTTTTATTTATCCTATCTTTTCTAAATTATCTATTTTTTATTTATTTATTTGATTTTGGAGGGCTGGGATTGAAAGTTGAAGAATCCCACTGGGAATGGGAATTCAATCAGAAGAGTCCAGACTGGATTCAAAGATTGAATTCCCATCCAAAGGGGAATTTGGATTGATCAGAAACTCCTGATCAATCCCTATATAAAGGACCCCTGGGGTAGACTGAAAAATAGAGAAAACAGTAAGCAAAGCTACTGATTTGAGAGAAAAAGAGGTGTATAGGAAGCTAGGAAAAGTTTAAGAGTGTTCTGGGAGTGAGAAAAAATTTTTAGAAATTTTTGGCGAAAAATTTTTCTGGAAATTTTTGGGAAATTTCCAGATTCCGGCGAAAATTTCGACGAAATTTGAATTTTCCGGCAACAATTCCGGCGAACATTGAAGTTTCCGGTGACCTGCCCAGTTTCCGACAAAGAATCCCAGAAACCGGCGATATTCCGACCAACTTCCGACGACATTTCCAGATTCCGGTGACATTTTTCAAAATCCGGCACCGTTGTTCTTCAGATTTTAGAGAGAAGAGAGAGGAAAAGGGAAGAAGAGAGAGAAAGGGGAGGAGCGTTCTACCGAAAAACGAAGGGGATTGCCTTTTATACCCTCTCAAAACGACGTCGTTTTGGCCTTAAGTAACCAGAGGATCCGTGCGTTTTGCCGAACCCGACCCGAGCGTCGACTCGTTTTCCTGACCCGCGCGTGCTGCCCCTCCTCCAAGCCAAGCCGAGCCGAGCCGAGCTTCTAAGCCGCTCCCCCGAGCTGTTTCTCTTCCTTGAGCCGAGTCGAGCCGAGCCTCGATCCGAGCCGCTCTAGGTTTTTTTTTTTTTTTTTCATTTATGTTTATTGTTTTTTTATTTTAGTATTAGATTAGTTTATTTAACATTCTTTTATCTTTATTTTATTTTTATTTTGTTTTTTTATTTTATTTTTTCACTTTATTTTTATTTTATTATTCTATTTTCTTTAAATAAAAATCAAAAATTTCCAAAAAAAATATTTTTGGGGAAAAGTTGAAAGTATCAATTTCCTTAGAAATAAATTTTCAAAAAATATTTTTGGGGAAAAGTTGAAAGTATCAATTTTCCTTAAAAATAAAATTTCAAAAAAAGGGTTTTGAGGAAAAGTTGAAAGTATCAATTTTCCTTAAAGATCAAAATTTCCAAAAAAAATTATTTTTAGGAAAAAGTTGAAAGTATCAATTTTCCTTGAAAATCGAAATTTCCAAAAAATATTTTTGGGGAAAAGTTGAAAGTATCAATTTTTCTTAAAAATAAAATTTCAAAAAAAGGGTTTTGAGGAAAAGTTGAAAGTATCAATTTTCCTTGAAAATCAAAGTTTCAAAAAATATTTTTTGGGAAAAATTGAAAGTATCAATTTTCCTTAAAAATAAAATTTCAAAAAAGGATTTTTTCTTTTTGAGGAAAAGTTGAAAGTATCAATTTTCCTTAAAAATCAAAATTTCAAAAAAATAAATTTTTGAGGAAAAGTTGAAAGTATCAATTTTTCTCGAAATTAAAGTTCCAAAAAAAATATTTTTAGGGAAAAGTTGAAAGTATCAATTTTCCTTAATAAATTTTCAAAAAAAATAAATTTTTGAGGAAAAGTTGAAAGTATCAATTTTCCTCGAAATTAAAGTTTCAAAAAAATATTTTCAGGGAAAAGTTGAAAGTATCAATTTTCCCTGTACAAGAAAAATCATTCTTTCCTTCTTTTTCTGTTTTGATTTTGATCTTGATTTTTCTTTAAATAATCCGACGACGGAGCCTCTGCAAGTGAAACAGTAGTTTTTCTTGCATACTCTTGAGGTGATGGAATTTTCTCAATTTTCTGCTAAAAGTATTAGAGTCAATTGAGAAAAATTTTCCAATAATTAATTACTTGGTAAAATTTTAAGGCTTTTGGATAACACAAATTTAAGCTGGTACCATCTTTTGATGGGCGTTGTGAGGGTGCTATAACCTTCCTCACACGTAACCGAACTCCCGAACCCCGTTCTGGTTAGTAGACCTGAACCTATTCTTTTAGGGACCTTTAAACTTAGGTGTTCCCTGAAAGGACAGATTCCTTAGGTGGCCAATTGCACCTAGATAAAAAAAGATTGGTGACGACTCCTAAAAGTCAATGTCTAACGATAGATCCCCGGATCTAGACGTTATGACATTAATAATTAATTATCCAA
Organism: Durio zibethinus; assembly: GCF_002303985.1. The sequence continues at coordinate 7,362,150 of NW_019168004.1, forward strand.
AATTAAAATTACTTGTACTTTGACCGAGCTTTCGTCAAATAAAAATTTGCAATGATTTAATAGTATTCCATTGTAGATGACTTACTCCCGTTAAAAAAAGGAAAAGAAGGCCCCCAGATTTTACCTTTTTAGACTTTCTCATACATGTAAAGAAATATTAAAAACGAATGATCACTCACCATTACAAGTCAATTTTCTTTTTAATGGATTATGTCCTTATCATTTACGTATATGTATTAAGTCATGGCTATAATTTCTCAAACTTAAAGTAGGGAAATTCTTATTTATTTTTTCCCCTCAAGATTTTCTTAGTCTATATGGTCCTTCTTTGTAGTTAAAAAGATTAATTTATATGATCGATTTTATAACTTTTTTAAAGTTTTTAATTTACTCCTAATTGTTCTTATCTTTATCTACAGATTTACCTAATTTGCTCGACTAGGGAAGGATATTATATCCCTGTTCAAATTAAACTACTTTCGATCCATCATCAAAACCGATGATCTTATTATGATCCAATAGTAGGCTCAAAATTAAGCACATCCATAATCTTATCCCAAGTTGACTCAAATCCAATTGCTATTGTGTTTGTAATAAGCTTATCGATTGATTATAGTGATTGTCATTTGCAGATATTTTCCTACCTAAATTTGTTAATTCGAAAAATTGATCAATCTTTAGTTAATCTATGTATAAATTTTGGTTCTTATAAAAATCATGGACCAAACAAAATATTAATAATTAATTTCGTAATATTATACTGTCGGTAGGGAGAGTTGGCATTGTTATCAAAGATGAAAAAAGAGAAGTTCTAGCTGCCGCTGCTATTAAAGTTTCAGAGGCTGGTGATCCTTTTACTGTGGAAGCTTTTGAAATGATCAGAACACTGGACTTTATGACATAATTGGGGATTAGCAGCATTATAAAAAAGCTTAAATCTGCAGAGCTTGATCTGTTACCTATAGGTACGTTAATTGAAGAAGCCAAAGCAAAGATGTTTGCACTCCATGCCAATTTAGCATCACGCACACACCGAGAGCTAACAATATGGTGGCTCAGAAGTTAGCAAAAGATGGACTACAATCCTTGAACGATGAGTTTTGGATTGAAGAGTACTTTATTGTACTCATGCAATAGTTATGTGATAACTGTGCCTTTTCTCAATGAATGAAACTCAATTAGTGAAAAAAATCCATAATATTGAAATTACTTGTACTTTGAATGAGTTTTCTCATATATAAAATTGCAATTATTTAATACCATTCCATGATAGATAAATGATTAATTGCTCCAACCCCCATTTTTGCCTTTAGACTTTGTCTAATCATTTACTAAATTAAAAGGAAATGTTAAAAACGAAAAATCACTCATCATATATTAATCAATTTCTTTTTTAATGAAATAAGTTCTTATCATTTACGTATGTATTTAATTTTTTATATTGGATAGGAGATAAAGAATGAAGATAGACGAGTTCAAATTCTAACTTTATATGTCTTTTTTAAATTTTCTTAAATATTGCACCAAAAAGCTGGGGACATATATATTAGGGCATCGTTATAATTTCTCAACCTAAAATAGGAAAATTCTTAATTATTTTTGCCTCTTAAAAGTTCAAGATATAAATGGTCCTCCCTTTTATTATTTATTTATAGTTAAAAAAAGATTGTACTTTATATGATGATTTTTATAAATTTTTATTTTAAGTTCTTAAACTACTTCTCTTTAGGATATTTTTTTGGTCGGAAAAAATATTATGCCTCCAACCTAGCAAACTCCCAAGCGCCACCAACATCATTTCAATCAAGCTAAGCGTTCGGCGGCATTGTTTTCATAACTTCTTAGTATAAGAATTCTCAATTACTAGTTTGATTTTCTTTAGACTTCCCTTAGCATAAACTAAGATATCTCATGATATTTTAGTTTCTTAAATTATGAACTTTTACTTAATCAAATAAATATGTTGATAAATATTAACATAAAGTCCTTTCCCTAGATGATCATAAAGGTTTTTTTAAATATATTTATCAACAATTACAAGTGATTTTTTTATTTTCGCTTGAAAAGATTGTATATCACTATAGGAGCAATCACAACTTGAATTTCTTTTGTTGATACTTTTGCTGTATATTTACAGTTTTAGTTATTGATTAATTGCTACTAAAAAAGTAATTAATATTGTAATTGATTAAAAATGAATATATAATTAAAATTCTGTACAAATTATGATATGTTTAGTCTATATAGTAGTAGAACAATGCATTTTGTGATTCAGCAGAAATTATATACTTCGTATCAAAATATCAAAATAAGCTTTTTGTCCTTTTGCTTCTTAACAAATAAAAAACAAATATAAAAGTCTTTTGACTTAGTAGTTTAGATAACTTAAAAAAAAAAAAGTTCAAACCTCACCATCCTTATCTTCTTGCCTTATCTTTATGAAAAAAAAAACAAATATAAAAAATTATTAACAAAACAAAACCTTAATAATCAATTGAACGATATTAATGGTACTAGTAATTTGGTTGGGCTTTTCTCCTATAAATATCTGTAATTATGTGCAAAGATTCTCATCTCTTCACAAATTTCCTACAAAAATTAGTCTATACACTTTGATTCATATCTCCTTCCAATTGTCAGCCTCCTGGTGATTAAAAGTACTAGTAATCCTATGATTCTGCTCCTTCTTTCTCATTCATATCTCTTCCCATTTTTCACCCTTCTGGTGATTTGGTCTGTCTTAATCCTTCTTCTTGTTATGGCTTAAGGTCTTTTGTTATTCCTTTTAGCCTTTGCCGCCATTTGTTCTCTCCTTTCATCTAGTCGGTTGTTTATTTCTTTGGTTTTCTTCACGTCTATATCCCAACACTCGAAATATCAGAGTGAAGAGGCAAAACAGAAAAAAAAAAATGAACTACTGCACTGCCGTCGCTGCCGGTGTTACGACCTTCATTGCCAACGAAGTTGCCAAATGCATGTTCGTTCCCCTTAAACCTCATATTGATTACATACGTAATCGAAACAAAAATCTTGAAGAGTTCAAGAAAAAAATTGAGCTATTGAAGGATGAAAGAGGAAGAGTGAAAAATGCTGTTGATGCTGCTGAAAGGAATGGGGAGAAGATTGAAGAGGGTGTTAACAAGTGGCTGATTAGCGTGGATGAGAAAATCAATGACGAGGCCGAGAAAGTGAAAGCCCTTGAAGACAAAGCAAAGAAGAGGTGTTTCATTGGGTTGTGTCCTAACTTAAAGAGTTACTACCAGCTAGGCAAGAAAGTTGAAGAGGATGCGAGGGTTGTTGCTGAACTCCTTGAACAAGGAAGATTCGACAGAGTTTCATACCGTCTTGCTCTGGAGGGGATAGGAACTATGCCTGTCAAAGATTACGAAGCATTTGAATCAAGAACCAGTACTTTGGCGGGAATCATGGAGGCCATAAGGGATCCAAAAGTCGGAATGATTGGGGTGCATGGGATGGCTGGTGTTGGCAAGACCACGCTTGTTAAGGAAGTTGCCAGGAAAGTGAGGG